>LR990061.1:47025-1537025 GCA_905147135.1 Blastobasis lacticolella | reverse complement strand
TTAAAGACCTTGCTTACGTCCATCCGCCCGGTGCTTATGCTCGATTGAACTAAACTTAAGCGCCTCTTAAGTTGGCGCCTTAAGATATTCCTAAGCATTTAGGAGTCACAAAATCGGTGTCGTAAAGTTACGAGTGACTTAGCGAGTTTCGTTTATACTTAGGGTTGGTGTTGGTTGCAAAAAAACGACGCATCCTACTTGGGTAAAAAGGTAGCACTAAAGAATGAAAAAGATGACAGTCTCGAGAAACTGATTATCATTGGCAACACAGAGGCAAAAGACCTAGAGACCGCTCACCGACTAGATGGTCTGACTAACTAAAAGATGCACAACAATCAACTTTCTATCAAATCGTCCAAACTGACACAGACCGAGGTCGCTGGAGACAATTTATCCGTTCCCGAATGGAATCCCACCATGGCCATGATCTTCAGACATAAAGGACCGACCTGAGAGAGAGAGAGAACATGTTCGAACAGTGTGCTGCTCATCATGGTGTATGGAGGATGTTCTGGACGCTCTCTAAGCAGACGCTACACCAACAGCAAGTCACACAGAGAGCTATATAGCTTTATATATAAAGAAAGAGCGTAATATATAAACGTGTTGCATAAACCTCCGTGTGAAACCTACATATATAAAACGAATAATATGTATATAACTATATATAATAACATACCTAATGAAATTAAAAATTTACCGGAAAGAGAGTTTAATAATAAATTAACGAAATGGCTTGAGAAAAATCGTTTTTCTAATATGAATGAATACATCAATTGAGGAATGTGGTACCATTTAACCCATAGTTTTGTTAAAAATGACTATGAATTAATTTGTACAATTATAATATTTGGATGCCCATAATTGGGGTTAACACAGAGATACTTACAAACATTATAATATCTTGCTGAATCTGTATGCCTACCTGTGTCACAAATAAATGCCTTTGATTTTGCCTTTATTTTCGGGATCGTATACGAAACACCCAAATCCGGAGGAGAACAAAGCTCACCGACAGCACTAACCACAGCCAAACGAAAGTGGAAATGGGCGGGTCGCATATGCCATAGATCAGGTGGAAGGTGGGGTAGGAGACTGAAGTGGAGACCACGAACCGGGCGCAGGAATGTGGGAAGACAGCCGGCAAGATGGACCGACGATCTGTCCCAAATGGCTGGGAAGGACTGGATGCGGAGAGCCCAGGAACGATCAGCGTGGACAGGCATAGTAGAGACTCAGCATTGGGTAGATGAAGGTTAAAGAAGAAGGAAAAGGTGTTGGTGCTATGCTTTTTCTTGTTAGGAATATCATATATAAAGTTTAGCGCAATTTAATATATCAGATGTTGCTTCAGAGGCGGGCAACGCATTGTTAACTCCCCTGGTGTTGCGGATGTCCATAAGCGGCGGTGAACAGTTTCCATCAGGTGCCCGGTTACCTGTTTGTCTGCCATATGACATTAAAAGATACAGTAGTATTTATACACGGATTTTAAGAGTGGAAGCCTTAACCATTAGGCCTCTAACGTTCTAAACCCCATAGGTACTAAAATGACATAATACCATACATATCCATTACTGCTTTCACCTCCGTAATGTGTCGTTAAATCCAAGGACAACTTTAGCGCGTATGGCAATTAACAAGCTGTCATAAAAATATTATTATGGGAATGTACAGTCAGCTGCAGAGCGAATGGAAGGAGCGCAAGGCAAGCAGGACCTCGATTTCGCATTTTTAGTACTGCCGTGATCAAATTGAAATTTTATCACAATCGCAGTTTGACATGTTTTTGTTATTCTGCTACTGTTACTAATGGCTCGAATAAATTGTAAACGGGTCGCTATCGCAACTGAATGGCAGTTTTACGCGTTTACAATTAAAACCGCCGTTGAGCGCTGCTACAATCAAAACTGCCGTTAAGCAGCTGTTGCGATCCAATTGGATTTCAATCACAATTCAATCCAAGTAAATTAGCGGACTCGAGGCCCTGGTCATCAGATGGTAAGTGATCACCGCCGCCCATGGACATGCAACACAAGGTCAAACTTTCGCTAGTGTAAACTTTTTTTTATGAGACTAGCCAGGCATTAGACCGCCATCTCGCCTGGGCCTCAAGTCCTCTGATTTACTTATGCTAAGATTGAATTGTTATTGAATTGCAATCGCAGCTCAACAGCAATTTTAATTATAGCAGAATACCAGAAACGTGTAAAACTGAACTAATTACAATTCGATCGACGCATTAGTAAATTAGCGTTCCTTGCAGTCTCCAACGTCGTACAGGCTCTGGAATGAACTCCATTCATCTTCATCATCACAGCCCCTAACAGTCCACTGCAGGACTTAGGGCCTCTCCCACGAATGGGGAGGTTATTGCCATAATCTCCAGGCAGGCGGGTTAAATATAACAATGGAAAACGCTGCTGCCCATTTTCCTAACTATGGAGACTCTTGATCTTTTGCCTCGAAAACATTAGTCGCCTTGTACGACACCCATTAGTGTAAGGGGTTGGTGCTATTCTACTCTGCCTGACACCATACGGCCGGAACTCCATTGCATAGAACGAATTACCCTGTTAATTTCCGTAGTAGGTAAACCCTTTAATTTACCCATACAGCCGTGATTGCTTTTAAATTAAGCCGTGATATGTGTCAATTAACGCCACCACCTGCGTCCGATGTGTTTATCCAGTCGGTTAGCAGTAAGTTAACCATGAGTTTACACGGTAAGTTAGTCCGATGTTGTGGTTGGCCAGTACTTATGCAAACACAACTCATGGTTGTGGTATGTGTGAGCAGGCTGCCTGGCAGGTATTGAGTTTAGGGTATATTTTTATACCACTAATGTGGATAACAAGCTTACGGCCTGCCTAATGGTAGGCAGTCACTGCCGCCTATGGACCTTTGCAATACCAGGGGCATCACCCACGCGAAGCCAGAGTGCGATAATTTTTTTATTTAATCATTTAATATTAATTTCGTAAAAGCTCTACGAACGTCGGTGGTTAAATCAAATCAAATCAAAGTTTTTTTATTGAGTAGAACATTAAATATCTCTTTCAAGCGATTACGAAATCGATCCCCAGTACTGCCGTGTATCAATTACTTTTCAGAGACTGCGCCGATGCTCTTACGGTGATGGAAAACATCGTGAGGAAACCTGCACATTCTGACCTCCGTAACCTTGTTAACAGGAGAACCTAATCAAATTGGAACATTCAGTCGCCTGAATGTGCAGGTCTCATAACGACGTAGTCCCTCAGCGTAAGAGCAACGGTTAGTGTTCAACTAATGTACATAACTCAGAAAAGAGTCATTGGTACGGCGGCACTGAAGTTCGAACCCGGTAGTTCGGAGTATGAGTCGGACCGCTTAACCGCCACCACTCTTGCAGCCATTACTTCTTTCAAAAAAAAAAGTTTTTCGATAAATCCTACGGAGAAGAGAGCTTTTAAACGTTTTATTATAAAAATGCCAAAATCGAAATGGAACTTGCAAACAATTTTAATTTGGCTGGAAGGGTGCCTAGGGACCTAGGGTTTGTCCTAGTTTTGGCACTAGACTAACAAAAAACGGAAACTGATTTCGTACGCCTAAACTTTGTGTACGAAGTTTTCTATTGTTTGTGACTGTGAAGAGGTGAAATGTAATGTAAAAAAATACAATACAATACAAAACTCTTTATTGCACACCAAAGAACACAAGTACAGATACAAAAAATATCTCAAAAAAAAAACCAAAAACTAGAAACTCCGACTTTTCTTATGTTTTTGACGTTAATCCTGAGTTTAGAAAACATTTTGTGACGACCTGAGTAGTTCAGTGGTAAACATGTCAGTCAGCCACGCAAGAGCTTCCGGCTTCGAATCCCGGCCGGGCAGAAATTTTAAATGATGAATTTTAATTTTTGTTACGGGTCTAGGTGTTCTATATATAATAAAAGTATATAAGTAGTATATCACTCAGCTAGCACCCTTAGCACCCGTAGCTTTGCTTAGTTTGGGGCTAAATGGCGCTGTGTGAATTTGTCCACGATTATTTATTTATTATTTAATTATATGGGAACTTGGCCGGGGTTTAAAAAAATAAAAATAATTTTAACGTTAATGTCCCCATTGTACTCGCGCACGAGGATCCGGGTCCTTGACCATTAGTAGGCGTACTTTTTTAATTTTAGAAAAAACGAGTATTGGCAATAATCAGGAGTGCTCCTAACCGTTAGTGCATTAATATGGATGAGCCAAAATAGGTGTGTCAGGATCGTAGCTTGTAGCGGTCAATAGTATACCCACCTGTTGAACTACTTGGGTATCGTGGAACTTAATATAATAAAAAATATCTTGACATTAATGTCCCAGTTATGCTCTCGCGCACGAGGGCCTGGTGTCCGCCTTCAACGTGACCCAGGATTTGGCAGATCAGGTAGTTACAGTGGAGCTACTGCCATCTGACCTCTGGCTCTGCCTGGCATTGTCGAGCATGGTCCGGTCGTGGTTGGCGTGGGGTGGGTTTGCTGCGGCCATAGGGCGGTCAGCGTGTCACTGTGTGTTTCTTTCCTACTTTCCTACCCCCCTTCTTTTTGACGATTGAAAGAGATATTTAATGTCCTAATCAATAAATAAATTTTGAGTTTTGAATTTTGAGTTACCCTGCTACCAGGGGAACCTGGTGATCATGGTGCACATTCAGTCGTCTGAATGTGCAGGTTCAATAATGATGTTTTCCTTCACCGGAAAAGCACTTTGCCTCACCGTAAGGATTTTAATATGTACGCTACTAATATAATAAATGCACGATTCAGGTGTAAAATGAGCTCCCAGCCACAGAGTTTCCTTTAGACTATGACATGGGATCGATCAGGAGGTATATTAGAGGTCTCTTTAGAGTGTGAACTCTGTGAAGTCGCAAACGAAATATCTTCTATATACAAAAAAAAAGTATGGACAAAATATTGGCTCTGCATTAGAAGTCAAAATTGACTGCTTTTAATAGAAACTATAAGCCCAACAGCAAAGGCCCATCTTCCAAACAGTGTTGTAACGTAACGGACTGCTAGCAGTGGGTCAGGTTCAGTTGTAAAATAAGGAATGCTCTGTTAGAGGTCAGTAGCAAGCTTATTTTTATGAGAGATTAATTGGAGGTCGCCGACCCCTTGAGCAAAGAAAACAAAAGAATCAGGGTAGTGGGTATAGTATTCAGTCCATCTGTAATCTATCTACAACAAGGAATTTTATCAAAATAATCTACAAAAGCACAACAGTTATAAAAAAAGAGTTTGTCCACATAACCTTCTGTCCGGGCGGGAACACTTATTTCACTTTTCAACGCAGACCGAAAATACCGGTTTGCGAACTGGTTAAGCGACTACGTCAGCTTGGGATTTTAATTGGAGTAGGTTCATGCGACTAGGTGCATATTCTTAGAACTGGGTCTTCGGAGATAGTAATTGATGCATCGTACTTTAGATTTATACTGCACACATAATAATTTTGGCGATTTAATTTCTCATAGTAACATCACGTTACAAACTATTCACCTCCATGGCCGAAGGCTGGGAAAACTCTGACCAAATCCCTCTCTGCATTCTCTATTGAAGGCTCGGGTCCTCGTTTAAACACCTCCTAGAACCATTTGGCACAAAAGAAGATAATGTCTTGTTAGCCAGTAGTCATAGTCAACCAGCCAGTTCCCGAAATGGTCCATATTAATTTTCGGACAGTCTGGTGTTCGACGGCCAAGAATATAATTCATGCCGACCTGATGAGGAATTGGATCCAGCAGTTATCTAGAATAAGAGAGGCACAAAAAAGATTAAAATCTCCTTTGACTATTAAAAATTTCTCACTTGACATCAAATGACATGACAAGAGTAAAATAACAAAAAGGACCCGCTCCAAATAAAAATGCGGGTTTATGTGTATAATTCGTATTGGAAACTATATATAAATCAAACCCAACTGAAGGAAAAAAACCTTCAGAGGCATTGGGGCCCGTCCGGATCCATAATATTTAAAAAACAAGAAGTTACGAAGGTAAGAATCCAGACACACGCCATTGCCCCCTGCTTTTCATTCGGAAACCATCATTACTTTTATCATTTGGGTGTCTATATATCAAAAGGACATTCCCCAAAATCTATTAGAATCAAAACATTAATAGAACGTAGTAATCAACATAGTCTGATATACAGAATAAACTTAATTTTCCAGGGAGGAATGATGGGCAATCAGAGCCTGAAGGGCCAAATCCAAAGATACCCATAAAAACTAATAAATATAACAAATTTAAAATAAAAAGCATCAACATGCTACACAAAAATTTGTCTAAAAGTCCTAATAACCGTAAGTACTAACACAAGTCAAGGCAAAACCCTATATACTATTATATATTTTTTATTTATTTATATTTATTTACCATAAATTAACATCTAAACATATTATAATAATGATATAAATAACTATAGACTACTAATTACAATGTTACAACTAATTAAATAAACAAAGAAAAAAAAACTTACAGATACAAAATTTGTCCCAGGTCCACGGTATTAGGAATGCTGCCCAGAAGGCTGGCCGCATTGCCCCGCTGGATGGCGAGGCTAATTCGCTGTCCGAGGTAGAGGCCAGCTTTCTGGTCTTTAGTAAGATCGACCAGGCGCTTAGATAGCTCCCGAAACAGAGAGTGTGCGCCTGGTCCCCACGGCCCAAGTGTTTCCACGCCAAATGGCGCAAATATGTGGTCCTCACCAAGACTCGCGCATTTGCGCCGCTTGGCGTTTTCAGCTGCGGAGGCACCGGCTCCAGCATGACACGCGGTTACTGGAAGATGGGACTGTGCGAGGGTATCGACACACGTGGCGTCCCATACCAATGGTCGTCCCAGCTTCCAGGGCGTGAGTGTCATCCCGTCGGGCCTTCTACCATCACTACGGACTAAACCGCTGGGCTCCAGCACCGCGGGTGCTCCAGCGGAGGTGAAGGCCCGGCGGATGATATCATTTAGGTCCGCGTGCCGAGGAAAGCGCCCAGCACTCCTGCTGCACGACAGGTGAGGTGAGGTGACCACAATGGCACTGGTGCGGAGCACTGCAGGGCGCGCCAAGGCATAGGGCCGTGGCAATCCTAAACGTGGTGCGGTCGAGAAGTGTGCCAATATTTTTGGAGGGCATTGCCTGAAGCCAGAGACCCGATTCCCACTCACCAGCAGCTAACAGACGGGCACGCTCTGCAGAGTTGGTTGATGCGCTTAAAAGGTTGTTTCGAACCAACCTGCAGAGAGGCTCGTCCCACAGCCGCTGGGAACAGGAATTTGTCGGGAGCTCGGCCTCTGGACAAGCCACCTGCCAAGCGTTTTTGGCCTCGGTAGAATACGCGGTAGTAAAAATACTATCTAAACTAGGGAGTTTAGATAGTATTTTCTGCACTAGGGACTGTGAACTATGCACCGAGGACAGAAAAGCTGGCAGGGACACACCTGAAATTTTCCTGACTCCTAGACCTCCATACCGGATAGGCAACGATGCCTGATTCCAAGATGAATTGTCGAGATTGATGTTAAGAATTGAAATAAGGGTATGTTTCACGGTGTTGTCAAGGTCTTCCAGAAGGACAGGATGTCTCCAAAGCTGACAACACCGCAAAACATACGTGAATTTTGGTACAAAAAGGCAAAACCGAATTATGGCATAGGCCATGTGGCTATTAATTTGGAGTAGGCGATCCGAAACCGAATTGAAATTTTGAATTTTTTCTTTAACGAAATCCGAGAGGGACTCATCAAAAATAGGTGACCCTAGGAGATGAAGCGACGTCTTGTCGACGACAGAGATGTTTGGTGCAATGGCGTCAAAAGCTGCAGAAACAGCACCAGCCGTCGGACAAGACTCCGAGATATACAGCTCACACTTCGAGAGATTCAGATCTAAACCAATGGCCTTAAACTCTCGCATGAGGAGCTGCAGATCTAGTAAAACCGTGTTCGCATCATCCTAGGGTCCCGTCGTCTAAATACCATACGTTAAATTTTGAATTTATTTATTTATTCTATTATATTCAATTTAAATTAAACACATTAGTAAAAACGTAGTTACATCAAATACAGAATTAACATATTTTCCAGGAAATAATGATTAACAATCACGAGCCTGAAGGGCCAGATCCAAAGATGCCCATAATAAACTAATAAAGGTGGAAAAGTTAAGAATAAAAGTGTCAACGTGTTGAAAACAACGTTTAAACAGGAGTCCTCATAACCGTAAGTATTACATAAGGCAAAGGAAGATCCTACAGTGTATGCCAATGTAAACCCTATGTATAATACAAATAATACACAAGTAGGAGAAGCTATTACATTCTATATTTGTTCGGCAAAGGGGGCTGTCGACTACAAATACTGGTTGCCAGGGAGGGAGTTAGGCTGGACCGTTTAGGGGTAGGTAAGGTCACTTCCGATTTGGACGCGCGGCTTCGGCGACACGTCGATTCGAAATTGGCAGTGAAAAAGGCAGTGTAACGTCTAGTGGTGTCCGTGTAGCGGCCGCGTAGTAATAGCGTAGCGGTATCGTAGCCTCCGCGTAGCGTTATTGTAGCCACCGCGTAGCTACCACATAGCCACCGCGTAGCGACCTCATTGCCATCGCGGAGCGTTTTTGTAGCCACAGCGTATGTATCGTGTAGCGTATGCATATTTAGTGCGTAGGTACCACATAGGGTTGCCAACTTTTTTAGACCAAATATAGTATATTCGGGTTTAGAAGCCATAAAAATATAGTAGGTAGTCTAGTAGTCTTTAAATAAAATGTACGTACCTATATAATTTCTTAAATGTATATTCTCTGCTAATTTGAGCTTCATAGCTGTTTTGTTTTTTTTGACTTGAGTTTAACGTCACGTCATATAAATGTCTCAACTCAAGATCGTTCTGAAATATTCGATTCGCATCAGTGGTAATGTTGTGCTAGTTAAATATAGTAGTTTCGCCTACTATATTTTAATTTTTAATTTATAGTAGGTAGACTCCTAATATTGTAGGATACTATATTATATAGTAGGGTTGGCAACCCTAGTACCACATAGCTATCAGGAAGCCACCACGCAGCGGGCTCATAGCCACCGCTAAACATCCTTGTAATCTCAGCGTAGGTACGTGTAGCGTGTGGATAGTTACCTGTGCATAGTAAGTGCGTAGGTACCACGTAGCCACCGCGAAGCATCTTCGTAGCCACCGCGTATAAAACAGGCCCTTAAGAATCGCCCTCAATTTGTTTTCCCAATTTCATATTAACCATGCCTGTCTAGAAACAGCCCATTCACTCCTTGAAGGCGTCCAGAGGGCCTATCGGCTATCTCAGTGGACAACTGAATTTGACATAAAAAATCGGACGCTATTCTAATTTGGTAGACGCTATTGCCAGTTTTCAACGTAGATGACGTGGTGTAGAAATAACTAGTGTCAAATACAGTTGTGAACTGAGTTAGCCAATAGCCCCGCTGTTTATAATAATCAGGAAATACACTCGCAGGCAACGTGTTCCATTCCTTAGTCGTGCGCGTAATCAACACAGCCCGTCACAGTCCACTGCAGGACTTACGGCCTCTCCCGCGAAAGGGGAGGTTATTGCCATAATCTCCACGCTTGGCAGGCGGGTTGGAGATCGCAGTGTTTAAATGTAACAATGGAAAATGCTGCTGCCCATTTTCCAGACTACGGAGACTCTTGATCTTTTGTCTCGAAAACATTAGTCGCCTTGTACGACACCCGCGAGTGTAAGGGGTTGGTGCTATTCTACTCTGCCGGACACCACACGGCCGTAAAGGTTAGGTCAATTAAGGTGACATTGGAACCTAAATGCCTCCCTCCCCACACTTGGAGCTAGAAAAGGACATCGCCCGAACCCTGTTATTGTTGGATCATTCGATGCTTTCCTTCCATTTTATTCGGCCAGCCCACTAGCGGTTTCTGAGAGTGCTGATTGAACGCAAATGTTGACCTACTCGGCTCTTAGGGGCCCGCAAGCCGGGGGCGAAGGAATCCTTGTAGACTGGCTTAAATAAATAAACATAACCGACAGACAAAGTCTGATAAACACTTACAAAGTTTACTTGAACTCACATATTTTTTAAATTACTGATTACTGATATTGTTCTTAATGAAACAAAGCTAATGCGCTTATTACACGTTCCTAAATTCAGTGACTGAATTCAGAAACAAAAAGCGTGAGAGCAAATCAAAGTGGAATGTATTACTCACAGAATAAGGTCCATTTTTGTATCACTTATAAGTCACGCGTCACACCGCTTTTCAAAAATCCGAGATACAAAAATGGACCTAATTCTATGAGCAATACATTCCACTTTGATTTGCTCTCACGCTTTTTGTTTCTGAATTCAGTCACTGAATTTAGAAATGTGTAATAAGTGCTTAAGAACCAACTCGATTTATCTGGCATTCAAATAAAGAAATCCGAATCGAAATCCGTTTATCCGTTCGGGAGCTACGAAGCTACAGACAGATACACAAAATCGCAGATACACACGTCAAACTTGTAATACTCCTCTTTTTTGTCTGGGATTAAATATATTAATAATTATACTTGAACAATTTACATAGCATCTAGCCCCAAAGTAATCAAAGCTTATGTTATGGGTGCTAGAAAACTGGTAAACTATTTATTTAAATATTAAATACTTACGTATTATCGGTGAAGCGTCGGTGGCTGAGCAGTTATTGTATCCGACTCGTAAGCGAGAGGTTCCGGGTTCGAATCCCACTGCGGCCATGTACCAATGACTCTTTTCTAAGTTATGTACATTAGTTGAATGGTAACCGATGCTCTTACTGTGACGGAAAACTATCGTGATGATACCTGCACATCTAAGAGACTGCATGTGTTACCATGATCCAATCTGGTCAGGTACCCCTGGTAGCAGGGTCGCGGAGATCGGATGGCAGTCGCTCCATTGTAATAATCTGATGCGCAAAATCCTGGATCATGGTCAAGGCGGACCCTAGGCCCTTGTGCGCGAGAGCGCAACCGGGATATTAACGTCAAGATAACAACGCGATATTAATGCCCGCTCTTGTGTGGCGGACATGTTGACCAGTGAACCACTCAGGTCGCCACTAACATCAAATTTAAACGATGTTTTGTCGATTAAATTTTAGGTGGTGTTTGTTTGAAAATTGCTGGAATTTGTGTACGCTGGCTACATGACGCACTGTCTCAGCCAACCCCTGTAGCAAACGTGTGGATGTACATACGTATGGGTCAGGCTTTTGTTTCATATTCCGGAATCCGGTCCAATCGAATATCCGAGGGAATAATACTTGCATGAGCGTACCCGGTAGCCCACCTCCGCCATCCGCCATATTCCCCGACCTTTCCCCGTCCCTTCCCTTCCCTTCCTTCCTCCGGACCGGACGTTAGCAGTAAATCAAATATGGACAAAACAAACGATACGTCATCGCCTAGTACTTCCGCTGTAACATTATTGATGAGATTCTGTAGCAGATAGGCTCGGACGGTTTGCGTTTTGAGGAGTATGGAGTTTGTCGTGGAATTTGATAGTGGGGACTGGGGGGTTAAGGGGGACAATAATTTTAGACTGTGAGGTCGTAGTATCTTACGTCATTGACTACAAGAAAACATTCACAAGAGAATTATGTAAGTACTGCCGCTACGGGAAGTCGAAGTTTGGGTTCATCATATCAGCCAAAAGACGCCCACTGCTGGGCATTGGCCTCCCAGAGATCTCCACGGGGCGGCCGGTGCTGTGCCTTCCGTAACCAGCTAGTACCTGCGATCTTTACCAGGTCGTCGGTCCACCTTGTGGGAGGCCTACCCACGCTGCGTCACACAAGTATGTGTAAGTAAAAAAAAAGTTTTTGTCTTTGATTCAGACACTCGTAGTTTTATAGCATGGCAGTGTGGTAAAGTCGAAGTAATAATACCGTCACGGTTTTTTTCCTATAGGGATAGGCAGAGACCACATTGTTCCACTTGCTACGGTCCTGACAGATCTCTCTCGCTTCTTCAACATTCATCAACCTTTTCATTCTTGCTCGTCGGTTCAATGATTTACTGGTATTAGTTTTATAATGTTCCACAATCAATTATTCTAATAGGCTTATGGCGATATTTATTTAAGTCACAAAAATTGTTTGTGTTGGACTGTTTGTCTTTGTAACTATGTCAGTATAATTTTATTGTCATTATACCTTATGTTAATGCACCAGCTGTAATTTTTATTAGCAGTTTTCAGGAAGACTGGTAGATACAGCTAATGAGCTTTAAGTCCACCTTTGTACTATGTTGTGCTAAAGTGTTAAATAAATAAAAACAAATGTTATAAAAATGATTTGAGTATTGTAGAAAAAGGCTTACTACCTCTACTTCTTTGTTAATATATTTTCTAACCCTAAAAGGGCGGTTAGAATAAAGTATCCAGCTACTGACTAAACACCAGTCATAGTAAATTCATTCCAATATTTCACCAATTATAATCATTCACCTTATTATCGCCATTAATTCTCTTGAAAAAGCAACCGAAAGCCTGAAACGTCGGCGAGTAACGGAGTTCGGTGCTCTTGTCCCCATTGTAACTGTCCCCACTGAACCAAAACTGTCCCCAATAACTGTTCCCGTGATGGGGACATCAAACACTAAATAATATTCTAACCGTCATCCCATACAAAGTAAAGCCTGGACATCTTGTGTAGATTTCCTGTAAAGTAACAAAAGTGCTTTGTTTTTTCCATACCAAGGTTGTCTGGAAGAGATTATTCTAGTGATAAGACCGCCCTTTGTACTGTTTATTGTAATATATTATATCTCATGTATATACCCATTATCTAGTGTGCAAATAAAGAGCTTTTGTATTGTATATATTATATTGTATTGTAGCCAATTTTATTTTATTTTATTTGGAAGTTTAACAGCTGTAATAGGACAGTACCTTTCAAAATAACTCTTCTAGGAGCCATTTACAAACCGCAATATATAAAAAAAAAATTCAATTCCTGTTGTCCCCATCAACGGGGACATGGTAACGGACGGGAATGCCCCCGCCTCTTGACAGTTTTCGTCCTTAATTAGATTTGGAGTCTAATTTGCCACCAATCACAGTAACTGCTGCAGTTTGTCAAAATTAATATGGCCATCGATTGCGGAGGGCGAGGAAATTGCTCTGTCAAATGGTAAATTAACAAGCATTTATTTAATATGCAGCCTGGAGCCTGCGCCTGTAGTAATTTGTGGGTTGCCGGGGCCCAGTGGCTTGAAAAGACTTGAATCCCGAGCCGTTAAATAGACTTAAAAAATAAAGTCGGAGCCCCGTTTTTGATTGCGCGATATAAGAGCGTAATCTCCTTTTTATGTTATCAAAGATAAATATAACCGAAATCCACCCAAACCAAAGAACTTTAATACTAAAGTAAGATGAAGATGCACAGCGTATTTTGTCAGTTTCTATGAGTAGTTATCTATAAATAAATAAATAAACGTTGGCGGTAAACAAGGCATATCGACTTTTTCGTCTTATATGTGTATTCCCATCCACACATAGTTCCCAATTTTTCCCATGTCTACAGATTCTAACATCAACAGATTAACAGCTCTACTTTCGCGTCTGTCGGTAAACGTCCTAAACCTCGCAACTGATTTCGAATCGGATTTTACCATCATTTAGAACATTTTGCGGAAGATTTATATGTATAACACATCAATATTATAGTAGCATTCAGATTTCTATTCCTACTCCTTCACTGTTCATGCGGCAAGACTTTGGAATTCTCTTCCGCACGAAGTGCGTGACAGCCAGTCTATTGCCATTTTCAAAAAGCGTGTAAAAGAGTTTTATGTATCACAGAGTGCTCCTAAGTTATATGTAATGTCTGTATGTAGTATATAGTATCGATGTGTATGTATGTGTGTATGTATATATTTGTAGATATTTATGTGTGTAAGTAGAATGAATATACTTATATTATTTAGAAAGGTAATATTGTGCACGTCCTATCGGCGTCTCATGATCACATCACGCTTCCGAAGGCCTGCTGGAAGAGATTTCTTTTAGAAATAAGTCGCGCCTGTTGTGCCATTTATTACTTTGCTTTTTATTCGCTATGTATTTCCTGTGCACAATAAACTGTTAAATAAATAAATAAAAGTAAAAACCCGTGACGTGACGCTAGTTTGCCATAAAATATCATTACAATTCCGATGCTGTCATTACTTATGTCGGTAATAAATAAAAGCCAAACACTAATACTATTCGATCTAACACCAGACTAGATGTTACCCCATAATAACCCTTCCGTCGTCCAGTATCATAATTTAACATCAAAATGGTAGCAAAATGCGAACAGAATTACCCACTATCGTCGCAAGGGAGGGCCGGTGCCCAATAAAATAAAAACATACAACAAACTAAAAACCCTGTAGGCGTGCTGGAAGAAATTTATTTAAAGAAATAAGTTGGCCTCTTGTGCCTGATATATTATGTAATATACTTGTGTAACAATCTTGTGTACAATAAATGGTTAAATAAAATAAATAAATAATAAAAACATAAAGATGTAACCCAGTTTGTGATTGCGCGATATAAGAACGTAATGAACCTCCCCTTTTTTGTTATCAAAGAAAAATGTTGCTCAAAACCCACAAAAACCAATAATACTAATTACAGTAATCCGCTAAATCCTCCTAAACCTTTTGATGCATTTTTCACCAAAAATTGCTTCCGGAAGAAAGTATAGTAAAAACAGCCGAGATAACCCGTGCGAAGACGGGGCGAGTCGCTAGTTTGTTACAAAAAACCGTTAAATTTCGATGCTTTCATATTTTCGGTAACACCATTACGTTGGCAATCTTTTGTACCTAATTTTTCTACATTTACATACTGATTTATAGCTGTTAGCTTTCCAAAAGAAACAAATAACAAAGAAACACTAAAATCCAAACACTAACATCATTCAATCTAGACACCAGACTAGATAGTTTATATCCATAACCTAAGGTGAGTATAGTAAATTATAATTATTGAAAATGACGACGCTATCATTAATAAATAAATAATCGTGGACCAATTCACACAACGCCATCTAGCCCCAAAGTAAGCAAAGCTTGTGTTATGGGTGCTAGATAACTGATAAACTACTTATATACTTTTAAATACATACTTATTATACAAAGAACACCCAGACCCGTAACAGAAATTAAAATTCATCGTTTCAATTTCTGCCCGGCCGGGAATCGAACCCGGAACCTCTTGCGTGGCAGACCACTGAACCACTCAGATCGTCGATTACATCGGTAACACTCAAAACCAAACACTATTCGATCAAACACCATACTAGATATAGCTACCCCGTTGCCCCATAATAACCCCTTCGTTGTCCAGTATCATAATTTAACAACAAAATTGTAGCAAAATGCGAACAGAATTACCCACTATCGTCGCAGGGGAGGGCCACTGCCCAATAAATAAGCTACTGGACACCAGGATCCGGTGGCTGCCTGTTGGGAATCACCCAAGACGCGGGCCACAGGAAAGGACTGTTTCGATATGTATATACGAGTATATACTTAAGTATTTAGGTGGTGGAATGAATTAGAGCGTCATAATATCGGGTGCTTACGTATGAAATTGGCGCTTTTTTCGCAACTTTATATTGTTTTTCTTTTTTATACCACTGAGGTGGCAAACAAGCTTACGGCTCGCCTGTTGGCTTATGTATTAAAATATAGATTTTATTTACATTTAAAAAATATTTACATAATACAAAAATGTAACAACAAATATATATACACATAAAAAAAATGCACGAAAACTAAACTTATTTAAAGATAAAAATTTGCCTAAGATCCCAAAGTATATATTTGCTCAAATATTTTTAATTGTAAATAACATGTCACAATTAATACTTTATTTCGAAAACAGTTTAAATGCCGATAAGTGGCGTCATCATAAATATGAACATTTAGCCTGTCAGAATTACAGCATTTAAATTAAATCACAGTTTGACTAGATATTCAACTTTTTGACAGAAAACTCTTTAATTGTATAATATGCTTGTACATATAGCTAGTTCTTAAGTTTTTCCTAAATTATGTATCACTTACCAATTTAAAATAGTTCAGCAACTTATTATAAATTTTTATTCACATTACTAGACAACTTTCGATATACTTTGCGCTTCGGTGGCCCAATAGCTAGCTAGTCCGACTCGTAAACAAGAGATGCCGAGTTCTATAGTCCCAGCGCCGTCATATACCAATGACTTTTTCTGAGATAAGTACATTAGTTGAAACATTAACGTGCAATAACCGATGCTCTTACGGTGAGGGTAACATCGTGATGAAACCTGGACGTTTAGGCGACTGAATGTTATGTGGATATAATGGCGACCTGTGAACAGGATTATGGAGGTCAGATGACAGTCGCTCCACTGTAATTACCTGATCTGCCAAACCCTGGATGGATATGGTAGCCGTATTCACAATGATTTGAAACCGTTTCCGAACGATTCGTCACGAAATTCGTGAGCGGCGAATCCGTGTCGATCGATTCGAAAACTGTTATTCAGAATCCCGATAGATTCCACGGAAACTCTACTCTCTATAACATATAAAAATTTTATCAAAATAAACTAAAACCACATTTTCCTAAGAACTTTTGTGGGGTCCTTTGTCGATTCCGTATCCGAATCCGATTTCCGAGCCATTGTGAATACGGCTACAGGTAACTACCATGGTCAAGGCAAACCATGGGCACGCGTGCGTGAGAGCACAACCGGGATATTGACGCCAAGATGATTATTTTTTTTAGTTGGTGGAATGTATTTTTACGAAAATATCATATCATATCAATCATATCATATTTATTTGCTTCCATATCGGTGGTGCGATGCTCAAAGTCGCAATTCGATTTTCAGAAAATTTAGCAGCTATGACTTTTCATAGTATTTACTACAACCGCATAAAAGCTTCAGTAGTTAACACGAAAATGTATAAACAAGCCAAATTTAGTGTTTCCCAAATACTAGTAAATGTATGTTTGTTATAATGATTTGTGGATTTTATAAAAAGTTAGGAACATGAAACAAACAGAGATAGAAGCTAACATATCGCTCGCATAAACAAAATAAACGACATGGTACTGACAAACCTAATTGGAGGTTGTATTTTGAAATACCGTACAAAATGGTAGTAAAATAAGAATTATGTAAATTCGAAATTTTTCAACTTTGAATTAACATGTTATGCGTGCATGACTCGCATGTGTCATTGCGATGTACAATCAGAACAACAGAAACAGGTCACAAAATTGTATAACAATCACTGTTGTGCCAATTCGAATCATTCAACTTTTATTTAACAGTGCATGACACGCATATGGGTTATTGCGATATACAATCAGGAAGTCCGTCACACTAAAGAACAAAAAAAAATTTACAGTCTTAGCCATGAAGGTAGCTAACTTTCCAATCTTTTAGATCACGCTGTAAGTGCTATTCCAACATTGATTTAACGAAATGCCCGGGTAGGAAACCCAGAACATACCATTAAAATGTTGATTTAACAAGTTAACTATGCATGACACGCATGTGGATCATGGCGATCTACAATCAGGATGTCCGTCACGCTGTACAGAACTAATTATATTGCTTTTGAACTTTTACATAGCACGCTATCGTAAAATGCTGTAAGTCTAAGCAGACCAGCTAATACTAATAAATCTCATGCTGAGCGAGGTCCCTTTATCAACTGGGAGGGCCACAGCACGGCAATGCAAACTCGACATTTTTATAATGGCAAAAATTTGTTTGTAATTTTATGTGTTGATGTATAGGTATTTTCTTTTTTTGTTTATGTTGTGTTGTGACGTTTCTAGTGATAATAAATGAGATATTATTATTATTTGTTATTATTATTATTATAAATAAACCAGAAAAAATATCAAATCGTTTCTATTGTTTTTTCAACACTGAAATCCCCAAGTCTCCGGCTAAGAGTAAACACTATGACAACATACTAACAATGTTTTAAACTGTCGTTTTTACTATTACGAATTTTAAGGTACGCAATAGGAAACCCGTAACATACCTTTAATTATTATTAGGGCAGCAGCATTTTTCATTGTTATGTTTGCAACACTGCGATCTCCAACCCGCTTGCCAAGCGTGGAGATTATGGCAATAACCTCCCCTTTTGCGGGAGAGGCCCAAAGTCCTGTAGTGGACTGTTATGGGCTGTGATGATGAACATACCTTTAAAACATACTAACAGGCGATAGATTTCTTTAAGTTGCAAAAATTATAAACAATTTGCAACACATAGGAGAGAATTATCTATATACGCGAGGCTAGGGAGTTATAGTATGTATGCGCACACTTTCAAAATCCAGAAAACCCCTCTAGAAACCAAAACTGCGCATTAAATATGGCCACAAAAGTCGTTAAAAAGCTGTTCGACGCAAAACAAAAGACCGTCCCAAAAGCAGTATAATTCCAAGAGCAACCGTTAAAATAGTCAGTGGATAAAAACTGCTACCACTCCAGAACAGTAGCTCGGGAATTCCCTGAGGCTCGGACACTGTCCGAGGCACACTTTGTCCCAAAATTTGTCATGAAAGTTGATTGCCTAGTTTGCAAAACAAAATTAAAGTGGTGTTTAGGTTTAGGGATCGTTGGGCCCTCGCAACTTGTGATTGTGTCGGGTTTCTGGCGATCAAATCCAGCTTTGCGTGGAAACAAATTATGTAGGAGGCTTATCTCGGCCAGTGGACTATCAAATCAGGATTTGGCTGATCGTTCTTCTAGCAGTTGTATTACTTATTCAAGTTATGTCGATGTACCTAAAGATAATTATGAACGGCGCGAAAAAATCTTTCATCGCGTATTAATTTTCGCAGAATCGTCACAGCGTCTCGGCACTTAAAGTCTTAACGTAAAGTAATAAGGTCAGAATTTGATTGAAATTTAAATTCGGTTTTAGCCTTCGTTCGATTTAGCTTTCCGTCTATTACTAACCACTCTGGCTTAGTTGGACGGTCAGTAATACATTTATTTTCCTATTCAACAACCAGCCTAGTTTGTTGGTTAGTAATATCACATTTTTGGCGATACCTTAGTGTTGCTAATGACTATGGGCGGTGGTGACCACTTTCCATCAGGTCCGCTTGCCTGTTTACCTACCGTATGACATAATATAATAAAATAAAAAAAATATTTACTTTCTCCCAATAATATACAGTTCACAATTTACACCTTAACACTTATGAGAGACTGAGGCCTAACCTAGACAAGAATCCGATATTTCAGGTCACCAAGACCCCTCGCACTACTGTTACCCATTGCATCACCCACAATATATCTATTACTATTCTAATCGCTTCTTGTACCATGACGGCAAAAGTGACATTGACAATATAAAGTTGGCGTATTTGAAGAACATTACTCAATACTCAAATGTTTATTGTTTCATAAAAGTAATTTTTACAATTATGACCCTGACGGGTACTACAATATTAAAAACTTAAAAATACTAGGGTTGTATTATTTTCTAATTTTATTAACAATGGCGTCATATGTTAAAACTACTCAGGTAAGACAAACTATATTCATATTATACAAAGCATATTCGGTACAAACATTGTCCCAAGAAAACCTTTGATCCCATAAGCGTTTCTTTGCCTCAAAACGTTATTATTATAGGCGGCATAAAACTGAACGCACGGCCTAAATTCATTGCGTGTTCTATACCGGGCTTACACATCAAAACTTTGCGTGCAGAACTTCGCCTGATGAATGTATGGACATAAAGATGATAAGTCGAATTGTGGAAGGTCATGCTTTGATTCCGTTACACAAGGCCTGAATCTTAGGCTTGGAATAATATATATTAATAATGAACAGAAAGGGCTATTGGAGTCTCATTGCGCGATAGAATCAGAAAGCGAGCGAACCAAGGTCACCGAAATAGCCCGAAGGACTGCCAGGCTGAAGTGGTAGGGCACATAGCTCGAAGAACAGATGGCCGATGGGGCAGTCAAGTTCTCGAGTGGCGACCACTTACCGGAAGACGCAGCGTGGGTAGGCCTCCGTCCTCTTCCTGGATGTAGAACACGGGTGTGAATGCCGAAAGCACGAATAACGATAGCGCGAAGACGATTGCCTGAAAGCTTGAATGCGCGATGGTTCATTTGTGCGAAACATCAATTCCGCGAAAGCTTGAAAGAGCGAACGTTCAGTTGTGCGACAATTCCATTGCGCGATAGCTTAAAAGCGCGCGTTTTAATTGAGCGAATTATCTTCTGCGCGAAGCAAAAGTATTAATATCAATAACCACTTTTTATAGCAGTTTTTAATCTGTTTTGTGGAATCTATTTCTTTAATATTTAATCGATTTCGCTTGCGCACAGTTCGGAAACATGTACTTTGTAAACATTTAACTATCAAGCGGCCTATGTCATTTGGGAATATTGTATTATTGCTTACTATTAGTGAAAGAATTTTCAAAATATCTCTTTCGGAGATTACTCCCAATTACTTACACTGCGTTGCTTTCTATAGGTGAAAGATTTTTTTAAATCGGTTAAGTGGTGTTAAGTTTGTCCAGTATAAACAAACCAACAAGCCGTCTTTATAATATTAGTTAAGAATATTGCTCGCAAAACAGATAATTCGCTCAATTAAAAGTCGTGCTTTTAAGCTATCGCGCAACGCTCTTTGAGGCTTTCGCGGAAATGATTTTTCGCACAAATGAACTATCGCGCATTCAAGCGTTCGGCATTCGCATCCGTGTTCTACACCCAGGCCTCCTACAAGGCAGACCGACAACCTGGTAAAGATCGGAGGTACCAGCTGGATGCGAAAGGCGCAGGACCGGCCTTTGTGAAGATCTCTGGGGGTGGCCTATGTCCAGAAGTGGGCGTCTTCCGGCTGATATGATGAGGATAATGATATATAATAAACAACAAAATGGGGTATCACAAGACTTTTCAGTAGTCAAAATAACGACCTAACTAAAACCAGCTTAAAAGGATTGCTTGAGGAACATTGCTTTGCGCGTCTATAGGGATGCTAGCTTATCTTATGTTTTTGTTAGGTTTAGTTTTGTACAGACAGATAATGTAACCGACAGATATTTGAAACCCCCAAGCGAATAGTAACTAAACTACTAAACCGATTTTAATTAAACAAAGCCTTAGACATGAGTCTTAAACCATCTTCATTGAGCTGCTTATCAAATAAAGAAATCCGCTATGTATAACACTGCTCAACACCCAAATCTAAAACATTAATTAATCATATTCACTAAGGGGCATTCTGTACCCCCGGACTTTCGGAGGATTGATTCCGGTATTTCTATTAGATTTAGCCCGACTTGCACAAAATTCTTAAACACATTTAAGAATGACTTTTAACGTTTTTTCATTCAGCAACCTAAATGCATTTAAGAATTTGATGCAAGCCCGTATCACGATCCCGCCCGATCACAGCCCGTAACAGTCCACTGCAGGACTTAGGGCCTCTCCCACGAAAGGGGAGGGTATTGCCATAATCTCCACGCATGGCAGGCGGGTTGGAGATCGCAGTGTTTAAATATAACAATGGAAAATGCTGCTGCCCATTTTCCAGACTACGGAGACTCTTGATCTTTTGCCTCAAAAACATTAGTCGCCTTGTACGACACCCATAAGTGTAAAGGGTTGGTGCTATTCTACTCAGCCGGACACCACACGGCAGCCGCCCTTAGTGTACTTTATTTGTAGATAGGTATAGTTGTCTTACTATCCTTAACACGTACTTCTTATGTGGCACTTATCCAATGTCGATGATGTCAAGGCAGGTACCAACGCTTACCTGAAACAAATGAGAAGAAATTTTAGAGAAAAAGCAAATGGGTAAATCCACTTTTAGTTGAATGGATACGTAAATAATAATAATAATCATTAATAGAATAATATTTAATAAACACACGGTAGCCACATGGCCGAAATCATATTCAAACATAACGTAAAATATCAGTAGTTTGGTTAAATATTGAAAAAACATCACAAAATAGTTCATTAGATTTTGTAACTGAATATTTGTTATTTATTTTAATTTTAATATATTATAACTATAATTTCAATTTTCAAAGAACCAATTTTATTGTGTTTTAAGTCCTGGATTGATAGCCCACAGTCGAACGAATATCAGTTCACACCAATCAGTTGGAAAAAGAAGAACGAATTCGAACGATAAATGCCTGAACGAATAATTCAAATAGGCATAGGCACGTGTAATTGGTCAAAAGTCGCAGGTTTTCGACGACATTTTTGTTCATCATTTTTTTTCAATAAATATTTGCCAAAAATTCGCTTTTCTTAAAACTGGATTGACAGGGGTGTCATTCGTTAAATTTGCCAAAGAATGGCATGTTGATCTACTAAAAACCAGTATATAAGGAATTAACATTGCTATGTGCGTCTATAGAGACGCTCGCTCTTCTTATACTGGTATTGGTTACTTGACCCCCTATCCCAAATTTCATGGGAAATGAGGAAACTACAGCGTCTAGGAGACTGGCATTCTGTCAATGTTGAAGAATGTTCAAGTGAAATGTCAACCACCACATGTTGTTAACTTTTAAATAATAATATGACGATTTCAAGCCAAAAAAGCGAATGTCGGTGGCCTAATGTTTAACGGCTTCCACTCGCAAACGAGAGGTACCTAGTTCGATCCCCAGTGCGGCCATATACTAACAACTTTTCTGATTGATGCGCTTATTACACCTGGCTAAATTCAGTCGACTAAATTCAGAAACCAAGCAAGAAACAGAAACCAAGTTCATTTCTGTAACACGACTCTTAGAAAGCGGAGCGTCGCGTAACAATTATATAAATAGTACAAAAATGAACCTTATTTTATGAGCAATACATTCCACTTTGACATGGTATGATACTTTTGCTTCTAAAATTAGATGACTAAATTTATCCAAATGCAATAAGCGCATTATGTAAGTACGTTACTTGAACACTAATCGAAGCTCTTACGATGGTTACACGATATTTTTCCTCTACTTAGGGAAAATATCGATGACTTCATCGTGACGTGATTGTGAAACCTGCACATTCAGTCGCCGTAGCCATGATCCAATCTGGCCAGATTCCGTCACTCTACTATAATTATTTGACCTGTCAAATCCCAGACCGTGCCCGTCAACATCAGACAGAGCCGGGTAACGCCCGACAATGCCAGACAGAGCCGGACCGCTCCCGACATATTATATATATCCAGTGTACTAAACAAAACTACTTAAAACTACAGCAAGAGCAACCCAGTCCACCATTTAATACCAATATGATTAATCATACTATATCAAACCATAACTCCGCTTGTATTGACGTCAAATAAAGTAACAAACAAACATCCTCTTCATAAAATAGTTCAGAAGTTTAGAAAACGGTCACTCTGGCTGGAATTGTAAACACGGTAAACCTACCGAGCGATATCCCAGCGAAATGTAGGTGTATACAATAATTGGATGTAACTGGCAAAACATATTTTTCCATAGAGCGTTGTGGACCGCAACGGGTTGGCTCCGGGCCAACCCTACATAGCTTAGACACACTCGAGGACAGAGAAATGTGATTTCTATTTATTGAGGTGCAGGAAAAAATACGTAAGCTACTTAAGGTGACCGCCCAGTGTGCGTAGTTGGTGGTTTCCAACGAAATGTTTTTCCCTGTAAGGTAACCGTTCGAGAGTGAAACATGATGTTAATGGAAGGTTTAAATGAATAATAAAATACAAAGTGCTTGGACAAATTCATCTATCCCCAAAGTAAGCAAACATTTAAAAATATCAACAAGCTACATAACGGCGAATTGAGAACTACCTCCATAATATAATGTTTTAAACTATCGCGGTTATTATTACACATTTTAAGGGTATTAAATATTAAAATATGTAGTTATTATACATAGAACACCAAGATCCGTAACAGGGACTTTATCTCTCTCTCTCTCTATCTCGCTATCTGTATCATTCCTTTGCTTTTTGTAACGACGAGGATCATAGCCTCCTTCAGAAGGAGGCTATGCGAGGATACAAAAGCATACGCACTGTCTTAATTGACAAACAGTTGTCGTATTAAAACAAATACACTAATATCGTTGAAGTGCGCTCATTGGTCGTACGACGGGCGTCGCATGACGGAAATTTTATTTTATTTTCGGATTCAAATGTATGAATCTCTATGAGAGTGTCCTAATTGGTCATTGGTTCCGGGTTTCGGTAGGAAACCCGGAACATACCCGTAAAATTTGGAATTACCTCCTTTTTCGAAGACTGAAATAGTGTTTTTTGTAGGTAACGTACAATGCAAGAGACGTGCTCTGTAACCAGACACAGAGGGGTGCTATAAGTTTGACGTGTATATCTGTGGCTTTGTGTATCTGTCTGTGGCATCGTAGCTCCCGAAAGAATGGACCGATTTGAATGCAGTATTCTCTATGTGACAGTCAGTTTAATTAAAATGGTTCTTAGCTTTATTACATTAAAATCGGTCCAGTAGCTTAGAAAATATTTGAGCATTTGTAAACTTGGTCAGGAGTTATTCGGCTTTTTCTGTCGGTTTTATGTACAGTGCCCGATTGTTTAAATGTGCTATCGATACTGCCTTGAAATCTATCTTTTTCAAGATCATTCGCGACGTTCCGAAAGCCGTGACTACCCTCATTATGGGGAATCCTGTATAAAAAAAGCTCACAATTCGTGACAAAACTCCATAAGTCTGAGTCGGTTCGTGCGAATACAGGAATTGGAAATGTGTAACAATTAGTTGATGAGCCTCGCTACGCTCAAACGGCGAAGCGCCGCCGGGACGGCGAACTAATGAACATTCGGATTTGGGAAGTGGAACATAATGTCTTTAGAACATAATGTAGTAGGTTAGAGTGAAAAGACGGATCCTAGATAGTTCCTATCCTAGTTCATCTTCCGCCACTAACCACTTGCTTGAGATTCCGGTCAAAAGTTCTTGTAACAAAGTCTGCTCGCGATAAACTCAAAAACTACTAAACAGATTTATTATTTTTTTTGTCTTTTATTTATTTTTGTAACATAAATGTGGTACATAGGTATTTATTTGTATAATTCGCCGGTTTATTGGCCAAGGTTTGCACTCTTTATACTTTCAATATCTTTACCATACCAACATAGTACAAAAAACAAAAATAATACCAATAATAATAATAATAAACACTTATACCTAATTTGCACCTGGGCGTAGACTCTGAATGAAGTTGTCTATCAGCAGGCATTTCAGCTTTGACTTATAAGTATGTCTGCTCTCGGTTGATTCGATATCAACTTCATTCAGAATACTTGGTACCAGGTACAATCAGAAATATAGAATATGTGTTTATGGGTTAAACAAAAATTCGATGCACGTGAAGGTACGTATAAATCGTCGAGCATCAATATCCCGGTGTTGCAGATCAGCTAATTACAGTGTATCTACTGCCATCTGACCTCCATTCGCGTGGAAACCACATTAAACTTCGGGAAATCTACTATCTAGCTTTAATCTAGCTTTATAAAGCACCTACTTACTTACTTTCTGCATTGTCTACTGGTTGACTGGAAGATAAAGCCTTAATGGCTTTAAGTCCGCCAATTGTGCTATTGTGCAATAAGGTTTTAAATAAATAAATAAAATAATAAAATCTATAGCCTATTGTACTCGCTGATAATATAGCTTTCTGTAGGCGAAAGAATTTCCAAAATCGGTTAAGTCGTTTTTGAGTTTTACCACTATAAACAGACACTCAAATCTTTTCTCTTTATAACATTATTATAGATAAATCCAGGTTTCCAAGAAAACACATAATCGTCTCCGAAGCTTCCGAAGCTTCCGAAGCAAGACCGCTGCCGTAAACATTGTTAGCATCGTGAAAGTGCTGAAAAATAACAAAAAGCTCTTCCTTGAAGCTCTTTCTTATCTCGAAATTTCCCGGCCAGAAAATTAACTTTCAAAAGATCTTGCTCCGTGCATACTTCACGCGGCCATTAACTGTACGGTTACCTGGCGGTATAGCCACCTGGTTGCCGTTTTTGCAACTATAACTATATGTGCTGTGTTACAAATACTGTGCAGTATTACAAACACTATGTTGCAAGTTGTAGGAGCGTTGGTGGAGCGTACACGGGTTCGAAACTGTAGAGGACTGTTGGGCTGTGGGCTTTCCATTTTCAAACATAATAATAATATTTAGAACATACCCAAAGTAGTGCCTGTTGTGTCATAACTAATCTGTACTTTCTGTATTTGTTATATTGTGTACAATAAACTGTTAAATAAATAAATAAAATAGGTTTCACCATTATCGTAATGTACGTTTTAATTTATTTGTTTGACATTCATAAGTGCTATGTATAGCCTAAACTGAATAAATTATATTGATTATTGACATCATGAATACACATCATGAGTACACAACAACGTGTGTGAATACATTAGTACACACGTGTGTATGACTGGATTAATTTTGATGAAATTTTTTGTAATTTAATAATAATATATCGTCACGTGGTGGCAATCAGCTCCCGGGACTGTTTAACCAGTCCCAGGGTCCCCAGCGGAAGACCCTGTTGAACCTCGCTTCATCAACGGTATTAGGTACACCTAATAAGTAGCGAGCTCGTTGCGGTGCTGAAGTTCGACTAGGCTCAAAGTACGAAACGGTCACCCATCCAGTTCCCGGACTCTGCGAGCGTTGCTTAACCTTGGTTATCGGTCACACAAGCTGCCACTAGACCAGTGCCGCTTTGGTGGTTGATATATCCCAACAAATCCAGGGGCCCTATTTTTAAATCGTTCGCCTCGTTCGATCGAAATCAAAATTGAAATTTTGATTTTCGGCATGAAAGATTCGATATTTTAAATAAATAAATCATTTATTATCAACTGGACGCCACAACACAACATTTAAACAAAGAATTACATACATATTTCAACACACACTTACAATCATACAACAAAAAATAAAAATAAAAGTTATAATTCTTACAATAAACAACTTTGCATTGCCGGGCTGTGGCCCCGGGCGATTTTGATGCATTTTGATGCAAGATGCTGATTTTCCTTATTCTTGAACCATACAATTTCAGTGTTGCCAATGTGATTTAATATTTTGAATATTTCATGGCGAAAATCCACATTTAAAACCGTTCGAATCGAGGCTAGCAGCGATTCAAAAATGGAGCCCCAGTTCTTTTATTTCCTAGCTTATTATCTAGACGCAAGCGAAATCTTCAGATTTATGCACCAACCTTTCCTGGTCGTGATAAGTTTACTGTGGCCTGGATTACTGCAGTATACCGTTGCTTTAAACACTGAGAATGTTATTTTCCGTTACATTTTCAACCAGGGTTTTGCATGCAGAACTATATTATGCTGGGGTTTCGGATTTTAAAGTAATATGCTTTGTACATTGGAAGACTTGTTCGAGGCTAGTTCAAACGCTGTATGCTTCACCGAATACTGGGCGAATGAAGTGTAAGTCAGAGTTTAGTCCATCAACTTGATAAGAAGAAGTGAAGTGTAGTGTAAGTGAAGTGAAGTAGTAAGTGCGCTGAATTAAAACAATACATCGTGATGAAACCTGCACATTCAGGCCACTGAATGTGTAACCATGATCCAATCTGGTCAGGTTCCCCTGGTACCAGGAGCACGGAGGTCAGATGGCAGTCGCTCCACTATAATTATCTGAATACCAAGTCCTGGATCATGGTCAAGGCGGACCCTGGGCCCTCGCACAGAGAGCACAACCGGGATATTGACGCTAAGAAAGCATATGCCGAGGTACAACATAACATAACCTAACCTAACCGACAGAAAAAGTCGGAGAACCCCCGATCAAGTTTAAATAAATCTAAGAATTTTAATGAAACAAAGCTAAGAACCATCTCGATTAAACTGGCTTTCAAATAGAGAAAACCGCATCCAAATTGGTCCATTCGTTCAGGAGAAAAATAATACACAAAGCCACAGACAGATACACACCTCAAACCTATATAACCACTCTATTTTCGTCGGGGTTTAAAAACGCATCACAAGACAAAAATACTCGCAGAATTAAAAAGCGTTAATATTCCCAAGCGAACCCGTAAGTATCTACTTACTTATTACATTCTACAAGAGTATACATTATTATGAAGGCAGAATACACCCGTACCTTTAAATAGCCCCGACAGCCTGCGATCTAACAGCCCACACGCTCACCGGGTAAATTTTACCCCGAAACGACCTTCAAATGGCCCCATAGTAACGAGACGGGTAATAAAAACCCCATGTTATAAAACACGGGATACGTGTTCGGTCGTAAACACTACATACTGGGTATATCGACAATGTGACTTATCCTTAATTTTATTACGGTTCCTTTGTATTTATTATAACTAGAATAGATCTATCATGGAGATGAAAGTCAAGGTCAAAAGTGTAAACAAATTGCCATTATGAAAATGAAACACAAGAAGTGGATTATTTAAAATGCAAAATTATGAATATTTAAAAAAATACTATTTTAAATATTTAACACTTTTTGTTGTGACTTCATGATGGAACTCCATTATATTATGAATTAAATTACCTTTAGCAAGCAAGCAATTTAATAAAATTTGTATAATAAAATGAAACTAGTGTACAAAAGGTGATTTATTTCATACTATTTAGAATAATCCACCCCTTGGGTAAATTTTTTATATGGGGCAATTTTTTACTTTTGATCTTGATCTTGAAATGCAGACAAGCAAGGAAGCGCGGCCACTTGAGAAACACCAACGACAGTCTAAAACCCTGGTCGTAAAACGTAGTCTAAAACGTTGCTCTGCCAACATTCATTGCTAGGTCCCTTCACTTTACAAATTTTACCTCTATATCTGTAATACTCAATAGAAAAGTTAAAGTATTTGATTCCTACACCTGGCGTTGAAATGTAGTCAGAATTAAGATTTTCTTGTCATTATTATAAGAAGTCTATTACAATTCACTGCTGGACTTAGACCTCTTCTACGTCAGTCGATGGTTTTGTTATAACTCCCACACTTAGCAGGCGGTACGAAGCCGCAGTGTATAAACTACATGACGGCAATTCTACTTCTACGGTAATTCTACGGAGAACCTCGCTGGTTAGCCTCTAACTAAGACTAGCCTCTAACCTTTTACGGCACCAATAAGTCGAAGATGAGTATTCCACTCTGCCAAAAATATATCTTAGAGGGAAATATTGTTTTAGTGTATGGAGTCCTCAGTATAGATGCAATATAGATAGGATCGAAAAAGTACAGAGAAGATTTCTTTATTATTTGTTGAATTGACAACAAGGAAAAAAACATTCTCTATCTTCTTACTCAGAACGCTGTGCCTTTTTTAAAGTGATACCACTTAGGAAGCGACGTTGGATTGCTGATTTGATGTTATTGTACAATATCGCCAATAGTCTGGTCAACTGTCCTCAACTGATTGAATAGTTGAACCTCAATGTTCCACGAATACATAGCCGCGTCGTAGACAAAATAACTTTTACCAATAAGTATTATAGGACTAATTTGGGCCTGCACTCCACAGTCCCCCGAATGTGCCGGGAATACAATCATTTGTGCGGAGCGGCGGATGTAGATTTATTCCACCTCAAGAGTATGAGTTTTAAGACCACTTTGTTCAGGCATGCTTTCGACGAAAATGCGCCTTAGATCACGAAGAAGCACTGTGAATTGACATAGTTAAATTCCAGTTTACATACCCTTATTTGAATTTTAAATTAATTTTGTTTTATAATAATAACCTACACTAACCTGTAACTCGTTATTTTTGTTATATCTGTTTTAACTTATCTTAATATAGAAGTACTCACTGCTGTTGTTATGATGTCCAGTTAGTTATCAATGATTAACGATACAAGATGTGTTTACCAATAATTGGTTTTACACTTAAAACTAGAGTACAAAATTTGTTTTTATAGATTATACCTACCTATGTATCTTGTGTACAAACTGTTAGTGAAAGAAAAAAAAAACTCCCATTCCAAAAATGTAACATTGTTCTATTCACAAAAAAGACAATAGTAGACGACAATAACTATAAAATTCAAGCTTCAATTAAAGGAAAGATCATAAAATCCAATTCGGTTATCTACTAATCAACTTCGAACAATTTCCTTCTGCCTTCAAAATCCCGAACCGTACTAAAAGACAAGCGACCCAATCTAAGCGATCTTATTAAATAGAATGGATTCGTTAAACCCATATTAAGTTCGTCGGGTAAAAATCACCCTCGATTCTCTCCCACATTTATAGACCAAAGGCGCCTAATTGAAATCTAGTACAGACACTCGACTAACTTTTTGCACCCTCAGCCCTTCCGTTACTTACACCCCTATAGAGTAGCGACCAGTTTGCCCAGACCCACGTAACCCTCCTTGATTTTTATGTGTTACATACCAAGTGATATTTTGGCTAGGAGAGATGCGCAACGTAAGGTACTTCTTTTTGAAGGTTTTTATTGAGGTTGATAAGTATTTGGAAATGTCTGAATCATAAAAACATGAAACACTATTGATCATGCTAAATAGAATTAAATTGTCATCAAAATTTTTCTTGGAGAGGTATTTTTGATTGCGTTTCCCTCAAATGAAGTATAATAACGATATGTAATTAATTAGATGTCAATTAGGTGAAAAGTCTATCGAAATAATTAATAGTCGATTTCATCTGTATAATCTTTATACGTTGATATAGATAATTATTTAAAAAACGTTATTTTTAATAATTAACGTCAATTTACAAAACAACCAAGGAATGATTCTTAAGTAACCTAACCATTTCCGGGTGGGTAAAACATACCCTATACTGACCAGCACCATTGACTTCGGATTAGAGTATGGAGCGTCGGCGGTCAGCTTACACTGGTCACAGTGAAGTGATGATTCGGCTCAATACGTGACGTAGTTGCTAATGGTAAATAAGAAGTTCAAAGGAAATTATTGTTTTTATTACACTTTCAGTTCCTTGAGAAAGTGTTATGGCTGGCTGTTGATGAGTTTGCGCAATTGTTTAGGCGCTCGTGTTTATTTTAGGGTGGTTTTAAAGGTCCTTGTTAGGTTTGTAAGAGAAAAGTAAGTGCATTGGTATTATTTTACTTATTACTTTCGATTGTACGAGTTACTACTCATCTTGACGTTAATGTCCCGGTTGTGTTCTCCCGCACGAGGGCCCGGGTTCTGCTTTGACCGTGATCCAGGATTTTATAGATAAGATTATTACAGTGGAACGGCTGCCATCAGACCTCCGTTATATTCTCCAGACCATTTGATATGTACCCATTATATGACTATAAACCATGAATAAATAACAAATTCACACAGCGCCATCTAGCTCCAAACTAAGCAAAGCTTGTAAATATACTACAAAATACTTTATATAAAAATATTAAATATTAAAATATGTAGTTATTATACATAGAACACCAAGATCTGTAACAGAGACTTCATCTCTCTCTCTATCTCGCTATCTCTATCATTCCTTGATACGACGAGGATAAAAAAGCATACGCACTGTCCTGATTGACAAACGGTTGTCGTATGAAAACAAATACACTAATATCGTTGAAGTGCGCTAATTGGTCGTACGACGGGCGTCGCATGACGGATATTTGATTTTATTTTCGGATTCAAATGTACGAATCACTATGAGAGTGTCCTAATTGGTCATGTCTTGTCGTACGACGAACTAAATAAAAAAATAAAAATTATTTCCGATTTATCCTGATTCATTCCATTTTATTTCATTTTACTACAGTTAATTTCATTGTTTTTCATTTTATTTTATTTGGTAACGGTCTACACCTCAAAAACGTCATACGGTCGTGCGACCGCGGTCGTTACGAATTAACTTAGTTCATACCACACCAGTTCTAACGCATTGGTCTATCCATAGAACATATGGGTAAAACATACCCGCCTCAAATCGCAAGAACTGATAACAACAAAGCACAACATCTCAGCATTGAAGCGCCCGAAATCCCGCAATTAAGGTCCCCGACATCCTCCCGCGTTAAAAATGATATTGAATGTCGCCACGGGTCGTTCTGACCCTTTTAACATAGGAATGAAAATTAATCTAATCACTACTTAGCTCGCAAAGGGTGCCTCCGGACGGTCTCTATCTATCAACCATCATTTCCACGCCATTTTCTTAATTACTTCGGGCCAGCTCCGGGTTTTTAGGGGCACTTATTTGGGTGGCATCGGCGGGGGGTCATTGTGGACTGTTCCGTAGTTTTAGAAATGTCCACAAGGGATAGATACGGAGTTTCTTTGGTTTTGTAAAATGGTTGCTTCTTCTTCTTCTTATCGTGTCAATGATAAAATGGATTAGTTAATTTAGTTTATATTATTCTAGTCCTTGGTTGCTTATATTGTAAAAGATGTAATGAAAGATGTTTGACGATCTGAGTGGTTCAGTTGGTCAACATGTCGGTCTGCAACGCAGAGGTCCCGGTTTCGATTCCCGGCCGAGCAGAAATTGAAATGGTGAATTTTAATGGCTGTTACTTGTCTGGGTGTCACATATATAGTATAATAAGTAACTATTTAAAAAGTATATAAGTAGATTATCAGCTTTCTGATACACATAACACAAGCTTTGCTTACTTTAGGGCTAGATGGCGCTGTGTGAATTTGTTCGTGCATATTTATTTGATTCAATTTTTGTAAGTGTTACCTACATGTCGCTTATTAACTTGAAATTGGGTAAAAAATGGTATGATGGCGGTCAAATCCCTGCCAAGAAAAACGTAAACAAAATAGCTATACCTAACCTAAATCAGTATTTAACAGACAGACAGACTAATACAATAAAGGCAACACTGAAACAATAAATGTAAATCTAAAATCAACTAACATTATCCATTATTTAAATAATGGGAGCGCAGAAATCTAAATACATTATTTAAATTTCTCTGCCCCGGGGGGTCATATTGACCCACAACAAAGTACGCCCCAAGGAGAGAGTCATTCTCCAAATTCCCCAATTTTCCCTTTCGCAGTAACATGATTATCTTTGTGTTTTTCTATCTGTAAATGAATTCTTTCAGGGAATTTCAGCCTTTCACGACCATTGTTGACGGCTGAAAGTATTTTCGTCTTAAGTACTTAAGGAGATCTAACTTGAAGCTAGACCGCTTACGAAAAACATGGCGACCTTGTTCGCACTAGGCCGACTACTTTTCAGTAATATGAGAAAAGAAGAGCAGTTTGGGTTATGCGCTTAAGAGACTTTCCTAAATTCAGTTACTAAATTCAGAAACAAAAAGCGTGAGAGCAAATCAAAGTGGAATGTATTGCTCATAGAATAAGGTCCATTTTTGTATCACTTATATTATGTAACGCGTCGCTCCGCTTTTCAAAAATCCGAGATACAAAAATGGACCTTATTCTATGAGCAATACATTCCACTTTGATTTGCTCTCACGCTTTTTGTTTCTGAATTTAGGAATGTGTAATAAGCGCATTATACGCTTAGTACATTTGGCTAAATTCAGTCGTCTAAATTTTTATTTTACTATCCAGGCATTTGACCGCCATCTCACCTGGTGGTAAGTGACTGGTGGTGAGAAGCGCGAGAGCAAATCAAAGTGGAATGTATGGCTTATAAAATAAGGTCCGTTTTTGTATCACGCCTTTTAAAAAGTGAAGCGACGCGTAACTTATTGTTAGTGATACAAAAATGGACTTTATTAGCAATATATTCCACATTGGTTTTCTCTGGCACTTCTTGATTCTGGATTTAGACGAATATACTAAATGACAATGACATAATACTTTTTCTTTGTTTTATTTCCACAAATAGATATCTGCCTGTATCCTTTACAAGCGTAAGACTTAATAACGTATATAAATAATACCGGCTCGCTTGCAGTGCATCACGACTTCATTTCCCAGCTGACAGTTAATCACTGACAGCTGTCATTGGCCTGTCATCCCCGCCGCCCATGCGTAGTGCACGCCCGAGACGACAGATGTCAGATAGATAAACAAATTCCAATACACTACAGGTTAAAGTTAACACTCTCAGAAAAAATGTGCATACCTATTTGTTTGCATGTTAAATTTGATAATTAAATAATATTTTTAACCGTTCGCGTAACGCGCGTGGCATGAATGGGCTTTTCTGAAAACCAGCGCTGTGACAGACATGAGCCCTCACAGCATGAAGCCGAGACTGGTTCATTTCGGTTTCCGTTACATCACTGGTCTGGTCTTACGTAATTTTCAATAATATAATTTACTGTATTTACCTTAGATTAAGGATGTAATGGGTATGTCTATGCCTAAAAGGTCATTGGTATATGATGATGACTACAATGGTGTTCGAACGCGGTGCCTCTCCCTTACGAGTCAGACTCGCTAGTCATTGAGACCACCGACGCTCCCGCTGACAAGCCCATGTCCAGTACCACACCTGAATGCAATAGCAATCCCAGTTGTTATATAAACCTAAATGCATAGCTAGTAATAGCTCATAATTACAGCAATAACAGTCCACTGCAGGACTTAGGACTCTTTCACGAAAGGGGAGGTTATTGCCATAATCTCCACGCTTGGTAGGCGCGTCAAGATCGCTCTGTTATAAATATAACAATGGAAATTGCTGCTGCGCATGTTCCAACCTACGGAGAGTCTAGATATTTGTATCGAAAATATTAATCGCCTCGTAGGACACCCACGAGTGTAAAGGGTTGGTGCTATTCTACTCTGCCGGACACCACGCGGCAAAATTAGTATTAGGTAAAAGAAAAAAAATTGCACCAGTCTTGCTGCTAGAAAGGAAAAACAAACCGTAAAAGCTTCCGTCAATTTCAAATAAGGAGCGCGCGAAAACAGAACCGCTGCCACGAAAACGTTCCTTCCACAATCCATCTCTTTCACTCAAACAATAACGCGGGGTATGGGAAACAGAGAACATCACTTAATCCGTTCCTTTGTCGGAATTGGGACACCCTAGCTACGGCGGGCGTGCGAAAAAATACAGCCTGTATACGGGGTTGGTTTAATTTTTAGTGGGCCGTAGACAAAGGGTCTAACGGGATGCAATTTTATTTCGCCTTATCTATTTCTACAGTTGAAAAAGAAATAATTCAGTTTTTAGAAACATATTTTTGACGCCAGATGAAAATAGAAGGGTGTTACAAGTTTGACGTGTGTATCTGTGGCTCTGTGTATCTGCGTGTCTGGCATTGTAGCTACCGAACGGATGGGCCGATTTCGATGCGTAGTTTAATCTAGATGTTTCATTAGAATCGGTTCAATCGTTTTGAATATATTTAAGCATATGTAAACTTGGTCAGGGGTTTGCAAACGTTTTTTGTCAGTTATGTTATTAAGTACAACTCAGAACGATAGCGTATCTGGTGGAGTAAATAATCATCTTGGCGTTAATGTCCCGGTTGTGCTCTCGCGCACGAGGGCCCGCGGTCCGCCTTGACCATGATCCAGGATTTGGCAGGTCAGGTAATTACAGTGGAGCGACTGCCATCTGACCTCCATTTCCCTGCTACCAGGGGAATCTGACCAGATTGGATCATGGTTACACATCCGGTCGCCTGAATGTGCAGGTTTCATCACGATATTTTCTCTCACCGTTAGAGCATCGGTTAGTATTCAACTAATGTACATAACTCAGAAAACAGTCAATGGTACATGGCCGGAGCGGGATTCGAACCCGGGACCTCTGGCTTACGAGTCGGATACTCTAACCGCTCGGCCACCGACGCTCTTAGAGAACATAATTATACTCGTAAAAGAGGAAAAGTTTGTATGTATGTCAATTTGTATAGAGGGGGGTAATCGCCAAAACGGAACCAATTCGGGATTTCGGTAGTAAGCAACAGAATTTGCTAGAACTAGCATTGAAGGCATCCAGATTATTTCATAACAAAGCCTTACTTTTTCAAATTCTCTAATCCATTTCTAATCTAAACTACAGCACAGTATCTCTCAATTTTAGACACAAATCAGCAATTTAGTGAACACGGACCTGATGCAAGGAAAACACTTTTGCGGTACTGTAACCTGGCTCCCAAATAGGCGGAATGAACAAGTAATTTAAAATTCCGACCGTATTTGCGTGCCTAAGTTGTTGCCTTACCAGATTCAGTCGGTTTCCACCGGATCTGAAAAGAGAACCAGATATTTCCGGTTTATTTCTTTTTCTGCGGTCTCCAGTGGACGCAGTATTTCCAGTCGGCGTTCCCTTTTCCCCGTTTCGTATTTTGCTGTATTTTTTACTTATACGGTTTTGTAAACGCGTCCGTGATTGCTTTGGGAACGATTGAACGTCTACAGAACCCTTTGTATGCGAGTTCGTCGCATTTGGCCGGTTTTTTATTGACTAATGCGTTTATTGTAGCTCAGGCAAAAAATATGTTTTATTTTTACCTTTTACGTGTTTTTTACATCTAAAATTAAAATGTATTTCACAAGATTTAATAAACTTTTTATTATTATTATTACATTTGGCTAAATACTGTCGTCTAAATTCGGAAGCATAAAGCGTGAGAGCAAATCAAAATGGAATGTAGTGCTTATGAAATAAGGTCCATTTATGTAACAATACATTCGACTTTGACTTGCTCCCACGCATTTTGCTTCTGAATTTAGTCGACTGAACATATCATGATGAAACCTGCACATTCAGGTGACTAAATTTATACGTGGGTCGTGGAGGTCAGATGGCAGTCGCTGCACTGTAGGTAATTATATGATCTGCCAAATCGTGTACCTCCACCTTACAGAATACCGCAGCTAAATAATACTCTTTTACATAGTATTGTGTTTCTGCCGGTGAGTAAGGTTTCCAGTGCTCCATGGGGTGGGGATTTGGGGAACCGTGGCTTTGGCAGTGGAGGGGCATTTGCCTTTTTGCTGCCAGAGCAACGTGTTATAGAGGTGGGCAATGCATTAGCGATACTCTTGGTTTTGCTAATGTCTATAGGCAGTTGTGACCACTTTCCATCAGGTGGCCCGCTTGTCTGTTTGCCTACCGTATGACACAAAAAAATAAAAAAAAACATTGTCAAGGCGGATACCAGGCCCTCCCAGATGACATATGATTATGGATGTTGCGTATCGAAATAAACTTTTTACATTACAACTATAATCCATAGTGTTGTACATACGAACATAAATGTATCAATGCAAAACCGTCACCACTCAACCCTAAAAATTAAAAATAAGAGTTAAACATTAAAAAGCAAATTAAATGATATAAATCGAGCGCCCAGCGCGGCGTTAAAACGGTCAATCTCCGAAACTCGTCTTTTTGAGGCAAAACGCACGAAACAAAGGAAATAAGATACTTTGCATAAAAACAAAGAGTTTAGAGATGCTATTGTATCTGCAATTGGGAAAAAAATTAAACCAGCGAAATACAGACGACATTGACACAATATTGCCTCCACCGCTCTTTAGATCTCCTTTCAGAGGGTCTAAGGTTGGCTGGAAGAAATCCCATTGTGGGATAAGCCCGCCTTTAATTTGTAAAATAATATTTTTTTCATTACTGTATTTATTTTTAATTGCAATAAAGAGTTTACATACAGACGCTGTTTATGTGTTGACTTCGCTTTTATGGGCAGAATTGCAACGAAAAAGTTTTATTTTTTGGAATGTTTTGAATGTAAAGATGCATTTATAAAAATTCAACAAATAACAAAATATTTTTCATTTTCATTTCAAAAGAAAGAATCGGATTGATGAGTGCCGTTATATCCCCATTCATTGCAAAGTACGTCTCATTATAAAAAGACAAAAGCGTGAGCGTTGAGCCGTTGACGATAAGTATTACCTAAAGAAATAGAAATAAATCATCATACTCATCTTGCAGATAAATCCCGGTTGGGCTCTCTTGCTACGCGAGGGCCCGGGGTCCGCCTTCCTCCCCCTTGGTCTTGGTTATTAATTTGACTCGACATATTTATTTTGTAGCTATTAATGATTACTGCAATGTATTTTGTTGCGGACATTTTAATATCAATGAGCAGTTTTCTAATAGGTATCTAAAGCATTCCTAACCACTCACTAGATGGCACCCTGACAATTTTGATAATTGATAATCGCTTAAAATAGGTTCTTAGCAAACAGGATATAAACACTGGGTACGTTGTATGGATAATATTGTATTTGTCAATAGTTTTAAACCATTTTAGAGGTCGTAATAATAATGGAACATAGTACCAACTTCTATAAATATTTCTTTTTACATTTCGTTCAACCTTTAACAGTTATGTTTATATTAATAAACATTTTATTTTTATGTTTAGAATTAGTTGGTTGCATGAAATCACTGCCACCATCACACAGATTTTAAAAAAATTACCAAAATTGTAGGAGCACCATCTATTGATGCTTTTTGAAACCAACTGACAATACCTACTGGAAAACTCCTCATTAGATTAATTTTACTTCAAATGTTTCATGCCAGATTCTAGTAAAGTGTTAGAAGCGAATATTATAATTGTAAACTCTATTTTGTGCCACATTTTAAAGCAATAAATCATTCATTCATTTAATCCAATTCGCTCGATCTTCGGCATCCTTTGTTGAAAACTTATTGGCACGCAACACATGTCGTTCTTAATGGCTTCTAGCCATCGCTTCTTGGGCCGACCTCTCCTTCCCGTGCTTGGCGGGGGCGGCATGGCCAGACATTTGTTTCCTACGTAATTTGCTGGTCTGCACTAGACGTCGCCCTACCATCGAAGGCCGCACTCTTGTAGCTTATCTGTGATGTCACAGACGTGAAGGCTACCGCGGATTGTGAGAAACTCCACACTTTCCTCCAGAAATCTAAATCCATCCGATGGAAAGTGGCCATCGTTGCCCGACATCTGTAACCTAGATGTCGGGCATATGTGGTGCTTCCAGTCGCTTTATAGTGCAAAGGAAGATTTCGGAAGGAGCTTATTCCACATCTCTTTTTCACTCACTCATTTTTCATTAGCATTAATAAAACATATTTTAAAAAATAACTTTTTTTGCTGGTTTTTTACTTGTTCAATCTTTTTGTTGTTATTCTGTTTCTATTTTTTTTTCTCTTACTTTGTACATAATTTCATTTTGTGGTGTTGTTTTTGTTTGTTTTCTATTCTATTCTGTTTCTATAAAATATTAATTTTCCAACCATTTGGCCGAGACCGAAAACTGCCCCTCTAGTGGTCCCGGATGTTCCCTCCAGATAACGTAATCGCGAAACTTCCGGTCCCACTGGCGGTGGTATAAAAAAAATGAGTTCTCGCCCGACGTTCGCGAGATAAAACGGCCCCACCGAAACATGCCGTAACAAATAGCGCTACGGGTTATCGCCACGAGTTATCATAGTGCAGAAACTAGGATATGTTTACGTTACCCTGACGTTGCCCTGTGGAGACTGGAGTCCGCAGGGAGAGGAGGGTTGTTTGAAGGCTTTTTCAACAGTAGGTATACTAACACCCGTTTCCAAAAACAATGCTTGTCGATGTAGTGTTACTATAATATGGAACGTCGGCGGCCGAGTGGTTGCTGTATCCGATTCGTGAGTAACAGGTACCGAGTTCAAATCCCACTGCGGCCCTGTACCAATGACTCTTTTCAGAGTTATGTAGAGCTCGTCTAGTCTAAAATGACGCGCCCCACTACTTAGTTAGTTGATTTCGATGTGTGAGTGCAAATATTGATAACGACACTTCATCTGTGTGGGAGCCAATGAACGACGCGTGCTCCTACGTTTGAATCTCACCGGCAACTGAATGACCAATTACAACGGCATTTGTATATGTATTGCGTCCATATTTTAAACTTGCTTGTGTGCGTTAATGCGATAGTGGGGCGCGTCATTTTAGATTAGACGAGCTCTACATTAGTTGAATGCTAACCCATGCTCTTATGGTGAGGGAAAACACCGAGCTATAGGCCAATATTATTTCTGTGTAGCAATGATCGATGAACAATGCTTCTAACAATTGTACCGCCCTAGGGTGAATCTCAATAACATTGTAGCATTTTGTATCACAAAACTTCACCTAATTATAGTAGAGCTACTGTCATCTGACCTCCGTGACCCTACTACCAGGGGAGCCTGACCATATTGGATCATGGTTACAAATTTAGTCGCCTGAATGTACAGGTTTCATCATGATGTTTTCCCTCACCGTAAAAGCATCGGTTAGTGTTCAACTAATGTACATAACTCAGAAAAGAGTCATTGATACATGGGCGCAGCGGGATACGAACCCGGTACTTCTCGCTTACGCTCGGCCACCGAAGAGCCTCGGTGAATCGGGGCAAATGGGAAAAATAGGACTAAATGAAACTTAATCAGTGGCTGTTCCATCAAACGTTAGGCAGAGCTATTGGAGCAAATAAAACTATTTTTCCCATATGTGCTCTGGGCGGCCATCATCAAACTTAAGTGTCTGTCGGCTGTGTCGCAAATAAAGGATGACTCACGTTACACCGTGCCGGGTCCGGGCCGGGTCTCGGCCGTAGCACGGTCACCTGTTAATGTCGTGGTATGCTATGTGTTATAATTATTGCTTTCCTACTTATTGCTTTTCTCCACACCCGGTAGGGTTGGCTAGAAGAGATCTCTTACAGAGATAAGCCCACCTTTGTGAACAACCGTTTATAATTATTGTTTTTTTTGTAACTTGTTTTCATGTGCAATAAAGTGTATATATATAAATGTGTTTTATTTCTTTCTTTCTAATATCCTACATATTTTGTATGGGCACGGTCATGCTGTACCGCGAGGGGCAACCGCTTTGTTATTGCTCGAACGCCACTCGATTGCCTCTCGGGATAGCATTAGCGAGTCCATTCAAAATATATGATATATTATTTGACCGGGCTTTGGAAACGTCGGTGGCCGAGAGGTGCCGGTTTTGAATCCCACTGCGGTTATGTACCATTGACTATTTTCTAAGTTATATATATTACTTGAATTGTAACCGATACTCTTACGGTAAGGGAAAACGTGACGTAACCTGACCATTTAGGCGACTGAATGTGTAACCATGGTCTAATCTGGTCAGGATCCCTTGCTAGCAGGGTCACGGAGGTCAGACAGCAGTGATCATCATAGCCCATAACAATCCACTGCAGGACTTGAAGCCTCTCCCACGAAAGGGGAGGTTATTGCCTTAATCTCCACGTTTGGCAGGCGGGTTGGAGATCGCAGTGTTATAAATATAACAATGGAAAATGCTGCTGCCCATTTTCCAGTCTACGGAGACTTTAGATCTTTTGCCTCGAAAGCATTAGTCGCCTTGTACGACACCCACGAGTGGCAGTCGCTCCACTATAATTATCTGATCTGCCAAATCCTGGATCATGGTCAAGGCAGGTTTCGGGCCGTCGTGCGCGAGAGCAGAACAAAGACATTAACGCCAAGATGATTTTTTCCCTTTTTTTTATCGCGCTGCGACCGACACTCGGCTCGGCCCCGGCACGCTGTAGCGTGAATCCACCCTAACGAGAGCAACATGGGAGTGGGATATTTTTATTATTACAGCAATCAGACTGTAGTCTTCGAGAGCGGAATAAGCGTAGGTTAATTAACGCTTGTCGATAACGCCCCGGACACGTCTCGTGGCGAGTCGCCATTAATTTGCTACCAAAATAAACGTTTCCCCATTATTCTTAAACATCATTTGTCTACGTCCGCGAAGCTTTTGTGGTCTGAGAGGGGAGTGGGGAAAAAATGTCGCGGCAGGGCTGCCGGTGTGGGGGAAACTGGGAAAATTGTGGGGGGAAAGTTGCGGGGAAAGTTGCGGGGAAAGTAGAAGGGAAAGTTGCGGGGAAATGGCGGGGAAAGTGGTGTTCTGAGTTTGGTGGGGAAAGATTGTTGAAGTGCCAAGTATGACTGTAATATTGGAAGTAATGTTTCTCCACCTACAAGGAACCGATGCCTGAGAGTGGGTTCCGGGATAATTTTATTCGGGACGCTTTCAGGCGCTGTCCTAATTGGCAAGGTTTTTCATATTTTGGTGAGAGTAATTGTATTTTTATGTTGACGAAAAAATTTAACATTTCAATTCAGTTGGATTGCCTTCTCTTTAATAGACGCATGGCCTATGCCATTAACCTGTAATAATAATAATTATGTTAGAGTGTGCGTTGTTTTTACGACGCAATGTTGTGACGACGTTGTGTAGTGGACGACTTTTTTATTTTTAGAATGTATTTTAAATGTATTAGTGTATATTTTTACTGTAACTGTGTAATATTTTAGTCGTACCTGTTTTAAGTTGTAAATAAATCTAAATTGTAAAAAAAATTGGCAATTCAGAAACTATTCTCGAGGTCCACGCATACGAAACCAACTAGTCGCCAAAAATTTATAATTTTTACACTTAAGTACACTTTGTGTCACGTGCCAGCCCTACCCAACGTTGCGAATTCGGCCCTCTCTCCAGCTCATTCGGCTATATTGATAGATCGGACTCTCTCCGGCAATGGAAATAATTATGTTATCAAGGCGGATTGTTGTTGAAATTTCGGGATTTCTTTTTCATACAACGCCCCAGTGACAGACGAGCAGACAGTCCATCCACGTTTAAGTGACCTGAGTGAGTTATCTGTTCTCTGGCACCCATTACACAAGCTTTGCTTACTTTGGGACTAGAAGGCGCTATGGGAATTATCCAAACATATTTATTTATCTTTAGATTTCACTCAACAATTGTTACAACAAGGGAACGTGACCAGATTAGGTCATGGTTTCATATTTAGTCGCCCGATGTGCAGGTTTCATCACGATGTTTCCCTCGCCGTAAGAGCATCGGTTCTTGTTCAAATAATGTTACAAACCTGCTTAACTCAGAAAAGAGTAATTTCAACATGGGGTTGGAACCCGGTACCTCTCGCTTATGAGTCGGCCCCCTTAACTTCTGGGCCACCGACGCTCTTACTTTCAAACAGGTTTCACAGGTTTTTGCTAACCAGTTAGCGATGCCGGCGAGTTATTAAAGTGAATAAGTAAGTAAAGCATATATAAGTATTGTAAGTACTAAAAGGGAACTCAGAAGAAACGATGTTATTGGTTTAAAGAAATAACGTTTTATTAGGTACTAAATATGCAACAAGCTACAATATCGGCGGTCAGGAGCGAAGTGACTTAAGAATGAATGTAATCTTTTTAGAATGAACGAGATCTTAAGAATGATTGAATGAAACGTATGACAATGAGTGAGGTGCCACGATGACAGGTAGTTAGTACGGTGGCCACACGCCAGACTTCCTCGGTGGAACACGAGATGGCGCTCAGCAAAAATCCGTGTCCTTATAGTACTTATACTAAATTTCAAAAGAAGTGGGTCAAATAAGGCTTGCAAGATTTGTCACTAAACTAAGATGAAATGCCTCATGCCTGTAATTACGCTGGCTACCTTATCCTTCAAACCTAATCACAACAACGCAAGCATTGTTGCTTGGCGACAGAAATAGATAAGGCGGTGGTACTCACCCAGGCGGACTCCTCAGGCTTGACAGAGTCCTACCAACTGATATGCGAAACAAACTACAAAACCGCTAGTACGTTATGTCTGTGAGGACTAAGATGAAATGCCTCATGCCTGTTGCGCTGGCTACCTTATTATTCAAGCTGGAATACAACAATGCATTCAATTGCACCCGAAAAGCAGTTTCACTCTCTCCTATTAAGCCCCCAAATATCCCCCAGGCTGTCACCCGAAACAAGGGCAGCCCCCAATTAGTTCAGCCAGCCCCCAACGCTGGGGGCGAAACGAATTTGGGCCTAGTTAAGTCCAGAATTACACTGCAATAAGAGCTAGATTTAATTGAAACGATCCCTAATCTTGTAATGTGGTAATAGAATAGATAAAATAAGCATTTTGCACAGGATTAAAATAATTATACTTGTAAAGCTGGAGGGTGTTTTTAACCCCGAAAAAAGGGGTGTTGCATATTTGACGAGTGTATCTGTGGCTTTGTGTCTTTGTGTGGTTTTGTCTGCGGCATCGTATCTCTCGAACGGATGGTTCGATTTTGATACGGTTTTCTCTATTTGAAAGCTAGTTTTAGTCTATAAGTTGTAGATGTTATGGGCGACAGTTACCACTTACCATCAGGTGGGCTGTCTGCTCTTTTGTCACTGAGTAGCATAATAAAAAAGAAAACCGTTATTTTTAATCTCTGACGAAATAAGAGGAATGTCATAAGTTTGACGTATGTATATGTGTATCTGTCTGTGGCATCGTAGCTCCCGAACGGATGGACCGATTTTAATGCGATTTTCTTTATTTAAAAGCCAGTTTAATCGAGACGGTTCTTAGCTTTGTTTCAAGAAAATCGGTTCAGTAGTTTAGAAAATATTTGAGTTTAAGTAAACTTGGTCGGGGGTTATCTATCTTTTTCTGTCGGTTAGGTTATTAAACTTTCAAAATAAAATATAACTGCAAGAACACAGCCACGGTGTTGGCCAGATAAGATCAGATAACACGATTTCGTGTTTTATCGTAGTTTGAGGAAATAAGGCCACGGCTGGTTCTAATGCAGCGCTATCGCGTGAAGTCAAATTTTTGACCTTTTTTAGGAAATGCTCTACTAATACCTAACCGACTGACAACGTCGGAAAATCCCCATAAACTTTAAATATATATATTTTTTATGATATACTAAACCAATTTTTTTAATCATCATCTCGATAAATGTTATATTTGTTGACTTATATAATGGAATGAAATTGTCTTCGGACAAAGCCCCATTAACAAAATATAATAAATCTGCTTTTCAAATAGAAAAAGCCGCATCAAAGACAGACACACCTCCACACATACACCAGAGCCACAGAAACACATATACACACGTCAAACTTATAGCACTCCTCTGTTTTCGTCAGGGGTAAAAAACATCTTAAGCTTCGATCACACTATGCTGGAGACATCTGTACGGGTCCGTACGGGAAGCAGAGACATGTGGGCGCGAGAACACAGCTTCACAGCGTGAAGACACAGTTTCACAGCGCGAGGACACCGTTTCACAGCGCGAGGTCACCGTTTCACAGCGCGAGGACACAAACAACAAACAGCGACAGATCGCCCAGAGCGTTTCTAGCTGTATTTTGTTACGCTATGGGAGCTCTAGAGGCCCTATTTTTGAAACGCTCGCTCGCCTGAATGTACAGGTTTCATCACGATGTTTTCCCTCACCGTATATTATTTTAAAATCTGAAACCCCAGCAACATATAGTTCTAAATGCAAGACCCTGGTTGAAAATGTAACGGAAAATAATATTCTCGGTGTTTAAAGCAACAGTATAGTGCAGTAATCCACGCCACAGTAAACTTATCACGACCAGGAAATGTTGGTGTATATATCTGGAGATTTCGCTTGCTCCTAGGTAAGCTAGGAAATAAAAAAACTGAGGCACTATTTTTGAATCGCTTTCTACGATTCGGACGGTTTTTAATTTTAATTTGCTGCATGAAAAATTCAATATTTTAAAAATCACATTGGCAACACCGAAAGAGTACGGTTCTAAAATAGGGAAAATCAGCATAATGCATCAAAATATTTTACCATGCCGAAAATCAAAATTGCAAATCGTTCGAATCGAGGCGAGTGATTCAAAAATAGAATTAGCCGTGTGGTGTCCGGCAGAGTAGAATAGCACCAACCCGTTACACTCGTGGGTGTCGTAGAAGGCGACTAATGTTTTCGAGGCAAAACTTCTAGAGTCTCTGTAGGCTAGAAAATGGGCAGCAGCATTTTCCATCGCTATATTTATAACACAGCGATCTCCAACCCGCCTGCCAATCTTGGACATTGTGGCAACAACCTCCCCTTTCGTGGGAGAGGCCCTAAGTCCTGCAGTGGACTGTTGTGGGCTGTGATGTGATGTGTAATTCAAAAATAGGCCCCTGGCCGTCTCCCGCATAATTTTGTGGCGGTTCGATACCCATACTGAATTTCGCAAGTCATTCTTTCATTCGTTCGAGTGATTTGGTAATTGAATTATGTAAATGGAGTGCGTAAAAGAACTTCGTAATACAAACGTGCAAAGAATAGTGGAGTGAAGGTTACGGACATGCAGACTTCCGGGCAGCACAGCTGTGACCTTGAAAACAGAGGAACCAAACCAGATTGGATCATGGTTACGAATAGGAATGTGAAGTTTTCGTCACGATGTTTTCCCTCACAGTAAGAGCATCGGTTAGGTTAGGTTAGGTTAGGTTAGGTTAGGTTAGGTTTTCCCTCACAGTAAGAGCATCGGTTAGCCAACTAATGTACATAACTTAGAAAAGAGTCATAGGTCAATGGCGGCACTGAGGTTCGAACCTGGAACCTTAGGGTACAAGTCGGTCCCCTTAAGCTTTAGGCAACCGCTTCCGTCAAAATGTACTCTAAATAGATATCGCAAAAAGCGCATGATCGCGCGACACATTGACGTACCTGATTGAGAGAGCCTTTGATAAAATCGTGGGTTGAAGTTACAGTGCAAAAAAAATGCCAGTCTAATAATGTAGCTAACTTTCCAATCTCTTTGGTCGAAGTGTTGTTTCCTTGTTTGAAGGCAGCCTAATTGCGTCGTTTCATTTCAATATTAATTTTTAATCTGCCCCTTTTAGAAGAAAGGTTATTTTTTAAACGCACTCAATTTGAGACTTGAGGTGTGTTTCAGTAAATTGGTTTGTTATTACTTTGAGAGGCGAGAAGGAAATAGATTAGCTTTCTTTTTGAAGTGGCGATCTTTGTTTCTTAATATTACTTTGTTAAGTATGGTTGGTTGTTAAGTATGGATGGTATGGTTATTTTTAAAGTAGGTAAGGTCTTATTGCCTCTACCGCTCGCTAAAGCTCCTTTCGGCTTGTCTAAGGTTAGCTGGAAGAGATCCCGTTGTGGGATGAGTTCGCCTTTGCTTTGTAAGTGTTTCCTTTTGAAATGTACTATGTTGTTGCAATAAAGAGTTTACATACATACATACTTTGTAGGCTTAAAAGGGATATTTTCCTGCTACTTAGTACCTGGAAATATGTTGTTGTCAATTTTGTTGTATTCAAACTACAGGGTGACTTCAAACTCATGTGCTCGTGATAACAAATAACTTTTACTATGGCGCCAACTCTGAAATTGCATAAAATTTTACTACTTATTAGAATGCTTAATTATCACTGAGTAACATAGGCTACTTTTTCATCTTCATCTTCATCATCTTGGCTACATGTTCCGGCTACGTGAGGGCCAAGGGTCCGCCCAGGGCTACTTTAGGCCTATAGGATTAACATATGCTACTTTTTATCCCGGTAAAATAGGTTCCCGCAGAAAAGTTGATTGGTTACGAACTGCGAGCAGGTGGAAGCTGTTGAGAACAGCTAGTAAGAAATAAAAGATAACGACAATAATAATTAAAAACCTGGATAAGTAGCGATAAGGCCGCCTGTTCTTTTCTCTGTTACTACCTATATGTAGTCGGATACATACTGAATACAGTCGGTACTGTATCCAGTATGTATGCAATAAAGTGTTCACTCATCCATTACGTCTAAGTATCACCCATACCATCTAAGTACGTATTGTGTGAGTTCACAATTTGTGAAATGTTACATTGACAATAGATGTCTCTTACCCCGAATTTGATGACCTGAATGGTTCACGTTAACATGCCGGTCGCCATGCAGAGGTCACGGATTCGATTCCCGGCCGAGCAGAAATTAAAATGATGAATTTTAATTTCTGTTACGGGTCTGGATGTTATATGCATAATAAGTATTTCTTATTTTAGGGGCTAGATGACGCTATGTGAATTTGTCCAAGCATATTTATTCATATTTTTTCATTCATTCGACGCTTAACGACGTAACGTGTACGATTACAATTTATGAAATGTTACATTGACAATATAGATGTCTCTTACCTCTAACTAGATCGCGGTATCGAGCTGCCCGGTCTAGATACATTATAAAGAAGCTGTATTTTCGTTCAATATACCGTAAGTAAAAGTGGTCACCGCCGCCGATGAACATCAGCAACACCAGGGGAGTTACCAATGTGTTGCCCGCCTCTGAAGCGACCTCAAATATACCTAACGATCCCATGTCATAGTCCAAAGGAAACACTGGCTGGGAGCTTATTCCACATCCGAATCGTACGAGCGAGAAACGTTCTTTAGAACGTTCGCGTATCTTCACTTTGTCCAAGTTAGGTGAGACTGGTGTTCAACGCCCATTTAAATCTTTGCTCCTAAACAATTTGCCTTTCTGCATTTTAATTAAGTTCCCCCAAATATTTCACTAGAACAGCGGAAAGTTGGGAATACTCTCGCCGTTGTAGGAGCTAGTACCTGTAACAATTTAGCAGAATTTACACGCAAAGTTTCAGCGTGAAGGGCGCAACTGTGAAAGATTATGATATTTCGCAGAATTGAGATAGACGCTCATAGCTTTTTCCGCGTTTTACTTGGCGTAGGCGAAAATTATGTTCGCGAGTTTGTTCGTTTTTACACTAAACTACTGGACCGATTTTAATGAAACAAATCTAAGAACAATCTCGATTAAATTGCCTTTAAAATTATGGAAATTGCATTGAAACTAAATTACACAAGAATAACTCACTAAGAGGGAATGCAATACCGGGATACCGGGATACCGAAATATCGGAATCCCGTATACATATTGCGGGACTAATCTCAGTCGAAAATTTTCTGGTGGGATTACAGAGAAGCGTTGTTGTGTGGACTGGCTGGCTGGTCGCTGGCTAAACGATGGAGCCTATGGAGACTCTAGATCTTTTGCCTCGAAAACATTAGTCGCTTGTACGACACCCACGAGTGTAAGAGGTTGGTGCTACTATGCCGGACACCACACGGCCGGTGATCTCTGGTAATATAGAAAATCATTAGCACCACTTCATACAGGATTAACGCAAAACCCGTTAAAACTACCCGTTTCAACGGAACCGGGCCAAAGTTGTTGCGAAATTAATGATGCATTCCAAACGGGAGTCGGCGCAATTCCGTGGAACACTCCGCGGGAGTGTCTCGTTGATGGCCGGCCAATTCGGATCAGTGTTCAATTAACGCTCGCGTGGTGACTGAAATGATGCGAGAGTGATGCGCGATGACGTAGCTATCATTAACCTGGGTACTCTGGTGAGTACTGCAATTAACACATTCCAGTAATTTTTTCTTTTTGATGACTATGGCAGACAAGCGAAACTACAGAGGATATGAGGTAGACCAGAATTTTTTACTTATAGAACCCTTTCTTAGAGATGAAGAGGTTGGCAGACAGGAGAGAAGAGTGGCGATTGCTCCACCGACAAGAGTCATACTCTTACATATATTATGATGATGATGAGAACCCACACAAGAGGATGTAACTACTATCGGTACGAAAAGTCAAAGTTTGATTAACAAAAATGTTTTTGTCAGATTGTGCACCGGCAGACTGACATTTTGTGGGTCTCTTAAACATCCACCATCACTAAAAAGTTGAATTTTTCTTGTTCTCTATGACATAGGATAACCTACGGCGCCCGTACAGTCAATGTGTCCGAGTGTAATAAATGTGTTTTACTTACTTACAATAATCCGTTGCCAAAAACTATCAAAAACCAAAACCAATAAAAATAATAATCCACCCGTCCACTGCGATCCTCTAATACGGTCGCTGAACAAATTTTAATGTTCCAACTTTAAAATCGTACGGTTTCTCGAAAGCAATTCGGTTCTTATTGCCCGACACATTTCCGGATCTACCTCATTCCGGTTCCCGCTCGTGTCCCTTCGCGTACAGTAGGCTGCACAGTTATGTGCAACAGCAACATGGTTTTATCAGGTGATAAGAGTCTTGTCAAGCCTCCTCAGTAAAAAATGCTTCTGTTGAAACATGAAGAACTCAACATTTATTTTATGTAACACGGCAGACAAACAGGCATGCGGGACACCTGATGGAAAGTAGTCACCGCCGCCTATGTACATCAGCAACACCAGGGGTGCTACCAATGCGTTGCCCGCCTCTAAGTAGACCTCTAATATACCTCTTGAACGATCCCATGTCATAGTCCAAAGGAAACACTTTGGCTAGGAGTTCATACGAATCGTACGAGCGAGAAACGTTTTTTCGAATCTTCGCGTGAACCATTTATTTTTTGTAAAACTGGGAGTTGTTTTATACGAAATATTAGAACGACGGCGACGGCAGTTACTAAACTTATGGTGACAAATCGATTCCCTGATTCTAGTTCAAAGTCATTTATTTGTAACATGGGTGTATGTAACATAACTGTTGTTACAAAGTTGAATGTCTCTCTACGTCTCCCGTGACTACGTGTCTTTCTATCCCTATACCCACATCTCCGCAGCCCACTGTACACCTACCCGTTCGGATTCCACTGTGTTTAATTAACGAGTGAATGCCGTATGAAATGGGAGTCGCTGCCCTCGCCGGGAGTGCGCGAGCTCCCCGTAATGCGTTTAGGTATCTGCGTAGTACGAGGGTTGGCCACGGCCCCTTTGGTCCACTGGTGGGAGCTGAACAGTAGGCTTTTTATACTATCAACTCAGTTACATGTAAGCGCGAGGAGCGTCGGCCTAGTACAATACAATAAAATAGGAAATTGTACCTACTATATTGTATTGTACCTATACCAGGTATGTATAGGTGGTGAGTTTAAATATGTTGAATTGACAAGATATTTAAACTCAACACGACACAACACCACAAATACACATAATGCGATATTTTGTTCCTTAACGTTTTTACTATACTTATAGATTTTTTTTTTGTAACTTTAAAGTTTATCATTGGCAAGGCGGACTCCACGGAGTATCAGTGGCCTAGTGGTGAGAGAGTCCGACTCGAAAGAGAGAGGTCCAGGGTTCGATTTCCACTACCGCCATGTACCAATGACTCTTTTCTGAGTTTATTAGTTGAACTCCAGGCCAAGCCTCATAGTCCCGTCCAACTCTGGCATTGAAATCGCCTAGCAATAAAATCTGCTCTTTGGGGCTAATTTTGTCAAAACATCGTACTAACTCCTCATAGAATTTATCCTTGATGTAATCAGACTTGTCTAGGGTTGGAGCATAAACACTGATGACATTAAGGAAGTTGTCTCTGTCCAGGTGGAGGCGCACTGTGGTAACGCGGTCCGAGATGTGTACAGGGTACTCCTCAAGTCGCTTAACTGATTTTTAATTGCAAAGCCTACACCAGAACGTCTAGGTTCGGAGGAGGTGGTGCCTTTCCAAAAGAAAGTATAACCGCCTCCATCTTCCACCAACTCACCTTCATCAGCGAGATGTGTTTCGCTGAGAGCAGCTACATCTATATTATAGCGATGAAGTTCACGAGCTACTATGGCGGTTTTACGTTCTGGGCAGGCATTGCAATCTCTATCAATGAGCGTTCTCACGTTCCACGCGCCAAAAGTCATGATAGGTTTCAAATTGTGTTTGGTACATTTTTGTATCTTTCGACCGCGATTACGGTGATGCGATGACAGCCGCGGTTGCTACCACCTTTCAAATACATAACCGCGTAACCCCGTAAATATATTAAACGAGGCAAAGGATTTTAATACGGTTTTCTAGACATAATTTATCCCTTTTCTATTTTTGCCGCCAAGCAACAATGATTGCGTTGTTGCGTTCCGGTTTGAAGGATAAGGTAGCCAGCGCAATTACAGGCATGAGGCATATCATATTAGTCTTCTAATTGGCAACGCACCTACATAACCGGTCACCTTAAAACATGAATCGTAGATGTTATTGGCGACAGTTACCGCTTACCATCAGGTAGGCTGTCTGCACGTTTGTTACAGCGTAACATAAACAAAAAAGACATAGATATATTTGTATTGTAACTGTAAAAAAAAAAAACAGACCTTATATTTCTTTCAGCACTAAATTAACAACCAAAGATAAGTAAGAATAACTAAGGAGAACTACTAAGAAATCCAATTTCAAGTAACGAATCCCGCAAGCCTGAAAAGCTTCCAAAACACAGCACTACCAATCTAGTACTTATCTAATATTAACTTAGTACGTACAGCGTATATCCTTAATAGAAAGTAATCATGAAATTGCCCCGCTTGCCCCTCCCCCGCCTTTCTCCCCCGGGGTTCATTCTGCCGCGTACACATTTCGACTATTGTTAGACCAACATTAGGACTATGGCGGTATAGACACGCATCGTAAAGCGACTGGGAGCTCAAGTGATAATCTTTATTGTGTACCTACTAGCCGTCCCCAGCGATTTTAACCCGCGCGCTGAACTTTGGACGGCATTCACCAACTTTCTTTTATGCACCTAACATCTTTCACCATCTCTAACACGTGTTTAACAACTGTCATTTTTAAATGTACCGTTATATTTATTTATCAAAACTTTATGCACTCAAAGGTTGCAAGGTATTTTTGATGTTATATTATAAAAATATACCTATTGTAATTTATGTTGTCTATAACTTGACGATACTAAATTGACATAAGGCACTGCTGTTTTTACGCAGACTATGATCAAAATTATTCCAAAAAAAATAGCAAAATGTGAAGAGTTTCTATATTGCCGTGTTGAGAATGTAAACCGAAACGCAGCCGGTACATTACCGGAATTTACGGTCGCACTGAACACATTTCATTATTCGAGTACCAAATTGCCATGGTGCAAGACAGGCCTAAATGTGAATATATTAATTCTTAAGCGCATTCAAGCTGATATTTAAACAAAAAACTTAGTGTAACAAAGTGTTAAACGTTATTCTTAAACGTACTTTCACTACACATATTATCGGGTTTGTTACCACGGTTTGTTTTACTAAAACAACTGCGTCGAAATATCGAGGTACTAAAGGATAAAATACTAACCGTGGTAACAAACGTGGTAAAAATATGTCTAGTGAAAGTGTAATGAATAACCAAGACACCTATATTCATAAACGTGTTTCAGAATTTGGTGCAAGCGGGGCTCAACATGTTTAGGGAGTTAAACGCAATTAGTAATAAAATTTAGGGAGTATTTAAATCACATTTGGTAAAAGCCGCCCTTAACCGTTATTTCTACAAACTCGGATCGGGTACTAAGCGCAAATGCTCATACAGCAGCACAGCACCCCTACCGTACCATCCTAACACCGCGCCCAGCCTATCATTTGGTTATTATAACAAAGGCTCCCTATTACGTTATCTCACCGATCTAAATTGGCTATGTCGTGTCGATAGCCCAACGTTTGCCTACGGACTATCAATGCATAATGCCCCACGGATTTTATAACGGTCCCGTAATAGGCCCCGGCTCGGGACAAGGCCGCCTCTGGCGTGTTAATACTGGATCAAATTTGCAATATATCGTGCCATTGTTGGAGGGAATAGTGGCTTGCGAGACCGATAATTGAGGTTAAGCAATGCTGGGTCAGGGAAGTGGATGGGTGACCGTTTCGGAGTTTGAGGCTGGTCAATCTTCTGTAGACACACAGATACACACGTCAAACTCATAACACCATTATTTTATTGTCGGAGTATAAAAACAAAGTCCCGCGCCACGTCTGCCTGTCTGTCTCTCAAAAAACTCAAAAACTACTGAACGGACTTTAATGCGGTTGTCCCCAATAGATAGAGTGATTCATGTGGAAGATTTATAGATAGGACAGTACGCGAACAAAGTAGCGGAGGGCCAGCTAATTTGTTATTATAATTTTTTTGACAAGATCACACGAACACTGCCCCAAATTTAGCAAAGCTTATGTGCCTGAAAACTGATAAATTTCTTATATACTTTTCAAATACATACTTGTTAATACTACACCCAGACCCGTAACAGTAATTAAAATTATACAATTCAATTTCTGCCCGACCGGAAACAGAACCCGGGACCTCTATAGCAGACCGGTGTTCACCAACTGAACCACTCAAATCGTCAAAAACGTAAATAAACAAACATTGCAAGTTAATAGAGAGCTTGTTAAAACCATCTGTTCGGCTTCCACTGTTCGGTTGATCATGATATATGATGATGATAATGATAATGATGAAGCATATGCGAACGAAGTCACGGCGGGAAAACTAGTCTATTATTACCCAGAACTAGGCCGATGCCGCTAGCGTGTTAGTTCTATATAAAATTTGCAATATATCGTGCCATTGTTTGGGGGTTTTGATAACCGCGTTGGGGATCGATCTGTTAATGGAAGATAAGGCAGACATAATGACTAGGTTAGTAAGTTTCGTTGCTTATCCTGTGGGGGTAGGGAATCGGTAACAAAGTTAGTTATTTACCTGCACGGCTAGACTAGCAATTTTTTTTCTACTTAAACGACCTGGGTACCGATTCTGGTGTGCAATGCAGTTGTCATTATGTTGCAATGTAACTGTGATGTTACTGTAACTACGTCGAGGTATCGAGTCAGTCCCAGCATCATCCCAGTTAAATTGCAGTTAAATCATTGTTCAACCTTTGACACGTTTTTTTTACAGAATTGAAGGCAGTTTGAAAACTAAGAAAGATGCAACTTAGTAATTTATTTATTTATTGGAGTACCAACAGCCATATAAAACTATAATGCAACTAAAGTACTAGAAAATAAATTGTGGAAAAGTTCGAACTCATGAAAGTTGCAACTCAACATCTGTCATTTGAATAACAATCACACGTTTGACATGCGATGTAATTGTAATGTTACTGCAACTGAGACGATTTCCGTACCAGAATCAAAGCCCTGAGGTCAAAGCAGAAAAAAAATTGCTAGCTTTGCTACCGATTTGCTAAGTTTGCTAGACTAGCTGGTTCAGGTAGTTAATTGGTATGCCACGCAGAGGTCCCGGGTTCAGTTCCTACTCGAGAAAAAACTTAATTGACGAATTTAAATTTCTGTTACAAGTCTTGGTGGTAAATTTATCAGTTATCTAGCACCCATAACACAAGCTTTGCTTACTTTGGGGCTAGATGGCGTTGGTGATCGATCTGTTAGTACAATATGAAGCTGACATAACGACCCGGGTTATAAGTTTCTGTGGGGGTAGGGAGTCAATAGTTCAGTAGCAAAGAGATTGGAAAGTTCGCTACCTGCACGCCTAGACAGGCATTCTCTGCACTGTAGTCGACCTAAAGGTCCGCGAGTCGGACACGTAGGCGAGAGGTACTGGGTTCGATCTACGTAACTTGGATGACAATGCCTTAATATGTTTCCATAGAGTTGGTCTGATGATGGAGTCGGAAGGTGGTCATAGGAACTACGGAACGAAATAAGATAGCTCTCTCGTGTTTGGGCTATTTGGAATAGTATGAGTAGTATACCCCTAGATGACATTCAAGGTCTGATGATGATGACGGAAAGTGGCAAAAGGAACTACTCAACACAGCAAGATAACCCCATCGTGTTTAGGCTCTTTATAATAGTCTTGATGAGTATTACACCCTTATATTCAGTCGAAAGCTACGCTATAAAAGCTTGTTATAAAAAAATGATAATAATTGAGTACGTATCTTAATTTTACAATTCAATCGAGCCTCAGTACCGAGATTTTCTTTTTCTTGTTTTGTTTATGTCTCTGTTTGATTATATTTTTTTTATTTAATTTTAAGAATTTTGTGCTTTGTGTTTGAGTGTAATAAATGTGTTTTCCTTTAGTTACTTACTTTACTTTACAGTAAATTAGCGGACTCGAGGCCCAGGTGCATTACATACAACAGCGGTCATATTGCACTGAGGCTTTGTGGTGAAATAGTAACCGCAACAGAGTACCGATTATGAATCGTTGTAGCTTTCCTTGCGTATTCGTCTGGAATTCACGTTACTTTTCTACAGTTAGTTTAAAACCACGAAGGAAAGTAAGTATTGAAATGCGTCAAAGGTAGGTACAATTTATTCTTTCGCTTTATAATTACTCTTTCGCTTACCTAATTCAGATAGAAGTTTAGAATTTTGTGAACACCTTTGGGTACGTACGGAAGTTCTATTATTGAACCGCCCGCCTTGACTCGTACGGCTATCAATTTTTGCCGTAAAAATATCATCATCATCACAGCCCGTAACAGTCCACTGCAGGACTTAGGGCGTATCCCACGAAAGGGGAGGTTATTGCCATAATCTCAACGCTTGGCAGGCGGGTTGGAGATCGCAGTGTTTAAATATAACAATGGAAAATGCTGCTGCCCATTTTCCAGACTACGGAGACTCTTGATCTTTTGCCTCGAAAACATTAGTCGCCTTGTACGACACCCACGAGTGTAAGGGGTTGGTGCTATTCTTCTCTGCCGGACACCACACGGCCAGTACAAATATGCATGTCTTTATATAATGATGCGACCACCACACGACCACCGTCGTCATGGACATCAGCAACCTAAGGGGTGAGGATTCGGAAGGTGCCTCCGAGGTACAAGTACCTCGGAGGCACCTTCCGAATCATGACATGTCATGTGAGAAACCCCAAGTTTTAGTACTTAGGAAATACTTCAGGACCCATTCCACACCTTGCACGTGCGCGATAAAAACTGGATGTAGAAACTACAGTTCGCGACATGGCAATTTTCTTTTTTTTTTACATGCTACAATGTGAGCGATATTCGCGCTCAATGCGGACTTATATACATGTACACTGTGCGTGTGTATGGAGCGTCCCCCATCCATGCCTCAACTAATACCCCAATTGCCACGTTGACCTGTCGCGAACTATATGGATGCCAGGCATCTAGAATCGTCATTCGAGATGGATAACGAAAACTACAAAATAGCGATACGAAATCCAAAACTAACGATAGCGATATAGGTAAAGAATCGCACTACAGGCAAGGCCGATTTTATTCCCAGCTGGCTTTGGCCTGCACAAAGAAAATTTGAATTTTGCCAAGTGAGAATTTTTGTTTCCGAAATAGAGAATGCATTTTGGCGAGGTCGTGAAGTCCTATTGCTGAAATTGAAATAAGAGACTTTTCTAAAATTTGTAAAATACAAAATATTCATAGCTTTTCTTCGCCATTCAAGCAGCTATTTTATCAGCCTTAAAACACTCAATCCAGAATGTTTTTTTAAGTATTATAATATTGCACACAGGTACACACAGAATATTAACAGAAACAAAAGAAAAAAGAAGAAGAGAAAAAATACGATGAGTCGTGAGACGCATTAACAATATTAGTAGAGAGTAGGAATAAATGAGAAAGCACACAAGAGCCCGGGGTCCGCCTTGACCATGATCCGGGATGTAGCAGATCAGGTAATTACAGTGGAGCGACTGCCATCTGACCTCCATGACCTAGAACCTGACCAGATTGGATCATGGTTACACATTCATTCACCTAAATGTAAAGGTTTCTTCACCGCAAGAGCATCGGTTACTGAAAACTTATGTACCTTAATAACTCATTTATGATCATTGGTACGGTCGCGTTCATAACTACATGAGCACTATAAAATTCATATTCCTGTGCAATATGTGTTTCCGACTTTTTCTGTCGGTTAGCTTGTACCTATATTATTTGTAGTACTCAGAAGAGTCCCAGGTAAATGATAGCTACGTCATCGCGCATCACTCTCGCATCATTTCAGTCACCACGCGAGCGTTAATTGAACACTGATCCGAATTGGCCGGCCATCAACGAGACACACCCGCGGAGTGTTCCTCGGAATTGCGCCGACTCCCGTTTGGAATGCATCATTAATTTCGCAACAACTTTGGCCCGGTTCCGTTGAAACGGGTAGTTTTTAATGCGTTTTGCGTTAATCCTGTATGAAGTTGTGCTAATGATTTTCCATATTATCAGAGATCACCGGCCGTGTGGTATCCGATATAGCAGAATAGCACCAACCTCTTACACTCGTGGGTGGTTCGCCCACGAGGGTCCGGAGTCCGGCTTGCCCATTATCCAGTAAATGGCAGAGCAGATAATTACAATTACGACAGCCATCTAACCTGCGTGACACTGCTACCTGAAACCTGACCAGATTGGATCATGGTTACACATTCAGTCGCCTGAATATGCAGGTTTCATCACAATTTTTTCCCTCACCGTAAGAGCATCGGTTAGCATTCAACTAATGTACATAACTCAGAATAGAGTCATTAGTACACGGCCGCAGCGGGATTCGAACCCTATACCTCTCGCTTACGAATCGGATACGCTAACCACTAGGCCACCGCACCTTACAAGGAAGCAGCAATAAGGCAGTCAGTCCCAGCGCCCCATACACGACGCGATTATTTCGTCGCATTATGCAGCCGGGAGCCCATTGTGTGGCTTTCTTTATTGGTACTTGTCGGTAGGGTTGGTGCTTCGGGAATTTAAGACTATTCGTAATGAGACTTTATTTGTTTTGACGATGGCACATAAATATAAAATGTAGGTAGTACCTCCGTAAACCAGATGACTGAGCCCGAAAAGCCCCCGATATATAAAAATATTAACGGGAAAATAAGGAAATTTCAGAACTAATAGTATTACTTTTAGATTTCGACGACCTGAGTGGTTCAACGACGACCTGAGTGGTTCAATGGTCAACATGCCGGTCTGCCACGCAAGAGGTCCCGGGTTCGATTCCCGGCCGGGCAGAAATTTAAATGATGAATTTTAATTTCTGTTACGGGTCTGGGTGTTCTATGTATAATAAGTATGTATTTAAAAATGTAAATAAGTAGTATATCAGTTAGCTAGCACCCATAGTACAAGCTTTGCTTAGTTTGGGGCTAGATGGCGCTGTGTGAATTTGTCCACGAATATTTATTTATATTATTATTTATTATTAATAGTATTACTAATAATATATGGGCTTTGTATAGCTAGACTAGCTAGGATGCCTCAGACAGACACGAAGAAGCAGATACACACTTCAAACTTATAACACCCAGGGACAAATGGTAACGACTTTGTTTTATATTTACTATTATAGAAGTCAGACACGATGAACTGCGAGAGTACTAAACCGATTTCGTAAAGTAACAGGATCGTCGAATGTCAGCCTACGGAGACTCTAGATCTATTGCCTTAAAAGCATTAGTCGCCTCGTACGACACCCACGAGTGTAAAGGGTTGGTGCTATTCTACTCTGCCGGACACCACACGGCAATGTAATTAAAGGATAAAATAATCATATTGGCGTTAATGTCCCGGTTGTGCTCTCGCGTACGAGGGCCCAGGGTCCGCCGTGACCGTGATCCAGGATTTGGTGATCAGGTAATTACAGTGGAGCGACTACCATCTGACCTCCTACCAGGGAAGCTGACCAGATATTATTAGAAGGATATTAGGAGATAATCAAGCTGAGTTGCGCCGTAGCAACCACACCTGCCTGCTAGATGGTTCCGAACTCGACTCTCTGTCAGGAATAAATTTAAGTATACTATTATAATGTATGTCTGCGGTCATATTGCCTTCCTCCGAAGGTACGAGGCTATCTTGATACAATCCTATAGAATGACGTCACGGAATGGGTACCGCCTAAGTCAGTATCGGTCAGAATAAACGAAATATCAAGGCCTACTATCAAGCCTTACTACAGAGTAATTTGTACATACAAACTTGTTACTATTTTATTATATAAAACTACAAAAATTTTTACTATATAGGTAGTTTATCGGTTATCTAACGCCCATAACACAAGATTAGCTTACTTTGGGGCTAGATGGCGCTGTGTGAATTTAACCAATCATATTTATTTTATTTATTATGATTGTAATTATTATGATAAATAAACTTATTCTTATTCGTAACTGGCAACCCTGGGCAGGCAGAGCTCGTACTAGCCGCCAGTATTGTATCAGAATTGAATTTGCCTAAAGAAAAGAAACTAAGAGGTCGCACTGAGTCGCCTCGTTCCATTCAACCTCTTCTGTTGCGTTTGAACTTTGAAAAGAGAACGTTTTGTAGCGCGCTTTGTTTAACGGCGTTCCTTTTTTAAATGAAGAACGTTCGAAATTTAACTGAGTAATTTCGTTGGATAGGCGGGTTTTTACGAGTTAAATCTCACACTCTACGAAATTGTGAGGGTTGGCCTTGATAATAGAATCATCGTCTTGGCGTCATTACGGGGTCCTCCTTGACCATGATCCAGGATTCGGAAGATCAGGTACAACAGAGCGACTGCCACCTGACTTCCGAAACTTTGTTCACAGGGACCAGATTAGATCTGGACCATGATCCAGAGTCAGATCAGGCACAATAGAGCGACTACCATCTGCCCTCTAATACCTCGTTAACAGGGGCCAGATTGGATAATGGTTCAACATTCAGTTGCCTGAATGTGGAGATTACCTCAAGATGTTTTGCCTCACCGTAAGAGCGTCAGTACTTGACTCCCTGGAACTCCCTAACTCAGAAAATAGCATTGGTACATGGCCGCACTGGGGATTGAACCTGGTACCTCGCGGCGCACTGACATTTCGCAACTAGCTTGTGTCTCTGCAGCTACGATTGGCCAAAACAATTACCCTACCCCCTTGCCCTGATCATTAGATATAATAAATAAATAATCGTGGATAAATTCATACACAGCGCCATCTAGCCCCAAAGTAAGCAAAGCTTGTGTTATGGGTGCTAGATAACTGATAAACTACTTATATACTTTTAAATACATACTTATTATACATAGAACACCCAGACCCGTAACAGAAATAAAAATTCATCATTTCAATTTCTGCCCGGCGGGAATCGAACCCGGGACCTCTTGCGTGGCAGACCGGCATGTTGACCACTAAACCACTCAGGTCGTCACTGCGCTTACTTCTACATAAATAAAGCTCACGCCTGTGTCCCACAGGTGGGATAAGCAGAGACTACGGACCGCCACGTTGCTCTGTCCTGACACAATTCCCTAGTCTCGCATATATCGCACTTATCCATTGCGTATAGTTATCTCAAACTACTCCAAGTTATACCATAATTCTCTGGAAAACCAAGTCTTTGAATTAAACTTGAGCTGACTTTATTCTGTGTTACTTTAACGACTAGAATTCATAAACTGTACAACTTCTCTGTAACAGTAGGTTATGAAGTTTATAACTTTATTTATATTTTACTAGTACTATTTTTTAACGCTTCGCTGTTCGTAATAAGAGTTCGTACATTTAGTTTTAACTGATTAACTGTTAAGTTTAAGCTATGCTTGTCGTGTTTATCTGATAGATAAATATATGAAGATTGCTGACAATTGCTTTAACGGTATTATTATCATTGCTATGCCACTTGCGTAGCTTTAGCAGTGGAAGGGCCTAGCATTTGCCTATTTGTTGCGAGAGAAAGGTGTCCAGGGATTTGGAGGCGATACTCATGGGTCTCTGTGAACACTTTCCATTATGTGGCCTGCTTCCCTGTTTGCTTTAGCGATTGACATAAAAAAAACTAAAGCTGTACTGTATCGGAGCTACATATTAGCGCAGTTTCGAGTTTCTCACAAGCCCGTTAACTTATTTAATTACCGTATGGCGTTATTGTAGTCACTGCAATCGAAACAAAAAATACTTAAACTAATACTTAAGAATTCCTAAAATAGCCCACGATGTTCCCAGACAGCTACTTGAGGTCTTCTAAGTTGCTATGGTATTTAGTGAGAGGTCCAGAACCATCAAAAAACTATGCTCTGCTACACTCGCAAGCAGCCCACTTGCACTAGCCCAGTATAGCTATCATCACAGCCCCAAACAGTCCACTGCAGGGCTTAGGGCCTCTCCCACAAAAGGGGAGGTTATTGCCATAATCTCCACGCTTGGCAGGCGGGTTAGAGATCGCAGTGTTTAAATAATACAATGGGAAATGCTGCTGCCCATTTTCCAGCCTACGGAGACTCTTGATCTTTTGCCTCGAAAACATTAGTCGCTTTGTACGACACCCATGAGTGTAAGGGGTTGGTGCTATTCTACTCTGCCGGACACCACACGGCCAAGTATAGCTATATAGTGTCAAATAAGAAGAGCCTTGGCGGGTCACGTGGTTCGACTTGCGCTGCATACGATTACCTGCGCGAAATTCCCTCCACTGCCATTTGACAAGTCTCTTCTTTCGTGACGCGGGTTATACAGTACTACGGTATGCGGAGTTACCAACATTTACCCTAAGCCTGTTCACAAGACACCAAGCACAGCGTTTTAAAGGTTTCTTTCTGGGTTCCAACTAGAACAGGTCAGAAGGCATGTTCTTTGTCTCGTCAAGCCAGGTGCCCTGGGCCATGGGCCACCCGATGGGCCATGGCGAGAGGCCCTGTATCTTTGTAAGCTACTAGAAATAAAAATGACAAGCATTAAAAGGCGAGTGTTCTCGTGAATGCAAGAGATTTCAAAAATTGGGCCCCAGGTATTTTGAATAGTTCAATAACCTCTGGCCTTTATCTTTGCTACCGGTGAGGATCGCGTTTCAGCCTATTGCTGTTCGTAACAAGGATATCGCCGTTAATAGGTAGTAATGGGTCCTTGCAAATTTGACGAGCTCTCGTTTGTAATGTGTGTACAAGAGATCATCAGTTTTTTACATCGGAAGGTTCCGTAGTTACGAATCACGATCTTAGAGAGTGCTCATTCGCCACTTAGAGCCCACGGACGAATTCCATGCATCATGGCTGCCATCGACACGAACGAAGACTATAAATAAACAAGTAATGGAAATCTAAATTCATCTGTTCTATTCTGGTTCGATTGAGATTCACACCTGCACTATAGATAAGGTGGAAACCGTCGATGGCGTAATGGCCATCGGGTCCGACTCGTAAGTGAGAGGTACCGAGTTCGATCCGCAGTACCGCCGTGTAACTATGCCCTCTTTCTGAGTTATATATGTCGCAGCCGGATGGAAAAATTAGCCGGTTAATTAAATGCCTAGCCTTTTAACAATTATTTAATTGAATATTTGCCAAATTCATGAATTTTGAAAGTTACGTCTAACGAACGATATTGCCTCGAGTTTACGGAGCTCCTCCATGCATTGTCACAACACTAACCTAACCCACCCGAATTAAAACGTAATGCAAACTATTATTATTGTTTGAGATTATTGTGATTAAGTTAGAATTGTAACAATATTTTGAGGAGCTCCGTAAACTCGGGTCAATTTCGTACTTTAAACATTACATTAAAAATTCTTGAAATTGGCAAATTTTCTATTAAATAATAGCATAAGAAGCTAGCCGTTTAATTAACTGGCTAATTCAACCATCCGGCTGCGACATATACATTAGTTGAACACTAACCGATGGTCTTACGGTGAGGGAAAACATCAGGATCAAACCTGCACATTTAGGCGACTGAATGTGTAACCATGATGCAATCTGGACAGCAGTTTCTCCTTTAATAGAGTCACAGAGGTCAGATGGCAGTTGATTACTATAATCAGCTGATATGCCAACCGGGACCGCTGGCAGGTCAGGTTGGCTTGGGCCCCTGAGATGGTGGTGGGGCCCCGTAACCCTCTACCTATACTTCATATTAATATTATTTTATTTTTAACTGACAGAATAACAAACAAGTTACGAGCATTGTAATAACAATTTCTATTCACGTTTTTAACTAACTCCTTCGGCTATCGTTCGAAGAATTAAGAAAGGTCCGCAACAAGTACATTTAGCACCAAAAAAACGGTCTTAAAAGAGGAAAAGAGGTGCAATCGCCTGCCAGAGGATTGAGGGGCAATCAAAAATTTTCCTCGTCCCAAAGTTTCTCCGAAAAAAAAACAGGCGGATCGTCCAAAAGTTATTTATTAAGCACCTGAGATGACGACGCGCTTTAAGCTAGCAACTTTAAGCTCGCAACTCGAACTTTCACGGGAAAAGCTAAACACCGCGGTCTTATTTCGGCCAGGAAGTTCGGAACGTGAACTTTTTCAATTATAATGACAGTTTTTCAATTTAAATGGCCACGTTATGAAATGGAAAACAGGAAATTTGAGGGCCGAAAGCGTTTTTAACCACTGGCGTAAAATTATGGGTGTTGTAAGTGTACTTGTAGTAGTGGACAGGCATGCTCCACCATTGGCCGCATTGTCACTTACCACCAGGTGAGATGGCGGTCAAATGCCTGACTAGTCTAATCATTAAAAAAGTGTGTATCAGTATATCTGTCTGTAGCAACGTAACTTCCGAACGGATTGACCGATTTTAGTTTGGTTCAGTTTATTTGAAAACTAGTTTAATCGAGATTATGGTTAGCTTTTCTTCATTAAGTCTAGTTTTCCCCGAGCGCGCTCCATACAAAGGAAGTTTGATCATATTTCCAATATTATGCTATCAAAGCCAACGAAATTTTGTATACGTGATCTGAATCGCGAACCAATATCTATGCTTGCGGTTTGTCAGAATTTCGTTAAAATATATTATTTCAAAGTTACACCGGATTTAAACTATTGTATAACTATTGTATTTAAACTATATTTTAGTATTAGTGTTTAATTTTATTTCTAATTGTAAATATTTTGTCTCCCTACTTTGTCGGAAAATAATGAAATAAATTACCAAAAACTATTGTATATTCGAAAAGGATAAACTAGCCCATAGGCTATGTTGTTGCAATCAAAGTACTTACTTACCTACTTACTTAAAATTTGTATGGAGATCTTCAATCTCGCATAACTTTGAATGAATGAATGAATGAAAGACATATATTACTTAACAAAGACCCCACACGAAGACTTTGAAACGATATATTTAAACGAAAATCTGAAAAACCACAAGCATAGATATTGATTACTGGATCACGTCTACAGAATTTCATTGGCTTTGATAGCGTGATATTGAAAATATGACCAGCCTACGTTTATCTAGAGCACGCTCCGGGAAAACTCTTCTTAATATTCAGAAGAACGAGAGTTGCGTAAGAAACCCCCTCGTGACTCTCAACAGGTCATCAGTCCACCTTGTAGGCCTGTCCACCTTGGCCGATCGACCCAAGGCTACTTCAATCCTAGCCGTTCTTTGAGATACGTATGGCACAGTCTTTAGACACAAAATCTTATGCACTTTGGATACTGTATTTATGAAAATCTGAAATCAGAAATAATTTATTGTAAAACTGTAGTAAGTACATTGTAGGTGGTATTTGATTCAAAGTGCTCATTCATTCGTTCATTAATTTTTTTTTAACCGCTTTAAGAGTTATCTAATAAGTCGTGGATAACACGAGTTCCACCACTCTTTATTCAATTCCTTAAACTCCAAGCCAACTCTTAGCTAGCTACTGAGCACATAGGTTCCTAACTTGTCAATGTTAACTTTTAACAACTTTTAAAAAAGTCTTTTAAAGTAAAAGAAACCCGACACGCCTCGCAATACAGGGCGACATTTAAAATGATAAAAGTTGGACAGAAAAGAACTGCCAACATTTAACTTTTAAACTAGAAAGTACACATCATTATCATTAAAAATGGAAAAAAGATAGAACAAAGTTTCTACCCTGAAGCATTTTAATTACAAGAGATCAATCGGGACTGACTGCTTCGGTACACTCTGTATAAAGTGAAAAAGTTGGCACAGAGACGCATTCAGACAATTGGGGGAATGGGGGGGGGACTTAAGCTCGACAACATATATATGACAAGTATAGCCTATATGGTATTGGTATTCTTTTCAATAAAATGATGTTCCATTCTTGGAATGCAATTTATATGGGCAGTGTTGGCGAAATATCTAAAGATCTTCTCGTCTACAGTTCTTCAGTGTTTCAACATGACAGTATGATTAGTGTATGCTACCGGTATATAATAAGATTTAAGTAATCTAATAAAGTTCAAAGCGTCATAATGCGATGGAAGAGCTATGCTCAAAGTTTTTCCATATAAAAAGATCAGCAATCCTATATTATTTGCAGGTGTAGGTATCCAAAATGGCCCGTGTGGTTATTTACAGAGAAATGCTCGTTCCAACATGCATGTGTATGATGTGTATGATAGAAACTAAAGCTGGGTATGGTAGAAATATGAAAGTAAGATAAATGAAAGCGTTACAAAGTATGGAAGGAGTGTCAATGATTGATAATAAGGGAACGTGCTGGAGTGAAAGATATAGTGGAGAAAATATATAGTGACTAGAGTAAAGAACAGTCACGTCAAGACTATGCTAAACATATTATAGCTATAACATATTTGACGACCTGAGTGGTTCAGTGGTCAACATGAGACGTACTTTGCAATGAATGGGGATATAATGGCACTCATCAATACGATTCTTTCTTTTGTAATGAAAATGAAATATATTTTGTTTAAATTTGCTGAATTTTTGTAAATGCATCTTCACTTTCAAAATACAATTTTTTTGTTGCAATCCTGCCCATAAAAGCGAAATAAACACATAAACAGCGTCTGTATTTCGCTGGTTTAATTTTTTTCCCAATTGCAGATACAATAGCATCTCTAAACTCTTTTGTTTTTATGCAAAGTATCTTATTTCCTTTGTTTCGTGCGTTTTGCCTCAAAAAGACGAGTTTCGGAGATTGACCGTTTTAACGTCGCGCCGGGCGCTCGATTTATATCATTTAATTTGCTTTTTAATGTTTAACTCTTATTTTTAATTTTTAGGGTTGAGTGGTGACGGTTTTGCACTGATGCATTAATGTTCGTGTGTACAACACTATGGATTATAGTTGTAATGTAAAAAGTTTATTTCGATACGCAACATCCATAATCATGTTTCATCTGGCGACCTGAGTGGTTTAATGGTCAACATGCTGGTCTGCCACGCAAGAGGTCCCGGGTTCGATTCCCGGCCGAGCAGAAATTGAAATGATGAATTTTAATTTCTGTTACGGGTCTAGGTGTTCTATGTATAATAAGTATGTATTTAAAAGTATATAAGTAGTTTATCAGTTATCTAGCACCCATAACACAAGCTTTGCTTACTTTGGGGCTAGATGGCGCTGTGTGAATTTGTCCACGATTATTTATTTATTTATTATAGTAGGTAGAGAAACGCCTAGAATACTCATGCATAGCTAGTTGCATTTTAACTACAATTATAACTATATTTTTATTCTGTGGTTATAATTGGCTTGACTGTATCTAGTCACAGTATTTAATTTGTTATATAAGCTGTAAGCACTTCAACAAATAAACAAATACATTTTAATTTAAAAGCGATATTAACGCACAAACGGACACGCCCCTGCTGCCCCCAATGGGACTGAGTCCGTCCCTGTTTATGACCCGTAATTGTAGGAAGTTTCCGAGCAAAGGAGTGGGACATTATTAAAACTTGGGCCGCGGCACACTGCGATGCGTACCCCACTTTGTATACTTTAAAAATAAAATGCGAAAAACTCATTCGAATTCGGCGGAAACATGCAACGGGACGAATCCATCGCTATAACATACATCATCATCACAGCCCATAACAGTCCACTGCAGGACTTAGGGCCTCTCCCACGAAAGGGGAGGTCATTTGACGACCTGAGTGGTTCAATGGTCAACATGCCGGTCTGCCACGCAAGAGGTCCCGGGTTCGATTCCCGGCCGCGCAGAAATTGAAATGATGAATTTTAATTTCTGTTACGGGTCTGGGTGTTCTATGTATAATAAGTATGTATTTATCGAAGCAACCGAGAGCAGACATACTTATAAGTCAAAGCTGAAATGCCTGCTGATAGACCACTTCATTCGGAGTCTATGCCCAGGTGCAAATTAGGTATAAGTGTTTATTATTATTAGTATTATTTTGTTTTTGTTTTTTTTGTACTTGTTGGTAGGGTAAATATATTGAAGGCATAGAGAGTGCAAACCTTCGCCAACAAACTGTTTTACAGTTTGGCGAATTATACAAATAAATACCAATGTACCACATTTATGATAAATAAATAAATAAAAATAAAAATAAAAAAGGATTTATGTAGTATATCAGTTATCTAGCACCCATAGTACAAGCTTTGCTTAGTTTGGGGCTAGATGGCGCTGTGTGAATATGTCCACGAATAGTTATTATTATTATTATTATTATTATTATTATAATTGCCAGAATCTCCACGCTTGGCCGGCGGGTTGGAGATCGCAGTGTTGTAATATAACAATGGAAAACGCTGCTGCCCATTTTCCAGCCTACGGGGACTCTAGAACTTTTGCCTCGAAAACATTAGTCGCCTTGCACGACACCCACGAATGTAAGGGGTTGGTGCTGTTCTACCCTGCAGGACACCACACGGCCAACATACATATATAGTTGCTTAAGTGGGTCTCTAAGAGAGTGTAAATGCGTTGAAGGCGGAAGCGATATGTGTGAATGTGGAATGAGCTCCTAATCAATGTTCCTTTTGGACAATGACATGATGTGGAAATTCAAAATTCAAAATTACTTTATTGATTAGGACAATAAATATCTCTTTCAATCGTCAAAAATGAGGGGGATAGTAAAGTAGGAAGGAAACACACAGTGACACGCTGACCGCCCTATGGCCGTAGATAAACGTATCCCTCGCCAACCGAACCGTGCTCGACAATGCCAGGCAGAGCCGGAACGCTATATTATATTATATAGGTATCCTGTGGGATCCTTTAATACAATATTAGAGGTCCCATTAGAGATGGGCGACGCACTGGTGCCGCCACTGGTTAACACTGAACAGTGGGCTTATTACGTAACCCTGTAGCTAACAATTGTCTGATTTCAAATATTGAATCTTGAATGAGTATCTTGACGAGTGAAACCTTATATCCTCTCCGTTGTTATTATTATGTTCTATGTTAGATGCATGACTTTTATTATGTACCAGTAGGTACAATTGAGTACAATTGACATTCTTTTAATTTTTTATTTGTGCTTTAAGTATTGACATACATATTGTATTATGTTAGTTTTCTTAATATTAAATTAATTCTGGGCATACCTACCCAATATTTTATTATTTTATATACATTTGTTTGACATTTTATTATTTATTTATAATATTAATTTAAATTTGACATTATTATATATTATTTGCTTTTATAATTTAATAATTTAATAATCATACATATTTTTGTATTACGATAAATGACGGTGTAATATTTTACTGAAATAAATGAATATGAATATGAATATTAAAATTGTTACTTTTGCGACTACGTCGATTTAATAGTTTCAGTTTGTTGTAATGGAACTTTGTTAGCAACTGAACCCATGAAATCGATTATACGAATTCGCAAAAGTAACAATTTCAATCATTGAAATCAGATAATTGTTAGCAACATAGTTACCTAATTAGCCTACTGTTCAGTGGCCGTCAGCCTACAGATGTATTAAGCACGTCCCTTCTAGAAACAGCTAGAAAAATCCAGAAAAGCTAGACATTTGTTGCATTCACCTAAACAGAGCAAGAACAATTTCTATTTCTATTATCTACGTCGTAAATATCAATAATATAATCGAAACAGCAGTGGAGACGCTCTAACAAGGATTAATGTGCGGACATGGACAGACCGACCGGCGTATTGTAGCACTTATATAGTGAATGCGGGGTCAGCGACCGGTCTTCGAGATCTGAGGTTAGAAATTGCACCGATGTCTCGCAGATAAGTTTCGCAGTGTAGTTTTTAACGTCTTCAGCTACTGTTTCTTTTGTGTAATTGAATTTACTCGTAGATTCGTTGTTGTTATTTTGTTAATTCGAATTTTTAAGGTGTTTTTATTATTTGTTTCTCGGGTTTGAGAAAAGACAGGATGCAGTTCAGTTTCTTGACCCCCGCCAAAAAAGAGGTGTTATAACTTTGACGTGTGTATCTGTGGCTCTGTTTATGAATATACATGAGTATATGTGTGTCTGTTTGTAGCATCGTACCTCTCTAAAGGTTGGCCTATAGAAAACAGCAGCACATATTGGATGCAGTTTTCTTTATCCGAAAGGTTTCAAAGAGATGGTTCTTAGCTTTATTTCATTAGAATCGATTCAGCAGTTCTTTTGGCTAGGCAGGTACAAGGACGTACGGTCCACCTGATGGAACGTGGCCACCGGTGTCTATAATATCTAACGGAAGCGGAAGTGGTTTGAGATACCTGCAGACATGCCTTTCGAAGAAGCCCCAAATTACAGTTAAGGAAATATTTGAGTAAACGTAGGTATACTTGGTCTGAAGTTATCGGAGGTTTATCCATCGATTCTTACCTTTAACGGTTCCGAACCGCAAAAAACAACGAATTAACTCCGCTACGCAGCTCCCTCGAACAAAGTTCAAACCTAGAGGGCTCATATTATGAAGGATTACGCGAAATTACCCCTTTCACGCTACGACCCCTAGCTCCGAGCGTCTATCTTGCTCTAGGGGTTGTTAGAACATAGTTCATGACTGCTAATAGTTGGCTCCAATATTGAGATTAGTTTTAGCGTACCCGTGCTCTCGATACGTACCCATTAAACATAATGTGGTGGCAATTTAGATATATATAAACGGGACTATAGCTTGTTAAAATCTCTACAAATACAAATACTTTATTGGTAACAGTGTTACAAGTCAATAGATCATTAATGATACAATTGAGTATTTACTTTCATTAAAAAATCTTTTTTTATTAAACAAGTGACCCGCCGCGCTTTCGCACGGATTTTCTCAGCTTTCTTTACTATAATAGCAACGTATTATACATACAAATCTTTAGGAAGAAATTTTCTAACTGATGGTGAAAACCGCATCAAAATCCGTTGCGTGGTTTAGGAGAAATTTGCGGCAATACAGACCGACGCGGAAAGCGACTTCAATTTACACTATGTTTAGATGAAAACTCCGAACTTCTATCTTGTTTGGGGTTGTTAGAACATAGTTCATAATTACTAATAGTTGGTTTCAATATTGGGATTAGTTTTAGCGTACTCGATACGTACCTACTATACATAATTAAGTACCTACAATCGTATTCACGACGGGTCTAACTCGTAAGCGAGAGGTACCGGGTTCGAATCCCTGTACCGCCACGTACCAACCAATGACTTTCTCTGAGTTACGTATATTGGTTGCAAACTGTGCGGTTCCAAAGGAACTTTCTTCCACGCACGCTAAGGTTGTGGAATGAAATACCTGGAGAGGTTTTCTCTGGAGAGTATAAATAATAAATAAAATATTTATTTTCTCTTCACATAGGTGGGTAGATAAAAACCTGTGTGAGAGACTGGTGTCCGCACTAGGTAATAAATATTTTCTATTTCTTTATTTCGCATTCCATGTGTTACATGTAGATGTTACAATTGATGAGAATCAACATGGACCCGGATTGGGCACAGCAAATTGGTAGAGAGGAGTCACTGGCTTGGCTTAGTTTATTTAAGAATAGCTTGTATACCTGTCTTACAGATCACCAGGCCCCCAGACCATTGGAGTGTAACATGGAGTTCGTCAATAAAGGGGTGAGAAGGTTTTGACGGGGTCGGCAACGTGTCTATCTTGATGATGCCCCTGGTATTGCAAACGTCCATAGGCTGCCGTGACTGCTTTCCATCAAGCAGGCCGTAAGCTTGTTTGCCACCTTAATGGTAAAAACTAATTTTACTCCAGGTCCAACTCGTAAGCGAGTGGTAGCAGGTTCGAAACCCTGTGCCGCCATATACCCAATGACATTTCAGAGTTTTGTACTAACTAACACTAGTACCATAACTAACCGATACTCTTACAGTTAGGGAAAACATGGGAAGCTACACATTCAGGCGCCTGAACGTGTAACCATTATCCGATTTAGTCAGGTTCCTCTGTTAAGAGACTCACGGAAGTCAGACGGCAGTCGCTTTACCGTAATAATCTGATCTGCCAAATCCTGGATCATGGTCAAGACAGACCCCGGGCCCTCTTACGCGAGACCACCACCGGAACATTACCGCCAAGATGACACCACTTACACCACTTATACCTACTTACAAAACTACAAAACCACCAACCATTCCCATCTGACCCCTCAAATCACACACATCACATAAATCATCACCGTAGCAAATGGAGCCGAAAATAATTCTCAACGTCGGATTACCATTCGCCCGTATAAAAATAGAATCTTTGTCGGTATGTTTACATTTCGGTCTAAATATTAACATACAAATAGAACTCCGGTTCGGTTTAGCCTAATCGGCGGTTTGGGCGATATGGCGTCGGTCTGTACGTGTTGTTTAAATCCATCCCAGCCACAGTACTTCCTTTGGACTATGACATGGGATCGTTCAAGAGGTATATTAGAGGTCTCTTTAGAGGCGGGCAACGCATTGGTGACTCCCCTGGTGTTGCTAATGTCCATAGGCGGCGGTGACCACTTTCCATCAGGTGGCCCGCTTGCCTGTTTGTCTGCTGAGTAACATAAAAAAATCCATATATATTGAAAAACAAAGTCGCTCGCAAAGTCGACGTCTGTCCCTATGTACGCTTATGTCCTTTAAACTACGCAACGGATTTTTACGCAGTTTTCAACAATAGATAGAGTGATTCTACAGGAAGGTTTATAAGTAAGAAAATGGGGTAGATATACGCGAAAGAAGTCGCGCTGGGTCCACGAGTATAACATAAAAACACAGTGGACAAATTTACACAGCGCCATCTAGCTTCAAACTAAGCAAAGCTTCTTCTTTTTAAATACGTTTAAATACACACTTATTATACTTACATAGAACACTCAGGCCCGTAACAGGAATTTAAATTCATCATTTCAATTTCTGCCCGGTGTTCAATACCATACACGACAATGCCTGGTTTAAAGATCTATCCGACAGACGCGCGAAACGACACGAGAGCGCTAACAATCCCATACCATCCAGGGCGAATACTATTTTTTATACCACTAAGGTGGCAAACAAGCTTACGGCCTGCCTGATGGTAAAGAAAACGAAATTGTGTATTGATAAGCTTTTTTTTTAACATTACAGCACAAATTAACATGTAATCTGTGGATAACTGTTATTGGCCCAGTTTTTAATTGTATTTGAAATATTTATATATGATTAAGTTGGCTGTTGTTATTCCAATAAATAAATAAATAAGCAGTCACCGCAGCCTATGGACGTTCGCAATACCAGGGGCATCACCCACGCGTTTCGTTATCACTTATTGTCTGCTCACTGTGTAACCGAATCTGTCTTTCTCTAGACTGTGCTGTGCTGTACACAAACCCCTTATGATCACGCTGTTTGAATCATCTAAACAGATGGCTAAGGATGAATCAGAAAGCTAATTACGAAATCTCCATTAAATTAAAATTCAATGAAAATATGACAATACCACATTGTCCTTTAATGCATATAATGCGCGCAACATAACTTGCCAAGGGACTGAAAATGGCAATGAATTTGACAGACAGGTAACAAAAACAACTCCTCGAGAGCTCTCACAAATATTTCAACAACCTAACTGACAGAAAAACGTCGGGAACATCCGATAGAAAATATATACTAAGTATTTTCTAAACTACTAAACCGATTTTAATGAAACAAAGCTGATTCAGTTTATAATAATTCTATTATATTCTATTCTAAGGACCAACCCGATTCAAATGTCTTACAAATATAGAAAATCGCATCGAAATCGGCCCATCCGTTCGGCAGCTATGATCCAACAGACAGACACACATATACACAGATAAATACGTCAAACTTATCATGCCCCTTTTTTCGTAGCAGATAACAGATGCTCCGATTTGTCAGTTGCAGTCGATACTAATCCTTACCACGTACGTATAAAGTCGGTTTTGGATTAATTCGGATGCGCGGGCGAGCCGACCTTGGTCGGACGTCCGACTACGTCCCCAGCACCCATAAGCGACTTATGAAAATGAAAATGAAAAAGTATTTATTGAATTAGGATTACGTTAATTAATCTCTTTTCAAAAGTCAATAATCTAACGGAAAACAAAGGGAAGTTAAGCGAGCTCATCCAGGTAGGGGGCGACGCATGCAGACCGATCAGCGCGTACGAGGGCTTACTCCGGCGAGACACCGGGCACCGATATGCGCCACGCACATAACCGCCTAGGCGAATCATGTGCTTATTTTAATACAGCTTGAGGAAAAGGATTTTTGTAATTGGACTTGCCTGGCATTTGACCGCCACCGCACCTGGTGGTAAGTGACGATGCGGCCTTAGATGGAGCATGCCTGTCTAGGAACAGCCTATTCACTCTGGCCTTTAAGGGGTCTAAATTATAATGATCAGGGAACACAATCGCGGGTAATGCGTTCCATTCCTTGGCCGCACGCATTATAAAGGTTGAACTAAAGCGGCTCGTGCGGATCGCTGGAAGATCCACGACATAAGGATGAAGCAACTGAGGTGGGTAGAAACGAAATAATTACTAGGTTATCCAAGGAACATAACAAGCTATTATGCGGAAAAGTCTGTCGATGTATTAAACTTTTCTCTTTTGAAATACAAAACATGTTTATATGATTATATAAATTTGTAAACTCAGTTGCTTTTTTTCAAACAGAATTGCTTAACTATCTAGTAATTTGTGTAATATATTTTATTGTAGTAGATTAGAACTTAGGTTATGAGCGCGATTTATATAGTGCACGTAAGGTTTGCCTGTTATTGGCTTTACATTTATGTAAATTGTTATTGTTACTATAGTTTAGGAGCATTGTAAAAAAAATGTAAATCTGTTGGAAAATAAAATAAATAAATAAAATAAAATAAACTGCAACTAACGGTTGGTCAGCTCCAGAACGTCTGTTACTAGTTTTATTTTGTCTACTTTACACTCTACTAGCCTATTCTACATTTTTCCTTCTCATCGGTGCCAAAAGCCCCACATACTATCCACTCCGTACCCACAAAGTATCCATTGCCACTGCGCCCAATTACGCAGGCATCACCGCTGATTACAGCCGGGAAAACCGGAGCGGGCAATCCGTCAACGCGTTAGTTGATCCGGAGTTTGATCCGGCAATTTGTTTGCCCGCATCATTGGAGGAGTTAAGTTGTACGGTAACCGGTGACGAGATGAGGTGTAGATATTTGAGTACTTAAAAGTCAACTGGTGGCTGTAAGTTCATTAATTGTAGTTCATTGTGACCTAAAAGTAATAAGCCGTGTGGTGTCCGGCAAAGTAGAATAGTGCCGAACCCTTACACTCGTGGTTGTTGAGTAATATTTCATAGAATGCACGTTTTTTTTTAATAACAGATGAGAGAATATTAGTTTTATCTTGCTCGCACTCTTAACACTCCTTCCCTGACATACTAGCGACTGCAAGCCACAAAGTATCCATTGCCACTGCGCCCAATTACGCAGGCATCACCGCTGATTACAGCCGGGTAAACCGGAGCGGGCGATCCGTCAACGCGTTAGTTGATCCGGAGTTTGATCCGGCAATTTGTTTGCCCGCATCATTGGAGGAATTAAGTTGTATGGTAACCGGTGATGGGATATGAGTAGTTGAAATTAAAATTGTGGTTGTAAGTTTATCAATAATAATGCCATCACGGGGTACCAATCGGCTCCAGACACTGTTCAGGCAGTATCAGGATCCTGGGGGCTATTTTATATAAAATAATCATTTTAGCGTTAGTGTCCCGGTTGTGCTCTTGCGCAGGAGGGCCCGGGGTCCGCCTTGCCCATGAATAATAATCGCCATCATAGCCCATAACAGTCCACTTAGGGCCTCTCCCACAAAAAAGGAGGTTACCGCCATAATCTCCACGCTTGGCAGGCGGGTTGGAGATTGCTGTATTGTAAATATAACAATGGATAACGCTGCTGCCCATTTTCCAGTCTACGGAGACTCTAGATCTTTTGCCTCGGCAACATTAGTCACCTTGTACCACCCACGAGTGTTAGGGGTTGGTGCTATTCTACTCTGCCGGACGCCACACGGCCAATAATTATTATTATTATTAAATTTAGGCAACACTTAACAAAGTAGGTGGCAGGGTACATCAGTATACAAACAATCTGTCTCGCGGGTTGTTATAATCGACTGGTTGGTCACGTCACAGAATATTGATGCGTCACATCGATGTAATGTATGGAGGTGTTTTGTTGTTATTATTGGTTAAGTAATTGTAGTGAGTAGGTATCTGTGGCTTAGTAGTTAGGGGATGTCAGTTTATTTATATTGTCTACAGCCATATAGGAAGATTATTTAAATGTTGATTTTGCTTGCTATTAATATTTTATATCCTAATATTTCGATGGTAAATATTGCATTAAACTTGTAGACTAAAATTGTAGAATATAATTTATCCCGAAATCAAAGAGTCCGAGGATCGAATTTTACGCGGACTATTTGTATAAAAAATATTTTAGTCAGGACTTATAAATTAAGTCAGCACTGGCCGAGGTTAATTCATTCAGCAAAGAAGGATTAATTACGATTACGTAAATAAACTGTACAGTTAAAACGGTAAATTTAAACCGCATAAAAATTCAAGGTCTTGGAGAGTTAACCTCAATCTCATAATCACCGCTGAAAAAAATTAACTGTAACACAACAGTGTACAAGGAAAACTGAATTCCGAACACTCCATCTGAGACCAACGCGATTACCTGAAAACATATTCCAAAATTGAATCCAAACAGGCAGAAATGGCAAATTATATCGCCGTTGCAATTCCTCTAGACTCTACTGAATTAATACTGGAAGTACAGTATAAGCGCAGTACGGTAGAGGAAGTGAGCTTCCCGGAGTTGAAATGGAATGGATTAAGGAATCCGTCCGGGTAATACCGGATTAACTTCGCTGCAGCGAGCCGGGTACGCACAGTGTTGAGGCTTGATCCAGATATCTGGGTATGGGCTCAGACGATGTATTTTGTTAATGAGTTACTGGGAGATGAGCAACAATGAGCCTGTTGCTTTTTTTAACCGGTTTTTTTACACGCTTTCATTTAGGTAGTTGACTTTTTGTGTTGTGTAATCATGATGGAACTCCATTATATTATAAATTAATACTCTTTTATACACTAGTTCCACGAAATATATCATATTTATAACCTTTAAATTAATTGCGACCGGTTTCGGATGTTTTAATATATAATATCTTTTATTTTAATCTAAAATATTTTATTCATTTGTGGTATATAGGTAAAATAGTTGTTACAGTAAGTAGAATGGAGCCTCTGCGACCTCTGCGAAATGCGAATTTTACATACATTATTAAAATGTTGAATTTAAACAATTTTAAAGTAAATCAATGAGTAGTTACATCTTGCAAGCCTAATGTGACCTACTTCCCGGAGTCCAAGTGAGCTGTTTGGTATACATATGTAACTTAGATAACAATGAATACACATCCGGAATTTCATACCCTTAACATCCCTGGTTGGTACTAGCTACACCACAACTACTTCCGCGTAAACGCAAGTTTAGCATTAACTAGTCTCATTGTTCCTCGAGCTATTAGATCGCCCACACAGGGTTTGAGTCTGCTAGTTTACTAATGCATCCATCGAAGTGTACTTGGATCACAATCGCAACTCAATGTCAGTTTTACGCGTTTTTGATATTCTGCTACTATTGCACTGCTAAACTGCCGTTGAGCTGCTATTGAGGGAATGTTTCTTGACTGAAGACGGGGGCGCGGGACAGGGAGCCCAAGTGGTTATTTTTTCGAGAAACTTTAATAAGTGACGTTTCGCTTAACAAAATGCTCCCTGCCCCGCACCACGCGCCCCGCGTTCACTCCTGAAACATCACCCTCCTACCCCCCGTGGCGATGTGTCAGTTTTGTGGTCGATAGTACACACGGATATTGACCAAGTCTAAAGGATGTAACCAAAACCGATTAGCAATAATACACTAGTAGCGAAAGAGGTCCCGCGGGAGACCTAAGAAGCGATGGATTGAGCATCGCCAAGTCGGACGCGAGAGCCAACGGCTTACCACGTGAGGATGCCGATGATCGGGCAAAGTAGAGAAGAAAAAGTAGGAAAGCGGACCTGGCAGAAACCGGGATGGTCAATACTCAGATGATGATGATAATGATACTATTTGGCGAAAATAATGAACTTCAACAAGTTTCTACTTCGTATTTACTCTGCCTTAGCCGTGTGGTGTCCGGCAGAGTAGAATAGCACAAACCCCTTACACTCCTGGGTGTCGTAGAAGACGACTAATATTTACGAGGCAAAAGTTCTAGTCTCCATAGACTGGAAAATAGGCAGCAGCGTTTTCTATTGTTACATTTATAACACTGCGATCTCTAACCCGCCTGCCAAGCGTGGAGATTAAGGCAATAACCCGTTTCGTGAGAGAAGCCCTAAGTCTTGCAACGGATTGCTGAGGGTTGTGATGACGATATACTCTTACTAGTGCGATAGACCCAACATTTACCACTGTCCATGCGGTCTGATCGTTGTCGCTGAGTTACCTAAAAAGGCATTAACGTATTGTCCTACTGTGTATATGAATATATTAACTTTACGTTAAAAGTAAAGTCGCTTATCTATACATACATGTAATAAAACAGTAAAAAGGACTGGGTTATTTACTGTTTTATTGTATTATATACAAAATTTAAGGCAATGATTAAGAATTTAAAAAATATTGACTTTTTGCCTGTTTATACGTGCTAATCTCCGGAACTACTGGAGATATTTCATTAAAAAAAATTGATATGAAGCTATTAAGACTGGGTACAATATAGGGAATGGATTATAATGGGATTTTCATAGTTTGGTAGTTTGGGGTCCAACTTAAAGTCTAGACCATATTTCATATTATTCGTTTCGATAGAACAGAGATACAGCTTGACCTCTCCACAGTACTAGCTTTCATACATTAGGGATGCCATTTAAATTGGTGACTCGGGAAAAAGATAAACTGGCCTTAAAACGATATCCACGTGGACGAAGTCGCGGGAACAATCAAGTTATCTATAATATGATTGTCTTTGCTACAAACGTAGTCGTATCGTAGGTATCATTACGTTTTGTGGGAGCAATAAAGCGCTTATCTATCTACTCGTATTTATTACATCTCTTTCGTCTTATCCGCCGACACTATTTATAATCGAATATTTAATAACGTATTATAGGAGCGTTGGTGGCCTAATGGTTAAGGAATCCGACTCGTACCCCGAGGTACCGGGTTTGAACCACAGTGCCGCCATGTAGCCATGAGCACAGACTGACATACCTCCTCATATACACAGAGCCGCAGATACAAACTTATAACACCCCTCTTTTTTACGTCGATGGTTAAAAATAGTATAGTTTGGTCGCGGTATTGTTGCGCATATAGTTATCATGCAACACAAAACTCTGGTATTAAACCATTGCTATCGATCGAGAACCATCCGAAGCACAACTAAAATAATCATCCCATTGGGTCATTGGACGGACACCGTAACTGGTTCATCATTCATCATAATTAATTAGTGATTCGTCATAATTAGTAAGATTAGCTATTATTTTACGGGATTCCATTATTAATTACAAGCTTTTGCACGCGACTTCGTTCGCGTAAAATTTGGTTGTAACGTTCCAGACGCGTTCCCGAAGGAACAACATTGAATTTAGGGATAAATTATAGCAAATGTGCTATTCTGGGCTATGAGTTATGGTCGTCTTGGCGTTAATGGTAGAGTCTGCCTACACCCACGGGAAAAAGGCGTGGTATTATTGTATGTATGTTTTCTACAAGCCAAGCCTTTTTACAATTAGGTACACTTACAACTTAGCTAGACAACTCTAATTCAAGACAAAATTCGGTTTTGCGAGTCACATCAGAGCCTCTCATAACCTGGACAAGGATAAGAACATGTAGCTACATAGTTTCGAATCTACATAGGTGTGTTTTACGTTTTTGTTTCAATCATTATTGTAGATGGTTGATGTATCTACTTGCCTATGTAAGATTAAGTTTTTATTATTTTTATTTTTTGTTGCATTTAATTTTGTTTATTTGTGTAGTGTGACAATAAATATTTCTTATGAAGAATTACCAAGTTTTTTTAGGAAAACAACCAACATAATAACTAAATATGTATAAAAGGAAAAAGTTTAACTAACTTAAAAAATATAAAAAATTTGGGCCCTGTGGAAGCGTACCCAAAACGCGGTCTGTTTTTGATATTCATATCAAAAACATGTTCAAACCACCAAGCACTCACTGTCAGTACCGTGTGCGATGCATATACGTATCAAGCAATGCAGGTTAATACGGATTGATTTATGACGATTAATTGCATCGATGAGTTTGTGAGTTACATTCGAAAGATAGGCCTTCCAATTGATCAGCTATGATTGGAGGAAATGGTGGAGAGGATAGAGGAGAGATGTTCATGTTTTAAGTACATTTATAGTCATCTATCATGGTAATATCTTGACGTTAATGTCCCGGTTGTGCTCTCGCGCGCGAAGACCCTTGACCATGATCCAATTTTAGAAGATCAGATAATTACAGTGGAGCGAGATGAGCGAGATTGGCCGTGTGGTGTCCGGCAGAGTAGAATAGCACCAACCCCTTACACTCATGGGTGTCGTACAAGGCGACTAATGTTTTCGAGGCAAAAGATCAAGAGTCTCCGTAGTCTGGAAAATGGGCAGCAGCATTTTCCATTGTATTATTTAAACACTGCGATCTCCAACCCGCCTGCCAAGCGTGGAGATTATGGCAATAACCTCCCCTTTTGTGGGAGAGGCCGTAGGTCCTGCAGTGGACTGTTACGGGCTGTGATGATAAGATGGCAGCCATCTGACCTCCGTGGCCCTGTTAGCAGGGGAACCTGACCAGATTGGATCATGGTTGCACATTCAGTCGCCTGAATATGCAAGTTACATCACGATGTTTTCCCTCACCCTAAGAGCATCGGTTAGCATTCAATAAAAGTACGTAAGAAGACTTAGAAAGAGGTCATTGGTACATGTCCGCAGTGTGTTTCAAGCCCGGTGCCTCTCGCTTACGAGTCGGATACCTCGGATACAGAATGTGACAATACCTACGACGCAGGGATTGTCACATTCTGGGTCTTTTATACCAAGTACTAGTCAATCCCTCTGCCCCTGAGTACTTGCGCGAGTGGTTTAGTTTTCGGCCATCTGCTGACCCCCGTCTGCGCCCCCGTAGGGAGCGACAGCTGGAGATTCCCTCATATCATTCAGCTGGGTATGGGAAATCTTTCAGAGTGTATGCGGCACAGCTGTGGAACTCGCTGCCTGAGGAGATACAGGACGCACGCTCACCTGTTTCCTTCAGGGAACTTCTGAAGAAGCATTTCCTCAGAATTTGATGTTTGAGCTTCATGTATATATTTATGTGTATGTTTATATATGTATATATTTGTTATATGGATATATGTTTACGGGTATGTATATTTATGGATTATTTATTTATGTACTTACTTACTGATAAGTTTTACTGGTCTCGTTTAATATATTTAAATTAAGGTTCTCTGGTAACTCTGGTTATTTTTAAAGTAGGTAAGGTACTCTTATTGCCTCTACCGCTCGCTAAAGCTCCTTTCGGCTTGTCTAAGGTTAGCTGGAAGAGATCCCGTTGTGGGATAAGTTCGCCTTTGCTTTGTAAGTGTTTCCTTTTGAAATGTACTATGTTGTTGCAATAAAGAGTTTACATACATACATACATACATACCTATATCACTCGGCCACCGACGAGCATCTTAACGTAATATTTTTCTTTTTATATCATGCGGTAGGCAAACAGGCAAGCAAGCCACCTGATTGAAAGTGGTCCACTGTCTATAGACATTAGCAACACCGAGAGTATACACACCTGTATAACACGTTACTCTGGCAGCAAATAATAACCACTAATAACAATGACTTATATAGCTACATCGGGCATGACTTGCCATGCAACATTTTGAGCATACACCTGTATAGAGCTGGGACCTTACACTTACAAGTAGGACTAGGAAATTTACAATGGCCCGGGACATTATGACGGGAGCTGTACCGGGAATCAAAGGGGTGGCCCGTAAGCAATCCCGTAAGCCAGAGCAATCCCAAGCATAAGGCAGTTGGAGTTGGTCACGTGCAGGTTCCAACACAATTCATTCCGAGCCAATCCATTTGAACTCAATCCCGAGTTTCAACCCGAGCCTTCGACTATTTAGACGAAAGGATTTATTTGGTACTAGCTTTTGCCCGCGACTTCGTCGCAAAATTGTTTTGGGGCAGTTTATCTTTTTCCCGAGTGGCCATTTTAAATGACCCGAATTTTCAGATTCCCGATTCCAGATTCTGGTAGTAGGGTCACGGGAGGTCAGATGGCAGTCGCTCCCCTGTAATTATCCGCTTTGCCAAATCCTCCTCAATCCAAATCAAAATCAAATGCATGTCAGGTGTCAAGGTGGTGTCCGGGCCCTCGTGCTCGAGGTCACAACCGGCACATTAACGCCAAGATGATTATTTTTATTTAAAATTTCATAAAGAAAGATACTATACTACATACAATATTTCAAATAATGTTTTGAGTCCTAAATTAGAACAAAAAAAAGCTATCAACTCTCCGTTCCAAATATAAAAACATGATTGGTAATGATCGAATTTCGTCACGCGCCCATCACATCGAAAACCGTAGTCCACGAAAATATACAGAGATTATAGATAGAGCAGCCCCGAAAAGCCATTTATTTCAGCTTCGACTATCTAAAACCAATTAATCAGCAATATGTCGGGCGAGTCAAACGAAAAATTTATTCCTTCAAAACATTTGAGGGTTTGGGTGTAGCTGGAGGTAAGAATTTGATTCGGCTCTGTCAATATGTACGTGTAATCAAAATTCAAATTCAAAATTTATTTATTGATTCATACATTAAATATCTCTTTCAATCGTCAAAAAGGAGGGGGGTAGGAAAGTAGGGAGGAAGCACACAGTGACACGCTGGCCGCCCCATGGCAGCAGCAAACTTACCCTACGCCAGTCACGACCGGACCGTGCCCGGCAATGCCAGGCAAAGCCGGACCGCGCTCAATATATTATATAAATATGTCTAGTAAAATTAATCTGTTGATAGAGGTACCTACACTGACCCTACACAAACCCTACACTTTTTTTGTGCTTATAAACGTTCCTCTTGAATCACTCTATCTATTGTTGAAAACCGCGTTAAAAACTGTTGTGTAATTTAAAAGATCTAAACCTACATAGATACATAGGGACAAACGGCGGGAAACGACTATGTTTTATACTATGTGTAGATTTCGGCCTACCTCGTTCCCTTGGGCGTTCTGTCGCATAGAATTACTACCAATTCACTAGATATTGACTCAATCATCGCTATAAACTTAATAAATAGAGTACTAAATAAAAAATAGTCCTCCTGAACCTGAATAATCTCTAGAATATATGAGTACCAATACCTCCCGCTTCGCCAATAAGCCATACTGACTCTGACTACAATGCCATACTACAATGACTCTTTTCTGACTTATGTACATTAGTTGAACACTAACCTTTACTCTTACCGTGAGGGAAAACATCGTGATGAATCCTGCACATTCGGGTGAATGAATGTATAACCATGATCCAATCTTGTAAGTTTCCCCCGGTAGCTGGGTCACGGAGGCCAGATGACAGTCGCTCCACTGTGATTATCTGATCTGTCAAATCCTGGATCATGCTCAAGGCGGACCTCGGGCCCTCGTGCGCGTGAGAGCACAACCGGGATATTAAGGCCAATTTGATTATTATATTCTCTCGCTCTGCCTGGCATTGTCGAGCACGGTTCGGTCGTGGTTGGCGAGGGATACGTTTATCTACGGCCATAGGGCGGTCAGCGTGTCACTGTGTGTTTCCTTCCTACTTTCTTACCTCCCTCCTTTTTGACGATTGAAAGAGATATTTAATGTCCTTATCAATAAAGAAATTTTGAATTTTTGAATTTTTTTTTTTTATATTATTACGGAGCGGGAGCTCCGCCAAGTCTGCGTAAAGCCGGAGCGTCGTGTAATATATCAAAGGTTTGTCGGGACACAAATACATTTTTTAACCAAAATATCGACATATTTATCAGATCAAACCAAATACAAGCTCATTAATATTAAATAACAAAACGCACAATCGTTAACGACGGCGTGGCGTACCTAATGGAATGAAATAATTAATTTTATCACCTGTTTTAGTGAGTAATTGTGGCGGAGTAGCGAATTAACGATAATCGTGGATATCGATTCGAAAGCGATGGATGGAACTGCTGATTTGTGGTTTCTGTTGTGTATTGGGAATGGTGTTCATTACGAAGGACGAGAGAGTATAGGTACCCGCCAATGTTGGCAAGCGAAGATGGAGAAGGTGGAAAAGGGTAATTGGGGAAGGTGGCAGGGCCACCTGGCCGAGTGTTGTGACTAGGGGACCAGGGGCCCTACAGTTGATCATCGGAAATAGTATATATGCCGCGGAAGTTGGCACACTTCTCTAGCGCGATGTAGGATGGTCAACGCCATCTATGTGCGGATGCTTGCCAACCTTGTGTTCGTGTACTCGTAATGTGAGTATTATTGAGTTTCCCTATTGGAGCGATAAATGTCGCTACAAACCCAAATTGGGGTCGTAATTGGCGTTACGCGAGTGCGCTCGACTCGTTTCGCCGGTCTAAATTGATGCTAAGCGCACTCGCGTCGCGCCAGCGCGTACTCAACTGGCGGGGCATCTGCTCACGCGTATGGAATACGGCCATGCTGTGCGCACGACTCATCTGGCGGCGTTTGTTAGCACCGCGCTTGACTCTTTGATATTTGGGTTCGCTGCTAAAGTGTTAAGTATGGTACATATACCGGTTGGTAAATAAATGCAGGGGCAGCGCCATCTAGCTCTAAAGTAAGCAAAGCTTGTGTTATGGGTGTTGGATAACTAATAAACTACATATTTACTACACTTTCATCGCACATATTATCGGGTTTAATACCACGGTAAGTATTATTTTTACCTCGATATTTGAGTCAGTCTACTAGTGACCATGACGCATGCAACTGCGTCGATATCGAGATATAAATAATACTAACCGTGGTAATAATCCCGATAACATATTCGATGAAAGCCACGAAAATTTTAAAACCTGTACTTGTATACTTTTAAATATATACTTATGATACAAGTAATACCCAGGACCTGTAATAGAAATTAAAATTCGTCATTTCGATTTCTGCTCGGCCGGAAATCGAACCCGGGACCTATTGCATCAGGCGAACCGCTTGCCATCAGGCGGCCCGTACGCTTGTTTGTCATCTTAAAAAAACAACTTGGCGTTAATGTCCCTGTTGTGCTCTCGTGCACGAGGGCCCGGGGTCCACCTTGACCATAATCCAGGATTTGGCAGATGAGATAATTACAGTGAAGCGACTGACACCTGACTTTCGTGACCCTGCTACCAGGGGACCCTGACCAGATTGGATCACGGTCGCCTGCATGTGCAGGTTCCATCACTATTTTGTCCCTCACCGTAAGAGCATCGGTTAGTATTCATAGATAACTCAGAAAAGAGTCATTGGTACCTACATGTCCGCAGCTTACGAGTTGGATACCTTAACCGCTCAGCCACCAACGCTCTTACGTACAGAAATAATTCTACACACACACACACAGACACACACATTCAGTCGTACACACACATATTCAGTCGCTCGTACATATAGCTCTTATATTATTCTATACACACACACACACACATTCAGTCGCCAGATTCGAACCCGGTACCTCTCGCTAACGAGTCGGATACCGCCACCGACGCTCATAATTGTAAAATGTTTGCCACCTTAGTGGTATAAAAAAAGAGGGCAGCGGCTGAGGCGATTAACGAGAGTCTAAGCGTTACTAATTAGGAAGCTTAAAGCTCGCTAAAATTACGTGTTTACACTGGAGGCGTTAATTCGTTCAAACGAAAATTCATAATTTTGACGGCCGTGAAAGCCTTTTGAAAGCTGTGAGAAAATGCTATAGTATAAAGGGGAATTGCCAAAATGCCATAGTATATTGGCCGTGTGATGAAAAAAACCTTTATTTACTATAATAATAACAAACATAATAAAATAGCAACAAATTAATACGTATAAATTACTCTGCAGTAAGGCTTGATAGCCGACCGTGTGGTGTCCGGCAGAGTAGAATAGCACCAACCCCTAACACTCGTGGGTGTCGTACGAGGCGACTAATGTTTTCGAGGCGAAAGATCTAATCTGCGTAGGCTAGAGAATTGGCAGCAGCGTTTTCCATTGTTATTTTTACAACACTGCGATCTCCAACTCGCCTGGCAAGCGTGGAGATTATGGCAATAAGCTCCCCTTTCGTTTGTGAGGCCCTTAGCCCTGCAGTGAACTGTTGTGGGATGTGATGATGATAAAGAGGAAGCTTCGTTGGAGTATGGGAGAGGATCAGACAGTGATGAAAGCATACTTGGGACGACCCAGTGGTCAGCGACCTGTCGGACGTCCCAGGTATCACTAGAGGGACGAAGTGGAAAGAGACCTGTAGCCGTATTCACAATAATTCGAAACCGTTTCCGAACGATTCGACACGAAATTCGTGAGCGGCGAATCCGTGTCGATCGATTCGAAAACTGTTATTCAGAATCCCGATAGATTCCTTGGAAACTCTACTCTCTATAACATTTGAAAATTTCATTAAAATTAACTGAATCCACATTTTCCTAAGAACTTTTACGGGGTCCTTTGTCGATTCCGTATCCGAATCCGATTTCCGAGCCATTGTGAATACGGCTACTGTTGGAACTCCGGGCTGACTGTTGGCAGGAGGTAGCACAGGACAGAGTGGAATGGAGTTTCCTAGTGTCGGTTGAAGGCTCATTTAGGGTCACTACGTCATCATAACAAGTAATCTATAAGGGGAAAGAGGGGTGGTAGTGGGAGGTGAAGTAGCTAATCTATTAGAATAGCTGTGCGCTAAGCAATCTCATTGAATTTTCGAAAAAAATCTGCGTCTCTTTACGAATCTGACTGGTGTCCCGTAGTTAGAGCACATTGATACATCAGTCAGCCTGTCAGTCATATTTATTTATTTTATTAATGTATATAGTATTAAACAAAGTCGCTTCCTGCCGTCTGTAGCTATGTACGCTTAGATCTTATAAGTACTTAACGGATTTTAATGCGATTTCATCAATAGGTAGAGTGATTCATTAGGAAGGTTCATAAGCAAGAAAAAAAAGGGTAAGTAGGGGTAAAGTACGTGTAGGGTAGTGTAGGGTAGGGGAAGGAGAAGGGTAGTGTAGGGCGCCACACGCATGAAGTCGCGCCGGGTTCACTAGTTTTATTCTATATGGCAAACCAACAGCTACAGAAATTCAAATAAACCTAGTTTTGATTACAATAAGCCAAGGTCTACAATTACAGCACTAGTAGCGTAATATATGTATTTTCCTGTTCACTTGCTTAGTTAGATTCGTAAAGAGAAATATTAATGTATTTTGCGAAAAAAGTACTTGTTTTCGGTACGATTATTCGTTGGCCCATTCTTTAACCTCATTTGTTATGCAAGAGCTCAGGCGTGAAAATATGGCCTACATTATCCAGCCTTTTATAGAACCTAATATCCAACGCCCTAAAATCTGCTTCACTAACACCCTTATTCACAAATAATACAAGTAAAGTAGTTCTCACAGTGCTCGTCTGCTAAGTGAACGCACTGCGTTCAATACGGCTCTATGATTGGTCAATTTCGTTCATTTTGACGGACGCATAGTGCCGATCGCCATTGCCTTCATGGCGTTCAATAAGGCTCTATGATTGGTCAATTTCGTTCATTTTGACGGACGCATAGTGCCGATCGCCACTCAAGTATTGGCAGTTGGAACCCTGTGCGTTTGCGCGCACTGTGACACCTCATAGTGACGTTGAATGCAGGTGTTTGTCTTTGAAGGTAACAATCACCTAAGCGACAGAAAAAGTTGAATAACCCCCGACCATATGCTTGGATAAATTCACAGCGCCACCTAACCTCAAAGTTAGCAAAGCTTGTGTTATGGGTGTTAGATAACTGATAAGCTATTATTTTTGTCAATAGGCTTGCATACTACTCATATACTTATTTTAAATACATTGTTATTATACATAGGTACTACACCTAGACCCGTAACAGAAATATAAATTCATCATTTCAATTTCTGCTTGGCCAGGAATCGTACCTGGGACCTCTGCGTGACAGATCCGATATCAACCAAGTAAACCGCTCAGGCTGTCAAAAAAAGAGAAAACAGACATTGGCACTGGTGTTCGAACCCGGTACTTCGGGATACGAGTCGGCCCCCTTAACCAGCAACCGACGCTCCAAAACCCAATCATAACACTCCCAAATATAACGAAAACAGATTAGACACGGATTAGCACTGCCTAAGTATACCTAGATATAAATAGACAGACATTATTCACCACCGAACGTGGTAGAACAAATTAACCCTTGTCAGAGATGACGTACATTTTCCATCTCCACGGTGTAAACTAAAGTGAAGTACTTATATATTTATTTAGGTTATAGTGTAAGTGTTCAGGCGTTTGGGCCTGATCTGTTTGGCCCGCGGGCCGAAACTACTGATTAATTAAAATTGGGATTTATCCTCAGGCGTTTAGGCAGTTGAAAATGCTATTAAAATGTTTTTCCAGTTCAGTCAGTTCAATATATTATTATTTTATAAGTTTCCATTTGTTTACGTTGATTGAAAATTTGTTTGAGGTGGACCAACAGGCTCTACATATTTTTTATTATGTAGAGAATTTTTTTTATATAGTTAGCAAGCCTACACCAATTCATTATGCTTAAGAATAAGGGTGTAAGTACATTATTAGGTACACGTCATGCCGTCTGCCTCTCTGACCAAGCCCTAACCTTTTCTTAGGTTTGCTTTCAAATATTTCTTTAACAAATAAGCTGCTAAAGAAATCATACCAATTGTGTACTTACCCTAATGATTACTGTTATTTTTTTATCCTACGCAGTGACAAACAAGCAGGTAGCCCAGCTGATGGTGAGCGGTAACTGTCGCCCATAACATCTACGATTCATGCATCAGGTTGCAGGCAACAAAATTACGGAACCGCATGGCTTCGGTTTTGGTACGGAAATCATCTCAGTTGCAGTAACATTACAATTGCATCGCATGCCAAACGTGTGATTGTTATTCAAATGACAGATGTTGAATTGCAACTTTCATGAGTTCGAACTTTTCCACAATTCGTTTTCTGGTACTTTAGTTGCATTATGGTTTTATATGGCTGTTGTAATAAATTACTAAGTTGCATTTTCCTTAGTTGTCAAACTGCCTTCAGTTCTGTCAACGAAAACGTTTCAAAGGTCGAACAATGATTTAACTGCAATTTAACTGGGATGATGCTGGGACTGACTCGATACCTCGACGTAGTTATAGTAACATCACAGTTACATTGCAACATAAAAACAACTGCATTGCACACCAGAATCGGTACCCAGGTGCATTGTCACTGTGACACTTAGATGAAATGCCTCATGCCTGTGACTAGGGTTGCCAACTTTTTTTAGACCAAATATAGTATTTTCGGGTTTAGAAGCCATAAAAATATAGGAGGTAGGAAATTAATAAAAAAATATATAGTAGGTTTTTAAATAACATGTACGTACCTACCTATATTATTTTTTAAATGTATATTTTCTGCTACATTGAGCTTCATAGCTGTTTTGTTTTATTTGACGTCACGTCATACAAATGTCAAGACTCAAGATCGTTCTGAAATATTCGATTTGCATCAGGAAAATTTTTCTTTTGAGGATTTTATAGACGCGTTCCGTTTTGCGGTAAGTGGTTATGTTGTGCTAATTAAATATAGTACTTTCGCCTGATTTTCAATTTATAGTAGGTATACTCCTAATATACTAGGATACTATATTATATAGAAGGGTTGGCAACCCTACCTGTGACTGTGCTGACTACCTTTTAAGTATTGTCCGTCATTAAATAGACAACAAACTGTTAAATGTTACGGGTGCGAACGGGCAAGCAAGTCACCTAAAGTCAAGTGATCACTACCGTCCATGGACAGTAAACTTGAGGATATATTGTTCCATAACAGCACTGGTCTAGTGGCAGAGTGCTTGCGCAACCGATAACCGAGACTAAGAAATGCTCGTAGTGTCCGGGAAGGAAATGGGTGACAGTTTCGTGCTTTGAGGCTAGTCGCAACTTCAGCACTGCGACGAGATCGCCACTCGTTAGATGTGTCTCCTAATACCGTTGGCGAAGCGAGGTTGGCTAAGGTCTCACGCTGGGGACCCTGAGACTGGTTGATAGTTTAGGGCCAAATGACGGTATTTATTTACATTTAAAACACCACTACCTACATCATAATTTTAAGAGAGGTAGAGCATAGCCGTGTGGTGTCCGGCAGAGTAGAATAGCACCAACCCCTTACACTCGTGTGTGTCGTCTAATGTTTTCGAGGCAAAAGAGCTAAGCGCCTCCGTAGACTGGAAAATGGGCCGCAGCATTTTCCATTGTTACATTATAACACTGCGACCTCCAACCCGCCTGCCAAGCGTGGAGATGATGGCAATAACCTCCCTTTTTGTGGGAGAAGCCCTAAGTCCTGCAGTGGACTGTTATGGGCTGTGATGATGATGATGATGAGCATAGCGGGGTATCCCGTTCGAATTGGAGCCGCCCGACTGGGGAAGTACCTCCACCTACAGAATTCCGCATCTAAAAAATACCCTTTTAAATAGTTTTGTGTTTCTGCCGCTTAGTAAGGTCTCCAGTGCTCCATGGGGCGGGGATTTGGGGAACCGTGGCTTTGGCAGTGGAGGGGCATTTGCCTTTATGCTGCCAGAGCAATGTGTGATAGAGGTGGGCAACGCATTGGCGATACTATGGGTGTTGCTGATGTCTATAGGCAGTGACCACTTTCTATCAGGTGGCCCACTTGCCTGTTTGCCTACTTACCGTATGACATAAAAAAAAGTGGTCTCATTTTGTCAGATGTTTATTTATTTATTTAATACTTTATGCACTAAATAATACAAAGGTGGACTTAAAGCTTTGTAGCTTTATCTACCAGTCTACCCCGAAAACTGGGGATGCTTTCACTATAATAATACTATGTACACCTATTCTTTTTAATTAAACATTAATGACAATAATAAAACATGTCTCAGTGTTATCGAGACGCATCTTTAACTATAAATACTAGACTACACGAAATTAGATTTCAGATTTAGGTCGCGACGTTACGTACCTAGGTCTCAACTCAGTTTATCAACGACACTCTGAGAAGCTAGTTGTAAAATTAATGTAGTCTATTAATTAGTATAAAACAAAGTCGCTTCAAGCTGTCTGTATCAATGTATACTCTTACCTTTTTCGATTGTTATCTCTCCTGGTAGACTGGTAGATAATGCTATTTTAGCTTTAAGCCCGCCATTGTACTGTTTGTGCACGAAGTATAAATAATTAAATTAAAAAATTAAATTAAAATTAAAAATTTCTTTATTTCTCAAATCTTTACAATGTGAGGTAAGTCATCCCCAGTAAGTAATAAAAATACTTGTGTTGGGGTGGCTCAAATAAATAAATATACGCTTAGATCTTTTAAACTTCGCAACGGATTTTAATGCAGTTTTTAGCAATAGACAGAGTGGTTCAAGAGGAAAGTTTATAAGAAAGAAAAAAAAGGGTAGGTAGGGGAAAAGTAGGTTTATGTAGGGGTAGAACGCCACGTGAACGAAGTCGCGCCGGGTTCACTAATTCTATAGATATAAAATTATTTCAACCTTAACTTTGTATTGTTATAGGTACGAAGTGTTTAAAGAGGGCAATAATAATTAACAAACTAAACAATTTCGTTTTTTGAAATACCTCTACCTACGACGTCGGAAACTCTTCTTATTGTAACCCCCAACGAAAAAGAGAGGCCTCTCCCACGAAAGAGGAGGTTATTGCCTTAATCTCCACGCTTGGCAGGCGGGTTGGAGATAGCAGTGTTATAACTATAACAATGGAAAAAGCTGCTGCCCATTTTCCAGACTACGAAGACTCTAGGTCTTTTGCTTCGATGACATTAGTCGCCTTGTACGACACCCACGAGTGTAAGGGGTTGGTGCTATTCTACTCTGCCGGACAGTACACGGCCAAAAACCTTACCAACCTTTAAAAAGCTGGTTTAAGCGGGTTAATTAGTATAGTTGAAATATGCCAGTAATGTTCTGTACAACAGACTTACCTACCTACTACAAGATAAAGTATCCTAGAGTATATTTAGTAACTAGATTTCTAAGGTTGCCTGGAAGAAATCGCTTTAAACGTTAAGGCTGTCGGTTGAGTTTTCTTCTTTTTTTATTTCTGTTTTAGCGATGTATTATTTGTGCATAAGCAATAAAAAACATTTATTCATTCGCTTTATCGTGGGTTTACCGTTATCAATCGGTTATAATGAATACTAACAATATTTTGCCATGACAATCAGATAGTCAGACTGGTAGGCATTATTTGATAAGAGTGATTTAGATAAATATATCATAAACATATTAATATTTAAAAAATACTGTATACAGCACGTTTCAATACAAAAAGACAAAAGTATAGCACGACGACGGTAAGTATTATTCACAGAAATCTAAATAATATTGACTTCATCATCACAGCCCGTAACAGTCCACTGCAGGACTTAGGGCCTCTCCCATTAAAGGGGAGGTTATTGCCATAATCTCCACGCTTGGCAGGCGGGTTGGAGATCGCAGTGTTTAAATATAACAATGGAAAATGCTGCTGCCCATTTTCCAGCCTACGGAGACTCAAGATCTTTTGCTTCGAAAGCATTAGTCGCCTTGTACGACACCCATGAGTGTAAGGGGTTGGTGCTTTTCTACTCTGCCGGACACCACACAGCCATATTGACTTATTATAAATAAATAAAATAAATAAATAAATAAATATTCGTGGACAAATTCACACAGCGCCATCTAGCTCCAAACTAAGCAAAGCTTGTACTATGGGTGCTAGATAACTGATATAGTACTTAAATAATTTTAAATATATACTTATTATACATAGAACACCCAGACCCGTAACAAAAATTAAAATGTATCATTTCAATTTCTGCCCGGCATTTATCATTTCAATTTCTGCATCGAATCGATATTTAATGTATTATGTTTTTAAATGTTAAATGTAAACGTTTTGGATTGTGTCTGTAAGTTTGCAGTTATTTTAAATAAATAAATAAATAAAGCTTCGGTGGCCTGGTGGTAAAGGCGACTCGCAAGCGAAAGGCACTGGGTTCGAATCAAACTGCCGCCACGTACCAATGACTCTTTTCTGCTGAGTAATCTACATTAGTTAATCACTTAAACCTGCATATTCAGGCGAATGAATATATAACCAAAATCCAATCTGGTCCGGTTCCCCTGATAGCAGGGTCACGGAGGTCAGATGGTAGTCGCTCTACTCTGTAATTACCTGATTTGCCAAACCCTGGATCATGGTCAAGGCAGACCCCGAGCCCTCGTGGGCGAGACCATAACAGGGACATTTGTGCCAAGATAATAATTTTTTATTTTATTCTAAAGAAGAATCTATATTTATTTAAATAAGTCACTTCATTTAGATTTTTGTCGATCATAAGTACTTACCGTTGTCGTGGTCTACTTTTGTCTTTTTATATTGAAACGTACTTTAATATAGAAACAACAGTTTATGTCATCAGGCAATTAGAGAATACATTTTTTTAATATAGGTGTGTAAGGATATACGTCACACGAGGACCCAGGGTCCGCCTTGATAGTTACAGTGAAGCGACTGCCGTTTGACCTCCGTGACCAGCTACCAGGGGAATCTGACCAGATTGAACCATGGTTACACATTCAGTCGCCTAAATCTTCAGGTTTCATCACGATGTTTTTCCTCGCCATAAGAGCATCGGTAAGCATTCAACTAATGTATGTATAAGACAGAAAAGAGTCATTGGTACATGGCCGTAGAGGGATTCGAACCCGGTACCTCTCGCTTACGAGTCGGATACCTTAACCTCTCAGTCACCAACGCATTCTACTAACCTACTAATATTATAAATGCGAAATTTTGTAAGGTTGGATGTGTGTTTGTATGTTTTAACGTTCACGCAAATACTACTGAACGGATTTTGATGATATAGACTATATTTTATCCCGAGGTTTAATGTGGTTCCCTCGAGTCGAAACTAGTAAAACATACATACTTACTATAGCTAGAATGTGGGTCAATGTTTTGATACAGTCAGCTCCTCCTCCCAGCCAGTTACTACAGTTATTGCTACAGCTGACTGTACGAGAACAACGTTTATCTAACCCTAAACTAAACGAGCAAATGTATATTTAAAACAATTATAATCAATAGAATAGGACCAAACCATAGAACGAATGTTACTTACTATCTAGTAAACCTGGATATTAAACCCATATTATACACATATTAACACTATATTATACCTCATATTACCCATAGAACTTTGGAACATTTAAACGAAAAAAAATTATTCTTTATAGTTAATTGTTTTTACTATTAATTGCGTTCACCGCTCATCAAAGGTCTTCTCGGCTTATCAAAGGTTAGCTGGAAGAAATCCCGTTGTGGGATAAGCTCGCCTTTGCATTATAAACTGTATTTTTATTTCCTGTAATGTTATAAATTGATGCAATAAAGAGATTACATACATACATACATACCCACATGTTTAGCATATGGCCAATGGTTTAGACATCTGTTTTAGATGATTTAGACAGCATCACCGTAAATCTGTGTCTCTGATGGCTGTAGAGGCCAACACGGGAAAGAAAGATTCGTAATGTTACTATTTTCCGATGTGCGGTTTGTCATTGCCGTTTTTCGTAATAATACGAAAGAAATAAAATATGAATGGAATGAATGAATAGATTCAGAACATTCAGTTTCCCGGACTGTAGATGTATTTTTTTTTATGTCATTTGCTAGGTAAACATGCAAGCGGGCCACCTGATGGAAAGTGGTCACCACCGCCCATAGACATTAGCAACACCAAGAGTATCGCCAATGCGTTGCCCGCCTCTATAACACGTTGCTCTGGCAGCAAAAAGGCAAATGCCCCTCCACTGCCAAAGCCACGGTTCCCCAAATTCCCACCCCATGGAGCACTGGAGCTATAACAAGCGATCCGGCCATGCTTCGTATACATGCTTCCTGGAGACCAACCAATGCTATGGATACTAGTATACCTCTGTTTAAGAGGGTCCAGGTGACTGTACCAGCTTTATTTAACCTTTCACGCCTATAACTTTTTAAAATTAGAGATATCTTCAGAGGCGGGCAACGCATTGGTGACTCCCCTAGTGTTGCTGGTGACCACTTTCCATCAGGTGGCCCGCATGCCTGTTTGTCTGTCGTATAACATAAAAAAAAAAAAAAAAAAAGTTGTTAATTCTCACCTAAAAGAAAGTCGTCCACGTAAAATAACATTGCATGGTTTTGAAATAGACAATTTTAAAAAAGTAAGGGTGAGGTAGGTCGTCAAATGAGGATAGAGTCTGCTCTTGGTCAGTGAACGTGACAGTCTCTAGCTACTTCGAGTAATAATTTGTTTGCCATATTTACATAAAAAATTTGGTTTGATTTTAAATGTATCGTGTACGATATAATGACGTTTACATAGTGGTTTGTAGTCACGAAGTAGGTAATAGTTTGAGTAGATATGTACCAGATAATAGATATGTAATAGAGTTTTAAGATATATACTTAATAGAGAATTAAAAGTTAAAATAATATTAATTTAATAATTTACATGTCGATAAAGGTAAGTGACATAAATATTTGTAATTTGATACGATTTCGATTTGAAATCTAACGACCTATACGTCTAAACATTTCAGAATCGCACAAATCTCTGAAGATAAACTTCCAACAATAACCGATCATATTAGCGTACACAAATGCATGGCCAAATCGCAGTTACTGCCAATAAACGGTTCCAAAACAAACACAAACATTATAAACAGAATAACCCTACACCTACATTTCAGCAAATCCAATAGCCATCAAATAGATCTGGCTTATTTATGGCATCTGAGCCGCGCTAAATTACACAGCTCAAGACAGCCCTCCTAAACAGTCTGGAGTATCACGAGACACATCCAAACCCTAAAATGCACTAAACAAAAATCACACCTATAAAGAAATAAAACACTCACCTATATTCCGATGACAACTGGCCGGTTAGAACACTTCACACATCACAAAAGCACTGGCACATTTAATTTTTTTTCTTTTTCGAATAAATTATTTTCTTTTTTTTTCAATGTGTTAGAACGCGGCGCGCGGGAAAGCGCGGGAAACAGCGACCGCGCGACGCAACGGCGGTACGAGTACTGAAGATTTGGGATGCCAGTGTGGCGGGTGGCGGATCGGTTTTCCCTATTTCCCGGGCTGGGAAACGGGAGGAATACTGCGAAAACATTGGGAGTTTTCACTCTTTACGTCGTATATATTACACAAGGAAGTTTAGCGCTATGCCGATCCCTGTAACTGTAATATCGAATATCACTTATAAGAAAAGGCGACTAATGGTAGAGACATCATCTAAGACCTACGTGTACAATATAATCAATAGCATCCAAAGATTTTAACATTTTCGTGGCTGCGATTTCTAACCCACCCAAAATCGTGGAGGTTATGTCAGAATGATCCACTAAAGTGTGGATAGTTGGCGCCAATGCAGGACTGACATAACGTATGAGCTGCAAATACAACAAAGCTGGAAATCATCTCGAGTAAATGGGCTTTCTAAGAGAGAAAATCGCATCGAAATCGGTCCGACCCCTTTCTGGAGCTACGATACCATAGACAGACGCTTACCTACACAAATACACAGAGCCACAGACATACACACGTCAAACTAATAACACCTATCTGTTTCAACGGGTGTTAAAAATACGATACCACTATCAGTTCCGTTGCCAAATAAGTAATCGAGTAATTATTTGTTCAGCACAGCGTGTGTAAACACAACTACGTGGGTACCTATCTATAAGTACATAAATCTCCATGGTCTTAACAAAGACGTTTTTGAAAATAAATACTTGCATTAAAAATGAATCATTTTTCGCAAACATGTTAAAATTTTACTCATCATTTGACATCCTAGCGGTCAATCCCGACTTCTGCCACGCATTCATTAATTCTTCCAGGGTCCGCTCTCCTACTCTTTATTCTTCTCCATTTCGTCCGCTTTTCGGAAATCCAGTAACATAACAACTACCAATAAAAATAAATAATTATCTTGGCGTTAATGTCCCGGTTGTAATCTCGTGCTCGAGGGCCCGGCTTCCACCTTGACCATGATCCAGGATTTGACCGATCAGATAATTAAAATGGAGCGACTTCCGTGACCCAGCTAGGGAACCTGACCAGATCGGATCATAGTTACACATTCAGCCGCATAAATGTGCAGATGTCATCACGATGTTTTCCCTCACCGTAACAGCACCGTAAGGCATTCAACTAATGTACCTACATAACTCAGCAAAGAGTCATTGGTACATGGCCGCAGTGGGATTCGAACCAGGTACCTCTCGCTTATAAATACCAACCTATTAATAGTCTTTTATATTTAATCTATCTAATTTAGTGTGTAGATTGTGATAGCTAGACTTGTGTCGAAACTATGTCGACGATACGGGTACTAGGATATGACCTACATTGAATTACGCCCATATAATTCTTATCTGCATCAGAAAGTTTATGTTAAACCGCTACCAAACTTTGGTAGTAGGCTATTAGGAGCGCTCACACGTTTAACATGTGCGGTATAATGTTGTTGTATTTTAGTTGTAAAGTCTGTCTGGCGGTGGCGTGGGGGCCGGGTCGCTCTTTTCCCTCAAATATGGTTGAATTGGACGATGGCTGGGACCTGCGTTATACTCGTGAACGGGTGCTGCCTTGGTGGACTGGCTTACTCTGCTGTAGTTTTAGGTAGTATTTTTAAAGGGTACTAGGCAAATATAATATGGCATTGTCGGGCACGTTCCAGCCGTGGGTGGCGTGGGGTGGATGTGCTCGGGCCCTGGGTCGGCCGATATATCACTGTGTGTTTCCTTCCTACTGCCCTACCCCCTATCCTTTTGACGATTGAAAGAGATATTTAATATCCAACTCAATAAATACATTTTTATTTGATTTGGTTCACGTACTGTATGACGGAAAGTTGGTTTATACTTTCCGTCATACAGTACGAATTACAAAATACTACAGTAAATATGTATAAATCACGTTTAGTTTTGGCAATTAGTACTTGAATAACTGAAACTACAAATACGGACACATTATGCATGTAAAATCACATAAAATCAGATCCTAACAACACTACATAACACAAATTCGACAACTCTAGAAACAATCCCAACCTCCAACCTCCAAATTTTATCTCCCAAAATTTTCTCATCCGCCCAGCAAATTCCCCGAAGCTGGTATCCCCGCTCTGAGAAAATGGCGGGAAAAGGCGCCTGCGTGTAGCCCCCCCGCACCCCGCGCGAACTTGGCGCCAATCGAAGGGATTGCACCCTGCAACTCTAGTACTACGGGTACTTGAAAAGTTGTTTTCTACAAGTCAACAAAGTTGTAGTTGTAGTATTAAAGTTGCAAATTTAGATTCATAGTAAACTTATGCTATTATTATGATTAGTTTACTATTAATCTAATAGTAAACTAATAATAATAAATAGCATAAGTAACGTCATCGGACTGTCAGTGGCTGAGTGGTTAAGATATCCGATTTATAGGCGAGTGGTAGTGGGTTGTGAGGTGAAGTGCGGCCATGTACCAATGACTCTTTTCTGAGTTATGTATATTAGTTGAATGCTAACCGATGCTCTTACGGTGACGGAAAGCATCGTGATGAAACCTGCACGTTCAGGTGACTGAATGTGGAACTATGATCCAATCTGGTCAGGTTCCCTAGTAGCAGGGTCACACATGTCAGATGGCAGTCGCTCCACTATAATTACCTGATCCGCCAAATCCTGGATCATGGTCAAGGTGGGCCCCGGGACCTCGTGCGCAAGATCACAACCGAATGAATGAAACTGAATTCACGCCAAGATGATTATATAGGTACCGTCACAGGGTACGAATCGGCTCCTGAGACTGTTCATCCAGTCTAGAGGATCCCCAGCGGAAGACTGATCAACCGTAAACGAAACTATCGCGTAGTTATTTATGAAAACAATATCATATCTGTAATATATAGGTACTAATCACCATCTTCGCGTCAATATTCCGAACGTACTTGTTAGAACAAACCGGTTCCTCAAAGGCCGACTGGGAAAAAACATGTGCTTATAAAAAATAGCGATAAAATGTGATATGGCTCTAGGGAACGAAGTCACGCTCCCCTGCTATTCTGCCATACCCTGCAAGACAACAGAAATATTACACACACAACAGAAAAAAGAAAAAAAACAAGTAGAAAAAAATACAAAACTAATAGCACATTATACCAAGGAAGCAAAATCAAAAGCAAAAACACATAAATAAATAAATAATTGTGGACAAATTCACACAGCGCCATCTAGCCCCAAAGTAAGCAAAGCTTGTGTTATGTGTGCTAGATAACTGATAAACTACTTATATACTTCTTAAAATACATACTTATTATACATTTAAAATACATACATATCAATTTCTGCCCGGCCGGGAATCGAACCCGGGACCTCTTGTGTGGCAGACCGGCAGATGTTGACCACTGAACCACTCAGGTCGTCACATAAAACAAAATAAAGCTCACAGCACAAACCAAAATCTCTCTGCACATGCCTCTGCCAAATTCTCCCACTGAGAATGCTCAATGTTACATAATTAAAACTACACTAAAACAACCATTTACCTTTCTGGTCACAAACCCCTTTATCAAACTGCAAGGTGACACAATAGTCGAATCAATACTAAAACACCTCGGTAACAGGTGTAACAGCATCCGGCTGATTTCGCACCGAGAAAGATTTCTTCGAGCCAATTCCAATTGACGTCGATCGCTCCTATAGAAATGGAGGTTCACAGAATTCGAGCCAGGTGTTAAAAGCTCCAGTAGCTTATTGTGAAAGCTCTGTATTGTTAGACGATTATTTGAAAGCTCGAACTCTGCTGCTACAATATTTCCAATTGACTACGAAATAATAGGGGTTGCGAGAATTTACACTGTAGATTCCGATACATCGGAGACAATAATCCGCACGCAGAATGGGATGGGACCTTGTCACAGTAAATCGAATGACTACTCTCGGGCGATTAGATAATCAATAAATAGTAATTATAAATGTGCTTGAAGTGAGCAAAGCTTGTGTTTTAGATAACCGATAAACTACTTATATAATTAGTTTTTTAATACATACGTATTACACATGATACACCCAGACCCGTAAAAGAAATAAAAGTTCATCATTTCAATTTCTGCTCGGCCGGGAATTGAAACCTGGTCCTCTGCGTGGCGACCGGCATATTAACCAACTGAACCACTCAGGTTGTCACTAGATGGTAGGACTCTGCCAAGGCCGTCTGCCTGGGTGAGTACCACCGCCTAATCTATTTCTGCCGCCAAGCAACAATGCTTGCATTTTGTGTTCCGGTATGAAGGATAACGTAGCCAGCGCAATTACAGGCCTGAGGCATTTCATCTTAGTCCTCACCGTGACACCGAGTTTTTGTTGGCTGCAACCTAAATGCATGACTCGTAGATGTTATGGGCGACAGTTACCGCTTACCATCAGGTCAGGTTGTCTGCCTGTTTGTCACTGCGTAGCATAAAATAAGAATAAAGAGCTCAGCTGTTTTGAGTGTACGCGGTGGAGGTCGCAAAAATCAAGACGTTGGAACCTTCTCGCAGTAAATCACCCTACTTTTCGGTTTTTTTGACAAGGTTCTTTCCCTGTCTGATTGCGCGCGGATACCAATTTTCTAAAGAAGAACTATTTGTTTGTTTGAGGAGCTATTCGAGTGATTCAGAAACTTAATGTTTTAAACTATCGCAGTTATTATTACACATTTTAAGGGAGTGTTCAGAAACTTACTATACAGTCTGTTCCCTAACTTATGTCACTATTGTCACAGTGGATTTTAACCTCCGAGGAAAAAAGAGGGGTGTAATTAGTTTGACGCGTGTTTATGTGTATCAGTGGCTTTGTGTGTCTGTCTGTGGCATCGTAGCTCCCGACGGGTGGCTCGATTTGGATGCGGTTTTTGCGGTTAATCGAGACGGTTCTGAGCTTTGTTTCATTAAAATCGGTTATGTAGTTGAGAAAATATTTGAGTTTAATTAAACTTGGTCGGAGGTTATCCTACTTTTTAGTCGGTTAGGTTATAGACCACGCGATATTCAGTCTGTCTTAGTAGATAGAGAGTAGAGAAAGTGAGTAATAAGAATAAGTTATGTTTGACAGTGCGTCGGTGGCCGGGCGGTTGGGTATCCGACTCGTAAGCGAGAGGTGCCGGGTTCGAATCCCGCTGCGGCCATGTACCAATAACTCTTTTCTGAGTTATGTGCTCGAGTTGAATTCTAACCGATGCTCTTACGGTAAGGGAAAACATCGTGACGAAACCTGCAAATTCAAGCAACTGAATGTGTAACCATGATCCAATCTGGTCAGGTTCCCCTGTAGCAGGCTCACGGAGGTCAGATGGTAGTCGCTCCACTGTAATTACCTGATCGCCAAATCCTGGATCCTGGTCAAGGTGGCCCCGGGCCCTCGTGCTCGAGAGCACAACCGGGACATTAACGCCAAAAGAGGATTTTTTTATGTTAAACAGTGTAATTAGTCTGTCCGAATTAATTCGATATCGCGTGGTGTAAAAAGAGTTAGACTGTTAGTCAGCGCAGCTCAATGTTGCCACCGACCAAACAAGAAAAATCCGAATACGAATCAAAATTTCCCCTTAAAATCAAATTTGAATTTGATGACTTGATATAGTATAGTACAAAGAGGGGATAAAAGAAATGACAAGTAACAAGCGCTTTCATCGCTTATTGCAATTTTTAAAGGCTACCTAAGATATGTACAGAACATTCGGCATAGAGTTCTTGAATGAGAATATTACTGTGATAACAATATAATTTTATTTTTAGTTTGTTTCTAAGTAAAGAAAAAACATATGCCAATTCATGCAATAGTTCAATTGACGACCTGAGTGGTTCAATGGTCAACCACCACGCAAGAGGCCCCGGGTTCGAGTCCCGGCCGGGCAGAAATTGAAATGATGAATTTTAATTTCTGTTACGGGTCTGGGTGTTCTATGTATAATAAGTATGTTTTTAAAAGTATTTAAGTAGTATATCAGTTATCTAGCAACCCATAGCACAAGCTTTGCTTAGTTTGGGGCTAGATGGCGCTGTGTGAATTTGTCCACGAATATTTATTATTATTATTATTAGTAGTAGTTATATGAAACGGCCAAGCCATACTTTCTGACCAAAATTTAGGGTTTGTAGAGTTAGGAGTTGAGAGATGAGATACTGTTATGAGCTTACGAGGATTGGCCAACCAACTTTAATGTTTTGGTGGGATTTTATATATTTTTTTGTAAATATGGAATGAATTTGACGACCTGAGTGGTTCAGTTGGTTAACGTGCCGGTCTGCCACGCAGAGGGCCCAGGTTCGATTCCCGGCCGGGAAAAAATTGAAATGGTGTTTTAATTGTTTTCACGGGTCTGGATGTTGTATGTATTATAACTATGTAAATATAAGTAGTTTATCAGTTTTTGGCACCCTTAAGTAAAGCTTTGCTTACTTTGGGGCTAGATGGCGCTGTGTGAATTGACCAAGCATATATTTTTTTTATTAATTTTATATAGGTACAGACCAGCACCGTTTATGGGAGTTGGAAGTTAGAAGTTGCAGATTTCTTAATCTTCTTTTTATTTGTCTGCAATACCAAATTTAAGCTTTCCCTAGAGACATTTATGAGAAGTCAACGAGTCAGTGTCCAAAGCAAAGTATTTTAGGTGCTAATAAAATCCAAACTATAAAAGCTAGACAAATAAAACTTTGTGTATATTCTGGGTTACGTATCTAATCCTGAAAATATGAGTTTTAGGGCAATATCTAGACCGATCTAGACTGAGTTATGTACATCCAATCGATGCTCTTACGGTGAGGGAAAACATGGTGATAAAACCTGCACATTCAGACGACTGAATGTGTAACTATGATCCAATCTGGTCAAGCTCCCCTGGTAGCAGGGTCACGGAGGTCAGATGGCAGTCGCTCTACTGTAATTACCAGATCTGCCAAATTCTGGATCACGGTCAAGGAAGACCCCGGGTCCAAGTGCGCGAGAGCATAATCGGGATATTAACACTAACATGATGATTTTTTAAATTTTCGCCAAAGCCACAGATACAAACGTCCAACTTATAACACCCCCCTTTTTTCGCAGGAGGTTAAAAATGTTTATTTAGGTGCTGCAGACACAGGTTACATACATTACGAAATTGAAATACACGAGGTAAGTCCCGCTAGGGCAATGCAATACGTTTAATGCAGGGGTTCTCAATCTTTGAGATCTTTTCAAAATATGGACCGCAAGTTTTCGACGCGCTTAAATTACCTGATCTGTCAAATCCTGGATCATGGTCAAGGCTGACCCCAGACCCTCGTGCGCTAAAGCAGGGAAAACATGGTGATAAAACCTGCACATTCAGACGACTGAATGTGTAACTATGATCCAATCTGGTCAAGCTCCCCTGGTAGCAGGGTCACGGAGGTCAGATGGCAGTCGCTCTACTGTAATTACCAGATCTGCCAAATTCTGGATCACGGTCAAGGAAGACCCCGGGTCCAAGTGCGCGAGAGCATAATCGGGATATTAACACTAACATGATGATTTTTTAAATTTTCGCCAAAGCCACAGATACAAACGTCCAACTTATAACACCCCCCTTTTTTCGCAGGAGGTTAAAAATGTTTATTTAGGTGCTGCAGACACAGGTTACATACATTACGAAATTGAAATACACGAGGTAAGTCCCGCTAGGGCAATGCAATACGTTTAATGCAGGGGTTCTCAATCTTTGAGATCTTTTCAAAATATGGACCGCAAGTTTTCGACGCGCTTAAATTACCTGATCTGTCAAATCCTGGATCATGGTCAAGGCTGACCCCAGACCCTCGTGCGCTAAAGCAGAACCGGGACATTTACGCCAAGATGATGATTTTTTAAGTTTTTGCTTCTAAAAGGATATGCCTGTGTTAGATATAAGGTATTTTAGTATGTTTTAATTGGTATTAAATATCGTGATTAATAATAATTAATATTTCAAAATACTTTTGTAAACATTTCACCAACTTCAGAACGAAGTGTGGTGTTTCTGAACGATTGTTTGTCTTTGATCAGTTAAGTACTGTTTATGAGAAACTTCCTTAATTAATTATGTAATAAATTTATAATAATGTTCAAAGTATTGTAATACATTAAAGTAACATCTAATCAATCTATCAGTAAATTTAGGAGCCCGGAAATGAGAATAGCAAATGACATTTCCGGCTAGAAGGTAGTATAAAGGTCCAGTCAAAAGACTGGGTGGCACTTTTGCTCCAGAGCCGGCACAGAGTTAAGTACAAACTTGCATTGTATTATTGTTGCTTTATATTTTATATAATCGTACCTAATACCACTGCCCCATTTTTAAAGGATAAATATTTAATTATGTGATAGATAATTGTGTCATAACATTTGGTTAGAATTTTGTATAAATGTGGTTTACCTATGGTACTAATGTTGTTAATTCAGCTAATGTTGTTTAAATAAATACCTCATTTCATAATGAATTACATTGCTTATTACAATATACCTTATATCTTTAAAACATGCTTTTGTTTAATTAAATAATGTCCACTATAATCATACGTTATTCTAGATAATATATTTTCTAATAAACTCCTACACAAATATCGGCCTTGGATACTTCATCATCATCTGAACGACCAGTCCCGGCTTCTGCCAGGATCTGGTTACCAAGTATTACTCCTCCACTTCGTCCAGTCTCTCTAAGAACTTTATTTTACATGACATTGATATCTATTTATTAATATTCTCTTATTTACTTAATTTAGCGTTGTCCATATATTTCACTGGGGTTTTGGATACTTACTCACACTCTGTTATTATTCTGTAGTTTAATGACTAAAATAAAGGTTATTACTAATAAAAGACACTAGTTATAAGTAGGACATATATTAAAGCTGACACCTGCGTGCTGCAGGCATTGACTATTTGGCGATACTTGCGTTAGAGAAAGACCAACGCACCTGGGACCGTATTTTTCAAACCGTTCGCATTAACGCGAGCGCTCGCCTTCTAATGCTTGTCTTTTCTATCTCTAGCAACCTACCATGAGTGTGAAAGAGATAGGTAGCGCACGCAAGCCCTCGCCTGGACGTCTACAAGGCTAGAGTGAATAGGCCTGTACAGGCATGCTCCATCTTTGGCCGCATCGTCACTTGCCACCAGCTGAGATGGTGGTCAATGGCCCTGGTTAGTCCAACAAATGAAGGTATCCAGCCGCCAGTGGTGGCAATGGAAGATATGTAAAAGGACTAAAACGCCTATATGTGGAAGTGCTCTTAAGGCGTTCTTAATCGTTTAGAACGCATTGAAAAAGCTCTCCGGTTAGCGTCGCGAGTTCGCGACGTACGGTTTGAAGACCGCTGGCTTAGCGTATCCAGCATCGGACATGTACTCAACGAAATAAAGACATCCTGCACTATCCAAATACTTAACTTTGTTTACCAACTGTGGCACTGGCAACCTACATGCATTATGATACATGCATTCAGTTTCTGTGACTTTTATTTACATAACGTTACGATTTTTTTTAAATTTCAATTTCAGTTTATTTATTCAGTCAACTGAGATCCAATATTTGTTAGTAGTACAGGTATCTTACAATCTATGTTAGTAGAACAATTTTTAATACATAAACATGAATGAATTTTGTACACGGACCCCTTGTATGCGAGTTCAACTCGCAATTGGCCGGTTTCTTCAGCTCATCTTGGAGTTCCCTGTCACCGGATTAGTACAATAGCTATTTCATATGTACAATATTACATTTGGCACTATTTTAATCTAAGTTTTTTTTTATTCCCGACAAACAGGCATTTAAATGCCATCTCACCTGTGGGTAAATGACAATGCGTCCAAAATTGAAGCATACCCGTCTTGGAATAGCCTATTCACTCTAGCCTTGGAGGAGTACAGATTATATTGATCTCTCGTCCTAAACCGTACGTAAATCAAGGTGACAATTTCCAAGCAATCTAGTAGGCCGAGCGCCAGTATAGAAATTTCGTAAACTATATTTGTAAAAAACTTGTATTCATTTACTAATTTAATAAATTATTTTTATTCAAAATGGAGTCGGCCGACTCACAAGATTTTGAAGTGCTGAAGAAGATGGAAGATGAGCATTTACGTCTTCAGAGACAGGTTTGTTTCGTATCCAATCCATACTTTACACTATTTTGAAAAATGTTCATGCCTGAACCGCTAAACAGATTTAGATACAATTTGTCAAGGAGATAGATGGCAACCTTTTATCTCATATATTTGGCACGTTTAGTGTGCAAAAACTTCCTCAAAATCATTCGCCATTGTGAATTAATGAGACAGTCTTCATAATTGTATCGTGTTATGTACTGTACAGCCTGGCCATCTGTCCAGGAAGTCTTCTTTTTTTACTATTTGACTAGACAGGCATTTGATCGCCACCTCACCTGGTGGTAAGTGACGATGCGGCCGACGATGAAAGTCAGTCTGTTACAGGAGGTCTCGTTTTTGAGCCATGGAATCGGCCGTGGTCTATATTTTAATAAGAAATATACGAGAACATGATCGTAATTGACCTCATAGTAGGTAAGGCATACGCCGTCCATCGCAACAAGTATGTAAATGTAATTTTTTTCAAATATGTAATTTCAGATCTCAAGTACCTCATCATCATCATCACAGCCCATAACAGTCCACTGCGGGACTTAGGGCCTCTCCCACGAAAGGGGAAGTTTTTGACATAATCGCCACGCTCGGCAGGCGGGTTGGAGATCGCAGTGTTATAAGTATAACAATGGAAAACGCTGCTGCCCATTTTTCAGGCTACGGAGACTCTAGATCTTTCGTCTCGAAAACATTAGTCGCTTTGTACGACACCCACGAGTGTAAGGGGTTGATGCCTTCTACTCTGCCGGACACCACACGGCCATCAACTACCTACTGTAAAATAAGCACACAGGGTTGGTCATTCTAGTATTATAATACTGTATAGCTATTTAAAATGTAAATAAATAGCTATACCTCGGTCCAGGTGCGGCAAATCCAAGCTGACCGCTCGCAGGCCATGAGCGGGGTCCACCCCCAGTTCCGGAGGCAGGACCAGCTGCTGTTCACACTGAAGGATGAATACCTGGACCTCACATTGGACCTAAAGGTTAGTAGACTAACACGGTCAAGAGTAGATCACGACGCTTGCAACTGTCTCGAAATATCGAGGTAAAAACAATACTAACCGTGATATTATTACCACCGTGCTGGGGTTATAAACCGGATATGTGCGACCACGTGTGAAAAGACCATGTGTGAAAGTGTAGTGAATAACCACGAAAGTCTTAAAAGCTATGTTAGCCATAGACCTCCACAATGGCTGGTCCTGTGCCTTCCGCATCCAGCTGGTCCACCTTGTGGGAGGCCTAACACAGTGTCTTCCAGTACTACCGTATTTACATGAATTTGTCCAAGTAAAGTAGCCTTACTATGCGTTCTCATAGTGCTCGTCTGCTAAGTGAACGCACTGCGTTCAAAACGGCTTCATGATTGGTCAATTTTGCAGACGTATTGTGCCGATCGATACTCTTGTATAGTTAGTTTGAATTAGAAACCTGTACGTTCGCGAGCACTGTGAGACCTCATAGTGACGTTCCTGAATACGGGTGTGAGTGTCACAGGTAGAATTTTGTCATTTACCCCCATTTAGGCAGAACTGGAGTTGTAGTAGTATTTCCCTTATATTCCGTCATCATCCTGCCCTTAGCAGTGCGCTATTTATGTTTATATAATATTTATATATTTAACTGGATTCGTTCGTGTGGTGTCTGGGTTCAATTGTATTTTCAAACCATTTAGGGGCACACAAAATTTCAACAAAGTCGATCCAGCCGTTTAGTAGAAGTTAGGTGATAAACACACGTATTGCACTGTTAGATTCAAGCCTCCAGCACATGATTGAATATAATAGAATAGAATATGGTTTATTTCATATTTCACACATAGACAACTTAAGCTTAGAAGCTACATAAATACAAACATTTGTATAGAGGTAGACTTAGTAATTAATTTACAATGTCGGTAGGTATACATACACAGCTACCATTTCGACTACCCTGCATAATGAAGCCGCACGTATGTGCTTCAGCACAAAAAGTAAGTAAGTAAGTAAAAACTCTTTATTGCACACACAAAAAAATATACATAACAAGAAATAAGAAAAATAATTTATATGCGCGCAAAGGCGGCCTTATCGCTTTAAGCGATCTCTTCCAGACAACCTTTGGGAAGAGGTAAGTTATCACAGTATCTCATAGTAGTGCAAGAGCAAATAAGGGAAAAAAACTAAAAGATGTGCTTACATGTCATCATAAATAAATATATAAAGATAATACTACAAATATATTATTATTTAACTATGGACAAACATAATTCTATACAATAAACATAATTTTATATACACAATAAAATAACTATAATTATTGCAAACAAACATTTTTTGAGAGGAAATATTCGTGTACCTTCTTTTTGAAGATGTGACGTATTTGTCGTGGCAAAGCATCCCACAGGTGGGTAGATTGGATTGTAAAAAATTCCTTATAATAACCCGACCGCGTAAAAGGGGCTCTGAGGAGATTGTCAGATTTGGACCGAAGAATACGGTCGTGTTCAGCACCAAGAAACTGAAAAAAAGCATATGGCTCAGTACAGTGTTGCCTGGAATATTAACACACTGGTATTCTGATTAGTGAATTTTGATGTAATTTCTGCTAATATTTTTGAGAACCTTATAAGTCCTCCAGAGACAAGTCCCTAACACATCCACAAATCTCTTCTGACTTATCATAAAAGGAGATAAAGGGAGTCAATCCTCAATCGCAGATTACAAACAATCAGAAATAAGGAGTTAATCACTCTCTTTCAGACAGCGCAGTCGGGCGCGTCCAAGAAAAGGGACCGAAAAATGAAGGGCGACCTGAAAAAGGCTCTCATTGCTCGGAAACAATGGGAGTCGGAGAACGATGGTATTGTGCTATTATCAGACATTTCCACTACTTATTTTATTTAATTTCATACGGTAGGTACATGCACCCCTTACATGGGTGTCGTACAAGGCGTCTAATGATTTCGAGGTAAAAGATCAAGAGTCTCCGTGGTATTGAAAATGGGCAGCAGCATTTACCATTGTTATATTTAAACACTGCGATCTCCAACTCGCCTGCTAAGCGTGGAGATTATGGCGGTACCCTCCTCTTTCGTGGGAGAGGCCCTAAGTCCTGCAGTGGACTGTTACGGGCTGTGATGATGAGGGTAAGCCAGCCTGATGAAAAGCGGTTACCGTAGACATTAGCAACACCAGGGGTATCGGGTTCTGCCCAACTCTATAACACGTTGCTCTAGCTGCAAAAGGGCAATTCGAAAACTGGGACTATAGCAGTGAAGGCCGAAGCCACAGTTTTCCGAATCCCCACCCCGTGGAGCATCTTACTCACCGGCAGCAAGACAATACAATACAATTTGAAAAGACATTGTTTGGCTGCGACACCTATTCTGGAAGGTAAGTATTTCCCGAGTCGGGCGGTTTCAATTGGAACGATGGGTACACCCCGCTTTGTACTAGGTATCTCTCTTAAACACATTCTATTGTTATACAACCTGAGTGGTTCATTGGTCAACATGCCGGTCTGCCACGCAAGAGGTACCGGGTTCGATACCCGGCCAGGCAGAAATTGAAATGATGAATTTTAATTTCTGTTACGTGTCTGGGTGTTCTATGTATAATAAGTATGTATATAAAAAAATGTAGTATATCAGTTATACTAGCACCTATAGTACAAGCTTTGCTTACTTTGGGGCTAGATGGCGCTGTGTGAATTTGTCCACGAATATTTATTATTATTATTTATAATTTTCATCGCTATATTTTCCATCACCGTAAGAGTATCGTCAATTGAACATTCAGACGACCAAAAATGTAACCAGGATTGAATCAGGTCAGGTTCCCCTGTTAACAGAGTGACGGAGGTCAGATGGAAGTCGCTCCAGTATAATTACCTGATCTGTCAAATCCTGGATCATGGTCAAGCGCAACCTGGACATTATGGACGCTTAGATGACCATCTGCCACACGCGTGGGTGTAAATACTAAGCGGAAACTAGCCGATGCGCTGCATATTTTCCGCCGGTAGATATCTCTACGCATCTCATACTGTCGAATCAATTCGTACAACTTTATTGACACTCACGTTTGACAGGCGGCGGTATACTAATGGACCAGTACGAGCAACTGCTGCAGAGGCAGAAGAAAGAGATGCTTCAACTGAAGAAGTTGGTCGGCCAGAACGTGGGACAAGTAAATAGATTATTACGACTAATAAAACTTATTTTTTACAATACCGTCACTTTTCCGCCACCGCACCCTCCGACGATGGGATAGATTTCATCCACGTAAATATTCTGTATGTACCTAATACATACTTAAAAGTTCCACAACATCTAGACCACACCTGTTATCCGACTAACGTACAGGTACCGCGAGTCTTTTTACGCACTTGCAAGATGCGGTGGTGTCCTTCAAAACGCCTACCTAAAGGTACCTCAAAGGCCTGCACCGTATGTACTCCCCTTAGATTGCAGATGTCCTGGACGACGGTGGCCACGCACCATCAGGTGGATTGTCCGTCCGTATGCCTCCATACGCAATAAAAAACAATATCCTAGCTATAGATATCGCGACTTTATTTTATACTGCGTAAGGAGTAGATGTAGCCGTGTGGTGACCGGTAAAGTAGAATAGCACCAACCCCTTACACTCGTGGGTGTCGTACAAGGCGACTAACGTTTAGAGGCAAAATATCTAGTCTCCATAAACTGGAAAATGGGCAGCAGCGTTTTTCATTGTTATGTTTGCAACACTGCGATCTCCAACCCGCCTGCCAAGCGTGGAGATTATGGCAATAACCTCCTCTTTTGCGGGAGAGGCCCAAAGTCCTGTAGTGGACAGTTATGGGCTGTGATGATGAAGGATTAGTATCAACTGCAACTGGCGGTTGGTCGGCACCAGTCAGAACGGAACGTCTGTTACTAGTTTTAGACTGACTGCTCTACAGATCGAGCAACGTCGCTGCCAAAGCGAACACCGGCTGATGTCCACTGAGAATCGGCTGGAGAACGCCAACCTTCGGTTCAACATCGTGCAGTACGAGAACAAGCTGGTCAGGGAGGAGATCGACCGTATGCTGAAGGACAGGTGATCTAAGTTTCTAAAGGGTTCTGTCTTTTTTTGTGTTATGCATATAACCGCCAGCTCACCGGATGGTAAGTAACGACCCGGCTAGTAATGTCTAGGAACAGTCTATTTACTCTAGCCTTGAAGGCATCCAGATTATAATGATCAGAAAACATACTCGCAGGCAACGCGTTCCATTCCTTAACCGAACGCATTAGAAAAGGTTTAACAAAAGCGCTTATTTTACGGTTTAAGAAAGTATTTTTTACGATGTTGTTGTAATGTGCGCGATAATGTACGACGTCGTACATTTCTACTTTGAGTCGTCTTTTTTTTTATCTATGGTATTAACGTCCAAATAGGAATAATGACTGGGTCAACATTAGTAAATACTAATCAGTCCGTCATGTTAGTTAGATTATAAAATAATATTAGACACGTATTTTTTTCGTATTTATATTTTGGAGTGGGGGCTCGTGAAGTCACTTCTGAGTACAATTACACCTCAGGCGTGTCGTCACGCAACAATTCGACGCGTTATTTTTTGTCTATAGAACAAAAAAAACGTGTCCAAATTTTTTTCAAAATACCTGGCAGGGTAAAAAAGTTTTCGAATTTAAGAATGCCATTATAAAAAACCATCAAAACTGTTAAACTTTAAACCCGAATTCGGAAAAATATTCTCTATAATCTCTTTATCACATCAACCATTGCTCCCCCAGGACGATATTCAACCTGAACTGGGCGAAGATGCTGGCCGTCCTGAAGAAGGGGAAGAAGTTCCTGCACGACCTCTTCGAGTCCTCGACCCTGGCTTACGACCAGCGCGACGAGTGGGTCGGCAAACTGAAGTCAGCCTCGGAGAAGGGCAAGATTGACCAGATGCTGCAGATGCATGTACGGTGTTTGCGTATTTGTTAATCGTTGTAAAGAAGACAGCTCCTCAACTTACCCTGAGTTAGTCCATGATATTTTTATCTATGTAAGAAAGAAAGAAAGACACAATAATAGTTACATTCACAGACAAAGGAAACATAAATAATCTTTCGTATAGGTGTGTCTCTTTCGCTTCATTATCTCTCTCTCTCTGTCTGACGTATGGGAGCCATAGACAATAAATACCTAATAAAAAAAATAAAAACTTGATGTTAATGTCCCGATTCTGCTCTCACGCACGAGGGCGTGAGGTTGATCTTGACCATGATCCAGAAATTGGCTTACTGACCTCCGTGACCCTATTAACAAGGAAACCTGACAATATTGGATCATGGTTACACTTTCGGTCGCCTGAATGAGCAGGTTTCATCACTATTTTTCCAACCGTAACGTAAGAGCATCGGTTAGTGTTCAACTAATGTACGTAACTCAGAAAAGAGACATAAGGCCTCCGAACTTCTGGAAGCCTTAGACAATACCACGGACTAATTCCTCAATCTGTCAAATTGAAGACGATGTCGATACATCGCCTTTATAGCCGATTAGACCGTCTCCCGTTTGTGCGAACACAATGGTGCTGGTTTGTTTTATACTGATGTTGGGTAGCTTGTGCTGCCTTCTGTACCTACACCCGATGTAACTTCCAGTGATGCAACGATTGTTTTCATCATATCAGCCAGAAGACGCCCACTGCTGGGCATAGGCCTCCCCTAGAGATCTCCACAGCTGGTACCTGCGATCCTTACCAGGTCGTCGGTCTACCTTGTGGGAGGCCTACCCACCTTGCGTCGTGGTGGTCGCCACTCGAGAACTGTACTGCCCCATCGGCCATTTGTTCTTCGAGCTATGTGCCCTGCCCACTGCCACTTCAGTCTGGCAATCCTCAGAGCTATGTCGGTGACCTTGGTTCGCTTGCGGATCTACTCATTTTTGATTCGATCGCGCAAAGAAACTCCGAGCATAGCTCTTTCCATTGCCCTTTAGGTAACAGTGAGCTTTCTTATAAGGCCCACAGTGAGCGGCCACGTTTCAGTTCCGTAAGTCATCACTGGCAACACACATTGGTCAAAGACCTTCGTCTTGAGACACTGCGGTAATTGGGACGAAAATATGTGGCGCAGCTTCCCAAACGCTGCCCAACCGCGTTGGATTCGTCGATTGACCTCTTTCTCGAAATTGGACCTACCTAGTTGGACTATTTGTCCTAGTTATGTATAGTCGTCAACAACTTCAAGTGGAGTGCCTCCAACTGTCACTGGAGTAGGCACAACATAGACATTAGACATAATTTTCGTCTTGTCCATGTTCATTTTAAGACCTACTTGTTGAGAGGCACTACAGAGGTCATCGAGCATTTTGCCCAAGTCTTCCAGGGTTTCAGCCATGACTACGATATCGTCAGCAAATCTGAGTTGAGTGAGGTACTACCGTACGCCGTTAATATTGATGCCAAGTCCGTCCCAGTCCAGAAGCCTAAAGATATCCTCCAGTGCAACGGTGAACAACTTCGGTGATATGACATCACTTTGTCTAACACTTCACAGCTGAATAGGTTTTGTGGTCTTGTCCTGAAGACGAACTGACATAGTGGCGTTTTCGTACAAACACTTCTGTGGTTCGATATATCGATAGTCAATTTGGCACCGCTGTAGAGTCTGAAACACCGCCTAAGTTTCAATCGAATCGAAGGCTTTCTCATAGTCCACAAACGCCAAGCATAATGGCCGGTTATACTCTTCGGTCTTCTGTATAACCTGCCGCAGTGAATGTATGCGATCCGGGCAAGCGCTTCATCCTTATGTCGTGGATCTTCCAGCTATCCGCACGAGCCGCTTTAGCTCGACTTTTATAATGCGTACGGCTAAGAAGTGGAATGCGTTGCCTGCGAGTGTGTACCCTGATCAATATAATCTGGATGCCTTCAAGGCTAGAGTGAATAGGCTGTTCCTAGACAGGCATGCTCCATCATCGGCCGCATCGTCACTTACCACCAGGTGAGGTGACGGTCAAATGCCTGGCTAGCCAATTAGTAAAAAGAAAAGAAAAACGTGATCTATTGTACTAAAACCTTTTCGGAATCCGGCTTGTTCGGGAGGCTGGAAGTCATCAAACTTGCGTGAATTAAGTTGGGGGCGGCGAAGTAATTAATAAAAATAATTTATTAATCAGGCAGAGGTTATACTTGGTTTATTAAAACAATACTAACTTAAATCTAAAATACAGTGTTATTTATACCTAAATTAGTGCAGTGTTGACAATATTATATAGCTTACGATGTTCGTTGATTATGATGATTTGGTGCTGACAAATGATAGTTTGAAGGGGTGCTCAACCTTAACATCTCCCCCCTTAAGAGAGAAATTATCCGAAGTCGTTGAAGATGGTTTCGGAGAATTTCGGTTTATACATTTTGTATATAATCTGAATTTAATTAGCAATGATATAAAGATAATAAAAATAATAAAATAGAGTAGGATAGTCCATATACTTATGTTTTTTACCACATACATGTAGTCGTCCGAAAGACTTTCACTAAACTTTGCACTGTTGATAACGTCTTTGATATTACTAAAGTCCACGTTTTGCAGGTTGAGTCGTTTGTCTTCTTGTCTGATGACGTGACGTACCTCTGGCATCTGTACAAACGGAAGCTGCAGATTGATTGTTGAAGCGTTTGTCGGTGTGTTCATGACGACATCTTGTACTTGTGTTGTGCAGTGTTGATTCGGCCATATCAGAAATGTCCCTTGTATGTTTTGTTTGAAAACTTCGTCCTTACAGTGTTCCGTGATGATTAGTCCTGTTTTGGAATAAATGAGCCAACAGTTTCCAACTATCCTTTGTATCTTTTCTTTTTCCATTTGTATTATGTTCTGGTGGCATCTGCTGCAGTTGTCTTTTAGCGTCATTATCTCCTCTATGCAGGTTTCGGCAGGATACTGTGCAAGGTCGTCTCGCGAACACAGGAACTTGTTGTCCTCGACTTCTTTCGACTTCACACAGGTTCGCTACGGGTCTGTATTTCAACCTATTCACCATTAGGTAGGGGTGTATAGGAATAATGGTAACGGTTTTTTGGATTAAGGGTTGATATATGGGAATGGGAATTATTTTATAATATATATACGTGTTGGGTTCTATTAGCGGTACTTCTAATACAAAAACTAACTTATTTCTATCAATGTATGACTTTAACAAAATATTACGTTCTAACTTAACTAGGTTTTCCCTTTTTACCGTGTAAATTAAATTATTATGTCTCTCAATTTCTATGAGGACTTGCATAAGTTCTGTAGAATTTAATATTGACTGATGTAGGGTATGTAACTTGCTGAAGGCAATTGCGGTTTCGGTTTCCTGGATGAATGCATAAATAGTACGAAAGTTATTAGAAATTTGATACAAGCTATTCATTAATGAAATTATATTATTACGTCTACTTTCTGTTTCTAGAAGTGATTGAATCTCAACTGCTTTGTTATCTAAGTATTTAATATTTGAATTCATGCCATCTGATAGATTAGCGAATTTATCTAAAGCGTTAACTACTAAGGATACTTTTCGTTCGACTGAATGTTCTTCCTTTTTTAGCTGACTTATTTCCAAGTTATAATGTTTTGCGTCTTCTTCATCTAAGTTTCCTGAAATAATTTTTACTAACGAACCTAAGGGACTAAATATTGCCCTTCTTACTCTAAAAGTAGGTAAAATCTGATTAATCCTAGCTTTGATTTCATTTACTAATGATTCGATTTGTGTACATAAACTTCCTAATTCATTTTTATACTCATTATTACTAGTGACTAAAACGTGTTTCTTATCATACTGTTGTATATTATTATCTACTTCACTTACTACAGTTTCTAAATCTAATGTCTTAAAAATAGTCCATATATTAGTCCTCATCACTGCTGTGCCAAGTTTGATCGGTGTTATTCCCGGATTCTGGTTTAGGTTTTGAAGTTCCAGGCTGCCGATCTGTACGACTAGTACTAGAAGTACTAGGTTTGACCTGCGGAGGACGTTTAATATTCTTAATAGCTACCCTTGTTTTTCTCTTCTTTAGCTCGACTGGAATGATATTCCTAGATGGTGAGCCTATAACCTTAGCTTTCTCAAAACGGGGTAGATCTTTCGCTTTTCTCGTTCGAGTATTTTTCATGAAGATATCATCGCCATCTTTAATATCTGGTGGCTCCTCACCTCCTCTTTTTTCCCTAACTTTAATTTTATCGCTTTGCAGTTTATCCGATACGTATTCATATAATACTTTTAATCGCTTCCTATGATCTTGCAGTAATTTTTGCATTAGGTTCCGTTCCCTATCTATTTCAAACACATTGCTAGAGTCTGTGTTTCCAAAAACGATCTCAAAAGGAGTATAGCTAGTAGCGGAATGGATAGAGTTATTGTACGCCATTATTGCATAAGTCATGACAGACGCGGCGTCTACTTCGCTTTTCTCATACTTAGCTAAGCGATAAATCTCAATTATTGTTGAGTGGAAACGCTCTACTATCGCCATTGAACTGGGATTATTTGGGGTGCCGATATGTAACTCTATTTTGTATAGATTTAATAGTTCCTTAATTAATTCATTATTAAATTCAGTTCCTGAATCGCCATTTATTTTCTTTGGTAAGCCGTACATACTGAAGTATTTGATAAGAGCTTGCACTACTTCTGGTGTGCTACGATTTGGGATATTAATAGCTTGCCCTAGCTTACTAAAGGCATCGACTATTGTTAAATAATATTTACCTTCGATATAAAGAAGGTCCATAAAAACTTCCTGAAATGGTGCATTTTGAGTTTGAGTTAATTGTATGCTTGGTTTTACGGGTTTCCTTTCATACTTCATTCTTTTACATTGTTCGCATGAGTTAATTATAGCTGTTACTGTTTCTTTCATGTTCGGCCACCAATAATGTCGTTTGATTTTTGTTAATGTTTCATTAATACCCCTATGACATGTTTTACCTTCGTGGTACTTTAGAATGACCTGACGTTGATCTTCCTCTGACTCTGACAGATTTACCGTACGCTCGGTACATTCTGTCAAATTTAGTGTCCCTTTCTTGTACAACCTTGTGACAACTTTTGAAAATGTTGCCCTAAACCTTGGGTCTTCGAAATAGATGAAATATTTGTGTTTAGTATCTACATACTCTTTAAAAAAATCTTTCACTAACTTTCCGTTATTGACGGGCAGAAATACTTCTAAGATTCTTTGTTTGTTATTAGAAGTATCGTTTACTGAGAGTTTATCTCTAAACCAAGCCTGCACTATTATTTGTTTTGGTTTGCAATCAATTGCCTCATTAAGTATAGGGATTCCTTCGTGTTCCCTATTAGAGATTGAATTTGCAGTTGCCCCATCGTCTGAATCTGAAATTTCTATGATCTCCATTTTGTCACTTTCGGAACCTGAAAGATCTTCCACTTGTGTTTTAACACTCTCAGTATCTGAAATATCCCTTGCTTCTACTTTTGGTCTGGGCTTTCGCACAGTCACGTTTCTTTCCAATTCTTCAATAATTTCTTTGACACGATTCTCGTCTGCATCTACATTTACTAAAATTGAATCTAAGTCGTCTTCTAATGCGTTAATCCTAACTCGAGAAAGGGCGTCAGCATTAGTATTTTGCTGTCCTTTCTTATACTTAATCTCAAAATCGTACTCTTCTAATCGTAGGCGCCAACGTGTGAGTTTGCTGTTTGGCTCTTTGAGTGAATACAACCATGCCAAAGGTCTATGGTCGGTGTAAATCACAAACTTCTTCCCATAAAGGTACGGTCTGAAATGTTTTACGGCCCATATTACCGCTAAAAGTTCTTTTTCGATAGTACTATATCTACCCTCTGTATCACTTAACGTCCTACTAGCATATGCTATAGGTTTGTCTGAACCTATGGTGCCTTGTGAAAGGACAGCCCCGATAGCAAAGTTGGATGCATCGGTGGTCAATACAAATGGTTTTTCGAAATCTGGAAACTGTAAAAGAGGTGCGTTTGTTAGCAGCTTTTTACATGTTTCAAAACTATCTATATACTCTTCATTTAATACGATCTTTTTCCCTTTCTTTAAACATGCCGTAAGTGGTCTCGTAATTTTGGCAAAATCTTTGATGAACTTCCTGTAGTAGCCTATCAATCCTAGAAAACTTTTAATTTCTGTAGTTGTTTGGGGAATTGGGTACTTAAGTACTGCTTCTATTTTGTCGTTATTTGGTTTAAGACCTTCGTTGGTGATTGTGTGTCCTAAATACAAGACTTCTTTCCTAAGGAAGTGAGATTTATCTAACTGAATCTTCAAGTTAGTCTGACGGAACCTATCAAAAACAGCTTTCAATTTCTCTATGTGTTCTGGCAAGCTTTTTGAGAAGATGATGACATCATCAAGGTAAACAAGGCAATGCAATCCTTGTAACCCTCTTAGGACATTGTCCATTGCTCGCTGAAAGGTTGCAGGAGCAGTTTTGAGCCCAAACGGCATTCTATTGAATTCGTAATGCCCGAATGGTGTACTGAAAGCAGTTTTTGCTTTATCTTCCTCTTCTACTTCTACCTGATGGTATCCGCTCGCGAGATCTAGCGTAGTGAAATACATACTCTTCCCAAGCATGTCAAAAAGATCATTGATGTTTGGTAAAGGGTATTTGTCATCAGTAGTGATATCATTTAAACGCCTATAATCGACTACCATTCTCCATTTTTGTTCCCCTGATGCATCCAACTTTTTGGGTACCAGGTGTACTGGGGCGCTCCAAGGCGAGTGTGACTCTTGCACAATATTATCACGTAACATTTTTTCTACTTGTTTCTTTATCTCTTGTGTCTGGACTGGGGGTAGTCTGTGTGCCTTTAAATTAATCGGATCCTCGTTTTTTGTTCTGATTGTATGTTTCACCTGATTACTAAAAGACAGAGGTATGTCTTCACAATAGAATATGTCTTTATATTCTTTACAAGTTCGCTCTATCATCATTCTTTCTTCCTCATTCATATGGTCTAATCTAAGCTTAGTATCTAAATTATCGTCGAGTAATTTCTCGACGTCTTGGTAGCTTTCTGTTGAATTCAGGTTTGTTGAGTTGACGTTGTGTGATTGTTGTTGAAATAACTCTACCTTGAATGGAGCCGTAACTGTGATCGTTTGAAGTAAATCGGTTGTATTTTGAATTACTGTCGTTGCGTAACCCTTAGTACATTTTACTATAGCGGCTGGCATTCGAACTCCGTTACAGAATTGGGTATAATTTAGAATACCTTCTCCATGTAACAAGTTGACTGGCAATGTGACTCTCATTTCGCATCGAGGAGGTAGGTTATACATCTCTCTCGTGGGTGGTGAGTAAATGATTGGTATTTTACTAGAGTCCGTGAACAAGGTTTGAGATTTCATGTCGATCTTGGCATTGAGTTGTTTCAACAAGTCACTTCCTATTAGACCATCGTACCGTTCATCAACCGAATAAATATAAAACTTATGTTTATGGTTACAATTAAATATCTTTGGTAAGTCAATGTAGGCTACCTCACTGTGTTTACTTGATGCGTGGGTACTAATGACTTCGAAAGACTCTTTTTGCTTAAAACTTGCGTAATATTCGTTTGCAATTTTCGGACTAATGAATGATCGAGTGCTGCCCGTATCTATCATAAAAACAGCATTTAGTTCTGGGATGCGAATATGAGGCAAGTTCAAAAGCTTATGGCAATTAATTTTTATACGTTCCCTATTCCCGAGGCTCCCATATAAAAATTTTCCACCGGTTCATTATACGAGACAGAATTTCGACTGTCTTCCGTACATTGTTGTGAGTTACACGGTTGTAAATCGTTATTATTTTCTGTGTAATTAACACGTCTAGAACTCGCTGTGCGCATCGTAACATCGGTATTCGACCCCGACGGTATAGGTGACGCATAATATTGCCTCGGTGCATTGTCCGCAAAGTGCTGACGCTGTGCTTGCACCGGTGGCGGTGCTGACCTATTAACACGCGGCGAATTATTAAAAGTGTTTTCATTTAATCTATTATTAGCCTGCTGCTGTCTATTATTTCTAAATTGGAATGAATTGTTTGGCGAGTTCTGTGCACTGTTTTGCATGTAATTAAATGCATTATTTGGTGCACCTGATACTCGTTGTGAATTGTCGTACCGTGGAGGGTTATATTGGGCGGACTGATTTGACCTTACTGGTTGATTGCTACTTGAACTGTTATTGAGTCCATTCCTGTTTGAATTGATTCGCGGACCGTTCTTCGCATCGTATACTGTTTGGAAGTTTTGTTCCTCCAATACCACTTTCAAAGCATCCTCCAGGGTAGTAACATTTCGCAAGCGTACTAGCCTAACTAAGTAAGCCGGCAAATTAAAAAGAACAACATTCAGCGACATATGATCGTAAATGTGGTGTTTCGCTTGGCGTAAATTCACATCATTTATGGTTTCGTTAATTTTCGCGAATAATATACTTCTCAAATGTTGGATTCTATGGCAAAGATCGCAATAACTTTCGTTTCTATTTCGTTTTAATGCTTCCAATTCCATAGCCAAACAATCTTCGGACCTTGGATCACCGAAGTTTTGGCCCAATAACCGTTTTAACTCATCCCATGTGTCAATGCTTTCTCGTTCCCCAACTAGTTTAGCTGCTTCCCCAGAGAGCCTACTAGTTATGACATGAAATAAGTACTCATTTTGTAGGTTTCCCCCTTGAAAACTGTTTAGAATGTATTCGCATTTCTTTACGAAAAGTGGTAATAATCTAGTGTCCCCATCGAATTCTGGGATAATCTTGACCATTTCCATGGGTACTCTCACAATATTATCCATCTTGAACGATGAAAAAATTTACTTATCAAAAACTAAAAACTTCTAAAATCTACTACTAAATACCAAACTAAATTGTTATTCAAGAAAATGTGGATTCTCAAATAACAGCCTACCTACACGTAAATGTTGTGACGATTGCTAATTCCTAACAACACGTATAGGTATTATGAACGGAAGGAAGTGTGGAAAGACAAGGAATGGTGAAAAGGTATACTCACAATCCCGTCGCTCCCATGTCCTTTCGGAATATTGTTTGTTTGCCGAAGTATCCTCTGGTCCTGGTCTTCTCCTGGCCTGGTCCTGGTCCGTTGCTTGGTCCTGGTCCTGGTCCTGGTTTTCTCCTGGCCTGGTCCTGGTCCGTTGCTTGGTCCTGGTCCTGGTCCTGGTTCTGGTTCCTGTGACGTCGCTGCTTGACTCAGGAACTACGTTCGCCTCTTCTTAATGTATTTATTTGTTCGGTGGATTCAACTTAACCGTAGAAACGGACGATGAATATGTATTCAACTGTTGAAATCCTACCGGCTGCGCCAATTAAGTTGGGGGCGGCGAAGTAATTAATAAAAATAATTTATTAATCAGGCAGAGGTTATACTTGGTTTATTAAAACAATACTAACTTAAATCTAAAATACAGTGTTATTTATACCTAAATTAGTGCAGTGTTGACAATATTATATAGCTTACGATGTTCGTTGATTATGATGATTTGGTGCTGACAAATGATAGTTTGAAGGGGTGCTCAACCTTAACACGTGCGAGACGATTCGTAATGACTCTCGAAAACAGCTTATACACATGGGACAGCAGCGATATTGGTCTGAGCTTTATCACCTTTCTTGAAGAACAATATCACAATGCTTCTGTGCCATGCTTTTGGCGTTTTTCCCTCGAGGATGACGGAATTGAACAGCTTCTGAAGGGTCTTAAGCATAGGCCACCAGCTTTTACCACCGGCGTCTTGTTGTTCTTAAGCTGTTTGAGAGCCATACTCTAATTATGTGAATTATAATGTTTTGATAAATAGTTCTTAGGGTCCAACACCCCTGACCTTTTGTTAACTGTGTCTATCATACGCCAGCGCTTGTGTGTGTTGTGGGCATCGCTGGAGCCTGCGCATTAGGCCAAGCCTAATTGCCTAAGCTGTCCCTTCCCTGAATATCGGCACCGTTTTAGATAACTTGTCGTTGTCTATTTGTTTGGGTTTGAGGTTCGGGGTCAACCTCGTTCATGCACATTGGTGTCCCTGTGGTACATATGTGGATTCGCTGGGGCACCACGGTCTCTAATGTAGTCGTAGCGCAGGCCGAATCTCCAGACACGCGGCAATAAATAACGTCATCCGAAGGGCGCTTGTCACCGTCAACGTACCGGCCGTATTAGAGCCGAATGGTACCTGACGGCATGACGCTCATTGCTTGGAAACGTGGGAGGGCGCTGGTGTGGGACGCTACTTGCGTGGACACTCTGGCGCCGTCCCATGTATCCTCTACCGCCCGCAGCGCTGGAGCTGCGGCCTCTGCTGCTGAGGACCTCAAACGTAGGAAATATGAAAGCCTAGCCCAGGACTTCATATTTCAGCCGTTTGGGATTGAGATGTTGGGACCGTGGGGCCCTGATGCTTAAAAGCTTTTTAAAGTTTTAAGCAAAAGCTGATTGACACCACAGGTGACTGGAGAGCTGGCGCGTTCCTCGGATAGAGGATAAGTATTGCTATCCAACGAGGCAACGCAGCTAGCTTTCTGGGCACCATTCCGCGGGACAACGATGTGGATGATTTTTTTTATATATATAAATTTTAGTATTAGTGTTTATTTTATTTCTAATTGTAAATATTTTGTCTCCCTACTTTGTCGGAAAATAATGAAAAAAATAAAAAAATTAGCCGATGTAAAAAAATAATAATAATACTAATCTCAAGTAATTATTATTGGTGGAACTAAGCAGCTGGCTCGGTTTAGCTTGGACGTTCTCCGACCAGTCATGTTAGAAAATACGACACTAGTTTTTAATACAGTAGTTAGGAATCTGGGGGTTTACTTCGACAGTACGCTGTCCTGGGCACCGCAAGTGTCGGAGGTGAGTCGGAGGATGTTTGCTGCGGCTGGAGCGCTGAAGCGGTGGAAGAATCTGTTGCCGTTTAAGACTAAAGTCGAGTTTGCGCAAGCATTGCTGCACCCCATCTTGGATTATGCGGATACCTGTTACTTAGATCACAATGAAGACCTGCTCAATAAGCTTCAGCGTCTACAAAATCTCTGCATCAGGTTCACATTCGGGCTGCGCAAGTTCGACCACGTCTCAGATTTCCGTACTCAGCTAGGGTGGCTTCCGGTCAGGTTACGAAGGGATGCACATGCACTCACATTATTTTATAATATCCTCCACAATCCACTCACACCGGGATATTTGTCCGAGCGGTTTCAGTTTCTTTGTGCTGAACACGACCGTGGTCTCCGGTCCAAATCTGGCAAACTCCTCAGAGCTCCTTTTACGCGGTCGGGTTATTAACCTGTGGAATGCTTTGCCACGACAAATACGTCACAGTACATCGTTACATATCTTCAAAAAGAAGGTACACGAATATTTTTAAAACTGTTTGTTTGCAATAAATATAGTTATTTTATTGTGTATATAAAATTATGTTTATTGTATAGAATTATGTTTATCCATAGTTTAATAATAATATATTTATAGTATTCTCTTTATATATTGATTTATGATGACATGTGTAAGAACATCTTTTAGTTTTTTTTCCTTATTTGCTCTTGCACTACTATGAGATACTGTGATAACTTACTTCTTCCCAAAGGTTGTCTGGAAGGGATCGTTTAAAGCGATAAGGCCGCCTTTGCGCGCATATTAATTGTTTTTTCTTTTTCCTGTTATGTATAATTTTTTTGTGTGTGCAATAAAGAGTTTTTACTTACTTACTTTACTAACTACTGATATTTTTATAGATTTATTAATAACCGTGATTAATGTAGTTGTACCAATAACTGTATCAAGTTTCAGATTTCTAATAGAAACAGTTTTTAAGTTAATCCATGGACAGACATGGCGGCACCATAAGGGTTCCTTGGTTTACTACGGAACCCTTAAAATGTCTTCTTTCTTTCTTCAGGAAATGCGCGACCTCAAAAAAACCTTTGACCACGAGATGAAGCTGTTCCACTTCTTCGCGAAGAAAGGCTTGATCAGGGTGAACAAGAGAGAAGAACAGCGGCAACTGCAGTTGAAAATAAGGGATGAGGATGACACCATGGCGCAGTTGGTGAAGCACATGGCTCTGCTTGACGAGATCACCGTAAGACTTTTTCTTCATACGATACACTACTTTTTCTCAATTTTTTCTGACTTCTGCCAGGTTTTTCCTGCTATTGACAGTTGGAAAATTTTGAAAATGCTTATGTCGAAGGCTTATTTTCTCTTATCCGATTAGGTACTGTCATTCGCATCTTGGATCTCCCGTGGAGTCTCTTTACTGTCAGATCTAGTCACCACGTGACCATACCAGGTCAGACTGAAGCTCTTTGATCTTCCGAAATTGTCACTCTAAGAATTCCAGAGAACGCTTGTGTAATGACTCATACAATTAAAATTAAAAATTAAATTAAATTAAATGTCATTTATTTCAGGTAAATAGGTCCCATAAATACATAATTAATAATGTCACATATAACATAATAATAATAATAATGTCATACACGCAAGAATAACATATGTTACAAAGAGCAATTACAATTAAATGTAATTATAATTAAAAATGTCAAGATATAAAATTCACAATGTCAACCAAGAGAAAATACAATTAAATGTAATTAAAATTAAAATTAAATAATATTAATTTATACCTTCACAGGGTGCCAATCGGCACCAGACACTATTCAGTCTCAGGATCTCTGGCGGAAGACCTTGATGAAGCATTTCGTCTTAGTCCTCACAGTGACAAAGCACCTGCAGTTCTATATTTTTGTTGCCTGCAACCAAAGTGCATGAACAGTTGATGTTATAGGCGACAGTTGCCGCTTACCATCAGGTGGGCTGTCTGCTCGTTTGCCACTGCTAAGTATACAAAAAAAAAACCTTGCCATTCAGGACTACACAGAACTCTCTGAAGAGCAGACTATGGAAGCGTTCGAGCTGATGGAACGAGACATTTTTGCCGTTTACAGTCTGTTGACGATGATATGTGCTGAGAACGAAATTTTAAGAAGGGATGTGAAGAATCTCATTCAGGTTGTCGGTATGTGAAGACCTTTTTTATGTTATACGGCAGACAAACAGGCAAGCGCCTGATGGAAAGTGGTCACCGCCGCTTATGGGCATTAGCAACATAGTCCGAAACCAGAATGATAATGATGATCTTCTTAATAATTATAATAACCGACAGGGGGTGCCAATCGCCTCTCAATAATTTTCAATAAGTCTCAGAGACTCCAGCGGTCTCGTTGCGGTTCTAGTAGAACAGCCTCAAAGTCGAAATGGTCACCCATCCATCGCACCCTGCTTAACCTTGAAAATCATCATTTTTAATAAAAATATCTCAAATTTTTATTGCAAATCTTAAAAATGTTACCGATTGTCAGACTGATTTCGACTACAGTAATTTAAGTTTACATCTACACATCTGTAATGATGAGTATGTCAAAGATTAAGCATTGTATTAAGAACAGTTTGATGGTGTTACAAAATGTACATGTAAAGTAAATAAAAAATTATGCTATTTTATTTGAAAATTGTAAATATGTTCGGGGTAAAACCGGGTAGCAATATATGGGGCAGTGCCGGGTATCATTGTGGTAACGATATTATGTCACTATTGGGATTATATGTATTTTCTTTATTGTTTTTAATTGCAAGTTTAATGCAATTGCTGGCCTATCAGTGAACAACCTTTTCTATCATATAAAAATCGTGTATATAAACAAATAGCAATATTATGTTATTAGTCAGTTGATCTGATGATGGAGAAGGATTCAGCGACTTTTTTTAATAATAGACTGTCAGACAGGCATTTCCAACTACAAACCATTAAGGTGGCCATTACGGTTTCTTATTCTGTTAAAAACTGTCACGTGGTGCCAGAAACTGTTCAACTATTCCTAGCGTCTAGCAGAAGACGGCATTAGAACTCGTGGCGGTGCTGAAGTTCGACTAGCCTCAAAGTCTGAAATGGTCACCCATCAGTTCTTGGACTCTGCGTGCGTTGCTTGTATGTTATTAAGTAACCTTAGTTACGTACAAGTACTTTTATTTTATCAATACTAATATCGTTTAATAAAATAATATTCAATTTAAGTCGACACTACAACGAATTCTCGCGTTAACAATCGCGACCGAGCACTGCTTGAAACTGCGTGAGAATGCCTGTAAACGTAACGTCAATGTGTGCGTGACGGAAATGGAGCATTGTTTCCAGCGGACCTTCTGCTTGGCGCGGGCCGTTCTTTATTTTGTGCCGATACTCTTACGGTGAGGGAAAATATCGTGATCATACCTGTACATTCTGGCGACTGAATGAATGTGTAACTATGATCCAATCTGGTCAGGTTCCCCTGGTAGCAGGGTCACGGAGGGTCACGGCGGTAGATGGCAGTCACACAATTGGAATTGCCTGACCTGCCAAATCCAGGATCATGGTCAAGGCGGACCTCGTGCGCGAGAGTATAACCGAGACATTAACGTCAATTTGATTATTATTATTATTTTTACCTTCCTATACAGACGACCGCAAAGATTGGAACGAAAACAAAGAAGAGCACAGGCAAGCTAAAATTCGGAACCTACAAGCTACTCTTGCACAGAAAAGTAGTGCTAACGAAATACTGCAGGTCGCAGTCAATAAGAAGATCAAGCTGTTGCAATCAGCGATGGATCAGATTGATGATTTATTCCGGTGAGCTAAGGCTTTTGGCCGTGTGGTGTCTGGCAGAGTAGAATAGCACCAACCCCTTACACACGTGGGTGTCGTACAAGGCGACTAATGTTTTCGAGGCCAAAGATCGATAGTCTCCGTAAGCTGGAAAATGGGCAGCAGCGTTCTCCATTGTTATATTTATAACACTGCGATCTCCAACCCGCCTGCCAAGCGTACAGGTTATGGCAACAACCTCCCCTTTCGTTGGAGAGGCCCTTAGTCCTGCAGTGGACCGTTATAAGCTGTGATGATGATGATAATGACACAGCCCACTTGTTGGAAATCGGTAGGTAATTCGTGTACTTATGATTCATGTAACAAAATGCAGCATCGTAGGAGAGTTGTCAAAAAAAAATTCAATTTTTTTTTATTGATTAGGACATTAAATATCTCTTTCAATCGTCAAAAAAGAGGGTAGGAAAGTAGGAAGGAAGCACACAGTGACACGCTGGCCGCCCCATGGCAGCAGCAAACTTACCCCACGCCAGTCACGACCGGACCGTGCCCGGCAATGCTATGAGGACTAAAGAATCTAGCCTGTAACTTTTGGGCTATATTATCCTTTATACCGGAACACAACAAGGCAAACGTAGTTAATTGGCGGCGGAAATATGAAATGCAGTGGTACTGTCGTACTGGTATTCACCCAGGCGGCTTGTAGTCCGGGTGTCCATAGATCGGGTCGCGATTAACTTTCTCTTGTATGTGTGTATGTAAACCCTTTATTGCTCAATAAATACAAGAGTTACAAAAATAATGTTTCTCTTCGTAAATAATATATTAAGGTGCTCATTAATTTGAATTGGAACTATCCTTTCGTGTTAAGACAGTTGCGATGTGAGTTGCGATGTTTTCACAGTGAAGTAAAAATTCAAACTAATACTATTAATGAACATAAATCAAGTAAATTATCTTATATTAAAAATAAAGTCAAGGATATCCCTTTGCTTAGCAGTAGCCAGTCTAGTATTTGCTGTTTATTCCAACCGGCGAGGTATTCATTTTCATGATTTTCTTCCGTCAAATGGTCCCTGAACTTAGCTGTCTAATTTGTTTTTTTGGTTGCGACCCGATTGGTCGAGGGCTAGGCCGGCGGAAAACGATGTCTCACTTTTTTCTTATCGCGAATGAACGCATCGTGTTACTTCAGCAGCATTATCGGGTAACAAGATTTCGATTTCCGATTCAAAAACCACTGTATACTGTTGGTACGACTAGGTGTTGCGTATGATTGTAACTACCTATAGATACCTATAGATATACCTATTGGCCGCGTCCCTCCTAAGTTAAGATAGCTGTTTAGTGCCAATACAAATCGAGATCAATCAACACGTACATTGTTTCATTTATTCCCTACGAACGAAAACACACCTTATTACAAAATCACTGTAATATATCAAAACGTTCTCCACACATCTCGTACACACAAGTATGTCGCCGCCTGCACGCCTGTTTGTACCCTGTTTACATTAATCAACCCCATCTCCAATGACAGCTGATTGGGAGGGGTCATTAGCATCAAAACGGCGTTAGTGACGTCACTCCCACGCACGTGCACCACGTGGCTGCGACGTTTGTGGACCAACGGTGTCGGGTGTTTGCTGAGTTATTGTCGTGATGCGTCTTAATTATTAATGAAAGTGTGGATGGAGTGTCGAATTCAACACGGTTGGGCAGCGTTCGGGAATATTTTCGTCCCAATTACCGCACTGTCTCAAGACGAAGTTCTAGCCAGTGCTATGTAAAGTAAAGTAAAACACATTTATTACACTCAAACACACAGCACAAATTTCTTAAAATTAATTAAAAAAAAAATGTAATCAAACAAAGACATAAACAAAAAAATATACTCTAGTCTTGTTACCAGTGCCATGTGGAGAGTGCAATGGGCACTGCCTCTATGTGTGCTCATAGAGGCAGCCTACAGATCTACATCCTACTTGCTGCAACCTGCTTAACCTACTAAAGCAACAACCTATGAGAGCACCAACCTATCCCGAAAGCCTACCTATCTTAGAGCCCGTCCTAACCTAGCCTGCCAGAGCACACATGCTACAGTACTTACTTATAAGCAATAAAGAGTACATACATACGTCTACATTCATAACTACCGTCTGTCCTCCACCAATAAATCAAACCCTAAGGATCTATCCTACTTATAACGTGTTTTCTCGAGAGAACTCTTGGTGTAATGTTACTGTACTGAAAGGTTTTTGTCTTCTCTTAGTGATCTGATTTCGTAAATGTAACCAAAATTTTACGTAACCAAATTCAACGAAGACAACGATACCTATTCGACCTAATCATAGTCCATATAGACGTGCACGATTACTATCAACGTACGACAATTTATCCCATACGTTTATGCTATTTTATTTTCTATACTAATGACAGGCCGCATATTTTATTATTTGATAAACAAACGCGCAGCGCCCGCATAGTCATCGCATAATAATCGCACAGGGTACCGATTCTGGCGTGCAATGCAGTTGTTATTATGTTGCAATGTAACTGTGATGTTACTATAACTACGTCGAGGTATCAAGTCAATCCCAGCATCATCCCAGTTAAATTGCAGTTAAATCATTGTTCGACCTTTGACACGTTTTCGTTGACAGAATTGAAGGCAGTTTGACAACTAAGAAATATGCAACTTAGTAATTTATTTATTTATTTATTTATTGGAGTACCAACAGCCATATAAAACCATAATGCAACTAAAGTACGAGAAAACGAATTGTGGAAAAGTTCGAATTCATAAAAGTTGCAAACAATCACATGAAAGTTGCAACTCAATATCTGCCATTTGTATAACAATCACACGTTTGACATGCGATGCAATTGTAATGTTACTGTAACTGAGACGATTTCCGTACCAGAATCGAAGCCCAGTCGTCGTGTCGCAGCCGCATCATCGCCGCGTTGTGTGCGTGCTAATAGGGTAGACCGCACGTTTTCTGTCCGGTTGCTACGCGGTGACTACGCGAGCACGACACGTACGCTTTTAATGCCCTCTCAATTCTACAAGCCCTCTTTCATGCCACTTATTTAGATTTTACTAAGTATTACTTTTACCCAGAGCGTCGGTGGTTGAGTGGTTAAGGTATCCCAGAGGTACCGGATTCAAATTCCACTGCGACCATGTACCAATGACTCTTTTGTGAGTTATGTACGTTAGTTGAATGCTAACCGACGCTCCTACGGTGAAGTAAAACATCGTGATGAAACCTGCATATTCAGGCGACTGAATGTGTAACCATGATTCAATCTGGTCGGGTTGTCCTGGTAGCAGAGGCACGGAGGTCAGATGGCAGTAGCTTCATTGTAATTATCTGATCTGCCAAACCCTGGAGCATTATCAAGGCCGGTGCGCGAGAGCACAACCAGGACATTAACGCCAAGATGATTATTTTTATTGTTTATTACTTGTACCCAGAATGATGGGATGTTCAAACGAGCCGTTCCTGCAACTCTTGGGAGACAAGCGCCCATCCCTGGCCCACCAGAACCTGACCCTCAGGGTCATCAGCGAAAAGGTCAAGGAGTACGTGGAGCTCGTATATTACTATGTGAGTACCACTATTTCTTTTATCACGACCTCGTTCCGCCGCCCCTTTCCGCCATCAAGAGATGCGATCAGAGCGAGCGCTTCATCCTTATGTCGTGGATCTTCCAGTTATCCGCACGAGCCGCTTTAGTTCCACCTTGGAAACCTAGTTGGCCAAGGAATGGAACGCGTTGCCTGCGGGTATGTTCCCTGATTATTATAATCTAGACACCTTCAAGGTTAGAGTGAATAGGCTGTTCCTAGACAGGCATGCTCCATCATCGGCTGCATCATCACTTACCACCAGGTGAGGTGGCGGTAAAATGCTTGACTAGTCAAAATGTAAAAAAAACAATATAAAAATTACACTCAGAATACTCTGGCGTGCTTGTAGGAACTTCAATAACTGATAAATTTATTTAACACAAGCGTTGTGGCGTGAGGCGTGTGGTGTGTGGTGTGTGGTGCCGCCACCTCAAAGAATAGCACCACCCCATCTCTTCCCGTGGGTGTCGTAAGAGGCGACTAAGGGACAAATCCGAAAGATGGGCAGCAGCATCTTTCTGGGTAGATTTACATCAACTGCACTGCGATCTCCAACCCGCCTGCCAAGCGTGGAGTTTATGGCAATGACCTTTTCGTGCGAGAGGCCCGAAGTCCTGCAGTGGATTGTTATGGGCTGTGATGATGATGAAGCGTTGTGGCGGCAAGACGTCTGTTAACGCAGCTGGTTTTTTGACAAATAATTTCTATTATATAAAGCTTAATTTGTTACATAAGTAGGCGGCCTTGGTGTTAGGTGGTGAAACTACCAGTACAATTATTGGAATAGTTTGGTAGTGAGATAATTATAAATTTAGTTCATATTTATTTAATAACTTTATTCCACTAAAAATAATACAATTGGCGTGCTTAAAGCCATCAAGGCTTTATGTACCAGTCAACCAGTAGGTCATGCGTAAAGTGATAAATACAAAATGCTGTAACTTTGACAAAAAGGCAGCCCAACAGCAACTTCTCCTAAGCAGGCTACTCACCTCCACCCAGAGTCCTAACCTCTGTATCATACGGACTGCGTCAGACCTATTCACGGGTGATGCGCACGCTTACATGCCTGACACAACTGCAACTGCCTGACTTGCTTACATAACTGAGGCTGTCTCCTTCTCTAGGAACGGCAAGTGGCGCGAAAGAGCGAGAAGACAACCACATCAAGGCTCAAGAAGTACACGGTCCACGCTGAGCAGCCTCGCTGCTGGAGCGCTCCACCGCTTATGCTTCTAGTCCGTGCGGATCCATGTCCGACGTGAGTAGTTTTTATACAATGTGGCTTGTGGAATGAGCCATACCCCTCCAGAATTGTTCACTAACTACCAACAACTAGCTACCTCTGGTGCCCACAGCATATTTCCGCCATCGCACCACCCACCGTGGGCTGGGTACTATCTCCACAACGTAGACCCTCAGTTGGTCACCACGCAAAGATTCGAAAAACGTTTCTCGCTTACACGATTCGGGTGTGGAATGAGCTCCCAGCCAGTGTTTCGAGTGTCTGTGATCGTTGAAGAGGTATATTAGAAATCCCTTTAGAGGGGGGCAACGCATTGGTGACTCCCCTGGTGTTGCTGATGTCCATGGAGGGCGGTGACCACGCACCATCAGGTGACCCGCTTACATACATAGTACAAAATGATGTTTACTTTAATTGCCCATAACTTTTTTCTCACAGCGATTCGAGGATTGTTGTCGTAGTAAAAGTTGTAGAAAATATAAAATCCTTTCCAGTGACATATCAGTCAACGTTATTGGTAATTTACCTCCTGTATAAATACCCCCTGTATTTATACAGAAGGTAAATTGTAGTGTGACAAACGTCATTCGTATCGTCCCGTCATGAATTTTATTTAATTTCAGAATCAATCCATTCGTGTTGTCGTATCGTGCCATCCATACAGTATATTGTATTTGTTGCCGATTAAGTTACAATTAAATTTGTTAGAAAAAGCAGTTTTTTGTTTTTTTGTCTAATTAAATAAAGAGCTATTTTACGATATTGCTAGGTAGCACTTCTGTACAGGGTTTCATTATTTGTCCAAAGGCTAAGGTCACCCGGTATGTTAGCACAAGTAATAGATGACAAGCCCGATTGCACGACGCTTACATTGACGCCCTAATATCTAACGTATTTCTAAGCATTTAGGCGGCACAACATCAAGCTACCGTAAAAATGTGTGACATTAGATGTGACTTAATTAAAATTTTAGGACACGTACGTACGTATTTGGAAAATAAAATTTCAAATAAAAATATTTTTTCATAACAAATTTTTATCGCGCGGCATAGTACCTACCCATCAGCACCATTCCAAAGACACCAAACACGATGAGGTTATCTATTGCGTTCATTAGGTCCTATGACCACCTTCCGACTGCATCATCAGAACAGCTCCATGGTACTGTAGCGTGTGTGCTCATGCAGGCCTTAGGTAAGTACGGGTTCTAGGACAGGTAGGTGTCGGAGGCCGTATGTTTGGACGGGCTCTATCTAGCTTGCGTCTATGAGCACACATAGCACTGGCTAGGTGATAATTCAAATGTGTTCCATTTGAATTAGATCTAAGGTATTATATGTATTTTATATCATTCTTAAAACCAAAGTTATCAATATAACATCAATTAAACATTTGCATTTTTACTTTAAATTCAGTGTAACAAGCAGTGTTACAGTACCATAATGCATTGTCATGAAAGTTAAAATTACATAGGTACACAACATTTCTGCCCAAACGGATACCAACAAATGGTCGAAAAATTGTTTGCTTTAGACGGACAACTTACATACGAACAGTGCAAGTTAAATAATATAAAAAGCTTGTTGAAAATGGTAATTCCACGCCTAGTGACTATGACTGCATACTATTGCGTTACTTACTCGAGAGATGGCGCCGTGTGTCTGTTAGAACGCGCTAACGGCATGTTGATGCGACTTATACAGCCGCTTGTCTGACAACCTGTATTTTATTCACATATATCTATATAGATGCAATTTTTGAGAAAGAGAGTGGATAACTTTTGTTTGCTTTCTTTTATAGCAAGAAAGATTTGAAGATTAAGGTAGGTATCATGGCAAAGGAGCCAGTATGAAGGTCCCCTGACGACCAGCTGACATCATAATGAAAGTTGTAATCGATAAAGCGTAGAAAACGTAATGACCTCGCGTAATTATTTAAATTATTAAGCTAGCCATTTCTTTACATTAACATTTAAAATACATAGAGAATTTTTTTTTTATATAGAAGAGCAGAGAGTAGAATCTGAGTTTCAATGAGGAGTTTTCCAGTAGGTATTGTCAGTTGGTTTCAAAAAGCATTATTAGATGGCGCTCCTACAATTTTGGTAATCTTTTTTAAATCTGTATGATGGTGGCAGTGATTTCATGCAGCCAACTAATACTAAACTTAAAAATTAAACTCTTGAAGGTTGAACAAACTGTACAAAGAAATATTTATATAAGTTGGCACTATGTTCCATTATTATTACAACCACTAAAATGGTTAAATACTATTGACAAATACAATATTATCCAATACAACTTACCCAGTGTTTATATCATCTTTGCTAAGAAACTATTTGAAGCGATTATCAATTACCAAAATTGTTGGAGCGCCATCTATTGAGCTGTTAATAATGCCTTAAATACCTATTGGAAAACTGCTCATTCGAGGCAAAATGTCACACATTTCTACACACACACTAATGCAAATGCCACACTAATGCAAGGCATCCCAATCTGACTTGTGGGCGTATTTATATTGTCATTATAATAAAAGTATAAAGTAAATGACTTCATTTTGTCAGCCTTTATATGTTTTTTTTTTAATATTAATTATAACGGTTTTCCGATAACGATTTTGACAGTATAACGATATTATTAAAATATATTTAGAGTTATATTTAAATTATATTAGAAAATTATAAAAACACCGATGTTTAAAAAAAACGTGTGGTCTTTAGGATCTCTAGCAAACATGGTGAACGTTCAAAACATTGCGAGCCTCACTTTGTGACAGCTCGTTGAGACGGATGAAAAATCAGGATAGCAAGATTCATAATCATTGTAGAGTGAGCGAATAAGGAATATTTGTGATTTGTGTCTAGTCTGTTATGTCTTTGTTGTAACTACTGTCATCAAACAAAATCCGTTTTTTTTCTACATAACTGGAACGCGACCGAGTACCAATGTAACATAACTCAGAAATAGTATTGAACTCGGTACTCGCTAGCAATTAGGCCATCATGGCTCATGATCATGATAATGATTGATGATGATACAGTAACCCTACCCTACAAGCCACCCTATGGGAGCACCAACCTATCCCAAAAGCCTACCTACCTTAGAGCCCGTCCTAACCTAAAGTCTCCGAAAGCCAACATATCTTAGAGCCCGTCCTAATCTAAGATCTGCCCAAGCACACATGCTACAATACACGCCACACAGCAATAAAAAACCTTCAATCTTCCAGATGCGTGGAAACCCGCTGGCTGTCGCGTGTCTCTGACGCCATGGAGATGCCACTGACTAAGCAGGAGACCCTCCAAGCCATCGTCGAGCTGAGCTCAGACCCTGCCTTCCTGAAGAGCGACAGGGTTCACCCGCTCACAGATTGCAGACTACCGGGCAGCAGGGCCATATTGCTGAACAGATATATGCAGTAGAACAGATATATGCAGAAGAAAGGATAGATTCACAGATATTTATGAAGGGCCATTCTGTAGGACAGATAACTTTTTTCTTGTTATTTTATGTTGTAGGCAAACAATCATCTTGGCGTTAATGTCCCGGTTGTGATCGCGCACTAGGGCCCGGGGTCCTCCTTGAACATAATCCAGGATTTGGTAGGGGTTATTACAGTGGAGCGACTGCAATCTGACCTCCGTGACCTGTTAACAGGGTAACCTAACCAGTTTGGATCATGGTTGTAGATTCGGCGATGGGGTTCTAATATCAGCTTTGAACTGACATTATTGGTACAATCATTGTGTTTGTTTCGCGGATGTGGCCGTTCGGGTACTACGGAAGCAAATGTTAGCGGGAAATTGACGTTCAAATTCTGATTGATGTTCCGTTGCTCTCTATCCGCCTACTGATTGGAGCAGGCCTATGTCCAGCAGTAAATATGGTTTTATTGACGAACGACAGTTGTATTTGCAAATTATATTTGTTCACTATAATCATGTATGACAAATGAAACGAATACACTCGCTCCGTACGCCTCAGTGGACTTTGAAACGAAATGTAATTAACGGACATGCGTTTGAATTAACCACCGAAATGCATATTCGTATTTTTAAATTTAGAAATAGAACCACTGAGAATTTAGTTGAAAATACAACCTTTATTTTGGCTTCGGCGCCGAGTGGTATCATGTCTGGTCAATAAGGAAAGAACCTCATTTTAGAGGAGAGGGCACGCATTATTTGGCAGAGAGCAATGCAATTATATATTTTGATACCTACATAAAATTTCCGACGGATGAACCTTAAAAGAACGTTAAAGATCCTAGGGTATTCTAGTTCTTATGCTAGGTATATATATGAACCCTTGCTTCAAAGTACATGATATGGCACGCTTCTAACCTGTCTTCGCCATAGAAACTATAACAACAAGGCCGGTCCTCGTTACGGAAACAGGACTTTCTTTCGCTTATGTGTCCGGCAGAGTAGAAGATAAAGTTGCACCTAATTGTCATTGTTTTTGTTATCTGTTATTATTGTTTCTTTTTATTGATTGTTATCTTGCACGCACTCTGGTATCAACCACATTTATACGTCTTAAAACACGACTATTTTTACGACACTGCGGACTTCCGACCACATCCCCAGCACCTGAAAAGCGACTTTATTCTAGGTACACAACGTAAGGATTAGTATCAACTGTCTAGCTGCCTTCTAGATCGGCCCCGTCGCAGTCGTGTAGCCGCCTTAATTTCATTGATGTAGATCATCTGTTACCTTCATAGACAAGAAAATGGGCATCAGCCTTTTCTACTGAGTATCTGCAACACTGCGATCTCTTACCTACGGCAATATCCTCGACTAACGTGGAGGAATCTCTAGTCCTCGTTTCGCCGGCCCCTTTCCGCCATCGGGAGACGCGATCCGGGTGAACGCTTCATGCTAATGTCGCGGATCTTCCAGCTGTTCAACCTTTACTATGCATACGCCTAAGGAATGGAACACGTTAACTGCAAGTGTGTTTCCTGATCTTTACAATCTGGACGCCATCAAGGCTAGAGTGAATAGGCTGATCCTAGACAGGCATGCTCCGTCTTCGGCCGCATCGTCACTTACCACCAGGTGAAATGGCGGTCAAATTCCTGGCTAGTTTAATAAAAAAAGTATTCTTAAAAATCAGGGATGTTGATGTATTAATGTGATATGACAATGTATCTTTTATGCACAGAAAAATTATCAAGCAGTTTGTTAACTTGTATGTATGTAACAATCTAATTCAATCAGTTAATTATAATTTGATTAAATACTGTTATTTATCTACTTAGCGAGCATTTTATTTAATCACTAGAACCAGCTTAATTGTGGATTTTATTCCGACAAAGGCTACACATAGTTGTTTGTTTCTGACCGCAGGAACTTCTTTTAGCCAAGAGCTTAGCTGTGGCCGTTTTCGACTTAGCTACACGTTACAGTAAATTATCATCTTGGCATTAATGACCCGGTTGTGCTCTCGAGAACGAGGGCTCGGGTTCCGCCTTAACCATGACCCAGGATTTGGCGATCAGGTAATTACAGTGGAGCGACTACCATCAGACCTCCGACTCCTGACCAGATTGGATCATGGTTACAAATTATAAGTTAAAAATACAAGTTGCCTGAATTTGCAGGTTTCATCACGATGTTTTCCCTCACCGTAAGAGCATCGGTTACAATTTATCTAATGTACATAACCCAGAAAAGAGCCATTGGTACATGGCCGCAGCGGGATTCAAACCCGGTACTCTCGCACTCTCGCTTACGAGTCGGATACTCAACAGCTCGGCTACCGACACTACACGTTACAGTCTTCTTGATTAATTCAAAGGAGGACCGGCAATATATGAACCACAGCCTATATGAAAAATAACGTTAAGCGCTATGTGATTAGAAAGGTATTTTCATCTTTTACAAGTTTTATTACTGTTAATTTCCATAACTTTTTTCCTATAGCAATTCGACAGCTATCGTCACATCCTTTCCAGTGACATATCGCTCAACGTTATTAGTCAGATATTCTGAATTTTCAGTACAAAATTAAGTTAAGTAGGCGACACACGTACGAACTTAAAGTACGCGGTTTTTAAGTTCACAAACTTATCCGGCTCGCTTTATTATGAATTCCGTAAATAATTCGAGACAATAGCTTCGAAAATCAGTCACTTTCGCTACAGAAAACCATAAAGTTAATTAAATCTACACTAATTTTATGCACAAAACATAACTGCACGAGATACACAACAAGAAAGAATATCGGCTAGCGACTCGTGCGCGTCACTGACAGAAGCGCGAGCCGAAGCCGCGAGCCACGAGCTACGAGCAAAAATCAAACATGTTGGATCGGCGAACTTACTCGGCTGTTTTAAAGTACGCGTACTTAGGCTGACACACGAACGGGCAAGGTCGTCGAGCCACAAGTACGCGTACTGACTCGCACGTCAGTCAGCCACTTTAGGCTTATAATTTATCGCGAAATTCAGCGTCGTTCCCGCGGGAACGGGTCTTGAACGTTATAACCGAATTTAACTCGGAAGAAGTCGCAGGCAGAAGCTAGTTTATAATATTACTTTGTAGGATTTAACTGTGCGGTGTCTAGCAAAGTAGAATAGCACCAACCCCTTACACTCGTGGGTGTCGTACAAGGTGACAAAAGTTTTAGAGGTAAAAGATCTAGAGTCCCGTAGGCTGGAAAACGGGCAGCAGCGTTTTCCATTGCTGTATTTACATCACTGCGATCTCCAACCCGCCTGCTAAGAGTGGAGATTAAAGTAATAACATTCCCTTTAAGAGGCCCTAAGTCCTGCAGTGGACTTTTATGGGCTGTGATGATGATGATGATGAGTATTTAACAATAAACTTTCTACAAGTAAACTACGTATCAACTGCGCTTTGAGCCTGTACGGTCCACAGCATATCTTCATACCCAAATTTTTTATGTTATACGGCAAAAAAAACAGGCAAAGCAGACCACCTGATGGAAAGTCACCGCCGCTAATGGACATCAGCTACACCGGGGGAATTACCAATACGTTGCCCGCCTCCGAAGAGACCTCTAATTTACCTCTTGAACGATCCCATAACACAGTCCAAAGGAAACACAACCAAATGGAGCTATGCAAATCTCTAGAGACGGTAGATCATCTTATACTGGTTTTCCGTACATCGACTGTACTGTCTTAGACATACTGTAGCCCACTCGCTTACGTAGGTAATAGGTACTCGTCTCGTACTCGCAAGAGCACTTACCCGCAACTCGCCTGAGACCGAGTTCGGTCCTTGTGAGACCTTTGTATCGTTGATGCAACTGTGGGGATATACCTGTAGTTAGCATAGCGGCCGTTCGGCTTAGTTACCCGCTCCTAATAGAACCCAAGGGCTGTACCGTATTGTGGAACGACAATACACTTATTGTGGTGTAACTGCACCTTAAATAATAAATATGCCATCTAGCCCCAAAGTGAGTAAAGCTTGTGTTGTGGGTGTTAAATAAATGATAAACTACTTATATAGCTTTTTTTTCTTAACCGGTACTTATTTTACATACTACACATTAAAATTCATCATTTTAATTTCTGCTCGGCCTGTAATCGAACCCGGGACCTCTGCGTGGCATACTGTCCTAGCCTAACTAAAAAGAAAAAAAACTCTGCAGACGCCAATACGCTGATGGCAGACAAACAGAGCAACTTTCGAGTGCTCTTGTCCCGAACTTATCCCCTCAACCTCCGCTAAAGACAAGAATTTGACTGAAATCTTTAAAATTCAAACGTTACTTTCGCTTTGCACTTTTGTCCTCACAATCTCAAACAATCTAGAGATTGTTGAAGATTGTCACGATTGCCAAAGTTGCCCTTTTGACTGTTTAATGAAAAATTCTTTCGCGCCAAACGTCTTTTTTTAATCTTTCTTTTTGTTTCTAGCTAATTATTACCAGTGATCTCCTTTTGTTTTGACATCATCTAATTTGATGCCGGTCAAGTGTGTTTCTTTTAGATTAATCAAAACTTAGGACGAATGTCTGCGAAATAGAAAACGTTTATGACGTAGGCGCGTGTAAGTGATCAAAGATTGTTTTTTTAATTAAGGGCTCGTTTATCTTTTGTTTATTTACAATGACATACTAAACTGGAACGCGTTGCTCATGGAATAAGAGCCATTGTCGTATCACGCATATTGGAACGCGGGGCGATGCGTAAGTGCGAAAAAGTCCTAGTTTTGTTAAATTTTTGCTTGTTATTAAAAAGCTATCCCAACAGTGAAACTCAGCTAATTTATCTGCAAATATTTATTATCATTTGTACGGTGTAAACACCGTGCCGAGTCAGCGCTATACTTTATTCTATTTATAAGCTGGATTACGTATTGTTAAGTCAGTTGTCCACTACACACCAAAAAGTGTACATCTCAAACCAACAACCATTTAATCAATCCGTGTTCAAACTAAGGTGTGTTATTACTACCAACTAAAGCAACCAAGTCTACACTCAGCTTACTTCGAGCACTGCACCATCATCTAAAGACTGTACGGCCCCCATAAACCGTACATCATTAGTTGAGTATAATAATTAAATTAAATATAATATGTCAGTAGTTCAGTCGTCATATTCAAAAAAACAAAAGGGGTAACTTTAGGATTTCTTTTTTATTGAGTGAAGTTCATTAAATCTTGTAACTTTTAGCTATTTTGTCTAAATTAGATCCTTCCTTTATAATGCGTACGGCTAAGGAATGGAACACGTTGCCCGCGAGTGTGTTCATACGTGTGGCAAGCTCCATGCCAGCGGCAAAAACCTCCACAAATGCGGAGGTGGCTTCAGTTCAGGAGTGTACTCACGCACCTGAGTAGTGTCTATGGGTACAGGATAATGTAACAATCCAGCTTGAGAACATTGATTAGCGTTGTATTATGTGAATAATGTTCCCGTCTTGTAAGATAATGAAGATTCTAGTCCAAGAGCTAGATGCAATCTTTATAACGGGTACAGAATATTTATTGAATTTAAGTATAACAGAGAAACATTAATGAAAACTAAAACTAAATAAAACTTAATAAAAATAAAACTGGGTGTCAGTAATTGTTGGACGCAGAACGGCTGGATCTACATAAAAACCTCTGAAGGTACAAAGCGTAGGATAGAATCTATCACGGAACTTGAGTCCATTCCTGTTCCTATTGTAAACGCGGAGTAGCTGTTTTTCGAACATTCCACCGTATACTTGTATAATACAATACCCACTTTTATATAGGCTTTTTAAACATTTTTAATCTATCTTGTTTTGTTTAAATATTATAAAATGTGGGTTAAATCAAACTGTATTATTGTTTGTTTACATTACAAACGGAACTGACACTGACGTTTGGCTGTCTATTCTATTTCTTTTTTCTCTCTGACCTTGCGTTCAGAAACTTGCGTCGTGAAACTTTTTCTGAAATGTTTACTTAATTTATTTTTCTTTTGTCGTGATTTATTTAAAAATTCTCGTTATTTAAAATAATATTATTTTCAGACTGCTGGCGGGTAGAATATGTTTATCAAAATCTTATTTTTGATACTATAATAATATATCATTTTATATTCACTATATATTTTATACATTTTATATATAATTTAACATTATTTTTATTATTTAATGCAAACAAGTTATTGTGACAATGGCGAGTCTGGGGAGGAGTACGACTTCTTCTCTGCATCATCCGCTGACGTATCATCTTGCAGCTACCACAGTGTTCCCCAATCCTTGGATGAATTGTTGGATTCAGAGTTTTCAGCTCGACCCAAAAATTTTAATGTCGTGCATATTAATGCGCAGAGTATCCCTGCGCATTATACTGACATGCTTGACACTTTCTCTAGCAAAAACATTCAGGCAATTCTTGTGTCTGAGACATTTTTAAAACCAAGTCTCCCCTCTACTTCCTACTCCATTCCTGGTTTCCACCTGATACGGAATGACAGGACCAACAAAGGTGGGGGTGGCGTTGCCATCTACCTGAGAGGTCATTTACCCCACAAGGTACTTAGTAAGTCTCCTTCTGATTACTCTGCAAGGGCTGAGCACATATTTTTGGAAGTTTTGGTCGGAAATTCTAAGATTTTATTAGGTGTTGTGTACAGTCCCTCTCTGTTAATTGATTATTTCACGCAATTTGAGACTCTTCTTGAGGATTTCGTTCCCTTTGCAGATCACACAAATATAATGGGTGATTTTTATACCTGCCTCATTAAAAATGACTCCCGATCAGCGCGTTTACGCTCACTAGTCAATGCCACAAATTTAAATATACTTCCTTCGTCAGCAACTCACAAGTTTCCAAATTGCTCTCCATCTTTACTGGATCTTGCTATAGTTTCTTCTACTGACCACGTTTACTAACACGGCCAACATCCTGCCGATGCATTTTCATACCATGACCTTATTTACGTGTCTTTTAAGGTTAAGTGTCCTAGAGTTAAACGTCGCGTGGTCATGCAGCGAACATTTAGAAATTTTAATGATAACACATTTATGTCTGATCTCCATAAAATTTATTGGAGCCCTGTTTTTGATGCTGATTCTGTGGACGATAAGCTTGAAGTTTTTAATATCATGCTGACCCAGCTATTTGATGTGCATGCTCCTGTACGTCCTATAAAAATAAAGCATCTTCCCGCGCCCTGGCTCACGGACGACTTGAGGTTACTTATGCATAAGAGGAATGCTGCAAAAACTAAGTACAAAAATAACCCCTCTGACATCTTATGTAGCAAATATAAAGAGCTGAGGAACCGCTGCAACAGGCTGTGTAGGGATGCGCAACGGCGTTACATCCATGACTCTGTGCAAAATCGCGATCCTGCGAAGGTCTGGTCCTTCCTTAAATCCCTTGGTATTGGTAAAAACAATGCTTCCTCTATCCCTAACCTAGATATCGAATCCTTAAATCAACATTTCACCTCATCTTGTCAGCTGCCCGTCCCCACTAAGCAGGCTACGTTGCGAGCACTGTCTTCTGTGAGCCCTCCTTCGTATGCACCTTTCCACTTCAGTGCCGTGTCGGAGCGAGATATTGAGAAACATATTATATCTATTTCATCGAATGCTGAGGGGTGTGATGGGATCAGCCGGAAAATGATTATTTTGTCCCTTGAGGTCGTCCTTCCAATCCTCAGACATATATTTAATTTCTCGCTTGACACTGGCATGTTCCCTGACTGTTGGCGACGGGCAGCTGTTATCCCGATCCCAAAATCCAGCAATCCTGTTTCTCCTTCCCAGTACCGTCCGATCTCTATCCTGCCATTCCTTTCTAAGGTCTTGGAACGTCTTGTACACCAACAACTGTGTTCATTTCTAAACATTAATTCCCTCCTCAGTCCTCTCCAATCTGGCTTCCGTCCGGGGCACAGTACAGTGACAGCTCTTGTTAAGGTGTCTGATGACATCCGCTTGGGAATGTCAAATCAACAGATCACCATCCTCGCACTACTTGATTTTAGTAACGCCTTTAATACGGTAGATTTCGATATTCTTCTTGCGATGTTACAGTCACTTGGGGTGTCTCCTGTAGCGGTGGAGTGGTTTCGTAGCTACGGACGAAGACAGTGTATCCGTTATGATGGAGGAGTGTCTTCCTTTTGCGATGTCGCGGCTGGTGTGCCCCAGGGCGGAGTCCTGTCCCCTCTCCTATTTTCCATATTTATAAATTTCCTTACCCCTGTCCTTAAGTGCCAGTATCACCTATACGCGGATGATCTACAAGTCTATACACAGGTACCGGTTGATGATATTGCTGCAGGCATTGCTAAGATTAACTGCGACCTGGCGGCGATACTTGATTGGAGTCGTAGGCATGGCCTTACGGTAAATCCAAGTAAATCTCAAGTAATTATTATTGGTGGAACGAAGCAGCTGGCTCGATTTAGCTTGGACGATCTCCCACCAGTCATGTTCAAAAATACGCCACTAGTTTTTAATACAGTAGTTAGGAATCTGGGGGTTTACTTCGACAGTACGCTGTCCTGGGCACCGCAAGTGTCGGAGGTGAGTCGGAAGATGTTTGCTGCGGCTGGAGCGCTGAAGCGGTGGAAGAACCTGTTGCCGTTTAAGACTAAAGTCGAGCTTGCGCAAGCATTGCTGCTCCCCATTTTGGATTATGCGGATACCTGCTACTTAGATCTCAATGAGGACCTGCTCAATAAGCTTCAGCGTCTACAAAATCTCTGCATCAGGTTCATATTCGGGCTGCGCAAGTTCGACCACGTCTCAGATTTCCGTACTCAGCTAGGGTGGCTTCCGGTCAGGTTACGAAGGGATGCACATGCACTCACATTAGTTTATAATGTCCTCCACAATCCACTCACACCGGGATATTTGTCCGAGCGGTTTCAGTTTCTTGGTGCTGAACACGACCGTGGTCTCCGGTCCAAATCTGACAATCTCCTCAGAGCCCCTTTTACGCGGTCGGGTTATTATAAGGAATCTTTTACAATCCAATCTACCCACCTGTGGGATGCTTTGCCACGACAAATACGTCACAGTACATCGTTACCCATCTTCAAAAAGAAGGTACACGAATATTTCCTCTCAAAAACTGTTTGTTTGCAATAATTATAGTTATTTTATTGTGTATATAGAATTATGTTTATTGTATAGAATTATGTTTATCCATAGTTTAATAATAATATATTTATAGTATTCTCTTTATATATTTATTTATGATGACATGTGTAAGCACATCTTGTAGTTTTTTTCCCTTATTTGCTCTTGCACTACTATGAGATACTGTGATAACTTACCTCTTCCCAAAGGTTGTCTGGAAGAGATCGCTTAAAGCGATAAGGCCGCCTTTGCGCGCATATAAATTGTTTTTCTTATTTCTTGTTATGTATATTTTTTTTTATGTGTGCAATAAATAGTTTTTACTTACTTTACTTACTTACTAAATAAAACTTAAACCTAAATCTCTATAGTATAGTATGGTCCCCAATATCGCTGTCACCATTTTCACCTATTTAATAACAAGCGACCTAGTAATTATACCATACATGTTACACCTATAATTCTTGATATTGTTACAACTTTGTTATATAATTATACAACGATGCTACAATTAGCAATTGCCATATAATATGTATGTTTATGTCTAATTATACAAACTGTTTTCCCGGAAGCTCCTCTAAATGCAACTTTGGCAATAATGAAAAGTAATAATATAACATAATATTAACTAATCGTGGACAAATTCACACAGCGCCATCTAGCCCCAAAGTAAGCAAAGCTTGTACTATTGGTGCTAGATAACTGATATACTACATATATACTTTTTAAATACATACTTATTATACATAAAACATCCATCCAGAAATTAAAATTCATCATTTAAATTTCTGCGCGGCCGGGAATCGAACCTGGAACTTCTTGCGTGGCATGTTGACCACTAAACCACTCAGGTCGTCAAGGCAGCTTTACCTAAGCTTCGTCCGCGCTTACTTCGATAAATAAGTAGCCTATGTCCTTCCCTTGACGATTGCTCCATCAACAGCAACGCTGTCACCTGGTTAGCTTGTGGAACTGTATTTCCAATCGTCGTCGTTAAGAATGACATGTGTGCCAACAAACTCACTATCACCAACAAGGATGGCAAAGATCGGGCGAAGTGGACAAAGAGATGTAGAAAGACGGACCATGTGCCCTCGCACTCCACACCTGGACACAAACTGGATTGATGCCACGATGATTGATGCGTGTAATGACTGTTTAAACTGTCTGAAATGAGTAATTACTTACGTCACTTTTGAATGGTTCAGTACTCAACATACTACACAAGAGGACTACTCCGGATTCGATTCTAGACCGAGCAAAAGTTTAAATAATGTATTTTAGTTTCTGTTACGGTTCTGGGTACAAATAAGTAGTTAAGTAATAGTTAAGTCACAGTTATCTAACACCCGTAACACAAGCTTTGCTTACTTATAACTTTTTTTAATGCCACAAAGATAGCAAACACTATGAAAGGTACATTTATTATAAATTTTTTTTCTAACAACTATTTTTAGGTATTTTATGTACGCTTAGTTCCGTGTTTTTGTGGTTATACCTAATTATCGTCTCGTCTCGTCTAATTGTCTATGTGCAATAAATGTCTTCTTTCTTTCTTTCAAACAAGCTACGGCCTGTTAATGGTAAGCAGTCACCGCAGCCTGACGTCTCTAATCCAAAGCTCAGACTGGCGCCCGGGCTATAACATTACAAGCAGTCAAGCACGCATCACACCCCAACGCTGATACGCGGCAAGCGGGAAACTACCTTCAGTGCAATGTGGACTGGGAGCTCACTGACAATTATAATAGATGACACAATTTTATTTTATTTCCATTTTAATTATTTATTTACTTCAAATATGGTACGTATTATTTGGTCTTATAGTACAACATTGATTCACATATTTAGTCAGAAGAAGTGAGATTCAAATTTTTTTTATTTTAGAAAATAGATACGAACTGGGCCTCCTATATAAAAAAAATGCTTTAACGGTATAGAAGACGTGCTGCATCAACCACTAGCATAGAACTCGTTTGTATTTCTGTAAAGCGCACTCCACATGTGGACAGTTCCGCGGGAACACGAGAATGTAGAGGGAGTATTCGTGTAGGCCCGTGCATGTTTGGCATGTCCGCCTATTTCATAGATAAAGTAGAGATACTTTGTTGTCGTCTCGATCCGATCGATTTTATATTTATATTCCTAGCGCTTTTTACCGTTACAGGTTCGGGGTACACTTGGCCATGATCCAAGATATTAGTAGATCAAGTAATTACAGTAGAGCAGGTGCTATCACCTCTGTGACCCTGTTTAAAGCAGATTAACGATACGACACCGATGAATCGATATAAGGTTAAGGTTAAGGTTAATGGGCTCCTCTTTCCGCACTTGAACGCAAACTTGGTCCTTTGTGCGTAGTTAAGGCGTGCTAATTTAGCCAGCCCAGCTCCCTCCAGAAGTCCAGCAGTCTCTTCGGACGCTCGCAGATCTCTCGGAGGGACCCTGTTCCTAATGTGACTTTTACCCTGTAGTCCTTTAGTCCCTCACACTCCAGGACCACATGGGCCGCTGTTTCCTCGTCTACTAGGCATCCCCTGCATAAAGGGCTGTCTGTAGCTCCTATTGTGAACAGTAGTTTGTTCAGGGGGAGGTGTCCTGTTATTGTACCAACTACTGTCCTGAGTTCTGTCCGTTTGAGATCTAGCAGTTTATTAGTTAGTCTAGGTGATCGTTCGGTCACAACCAACTTCGACTGTCTACATCCTATTGTGTTTTGCCAACGTTTATTGTGCTGGTCCAGTGTGTTAAAAGAGAGGGGCAGGGACGGAGGAGGACCAGCAATTTCCGTCCCTGATCCCTTTCTTGCCAGCTCATCGGCGGCATCGTTCCCCATCGAATTGCTGTGACCCTTGATCCATTGTATCGTAACCCTGTTTGTCAGGAAGATATCTTCCAATGCCTGGTGGCACTCCAGGATTAGGGCAGAGTTTATGCTGTTCTTTCCCAATGCCTTCAAGACTGACATGCTGTCCGATAAAATTCGGATACCTTGGTCGCTTATACCAAGTCTCTTTACTCGCATGGCGGCCTGTGTGATTGCTACACACTCGCATTGGAATATGGTACTATGTTCCCCTAATGGTATGGAACTCTTGATATTCAGATCCAGCGAGAAGATCCCTGCACCGGTGCCTTGGTCGGTCTTGGATCCGTCCGTATAGATACGGACTTCTCCTATCCCAGACCAGTCTGCCTCCGTTTCCGCAGTTTGTATCTGGTATCTCTTGCCAAATATGAACTGTTTTGCGATTCGGTCACACTTGGCCTCAAACATAGGGTTACTCTGAACCATTGTTTCCCATAAGGTTTGATGGGAGCCAAATTTATTGTTCCATGGTCTTGTTATCTTAAGTCTTAGAATTGCCATCTTTGCCTCCTGCTGTATATGCAGATCAAGAGGTGGCAGTCCCAGTAATACTTCAAGTGAAGCTGATGGTGTCGAGCGAATGCAGCCCGTTATGGCAGAGCATGCCATTCTCTGGAACCGTTGCAGCCTGTTGACCGCTGTATTGAGCTTGGTTCTGGACCACCAGGCCACCGCGCCATAGGCAACGAAAGGCCTCACCATGGCTGTATACAGCCACCTGGCAATCCTGGGGGAGATTCCCTATGTTTTGCCAAGCAGTCTGCTACACTGCCACATTGAGATGCTGGCTTTGGCCAGTTTGTGTTCCAGATTGTAACGACCTGAGTGGTTCAATGGTCAACATGCCGGTCTGCCACGCAAGAGGTCCCGGGTTCGATTCCCGGCCGAGCAGAATTTTAAATGATGAATTTTAATTTCTGTTACGGGTCTGGGTGTTCTATGTATAATAAGTATGTATTTAAAAATGTATATAAGTAGTATATCAGTTAGCTAGCACCCATAGTACAAGCTTTGCTTAGTTTGGGGCTAGATGGCGCTGTGTGAATTTGTCCACGAATATTTATTTATTTATTTATTATTTATTAGATGTTTGTTCCATAACAGTTTGTTGTCGAAAATGACCCCAAGGTACTTGACCTCGTCTGTTAAGGATAGTTTGGTACCGAATAGCTTGGGGAGTCTGAGTTCTCCCAGATTCCTCTTGTGTGTGAACAGGACCATATCTGTCTTGGATGGATTGACCGAGAGGTCGTGCTCACTACACCAGCTTTCGACTATTTTTAGTGCAGACCTCATGAGGTCGCACAGAACGTTCTCAAATGGTCCGCTGATAAGTATGGCTATGTCATCTGCATAGCCAATTGTATGGAATCTGTTGTCATTTAACCAGCTTATAAGCTCGTTGACTACAATATTCCACAATAACGGAGATAAGACCCCACCCTGTGGGCATCCCCTAGCGACCACTGCTCTGGTTGTGTTATTTATCGTTATTCGAACGGCCCTGCGTCTCAGCATTGAGTCGATCCATCCGGCTATGGTATCCTTTACTCCATGCTTAATTAGTGCCTGATTGATGCTCCCAAAGTGTGTTTTGTCAAAAGCACCTTCTATGTCTATGAAGACTCCTAGAGTGGATTGCTTAGACGCCATAGCGTGTTCGATGTGAGTCGGTACGCTATGCAATGCTGATTCTGTGCTTTTGCCTGCAGTGTATGCATGCTGATTTTTGTGGAGAGGGAATTTTATTAGCGCTGAGTCTCTGATGTCTCTGTCGCATATTCTTTCTAGGACCTTCAGCAGGAACGATGTCAGACTGATGGGCCTGAAAGCTTTGGGTTGTGTGTAGTCACTTTTGCCGGGCTTCGGAATAAACACAACCCTTACCTCTCTCCACTTTATCGGTATATATCTTTTAGCAAGACAGGCCCTGTATATACTGACCAAATGATCGAGTAGTCTCCCACCACACCATTTCAGTAGGCCGGGGAATATTCCATCCGGGCCTGGTGCCTTGTATGGTAGGAAACTGTCCATTGCCCATCTTACCTTATCTCTGGTCACAACTTTCTCAACTTGTTCCCATTCTGCTTTACTCGGATGGTGCTCCGCTGTCTCACTCCATGTCTGCTCATTGTTAATTTCGCAGCCTGGAAAGTGCGTGCCTAGCAGTAGCTCACATGTCTCCGAGTCCGTTTTGGTGTATGTTTTGTCAGGTTTGATTAGTGATCCTAGGTTGTGGACTTTATCGTTACTAAGTACATTTTTTATCCTAGCAGCCTGGGTGTTCGATTCTATACCGGAGCAGAAGCGTCTCCAGCACTCCTCCTTCCGTTGCCGGACACGCTTCTTGTATTTCTTCTGGGTCTCCTTGTAGGTATCCCAGTCACTGTCGCATTTTGTGTTTTTGGCCCTATTGAACTGCTTCCTAAGTTTCCGTTTTAGTTTCTCCAGTTCGGGTCCCCACCACTGATGCCGCGGTTTCGGTCCCGACCGAGGGGAAGTTAGGGGGCATGTCTGTTCGTAGGCGTCTGTTAGAGTTAACGTTAGCTTGTCAACCTGTTTGTCTATGTCATTGTCTGTATGGTAGGTGGGTGGTATTGCTATCCTTGCTAGGGATTTCTCCGCACAAATCGCGTACCTAATACGGTCCGTTTTGCGAGGATTTCTGCTCACACTCCTTTCCCGGTTTTCTATGTTCAATTTAAATCTGATCCATCGGTGATCAGAGCAGGAAGCCTCGTCAGACACATGCCAGTCCGAGATTAGGTTAGATGCCCGGTCCGATGCTAAAGTCAGATCTATTATTGTTTGAGCCCTACGTGTTACAAAAGTGGGTTCCGCGCCCCGATTGATTAACGAGAGTCTGGTTGTCATAAGATAATTAATGAGTTCCTCACCTCTGACGTTCGCGGTCTCGCTACCCCATAGTGGGTGGTGCGCGTTTGCGTCCGTTGCGATGATTACCTCTAGGTCCTCTGCTTCGCAGTGCTGGATCAGACGTGCCAGCTCCGGTATGGGTGCCTCAGCGTCACTTGGCAGGTACGCCGATGCAAGCACCATCGGAGGCAGGTTGCTGTTGGGCGCGCTCCTGGTCCTGACAGTTGTCAGATTCCTGGAACAATACTCGGTTAAGAGTACGGCGCTGACATGCTTGGGGACGTATAGGCACGTACGAGGGTTACCCACCGTGGTGTCATAGATTAGGTCGCCTCCCAAGCTGCTCAGACCGTAGACCCTCCCTCCCCTGATCCACGGCTCCTGGATCATGGCTACAGTCAGTGGTTGTACCTCCAACAGCCTGCGTAGGGAAGCCGTTGCAGTCTGACTGTGTTGGAGGTTGATCTGTAAGACGTTAACCTTAGGAGGAGCTGGAGTCGTATGTAGCGAAGCCATCACTACCAAGCAATTCCCTCTCCTCCTCGGACGAGGATCCCCTGTCCGCCGTTAGCGTTGCTTCCCGTCGCTTCTTAGAAGCGTCAGGAGGCTTCGCTGTGGTCGGGATCAGTGGCGGAGCAGCGGTGACACTGCCTGGTGTCCCCTGGCTGACCTCGGTCATGCGACCGGGTTTGCCTTGAGGATCCCCCTCGTCCCCGGGGCGGGCCCCAGGGTCGAGGTTTGGCTGCATCTGCTGCTCCTGAAGAGGCGCGGGCGCGTCAGCCGCACTAGCACTCCCCTCATCCCCGTACTTAACGTACACGGAGCCGACTCTGTAGCACAGTCGTCTCCCGTTCTTGTCCAGCAGGGCTACGTCGGCCTGCAGTATGCCCAGTATCAAACGGAGTTGCCCCTTCTCCTCCTGCACCTCCGAGTGATACACGGCCCACTAGTCGACGGCATGCCAGGGGTTTTGTCCTACGAGGCGACGCCGGACAATATCCAGGCCTTCGCCCCCGTACTTCGGTATTAGGACGTACGCTTTCACCCTTTTCGGCAATTCAGACTGGCGTTTAACCGCCAGTCTGGTACCAGGGTATGGTGATTTGAACGTCTCCGCATTGTTGCGGAGCCATTCCACCGAGCGATAGTCCCAACACCAAAGTTTGACAACCCCCTCGCCGAGTATCGGTCGTCCCCTGAAGCCAGGAGCTGAGGTCGTCGAAGCACTGCCGCTGGGAATCCCCAGTTGTCGGTCAATTGCCTCATCGATCTCAGCCTCAATGGCCTCGAGGTGTTCAGCCTTAAGTTCGCGGAATGGCTCCGTAAGTATCGCCATGCACAAGTCCTTGGACATAAGCGCGTCGGCGTAATTCACGGAGCCCTCCGGATGGCGTTTCGTCTTCGGACGTTTTGCAACGTCCGTCGGTGTTAATGAATCGTCCGGGCGATTCCGTTTAGCGGGCTTGCTGCTGTCGTCTTTTGTCTTGACGACCGGGGTCGACTGACGTGACGCCACTTGCTTCCCTGCTCTCTTACCTCTGTATAAGCGGGCTTTAAAAGGCTCTGGTCCTCCTTCGGCTACTGGCACTGCCTTAGCACTTGCCTTCGCTGCTACCACTGGGGCGGCTGCGACCGGCACCGCGCTTGGGCTCGGGGTCGCCTCCACTGATGAAAGCGCCCTGTTGCCATCTGCCTCGAGGTCCCTAGCCTTCTTTGATTTGGCCTTTGCCTTCTCGCGCCTCACTTTGCTAGAGACTCGCTTTTTTTTCTTTTTTTGTTTCGTTGCTGTGGCTGATGCCGCGGTCGTCTGTGGTCCGGTTCCGCCCACGCCCGAGATATCCCTCCTAGGAGACGATGTCTTCCTCGGAGTGACGCTCGGCATGGTTTCCTGTAGGTCTGATAGGTCCATTGCCGTACTTGCAGCTTCAGCCACTGGTGCTGTAGTTACATCTCCTGCTGCAGCCATAATTGGCGCATGAGCTGCTGCTGGTGTTGTTGGTACCGAGCCTGTACAGGCTGCGGCTGTTGGCGCATTAAGGGATGCTGCCAAGGGGTTTGGGTTGGTTGTGAGTTTAATATCCATAAATAAAGATTGTTCAAAAATTCATCACTTGCGGCGTTCCACCCTCCTTGGAGCCCGCAAAGTGGGGACGGCACGCAAAAAGTTCACGCACCGCCAGAACTACCCCAGTGATATAGGTCCCTTTTGCAGTGAAACCGCAGCTGTCGCACAGGGCGCCCATCCGTCCGTCCGTCCCCCTACAAACCGGCGACCTAGCCTAGCGGCCCTCTTACGGGATGCCTCAGCCGATTGATCATAGGTGGCTAACCTACAACCGCCCGTTTGAGGAGAAATCCAGGCCGAAGAGGAGTGTTGCGTTTGGGCGGGCACTAAAACCAACGACCGGCCCACCCAACGCTCAGCCTCCAGGATCCCTTCATCCCCCCGTACGGGTCTCCACGCACGGCACAAACACGTGGGTGGCACAGGTTGCCCTACCTGCTGTCTAGCGGGATGACGCGACAGAAGGCCCCCGACTGTTGTGCCACGTGCCAGTCGGGGTAAGAACGTGTTAGGGGGGACCGGTTTAGGCGCCGGTTGTTCGCCTTCGCCACATCACATGTCCGCTACTACGGCTCCGAGCGGAGTTTGAACATTACTTGTTTGAGCATTACCAGGGTGGACGACGCGGACGTTATGTGAGGACTTGATGATAGGTGTCATTGCCCGAGTCCACTTCCCGGGCATGCACTGGGCAAGATGTTGTTTCCTGGTGCTTACCGGTGGTTCTACCCCCAACTGGATTACCACCCCAGGGCCCAGACTATCACCCCCACCCCAATGAATCGATATAATGTCGACGCGTTTTGACACCCACCACATCTCTAATAGGCGAGAATGTAGAGGTCGACCAAAGTCCCAGCAAAAGTTTCGCCGGAAGTTTCGGCGAACATGTGGAGCGCACTTAACGGTAATTCTCTTATGTTTATTGGTATTATAGTATAATTGGATGGAACTATGTTGATAAATGATGATGATGTTGGTTTCAAAGGTTACCAGCTAATGATAGGCTAAGGGACTAATGTTGGCCGTGTGGTGTCCGGCAGAGTAATAGCATCAACCCCTTACACTCGTGGGTGTCGTACAAGGCGACTTAAGTTCTGGAATCCCCATGGGCTGGAAAATGAATTCCATTCCATTCCATTTCTATATTTACAACACCGCGATCTTTAACCCGCCTGCCAAGGCTGTTATGGGCTGTGATAATGATGATGGTGAATCATAATTGGAAGGCCCCTGGTCAAAATATTTCGATTCCAACGCCACAATCTGAGACGTAGACAATAGTATATAAAAAATTAATGTATAATTAAGGATCTAATCTAGTCAAAATCGCTAAAAGTTACAAGATTTAATGAACTTCACTCGATAAAAAACATTCTAAAGTTACACCTTTTTGTCAGTCATATGATGACACTGTCATTTTTCATTTAATTTTTTACTCAACTAAAAACAAGAAAAAATTACAGACAAATTCGCTGAGGATGATTTTTATTATGGCGAAAGTTTTTAATAACAAGCAAAGATGAATAAAAAATACCACTTTTACGCATACGCATCGCCCCGCGTTCCAAAATGCGTGATACGCAACAGCCATGATTCTATTACCTACGCGTTCCACTTTGGTCTGTCAGTATAAATAAACAACAGACAAACTGGCCACCTGCCCTTCTAACATCACACCAGTACGTCTTCTGCAGAAGCATTTGCCATTCCATAAATCCAGGCAACCTTGCCCTTGCAGCGTCGTGACCTTCGCCTTTAATGGCTACTAAAGTACTAAATCACTGAATGCAATATCCTCTGCTTTAGTGGACTTCGAGATGGCCAATGTGTCAATGACAATGATATTGCTGTAGCTACGGATTGGAGAGATACGTATTTGCACGTGTGTGTAGGTTGTAGTTTTTTTTTGTTATACGACAGACAAAGAGGCAAGTGGGCCACCTGATGGAAAGTGGTCACCGCCGCCCATGGACATCAACAACACCAAGGGAGTGACCAATGCGTTGCAAGCCTCTGAAGCGGCCTTTAATATACCTTCCTCTGAAACGATCTAATGTCATAGAAACACTGTGGCTAGGAGCTCATTCCACATCCGAATCGTGCGAGCGAGAAATGTTCTTTCGACCATGTCACGCTTACGCTGTCCTTGTATCGAAGCGTGGGGTGTCCTACCGGCCGTTTATTGGTCTGTTTAAACTGGCATAATGCTGGTGGGATTATAGAATCGACTAGGTACGAAGATTTCGAACGATGGCTTGAAGTAAAGAGGTCAATCTCTTGCCAGGTGTGCGAACCCGCGGCTCCCGCGCCGCCTGCCTAGCGTAGTTTTGCTCCGACATTGTTGTCAGGCGCCAACAATGGTTTATGCAACACGCTTTTCGAGATAGGTGCGATATGAGAAATATCTATCCCAACTATATTAATAACTAGCAGCTGTCCCGGCTTCGCACGGGTACCACTACGGGTACACGGGTATATAGCCTATGTCACCCGGGGATAGTGTAGCTTCCCAACGGTGAAAGAATTTTTGAAATCGGTCCAGTAGTTTCGAAGCCTATTCAATACAAACAAACAAACAAAAAATCAAACCTTTCGTCTTTATAATATTATAGTAAGTATATAGTATATAGAAAATGCGAACATTTTTGTCTCTATCTGTTGCAGGCTGTGTCTGTCATTTTGGCAAATTCCCCTGTCTTATACACTTATTTTATGTAATATATTTAATTTAGCAAGACATGTCGACATTAATAAGACGACAAACTGGACTCTTGTCTATTATGCTTTCGCGGCTAATCCTCTGCACCGATTTTGATAAAATTCGGTATGAAGATAGTTTAAAACCTGAGGATGGACATCATCAACTTTTAATTTCTCTCCTCTCGCAAGCTTGCAAGATATAGGTACAATAGCCCACGTGGACGGAAATCTTGTAGGTATTGGATATGGATTCAAGATAAGTAAGGCCAATAGCAACCGGAGACCCTCGTGCTGGTGCGTACCTCGGACAACATATTAGTTTGGCCATTCAACGAGGTAACGCCGCCAGATTTTCTGGGAACGCTCCCGCTTGGCAGCGACCTAGAATCAGGTTTTTACATATAATTTATTTTTTGTTATACCAGGGGCATCGCCCACCAAACTTGCCAAGTTATAATTGTCCAACTGTCTTGAACATTCCTATAGGAGGAGGATGAGGATAGCCTCATAACACATTGCCCCATGGATGATGTCCACTCGTTGCTTGCTAAATTTGTGACGACCAGAGGCAATATTTTTGAAACCCTCGCCTCTATTCAAACGGTTTTCAATTTTGATTTTCGGCATGAAAAATTCGACATTTTGATGCATGGTGCTGATTTTCCCTATTTTTGAATCAAACGCTTTCGATGGTACAAATGTGTTTTAAAAAAAATGACTATTTCATAACGAAAATCAATATTAAAAACCGTTTGAATCGAGTCAAGCGATTCAAAAAAGAGTCCCACCACGTGAGCACACGCTTTCTACTGCCTTTTCTTTAGCAACTGACCACGAATGTGAAAGAACCAGATGTGAAACAAACGAGGGCTCGCGTGTATACGAGCGGCTCAAATTAGGGCCCAGTACCCCGCCACAGATACAGCGTTATCCGTGACCGCGTACAAATCCGCAGGTCAAATCCGCAGGTCGCAGGACAAATTAATAATATGCATAACTGTTTAATACAAGTCCTTCTTCACCCCAGACTCCTCGCCTATCGCCAGCACGTATGCAACCCCATTGGCATGCAGGGATCAACGCTGAAATTTCAACGCAAGCTTGCTGCAGACAGACATTCTAACTTAGATATTATGCAAGACGCGCGCTTGGCGGTATTCGTTTTAATAATGGACCGGCACGGCACTGAGTAAGACAGAGGGTTAAGATATAGTGTTTATATCCTCTTTGTATAGGGTCTTATACTGTCGCCAGCAAACAATGCTTGCATTGTTGTATTCGGCTTGATGAGGAAGAAAAGATACGTGTAGTTGAAGTCGTGAATGGGGAAAAAGCGAATAGAAATGACGGTACTGGCAAAATTCTTTTTTTGTCGCAAAATGTGCAGTTCCAAAGGAACTTTCTCCGTTGTGGAATTAACTACCTGGAGAGGTTTTCCCAGGAGAGTACAATATGGTGTTCAAGAAAGGGGTGAAAAGATTTTTACGGGGTCGGGAACGCGTGGATGATGCCGCTGGTATTGCAAACGGCCATAGGCTGCGGTGACTGCTTACCATCAGGCAGGCCATAAGCTTGTTTGCCACCTTAGTGGTATAAAAAACGGGAATGGGATAATTACGCTCCGAGTAAATAAAGCATTGGGAAAAAATGGCTCTAAGAAAATATGGGAATGGAACAAATGATACAACGAAGAACTAATTTTCGAAAATTAAGCACCGAGCACAGAAGGTATCCTCTGAATATAATCCACGCGCAATCCTAATTTTTTTTTACCGTTATTTGTGTAATTGGCCGTATGGTGTCCGGAAAACTGAATAGAAGCAACCCCTTACACTCGTGGGTGTCGTACGAGGCGACTAATGTTTTCGAAGCAAATATCTAGAATTTCCGGAAAATAGGCAGCAGCGCTTTCCATTTTTATATTTACAAGACTGCAATCTCCAACCCGCCTGCCAAGCGTGTAGGTTATGGCAATAACCTCCCCTCTCATGGGAGAGGGGATTATAACACCTTTAAGCTATTGTTGCCGTGTGAAGAGCGCATTGGTGGCCTGGTTAAGGTGTCCAACTCGTAAGCGAGAATACCTAAATCTGGAATATCAGAAATCGGTCGCTCCAGGAACTCGCGTTTTACCTACTTATGTCGGTTAGAATTATTTTAGTGAGTACTGCAAAATTTCTTTCTCTTTCAATGTCAATGTAGTATTTTTTATTTATTATATCATGTTTATAGGTATATATTTTATTAAGCTTCGTAATTATAAAATATTTATTTTTGGATTAATCAATAAAGAATATCATATTTGTTTAAATAATTTTGATATTTTAATAATATTTATAACCGTTCGCGTAATGCGCGTGGGATGCATGGGCTTTTCTGAAAACCAGCGCTGTGACACGCATTAGCCCTCACAGCATTATGCTGAGACTGGTCCATTTCGGTTTCCATTACATCACTGGCTGGTCTTATGTAATTTTCAATAATTATAATTTACTGTACTTACCTTAGGTTAAGGATGTAATGAAGATCCGAATAAAATACTGTCTATGTCTATGTCTATGTCGGGTTTATACCCCAGTGCAGCCATGTACTTACCAATTACTCTTTTCTGAGTTATGTACATTAGTTAGACACTAACCGATGCTCTTAGGGTGAGGGAATGAAACATTGTGATGAAACCTACAAATTCATACAACTTAATTTGTAACCATGATCCAATCTGGTCAGGTTCCCTTGTTATCAGGGTCTCGGAGATCAGACGGCAGTCGCTACACTGTAATTACCTGATCTGCCAAATCCTGGATCATGGTCAAGGGGGACCCCGGGCACTGGCGTGCGAGAGCACAACCGGGACATTAACGCCAAGACGATCATTATTATGCTACCAGTAGCCGGGCCGCAACAATGTTTAGTTTAATTCCCTCCTACCTTCGTCCTTCCACAAGTCCTTGCAGTTCAGTTATAACGCAATTGTTCTTCAAGGATGGTAATGTAACTGAGATCCAACTTCATTGTCAGTGCCTTGTGTCAGACTCTGGCTCTGATTAACATTAACAGGGCTGCATTCGGGTTAAATTATTTACTGAATTTGAAATTTTTTATTTCAGACAGATACGTCCATAGTGTTAGTAACAATTTCTCTTACATACTAGTGTTAGTAGTTGTTGTATATGACGTAGTTTTGTGTTCGGTGTGTAGCTTCATCCAGTGACGCAGCAGAGGAGAATCCCACCGATCTTTGATCACACATTTTATAAGATAAAAGATTTTTGTTACTAACCTAATTTTAAGATGTTACTAACCACATATGAGTCCTGATACTTGAATTAAAATATTTCATTCATTCATTCATTTGAACACATTCATTTGTAGGGACAAATTTATTTTAAAGGATTAGAAAGGATAGACTGCATATAATATATAAATAAATAAAATATATAGTCATATGTATTGGCCATGTGGTGTCTGGCAGAGTAGTATAGCACCCCTTACACTCGTACAGTCGTACAAGGCGACTAATGCGTTCGCGGCAAAAGATTAGAGTTTACGTAGGTTGGAATATTGGGTAGCAGCGGTTTCCATTGTTATATTTGTAACACTACGATCTCCAACCCGCCTGCCAGGCGTTGAGATTATGGCAAAAACCTCCCCTTTCGTGGGAAAGGCGCTAAGTTCTGCAATCGACTATTATGGGCTGTGATGACTCATATGTATCGATTTAAACATACTAGACATACGCATTTAAACTCAAAAATTGTAACACTTATCGGGTTTGTCAACACAAATATTATTGTTTTTACCTTGATCAATATTTTGAAACGGTTGCAAACGCTATGGTCAATAGCAGCAATAAGCATAATCCTGTATTCAGATAATATTTAGAAATATCTATCCTAGTTTGGCACCTGAGTAGGTATCTGTGTTTTATTAATCTGTGCCATCCAGCAGTGCCCGAGGTGGCTCTACTTTCCCGCTTTTTCAACAAAGGAGAGTAAGTAATCTTTTTATCTTAGATTAGAAGAATAATAAGAAACTATAGTTTCGCGTCGCTCCGCCGCAAACAATGAGCGGCTTACCGACTAGTGATGCAAGGGTAGGTATCGATAGATTCGATTATATTTTTTATTTTTATCCCTTTATGCATTTTATGTCTTAAATTTAAGAGTTTTACAATAGAAATATAAAATATACAGATTATAAAAAACCTAAGACTATAAAAATTTAGTTTTTTATAACATATATACAACAATAAATATTATAAAAACGTAAACCTAGAATACCGCCTAAGCTGCCGGCGGCGGCGGTTGTTTATTATTATTTTCAATAGGCTTGCATTTGACCTCAACTCACCAGACAGAAAGCGACGATGAGGTCGAAGATGTACCATGCTTGGCTTTACTAGCAGTTCCGTTCACTCTTGACTTAACCCCAAAGAATACTTAAATTTATCGTAGTTTGAATAACTTAATAAATAATCATGCATACAAAAATTCACTCTAAGATGTGACGCGACGCCATGTAGCAAACAAAAGTAACTTGTAACTTTAATAGAAAAAAAGTTTAATAATTTACTACGAATCTACAACTACTACACAAAAGGGTGTACGTTGTACGAAGTGGTTTACAGTTGCAACGCCGCGTAGCAAAGTGTAGCGTAGCATGGCGTAGCACAGCGTAGCATTGCATAGCAGCGTTTACGTGTTATTAAATAACACAGTCATATTTATTTAACAGTTTATTGTGCACAGGAAATACATAGCGAATAACCGGCAAAGTAAAAAATTGCACAACAGGCGCTACTTATTTTTATATGAAATCTCTTCCAGCAGGCCTTCGGAAGTGTGATGTGATCATGAGACGCCGATAGGACGTGTACAATATCACCTATCTAAATAGGCATACATATATCATATGTTACGTTTTCTCACTTAAACCACTCAAATAGCAACCTAGAGAAGGACAGATGCTTTTATTTTCAACTTTTTATGGCAACAATTGTGGGTATCATCAAAGCAAATGGGTAAATGCTAGGTCCTCCTGCAGTTGCTAGTGCCAAAACCCCAGTTTCCATGTAATATCGGAGACGTTTCTCGTCGCCAGGATCACAATACCTACTATTTAAAATAACCTATTATAAAGTATCTTCCAGGCAGGCGCGATATAACGCGCGTTACTATAGCGCACGTTTTTGCGATAATGTGTTTCTCGTCATTTCCACACAGCTGCATTTTAATCGTCCTGAAGTAGCTATGCTACCATGTTGCCATGGCAAACCATATAGTAAAGTCGACAATGTCCTATGCTAGGCGACTCAGCGGGTACGCAGGCACCACAAATGTATCTCACTGGCTGTAGAACTTATTAGGCATTGTGCCTAAACGTTCTCTCATTGGAGAAAGTTGGACCGCAAGCGTTCTACTTCTACTTAGGCGTTTTTATGGCAGCGGTGTGTAAGATAGCGTGCGTCCTAATACAAAATGTACTCTGAACAGATATCGCTTTAACGCGCGCGATATCATCATGCCTGTTTGGCAGATGCTTAAAAACCACAAAGAAAACCGTAGCGTGGTTTTGTAGATCCGAAGAAACAGAATGAAAAAATAGACATTGAAAAGACACCGATATCGATAAAGTTTTGCCCCTCCCTAGTCCCTCCCTGGGAAAGCTAACTGCGGGGTTCACGGTAAATTAGCCGGTCTGTTGACACAAGACAAGCTTTCCACCAGTCTATGCCTGCAAGGAACGGAATAAAGTGTCTAATTCGTTCGTTTTCAGGAATGATATAGGGGTCTGTGAAGGAGAGTTTCTTTGTCCAGTCAATCTATTTATACATAGTATAAAACAAAGTCGCTTCCCGCCGTCTGTCCCTATGTATCTGTCTGTATCTATGTACGTTTAGATCTACGCAACGGATTTTAATGCGGTTTTCAACAATAGATAGAGTAATTCAAGAGGAAGGTTTATGAGCAAGAAAGAAAAGCATAGGTAGGGGTAAAATAAGTGTACGCGAACGAAGTCGCGCCGGGTACACTAGTTAGTTAATAATGTACATGTTATGTGGGTACGTTTTGATGTATTTTGTCAGATTTGCAGAATGACAGATTAGCGAAATGTTAGACTAGCATAATGACAGATAAGCGAAATGCCAGATTAGCAGAATGCCAGATTCATGCTAATGCTAAAAAAACTTGAGGATAGCGATCTGTTATGATCAGTGTCTGTATAACCACAGTATAGGAAGCCTCAGGGATACGTGGAAAATAGGTGCCTGAACATGCCGGTATCAGGGCAGAGGCCCCGTGGGCGGCCCAAGAAGCGATGGATTGACATCGCCGAGTCGGATGCGAGAGCCAACGGCTTACGACGCGAGGATGCCGAAGACCGGACGAAGTGGAGGAGAATGGGTAGGAAAGCGGACCCTGGCAGAGGCCGGGATAAGCGCTAGGACGATGATGATATAGTTATAGTATAGTTGATCTTAGATACCGCAGACATCTGTCAGTAAATTAAACTCAGAAAAAAGGTATGACATTGTTTTATTTGATAAAACACTTCGAAATCTTTACAAGAAACAATAAAATACACATTCGAAAAGGCGTTTTAGAGTCTAAAAAAATACTGATTTCAGACTGTTTCGTAGTTATATCGAGAACTGTACTTATTCATGTAAATATTCGATCAGAATGTTTAAAAAACAATTTGTGTATTCTTAAATGCATTGGGAATGAACATGATGTGCGTTTATAATTAACAAAGGGCACTTTCATCTTAAATCTATCACATCTACTCGTATTAGTAATACAGTAATATCATATCAAATACATACTTAAGAAACAAAATAATATTGCAACTAAAAACTCTGCCATATACACGGCAATAACAATTCAAGACTTAAGACATTTTTACAAAGACTAGTTTGGTTTAAGTTGTTTAAGCGATTTTAATAATTTTTGGTTGTGTATAATCACAATCACCTACACCGTAATTGATAAAATACATCCTAAGACTATTTAGAACATTGTTCAAATTATGCTTGCTTATCTATACGCGTAGACGCCGGGTTTGTGATCTGAAATAAATAAAAAATTGCTATATAAAACATAGGTTTAATATTTTAACATTAGTCAGAATACATTTTAAGGGTATGTTCCGGGTTTCCTACCGCGTACCTTTGTTGACGAGTAGCCCTAAAATGTGTAATAATAACCGCGATAGTTTAATAAAAATAAATAAATAATAAATAATCGTGGACACATTCACACAGCGCCATCTAGCCCCAAACTAAGCAAAGCTTGTACTATGGGTGCTAGCTAACTGATATACTACTTATATACTTTTTTAAATACATACTTATTATACATTATGTTAGTCAGTATAGGAATGTTAATAATGATTAGGAATGTTGCGCTCGATTTTTTTTAACTGTCGACGATAGAGAGGGGTGTTATAAGTTTGACGTGTGTATCTGTGTATGTGTGGAGGTGTCTGTCTGTGGCATTGTAACTCCCGAACGGATGGACCGATTTCGATGCGGTTTTCTCTATTTGATAGACAGTTCTTTGAGTTATCATGATCCAGACTTACTCTTTCCTGGGCAGGGTCACGAAAGCGGAGGTGACATTATCATATCAGCCAGAAGACGCCCACTGCTGGGCATAGGCCTCCCCCAGATATCTCCACAAAGACCGGTCCTGTGCTTTCCGCATCCAGCTGGTACCTGCGATCCTTACCAGATCGTCGGTCCACCTTGTAGGAGGTCTACCCACGCTGCGTCTACCGGTACGTGGTCGCCACTCGAGAAGTTTACTGCCCTATCGGCCATCTGTTCTTCGAGCTATTTGCCCTGCCCACTGCCACTTCAGTCTGGCAATCCTTAGAGCTATGTCGGTGACTTTGGTTCGCTTGCGGATCTCCTCATTTCTGATTCGATCGCGCAAAGAAACTCCGAGCATAGCTCTTTCCATTGCCCTTTGGGTAACAGTGAGCTTTCTTATAAGGCCCATAGGAGGTGACATTGATCGTCGCTATTGATTCTAATTACATGAACTGCCAAATACTGAATCATGGTCAAGGCGGACCCCTGATCCTCGTGCGCGAGACATTAATGACAAGATGTTTTTTTAATTATTAATAAATAAATCAATGTCACACACACAAGCCAACACTCCTCTTTTCGAGCCTTACCTTTAGTTATCCTTAATCTCCTTAACCTGAGGGTTGTTCTTCCAAATGTAGTAGGTGAGCGATGTGGCGTAGCCCAGCCACGCGAGGTAGGGCAGCAACAGCAGCCCAGCGGTCCTATTCACCGATGCAAAGGAGGCAGTTGTCGCCACAGCGGCGCCGGATAGCACGGAGATCTCTATCAAGGCCTGCGAAAAGTTATTTGACTTAGTTTTACGGATATGAAAGACTACTCCATAATATAAGAGAACATGGCTGTATACGCGTAGTTATCCGTGCCTTAATATTTTACGGGCGAATAAAAAATGTATTGTGACATTAGCTGTGCCTCTACCATCTTCCTTTTGCACATAAAGATGGCGGACGCAGCCTAACATTATTTAGAGTAATAATTTATTCTACATACACTTTTGAATAGTTATACTGACAATAAGTCCAATATAAAGTGATTTAGTATTATTTGTTTTATGCGCACGCGTCTCCAACCGCTCCACACTTGTACTCCAGCTAGCTACAAAACCTAGTAGAGCTCGTCTAATCTAAAATGACGCGCCCCACTATCGCATTAACGCACACAAGCAAGTTTAAAATATGGACGCAATACATATACAAATGCCGTTGTAATTGGTCATTCAGTTGCCGGTGAGACACCAACGTAGAAGCTCGCGTCGTTTGATTGGAGCAGTCGACGCTCCCACACAGATGAAGTGTCGTTATTAATATTTGCACTCACACATCGAAATCAACTAACTAAGTAGTGGGGCGCGTCATTTTAGACTAGACGAGCTCTACTATACTAATCTACTTGATTCATAGTCACAGTTGCAGGACGCCCACTGTTGGACATAGGCCTCTTCTAAGCCATCAACACTGATTGAGTTGTATACAGGGTGTTTCATAATACATGTATAAAGCCGTGAACTGGATGTAGTGCTAAACGTATTAAAACGATAGGTACAATTATTTTTTTCGTACGTGGAATAGTAAGCGAGAAAATGACTATCGAACTTTTACCTTTTCAATGTCGATAATCGACATTTTGAAAACGAAAGACCGCATCTCTAGAAATCAGTTGTAAAAGGTCACTCAAGTTCATAGTACTAGGCGCAATGATATTAAGGAGATCTAAATTAGCCGTTTCGTATTTTTTGGTTTGAGGGTTCTGTACAAAAAAATATTGTAATTTTAATTTAATAGGTTCCTTCATAGTTTTTTCGAAAGTGCACCACCACCTAACTAATAGCAAAGTAGTCTAATTCAAATTACTGTGGCATATTAATGTAGCAAACTCTAATTAATGTAGCATATTTGTCTTTATAAGTTTGCTTTCTCATGTCATGCCTGTCAGTCAAGTTTCAGTGTCGCAAAGGTAATCGTACCTATCTGCTATGAGATTTTTCACACATATTTTTGTATTAAATAAAACAAATAAAATACCTTAGTGTAATGAATGAAACATAAATAAAACAAAGACAGTAGAGAGTGGAGTTTAAGACAGAACCCTCCACTAATGTGGGGAAGGCTTAAACTCTCAGAGGACTGTTATGTTAAAATCCGTACGATTTCACGAATATTTCTCATCAACAAAAATTAACTAAATGAATCCCATGCTTCACCCAGTTGGAGAACCTAGGCAGGGGCGCAACAACCGCCGTATCAGCCCTATCAATGATACGGGGTCCCAAATCGTTTGTAAGCAAAAATACGTACTGTTATCCTCAATTTCTGTTAAACCCTATATCCCGAAAAAAAAAAATCTTTAGTTATTTTCAGACCAGGGTCGGGGCCCCCTCCGCCAAAGATGCAAATGAAGTCAAGTGATACAATCCGTTTTTGTTCCCCTTTCGCTTAGAGATAATTAACATTTTTAATAAAAAACAACAACTTAGAGCCCCTCACGCGCACTCACTCATTACTTCATTGAAATTGTGTAAAAATGCACCTATAGCAAAAATGAGAAAAATCTTGATCTCATGTACAACATATTCAGCACTATCGGTGAGATCATAAGATTTAAGAAACTCCTTACACTGTTCATTGCTCAACGGGTCAGATGGACCTGGCTCATAATAAAATCGTTTTGGCCCACACGATTTTCGAATTTGACTGTTTTTAAGTTAATCGTGAAAACTTTATAGCCAAAATGTCAGAAATAGAGCTCGCACTCTCATTGATTAATTGTTTGCGAAGTTAATTTTATTATAAACCAGATGTCAAAAATGTCTACATCGTATAGTCCATTTACTGATTTTATGTTATTCGCGCAAGTATTCTGAAGGGGTAGTTTGTGAAACTATCGAGCTCGCTACGCTCGCTTATTCAACAAATTATGACATTTTTATATTTATCACGCAAGGTTTTAATATACCAAAGTCAAGGGCCAATTTACAAAAATTCCGATGTCCACCCCGGCCTTTAAGGAGATTCTTGTCATACAAACTACCAACATAAAACATTAACAAATTATACACCTAAATCTTCCTCAATAGACAAAGTAATTCCACTTTGTCAATTGGTGAAAACCGCATGAAAATCCGTTCAGTAGTTTTTGAGTTTATCGCGAACAGGCAGACAGACGCGGTGTGGAACTTTCTTTCATACATATGTTATTCTTACTATTAAGGTGATTCAACGCCCATACTAAATTTCTCTCGATATTCTTTCATTTGTTCGAGTGTTTAGTGATTGTATTATGATTTTTACTCTTAGTAAATGTATTCAATGGTGCGCAAAGTGGTTTTCTTTTCTAAAGCAGTTAAATCGAAAAAAGCACAAATCGCCGCTTGATGGCGTTGTTTTGTGATTTAATTATTTTTCTTTTTCATTGCTTTGTTTTACATTATTAACATGTGGAAATCTATTTCGCGCACAATTGAACATATTTTCTAATAGCCATTTGCACAAAAACGTTACATAAAAATTGTATGATAATCGTACCGCCTTAACACGCGAATGGCTTGGATTTAAGTTACTCATTAGCATCCCTTGTAGCCGTGTGGTGACCAGTAGAGTAAAATAGCACCAACCCCTTACACTCGTGGGTGTCGTACAAGGCGACTAACGTTTAGAGGCAAAATATCTAGTCTCCATAAACTGGAAAATGGGCAGCAGCGTTTTTCATTGTTATGTTTGCAACACTGCAATCTCCAACCCGCCTGCCAAGCGTGGAGATTATGGCAATAACCTCCCCTTTTGCGGGAGAGGCCCAAAGTCCTGTAGTGGACTGTTATGGGCTGTGATGATGATGATGATGATCCCTTGTAGTTGGGGGTACTAACTATGGGGCCCCAGACAGCTATTGATACGGGGCCCCTAGAAAGCAAGCAACGCCACTGAACCTAGTTCACCTAGGTGAAACACGGACCCAAACACAATTTTAGTAATTACTGTCTGTACAAATTACCCGATAAAATAGTGGTAAGCAAATGTATTCCATCACCGACATCATAATGATTATTATTAGTCCACTGTTGGACTTGTTTGAGCCTCACTTTATTAAATAAACACAATCAACATTACGGTGCATCTACCAGGAGAACATAAGAGGCGAAATAAGTACGACCCCTAACACGCGGATCCCTAAAGCCAGTGTTACCAGCAGTATTTTCCAAAAAAGTACGTCTGGGCTCTTAAAATAGTACGAAAATGGCTAAAAAGTTACGATTTCTTCTTATTATCTTCTATATTTTATCGGCCTTGGGGGGGGGGGGGGATGATTTTTAGTCAATTAATGACGTTATTTTGTTGCCGGTGGCTAAAATCAACCCTTCCTTCCCATTATTTTTCAGTATTTTGCGCACAGGAAAGGTGAAGCTCAGCTAAATTCAGCATTTTGTAAAAACGTACTAAATAGTACGATGTGGAGCAAAGTACGCTTAAGGTACGACAGTCGGCCAAATAGTACGTAAATCGTACTAAAAGGTACGATCTGGCAACGCTGCCTAAAGCGCTGCCTGCTGCCACGCCTCCCGCCTCGCCTCCCGCCCCCCGCCGCCCCGTGCGCCCCGCGCCGAAAGTCGCGGGAAATACTCCGCCACGAGGCCCATGTGTCGACACGCCGGAATTTTGGCAGTGTGCATGCTGCACTTGGGTGTGTCGTTTGAACCGCTGACGCCGACAGCGTGGCTTTTTGTGTTAAAATGTACCTATTTTCGAGTCGTGTTCGTTTATTCGGTTTTTAGCTTTTCGCGTGATCGGTGTGATTGTTTGTTGCGTTGTATGTATAGGATACCTAAGTACTGTGAAAATAACTGTGATAAGACTGTAAACGATATGAATGAATGAATGATTTATTGCTTCTGGTACCAATATTAACGTAGTCTTGTTTGTGTACAATGTTCAACAGTTTAAGTATTGTGATAATCATTATTCTGTGCATGAGTGCAACCAAGCAGTAGGCCAAAGACCATGTTACCTACCTACTTACGTATTGCATAGCAACCAGTGCATGCTGTAGTGTTGTGTATCTGTGTGTATGAGTGTATTTACCTATCGGTCATCGAGCCACAAGAAAGCAAGAAAGTGTGGTTAACTGCGCTGGCACCTGACACTGTTTGTTTCCATAAAATAACGTTTAAAAGGTACGTACCTACATGCTTTAAAGGTCTAGGTGCTAGCTAGACTAGGAGACGCTACCTACCACCTAATAGTGACGATAGAAGCGCAACCGCCGCGCTCGGTTCTTTTCCGACGGGAAATAGGTAGAAAAGACAACGCTTTTATCTTTTCATAAAAACATGTAGGTATTTAGTGGAACCTGTCTGTAATGTGTTTCACCAAAACTAGATTCATAAGTGGTTCCCTAGGTACGTAGGTACTTAGATGAGGGAACCGTGTTAGTAGGTACCTAGTACTTACCTATCTGTGTAGAGCCATTTTGTCAATTGAACGAATCCCGTTTTAGTGTAGTAGATATCTACTTTAGTACGTAGCTGACTATGTTTATTTTTATTTAGTTTAAGTACCTGCGGCAGTCCACACCGCGGGTCCGGCTGTCTTCCAGACTGATTAACATGTTTTGTTTTTTATTTACGTAGGTTCCTACCTACCTAACCTACTTAGATACTGTTTTTAGGCCTTTAGTTAATAAGTACCTAAGTATTATGATTTTAATTCTTATTTTACTTTTGTTGTGCTGGGGTGGGTTGTTCTGTTAGGTACCTACCTAGTAGAAATCATCTCGGTGTTAATGACCTGGTTTTGCTCTCGCGCACGAGGGCCTGGGCTCCGCCTTGACCATGATCCAGGATTTCGCATTTCTGGTCATTACGTCTGACAGTCCTGAATCCTGCCTGACCCTACTACCAGGGGAACCTGATTACCTGACCAGATTAAAATCATGGTTAGACATTCAGTCGCCTAAATGTGCAGGTTTCATCACGATGTTTTCCGTCAGAAAAGGTCACTGGTACGTGGCGGCAGCGGGTGTCGAACCCGGTACCTCTCGCGTACGACTCGGATACCGTAACCTTAGGCCACCGACGACGCTCCGACTATTTAAGCATACCTACCTATTGAAAATAATTAGTGTAGGTAAGTTCCTAGTTAATTTGGTAGAGATTATTCATGGAGATAAGTAGGTAACATTTAGTTCGGCGCCTGGTAGCAAGATGTAGGAGGTTCGTTTGTTTTGTTATGAATGGCGCGAGGTTATTAAACTCTTCTTTATGGTGTGTACACACTCAACTTACGCCAACGAAGCGTTGTCGGCCGATTTGGATTTCTAAGGTCCAATAGGTAATTGTATTTCGTGGTCAAGCAAATGATCTTTGGGAGTTTTGGGAACCTATTCGGGCTCGTAATCGCACGTTTGTTCGTTGGCCTTCGGTATCCGCCCAAGCTGCGTTTGGTCGATTGCTTCTATCCGTTTGATGTTACCGCCACGCTGCGCTGCGGAGCGCCGGCCGGCACACGCCAACGGTGCGTGTGTACGTAGCATTAGGCTCCTGGTACTAGGCTTAAGGAGGTTGCTCTTTTTTCATAGGGGTCGCACGCGGTTATTAAACTTCTCCTTCTAGGATCATCAACTTGAAATAGAGCTGCGCATCAACGTAGTCGATATGGTTATTTTTCTTTAAAAACGAAGATTTTTTATAAAAATTAAAATTCAATGTCTGGATAATATGAAGTCGCCAGTGTACTCTTTGCAAGCTATACTTTAACACCCTTTCGGCTTTATACATGTATTATGAAACACCCTGTATACCTCTTGTATATCGGCTTCCCGTGACTTTATAATGTCGTATGTCTATCTCGCGACTATACTAGGTAGGCACTATTGGCAATACCAATATCATCACATACGTCTAGTAGTGCACATCGTTTTTGATAATAGAACGGCCTCTCACCAACTCGACTTCAAATAAGTGCTGGGTGAGATGGTGCAGATAATTCATTTTTGTCATTGTTTGTGACGCTCTCTTTTCCAATTGACTTGGCTTTATGTGTGATACTAAATACTCTGTAATATCATGTTGTACCTACATACTTACCACATTTACTGCAATAAATAATTGAATTGAATTGATAAATAACGTCACTAGAATCGGCGGCATGCTGGTACCTTTTACGCTACCTTTATTATTGTCCGAACATGCTGCAACTTTTAGGACCGAATTCTCGCGTAGTGTCTAGGGCTTACAAATATTCGAAAATTTAAGTATTCGAATATTCGAATATTTGAATATTATTCGAAATATTGTGAAATCTGTAATCAGGGTTTTAACTACGTTTTAAATGATTGTTTGTGCAATTGGCCGTTTGTAAATATTTTCTAATGAGCGTGAAATGGATTTCTACATGTTAATAATATAAAACGAAGCAATGAAAAATAAAAATCGCAATTCATCTTACCAGCTTGAAGTCCTTAAGCCCGAAGAAGATGGGCGTCCACGCCCAGTTCAGCAGCAGCTGGCCACCATACAGCGACAGCGGCAATATAGCTTCCTCTGAGGACAGAGTAAGAGAAACAAATAAATGAACAATAACAATAATGTTTTAACATGACATGTATTTAAATTGCTTTATGATTAATAAATAATTTTCTTTTTGTTCTAATATAATAAATAACATAAATACACTTCATTACTAATAAAAACTTAATTTTAATAAACAATAATACATTACGACGTTTAATGACCTACGCCTTCATAGCACATGTTATTTATTTATCACTGTATGCACAAATTAGCCGTGTGGTGACCGGTAGAGTAGAATAGCACCAACCAACCCCTTACACTCGTGGGTGTCGTACAAGGCGACTAACGTTTAGAGGCAAAATATCTAGTCTCCATAAACTGGAAAATGGGCAGCAGCGTTTTTCATTGTTATGTTTGCAACACTGCGATCTCCAACCCGCCTGCCAAGCGTGGAGATTATGGCAATAACCTCCCCTTTTGCGGGAGAGGCCCAACGTCCTGTAGTGGACTGTTATGGGCTGTGATGATGTATGCACAAATGGTACAAAGGTGGACTTACAGCTTAGTAGCTTTATCTACCAGTCTACCCGAAAACTATTAATAAAAATTACAGGCGATTAGCAAACATCGATAGGCAGCCAAACGTACAGATATACCACTTTCAGACAAGTATCACCACGAACTAAAATGGAAAAGAAAGGAACGAAAGAAATCAAAGATATCGGGTGTACTACCACGGTTAGGTTAGGTTTACCTCGATATTTCGACGCAGTGTCGACGAAATGTTAACCGTGAAGATGGCTTTAGACTATCCAGTGCGTGGAAAACAGTGATTAACTTATCATAAAGTAGCCAATCACTTCAACGTATACAATCGCAAAAATAGTTCGACTTTTTGCAACCAAAGCAACTTGTTCTGGTATTCTAGAGGTATATCCATACGTAGCAGAGAACACATTTCATCAGGTAACTTGCGAGTTAAACTACAAAATAACATGAAATAATCGAGTTTATTGATACGCATAATAAAGTCTGTAGACTTAATTTCGAAAATCATCAATTTTTGGCCCTCATTTTTCAGTTTTTTTGTGGATTTTAGTCCTACTAGGTACTTTGTTTGTAATAACTATTTTCGTAGTCATAATATTGTAAGAAATGAAGTGGCGCCGAATGATTTAGATGGGGTTTTCACAGTTTTATAGTTTGGAGTCCAACTTAAAATCTAGGCCATGTTTCATCTAATTAGGTTGGGTAAAACCACACATACAGCTTGACCTCTCCGTAGTACTAACTTTCATACATTAGGGAGGTCATTTAAAATGGTGTTTTGGGAACATAATAAAATGCCCTAAAAACGATTTCCACGCTGACGACGCGGACAAAAAGTAGTCATTAACAAAATTTTGTTTTAGTTAGCCTAGCCCTAGCAAGATTATATTCGTTCAACCTTGACTTAAAAATTGCTCGAATTGACGCCCAAAATACCCGCCAACCCAGACTGGAAAGATTGATCTGAGATAAAATGTCACGTTATCATTTCTCGGAAACATTGTCTTGCATAACATCTGTACAGTATGTAACAAACGATGTCACGTCACATGTGCAGTGGGTTTTTTAGTTGTACTAGACAGGCATTTGACCGCAATCTCACCTGGTGGAAAGTGACGATGCGGCCGAAGATGAAGCATGCTTGTCTAGGAACAGCCTATTCACTCTAGCCTTAAAAGTTGGTATTTGGCTGATGCATTGCAGAGGTGGCAACAGTACTCCATTGAGGATCGAACTTGTGCTTGACATAACTGAAGCAACTGCTTTGAAGTGAAGTACCGCCTAACCTTTGAGTGGAGACCAAATTTCTTGGCTCCAGTATTTGTTTTGGATTCGATGTACTGACCGAAGTGAAGATTGGTCGTAACTCAACACCAAGGAACAGTAGGTTGTCGGTAATTTCCACAGGTACATTCCGGAAAGTCGGAGCTATATGGTACCGACTCCGATTGGCGGAAAACAAACACGTCTGTTTTCGTAGCGTTGAACGCCACTAGATTGACTTCGCCATAAATTGAGGCCCCCAATCACTAGCTTGAGACTACCTTGAGAGCTTCGTTCAAACGACCAACCATGGCCTCTCGACAATCTCGTCCCTGTTGGCTTTTACCTCTGACAGATATCTATCCGTTACTGTGCTGTCGTCTGCGTACCCAAAGGTACCTTGTACAAGCAGATCGTTAATATGCAGCAGGAATAGAGTCGCGGACAGAACCGACCCCTGAGGAACTCCCGCGTCGAAAGCCTGAAGATCAAAGGAGTAACCATCGAGAACTACACGGATTAATCGTCCACTCCGAAAATTCGATATCCAGGTGCAAAAGCCTACAGAAATAACAAATGAGGGAAGCTTGCTTAGAAGGGCTGCATGCCAACCCTGTCAAAGGCCTTGGAGATATCAAGAAATCCAGCATGGGCTTCGCCATGCTTTTCAATGGCCTCACTCCATATATATATGGCAAGGTCCTCAGTCGACCGACCACGACGGAATCCGTACAGGTGATTGGTGAGGAGATCGTTACCTTCACGATGCGCAAGGAGTTTGTTGTTCAGTGCACGCTCCGTAATTATACAAAGTATAAAGGTGACCGAAGTAGGGCGGCGGTTTACAGGGTCTGCGTGGATACTCTTTTTGGGCACGGGCTGCAACGACTTAGCTACAATACCAGTGCGTCTCAAGTGAGAGGCGATACAGGTGCGTGAGAATAGGAGACAACTCGGGGACACACCCACGCAGGACTATTGCTGACACACCATCAGGTCCACTAGCCTTGTTAACATGTGTGGAGTTTTTCGCAAAGCCGCGTCGTGGTAGTCTACACGTGACATCGTAGATTAGGTCAAGGCGGGCCTCAGGCGCTCGCGCGCGTGGGTACAATAGGGATCAATAACCAGTTGATCCACAACCAAACATACGAGTTGGGCCCACTAGATACTAGGCCACCGACGATCATCATCCAATACGTCTACTGACCTGTAAACCCGTCGCACTCCTCCAGCACCAAATACGAGGCGTACCCCATGGAGCTGTAGAGGGCGGTCCACGCTGGCCCGAAGACCCACTTGGGAGGAGTCCAGGTGGGCTTCTGCAGGGAGTCGTACCAGGTCTTGTCATCGCCTGAGGACAAATATATTATTATTTTTGTGGCATTTAAGCACTCTACTTACGTCACCGACGCGTACCGGAAGACGCAACGTGGGTAGGCCTCCCACCAGGTGATCCGACGACCTGGTAAAGATTGCAGGTACCAGCTGGATGCGGAAGATCCCTTGTGGAGATCGCGGGGGGGAGGCCCATGCCCAGCAGTGGGCGTCCTTCGGCTGATATGATGATGATGACTTACGACACTGTGCATGGCCGGTCTAGGAGGGAGATAGACAGTTGATACTAATCCTTATGAAGTATAAAATAAAGTAGCTTTTCGGATGTGGGTGCGAGGTCAGACGTCCGACCAAGGCCGGCTGGCCGTAAAAGGCCCCATAGATTAATATCAGCCTGTCAGTTAAACACAATAGGTCACACACTAACAGTTCCGTTTAAGGTTTTGGACTAACGACTAATACGAACTGAGAGTGTGTGACCGCTTGACAGACCGGACAGTCCTTGGCCTTGAGGCTAAATAAACACACATTAGCAGGAAGTCGGCCAGCGGCCTGTCTACCGTCAGTCGAGCGTCTTCAGTTTTACGGAATCTGCCGAATCACAACTGCTAGTGTGTAGTCGCAGACGTCGCAGTAGGCCACTGCCGGCAGGCAATAATCGTTTTAGTGTGTAGACGTTATTGCCCTAGGACGGCAGGCCGCTCGCTACGACCAGACTGCAGGAGGACTGATAATGAATGGGGCCCTTAAGGGTTGGTATCAAATGTTTAGCTGCCTCCTAGATCGGACCTGCAATAGTATCGATTTCGGGTTGTTCTGAGTGGGAGTTTTTAATGAAGTTATTATTTATACTAAAATCGGCCTCAGGGTTCGTATTAAAATACACGCACTATGTCAGTGAGTAATACTATTCCTGATCAATAAAAAAAAATGTTGCTTCCGTAAAAATAACCTGTCTATACTCATGTTCAGCAAACAACTTCAGATATGCAAATATGGTGATGTCACAATCTTGTATCGGTTTGACCTTGACATAAAGCGTATAAGGTATAAAATTTTAAACCAGTTCCTTGTCTTTACACGACATTGTCAATTGTAATGTATTTCACTATGTTTACAATACGAGCCGCTTTGGTACAACCTTTATAATGCGTACGGCTAAGGAATGAAACATGTTGCCTGCGAGTGTGTTCGTCACTCACCACCAGGTGAGATGGCGGTTACATACCCGGCTAGTCAAATTTAAAGAAACATCGACGTTGATATTTTCGGATTCCGACAGAATGTTTTACAGTAGGCAAACAGGCAAGCAGGCCACCTGATGAGAAGTGTTCACCACCTAAGAACATCAGCAACACCAGGGGCGTCACCGTGTGCCCACTTCTAATGAAACTTCTATATAACTCTTGAAGGATCCCTTGTCCTAATCTGTACGGCTAGCACAAGTTGCTGTCGCGCGTGATAAGTAAGGAAAGGCGCGACATAAATACTACTATCTCTTTCATCTTGATAATGAGAGAAGGAAACAAACGCTCTCTCGCGGCGCGAGCTGTATCGCGGACACTCTTTACATTATTTTAACCATTTAACGCCGACGCCGCGGGCCACCTCGACCTGTGGAACCTCAATCGGGACACTGAGGTGAGCCATACACACACACACACACACACTATCAGTCTTACCACAAAATAGTTTACCAAGTATTGGACATCTATTGTAAGGGTGCTTATGCAGGGATTGCAGTATGTTGAATGTGAAAGATAATGTTTAAAGTTATATAAATTATTATAATGAGCCATACACCTTTAAGAGTTATACAAGAGGTTTCATTAGAGGTGGGCACACGGTGACGCCCCTGGTGTTGCTGATGTTCTTAGATGATGGTGAACAAGGAAACATAGCGGCTGGGAGGTTGTTCCACAATCGAATAGTACGGACAAGAACGTTAAGACGTTCTTTCGAACCATAACATGAAAACCGTAATGTGGATGTATTTCCATTTTAACCGATATTCAAACACACTACAGACTAAATTAGAGGTGGGTGACATCAGTAAAATATAATACAAGGACCTTTCTCCCATGCACACTAAGGTTGTGGAATGAACTATCTAGAGAGGGTTTCACTGGAGAGTACAACATGGAGTTCTTCAAGATAGGGTGAAAAGGTTTTTATGGGGTCGGCAACGCGTGGGTGATGCCCATGGTATTGCAAACGTCCATAGGCTGCGGTGACTGCTAACCATCAGGCGGGGCGTAAGCTCGTTTGCTACCTTAGTGGTATACAAAAAATTAGATTTTCTGTGAAAAGTGTAAACATACCTTTCCTGATTTGTCCGGCAAAGTAGATGCCGTTAGCCCAACCTCCAAGGTTGGGCAGCACAATGGACCCCATTATACCCCAGCTGGACATGGCGTAGTCGCTGTGAATAACAGAAGTTATGTTTGTGAAGAAAACACGGTAACCAAAACTAATGATGAAGACAAAATTAAGACCCAGTACACCCAAATGTTATGAAACAGACCTCTTTTAATTACAATATTATGAAATTTGAATATTATGATAATTAAAGGAGTCAATATTGTCATCAATATTCATCATCATTAATATTAATATTCTGTATATGTGTTTGTAGCAATAGTGTAACGGAAAGGGCATAAGAAAAGAGTTTGGTAAGTTATTTATTATGTATTGTCATTTTGTTACATAATACATTAAAATATTTAAATTTCTTATTGACAAATAATATATCTTGTTACAAAATCAATATGGCTAGCTTATTCAGCATCTATTGATGGAATATAATTTGGATTTGACATTGTTTAGCTTTGTCTCATTATGGCTGACATACTGTAGTGTAACATACATCCCAATGGCTCCATGTACCAATGCCTATTCTTGAGTTATGTACATTAGTTGATTACTAACCACTTCAAACGGTGAGCAAGAACATTGTTATGAAACCTGCACATTCAGGCGACTAAAAGTGTGACCATAATGTAATCTATTTAGGTTTCAAAGTTAACAGGGTCACAGAAGTGAGATGACTGTCGCTCCACTGTAATTACTGATCCTGCCAAATCAGGGATCATGGTAAAGGCGGTCCCGGACTCTTGCATGAGAGAGCACATATTGGACATTAACGTCGAGATTATCTTTTATAGTACTAGTGTTACATTAAATAGAGATACCTAAACGTAGACTCCACCTCCTCAACAGCGTCATTATCACCCATCAAAAACTTTTCCATTTTAAACCTATCAAAAATTTTTCCACTACCGGTAATTTCCACAACCACTAAAACCCAAGCACCCAACACACACTCTTGAAAGAAACTGTTCACTTTGCAGGTGAGTGTGATATTTTGCGCCAATTAATCATGGCTGCCTTATCTTTTAACTGTTAGCTGATAAAGCGTTAATATAGTGACAAAAGGTTATTGAGTGGCTACATAATAGCAGTTAGGTATGAAACAGGGAAAGGCAAGGTAGTTAGTGTTTACTTGTTTAGTACTGGCTTACTTACCCGAGAGTTCGATGTCTAAAGTAAAATAATTAATTAATAATCGTAACTTTATTGAACTAAAGTTTTAGGGTGACGCAATTACTACCGGTACCCGTTGACAGAAGTTTATTTTTGGGGTACTAATATATTATACTTTGTACGTGTTGCAAATTTGCAATTTTACCTCCAAGTTTTGCTCTCTATATATGTTCTTAGGAACAAGTTTACGTAATATAAAGTTCACTTACTTGCTTTTCTCTTGCTGATCAATCAATCAGATCAGCGAAATGCTGCTGGAAACTGTAAAAAATCACGTGAAAATTCGAAAGTAGCAGGGAAATCGACCGAACAACGTACTATGATAATAAATTAAATTGTACGGAAACCGTACAATTCATCCAACTACTTCGATATTTTCAAATTGGTAGGGTATTCATGAACAAATAAAAAATGACATTGACAGAAACATTTCATTTCACGCATTTCAAATGACGTCATTTTTAAGTTATACAAAACTAGTGGACCCGGCGCGACTTCGTACGCGTACACCTATTTTACCCTTACCTACCCTTTTTTTCTTACTTAAAAACCTTCCTCTTGAAACACTCTATCTATTAAAAAAAACCGCATCAAAATCCGTTGCGTAGTTTCAAAGATTTAAGCATACAAAGGGACATAGGGACAGAGAAAGCGACTTTGTTTTATACTATGTAGTGATTACGTTCGGATACATTTCCGAAATGTCACAAATAGAGAGAAACACTAATCACATGATCGCTGATAAGTTGAAATGATAACAACTGATAAGCATTAAAAACAGTCTTTTGTTTGTGTTTATTGCTTTCTATTGTTTCTTTACCCTAAATACGTAACTTAATTTGTGCCGGCAGCGTAACCCGTAACCAGAGGTGAAGGGAATCATTGAAGTAAGCACTAATATTGTAATCTTATTGACGGACAATAACACTAAGTAGGTATTCGCTTTACAAAAGAAACTGCTAGATTTGCTAGTCTTTACGTCGCACCGGCCGGCATCTCACCTCATTTACATACAATAGGTGCAAAGTATGTTGCGTAATAAACACTACTTATACCTGTGCTTATACATAAACTTGTTATTCTACATTTTCACGTTTTAGCCATGCCTGAGTGGACTTTAGTAAGCTCCATATTATTGCCCAATGTTGGGGGTTGGGCAAGTTCCCTCACTATGATGGGAGAAGTGAAAAGACCTGACGGAAAAGCCTGGTACCAGACTATTAAAAAGCCAGCATGGACTGCCCCAAACTGGATATTCGGTCCTGCATGGACTGCTTTATACTGCGGCATGGGCTATGCTTCCTACATGGTGTATAGAGATTGCGGAGGATTTACCGGTTAGTAATGCCTGTTATTATTCCCCCTTGTTCAATCGTAACACCAATACTTCCTTATCTACTTCTACTGCCAAACAAAAATACTTGTGTTGTTGTAATCCGGTTTGAAGAATGAGTTTACCAGCATAACCACAGGCATAATGCATTACCAATATAGGCCTCGCAGTGATCAGGTATTATGATGTGAGACCTTTTACCACTTCAAATTGTGTAGAAAATATACACAAATAATATTATTATAATAGCCAGAGTCATGTCAGAGTAATCTAATTATAGAGCGTAGATAAGTGAAATATAGCCTGTGAACCATTGGACTATCGATAATCTATCATTTGTAGTTTGAACCAAGGTTATGGACTCAATTTCAGCACCAAGTAGTAATGCCTTTACAAACTGATTGGACGAATATTTTAAGAAAAAATATTAATTAATTGAGAACGTCAAATAAGCTGAGGATTGTGAGATACAGACATATCACTTGTTCCAACTGCCTGTCTGTTCAGGAATAATAATAATATTTTAACCAATTTATTTTATAATTGTAATATACTTTCTATTTATCATTTCAGATGAGTCAGTTTATCCTTTGGCACTGTATGGCACCCAATTGGTACTGAACTGGATGTGGACACCAATATTCTTCAGATTCCATCTCATTAGTTTGGTAAGTCCTATAAAATATTAACTCCCGAGTCTTTTCGACCTGATTTACATTAGTAGTGTTTAGCATAGTTGTCAAATGAGCAACTACACCGGTGTAAACATTTCCACACATTTCCATACACGGTCCATACATTTCTGTCAGTCCTTTGGATAGTTTATTTCTACTAAACTCATTAAACATTATGTTACATATTGTATCGTTTTTTACTTAATTAAATTATTTATTTATTATATAGGTAGGTATTAGCACTTATCGGAGGAGCAATCGTCATTTTTTCTTTTGTCCGTAAAATTTTTTCTTCCACACAGGCCTTCATCCACATAGCAGCATTGGACTTCGCAGCGCTTTCCACTACTGCTCTCTTCGCGCTCGTGAACAAGAGGACTCTGCTCCTAATGACACCATACCTCGCTTGGCTGTCTTACGCCACCTGCCTTAACCTCGCAATATGGCGTCTGAACAAAGATGGCGGCGATGAGGACGAGAAGAAGATTATGGAATAAAAGTAAACACGCTAATATATCAATGATGCTGGGATTAACTTTCTAAAGGATCCATCGAAAGGAACCCCATCAGGCATGTCGTAAGCTTGTTTGCCACATTAGCGGAATAAAAAAAAGGCTGATGAACAGTTTAGCTCAAACCAAATGACCTGAACAATAGGAACAAAAACCGAATGGGGATCCAAATAAAGTACTTTCTATGTCTATGAATGGCCGGCTTGGAATGATCGATGCACTTGACCTAGCACAATGAGTAAGGAAGAGAGTAGGTACCGTGCGCGCGCGAGTTCATGTCCATCGGGAAAGACCGCCTCGTAATTCGAGTAGCATTAGCATTCAATTATTGAAGGCTCGATACATTGCTATCTCACTCGGCTGCGGTTTGAGCGAGTAAGATGGCGATTTGTAATCCGTTCGAGTTAGACGGTCGGGCCCGATGGACATGAACTCGCGCGCGCTCAATACATACATAGGACAGGACTGGGGTTTTCATTCTGTAGAATGAATTTCCTACAGTAGTGTTCCCAAGCCGGTACAGCCTTCAAGAAATGAGATTGGCGAACCTTCGCGACACCCCTGGTGTTGGGAATGTCCATGAGCGGTGGTGATTACTTACCATCAGGTGGCCTGCTTGCTTGTTTACCTCCCTAATATATAAAAAAATCTAACATTGACACAAAGTGAAGGAACGGTAAATTTTACTTTTTTTTTGCCTAGGGCACACGGACGAACGGTCCACCTGATGGAAAGCGGCCACCGTCGTCCAGGACATCTGCAACCTAATGGTAATCCATTCAAAGTGATTGAACTTTACATAAAATTCAATATTATATATGAACTGGCATTATTGAGAGTTAACATCCGTAGTTTCGTATAACGGGCTTAGAGAGTAAACTCATTATGATCCTTTGCAGCTATCATGCAATGTAGTGAAAGAACTTTGTTTTGTATAAAGTAGTTAGTAAGTGAGACTGAACTATATTTTGCTAAGGGAGATGTCTCGATATTTTACTAAAGAAAAAGAAAATCAAATTTATAATAATTATTATTAAAATTATAATAATATTTACATGAAAAATATACACAATGTAAATCACTTCATGCGTTTCAGTTTGTTCAGCTCCCCTTGCTGTATTGAGGCGTCCTTGTATATCTGTTTCACCTTGTCCTTGCGTACGTTGTCGCTGGAAGAGAGAGATAGCGTTATTAGTCAATTAATTTTGAATTATTCCAGAAATCCCCACAGCACATATAAATTCATCAGAGTGGGGATTTTTGGAAAAAAAAATGTAATTAATCCCCACGTGTTATAGCTAGTGTCAAATAAGAAGCGACTTGGCGGGTCACGTGGTCCGAGTTGCGCTGCATTCGATTACCTGCGCGAAATCCCTTCCACTGCCATTTGACAAGTCTCTTCTTCCGTGCCGCGGGTTTTAAATTAAATTAAACATCATTTATTTCAGACAATGTCCATACATTTAGGTCAATAATAGATCAATACCGTTTTTTCCATAATTCCCCACACTTGGTGGCCCGCTTGCCTGTTTGCCTACCGTACGACATAAATAAATAAAAAAAAAAAAAAAACTTGGGTGTATTTATTTGTCTAGTGGAAATGTTTGAAAAAAATACTAACAATCCCCACAGGTGAGGATTTCTGGAATAAACCGTATTTTTTATCTTTATCGAAGAAACACGAGTGAAGATAATAGATTGTGAGGGTGCCGTAGGTTATCTTACGATATCGAGTACAGGAAAAAATCCACTTAGGCACTGAGGCAGACCGGTTCTTTTATTTCTAGAACCCACAAGAGGGTATGTAAGTACTATCGCTACAAAAATTCGAAGTTTGAGAAATTAAAAAAAAAAAAAATTTGTGCCAGTCCAACATTTCGTATGTCTTCTAGACGTCATATATCACTACAAAAGCGCACCCCGTCCCTACGGGGTGTAGCATCCGATGAAACCTGGAAAGCCCTTCCGGCTACAGGTGCTCCCAGGGGGTGTTTAGCACGTATGCGCCTAGGCCCCTTTTTGGCGAGTCGTGCATAACCAGTCCGGCCGGCCGGCTAATACTCATGAGAGTCCACCTCCTCCCTCCCAACCGCTATACCGGAGGGTGCCCATTTCCCTTGCGTTGGAAGCAAAAAAAAAATTCCCTGCAAATTTTTCTAAGTTCTGCAGTGTTCTCTCTGCAGCTGACTGTACTAGGATAAATCGGCTTTCAATCGGCACGCTCATAGCCCGTCATCACCTTAGAAATTGAACTACAGGTCTTGTCCTCCTTACGAAGTAAAGAGTTTCTTTCGTCACTGCTCGGACACTCACCTCTGAATCTTCTGCTTAATCTTCACAGAGGCAATGTACGCCTTGTCTCTTCTTATCTCCCTCAGTGCTCCCTTCATCTCCTTTTTCACCTTGTTCTGGAGGCGGGCGCGTTCCGCCTGTTCCCTGGACATCTTACCACCCTTGCTGCCGGTGAATCTATTAAATAGAGTAGGAAATAAATAAAAATCTATGAAGGTTATCGCGAGGAGCGTCGGGGACCGAGTGTTTAAGGTATCCCACAAGCAAGCGAGAGGCACCGCGGTCGAATCCCGCTGCGGAAATGTACCAATGACTCTTTTTGGAGTTATGTACAGTTGAATGCTACCCGATGCTTTTACGGTGAGCGAAAACATCGTGATGAAACCTGCACATTTAGGCGACTAAATGTGTAACCATGATCCAATCTGGTCAGGTTCCCCAGGGTCACGGAGGTCAGATGGCAGTCGCTAAACTGTCTGCCAAATCCTGGATCATAGCCAAGGCACAACCGGGACATAAAAGCCAAGATGATGATGATTGAAAGTTTTCACAATTTCAAAAAGCAACATTTTGCAATATTATTACAATACAACAAAATGCAATATTTTAAGTTAAATTTAATTACAGTGTAAAAAGTGTTTTTTAATTTATGAAATAGTTAACACGGGTCTTTGGATACGTTACACCGGCGGCGCCATGAGCGGTATATAGTACAATGCCACTGTTCCATAAAAAAAGTAATTAAAATATCAAATATAAATTAGAATACTTACACTTCCTGTACATCCGGCTCGTACAGTCTCAATGCCTTAGGCCGCTTCTTCTCCTTCGAAAGAGGCGTGTAAGTCTTCGTTTCTAAATACTCCTTCATATGTTGCAATACATCTTGCAAAGTTCTCGCAACCTTCTTCGGATACAACTCTAAATCAATCCTACTGAACAACTTTACGTGGGGCTCAAATATACACCTTTGAGCTTCTATATCGTTACAGTTGTCAAAGTACTCCCTCAGTTGACGACTGCCCACTAACAGGCATCGAATCTTGAAGTCGTTGCCTATTTCTTTTAAAACTAAATCCTTGGCCGCCATCTTGTTCTCGACCGCCATTTTAGAGCAATCCTTTTCTAAATTCAAAATCTTGGCGTCTTTGTGCAATCTAAATGGCGGAACCACTTGAATCGGATTCAGTATTGATGTATTTGCTGACAAGTATAGCAGCCCTCTAAGGAAGTTTATAGCTGATGGCACAAACCGTTTCGACAGTACTGTGTACTCCAGTATCAACGCCGACAGGAATAATCCTCTCGACAAGGCGTAAGCGTCGTTGAACCTAGCTGTCGATAATATTTCCGACATGAAAACTAGAGCGGGTGTCGTAACTGGATGTCGGTAGTCCGATGTCGGATACAACAAAGAGACCAGCTTGAAAAATATCAAAGTGTCCAGATCGGGCATCTTTTTCGGACGCCTTTTGTAGATCTCGTGTTTTTCTTTGAGTAGTTCTGTTAGAAACTTCTTTGAGGATACTTTGTTTGTGTGGGCTAGGTCATAGAATATTGGTGCCAGTTTATCAAATATCAGGAACGATTTAAGTAACTCCCCTTCACTGCTCACTTTACTGAATATGTCATTGACATACTGTAGCATGTGTGCGAACAATCTACTCAATTTGTCTTTGTTGTTCACCGCTAGACCTGGGTCGTACTTCTTTATCAATTTCTGTATAGTAGTCGCTTGCTGTGATGGAGTCTTACCAGCTAGTTGTTCCTGAAAGTTCAAATTTATGTTGAATTTAAAGTTTTAGAATTCAATTCCTAATTTATAAAGTTGAAAAAAGACAGTTTGACATCCAGGATTTGACAGATCAAGTTATTACAGTGGAGCGACTGCCAGCTGACCTCCTTGACCTTGTTAACAAAGGAACCTGACCAGATTGAATCATGATTACCCATTCAGTCGCCTGAAAGTACAGGTTTCATCACGGTGTTTTCCCTCACCGTAAGTGCAATATTTAGTGTACAACTTAACTCAGAAAAGAGTCATTGGTACGTGGCGTCACTGGGGTTCGAACGTGATACCACGTAGTATGAGTCGAACCCCTTAACCGGTAGAAAACTCAGCTACCTATTTCTACAGAGGCCAGTCGGCCTCTAAGGCGCGGTTATACAGAAGTGACGCGGCGGAGGAGCGAGGCGCTATTCTGCTTATGACAAAAACGACGCTTTGCTATATGACTATAAGGTTTATTTTAGGTGTCTTTGATTATACGCTTCCGCCTCCGTTACGTCTCTTCTGTATAAACCGCTACTAAGCCATTATTACTGAGACAACCCGCCTGCCAAGCGTGGAGATTATGGCAACAACCTCCCCTTTCATGGGAGAGGCCCTTAGTCCTGCAGTGGACTGTTATGGGCTGTGATGATGAAGACATTAGTAGAAGAGTTGATGCTAAATTATACTCCACTGGACACCTCACCACTAAATTAACATCTAGATATAACTTTCTCTTACCTTCAAATTATCTCCATCTTCAATTTTCAAGTCAAATAGTGAGCTAATCTTCTCTTCTTCGTTTAATTCGACTTCATCGTCAGAATCCTTATCTGACATTCTTAAATCGTTCAGATCATCAACACTAGCATCTTCACCACTTTCTTCTTCGTCAGCACTTTCCTCATCATCAGAACCGTCTTCTTCACGTTTATCTGCCATGCTTTCAATTTTTGCATTCTTGGATATTTTTTGTGCTTTCGATTTGTTTACATTATCAGAGACCTTTGGGCTTTTCGCAATTGCTGCTTCTTCGACTACTTCTGTATCAAAACTATCTTTTTCACTTTCAACCTTGGATTTATCGAAATTCTTATCACTTTCAACCTTTTTGGATCTATCTACACCCTCAGAGCTTCTTTGAGTTTTAGATTTATTTGAATCTTCTAAGGCTTTCACACTTTCTGCTTCTTCATCAGCATTTTCTTCATCATGAGACTCATCCTCGCTTTCATTGTCATCGGATTTATTAGAATTCTTTTCTTCATGGCTCTTTTTAGTTTTAGAATTATTTAGGTTCTTAGCTTCTTTAGTGTTCAATTCACTTTTGTCATTTTCTTCATCAATTAGTTCATCATCCGACTGTTCATCGTCATCACTCCCGTTGGCCTTTTCATCATCTTCCTCGTCATCGTCACTTGCTTCATCAGATGACGTGTCCGAAACGCCATCATTGAATTGACGCTTTCCATTTGGTACTAAAATCATACATCAATTTTATTAAACACTGCTCTGAAACGATGATGATAGATATAAAGTATTTAAAAAAGCGAAAGTTAGTAAGGATTGATAATTGTTACTATTTCATGCTACTGACTACTCAATGGATATTGATGAAATATCACAGACAGTGTTGCATCTAACTTAATAATAACCCAGAATAATACATACAATAATCTATACCAAAATTGTATGTGATTCGCACGGGAACGCGCGATATAAGCGTAATATAAGCGAAAATAAATAATAAAAGTAATATTATGTCAATATAAATAGGTAAGTACCTGAATAATCCTTAAGCACATGGTCAGGAACCAAGGGTTTCCCATCCTTGTCATATGCCAACATAAATTCCTTTTCATCTTCCAACTCCAAATTGTCATCTAAATCCTCTGCTGATCTAAAAATGCACAAAAATTGTAATTTAGTTGTGATATTGTAGTTTAGTTATTAACACGTTGATTGTCTAGTGTACTAGTTTAGAAAACACACAAAATCTTGCGCAAGCAAACAGGCAAGCGGGCCACCTAAAGTGGTCACCGCGGCCTTTGGACATCAACAACATCAGACCAGTTACTAATGAGTTGCCCGCCTCTGAAGAGACCACCAATATACCTCTTGAACAAGGGACATTACTTTAAGTACTATCATCTGCATAACAATGAATACTTGGGATATTCAGCATATTGATATGCAGAATAAACAGTGTGGGAGATAGCACTGAACCTTGGGGTACTCTAGCAGTACAAGTCTTGGTATCGAAGCAGCATCCATCAACAACGACTTGGATGCTGAAGACACCCTAGGATGAGTCAGAGTCAAAGATGAAGGACAGAAGCTGTCTGCTTGTTATCAACCAAGTAAAGCTAGCAAGTAGGTGTGTTTTTTGTATGTACCTGTGTTTAGGAGCACCAGTCTGTTTTCTAGGTGCTGTTGTCACGTCCTCACCAAGCATCCGCTGCCTCCTCTCCTTCTCTAGCTGTTCTAACCGTAGCTTTTCCTCCTTAGCTTGCTTCTCGTCATTCTTGAGGCCGTCTGATGGCTGTAAATGGGCAAATTCTTGCATTACTAAACATGCATGGAACGTATGACAAAAAGGAAAATAACATGTAAAGGGTGGTGTTTTAAAAGTGGAGAAGATTGAATTGAAATAAAACAAATAAAAAGTAATTAGTATCAGTGAGACTAGCTTTATTGAAAAGAAAATTTTATGGCTTTTATGTTTGAATATGATTTAGGTCATGTGGCTGTTCTGTGTTAATTATCTTAATCATTCAACCAAAGATTCATAAAGCTAGTTTTACCGTTATTAAACATTTTTCCTTTTGTTTTATTTCAAAATTCAAAATTTCTTTATTGATTAGGGCATTCAATATCTCTTTCAATCGTCATAAAGGAGGGGGTAGAAAAGTAGGAAGGAAACGCACAGTGACACGCTGACCGCCCTATGCCAACCACAACTGGACTGTGCCCGACAACGCCAGGCAGAGCCAGACCGCGCTAGATATATTATATAGGTATTTATTGTATGTATTTCTAGTATAATTAAGAAAAGCCACCTAAAACTACAGCAAGAGTAACGCAGTCCACCAAGGCAGCACCCGTTCACGAGTATAACACAGGACCCAGCCATCGTCCTGCCAAACCATGTCCAGGACCATGTCTGTCAACACCTAGCAGCACCAGACAGAATCCAACAATGACCTGGACCCAGTTTACCAATAGAATTACAACTTACCGTGCCCCTCTTGTCAAACTTCAGTTCCCTCATCATCTTATCGTAGTCCTGATTTTTCGCATCATTCTGACTGAGAAGCTTGTCAATCAACCCTTCCTTCTCTTCAATTCTGGCCTTCTTAAAAACTACTGGCTGCAAATCTTTCCATTCACTATCTAACTTCTCTGTTAAGTCTAGAGTCTGTTCCTTCTCTTTTTGTTTCTCTGCTTTCCTCTTCTTCGATTCCGCTATGAGCTGCTCAATGAGATCTTTATGGGACTTCGCTCCGTCTTTGTCGGCTTTTGACAGCATACCACCGCCAAAATGACCTTCTGACACGAAATCATCTGCGGACAGTACACACATTTGTTATAAATTCGTTATTGGTTTGAGAGTGCCTAAGCAACTTAAACGGAAAAAGAAAATTATACGCACCATCCAATCCACCAAACTTTTTGCCACCATCGTCTTCATCATCAGAAGACCGTGGATCATCAAATTTCTCTATCTGCTCCAATGTCTGTCCTCTGTAATAGAAAAAGTGTCAAATAGAAACAGTTATACCTCACTGTCTCGTCATTTAGCTAAAAAATTGTAGCAGTGTACCATTATAGTCCATCTTAGAAAATGTTGACATGTGTAGTAAAACCACTTTACCATAATGCGGCAATTTCCAGCAATGGGCAACACTTTTGGTTGCTTCGGCTACGGAATGTGTTTATGTAAATTGAGAGAGATCCAATGCTCGCATTATGGCAGATAGGGATGGTCCAAGTAAGATAGGCTTTTGATGGGCTCCTTCGCAAGTACACAAGAAAAGCAGCCATGAGGGAAGAATGGCAGTGACTGGTGAAGCACGTCAACAACTCATAACGATCACAACTACTCTGTCAAGAGTGCTATGACTGAGAAGATAACAAAACAAGAAATATACCTGTGAGTCAATATTTCATCATCTGCTAAGTTGTAAATGTTCTTTTTTGTATGCTGGCGAGACCGTTCGGCAGCAAATCGCGCAATCATTCGATCTTCGGCCGAAATCTGGGCATTCTTCTCACCAATACGCTTGTCGATGAATGCGTTTGATTTGTGCATCAACTTCATTTCTGTGCCTAAAGTTTCTTTTCTCTGAAATTGAAAGTAACTTATAACATTTTGATATTTATCCACAGTAAAACAATCATCTTGACGTTAATGTCATGGTTGTGTTTCCGTGCGAGGGTTTGGTGGACGACTTGACCATGATCCATCAGTGGGTTAGAGGATACCAAAGGTTGCAATAAGTCTATTTTCCTCAGCGCCCCCTTTGCTACACTCCAACCCATCAGTGGCATGAATAAAAGGCGATGTATGAATAGAAATTTGAATATGTGAAGCTAGGGAGTCGTTAGGACAGAGAAGTGGCGGTATATAGTCTAGCAAAAATACTTACTTTTTGTATAGCTTTAGCTCTAGCGACTCCAGGCAAACCTCTGTCATGTTTAGATTTTTTTCCTAAAACCTTAATTTTCTCTCTATTTATATGCACTTCAAACGGGTTTACTTTTTTCTTGTTTTGGTCCGCTTTCTTCTTGTTACGCACTTTATCAGCAAGTCCAGCGTTTCTCTTGTTCTTTACTTTAGCCATTTCTACAAGTTATAAGTTCAAATACCACGGTACAAAAAATTACACAAGTTATCAATCCGCCAGGAACCAACAGCAGGTACAAAATGAGGTTAGGATTTTGAAGTTTCACACAACACGGCCTGACTCTGACAGTGACAGTTAATAATGACACTGACAGATCGGTTTAGTGAGACCAAATGTGATGTATAAATTCTGCTGTTCTTCTTAACAAATTCTGCTAAAAACAATACGGTAGTGACTGCAAATCAGGAACTCGTTACAAGCTATCAAAACTCAGTATTGGGTCAGTGAGTATTTGTGACGTCCTTAAAATGTGTGATAGTATATTATATCGATATATAAATATTTTACTGCAAATCTATTGGACTATAAGGTTGTCTATTTATTATTGTATATTTTAAACAATTTAAATCTGTAGTTACCGAATGAGGAGTTTTCCAGTAGGTATTGTCGATTGGTTTCAAAAAGTATCAATAGATGGCGCTCCTACAATTTTGGTAATTTTTTTATAATCTGTATGATGGTGGCAGTGATTTCATGCAGCCAACTAATACTAAACTTAAAAATAAAAATGTTATTAATATAAACATAACTGTTAAAGGTTGAACGAAATGTAAAAAGAAATATTTATAGAAGTTGGCACTATGTTCCATTATTATTACAACCTCTAAAATGGTTGAAAACTATTGACAAATACAATATAATCCAATACAACGTACCCAGTGTTTATATCCTGTTTGCTAAGAACCTATTTCAAGCGATTATCAATTACTAAAATAGTCGGGGCGCCATCTAGTGAGTGGTTAGGAATGCTTTAGATACCTATTGGAAAACTGCTCATTAAGTTAGTATAATATAAGATATTTTGACAGATGTTATCATCATGTTCACGACATAAAGTTTACTTTATATTATGCGGAGTCGCGTAGGTATAATAGAAAGTTTTATGTCACACACAAAAAGCTTTATCAAATCATATCCGACCGATATTTCCAGAGATTAGTCAGTTCAAACAAACAAATAAACACTAAATAGTCAACAAAATCTTGTGCTTTATAATATTAGTGGTAAGTATAAAATCTTGAAGGCTGGTTATACCAGCCTGTTCTTTCTGTGACGTTGAATGAAGTTCTTTAATTTTGATGTTGTTTTACTATTCAATAGTACTAGTCAATTCTGTAGGCATTGTAAAGTTGGTCAAGTCTTAATTGTTATACTACTTTAAAGTGGTGGTGGGTGGTGGTCTGGTGAACTATCGGATGTCGTTTGCTGGACTATAAATACCTACCTACCACAATTCTATGTAGGTACACACCATCTAACTATCGTATAGGTATTTACCTACTTTATTTATAATTGCTATAAATAAAGTAGGTATTGCACCTCTGTTGCGAACTCTTAGCACATGAATACTGCTACCAATATTATCAAAGGTCAAACTTACAAACTATAATATTAGAATAAATAGGTTAATATGGATAATGGTCAAGGCAGACTTTGGGCCCTTGTGACATTAACGCCAAGATGATGATTTTTTATGGATAGGTACTACAGTACTGATGTACATAAAACAAAATTTCTACTTTACTCGCAAAATTTTATGAGCCTGGTCACCCAAATTGAATGGGCGTTCGGATATCCGCTAGGTAAATGATATTCTTTTAAATAATTATTGTAGAAATCAGTAAAGTAAGTAATGGTTGTAAAAGTACTTTGACTTTAATTTTATATAGTTTACATTTTATTAATTAAAGGAATTTAAATTCAACTTTTAATGTGCAAGCGTGATTTCAAGATAATTGAAATACACCTAATCGTCGTGCAATAAGGTTACATATGCTACAATGTTAACTTGTAAACATTACGGGAGAAATGTCATTGGTCATTTTGTGTGATGCTAAAGTATCCGAACTTTGCCGAACAACATTTCGGTCAACTTCGTTCGCATGGACGCCGTGTAGCATCTAGCACGTAGGTATATTATTGTGTGGCTCGTTTTTTCGTTTCGGTCCGCGCTTTTCCTTAGACGACTTGCGAGCGAAGACTCAACTCAAGTAAAATGGCAGACATTACTGAAGAACAACTAAAGAAAGAGATCGCAAGTGAGTATATTATATTTTAAGCGCAAAATAATAACTTTATTCGTACAAAATTGTAAGTCTTGACCTGACTAGCAAGCAAATACACAATCATTGACTTTGCCTTGTTCACGTAATGGCTACCTACTGAATGTATGAGAGACCAAACTTCGATATTGTAGATCTTTCATTTCAGAATATCTCTGTTAGTAAAGGAGTTTAACGAAAATGTTTCAAGTGAAAGTTGTTAGAGTACAGTATGCGGATTTTTTCGCGTTCATTCCGTGTTATAATAGCGTGTAGTTAATTGTGTCTACTGATGGTTTATTTTTATGCAGCGTAGTGTTGGTCCACGTATGAACCGAGGAAATGGCGGACGGACATTTGATATGGTAGATAACAAAAAGTCCGCATAATGTTTTGGAACAAGTTTTATTCGAAGCATTTTCTTGTATACGCTGTAATAATAGTAGAAAAAGGCATTTTCCAAAATATTGTTGTGTTTTGTCAATAAGCCGAGTAGATGCCGCCATCTTACGTTCGGATACACGCAAAGTGCAAACGCAAACGAAGAAAAAAAGATAGGTTCAAGTCGAGTCAAAAAAGTCTGAATGACACGACGATACAGTTTTTATAGCTCGTGTATTCTAAGGTTTCCCCGGAGAGTACAACATGGAGTTCTTAAAGAAAGGGGTGAAAAGGTTTTTACGGGGTCGGCAACGCGTGGTTGATGGCCCTGGTATTGCAAACGTCCATAGGCAGCGGTGACTGCTTACCATCATAGTGGACGGTGTACACAGCAAATATTGGCAAAAAACCGCAAATCGATGTACAGGATAGCCGTTTGGTATACGAGTACTTTAGGTTTAAACAATCATTTTGACCGGTAGTTCCTAAAAATATTCCCAGGGGGGGAGCAGTAATATCGATATTAATTTTTTATATGGGATTTGAATTTTTTTTTCTCAGATTCCTATCGTGTTTGGTATCAAATGAAAGGGCATCATGAGCCGGTTCTAAAAATATACTACACCAACACCATTCGGCCACCTGTTTTCTAAAAATCCACGAAATATTTTCAAAACATACCAAGTTTGGACTCCTCCAGGTAGGAGACGGATTAGTAAATTTTTGTATAACATACGCCAAATGTCTCTAAATATACCCATATCCAACGACAAAAAGGTGATTTAAAAAATATTTTAATTTACTAATTTTAAAATATTTTTTTCTTTATTAAAAAGTTGAGATTTAGTATTTTTTTAAACTTATCGAACTCTACTGTACTGTACTATTATTATTGTGTTTTATGCTATTATCTATGTAAAATAATGCTCTTACGGTTTCTATCTCCCCCTCCCCCTTTCCTCTCTCCCTCCGCACTCCTCACTCTGCACCTAAGCGAATTTGATTTCGCGAGCCATAGTCCTATTAATAATTTCGTTGTCCACTGTAAAATCCTCTCAGGTGCAGGAGGAGAAGGGGGGGGGGGGGGAAGCGTATTAATATCAATTTAACATAGTTTAACAATAGTAAAGTGCAGTACAGTTCGATATGATTCAAAAAATACTAAATCTCAACTTTTTAATAAAGAAAAAAATATTTTAAAATTAGTAATTTAAAATATTTTTTAAATCGCCTTTTTGTCTTTGGATATGGGCATATTAAGAGTCATTTGGCGTATATTTTATAAAAATTTACTAATCCGTCTCCTACCTGGAGGAGTCCAAACTTGGTATGTTTTGAAAATATTTCATGGATTTTAAGAAAACAGGTGGCTGAAAGTTATTGGTGTAGTATATTTTTAGAACCGGCTTATGATGCCCTTTCATTTGATACCAAACACGATAGGATTCCGAAAAAAAAAGTTTCGATTCCCATATTAAAAATTAATGTCAATATTACTGCCCCCCCCCTGGGAATATTTTTAGGAACTACCGGTCAAAATGATTGTTTTAACCTAAAGTACCCGTGTACCAAACGGCTATCCTGTACATCGATTTGCGGTTTTTTTTTACGTAGCTCGACCACTATCAGGCAGGCCGTAAGCTTACCGCCTTTGTGGTATAAAAAAACAGTTTTGAAACAAAATGAAAACCAAATATTTTTGGCAAAGAACAATGGGCAAAAATGTATGGATGTCGCGTCGTCCTCACCCTTGTAGCGCAATAGAGAAATCACATATTGCATGTTTGGATGAGTCTAATAGTGTTGACGTCTCAAATTGAAGTGAGTAAAGTCATACGAATATGTTATAGGCTATGTTGGGGGTTATGGGCCTAAGCTTACTTCACAAGCCCGTGGGCCCCTACTCTTGGTCTGGCGAACCGGCTTTTCTCTCACCGCCATAAACTGCGACAAGTGGGTTGGAGTGTAGCAAAGGGGGCGCTGAGGATGAGTTGCACCCTTTGGTATCCTCTTACCGACAAGTGGGCTAATCACACGCGGGCAGGGTTAAAGACATGGCTAAACCTGTGCTCAGTCGGAGACGGCTTGACGTCAAGCGCGTAGATTTGTTTTACTTGGTCAAAAAGCTTTAATTCTTGCTGTGATCGATATAAGAATGGTCTATTCGTTATGTGCACGAGAGCTCTCGGCGAGACAGGGGGCCCTCAGCCGTATATGATGTGACAGCACTCGCGAGCGTGAACTGTCGGCGAGATAATATGGCGACAGAGTCCTGACAGATAAATTAACTTGGGGACCAAATGGAATTATCGATTTTTAACTCAGGACTCTTGCCTCACGATATTTATCAACGATAACTTTCGAACCTCGAAACGGGACAAACGTAAAAAACCCCTTCACTATCGCTCAGCGTTCTTTATAAGTGACGTAAACTATACGGCCTTATTACAATAACAGAGTTAACATCTCCTCTTCATTGCAGAGATCCTCGAGAATGCTGACCTCGCGAAGACTTCCACCAAAAAGGTGATAATTCAGCTGGAAAAGAACCTTGGGGCAGAGTTGAAGGATAAGAAGGCGATAATCGACCAACTGGTCATGGACTACGTGAACAGCAAGGAGTCTGGCGACGAGGAGGCTAGTGATGCGGAATCTGAGGATGCCAGTGAGAAGTCAGATGAGGTATGTAACACATGGAGTTCTTCAAGAATGGGGTGAAAAGGTTTTTACGGGGTCGGCAACGCGTGGGTGATGCCCCTGATATTGCAAACGTCCATAGGCTGCGATCACTCCATACCATCAGGCAGGTGATAAGCTTGTTTGCCACCGTTGTGGTATAAAAAAAATCTCTTCTGAGTTAATGAGGGCGCTATCAGATAGATGGCGGTCACGCGTTCTGGCGTTCCGCGTTCGCTGTCTTGTATTATGTACTAGCTTTTGCCCGCGAGTTCGTCCGCGTGTAAATAGTTTTTAGACTTTTTAGGGCGGTTTATCTTTTTCCCAAGCAACCGTTTTAAAATAACTCCCTAATGTATGAAAGCTAGTACCCAACCGAATTAGATGAAACACGGCCTCGATTTTAAGTTGGACCCCAAACTAAAAACCCCTTCAAAATCCATTCCGGGCCATTTTCGAAAAATATGTATGCAGATGGGCTGTGTGTGGTAGTATGTGTGATCGGTTGTACCCCCAATTCCCAGTTTTCGTACTCTAAACATCATCGTCAGCCTATACTAGTCCTTTAGCCATAGGCCTATCCAGCAGAGTGCCAATAAATAAATAACCGTGGACAAATTCACACAGCGCCATCTAGTCCCAAACTAAGCAAAGCTTGTGCTAGATAACTGATATACTATACTAAAATACATTTTTAAATACATACTTATTATACATAGAACACCCAGACCCGTAACAGAAATTAAAATTCATTATTTTAATTATTTTTTTCGGGACCTCTTGGGTGGCAGATCGGCCACTTCAGTCCAGCAATCCATAGTGCTATGTCGGTGACCTTAGGTTGCTTGCTTGGAGTCTTACATCACTTTCAGCATTTTTTTCTTTTATTTTCAGGCACCTAAAAAGAAGAAACCAGCAAAACGTGCGGCTGCAAAACCGTAAGTTGTATCTAAATATACCTATATTTTTTTAGTATACTTTTATATTATGGTTGTTACTTACATCACTAGTTTTCGCCCTTCCGCCCGTGATCACACGAATCTTTTAAAATTCTACTAATTTACTTTACTACTACCATTCTGAACTGCTTTGCATTTCAATATAAATTGTTAGCTACTAGCCCAGGAATTCGCGTAAAATTTAGTAGTTTTTGGTGATAAGTATCCTATCCCAGGTTCATCATCTTAGCCCATAACAGTCCACTGCCTTTCCCACGAAAGGGGGGAGGCTAGTGTCATAATCTCCACGCTCGGCAGGCGGGCTGGAGATCGCAGTGTTATAAATATAACAATGGAAAACGCTGATGCCCATTCTCCAGCCTACGGAGACTCCATATCTTTTGCTCTGAAAACGATAGTCGCCTTGTACGACATCCACGAGTGTAAGGGGTTGGTGCTATTCTACTCTGCCGGACACTACATGGCCACTTGCCCAGGTTACCTACCATAATAAAGGTTATTTCTTGCCAATCCAAATCTGTTGAGGGTTGTAGGGCATATTTAATTGACGGAGTTCTTTTCGCATTCATAATAATTTTGTTAAAAATAACATGTTATTTCAGGGATCCTGTAAGCGACGAGGAGAGTGATGAGGAGGTATGTACAAGACTATAATTAACTATACCTAGAAATAAGTGGCTTTCACAGTTCTAGACTTTATTTACATTAAAAAAGATATTTACATGATACAAAAACACACGATCTGGACAAACGAATTGAGTAGGGTATTTTGAACTAAACTGCCAACTATCATAAAAATCGGTCCAATAATTAAATAGTAAAAAAATCAACGATTTTAAATTTTTAACTTTGGATGTATGAAGTTGCACTGTCTAGGACTCTTCCAAAACATTGCAGTCTTTTGAATTGCATTTTTTTTTTTTATTTCAATTTAAATAGAGAACCACCGGCTTTTAATACAAGAATAAGAAACAAATAAATACAAAAAGCCAATTACGTTCTCACTGATAGTCGTAACTTAAGATAATTAAATCGCAAAACACTTGCTTACTTCATCATCACAACCCGTAACAGTCCACTGCAGGACTTCAGGCCTCTCCCACGAAAGGGGAGGTTATTGCCATAATCTCCACACTTGGCAGGCGGGTTGGAGATCGCAGTGTTATAAATATAACTGGAAAACGCTGCTGCCCGTTTTCCAGCTTACGGAGACTCTTAGAAGTTTTGCCTCGAAAACATGAGTCGCCTTGTACGACACCCACGAGTGTAAGGGGTTGGTGCTATTCTACTCTGCCAATCACCACACGGCCATGAGAATTGTATAGGCTGTAATTTAGTCATGGACCATTTTCCCGTAGGACGCATTGCTTTCGAGATATTTACGAAAAACCAATAAATGGTATTATGACCTGATCGAGTACAGAGAAGGCATTTTTGTAGATTCGTCTCCTAAGTTTTTATGTCATACAGTAGGCAAACAGGCAAGCGGGCCACCTGCTGGAAAGTGGTCACCACTGCCTATAGACATTAGCAACCCCAAGAGTATCGCCAATGCGTTGCCCACCTCTATAACACGTTGCTTTGGCAGCAAAAAGACAAATGCCCCTCCACTGCCAAAGCCTCGGTTCCCCAAGTCCCTACCCCATGGAGCACTGGAAACCTTACTCACCGGCAGAAACACAACTCTATTTAAAAGAGTATTGTTTAGCTCCTAAGTGGGTGAATTAGGGGATGTAACGTTATATGAAATTTTTTATTCCTTCAACAATTAGCATTATCATCAAAATCTTGGCGTTGATTCCCGGTTGTGCCCTCGCGTACAAGGGCCCGGGGTCCGCCTTGACCATGGTCCAGGATTTGGCCGATCAGATAATCACAGTGGAGCCACTGCCATCTGACCTCCGAGACCCTGCGTATCCAACACAACAAAAAAAAATCGTGAAACTGCGTCTCAATTTATTGCCACGCAGTATTGATTGTGACTAAGAGTATTTTTTCCTTTCGTAGGAGACAAAAAAGAAGAAACCAAAACGCCAGAAAGCCCAGTACCAGTCGAAACAGAAATCTCAATCGGCGTGGCGGTTAGTATTCTCAAGATGAATTAACATTAAGTATGTATGTATGTAATCTTTATTGCATCAATGAGCAGTTTTCCAATAGGTATCTAAAGCATTCTTAACCACTCCCTAGATGGCGCCCCGACAATTTTGGTAATTGATAATCGCTTGAAATAGGTTCTTAGCAAAGAGGATATAAACACTGAGTACGTTGTATTGGATAATATTGTATTTATCAATAGTTTTTAACCATTTTAGAGGTTGTATTAAATTATTATAAACAAAACAAACATCAATTTGGCTGAGTTAATTCGTTTCATGGACACTAGGATCAAAAATGGACGCAATACAAATATGAAAGGTTTGTATTAAAATACATTTCGTTGAACCTTTTGGTAAAAAATTACCAAAATTGTAGGAGCGCCATCTATTGATCCTTTTTAAAGCCAATTGACAATACCTACTGGAAAACTCCTCATTTATAACATTACAGGAAATAAAAATACAGTTAAGTCATCATTGACACCATCATCACCATCATCCTCCTAGCGTTTATCCCGGCCTCTGCCAGGGTCCGCTTTCCGACTCATTCTTCTCCACTTCGCCCGGTCTTCGGCATCCTCGCGTCGTAGGCCTACAAAACAATAAGAACATCATCATCATCACAGCCCATAACAGTCCACTGCAGGACTTCGGGCCTCTCCCACGAAAGGGGAGGTCATTGCCATAATCTCCACGCTTGGCAGGCGGGTTGGAGATCGCAGTGCAGTTGATGTAAATCTACCCAGAAAGATGCTGCTGCCCACCTTTCGGATTTGTCCCTTAGTCGCCTCTTACGACACCCATGGGAAGAGATGGGGTGGTGCTATTCTTTGAGGTGGCGGCACCACACACCACAATAAGAACATAAACTGGTGAAAAACAAAAAGAAAAGAAAAACATAAACATAAAACTTATGAGGTGGTAGGTCTGTCAAGCCTGAGGAGTCCGCCTGGGTGAGTACCACCGCCTTATCTAATTCTGCCGACAAGCGACCATGCTTGCATTGTTGTGTTCCGGTTTGAAGGGTAAGGTAGCCAGCGCAATTACAGGCATGAGGCATTTCATCTTAGTCCTCACAGTGACAACGCACCTGCGGTTTTGCATTTTTGCTACCGAAATGTAAGAATCGTAGATGTTGTGGGCTACAGTTACCACTTACCATCAGGTGGGCTGCCTGCTCGTTTGTCACTCAGTAGTATAAAAAAACTGACGAAGTTTTTGTTTCATCACCTTAAGAATTATATCTGTAGCTGTTAAAAGGCTTTCGTTGTACTAACTGTGGATTTAATGTTCCATTTCAGATCCAGCGAGGAGGACAGCGAAGAGGTGAGTTCAGAAATTAATATACAAAATATGTTAACTAATGGACCCGGCGCGAATTCGTTCGCCAACTTTACCCTACCTACCCTTTTTCCTTGCTTACAAACCTCTTGAATAATGAAACCTGCAAATTCAGGCAACTGAATCAATCGACCAGATTCCCCTGGTAGCAGTGTAATTACCTGATCGCCAAATCCTGGATCATGGTCAAGGCGGACCCCGGGTCCTCGTGCTCGAGAGCACAACTGGGACATTAACGCCAAGATGATTATTTTTTATTATCGGGGGGCGATTCTCACTCAGTGACGTCTCAAGTTGTATTAAAGCTGTATTAAAATGTCCCTTAAATTGAACTTTGACAATATACGACTGACGAAGATAGTTGAGTAAATATTTTTTTATATTAAGGTAGAGCTCGTCTAGCCTAAAATGACGCGCCCCACTACTTAGTTAGTTGATTTCGATGTGTGAGTGCAAATATTGATAACGACACTTCATCTGTGTGGGAGCCAATGAACGGCGCGTGCTCCTACGTTTGAATCTCACCGGCAACTGAATGACCAATTACAACGGCATTTGTATATGTATTGCGTCCATATTTTAAACTTGCTTGTGTGCGTTAATGCGATAGTGGGGCGCGTCATTTTAGATTAGACGAGCTCTAAGTTAAAATAGACATTGAAATGCTTATTTTAACTTAAATTAATATAAAAGTACTCGATGCTGTCGTTATGGTGTCCAGTTAGTTATCAATGGTTAACGATACAAGATGTGTTTACCTATCATTGGTTTTACACTTACAATTAGGACTATAATATGTAATTTTTATAGTTTATACCTATGTATCTTGTGTACAAACTTGGTGAACCAAAATAAATAATAAATGAAGACAGAAATGATAGAAAAAATTACAATTTCGAGATGTCTCACCGCAAGACACTATTATGATGATGATGTTTATTTTCTTTGTATTCATATGGTGTTATAATTGTAGCTAAGGAAGAGCGAGATCTTCTAACACAGGTTAATAAGCTTAAAAAAAGATCTCAACCACAATAGCTATAAGAAAATTTGAAAAAAAATATTTGTAAAAAAAATAATTTAATTTTATGATCATGATGCTATTGTTATTGTTTCAGGAGAAGAAGCCAAAGAAAAAGGGCAAGAAAAGGAGTGGCGGCGACTCAGATGATGATTGGAGCAAAAAGAAGGAGAAATCCTCTGGGCCCAGAAAGGTATGTAATTATTTAATTCTCAAAGATTTGAATGTTGATCCAGGTAATGTAATGGGTGATTTACCGAAACTGATTAAGGGCCGATTGTTCAATCCTCAGATAAAGTTTATTTGCCCAATAAAGTAATAATACACTGCCAAATTAAAACAAACTATAATCCTTTACAATTATGAAGTAATGATACAATTTTATTTTAGTCGCATAATAACTTATCAGACTGATATGTTTTATTTGAGGATTGAAAAATCGTCCCTAAAAAGAACAAAATAGCTCTAATAATTGCAATAGATGGCGTTAATTTATTTATTTATTTATTTATTAAATCTTCATGCACAAAATAGTACAAAGGCGGACTTAAAGCTAAAATAGCCTTATCGATTCTCAAAAATAAATCATAATGACACCGTTGGATGTATAAAAACTTACACATTTTGCGCTTTCTCCTCAGAAAAGGTACTAAAACTAAGTATGTTATCACGAATACCTCTCCGAGTAACTTCGGTTACCAAACTCAACTCTTGAGAATCCTAACGCCATCTAGTGAGGCACAAGAAGTACACCGACTTCGAAACTTCGGGGCACAAGAATACCTACATTCCACCGTATATCGTAGATGACCATCTATCCACACGAAGCAATGATAGTACGGCCGCCCGTGGATATTCAAATTACTAAAATGGTTACCGTTTGTCGTTGTGATATTGTTAAACTTCACCGCACTTTACATTAGTACTAAAACCGGAGGTTCTTTACACATATTATGTTGCCCACGCCACGTACCGGAAGCCGCAGCGTGGGGAGGCCTCCCGCAAGGTGGACCGACGACCTGGTAAGGATCGCAGGTGCCAGCTGAATGCGGAAAGTACACGACCGGCCTTTGTGGAGATCTCTGGGGGAGGCCTATGCCCAGCAGTGGGCGTCTTCTGGCTGATATGATGAGCAAACCATATACCAATTTTGAGACCGTTACTTTCGCCGGTTTAGATTTTAAGACGCGTTGTGTCGATGAAGAAGTTGCGCCGAACAAACAATCGTATGACATTCAAATACTTTAACATATCGACTTGATTGTTGGAAACTCCAAGTGTAGTGTAGTGAAGCATTTTACTCAAATCCATGAAACTAAACCCAATGGCGGTAAGTTTGTGTTTGGTTCTAGCAGAATTCCGAATAGGGAACCGTAGAGACGGGCAACCGACTTTTTAAAAGTTTGGTTCCTTCAACTAAAAGGCTTTGCACATCGGCTAGTTTCGGCTTCGTATTAACCCCCACGCGTGCGACAGAGACTACGCTATACGAAGCCGGATTAGCCGATGAGCATAATTTACGGTCGACATTTGTACCAGGGTTGACCCTCCTTGAGGGTAGAGTTCACTTTACGAGTATTTTTTGTGGTACCCTCTTATTTGGCATACATTATTTTGGCATAATTTCGTTACCCACTTAAAATTTTGGAAAAAGTATTTGGCATTTGACTCGTATTTATTTCGCACTAGTGGACCCATCGCGACTGCATTCGCGTGGAGTCCTACCCCTACCCTATCCTACCCGTACCCCTACCCTACATCTACCCTACACCTACTTTATACCTGCCTACCCTGTTTTCTTGCTAACCTTCCTCTTGAATGACAAGATATTGTTGAAAACCGTATTAAAATCCGTTGCGTAGTCAGATACATAAGGACAGACGGCAGGATGCGATTTCGCTTTATCTTCTTCTGCTAATATATAAAATTCTCGTGTCACAGTTTTCGTTGCCATACTCCTCCGAAACGGCTTGACCGATTTTGATGAAATTTTTTGTGCTTATCCGGTATCTATGAGAATCGGCCAACATCTATTTTTCATCCCCCTAAATGTTAGGGGTAGTCCACCCCTAAATTTTTTTATTTATTTTATAGACAAAATTTTTAATTTCTATTTTTTTATGATACAACATACAAAAATACATACAATCCTCAATTTAAATTATTTATATGGCAAAACAACGTTTGCCGGGTCAGCTAGTACTATATAGAGAGCTCTAGCATCCGATTCAGCGATGTCTATCCATCGCTTCTTGGGTCGCCCACGGGGCCTCTTCCCTGATACCGGCAGGTTCAGGCACCTATTTCCCACGTATCCCTGAGGCTTACGCAACACGTGACCAAAGCAGCGCTGGCAAACTTACGAATATATAGCGACTGCATCGCTACAAAAAGTGCAATCTCTAAATATTTGGTGCTAAATATCTCTGAACTTGAGACCTTAAACTCAAGCTCAAAACCTATGACAGGTATTCTTACATTGTGGTTATTTAAACAGACCCTCTATACAACACATAGGTATCAGCTTGATGGAGTATATTGAGTCCCTTCTCAGTTTCGCCACAGTTGGAACTATCACAACCTACTCTCTTTCTGAACAAAGAAATTGATGCTTATCGAAATTTTATATCAGAAGTTCGATAAGCATCAATTTCTCCAACATTAATTTCTGCGAAATAAATGCCAGGAATGTGCCAATTGCCAAGTAAAGTGACATATATTTCGTTCATTAAAATATATGCCAAATGGTGGGAACTCGTATTATGCATTGTGTTTTTGTGTCTACCAAGTTTTAAAAAATAATGAACATTATCAGCTCCTTCTTAATTTATAGGACTTCATTCGCGCGCCAATCTACAAGGTGTCCCAAGCCGAAGTGACCGGCGAGTTGTGGTTGAATATTTAGACAAAATTATCGATAAAACACTTTAATTTAGAGGTCTATCGACATTAGTTTTTTTTTTATTGCCATTTCTTTTATTTTAGCCGAGACGGTTGACTTGTTGCTCTATTTTTGTGATATTTTATTTGTTTTAAATTTATTTTCCATTCTGTTTTTTTTATTTCATAGCTATTATTGTTACTTATCCGCTCCGGCTCTAAAAACTCTCCAAACATAAATAAAACACATAGAAAATGAGGAAGAAAGTGGAAATCCTAACAAAAAAAAAGGTCATTTTTTTGTTTTTTAGCCCGAAGTGCCGAAAAATGTGCCATAAACAGTATTATTTTATTATCTATTATTAAACTACATGGTATTCTCTAAAACACCTCAAAACAATGTTTCTAGTTATTACTAATATTTTTCGAAATACGACCTGATGAAATTTGACCTTCACGCGGTCCAAACAAGGATATCGCAGGTAAAAAAAGTGTATGTCCTATTATTCGCCTCCCCTCCTGGTCGCTACCTGTCGGCGGTCCCCTCCTATCATCGGTTTATTTCGTCATTAGTCGATCGTTCTCTGTGTTCGTGACGCTACGTATTTGAAATTGAGTTTTCTCGACTTTTTAAGGCATTTTGTTTACTGGAGTTCAGAATGCCTCGACTTGCGAATTTAGAACCATTGCATATTGCTGATATGCACTTTGTGTATGGTTTCTGTAACGGAAATGCACGTGCTGCCGTTGTGGAGTACAGAAGACGATAACCTGACCGGCCCGCCCTTGGATATCGCTCCTTTATTGCAGTGCATCGCCAAATAAGTGAATTAGGATTACATCGAAGACGAAATGAACCTGTTCCTGTGGTTCGTGAGGATGTTGAGGAGGAAGTGTTACGTTTAGTGACAGCTGACCCAACATTAAGCATTCGTAGAATTGCTACAAGGCCTGGCCTGCATAACTGCTGACGGCGGTCATTTTGAACATGCTATTTAAATGTTTACTGTTTTGTAAATAAATTATTATTAACACAGTGCTCTTTTCATTCACTACTAAAGTTACCCTTGGAAGTAGCGCAGGTAAAAAATAATTGGCTGTCCCTTTCGCCTTCGAATGGGACAGACACTTTTTTTTACCTGCGGTATCCTTTTGTTTGGATCGCGTAAAGGTCAAATTTCAACAGGTTGTATTTCGAAAAATATTAGTAATAACTAGAAACATTGTTTTGAGGTGTTTTAGAGAATACCATGTAGTTTAATAATAGATAATAAAATAATACTGTTTATGGCACATTTTTCGGCACTTCGGGCTAAACAACAAAAAAATGACCTTTTTTCTGTTAGAATTTCCACTTTCTTCCTCATTTTCTATGTGTTTTATTTATGTTTGGAGAGTTTTTAGAGACTGAGCGGATAAGTAACAATAATAGCTATGAAATAAAAAAAACAGAATGGAAAATAAACTTAAAACAAATAAAATATCACAAAAATAGAGCAACAAGTCAGCCGTCTCGGCTAAAATAAAAGAAATGGCAATAAAAAAAAAACTAATATCGATAGACATCTAAATTAAAGTTTTTTATCGATAATTTTGTCTAAATATTCAACCACAACTCGCCGGTCACTTCGGCTTGGGACACCTTTCACATAAAATATTGCAATAAGACATTCATTTCTCAAATACGAAGTAACTTCCAAACGTCCATAGGCTGCGGTGACTGCTTACCATCAGGCAGGCCGTAAGCTTGTTTGCCACCTTAGTGGTATACAAAATAAAAACTTGATAGACGCAACGACACCACCTCGTATCGGGTACCATAATTGAGCATAGCCAGCGACCATCCCTTTCAGAAGCCGGAGCTACCGCCTGAAGACACTCCTCTCAACAATCGCATCATACAGAAGAAGATGATGAACCTCAGTGTGACCAGTCATCAATCCGAAGAGATGTACAGATTCATGGAGAGTCATGTGGAATTGGCTCGAGGGCAGATGCGCAGTGTGGATGCGAGGGAAACGGCTCGGAAGCTATGGATGGAACTTGGTGACAGGCTTAACGCTTTGGAGAATGGCGCGGCCAAAACTGTGCATCAGTGGCAAAGGGTGAGTCAACTTTCACAATAGCGGTAACTTTATAGATCGACCACACAATGAATACGTTGCTTGCGCGGTGGGATGGGCGTTTCTTGACTATTCAATTCAAAATTTCTTTATTGAGTAGGACATTAAATATCTCTTGCAATCGTCAAAGAGGAGGGCTAGGAAAGTAGGAAGGTAGGTAGGCAAGAAAAAACATACAGTAGGATTGTTACCAATACACAAACTAAATGAATAAATGAACACTATATTGCAATACAGGATACAGTCTGTACATATCTGTACCAACAGCGAAAACAACAGGCAGCCTTATCGCTTAAAGCGATTTCTTCCAGGCAACCTTTGGGTAGCGAACAGAAAGTGAGAACAAGACCGTTTAGCGAATGACATGTTGGTGTATCATTTAAAAGTACTTTTAAAACTATACATACAAAGATACCATAAATACATAAGTCGTCATCATCATCGTCCTAGCGCTTATCCCGGCCTCTGCCAGGGTCCGCTTTCCTACTCACTCTTCTCCACTTCGCCCGGTCTTCGGCATCCTCTTGTCGTAAGCCGTTGGCTCTCGCATTCGACTCAGCGATGTCAATCCATCGCTTCTTGGGTCGCCCACGAGGCCTCTTTCCATAATACAAATACCAACCAACTTAGAGAAAAGTAAAGTACATACAAAATGAATAAGGGTTCCCAAGAATATGAAAAGCAACCTCTAGGCTAATTACGTGACTCTGTTGCTAACAAATCTTCGATTTCGATGAGTGAAATTGTTACTTTTACGATTACGGATGATCGATTTTATAGTTGCAGTTTACTTTGTCAGCAACTGAACTCATGAAATCGATGATCGCAAAAGTAACAATTTTAGAAATTGAAATCAAAGTATTGTTGGCAACAGCGTTACATTATTAGCCTACTGTTCAGCCCCGAATCCTACCTCTTGCCCCTCGGGCAATGTTTTAGTTATGTGATCAATAAATTGATGGCGTGGCTGAGATGAGGGGTCCTTCATTGAGATGGCGTCAGTGGTCAAAATACTATCGTGCTGTCTAATCAGCTGTTCATTGACTGAATCCATTAAACACATCATTAGACTCAGATCTCACATCACAGTAGTGCCACCTATGGGTTTCGTACACGGTAACCCTCATTCTTTTTCGATACACTGTCATCATTTTTGAGTGAATGAGGTAGCTTTTGCGGATATGATTCTGAACCAATTTTAATGTGATGTAGATGTGACACCCCAGTGCCGCCATGTACGAATGACTCTTAGTTGATGCTATTACGGTGAGGGTGATGAAACCATGATCCAATCTGGTCAGGTTCCCCTGTTCACAGGGTCAGGTCACATATGGCAGTCGCTCCACTGTAATTACCTGATCTGCCACATCCTATGATCATGGACTAGGCTCACGCGCGCGAGAGTATAACCTGCAAAGCTTCTCTTTCAAGGCCCCAGTCCATATTTAACGTCCCTTTTACCATGCGGTGATTGCTACTGGTTTTCATAGTGGCGAGTACCCACAGAACATCGTTGAAAATTCGGGACTCAGACTAGTCCACTTCCGACGGTTTTTTGAAGAAATTGTATGGAATAGAATGCCCCTCCTCCAAAAACTTGACCAATTACAGACCCCTTTAGTTCTGCGACCTAACTCCCAAGTTGTCCCACTCTCGGATCATCATAATCTCGCTGGCTCAGCCACCCGAAGTGGATCTTGGCCTCCGACACAAGAATTCGCCATTGGTCCCTATCTTGCGCCATTTATTCCCAGTTCGTTATCTGGAATTCACGCAGGTCTTTCCGGACTTCGTCCATCCATCGATACCTGGGCCTTCCAACCGGGCGTTTGCCCGGCTATCAGGCCCAGGTATACACGTTTGGCTGCACGATCCTCTCCCATTCTCTCAATGTAATCGAGCCAGTGAAGTCGAGCAGCTTTATTCTCTCCGATAAACTTTAAAAATAATACCCCGACAACGATAATAATGAATATGGCGCAAAAAGGGAAGCTATTCTGAAGAAAGACAAATAACGCCCCCTAGCGGTCACTATTATCGTTAGCGCTCTAAATTTTATGTCTTTTTCCATTGAAACATTACACTGTAAAATTAATATTCTCTCTCTACTTTCAGGTGTGGTTCGACAAAAAATACATAGCCAGGAAGAGCGCTCTGCGCATCAACCTGAGCAGTAACGGCTCTATTGGGGATGAACTGCTCGATTGGGAGGCTAGAGTGCTTGCTATCATAGGGGTCCCCTTGAAATCCTCTGCCAGAGAAGACGCCGACACCTCAAAGAGCTTTACCATCGAACAGAGCTATGGAATACTGCATAATCCTCCCAAGACTCGGAATATCGAAGCTGACACATCGCAGAATTCAGAGGGCTATGGATTGCATAAAGGGTTCCGTGATACTTTTGAGAGGATCAGCAACAATGACGAGCTTGACGTTTACACATCAGAGACTCACTACAACGGGGAGAGTATCCAGAGTGTCCAGAGCTCATACAACTTGCCGGCCAAGGTTGAGGATGGGAGTGAGAGTCCGATAGTGGAGCCTAGAGATGGAGAATACATTGGGACTCAGCAAAGCGTGTTTCAAAGGACTAGAGTGGTAGGAGATGATCTCCAGATACCGCACTCTGCTGCCTACGCGCCTACTTTCCAGGTCAGTGTTGATTCGTACACTTTTTTGGGTCATACGGGTGGCAAACAGGCAAGCGGGCAAGTGATCACCACTGCCTATACACATTGGCACCATCAGGGGCATCACCAAAGCGTTGCCTAATTCTATAACACGTTGCTCTGGCAAAAGGCCAACGCTGCCAACTCCACTGCCAACGCTGCAGTTCCTCAAATCCCCACCCCATGGAGCACTGGAGACCTTAATTAGAGACTGGAACAAAGCACTATATCAAATATCAATCCATCAATTCATTCAACATAGGTATTATAATATAAATAATCATCTTGGCGTTAATATCCCGGTTGTGCTATCGCGCACGACGGCCCGGGGTCCGCCTATTTCGGGTTATATGCGAGATTATACCTCGGTTTCAATGTGGTTATAATACGTGTCGACTATAAGACTCGATGTCTAAAAGAGGGGTGTTTCTGTCTGTGTGTTACAAATGCAAACTAAAGCTAAAGCTGAACAGTTATCGCGGCAACGATAATACTGATTGTAGGGGGCGTCACTTAATTATCTTTTCTTCCGTATAGTTTCCCTAATGGAGGAGTGTTAGTTCCTCTTCACGCCACATTCGGTATTGTCGTTGGCGGGAGCATTGGCGGCCTTGTGGTTAAGGTATCAGACTTGTAACCGAGAGTGAATTGCGAATCTTAATGCCGCCATGTACCAATGACTCTTTTCTGAGTTATGTACATTCGTTGAATACTAACCGTTGCTCTTGCGGTGAGAGAAAACGTCGAGAGGAAACTTGGATGTTCAGGCGACTGAATGTGTGACCATGATCCAATTTTGTTAAATTCCCCTGGTAGCAGGGTCACGGAGGTGAGACGGTAGTCGCTCCACTGTAATTACCTAATATGCCAAACCCTGAATCATGGTCACGGCGGACCCCGGGCCCTCGTCGGCAGCACAACCGGGACATTAACGTCTAGATGATTATTTTTATTCGGTATTTCCGTTGACGCGCTTAATTCTTTTCAATTTTGATCAGAAAATTCACTATTATAATGTAGAATGAGCTCCCAGCCACAGTGTTTCCTTTGGACTATGACATGGGATCGACAGAGGTATATTAGAGGTCTCGTTAGAGGCGGGCAACGCATTTGTAGCACACCTACTGTTGCTTATGTCCTGTGACTGCCGAATTAAATTAAAACAAATTATAGCGTATTTTACATCATTGTTTCTGTCGACAGCCCTCTATGATGTGCGAGGTGGAGTTGCAACATGACACAGCGCCCCAATTCTCCATGGCCCAGCCAATGGCGTCCAAGACTACAGAGACTACCAGCCCCCAATTCACGGGCTTCCAACAGTCTACACCACAGAGCAACAACAGCAGAAGAAAGGTCCAAAAACCTCCATGTCCTAAAGCACAGCTGATAGACTTAGAAGAAAGAAGACTGAGAGTGGAAGAAGCGAGACTAGAAGAAGACAGGGCGAGACGGTCCGAATTGCAAGGGATTAAAAATGCTATAACTGAACTTACTGATTGGTTGAAAAGTAAATTTGGATAGGAATGTCTTTTTTTTTTGGTATTTTTATGTGATGCAAATAGTATGTGATCTTTGTAAATAATATGAAGTATGAATGTTAAAGTTCGTCGGAGACAAATTTTTTTGTGTGGAAAATGTTGGTAGCTGTTTTGAATTAATTCGTTTGTTAGACTGAAGTAGACTGGTTTAAATCTACCAATATCTACTGGTGGTAGACCAGTATCTACTAAAAATGTTCCGAATTAGGGGTCAATTTAGCCCTTTTGATTTTATCATCAACTAATTTCCCAAAACCTGGATCATGGTCAAGGCAGATCCTGGACAGCACAATCGGGACTTTAACGCCAAGAGGATGATGATCATAATCATGGTATCATATCAACGTCATCCGAAGGGTCCTTGTCATCGTGACACGATAACCTGAGGCCTGATGATTTGACGCTCACGTTGGTAGTAATGTAAATAATTATTTCAGATATTTTAACTTAAAATTAAGAATGTACATTTATGTATATTGTTTTACATCGCAATCTCGTTGCACACTGCGCATTTATGTTGACGGTGCAATAAGTACAGTACAATGTTTTGACTTAAAAAAATTTAAGCATTAGGTGCCCAAATTCTGTAGGTTTAGTGCCTATATTATAAATAAGTAACTTTCCTCTCCAACAATAATTATAACGAATGATTTATTCCATTAGAACTGTTGATATCTATAATAATAAATAAATATAGTTACAGATGTCGGCGTTAAAGAATGCATATCAAGCTAGTTTGGTTCCGTAGAGCGGTAGTCCCTCTGTCGATCCGACGACGACGACTATCCGTTTTAGTGTTCATTAATAATACCTAGGTTACAATGAGTAGTTTCCCTGTAGGTATTGTCATTTGATTTCAAAAACCATCCATAGATGGCGCTCCCACAATTTTTGTACTGTCTTTTTAAATCTGTATGATTGTGGCAGTGATGTCATGCAGCCAACTAATACTAAAAATTTGTTGCTAATACAAACATAACTTTAAAAGGTTGAAAGAAATGTAAAAAAAAATATTAATATAAGTTGTACCGTTTTAATACAAACCTTTCATTTTTGAATGGCGTCCATTCTTGATCTTAGCGTCCATGAACCGAACTGACTCAGTTAAAATTTATTAAAACCTCTAAAATAGTTTTCAAACTATAGTTACAACGTACCCAGTGTTTATATCCTCTTTGCTAAGTACCTGTTTCAAGCCATCTTCTATTAACAAAATTGTCGGGGCGCCATATAGCGAGTGGTTAACAATGCTTTAGATACCTATTGGAAAACTGATCACTAGCGACTCGGCTATTAATGCCGTAATTTTCTTAAACTTGTCCTTTTTCAAACTCAACATAATGTTGCGCTGGCTACCTTATCCTTCAAACCGGAACACAACAATGCAAGCATTGCTGCTTGGCGGCTGAAATAGATAAGGCGGTGGTACTCACCAAGGCGGACTCCTCAGACTTGACAGAGTCCTACCACCTGATAAGCAAGTACATACGAAGCCGAAACTTGAACCGATGTGCATTACTTACCGCCGTTACTGTAAATGTAACTTTAATTTTTAAAATCGTATTTAATTATGAAAATGTATTATTTCATTTTTTGTAATAAGTAGGTAGAGCTCGTCTAGTCTAAAATGACGCGCCCCACTACTTAGTTAGTTGATTTCGATGAGTGAATGCAAATATTAATAACGACACTTCATCTGTGTGGGAGCGTCGACTGCTCCAATCGAACGACGCGTGCAACGTGAACGAGTCTCACCGGCAACTGAATGACCAATTACAACGGCATTTGTATATGTATTGCGTCCATATTTTAAACTTGCTTGTGTGCGTTAATGCGATAGTGGGGCGCGTCATTTTAGATTAGACGAGCTCTACTATAACAGGGTTCATATTGCTATTTGACTAAGATTAAGACTATAATATTTTGGTAGTCACATCAAAAGTTTAAGAAGGACATCGCTATTTAAGTCCGTAGCTCAGTGGTCACCATGCAAGACTGCTACGCCGATACCCCGGGTTCGATTCTCAGCCAGGTAGAAATTGAAAATGAATTTTAGTTTTATTATGATACAGAGTAAAGGAACTTAGGGCATTGCTCTTCAGGTGAATCTAGTCTTCAGTAGACTCAATACTGTTATTATTATTTTATATTCTTGATTAAAATGTATTACAGAAATGGTGTGTATTTTATTGCAGTACAAAAATAATTATTACCCTCTAGCTACTGTTATAGACAAACTAACAGACTTTCCAGCCGGATAGAGCTCGTCTAGTCTAAAATGACGCGCCCCACTACTTAGTTAGTTGATTTCCATGTGTGAGTGCAAATATTAATAACGACGCGAGCTCCTACGTTGGTGTCTCACCGGCAACTGAATGACCAATTACAACGGCATTTGTATATGCAATAGCGTCCATATTTTAAACTTGCTTGTGTGCGTTAATGCGATAGAGGGCGCGTCATTTTAGATTAGACAAGCTCTACACCTTAACGCCAGCATTGTTGCATGGCGGCAGAAATCGGTAAGGCCAACGATAGGTACCCTATCACCACACTATCGAAGGACCTTGTCTTACGCCTCACTTCAATTTTTATGACAATTCGAAAGTTCGCTGCGAATGCATTGTTTGCAGGAATAATCAAATTGTGGTGGCGTTTGGCACAAATGGTAAAAAAAATCATTTAAAATACAAAATTATGAATATTTATCATTTAATTTATGCGTTTGGAAAGTACTTGGAGCGCAGCTAACTTCCTAGTTGCTATAAAGATTGACACGAGGTGTATGTACTTGACTACAAGCTATAAGAAACTTCAAAGGCCTACACCTCAAGGACAGTACCCCATGGGGAATCGTGGTTTGTAGAGGTGGACAACGCATTGGTGATACCCTGCTATTGCTAGTGTCCATGACCACTTTCCATCAGGTGGCCTGTTTGTCAACTATAATCGGTAAAAAAACTTGATAGATTAAAGTGGGTTGTTAGTTTGTTCGAGATTAATTCAGAAAATTATAAGCTCTTATCCAACAACTGCGTGAGAAGAAAAGGATGCACCGATACGCATCATGTACAGTTAGCTGCAGAGTCAACGGACGCGGACACCCGCATGCCCCAGCAGGTCGACCCGCATCGCCCCTTTGCTCGGAATAATACGAAAAATAAATGTCCGTCTGTCAACATTGAAGCTGTCATTTATTATCCTGATTATTTTTGCTCAGGTTTACATAAACCGTCTATTGTATACAAATGTAATACTATTGAAGAAGTAATTACATCCTTCTCACACACCACCCCACACCTCTGCCTGGTCCACATTCACACATTTCCGCCGGTTGGGTACTCCTTACCTCCCTTATTGTTATAATGGTCTAATAACCTGTAGTAACATTTATTTATTGGTTCGTTTATTCTTTCGCAGGGCAGCGGCTACACGCGCGCCTACAAGCTGTCGCCGGAGCTCTCGGAGCTCATGGGCGCTGAGATGATGCCGCGACATGAGGTAAGTAATCTTCAGGTTCAAGTCTAATTTTTTTCCTATTGTGGGTAGAGCTCGTCTAGTCTAAAATGACGCGCCTCACTACTTAGTTAGTTGATTTCGATGTGTGAGTGCAAATATTGATAACGACACTTCATCTGTGTGGGAGGTGGTGGGAGCGTCGTCTGCGACGTGTGCTCCTACGTTGGTGTCTCACCGACAACTGAATGACCAATTACAACGGCATTTGTATATGTATTGCGTCCATATTTTAAACTTGCTTGTGTGCGTTAATGCGATAGTGGGGCGCGTCATTTTAGATTAGACGAGCTCTACGGCAGTTTTTTATACTGCTTATTGACGTAAAGAGCCGAGCGAATTGTCATCTCGATTGACAACACAGGCGCCTAATTCTTGCGCTGTGACAACTCAAATTCGTCATTTTTTCTAGCCGCATATCTCCATTAACAATGACATTAAAATGTCTATTGCAGTCTTATACATATTTTCTCAACTATCTTCAACAGACGTTGTCGAAAATCAATTTCAGAGACGTTTTAATACACTTTTTTGGCGAGAGTAAATGTCGAATTTGAGATGTCACAGCGCGACAATCGCCCCTAGACCTTATACGTCGTAAGTACAAATATATCTTAAATACATAGGTAGAGCTCGTCTAATCTAAAATGACGCGCCCCACTATCGCATTAACGCATACAAGCAAGTTTAAAATATGGACGCAATACATATACAAATGCCGTTGTAATTGGTCATTCAGTTGCCGGTGAAATTCAAACGTAGGAGCACGCGTCGTTCATTGGCTCCCACACAGATGAAGTGTCGTTATCAATATTTGCACTCACACATCGAAATCAACTAACTAAGTAGTGGGGCGCGTCATTTTAGACTAGACGATCCTAAAGCGACTTATCCTGGTAGGTGTTGGCAGAGACTTTTTTTAATTATCTGGAACTTCTGACCTTGTGCCTACACAGTCAGACGTTCCGCCTGATGGTGCGCGGCCACTATCGTCCAGGACATCTGTAACCTAAGGTGAGCCTTTTGATAAACCCCATGTTATAGTTCTAAGGAAAGACTTCTGGAGGGAGCTCATTCCACATGTTCTAAGAGAGGTAGGGCTTAGCGGGGTATCCCATTCGAATTGGAGCCGCCCGACTGGGGAAGTACCTCCACCTTACAGACTACCGCACCTAAACAATACTCTTTTAAATAGTGTTGTGTTTCTGCCGGTGAGCAAGGTTTCCAGTGCTCCATTTGGTGAGGATTTGGGGAACCGAGGCTTTGGTAGTGGAGGGCCATTTTTTTTTTTGCTACCAAAGCAACGTGTTATAGAGGTGGGCAACGCATTGACGATACTCTCGGTGTTGCTAATGTCTATAGGCAGTGGTGACCACTTTCCAGCAGGTGGCCCGCTTGCCTATTTGCCTACTGTATGACATAAAAAAAAATGTTACGCGTGGAATAAAACGACTCGCTCACCCTGCCCGTAAGTACGTTGTTGGAACTTTTATCACATCTAATACAAATCCTCCCTCCCTCCCAAGGTCGTGAAACGCGTATGGGAAATAATCAAGAAGCAGGATCTCTACGATCCGAACAACAAACAGTTCGCGATATGCAATGACCAACTCTACAAGGTTATTGGCACGAAGAGGTTCCGCACATTCGGCATGATGAAATACCTCAAGACACACTTCCTTGATGACTAACTTTGCTGACTAACTAGACTAGGAACAGTCCGCATCAGTAGCTAAGTAGCCTGTTCAGAATGATCTGACAAAACAGGGAAAATTAAGCTCTATATAAACATGATACAGTTCTAATTAGAATAGCGTTTGTCGTGAACTGTGATCATACTGACTGAAACGGACTTTGTCATGGATATAAGGTCTGAATTACCTTAATTGTACAGGTCATTATGATCTGTTATTTCGCTTAGCTACTTTTGATGCTGACTGAACCATGGAGCAATTTATCCACTGGAGAAAGCTAGAGGGAGACCTCTTACACCGAACATCACCACCGGTCTCTTTCGATACGTGGTTCGGGCAGACGTTTCATCCGTATGTCAAAGATTTTCCAGCGATCCGCACCAGCCGCATTGGTTCAACCTTTATATCAAGTACAGCTAAGGAATGGAAAACAGGCTGCGAGTGTGTTCTTTCAATAGTATAATCTCAACGCCTTCAAGGCTAGAGCGAGTAGGGCATTCCTAGATAGGCATTCTCCATTATCGGCCGCGTTGTCGCTTACCACCAGGTTAGATGGCTGTCATGTGCCTGGCTGACACAATATGGCACATGCAATCCGCCATTTTGGTTTTTAAAATTTTAATGTAGTGTCACTTGCGCGACCGAGACGAATCTAAGAATTTAATTATGTTAAAATCCATTAGGGCTGTAGCTTTAGTCAAAGAAATATACATAAATATCACACTCGAAAAATATAACCCTCCTTTTGTCGCGGTCGGGTCAAAACTTGCCGATTCGATCTCCACTGGATAAGTTGCTCCATGTGTAAGTATAATCCCGGATTCTTACTACAACGATCGAAAGAGTTGTCAAATTCGTATAATATTGGAGGAACGTGTGGTTTATTAGTGGCGTTATCCACTGCTTTAGATTAAGAACCAGTACTATTTCGTACATGATGTCTTTTGTATTGTTGTACCTAATGTCAATTGCTTTGATATTTACAATTAATTCATGGCTGCTTGCGTATGAGATAATTTGACTTGTGTATTTGACGCAGCTGTTGCAGTTTCTGACATTTATAATTTAATCAAATACTTTATGTAAGTAAATGTTTTGCTTAAGAAAAATAATGGTTTTTACTTGGCATTTATTTTTTACTCCGTTGCATTTTGTGACGATCTTCATGAAATTGTTTCTCTTCCATTGAATAGCTTCGTTACGATAATAATAAATTGGTAAATAGTACCTACCTAAATGTAGGACTGGCCTATGTGACATGTGTTACATAGGTACTGTGTAACAAGGGTATAAAATGCCCTTAATAGTTGTAAAACTCTGACTGCGCGTGTTTATAATTTTATTTTATTTTGATTGATCATAGTATTGTCCAACGTTACTCTGTGGACCGAAAAGTTTTGCTCAGTCGTGGAGATATTGAAATTTACTATTTAAATTCGTGCGATTTTTGAATTGAAAGTAGGCTTAATTTTTTAGTTCCTCTAAGCTAAAGTGATTTATGTGCGACTGTCTTATTATTATGCATTTTTGGTTTTAATAAATAAAAGATAAGTGTTTTGTTTGGATTTCGATACTATTTTCGGTATTAGGGTATATTTTTATTTTCTCAAAAAAATGGAAGTAAATGCATTCTGGTTGTAAAAAGTTTAATAAAATCTTTATATACCCGACCTAGTCTTAACTTCATTGTCGAAATGCAAAATGTAATAATTTCCAACGGAGAATGCTCATCCCTGAAAACTCAGTATAGGCGCAAATGTATCTCAGATTTTTCGGTATTTTGTAATGAAAATCGTAGGGAAATACTACATTAATTATTCTACTTTTACATTATATTCATCATTAGCCTCCCCTTATCCCATTAATCTGGGGTCGGCATGTTTTTTTTCTCCATTCATCCCTATCCGCTGTCACCTCCACGCTCACCAGTCGCTCACTGATCACCCTCATCACACAATCCATCCACATTCATATTCAATACCCTTTTGGTGAATAGAAAAAATATTGTTTGTATTTTCTCCTTTAAAAGTAGGAAGATTATTAAAAACATTGAGTATAGGAATGGAACACGTTGCATGTGAATGTGTTCCATCAATATCTAGACACCTTCAAGGCTAGAGCGAAAAGGCTGTTCCTAGACAGGCATACTCTATCTTCGGCCGCATCGTCACTTACAACTTAGAGATTGGCGGTCAAACGCCTGGCTAGTTCTTATAAAGAAAGATATACAGGGTGTTACATAATATATGTATAAAGCCGTGAACTGGATGGAGTGTTAAACATAATAAAACGATAGGTACAATTATTTCTGTCGTACGTGAATTTTTTTTATATAACATATGTATGAAGCCGTGAACCGTATAGAGTGCTAAATGTATGAAAACGATAGGTACAAAAATTCCACGTACAACAGAAATAATTGTACCTATCGTTTTATTATGTTTAACACTCTAACCAGTTCACGGCTTTATACATATATTATGTAACACCCTGTATAGACATCTCGGCGCGACTTCAGTCGCCTGGTATCCTACCCCTACCCTACACCTTTTTAGCCCTACCTTCCCTATTTTCTTGCCTATAAACCTTCCTCAAGAATCACTCGTATCTATTAATGGAAACCGCATTAAAATCCTATGCGTAGTTTAAAAGATCTAAGCGTACAAGAAATGGTTTGTTCGCTGAGAGCGGTGTCTTGGGTTTCTGCACGCTGGTCAACTGACTAGGGCTTTTCATACTCGTTTATCAAACAATGGGTGCCATTGGGTGCGTCTCCGCCGTACTGTAGAATGTATACTTGATCAGTGAGGATCGAATATTTTTGTAACCATTTTGAAGTAACTAGGTATAGTAGGCGTAAAAAGGAATTTCTCAGATTCTCTTGATTTAAATTGTATTCATTACACATTTATACGGATAATCTGCGATACGCCAAACCAGTTATATTTATGAGCATTCAGAAGTTGATGAAATATTTCGTATGAATTTTTTTAGGTTTACTTTAGCTCGATGTAAGGTATAGTGATTGAATCAATTTATTTGAAGTAAGCTTAAGGATTTTCCGTGAAATTTTCTATTATCAACTTTTGCAACGTAACTTTCGCAGTGTAAGTTGTATATTTAGATGTAAGCAGCTGATGTAAGGAAACTCTACCATTCTTTCACTTTATAATCTTTTTGTACGGTCATGCAACCACACTACGAAAAAACAATTCGTCCGCATGCAACGAATTAGTTGACCGACTGGTCAAACGATAATCCATATGACAATATGGAAGACGCTGTCTAATTGGCAACTGTCGTGCGACGGGTGATTTTGAGGGCTCGCGATCGGGCGACGCGACGTCCATGGTCGCACGACCGTTGCCAATTAGGACAACGCCTTAGTGACAGGTAATTTGTTGTGTGACTGTACATACATTTCTGTCGACGTTTTTTACAGGTACCTGTTTGTGCAATAAAAATGTACCTTCCTAAGTCTGCGTCGAAACTCAGTAGCGAGAGGGCTACTCTCCCTACTGGGCCCTCTCGCTACTGAGTTTCGACGCAGCCGTGCTGTAGACCCTGAGACTACAGCACGGCTCGTGTGCACGGCCGTGTGCTCTCGTACTCGATACTTTCGCAAGAAAAAGCGCGACATCTCTTTCATCTTAGTATTGAGAGAAGGAAACAAACGCTCAAGCTGTGTCGCGATCACACTTTGCTAGCCGTGCTGGTGCCTACATACGACGCTGGGCCCGTCTAAGAGACAGCTAGACAGTCGATACTATACCTTCCGTAGTATAAAATGAAGTCGCTTTTCGGACGCGGGGGCGTGGTCGGACGTCCGACCAAGGGCGGCTCGACCGCGTCTTTGGCGCTGTCCTATTTGGTCGTACGACCGTGGTCGTGCGGTTTTGTGGCCTCGTATTGGTCGGGCGACATCTGTCGTACGACCAGGGCAGCGCCTTAGTTTAATTGACTCCTAGATCGGCCCGGTCTCAGTCTCGTAAGTGCAGTGCTTAAACAGGAGTTGCAGGAATCGTGTGTTGGGATTTAGCCCTATCCTTACCTATTTGTAGTATGGGAGAAATATAAACTTTGGCCATCAGAGGGCTGAGTGTAAGTTTTGCTTCAGGTTTACTTTATATCGCGTTTGCGTGAATATTTGTATGGAAAAATGTATAGCGCCATCTAGTAGTACATAAATGAAGCTTTTTCTTTTAAACGCAAACGCTATAGTAAAGTAAAATCGAAGCAAAACTTGCCTGGGGCGTGTTTAAGATAATTTTGTAGCATTAGAAAGTACAACTGCATTTAGATATTTTCTCTGACAGTGTTTCGTCTACTTAATTCGATGTAAGTAGAACAGTCAGTTATGTATAAGGTGACAATCAATCTTGTTTAATATATCTATAGTAAGGAACCTGGTTTGGAAATAAAGGTTTGCAAATAATGATTGTAAATGACGTTTTATTTGTATTTTGATTATTTATTTATAGGTGATAAAATCACTTTTTGTTAAATTAAAATTAAATTGCAACCGGTTTCCATCATCTTCAGGCAAGATGACTAATTCGAAACCGGTTGTAATTTAGTAAAATTTGTATAATAAAGTGGAACTAGTGTATAAAAAGTGATTTAATCCATAATAATGGAGTTCCATCATGAAGTGACAAAGTGTTAAATATTTATTTATAGGTGTAATGTTATAGGCTGCGTTTATAGTCGAGGCGGACCCCGAGCCCTCGTGTGCGCGAGCACAACCGGGACATTAACGCCCAGATGATAAGTTTTTCATGGCTTGCAGAAGTGGCGTACGAAACAATGCTAAGACCGAAATTGATTAAATTGGCCTTAAAATAAAGAAAAACGCATCGAAATCGGTCCATCCTTGTACTTTTTTTAGTTGTTTGCTTATAACTAGAAAACGGCGGCCTATAGCAATAGTCCGATAACCCACCCATCACGATTGCGCCTTCCTTCTCCTCTTGGTTAACTTCGCTTATGCGCTTATTCATCATGTCAGCCATAAGACGCCCACTGCTGGGCATAGGCCTCCCCCAGAGATCTCCACAAAGACCGGTCCTGTGCTTTCCGCATCCAGCTGGTACCTGCGATCCTTACCAGGTCGTCGGTCCACCTTGTAGGAGGCCTACCCACGCTGCGCCTACCGGTACGTGGTCGCCACTCGAGGACTTTACTGCCCCATCGGCCATCTGTTCTTCGAGCTATGTGCCCTGCCCACTGCCACTTCAGTCTGGCAATCCTTAGAGCTATGTCGGTGACCTTGGTTCGCTTGCGGATCTCCTCATTTCTGACTCGATCGCGAAAGAAACTCCGAGCATAGCTCTTTCCATTGCCCTTTGGGTAACAGTGAGCTTTCTTATAAGGCCCATAGTGAGTGGCCACGTTTCAGCTCCGTAAGTCATCACTGGCAACACACATTGGTCAAAGACCTTCGTCTTGAGACACTGCGGTAATTGGGACGAAAATATGCGCTTATTACACATGCCTAAATTCAGAAACAAAAAGAATGAAAGCAAATCAAATTGGAATGTATTGCTCATAGAATAAGGTCCATTTTTGTATCACAGATTTTTGAAAAGCGGAGCGGCACGTGACATAATATAAGTGATACAAAAATGGACCTTATTTTATGAGCAATACATTCCACTTTGATTTGCTCTCACGCTTTTTGTTTCTGAATTTAGCATGTGTAATAACCGCATTAGTCTTAGATATCCTTGGTGTTAAGCTTATTGGCACGCATGTCGATAAGCAATTCGTGTTCGCGTGTAGGGAGGCCTATGCATAGCAAAAAAGGAGGTACGCTTTAAATGATTTTAGATTTAGATTTATTTATTATCTCATTTTACAGCCTATATTTAATTATCAATATCCTAGTAATTTATATAAATCTATAAAAGAGATCGTCAGTGCTTAGATGATAGTTTGACTGATCCACTATCTGAAGGCACATCGTGTCATATATTTGCATTATAAAGAGATATCCAACCGATCATTCTAACAGGACATAATTATAAAAATCCTCAATGACGTAGGCTTTTTTTTTTGCTTAGGAAGGCACACTGACGGATGGTCCACCTGATGGAAAGTGGCCACCGTCGTCCAGGACATCTGCAACCTAAGGGGAGCACATGCAGTGCCAGTTTTTGAGTTACCTGTAGACATGCCTTTTGAAGAACCTCATGTTGTAATGCAGAGGAAACTTTCAGTTCCGTGAGTTCTGCCACGGACGGCACCTATAGTAGTCGTAATAGGTACATACAGATGTATACTAGGTACATATGTTATTTAGAGGAACCACATTATCTAAATCACCATAGAAACCAGATAACAGTAACAGTTTTGTCAATCAAACCCCTTTTCGAAAGTTTTTATCAGCGAGAGTAGTATCGTTATACATAGCTGAAATGTACTTTAGCTAAAAAATAGTGAACTACGTAATTTATTTTAGTATTTATATTTTATAACAATCAAAATGGCGGTCAACGAGAATGTTATCAAGAATATGGCCACTGAGGCGACGAGGGAGTGTCAGTTTAAGAATGTAGTCGTGGAAGTGGAATTCGTCGTTTATCTCATAGAACATCTTCTTCTGAACCCCAAATACGGGAACCTGTTCACAAAAACCCTGAACCGGGTCAACTTGGAGTACTTCGTCAATGAAGTGGTTGACATGTTGACGCGTAAGTACCTACCTGATGCTTTCTTCGTTTTCACAGCCTTCAAGACAGGAATAAAATCTTGGCGTTAATGTCCCCGCTGTGCTCTCAGGCACGAGGGCGCTGGGTCCACCTGGACCAGGATCCAGGACTTGGCAGATCAGGTAATTACAGTGGAGCGACTGTCATCTGATCTCCGTGACCCTGCTACCAGAACCTGACCAGATTGGATCATGGTTACACATTCAGTCGCCTGAATGTGTGGGTTTTGTCACGTTGTTTTCCCTCCCTGTAAGAGCGTTGGTTAGTGTTCAATTAATGTACGTAACTCAGACCATGACCCATTCATTGGTAGATGCCGGCAGTGGAATTCGTACCCCGTACCTCTTGCTTGTGAGTCAAATACTTTAAACACTCGGCCACTGACGCTCCTATATTTAGGTATATTGCTTATTCTAAATCGAACAATGTTACTTATTATTATTCATACTTACTATACAGTACTTATTCATTATTTGAACCAGTCTCTTTAGACATGTGGCACTCATGACGGCACATAGTTCACACATGACGAGGTGTCGTCAAGCGAAAATCGCCTAAACACAATGGAGTGTCGCTGCCTGAATGGTTAAGGTGCCCTGCCCCTCGCTCGCGAGAGTATAACTTGGACATTAACGCCACGATGACCACCACAATGTAGGTACTGTGGCATACGAGTCGCAGCCGCCGTGCGAATAGTTAGAAGAGTTAGGTCGAATTTTCGTTTGTTGCTTACACTTAGATAAATATTTAGCAGGCCTTTGATCACCATCTTACTAGGTGGCAGTAAGGTAAGAAGATGGAGTACCTATACTACGATACCTGTCTAGAAACAGCCAATTCACTCTGGTCTTGAAAGAGTCCAAATTACCCGCGGAAGAAAGGACATACCTACCTAGACTAGTTTTTTTATCTCAAAGAACCGAATTTCTGGCTGAGTAGAATAGCACCAACCTCTACACTTGTGGGTGTCACACGAGCGGCTAATGGGCAGCAGCTTCAACATTCTGCAAATAAAACTTTTTGGGAAATAATAATTTAACTTGTTATAATTAAACATTTTGGGAAACAGCATTTAAAAATTCAACTTTTTGCATGTATGTAACATTTGAGTCTGCAAAACGTCAATATTCAACAGTCTTGTCCGAAAAGCGTTATCCATTTTATATTTACAACACTGCGACCTTCAACCCGCCTGCCAAGCATGGAAATTATGACCTCCCCTTTCGTGAGAGAGGAGGAGAACCGAATTTCTGGCAGAGTAGAATAGCACCAACCCCTTACACTCGTGGGTGTCGCACGAGCGACTAATGTTTTCGAGGCAAAAGATCTTAAGTCACTGTAGACTGGAAAATGGGCAGCAGCTTCAACATTCCGCAAATTTAACTTTTTGGGAAATAATAATTCAACTTTTTATAATTATACATTTTGAGAAACAGCATTCTGAAAATTCAACTTTTTGCAAACTCAACATTTTGCGTCTGCAAAAAGCCAACATTCAACTGTCTTGTCCGAAAGGCGTTATTTATTTTATATTAACAACACTGCGACCTTCAACCCGCCTGCCAAGCATGGAAATTATGACCTCCCCTTTCGTAAGAGAGGCCCTAAATCCTGCAGTGGACTGTGAAGTTGTGGTCAAAGCCTAGTAATATATAAACGTATGCAGGTGGCGACACCCCGTTGAGCACGCTCCGTATGCAATTCATAATGTACAGCAACTACCAGAAGCCACACATGCTGATCGACAAACACATCAACACCATCGACAGCTGCATGCGACCTCTGGTGAGTGTACCACAACAATGTTGGAACATCGTCTTTATTTCAAAAGAACAATCACATAGGCTATATAATTTGTCACGAAATTGAATATAGTGAATAGTAGGGAATATCTACGGCAAAACCGAAGTCACAGGCCGAAATAAGCAAATAAGGCATCTGACACGAAGTAAGTGCAGGTTTTATCACGATGTTTTCCGTCACCGTAAGATCATCGGTTAGTGTGCAACTAATGTAGTACATGGAATAGAGTCATTGTCCGCATAATCAACCCGGATTTTAAGAGAAAATGTACCAAACTTTTTAAGTGCACAATCAAAAACCCAACAAACAGTGATATCAGTTTTTGCCGTGATTTTTGCGTTATTAACAAATGTAACATTTAACAGCAATTTAACAATAGCGCTTCTAAATCTTCCCACCGTCAATGCAAATATATCTAAATCTGTAAACATTTATTATTACAGTTATTGTTGCAATAAAGAGTTTACATACATACATACATTTTATTGTAAGTATATCTGCTATATGACGATGACAATAATGCCACCACCACACCCGGCAGCTGAACGAGATAATCGAGATAGACTTCGGCGCCGACGAGGACTGCGAGGAACTGCTGCCGAAGCTCTACCGCAAGATTTCCATCTACATCGTGCTCGCCAGCGGGCTGGGCAACCCGGGGAATATCGTGGTCAGTATCAAACACTTTAGGATAGGTGGCCGTGTGGTGTCCGGGAGAATTGAATAGCGATAACCCCTGACACTCGTGGGTGTCGTAGAAGGCGACTAATGTTTTCGAGGCAAAACTTCTAGAGTCTCTGTAGGCTAGAACATGGGCAGCAGCGTTTTCCATTATTATTTTTAACTCTGCGATCTCCAACCCAGCTGCCAAGCGTGGAGATTATGACAATGACCTCCCCTTTTGGGGGAGAGGTCCTAAGTCCTGCAGTGGACTGTTATGGGCTGATTATGATTTTATCCCCAGACCCTGAAAGAAGGCATGGCCGCCCTGGAGAGCGTGTTCAATCTGGACGACCTTCGCGTGTTCGTCTCTCTTTCCCGGCCGGAGAAGACGGCGCGGCTGAAGCAGCTGGTGGCGATCGTGTCTGGAGTCAGGCTCTTCAATCGGGACTGCAAGATGACTGGCGACGGGATTGCTGATTGTGAGTATTTAACCACCAACGAAGGGGTGTTATAAGTTTGACTTGGTGGTAAATAAGGCCTGCCCGATCGTAAGCTGTCACCGTAGCCTTTGGACGTTTGCAATGCCAGGGTCGTCACCCACGCGTTGCCCACCCTGTAAAAACCTTTATACTCACAGTGTAATGTTCCAATTACATATTCGAAAACAGCCGTTTAAGGGTAGGTACACTTTTTTCACGCCAGTCTATAAAATTTTAAAAACTACAATTGCACCCCTTTCTTGAAGAACTCCATTTTGTATGTTGTATCTTTGGCTCTGTGTGTCTGTATGTGGTATCGTACCTCTTGAACTTATATACCGATATATTTTACGCAAAGTACCAGATTTTTGCGTTTCAGGTAAAATAAAATAAAAATAATATTCGCTAATGACCAGAAATTTATATGCTGGGCGATTGCGTATCTAAAACATAATGGCGATTTCATATGAAAATCTGTTCATTGACTTTGAGTGATGGTGATTATTGACTTACTAGATAACTACCACTCAAAACATCAACATCACTCACCAAATTTTAGATGATCCCTAAAGAGCTTGACAGATTTTCATCAGATGGCGCTACTGAGACGTCAGGAATGCTCTCAAAAGCCGTATCATGGGCTAGGATGGATCTGTCAGTTGTTTGTGGTGTTTATTCAATAAATAAATAAAATAAATAAATAATCGTGGACAAATTCCCACAACGCCATCTAGCCCCAAAGTAAGCAAAGCTTGTGTTATGGGTGCTAGATAACTGATAAACTACTTATATACTTTTTAAATACATACTTATTATACATAGAACACCCAGACCCGTAACAGAAATTAAAATTCATCATTTCAATTTCTGCCCGGCCGGGAATCGAACCCGGGACCTCTTGCGTGGCAGACCGGCATGTTGACCACTGAACCACTCAGGTCGGTATTGCGACAGCAGACCTTACAATTACCGCTATCTGGTTACTTGGTCTGGTCGGAATACCCTCATTGATGATGTCGTAACCCCAGTGCCGTTCAACCTGGCGGACGCGTCGAAGGCCTGCCTGAAGACGCTCTCGCACAGCCTGATGGGCGCCATGCAGCGCGTCAACGCGCTCACCACCGCCGTCGCGGACAGCGTCACCATTGAGGAGGAGACGGGGAATGTCGTTGTCGATCTGCCCCCAGAAGGGGACCTTACCGCGTGAGATATCTGTAGCTATACTAATATCTTTTATACCACAAAGATGGTGACGGCCTTACGGCCTGCCTGATGGTAAGCAGTCGCCCCAGTTTGCAATACCAGGGGCATCGCCCACGCTCTGCTGATCCCGTCAAAAGCTATTCACCCCTTTCTTGAAGACTCCATGTTGTACTCTCCAGGGAGCTCATCTCACAACCAAAATCTATTTCTAATTTCTGATGGAGGAATAGTTTGTATGTTGGGAATAATTTCCGAAACTACTGAGCCCTTTTCGAAAATTGTTTAACTAATAGAAAGCTACGTTATTTCCGAGTGTCTCAGGACTTTTGATTTGAAAATCTTACGAAATGATAGTTCCGAGGATTTTGTTCGTATTCCGAATGGATTCCACTGTGGATGTAAGTGAGTATCTTAGCCATGTAGGCCGAATAAAAAGAAGTTTGATGGCTGTTTTAGAGTTAAGAAGAAGTAGAGCTCGTCTAGTCTAAAATGACGCGCCCCACTACTTAGTTGATTTCGATGTGTGAGTGCAAATATTGATAACGACACTTCCTTTGTGTGGGAGCCAATGAACGACGCGTGCTCCTACGTTTGAATCTTACCGGCAACTGAATGACCAATTACAACGGCATTTCTATAAGTATTGCGTCCATATTTTAAACTTGTTTGTGTGTGTTAATGCGATAGTGGGGCGCGTCATTTTAGATTAGACGAGCTCTACCTAGTCCCAACTGTCTTCTCTTCTCGACAACTTACAAACTACTTTATGTCTTCAGGACTCATTTCGTCCAAATGTTCGACAAGCTCTCGTTCAACCGCCAATTCGAGGTTTACACGCGGCGGCTGCTGGCTGACATGCAGGTAACATTCATCCAGTTTCAATTCACACATATATTAGAAGATGATTGTCCAAGGAGTTCACATAAGTTACATACAAGCACAGTCACAGGAGCTGATTGGCACAGCTCCCGAGACCGTTCAATACCGTGAGGCTGGTTGAACTTCGCGAGCAGCAAGACGTTGGTCAACCTCGTTTGATACCAAAAATAGATTCTTGAACCAAAAATTGCCATGCCATTATTGGAATTGTCGCTGCCGAAACCATTAAAATAATGATAGGGCTCACGTCTCAGTTGCGCCATCTGGTGAATTTGAGATCTAGAGATCAGAAGGTTTTAGAAAACCTTCTGATTGTCTGACCGTTGACGGATATTGTTATTGAAGCGACCAACTAGGGTACAAGTAGTGGCCTTATCATTGAAGGAACTTCGTCTTGATTGATACGATGTCGATTGAGACCTGCGAGTTAGTCCGTGATGTTTTTGTCATGGTATAAATGCGTCTCTTTCGGTTTATATATCTTTCTCACTCTTTAGATAAGAGTATTTTAACAGCCTAGTCACTGTTGGCTTATTTAGTTCCTATGTGTATTCCATTGGCGTATCTAGGGCTATTTTCCAGGGGGGGCCTGGCCCCTGAGGTGGCCGATGAAGCCGAGTCAATTGCCAATGTAGAGCCAGTGAGCACCCCATGCTGGGGTGGGCACCAGACCATTCTGGGGTGGGCACGGCCCACCCGGCCCCCCTCTTCCTACGCCTATGGTGTATTCGGTGATAACGATGATGATGACAATGATGCTCATGTCTCCAGGCGATGGCGGAGGCGGCGCTGCGTCACGGCGAGCGCGTCCAGGCAGCACTGGAAGCTCTGCACAAGGCCGTCAAGTACAAAGATGCGGTGCCAGTGGACACAGTGTTTGTGAGTGCTATGGACAATTGGAGTCGTTCTATTACCCTTTAATTTTTCAGGTGGTATGTCTTCCGCTGAGGGAACCCTGAGGCGCTGCCCTAGTTGTCAACGGTCGTGCGACCATTTTAGTGCGACGGGGTCCTATTGATCAGGCGACGTCCGTCGAACGACCATGGTCGTACGACCGTTCCTTGGAACTATTTGAACAGTCTTGGGAGCCGACGGTATATTATTATTGTTATGTGGAAAGTTTTAAATTTTTTTTATTTATTAAAATGTAATGCAAAAATGTACAGTGGCGGACTTAAATCTAAAATAACCTTATCTACCAGTCAACCGGGAAAATATTGTTCTTCCCATTTAAGGGAGGATACCCTTTGACAGAGGACGCCTAACGCAGGTGCCTCTTCAGGTGGCAGCGATGAGAAGGTGGGACAAGGCAGTTGGTTGAGACTGACATTTCGAATTCGTTATTTTGTGTCATTGGACTTTCTGGTACCGTGGATGTTTTAATACTCTAGACGAGATGCCCTGAAAGGCAACTGACTTGTTATTATTTATTAGGACTCAAGCCTGAGAAGTCCGTCTGGGTGTTTAAAGCGGCGTTACTATTTGTTAGTGGTATTATAAATGGCCGTGTGGTGTCCGGCAGAGTAGAATAGCACCAACCCCTTACATTCGTGGGTGTCGTACAAGGCGACTAATGATTTCGAGGCATACGATCTAGAGTCTCCGTAGACTGGAAAATACTCAGCAGCGTTTTCCATTGTTATATTTACAATACTGCAATCTCCAACCCGCCTGCCGAGATTATGAAAATAACCTCCCTTTTAAGAACACTTTTCGTGGGAGAGGCCTTAAGTCCTGCAGTGGACTGTTATGGGCTGTGATGATGATGATGATTATAAACGTCCAATATGCTACGGTAACTGATTACCATCACTCGGGTCGTGGTCCGTCTGGCCACCTTACGGTATAAAATGAATTTATTATGACCCCTGTCTCTTCCCTCTTATAGCCTCTATTCTGCAACCTCTGGGAGGTGTGGCGCAGCATGCAGCACTTGATGTACGTGGTGTCCGTGGTCAACCTGTTGGTGTCGACCCTGGTCGCCATCCAGGAGAAGAACCGGATCCCGCCCAGCCTTATGGAGAAGATGTTGAGGGGGCGCGTCGTAGTCACCGACCAGGTTTGTTCTGGATTTTTATTGTTATTAAAAGAACTAGACAGGCATTTGACCGCCTTCTTAGCTGCGGGGCTTTTCGTTAACTCTGTGGGCAACTGAGTTTGACATTTTAATAATTCTACACAACGTCATCTATGTTGGACGCTGGCCGTATGAATACCAAATTAGAGTAGGGTAGCATTTTCAAATGTCATATTCAGTTTATTCAGTTGTCCACTGAGATAGCCAATAGCCCCGCTGATGGTGAGTGACGATGCGGACGAAGTTGGAGCATGCCTGCCTAGGAACAGCCTATTCACTCTCTCGTAATAATTTTATAACGCGCGCTTATATCACGGGCAGTGTTCCGAGGAGTTGTCTGAGGATGCATGAGAATGGATGTCATGTATGTGTTGTTTTATTAATTATTGCAGATGGTAGGTGTACTTACCTACGTAAGATTATGTTTTTTTCTTTTTCTGGAATATGTTGAAGTTTGTTTATTTGTTCTTATTTTTATTCAGGCCATTGCCCTGCAGGCCCTGCAGTGGGATAGAAATGGCTAAATAAAAATCATAAATAAATTCTTATTCTCGCCCTACTCTCCTTGTGCCTAACTCAAACTCAAAATTTATTTATTTATTAGGACATTAAATATCTCTTTCGCCTTTCGATTGCGGCGAGGCCCAAAAGGAAGGGTTATGTGTATGTATGTATGTCTGTTTCTTGGGTCCCTCGTAACCATTAAACGGATCAACCGATTTTGTCAATTCAAACGTCATTTGATTCGTCGTAGTGACGCGAGTATTATTAGGTAAAACTTTTAAAATTAAAAATGTCAGATTTTGTGCACCATTATTTGTAAATTTAGAATTCAAGCCTTTTCAACTGCAACTGACGGTTGGTCGGCTCCAGCCAAATCGGATTTAGAATAACATCTTTATTTAGCCCAAAGACACATCTTAAAGGCTTAAAAACAAAAGTTACTAGTATAATTCTCATTCTGGTACTAGGAGCGCATAAGCTCGGCGTCGGTGTCAGCGGCTCAGCGGCTGGAGCTGGCCGCGCTGGCCGAGTACGCGCCGCCGCCGCCGCGCGACCCGCACCGCAGGGACAACACCGTGCAGGCCAGTAGCACAGATACACACGGGTTGGGCGGGAGAACACGTACACACACATACATAAAGCTCATGCATGGAGCGTCGGTGGCACCAGCCGCTGATTAGCTGAGCCCATTATGGGGACAACGGGAAAACTGACATATTCGTGAGCGTGGGCGACGCAGGCATGTGCTATGCAATGACGAAAGAAACCCATTTTAATAGGATAGATCAATGTCGTCCGTTAGGAGTGTCAATCGGCATTGAGTGTATTTTCGTTGTCCCCATTTTAGCTCTCCCTATTATGGAGACAACGAGATTACACGTCTACACTGATATATTCGTTGTCGTAGGCGTGTGCTACGGCACTTTGCACTGTTTAGTCTCAAAATATCCTAGTTGCAAAATGTCCACTGGTAAAAAAATGTCCAAGTCGCAAAATGTCCAAGTTGCAAAATGTCCAGGTTGCATAATGCCAAGTTGCAAAATGTCCACTGTGAGGACTAGGATGTAATGCGTCATGCCTGTAATTGCGCTGCTTACCATTTTTGTGGGTTTAATTTACGACGACTTTAATTCCCCGGGTTCTCGTAATATGCATTTAGGTTGCAGGCAATAAAAATTTTGAACCGTGGGTGCGTTGTCGCTGTGAGGACTAAGATGTAATGCCTCATGCCTGTATTTGCGCTGGCTACCTTATCCTTCAAACCGGAACACAATAATGCAATCATTATTGCTTGGCGGCAGCAATGCGGCCGGCGGACTCCTCAGGCTTGACAGAGTGCTACCGTCTAACAAAAAATGTACGACCTCTCCAGTTCCTCGGGTTCTGCGCAATGTGCTTCGTGATCGGCGGCCTGGTGCCGTGCAACCCGAAGATCGGGACGCTGCGCCACAACGGCCGCCGCTACGGGTTCTGCAGCTACCGGATGGCCTTGCAGTTCAGCAGGGACCCGGATCGGTGAGGCTACAATGGTTTCACTTTCAATAAAACTCGACCAGAAACTTAGGCGACTTTGACACGCATTGCCAAAATATGAAGAAAGAGACAAACTGTAAAATCGTTTATTACAAACTGAAAAAGTAAAAAGAGTACCCCAAGGCAGCTTGTTAGGTCCCCTAAATGTCTGTTTAGGAGTCCCTCAAGGCTCCCCTTTCCCTTTATTAGGTTGCCTTTCATTCCTAATTCATGTGGATATATAAAGTACGTACTCTGGCTGGTAAAATGGAACCCGAAGATCAGCACGCTGCGCCACAACGGCCGCCGCTACAGGTTCTGCAGTTACCGGATGACCCTTGAGTTCAGTAGGGACCCGGATCAGTGAAGCTAGAATGGTTTTACTTTCAATAAAACTCGACCAGAAACTTAGGCGACTCTGACACACATTGCGGAAATATGAAGAAACTGTAAAATCGTTTATTCCGAAAAAGTTAAAAGAAACCCCAAGGAAGCTTATTAGGTCACCTAAAAGTCTGTCAAGGAGTCCCCCAAGGCAGCATATTGGGTCCCCTTTTATTCCTAATTTACGTGAACTACATACCTACCCCGGCTGGTGCCGTGTAACCCGAAGGTGCGCCATAATGGCTGTGTAACGGATTCTGCAGCTACAGGATGGCTGTACAGTATAGCTGGGATCCGGATCGGTAAGGCTACAATAGTTTTACTAAAATTCGACCACGATGTTGTCTCTTTCTTCATTTTTCCGCAATGTGTCATTTACACAAATTAGAAATGTAAGAGAACTTAATATGCTACCTCGACAGACTTTTAGCGGACCTAATACGCTGCCTTGGGAGACTCCTAGACGCTACCTTGCGGAACTCCTTGATATACTTTTAGCGGACCTAAAACGCTGCCTTGGGAGACACCTAGACGCTACCTTGCGGGACTCCTTGACATACTTTAAGAGGACCTAATACACTGCCTTGGTAGACTCCTAGATGGTACCTTGCGGGATAGCTAGATGCTACCTTGCGGGATTCCTTGACTGACTTTTAACGGACCTAATACGCTGCCTTGGGAGACTCCTCGACGCTTTCTTCGCTTTAGAAATAAGCTGTTGTTATTACTATACTTTCACTACACATATTATCGGGTTTGTTACCACGGTTAGTATTCTAGTGAACGTGTAGTGAATAACCACGAAAGGTAAAACCTATGTTATTACTCTATCCTCGTTCCCATCCCCGTCCCCCCAGCTACGTGAACTCGGGGCTGGAGTACGCGCGCAATAACCCGCACATGGTGGAGCTGGTGGGGCTGGCGGCCGACCTCGACGCCGTGCGGCACGTCGCCGTGCTCGTCGCCAAGCGGGTGCCCAAGAGTTAGTGCTTTTACCCGTTTATTTATTTATTTATTCAGGAAACAAGCAGTCTTTTAACAATCATCATCACAGCCCGTAACAGTCCCGGCAGGACTTAGGGCCTCTCCCATGAAAGGGGAGGGTATTGCCATCATCTCCCCGCTTGGCAGGCGGGTTGGAGATCGCAGTGTTTAAATATAACAATGGAAAATGCTGCTGCCCATTTTCCAGCCTACGGACTCTAGATCTTTTGCCTCGAAAACATTAGTCGCCTTGTACGACACCCACGAGTGTAACGGGTTGATGCTATTCTACTCTGCCGGACACCACACGGCCTTTTAACAATATTACATGCAATTTAAATTTACAAACAGACCTACAGTTCCATATAGAAATTAAGCAAGTTTTACTAAAACTAATCGAGCAGAAAGAAACTATTGCACGAATACGACGCAACATTGCTAGCAACACTTAAAGATTAAACATCGTAATTCAATATGAAGGTAGATATTGTACAAAATTTTCCCTAAATGGTATTGTGTTCAGTTCTTTTAATTTCTTTTTAAACTGTGAGATACTTAAGAAAAATACGTTAACACTGCTTAAATTATTATTGTGATAGTAAAAGGATCGTCTGAAGTAGGAATTTTTGGCATAATTCGTTCTAAATGGAGCAATATACAAAGTATCGTTGTTTAGTGCACTGTTTTAGCCATCGATATTGAGAGCGTTGGTGATTTAATCTAAGCTGAAGTAAGCTAGGGGCACCGAGGTCGATGAACTTTTTGCGAGTTATGAACCTACATTGAGTGATCACTAACAGATGCTCTTGACGGCTATCGTGATGAAACCTGCACATTCCATGGCCCAATCTGGTCTGATTCTCTTTTTAACAGGGTCACGTAAATCAGATGGCAGTCGCTCTACTGAAATTACCATCATCACAGCCCATAACAGTCCACTACAAGACTAAGAACCTGTCCCACAAAAAGGGAGGTTATTGCCATAATCTCCTAGCTTGTCAGGCGGGTTGAAGATCGCAGTGTTGTAAATATAACAATGGAAAACGCTGCTGCCCATTTTCCAGCCTACGGACTCTAGATCTTTTGCCTCGATAACATTAGTCACTATACACGACACCCACGAGTGTAACAGGTTGATGCTATTCTACTCTGCCGGACACCACACGGCCTCTATCGTATAGTGGAGTAGAATTATCCAAAAATGGGGTTTGAGGTGGAACTAATTGCAACAGAAAATAATTGCTGCGGCAAATGGTAGGTAATACGCTTCTATTGAACATATTTAAAATATATACTTGTGTCTTTGGTGCTTTTGGGCCCCAAAGGTCCGCCTGGTCTTTGGCAGCGACCTCTTGTATCTGACTCAGCTAGATATAGGTCTTACCATAGGTTATAGGTACCAGCTGGATGCGGAATAAACAGGACTGGCCTTTGTGGAGATCTCTCGGTCTATGCCCAGCTGTCGTCTTCCGGCTGATATGATGATGATGATGATGATAATAAACCTTGATTGACAGCTGAGATAAGGAAGATAATAATGATTCCACTCTTGTGCTTCCAGTAAAAGTCAACGAGCAAGAAGTGCAGACCGACCTCCATCCCATTGAGCATTACATCGATACCAAATACTCCTGGGACCTTTGGGAGTGGAAGAGGCGCGCCTGCCAATGGGTATGGCATTTACTCCTTGTTTTTACAACCGCTAACGACAAAGGTATATTGTGTAAGCAATTGTTTAGTATCAGCAACTCATAATAGCGTAGAGGATCTGCCCGTGCCGGACCTGGCATAATTTTTTTTTCCTTTTTTTTAACTAATGTGGCTGAAAAGCGAAACTGCCATAGGATGTGAGACAAACAGTTTTTTTTTACTTCTAGAACGTACACAAGAGGATAAGTAAGTAGAGCTCGTCTAGTCTAAGATGACGCGCCCCACTACTTAGTTAGTTGATTTCGATGTGTGAGTGCAAATATTAATAACGACACTTCATCTGTGTGGGAGCCAATGAACGACGCGTGCTCCGACGTTTGAATCTTACCGGCAACTGAATGACCAATTACAACGGCATTTGTATATGTATTGCGTCCATATTTTAAACTTGCTTGTGTGCTTTAATGCGATAGTGGGGCGCGTCATTTTAGATTAGACGAGCTCTACTTTACTATCGCTAAGAAAAGTGACATTTGGCAAACTGGCACAAAAAAATGCCTGGTAGTGTACGGGCTGCCCAACGCTTTGTGGGCGCTTTGTGGATGGTAGCGATAGTTTACGCTACAATGTGGAATTTTTCATGTACTGAATGACGTAGGGTAACCTATGGCGCCCTCACTGTAGTGAACCCTGAGGACCGTAGCCGTAGTGGACCTCTAAGGTTGAAGTGTTTCCCACCCAGCGCAGATTATCGGAGACAAGGTCTTATTTCTGAAACGCTCACATCGTGGCTTACCGTCGAGTACCTACTTGACCCGTTTGTCTTGTTAAAAGAACAGCGGTCTTGCCAAGATGCAAATTAATGACAGACGCAGTACGGTTAGCACAAGTTGCTCTCGTGCGCGATAAGCGAGAAAATGCGCGACATAGATACTGGCATCTCTTTCATCTTAGTATTGAGAGAAGGAAACAAACGCTCTCTCGCGGCGCAAGCTGTGTCGTGGACACACTTGTGATAGCCGTGCAGAGCGGAGTCGCTGTCGCTAGGCGAATGCGGCTGACGATCGGAACTTCTCGGCTACATTCGGTCGGCTTCACAGCGTTCGCAGTACTGCGTCGATCTCCAAGCGCTTGCCGAATTTCGCCCACTAGTACCGATCTTCAGCCGACTGAACGACCCACTGAACGATTCTACAATCAGCGCCATCTAGCGTATACAGGTCGTTACAGTACAATATAATACAATACAAAACTGTTTATTTGCACATCAAAAAACACAAATTCAGATTCAAAATATATGGTAGGAAGGACAAAGAGCGGTCTTATGCGCTTATTACACATGCGTAAATTCAGAAACAAAAAGCGTGACAACAAATCAAAGTGGAATGTATTGCTCATAGAATAAGGTCCATTTTTGTATCACTTACATTATGTCACGTGTCGCTCCCTTTTCAAAAATCCGTGTCCAATACATTCCATTCCATGAGCAATACATTCCATTTTGATTTGCTCTCACGCTTTTTGTTTCTGAATTTAGTCGAATGTAATCAGCGCATATGAGCGCTTGCCGAACTTCGCCGACGGGTTCCGATCTTCATGACCCGCTGAACGCTTCTACTATCAGCGCCATCTAACGTATTCTTTATTGTACACATCAGTATTATAAAGTAATAATGAACTATTCCCCCCCCCCCCTCAGGCGACGATCGTGAACTGCCGCACGCACGCGACGCAGACGCGGCACAGCCACCTGCGCGCGGAAGCGCACTGCCAGACCGTCGAGCCCCGGGATAAGGCGTTGCAGACTAAGAAGGTAGCGTGGCGATACAAATCACTATGCTTGGACTATTCTATGTATCATAAGTTTTATGTTAGGTATATAGTATTTGGCGGTGCAGGGATAAGGTAGCCGCCAATGTTGGCAAGCGAAGATGGAGAGAAGGTAGAAAAGGGTAATTACCCACCTGGCCGGGTGTTGTGACCAGGGGACCAAGGGTCCATTTAAAAAAAGCGCCATCTATGTGTAGATGCTTGCCAACCTTGTGTTCGTGTACTCGTAATGTGAGTATCGTTGAGTCTTCCCTATTGGAGCAGTAGAGCGATAGATGTCGCCACAAGTATATAGTATTATAGTTTATGGTATAGTATATTTATGTGGTATATAGTATTCAACATTATAGTTATATTTAAATTTGCACAAAACTCGATATTGCTACCACCGCTCGTTAAATAGCTCATTTCGGACTATCCAAGGTAAGGTTAGCTGGAAGAAATCCCATTGTGGGATAAGCCCGCCTTTGCAATGTATATTTATTTTCTTTTGTTATTGTTCTTTATGTTGTTATACGCAACATTACTTGAACACTAACCGATGTTCTGTCGGTGAGCGATAACATCGTGATGAAACCTGCAAATTCAAGCAACTGAATTTGTATCTCTAATCCAATCTGCTCGGGTTCCCCTAGTAGCAGGGTCACGGAAGTCAGATGGTAGTAGCTCCACTGTAATTACCTGATCGCCAAATCCTGGATCATGGTTAAGGCGGACCCCGGGCCCTCGTTCTCGAGACATTAACGCCAAGATAATGTCTTTTTATGCTACTCAAATGACAAACGAACAGACAGCCCACCAGATGGTAAGCGGCAACTGTCGCCCATAACACCTACAATTCATACAAGTTAGGTTGCAGGTAACGAAAATGCAGAACCGCAAGCGCGTTGTCACTGGGAGGGCTAAGATGAAATGCCTCGTGTCTGTAATTGCGCTGGCTACCTTGCCCTTCAAACCGGAACACAACAATGCAAGCATTGCTTCTTGGCGGCTGAAATAGATAAGGCGGTGGTACTCACCCAGGCGGACTCCTCGGGCTTGACAGAGTCCTACTACCCGATGATGTTCGAAATACAGTTTCAACAACAGCGCCCTCTACGCCGTTAGGACACGGGCATAAACCCATGACAAGGATGAAGCGTCCGCCCAGATCGCGTTTCCTAGTCCTGAAAGGGGCCCGACATAATAAGGGTCGTGCAACAGCTTCCGACAACAGTTTTAGTAATAGTCCTGTTAGTTTTAGTAACAGTGCCCTGTCGCGGGTGGAAAGGTTTCTACGGGGTCGACAATGCGTGGGTAATGCCCCGGTATTGCAAACGTCCATAGCTGCGGTGACTGCGCACCATTAGGCAGGCCGGAAGCTTGCCTGCCGCATATGTGGTATACAAAACATACCTTCCAACAACAGTTTTAGTGACAGCGCCCTCTACGCCGTTAGGACACGGGCATAAACTCGTGACAAGGATGAAGCGTTCACCCTGATTGCGTATCCCGATAGACTAAGGGGCCCGGCGGGATGAGGTCGTGCAACAGCGTCCAACAACAGTTTTAGTAATCATCCTGTTAGTTTAGTAATATTTTTAGTAACAGAGCCCTCTATGCTTCCAGGACACGGGCATGAACACGGCGGTGTGCTCGTTCTTCCTGTGGGGGCTGCGCGGGCAGCGCGGCGGCGGACAGCACGCCGCCAGCTTCGTGCAGCCCCATGCCAAGCCGCCTAGGAAGGGTGAGTGTCTGTGTGTGTGCTCGTTCTTCCTGTGGGGGCTGCGCGGGCAGCGCGGCGGCGGACAGCACGCCGCCAGCTTCGTGCAGCCCCATGCCAAGCCGCCTAGGAAGGGTGAGTGTCTGTGTGTGTGCTCGTTCTTCCTGTGGGGGCTGCGCGGGCAGCGCGGCGGCGGACAGCACGCCGCCAGCTTCGTGCAGCCCCATGCCAAGCCGCCTAGGAAGGGTGAGTGTCTGTGTGTGTGCTCGTTCTTCCTGTGGGGGCTGCGCGGGCAGCGCGGCGGCGGACAGCACGCCGCCAGCTTCGTGCAGCCCCATGCCAAGCCGCCTAGGAAGGGTGAGTGTCTGTGTGTGTGCTCGTTCTTCCTGTGGGGGCTGCGCGGGCAGCGCGGCGGCGGACAGCACGCCGCCAGCTTCGTGCAGCCCCATGCCAAGCCGCCTAGGAAGGGTGAGTGTCTGTGTGTGTGCTCGTTCTTCCTGTGGGGGCTGCGCGGGCAGCGCGGCGGCGGACAGCACGCCGCCAGCTTCGTGCAGCCCCATGCCAAGCCGCCTAGGAAGGGTGAGTGTCTGTGTGTGTGCTCGTTCTTCCTGTGGGGGCTGCGCGGGCAGCGCGGCGGCGGACAGCACGCCGCCAGCTTCGTGCAGCCCCATGCCAAGCCGCCTAGGAAGGGTGAGTGTCTGTGTGTGTGCTCGTTCTTCCTGTGGGGGCTGCGCGGGCAGCGCGGCGGCGGACAGCACGCCGCCAGCTTCGTGCAGCCCCATGCCAAGCCGCCTAGGAAGGGTGAGTGTCTGTGTGTGTGCTCGTTCTTCCTGTGGGGGCTGCGCGGGCAGCGCGGCGGCGGACAGCACGCCGCCAGCTTCGTGCAGCCCCATGCCAAGCCGCCTAGGAAGGGTGAGTGTCTGTGTGTGTGCTCGTTCTTCCTGTGGGGGCTGCGCGGGCAGCGCGGCGGCGGACAGCACGCCGCCAGCTTCGTGCAGCCCCATGCCAAGCCGCCTAGGAAGGGTGAGTGTCTGTGTGTGTGCTCGTTCTTCCTGTGGGGGCTGCGCGGGCAGCGCGGCGGCGGACAGCACGCCGCCAGCTTCGTGCAGCCCCATGCCAAGCCGCCTAGGAAGGGTGAGTGTCTGTGTGTGTGCTCGTTCTTCCTGTGGGGGCTGCGCGGGCAGCGCGGCGGCGGACAGCACGCCGCCAGCTTCGTGCAGCCCCATGCCAAGCCGCCTAGGAAGGGTGAGTGTCTGTGTGTGTGCTCGTTCTTCCTGTGGGGGCTGCGCGGGCAGCGCGGCGGCGGACAGCACGCCGCCAGCTTCGTGCAGCCCCATGCCAAGCCGCCTAGGAAGGGTGAGTGTCTGTGTTGTAGGTTTGATGTGTGTGTTGTGGCTCTGGCATAGCCCGGGTGAACGAAAAGAACAATTTCGTGTGTGCGTGGAGGTGTGTGGACGGCCAACACGCCGCCAGCTTTGTGCAGCCTCATGCTTGGAAGGGTGAGCTTTTTATATGTTCTTTTCTGCACCACGGCAATCTGTTTCCAGAACTATAAGCCATACCACTGTCTGACTGAAAATCCAGTCTGGAATTAATTTAGTAAAATAAGCCGTGTTTATAATCCACTTTCGCCGTAACACCGCTTTTTGGGCACCGACGAGGAAAGACAGAGGTCTTGTTGAGAGTGTGTCTGACTGTGTGTGGAGGTGTGTGGGCGGACAGCACGCCGCCAGCTTCGTGCAGCCCCATGCCAAGCCGCCCAGGAAAAGTTAGTAGCGGGGGGGGGGTTTTAACCAGCGACGAGGAAAGACGGGTGTTGTGACTTTGGGGGTGTCTGTGTGTATGTGGAGGTGTGTGGAGGTCTGGCTGTGGCATTGTAGTTTTTTAAAGGGATGTCTCAATTTCGATGCGGTTTTCTTATTAATATCGGTTCAGTAGTTTAGAAACTATTTGAGTATGTGTAATCTTTACACATTAAACTTGACGTCGAGGTTTATCCTACTTTTTATCGATAAGATTGTGGGAGCACGAAAAGACAAATTTTAGTGTCGTTATCTTTGTTTGAATGTTTAATGGAGATGCTCCTTAGCTTGATTTCATTATAATCGGTTCAGTAGTTTAAAACATATTTGAGTATTTCTAAACTTGGTGGGTGGTTTCCACTTTTTCCCCTGATAGCATAGCCTAATATTACTAGGTTTTATCCGTGACGTCGGCTGCGTCAATTCTGTACGTTCCGGATTCCGGAAACATTTCCATTGACACGCATAGCAATGTTAGCTTAGCGTTTGAGTGGACGATATCCTCCATTGCTGTCCTATTACATTAAAAAATACTCATCCGCACAACAACCTCCTTAAACCAGTATAACATGACCTAGCGTCTCTACAGACACGCATAGCGATGTTACCTCCTTTTATACTGGTTTTGTGAGCCCGATATGCTATCTTCTATACCTATAACATAAAAAAAATACCCACCCACAGCACCAACAGTCACCACCTGCCACTGGCCCTGCCTGGAGGCACCGAAGCAACTCAGCTCCTCCTCGGACAGCTTCGATTCCCTGGACATCCGGATGATGTCCCATATCTTCTACGACCCAACGGCTGCCAAGAAGGAGGGCGCGATCCCGAGAACCGAGTCCAGGATGATACACAGGAAGTGAGTGGAAGATCGGAGAAGATGGAGGGAAATGAGAAACGAAATGTGAAATGCGTCTAGGTAGATTGAGGATTTTAATGAGTTCGTGGCTCGTTCTACACATTATAAAGATAGTGTATAACCCGCGTCACGAAAGAAGAGACTTGTCAAATGGCAGTGGAGGGGATTTCGCGCAGGTAATCGTATGCAGCGCAAGTCGAACCACGTGACCCGCCAAGTCTCTTCTTATTTGACACTATGCTTTGTCTAAAATAGGATGATAATTTTGACAGCTCACTAATTGTTGGTCTTTGGCGCACGCCTATGAAGTTTTGTGTTTTTTTTCGGCAAATTGTACTACGGAAAATGTCGTACTTCATAAACAGGCCCCGCCCCTTTAGTGAAGTGCCACGAATAACGAATAACAACAGACAATCGAAAATCGATATTGATATAATATAATCGAATATTTAAAATTAACATTTAGGTAACCTTCTTATTTTTTGTAACTAAACTCTTATTCTTTGTTTGGATTTCACCTTAAGAGACCTTTCACAACAACAATTTCGAGTCGCGCGTATTCTACGTAATAGGATGACTGACCGAATAGAAATACGCACGTGTCATAATCGTCGTTGTAGAAGGGTTTTTAATGTCGTATTAATAAATTATTAATTCAGAAGAAAGTAAATAGTTTATTTTGTATAATACGTATAGCATAACCATGCAACTATCAATTCCAAGTTCTATGAGAATGATAATCGATAATCGAATATATTCATTAACGATTTTACACAACCACATCCCTACTGTGATCTGTCAAAATTATCATCCTATTTTAGACAAGGTATAGTTGTAATATCATCGGGTTTATCACCAGAGGCCTTATTGACAGACAATGCCACGGACTAATTCGTCAATCTGTCAAATTGTAGCCGATGTCGATGCATCGCCAGGTTAGACTGAGGGCCATGAGATTTTGCTGACAGATAACGTGCCTGTTGATTTTTGTTTTGATTCTCTGTTTTTCGGCTCTAGATTCTAGGGTATTTTGAGCCAGTCGGCCACAGTGGTCAACCACAGTAGGTATACAGAAACAATCAGTAAGTCTTCTTCGCCAACTACTCGAAAAAACTCGACACGCCTAGGGCATTCCCCCATTATGACGCGCAGGAGGATCCCCCTAATGTGTTTCTTCTTGAGCATACATACATACATATTTTTAAAGCGCCACAATCTCGAAATGCTGAGAATTTATGGCACGAAAGCATATTACTTGTAGTTGAAGTGTTAATAAGTCAGTTGTTAAAATTGGCGGCTCCGCTGCTAAACCCATGCGAATAAATAAAAAATTACTAAATTGAGCGAAAGTGAAAGGCGCGCTTCGAACGTTTCTATGAAAATTATCTACTGATTGTTTTGTGTACTGTGACTGAATTTGACATTGTCAGTCAAATTTAGTTTCACTCTCAGCCGGGCGCAAAGTCTCGTGATCCTCACTCTATTACTGTTTTTAGAGTCCGAGCCAGATAAGTTTGCTTTCGACTTGTGGCGTCGCTGTAATTCTTTATATAGTGAGTTGTTCTTGTTGGCTGCTTTCAGTTCGTATGTCATCGGCGAGCAGTTATCTGGCGCGCGCTCACTCGATATTTCGTCGCGAGTAGACTGGGTCCGCTCGGTTGGGCCGCTGAGTATGTCTCGGATACGACGATTACCCTCACCGACGAATCCGATGACGACGCATTCAACTGTTGTAGGTGGCGGTGACCATTCACCGACAGGGGGCTTACCATCAGCTCTTATAGCAGGACCTAAAGAGAACTGCCCTACTTAGAACGAGACAGCGCTATACGTGTCACTGTGTCACATAAGCTTGTCTCGTTCTAACCAAGGCTGTTCTGTTTAGGGCCTGCTAAAAGAGTTAATGGTAAGGCCTCAGGTGGCCTCGCTTGCTAGTTTGCCTCGCTCTCAAAGAGTTTGGAATGTTAGCGACCTTCTTGCCATGAAGGACGCTAACATTCCATACTCTTTGCTCGCTTTGCTATGGAATGGACTGTAACTTTGTCTTGTTACAGTCCATTCCATTTGTAACTTTTCTTTTTTAGTGTGACATTTTGTACGGTACCACCTTTTTGTGAAGCACGTGGCAAAGTGCAACAAACTTATCTGACCCAGCGACAGCGTCGTGGAATTGATATGACATTTCAAAATGACGACACCATGGACGTAATGGCGACACTTAGTTCCAGGTTTGGCCACCGGGTCAGATAAGTTTGTGGCGCTCTAGGTAGGTATTGAGGCGTAAGGTCTCCTGTCAAAATACTGCCGTGCTATTGGACAAATATTTATATACATACATACATACTTTAACCTAATGATCATTGACACGATAACAAGAAGATTGGACAAAGCAAAACAGCTGGAAGCTGACAGATCCATTCCAACCAATGATAGGACTTTATTTTGACAGTAGACTTCAACCTCTGTAGCAACACCTGTGGGGCTATTGTCTAACTCAGTTGGCAACTGAATTTGACATTGAATAATTCTACACTGCGCCATCTACGTTGGCCATTGGCAATAGCGTCTACCATATTAGAGTAGTGTAAGATTATTATAAAATATATATGAAATTCAGTGGTCCACTGTGATAGCAAATTTTTTTCATTTTTTTAAATTGGAATTATGAATTCTCAACAGAGGAAACAGATTTTCTTGTCGTTTTTGTTATTTACCTAGCCTTCATTCAAACATCCATACCTTTCTATACTTTCGCATTAGTGGGGTAATCATTACTGTTGTAATTCAATTAATATAGGTATTTTAGATAATTATTGTAATCCACACATACAATTTGTAATTGGTTAAAGAAAATTCGTAGATGAACTTAGCTTTCTTACTTGACATTTGTATAAATGAAACAATGCATAATTAAAATATTTATTTATTGGAACTAATGGCGCATTTATTTATAATACCTATATGAAATAACAAAGACCGTTGAGATTTTCACGTGCGCAAATTCGCGAGACCAATCAGCGTGACCTCTGTAGCTGTTATTGATTAGCAATGTGTGATTGTCTCAGGAAACCACATCACAAGCTTATAATACTAAATACACACATCATTATAGGCAGTAAACAATACACATTAACAAGAAAATTTGCAATATAACTTGAATATTTTGGCAAATGGGTGTCTGAACAGCGGTTTTATTGGACAGGCAGTTTACCCACCACTATACTGATAAAAACCAAATTCATTACAATAGGATCGCGTCGGTAACAACCTAGATAGATTCAGATACATTATTATTGATAACAATTGTTTCAGATCATTTAGTTACATATACCTACATACAATAGTTAAAGTCAGCACAAATTGGAATAATAGAAACATTAACATGAGTTTTACAAAGTTTAGAAAAATACAAATGTCTTAATTTTAATCAGACTTAATCAGATGCGTCGTACATATTCGAGTATTCGTGAATTAAAACTACAGCTTACCTAGAGGGCGCTTCTCGTGCTGTGACATCTCAAATTCGAGATTTTCTCAAGCCAAAACTATATAACGTCACTGAAATTACCATATAGGATAGTTGAGAAAATATTGTTTTACTGCAACATACATTTCAATGGAAATATGTGGATAGAAAAAATATCGAATTCGTGATGTCACAGCGAGAATTAGGCCCCTATTTACACAATTAACAGACTTAGCTACAATATTATAATTATTGGGCACTTAAGGGATTCTGTACCTAATACATACACTATAATTGAGTAAGAGGTACTACATATGTAGGCAACAAACTCAACTATGAGAGCGCACTTGGTATCAAGTGCTGTTCTTAATACAGTACTTAAGTATGTATTGTAATGTGGATGAATATGAACATATATGATTATACAGTCAACTATGAGAGCGCACTTGGTATCAAGTGCTGTTCTTAATACAGTACTTAAGTATGTATTGTAATGTGGATGAATATGAACATATATGATTATACAGTCAACTATGAGAGCGCACTTGGTATCAAGTGCTGTTCTTAATACAGTACTTAAGTATGTATTGTAATGTGGGTGAATATGACCATATATGATTATACAGTCAACTATGAGAGCGCACTTGGTATCAAGTGCTGTTCTTAATACAATACTTAAGTATGTATTTTAATGTGGATGAATATGAACAAAGGTCTATGATTATACACGGTGTTACATAACATATGTATGAAACCGTGAACTGGATGACAGAAATAATTGTACCTATCGTTTTAATACGTTTAGCACTCCATCCAGTTCACGACTTCATACATATGTCATGTAACACCCTGTATAATGTAACACGCTGTATACACAATGATGACGATTCACACACGGCAAAAGTAAAAACGAATGTTATAATAAATAATGTAATCAATAATCAGTCTAATAACGATAAATGTCAGAGATGGTCTTGACGGCCATGTTGTTCCTGTAGTTTGATGACGTTCGGCATTCGGCGCGCGGCTGCTGCTGTCGAATGTTGCTGTGGCATTTAAATCTTGATGCTAACCTGAGAATTATTATTAATAGTCAGTAGTGTAGGGAATAAGTAAGTAAGTGAGTAAAGTATTTCGATTCTCAGTTTTTTAATTAAGCCAGATCTAGGATTTTCGAAATTTGATTCGGCGAATATTTTATTTCTCAAAATTGTACATACAGGATAGAGTACAAAACCGGGGAACCTGGAGCCTGCTCTAGGTTTATCCCGTATTGCAGGTCTCCAGGAACCCTCCGCGTGGCTTATCTGTCAGCGAGTCTGGCTGTTATAACTCGTTGTTATACTTTAGTATTAGCACTATAATCATACAAAGTTTCGGGCTTGTATGCGTTGCTGTCTAATAAAGGCTGAGTAAATGGTAAAAAGAATTACAAAGCGTTCCTCAAAATTACTAAACACCTAATAAATAATATATTTTATTTCAAATACTATACTTGCTTTATATTTATTTAACTATTTATTGCACACTAAAGAAATACAGAGATATAACATAGATATAACTGACACAACAGGCACTACTTATTTTTAAAAGAAATTTCTTCCAGCAGGCCTACAGAAAGGATATGTTTTATAATTAATTTCCGATCTTCTGTTTTTATGTTTACTGAATCCGTAAATACTATATCTAGGTCTTAAAGTTGGCAACCCTTGCTAGATCCCTAAGAATGGCACTTAATAACGTTTTCAAGTTCGCTCTCAACACCCAAGTTCGTCTAGACACCACAGACATAACAGACTAAACCACAATTAATTTGGCTTTTCAGTGAAGGAAAATATCGTGAAAAAACTTGCATGTTACAGATTAATTCGAATTGTAAAGCCAATCCGCATTGGGCCTGAGTGGTAAACTATTGCCCGTTCTCTCTCAATGAGAGGACATATCTATTCCCTAGTAGTTGAGATGTGTATAGACTGACGACGACGGTGATAACGATTAGGACCTTCATTGCACTTTTATTATAATGACAATATAAATATGCCCACAAGTCAGATTTGTGTGTTCGTTACGGAATAGAAATTCGTAGTAAAAAATAACTTATCTGCAGATGGGGTGCCTTGTTTCGTCCCTGCATTTGCCTTAGTGTGTGTATTATAAAGATGTATGACATTTTGTCTGAATTAAAACTCTATGTACTCTCTGCTTCTGTAGATAAAATTTTTTCTACAAGCTAGACACCTGTGGTATTCCCTCGCAGCGTAACAATCTGCTTTCTCGCTTTCCTGGCTAAGGTTATATCTTCAGCTCTTTGCACCAGATTCCTTTCTTCCACCTTCAATTGGACTAATTGGTCCACCAGCTCGGCTAGGTGGGTTGGTAACACACCCTCCGGTGTGTGCAGGGATACATACTTTGCCTGTGGGAAAAGAGACGCAATGAAATCTAAGATGAAAGCCCTATGGGATGTTATCCAATATGTATAAATAAATTATCCATATACGCTCATACATTTCTGGCGTTACAAATCAGTCGCAGTGTTTCCTTTGGACTATGACATGGGATCGTTTAACGCATTGGTGACTCCCCTGGTGTTGCTGATGTCCATAGGCGGCGGTGACCTCTTTCCATAAGGTGGCCCGCTTGCCTGTTAAAAAAACAGTCTTTAACACTTCCTCTGCTAACTCAAATAACAGAGAAGCTACCAGCAGTGCTAGGTATCGTAGCGCGCGTATTAAATGGACCGGCCTGGTGCGTCGTGCGCACGCGCTGAGCGCCGATTTCGGACACAATGAGCAGTTTTCCAATAGGTATCTAAAGCATTCCTAACCACTCCCTAGATGGCGCCCCGACAATTTTGGTAATTGATAATCACTTGAAATAGGTTCTTAGGAAAGAGGATATAAACACTGGGTACGTTGTATTGGATAATATTGTATTTATTAATAGTTTTCAACCATTTTAAAGGTTGTAATAAATTATTACATACAAAACAAACATCAATTTGACTGAGTCAATTCGTTTCATGGACACTAGGATCAAGAATGGACGCAATACAAATATGAAAGGTTTGTATTAAAATACATTTCGTTGAACCTTTTGGTAAAAAAATACCAAAATTGTAGGATGATGATCTATTGATGCTTTTTGAAACCAATTAACAATACCTACTGGAAAACTCCTCATTTTTGCGTCGGCTCCGGCTAAAGTGTTAACTTCGTGAATACTTAATCGATTTTAATGAGTTGTTGCGGTTTGATCGCCAATGCGATAAGGATTACTCCTGTTTTTCTTTTTAGTGACCCAAACTTCGACTTTTATTAGCGTTAGGTCACTTTTCTTTTTGGTGAAAATCGAAACTGCCAAGAGTATGTGAGGGACCCAAGTTTATTTTACTTCTAGAACCTATACAAAAGGATAAGTAAGTACTAGAAAAGGTGAAGTTTGGGTCATTAAAAACTTTTTTCTTTTGTTCCAGTTTGTGCACGGTCAGACCAACGTTTTGTGGCTCTTCTAAACTTCTACTATCGTTACAGTGGAATATTTCTTCTACTCGATGACGTACGGTAACCTACGGCGCCCTCACAATCTATATGGAACTATCTATGGATAGTATTTTCTATGCTACTTATAGCTAGTGTCAAATAAGAAGAGACTTGGCGGGTCACGTGGTCCGACTTGCGCTGCTTACGATTACCTGCGCGAAATCCCCTCCACTGCCATTTGACAAGTCTCTCCTTTCGTGACGCGGGTTACTGACAAACGAGCCGACGACAGACAGCCCCCCTGTTGGTAAGCGGTAACTGTCGCCCACAACGTCTACGATTCATGCACTTAGGTTGCAGGCAACAAAAATGCAGAACCGCAGGTGCGTTGTCACTGTGAGGACTAAGATGAAATGTCTCATGACGTAGATGTACAATATCGAAAATTTCATACCTTCGCCTTCGCGCAAACATCCTCGTACGACGCCAGCTTGTGTTTCGTCAGCTTCACATGCTCTTCGATATTGGTTGGATTTAGTTTAAGCTCCTCCAGCCACGTGATCGCTTCGTCTAGTCTTATTTTCAAATCCTGTATAACCTTATGGTTTTTCGTCACCGTCCGCCTCACTTTTGCGGTCTCGTCTACGATCTCACGCAAGGCATAGCGTTCCTCCGTACAGCGAAGTTCGCTTTCTTCCCTTTCGGTCTTGATTCGCTCGAGCTCTCTCTCGCCTTTACAACTGCTGTCCTCCCATTCGGACCACATGGAGAGTCGGAGTTCTGAAATTGGTAAAACATTGTTTTGTTACATCTGAATCTGGAAGGTTAGAAAACTCCATACGGAGTTTACTCAAATATTTCCTATGATGCTGAAAATATTTAACCGACACAAACTACCTACCCATACTTTTACGGCGGGGGTTAAAAACATATGTATTTGTGCTTCAGTGATCTCCAGTCCACCGACTTATATATATTAGTTAATCACTGTACAATACGTGATGAAACCTGCACATTTAGGCGACTGAATGCGTAACCATGATCCCAGGGATCAGGGTCACGGAGTCATTCACGGCTGCACATTACATTTATTTAGAAACATAACTAATTAAAACAATGAGTACCTAGCCTCCCATGCCACTGACGGTGCAAGAAATGCCACGTAAGATGAGACCTGGCGGATTACGTGGTTCGACTTGCGCGGTAGACGATTTGTCCGCATACCGCCAATATAACCCATTGGCGGTATGCGGACAAATCGTAGGGTTGAGGTAAGCGGTGTGCGGGGCGAGGTACGGCGGCTGTCTGACGCCCTCCGCATTCCTCGTATATCCTGTTGTGGTTGTGTAAATTATGCCTCGAAGTAAAACTTGTGTATGACTTCATACACTTTTATGGAGAGCAGAGCACGGCGTCGACAATCACAAAGCGGTACTAAACCGTACAGCGGCCTCGAATAAAACGTCGCTAATTACTGCGAAGAGAATTGTAAATTTTACTAAATATTTTAAGTTATGCCGATGTAATCGTATTTCAATTTGGATTGTGAGCGCGAGTGTACCTGCTCGAAATCCCTCTACTGCCATTTGACAGATCTCATTCTTCGTGACGCGGATTGTACGCAGTCAGCATGTGGTGTGAGACGCAAGCCGTGACTCACAGCACTGGTATTTTGTGAGCCCACTTTTTTGGGTACGGCCCACGAGGCCACGAGCTCACGTGGTTTACCTGGATGTAGCCGTTGCATGCACAAACAACTACTTGGAGCCGGGGGTAAAAGTTTGTAAAGTGCCTGCCAGTGTGGTGCACCACCTTATACCTAGGGGCCACTGGAAAACCCTGGAGCACGCCCTGTTTGTGGGATGTAGTGTAGGATATGTAATAAGAATGAGTACAGGACTATAGAAGGAAAGTAAAGATCTTTTTAAAAAAGTTTATTTTAATAACTTAAATATTTTACACAAACTAATCTCTATTAAACATATAAGATAAGATATTATATGGACATTATGATGTGAAGGGACTAGAAACCATCTACAACTTAAATAATAACAAAAAGCTCAGAGGCCAAACACTGAAATTGTCAAGATCACAGGGAACCAGTAACCCCAGACACAACTTTTTGCCGAATATAGTTGTCAGTGCATGGAATGAACTGCCGGAATCAGTGATCAATGCTCCATCAGTGAACTGTTTTAAAAATAGACTGGATAGACATTACAAGAACTGAATATTGTGATATTCTTAATAATAATAATTCCTTAGGCTTTACAACATATACTAATTACGATTCTAGAACTGGAAACTTAACTAAGTCTTCAATTCTTTTAGCTACATTCAGTAGCAACTCTTCAGACAGATTCGGACCCATCAACTGCAATGACAACGGCATGCTGTTACTCGAAAGTCTGACTGGAATAGAAATTGCTGGAATTCCCGCCATATTGGCTGGCTGAGTGCAGTAATCTTGAAAAGCGCATTGATCCCTGTTATGTTTAGAGGAGAAATCTGTATACAGTGGCGCATCAGTCAATGTAGTTGGAGTCAACAAGATGTCCACCGAATTCTCTCCATTGAAAACCTTTCTAAAGTCATCAAAAATTAATCTACGTAACTTCAACGCCTGAATAAAATATTTATCATAGTTTCTTGTCAATAAAAAGTAGTTCCCACCAAATATTCTTGATCTTACTACATTGTTAAATCCTTGAGATCGTGATGAAGCATACAATTCTTCAGTAGAAAAATCCTCTTTGCTGCGTAATCCAAATTCCAATCCATCATACCGGGCCATATTACTGGCGACTTCACATTGGTTTAGTACTGAGTAAACTGCAATTGATGACGATGTGTAAGGAAGAGAAACGGATTTTACAATAGCCTGCTCGTTTTCAAGTAAATCGGTGACATATCTCCATGTGTCTACAATTTCTGTGCTCATTCCTTCACAGTAATATTCTTTAGGGATTCCAATTTTAATTTTAGACAAGTCAAACTGATCACTCAATGATACTGGATTGAATTCTCGTTTCAAAGTTGTAGAATCCAAATCATCAGGCCCAGCCACACAGTTCAAGACTTTGGCAGCATCTTCTACTGTCCTTGTAAGAATTCCTGGGACATCCATAGAGTTCACTAGTGGAATGAGGCCATATCTGGAAACTAAACCGTATGTTGGTTTCAGACCAACAACTCCACACAATGCAGCCGGGTTTCTTGTAGAACCACCTGAAAAAAAGTAGGTAGTTATCAAAATACACAACATCACACACACTCAATGTACTACCTACACAGTTCAGCAATAAAGTGTTATCTGTGTAGGTATCTTCATTTATTTTATTATATGCATTTGAAACAAAGTACAAGGATATATTTACCAGTGTCTGACCCAATAGCAGCGATACAAGCCCCCGACGCAACGGCAACGGCACTACCACCGGAGCTCCCTCCAGCAATTCTCCAATCCTCATCTTGATCTCTGAAGCCCCACGGATTTTTGGTGGGACCGAAAATAGAGTCTATAGTTCCCGAGCCCATTGCAAACTCGTCCAAATTGCATTTACCGACAAGAGTAGCTCCCGCCTCTCGCAGTTTGGAGTATACCGTGGCGTCGTAAGTAGGGATGAAGTTTCTGAGCATGTTCGAGGCACATGTCGTACGGATATTTCTTGTACAAAAGTTGTCCTTTATACCAATCGTAATACCTTCCAAAGGTTTAGGTTTCTTCTCAATATAAAGCCGTTTTTCACTTTCAATGCTGTGACTTTCGGCTATTTCACTCGTTACAATCACAAAGGCATTCAATTCACTAGTCTTCTTCACTTTTTGGAGACACAAGTCAACGAAACTCGATGGGGTCATTAATTTATCACGATATGCCATGTGCAACTCTTTTATGGTATACGAGGTGAGTTTATTCATTTTTGTGTATTATATTATAATAATATTTTCTGCGTTTTATTAAGTCTTCATATAGAAATAGCAAAATTTCACAGGTTATTTTGAACTTGTCAACGCAATAATACGGCACGTTTAACGAGTCGTGAAGTACATACACAACCAAGGTAATATTTTGAAATCAACATACATTTTAATATGGCCGAATTATAATTCAAAGCTTTTGTACTTACTTTCATGTATTTCCGCTTTAACCGCTTCTGCTGCATATTGCTCTTCTTGTCGTCGTCGAGTTTCCTGCCACATTTTAAGGAGGTTTGGATTTAAATTTGGATTTAATTCAATCTTCATGTTTAATTAAGGTAGACAGGACTACCGAACTTGAGAAAAGTCGAGAAAAGAAACGCCAACGTGGAGGCGCTTTACATCTGTGCTTTGTTCTTTGATAATAATACCACAGACTGTAAAGTCATAACACATTGCCTCGCAACACAGACCAATAATCCCGATTTCATGTATACCGCAAACGGTCAATTGTGATTTCATGATTGACAAAGATACGTAAATAGCTATAAATGGGCCTCAATCGATTGCTATGTAACTTGCTACCTTATTTGCGTATGTCATTCGTTTTCACGAATGAGGAGATTTCCAGTAGGTAATATAGTTGGTTTCAAAAAGCATCAATAGATAGCGCTCTTACAATTTTGGTAATATTTTTTAAATCTGTATTATGGTAGCAGCATGGACTTTCAGGTGGCAGTGATTTCATGCAGCCAATTAATACTAAACTTAAAAATAAAATCTTTATTAATATAAACATAACTGTTAAAGGATGAACGAAATGTAAAAAGAAATATTCATAGAAGTTGGCACTATGTTCCATTATTATTACAACCTCTAAAATGGTTGAAAACTATTAACAAATACAATATTATCCAATACAACGTACCCAGTGTTTATATCCTGTTTACTAAGAACCTACTTCAAGCGATTATCAATTACCAAAATTGTCGGGGCGCCATCTAGTGAGTGGTTAGGAATGCTTTAGATACCTATTGGAAAACTGCTCATTGATTTCGAGCGCTCGTTTCCGCAAGGAGAGTAAATCGTATCGCTTTAATGTTTCGGTCACGAGTTTTTGTTTTCCACGAGTAGGGCCGATATAAATTGTCGCGCGAAGGGTAACGTCCGTTTCCCCACGAAGGTTTGATACAACGACGTTTGTCGGGTCCGTCGAGGTTGGCGCTAAGAACTAGTCTCCCATAAGCTATGCAAACTATCGGCACGTAGTCCCATCTTAGGTATGATTAGAGAGTCGTAGCGGGTGAAGAGAGTCATTTCCTACCCTCTCCAGTACTCTCATTTTAAGGTCAGCATTTTCAGGTTAATTGACCATCGCCTGGTACTCGACGTTCGCTTTTACAACTAGTTTGGACTTATCTAGCAACCCTTCTTTTTTCGCATACGGGCTTGGGACTTTTCCATGTAAAAATTTATTGTAATTTTTTAAATTTTTTATTTTATACCGCGATTCAAAGCGATACATACAGTAATTTATATAATATTATTAATAATCTAGTTAATGTGACAGCTGAAGTGGGTACTTAGTTTGACAGTTGGTAATTTATTGTGGCCAGAGCAGTAGTTCCCAAATTGCATAAACTATATTATTTAATATTACCTACTCTTCATCATGATACTCTAAATTATAAGGGTAGATGCAAAGGCGTTGTAATGAGATCTGTTGGCATTTTCAGATTGTTTAGACTCTGATTAAAATAGTCATGTAGTAAACCCTTTCATTTTTTCCATCTATGTATATTACTTGGAGCTGGCCTTATGTTAATCTTGATTTTCCTATATGTCGTTGCGTCAAGGAAAGGGGTGTGTCAGGATCATTGTCATTAGGGTGGTGATGTCAGTATTAGATTGTATTCGTCCAGATAAATTAAAGAAAAGGTTCACATTTACTCCACTGTATTTATTCCAATTCATTTTTGCACATCACTTATATTTTCACTTGAAATCAGAGCGGTATTACAATGTAGGCAGTTGAGATAATTTACATTCTCATTTCTAAGGTGATTTAAAAATTACTTTTTTTTTCCAACATAAACTAACACTTTCTATAAACGAAATGTCACTCCAATAAAAATCGGCGTCCCCCAGGCTAGTATATTAGGCCCCAGTTTATTTTTGACATACATTAATGACCTATGTCAATTGGAAATCCCGCATGGTAATTTAATATCTTTTGCAGACGATACTGTCCTATTTTTTTCTGAAACACATGGGACGAGACGTATCAAAATGCACAACAAGGTTTCACTTTAGTATCAGAATGGTTAAATCAAAACTTGCTCACACTGAACGTAAAGAAAACAAACATTATAAATTTTACCTTACGTAATGTAAATATCCCGGTCCCCAATCATCATAAAGTTATTGCACATGTTCCTCACTTACCCACAGTACCATGTAATTGTTCTCCCATCATAACTAGTAATCAAATTAAATACCTGGGTATTATTATTGATAGTAACCTCTCTTTTAAACCCTATATTAACTTACTTTCAAACAGGCTCAGAAAATTAATATTTGTTTTTAAAAAGTTACGTCATGTTGCTGATCCGGTAACTCTCAAATTGATATACAAAGCCCTCTGCCAGTCAGTACTAATATACTGCATCACAACATGGGGCGGTGCCTGTAAATCTTACTTCATTAAAATTTAACGTGCTCAAAGAGCTCTCTTAAAAGTAGCAACATTCAAACCATATCTCTTCCCTACTCAATCGTTATATGAATATTGCCAAGTACTCTCGGTTCGAAAACTCTTCATACTTTATACCATTCTGCAACAACACTCGATCACACCACTCGTTCAATTATCTCAATCTCGCCGCAATCACCATGTTGCCAAATCCACTTTCTTCAACACCAGTTTTAGCCACAAATTCTTTTGCTTTCTTGGCCCCTTTTTATTTAATAATTTACACCGCATTCTTAATATATATTCCCAACACAAGCATGAACTTAAAGCAAGTGTCACCAGCTGGCTCCAGAATCTCTCTTATGAAACTGTAGAGTGCCTCATTCATCCTCCAAATTAGTTAACTGCTGTCCTACGCTTACCAAATACATAACACAGTGCAACACATATACTCACACACAAACACACAGACACACACACACACAGAGAGAGAGAGAGAGAGAGAGAGAGACACACACATACACACACACACACACACACACACACACACACACACACACACACACACACACATATACACAAGCATACACACACATAAATTAGCATAAAATAAAGCTATTGAAATACTATTAGTTTGTAAGTTTATAGTTCTTTTAAAAGTACTATTGTCAAAGTGAACTTTATATTTGTTAGCTGGAGGTATAGCACAGGTTGTTATCTATTTTACCTACAGCTTGATCAATTGTATATGATTAAGTACTTGCTCAATAAAGATTTTATTTATTTTTATTATTATTTATTACTCCTCGGCGGCGGTCGGGCAAGGCCCGCCGCCCGCCACTCCACCCGAGTCGTGCCGTCGAGACTCTGTCAGCACGACCCATCAGGCGGCGCACTCCCACTTCCGTTTTCTTCGTCATGAGTCCGTACTAATGACCACATGATTTCATGCTATTGACCGGATCCGTTACATATATTACCTTTCCCTTTGTCTGTACTATTTATACTAAATTAACCCTTTCGGCTGATGTGGTTTAATTCCAGTTTGGACTGTCACGCGCTGTAGTCATGCGATATGATAAAAAATATAAACATGTGTACATAGAAATTCATTGCATATGTAAAATTTTCTAGTCGAAGTATACGAGGCACAGATACAAAGAAATTGGATATAGAGGTAAATTTTACAGACTGATACATTACAATGATGCCATGTAAACGATGGTGGCGCCCTCAATTTTCGTCACAACTTTCTTGTCAGACTGTAACTTTGTGTGGCCAGCTTTTTTGCCGAACTGTACATATTATTTCGAAATCAATCAGAGTTAATCACTTAAAAATATTTACATGCTTCGCAATTGATCGTTTGCACTATCCATAATTATCATTTTCCGTTCATTCTTTGATTCTTTTAATTTTCATTCATTCATATTCGATTTGCCTGTGATTCGATTCGATTTCTTTCTTGCAATTATCTACTCTAATTTATATTCGAATTTAATCCGTAAAAGGATTGAATCATTAAACAAAATAATATTAGAAATACCTATTGTTCTTCAAATAATAGCCTAGATTTAAGTCCCAAAAATTATTCTTCAATGCGCAAATTATCAGTGTAAATAAAATGGCACATATGCAGTACATGCCCGGAGATCCAAGATTAGTTGATCAGTTAGTCCATGAGTTGAAATCCAAAGGAATATTTGATCAAGTGAGTATTCTAAAAGCTTTATGAATATACCATGACTGTACTCTACCCATCACTTCACTTGTGCTGGATGAGAAATTGACGAATTAACTGCTAACCAGTTGTGTAATGAATATTGGATTGACTACAATCTGTGACTGCAAAAAACATAGCTGTTAGTTTAACTATACATAGGTACATCGTTTTCTTTGGTTAGTAAGTTGCTACTTGAATTTTCTGATTATCTGCAACAATGACTAAATCTGAATCAATGAGTCTGAATGTCTCATAAAATTTAAAAAATTGTGCAACGTATTTCTCTTGATAATTCACTGCAACCTTACAATATGCTAAATATTTAATTAAGGAGTGATATGTAGCATAAATCAAATGGAAAACAGGTGATCATAATATTAGGTAATAATTTTCACTAGTAGATTTAAGTTTAATTTCAAGTAAGCCATTTTTATCGACTTGTTTTGAAACAGTTCAGTGATGCAGCACTAATCAGTGATTTCTTCCAGTAGTTTACATTTTCTGACAATCCTAAATAACAGCTGTCAGTTATTTTATATGCAATAAAATAAAATGATACATCTGGATTGTAGTATCTACATATTCATCAATTCAATGCAGACATTCTTCACTCTCATAACTGATCCACCAAACAATAATATTATAACTATTTTCAGTTTCGTAAAGAGTGCATAGCAGATGTTGATACACGGCCCGCATACCAGAACCTTCGGCAGCGTGTGGAGAGCTCGGTGTCCTCGTTTTTGTCTCGCCAAATCTGGAAGCCAGATCTCAACAAAAACCAACTAAGAGAAAAGTTGAGGAAACATCTGCTGGAGTAAGTTCATTTTAATTTACTATGTTGTCAGGTAGAGAATTTGTCACTGTTTAATTGTATATAATTAAGCTAGGCCTTTTTTTAGTGTCAATAGGCTTGCATTTGACCTCAACTCATCTGATGTAAAGCGACAATAAGGTCAAAGATGTAGCATGCATGCCCTTTAGCGTATCTAGGGGTATTTTCCAGGGGGGGCCTAGCCCCTGACGTGGCCGATGACGCTGAGTCAATCGCCAATGTACAGTCAGTGATCACCCGATCCTGGGGTGGGCACCAGACCATTCTGGGGTGGGCACGGCCCACCCGGCCCTCCCTCTTCCTACGCTTATGTGCATGCCTAGAAGATACTTAATCACTGTTGATTTGAAAACCCTAAGGTTATACTTATCGGGCCTCCGCTCGTCACTCTGCCTACGTACAGGGTGACCTTGGCCTCTGGAGAAATAGTAAAACCTTATGTAGGAGTGCTATTCGGCCATATACGAAGCTCTTTCTTTAATTGGACAAAAAAACACAGGATGCTTCAAAGTGAAAACTTGAAAACCTTAGTTTTTCGTTAAATACTGGACCAATTGATATGATACTATGCAGATTTTTTATAAATTATGGTCTAATTGTTATTTACACTATACAAACACAGTAAATAATTTGCATTGGATTAGAATGACACTGACACTGTTAACATACTATTCTTAAAAAAATCTTTTCCAGCAGACCTTTAAAGGAGTCTTAGATGTGTTAATCTGTTTATTATTATTATGATAAGTGGGGTCACCAGATCAGATTTCTTATTTTAAGGGACAATGTTCAAAATTTGAGATTTAGAATTAAAATAAACGGCAAATCTTTGGGTCAATTGGGACAAATTGAAGTTAGCTTTAGAATCACTATTCAAAAACTGCAAATAAGACAGATGTGTTGTGCCACATTGGTCTTCTTTACTATAATAAAGCCTCCCATTAGCAAACAGGTGGCATATTACATGCAATATTATTTGAGCGATATATATTCAAGACCCACACAATTTTACACACCTAATATGCTATAATAACGCTGAAATAGAATAGTACGCTTGCGTTTCTGTGTTCTTGCAGTATTTGTTTTTAGTAATTTGGTATTGTGTACACTAACTTGAAATTGTATAAACAAAGTTCGATAATAACGCAGCAGCGTGGAAAGGACGCGAAACGCATTGTAGCAAGAACGCGTGCGATAATCATCATCATCTTGACGATAATGTCCCGATTGTGCTCTCGCGCACTATGGCCCAGGGTCCCCTTTGACCATGATCCAGAATTTGGCAGATCAGATAATTACAGTGGAGCAACTGCCATCTGACCCCTGCCAGGGGAACCTGATTAGATTGGATCAAGGATAAATATTCAGTCGCTCGAACATGCAGGTTTGGTCACGAAGTTCTTCTTTACCATAATAGCATTCAACTAATGCATAACTCATAAAAAAGGCATTGGTACATGGCCATATTGAGATTCGAACCCAGTACCTCTCACTTACGAGTCGGATACCTTAACCACTCGGCCACCGACGCACCATAACTACGCGTACTTACGATTAGAACGTTCGAAAATATCGAAAATATTTATTATAGATAACAAAATTAAAGGTTTTTTTTAGAAGGGTATATCGCATACCCTTCCCATAATGATTGCAAAAACATAAAAGATTGTGGAACTCTGGAACATAACTATGTCCAAAGAATGTGTTTTGGAGTTTTTGTCTGTTTTTCGGTTCGCGCATCTCGCATAAACTATTGAACGGATTTTAATTCGGTTTTTATAGTTTGGTAGCTTGGAGTCCAAGGTACAATCTACAATACGGAGTACTAGCATTCATACAGTCTGGAGGCCATTTAAAATGGTAACGCCGGCAAAAGCTTAATTGTTATAAAAACTATTTTTACGTATCATATCTAACACATCTTTTTTGCTATTACTTTTCAGTGGAAACTACTTAGAACAAGGGGTGGAAAGGATTGTGGACCAGGTTGTTAATCCAAAAGTAGCATCAGTCTTCATACCACAGGTGGAAGATGTCGTCTACAGTTTTTTAGGTATACCCAGACAAAAGACAATGACAAATGAAGCACAGACGTCTAATGGTAAAGTCGCGGATGACTTGCTGCCTACCGACCTGGAGGCCGTCAGTCCAGGGTCCGTCAAAAGCAATGACGATAAGAATGAGGATATGGACATTAGTGATCCTAAGGAAGAGACGAAAATGGACGTAGACGATGACAAACTCAAATTAGATCATCAAGATGATTCAGTAATTGAAATAATAGACAAAGAAAAAGATGACACTATAATATCTGTTGCCAGTGAATTTCATGATTCTGACATTAGCGTAGATAAAAGCACTACAACTATACCTTTACCAGCAGAGGAGATCAAGCTGGAGAACATACCAGCCCCTGTCAGTAGTCCACCGAATATAAAAGACAAGAATATTGACCTTGAGAAAATAAACTTGCCTAAAGAACCAAACTTGTCAACAGATATACCACTTCCCGATGAAATGCCTAAGGTTGATAAGGGTGTGTACTTCAAACCTATGACGTTAGTCAGTGATGATGATGATTCTAGTTCGGATTCATCGCTCATAAGGAATATGTCCCCTTTGACACCTATAAGAAATTTCAACAACGAAAATTCTTGTGACGCTCAACAGGGTTTTGATAATGACTCAGATGAGAAAAGTGAAGATAAAAAGGAACCAAGTTCGTTCAGGTTCACAATCGAGGCAAAGTCGCCCGAAAATAGTACAGATGCTAAGCCAGAAAAGAATGAAATCGAAACAGAAAAGAAAGATCCAGAACAGGCTCTGTCATATCAATTTAACAGTCAGGTCAACATTAACTCGTATAATTCACCAGTTTTCGAGGACAGTTCTAATAGTCATAATTTACAGATCGATTATGAAAGTGACGTCAATAGTAAAGCCACGACTGATATTAAGGTGCAGGAACCTGATCAGAATTCAGGCGATTCAAAGAAAGAGCGTAAAACTGAAGAGAAATCAAGCAGGAGCAGCAGTAACAAAAGTTCGCATAGATCTAGAGATTCCCACAGACATTCTAGCAGCAAGGATAAGAGATCTGAATCTAAACACTCTAGCTCTCGTGATAGCAGTAGGCATGACAAGAAATCGTCTAAAGACGATAAAGTGAAGCCCATTTCACACAAAGACAAGCCCACTGACAGAGGTGACAAAAAAGACTGTAAAGACTCCTCTAAATACAAAAGCAGTTCACATAAAAACAGTTCTTCTAGTTCTAAAGATAAAGACAAGCACAGAAGTTCTAGCTCAAGTAAACATTCTAGCAAACATGATGATAGAAAGTCCTCTACATCGTCTTCTAAAGATAAAGAAAAGGATAGGACTTCAGATAAATCCAAAGACAGATCTAGAGATTCGAAATCGAGTTCTCATCGTTCGGATAGAGATAAGGACAAAAAGAGCAGCAGTAAGAGTAAGAGTGATGAAAGGGACAAGGATAAAAAAGAAAAGAAAGAAGCTGATGACCACTACAGTCTGTCAGGAAGAGGGAATCCGAATAGGCGTTCTACAGATAGAGATTCAAATGATGGTAGTTCATCATCCAAGGGATCTCATAATCCATCTAGTTCTAAATCATCGGATAATAAGAAAGATACAAAGTCTAGCTCGAAGTCTGGTAGTACTTCTTCTAGTGGGGATTCAGCCAGTCCTAGTGAAAAAGAAATTATCATAGCTGATAGCAATGAAACAATGACTACTGCTCAGCTATCAGCGAAACCAGTAGTTAGAGTAGATACTCATTTGAAAGTACCTTTAACGTCTCCACCGAGATTACCATTTGTACCTGATGTCACGTTGAAGAAGCCAAAATTCGCGGCGAATCTGGCGGAAGCGAAGAAAATGATGAAAATGAGGAAGTTTCTAGAAGATGAGCAGAAGCGGATGAATCAAGAAGCCGCGTTGCTTCTCGAATTCCAGGCGAATGTGAGACCAAGTTTAAGCCAAGTTTATTCCAGTATTCCTGGCCCCGAGTTGGAATTTGCTTGCGTATCTCACACAATGCAGCCGACACATACACAATTGCTTTTACTGGAAGACAGTGTGGAGGAAACAGTTGAAACGAATCAAGATGAGGCCGCCAAAAGTATGGTACAAGAAGCTGAAATTGCTGCACCACCAGCTGTTAATAATGATGATCAAAAAGATTCAATAGCCGAAACGTTGATCGCCATGCATTTGGAACGTAACGTAGACACTAACATGCAAATGTCGCCTGAAAAATATGATAATTCGGATGGTACCGAGACTAAAAACGATCGGACAATCGAACAGAGTAAGATAGATATAATACAAACTCTCACGGACGACAGCGAGCCAGAGCAAGATGCCTCAAATTTGACTTCAGCAAGTAACGAAACGCAAAACAATGATAATGAAAGTTTAGAATCAATTTTAGGATCTGATTACACGAAAGAGTCACCAAGGAAGGGCAGCGAATACTTTGAGGTGACGATAATAACTGAAGAACTGTCAGAAAGTGAGGAAACTAAATACGATGTTTTTCGCCCGGTGCATCCTGAAGAAAAAGATTTGTACTACTTCGCCGAGCATGAGAAATACGAATCGGAGGTGGAGAGAGACAAATTTGCGGAATTCTACAAGGAATTCGTTAAAAAAGCTGAAACGCAACGGCTGTACATAATCAACTGTGATAGTTACGAGGAGAATTTGATTCGGGAAGTGTCCGAAACCTTCGGCAACTATGAGATAGTGAACTATCACAAGAACGGTCACTTAAAACTGCCCAAAACCAAGAAGAATATTATAAATAGCGTCAACTTTTCCACGGAAATTGCGCTGCCCACGACGCCTATTGATCGAAAGATGGAACGCCTTGATACTCCAACATTCAGTCCTGTGAAATCGGAAAGCTCCTTTGAGCTGCACAGTGATTATGATGCTAAACTCCAGGAGATGGTGAATAAGACATCGAGGAAGGAAATCATGGAGATCATACTTGGTAACAATGTCGACGAGTCGCCATGTGAGATGCCCAAAATTGACTACTGTATGGAGTCTAGCATTGAAAGTGGTATCGAGAATTGTTTGAAGAGGAAAATATCGGAGGTCGAGAGCAATATGAATAATAACAGACCAGTATTAACACCCAATAAGATCAGGAAGATGAGCGGTTCTGATCAAATCTCATCCACAACTGAAGGTAATAACTTTTTCTATATCATTCTGATTTTAAAGTACCGACTTTTTATACATATTTTAGTTCTGAAAGCCCAAATTGTAACATGCAACTTTAGTGGTGTCAGTCTCTTGTATGGTTTAAACAGATTCGATTTATTTTGCCTTTCAGAATCTGAAGAAACACCTAATAACAAACTTAACAACGTAAGGTCAAAATATCTAGGCAAGGCTAGGCGGGTTGGTCTACCAAAGCCCAAGAAGACAGGTAAATATTTCAATACATAACAGATACAGTTTTCGACGTATCATTTGCTCTGCAGGGAATAGCGAAGGCAAACTAAGTATCTTACTTATACTGTGAGGGCGCTGTAGGTTATCTTATGTCATCGAGAACAAGAAAAAATCCACGTTGTAGCAATAGGAGACGTTTAGGGAGACCGACAAAATGTGCACAAACTGGAATAAAGACGAAACGTTGGTCAGCCCGTGCACAAACTGGAATATTTATTTGTTTAGTGACCCAAACTTCGACTTTTCTTAGTTACTTATCCTCTTTTGCCATTCTACAAGTAAACAAACTGGGGTGCTACACATCCTTGGCAGTTTTGCTTTTCAGCCACATAAAAGTCACTTTACTTTTTGCAAAAATAAAAAGTTATTGTATAGTGGCAGGGGTAGCGATACATTATGGTTATAATGTTACTGTTTTTTTTTTTACTATTAGAATGTACCTATCGTGTTATGGGTTTATGTGTAATAAACGACATTTATTTATTTAAGTTACCCAAAATATGAGCTTATTTTGTATACTACAGATACTTTGTTGATGCCTGAAGTGAACATTATGTTATTGAGACATAAAAAAATGTTTCTTTCCATTTAAGAGAAGATAGGATAGAATAGGTTAGGAGAGAGAGCAATATTATTATTATAATTAGATTATTATAACTAAATCACTCAAATTTCCCTTTTCAGTGTTACCAAACAGTCCGTCAAGCGACAAATCCGTGGAAAACTACGCTGTCAACAGCCGTGTTGGCTCTCCCAGAGGCAGAAGAGGTGCCAAGCTCGTCCAACGATATGACACCTCAGACTTATACAAACCAAAGCTGCACTATCTATCCCGAAGAAATATCAGCCTCAACGAGTGACCAGAAGTTTTATTCCCAAGGATATACGGAATCGTCTCTCTACAATGGAGGAACAGGTAGCATTGTGTAAGCATAGTCGAATTGTGTATACTTGTTGCTATTATATCTTAACCATAGCGAATTTTTTTCAATATTATATGGCTATGTTTTTTGTTGAACACTTTGGCTTTGTCACGCTGTGTTAAGTGGAATGGAATCGAAGTGGATACGTTTTGGTTTTAACCTCTACGCAAAATGGGGGGTGTCGTATGGCTTACGTCATTGGGTGCGGTCCACTAGCTGCTGAGGCCAGCACCATCAGCTCCCTTTAGGTTGCAGATGTCATTGATATAGACCTAATTTTATTGGTGAAAAATGTTTACAAGTCATTATTTGTTGTTACCTAGGTACAACAATCTATATTCCATCTATATCTATGTCCTGGACGACGGTGGCCGCGCACCATTAGGTGGACCGTACGTTCGTGTGTCCTAGGCAGTAAAAACATGCTACGGAGGGTTTGTAGCGCCTGTCGGGAGCGGTCCACTTTGGGGTTCAAATGTCCATGCTCGGAGACGCGTTTTTCGAGGTGCGAACTTTATCAGCTTACTTTCATTGCCTGTCATCAGCATGTGTCGAATCCATACTTATATTTTGAGCTGTATCGCAAACCACAAACAAATGAGGGTTATCGGAATTTGGAAAAAAAAATTGGTATTGTCCATTGTCACAATCCTGTCTTGTTACTGGAGAGAAACAGCTGCTGTAAAATGACGTATCTATTGTACTGTACAGCCAATGACATCAGACCTCACGTCGCAGTAACGCCATCTTGTGGATTGTGGAATCACGAAACCCCTCATTGTGTGATACTTACACAACAAATACTGAGTTTAGGTTATGTGGGTTGGATTCAGATGACTCACTCATTTTAAAAGACGTTACAGGCCGTAGCGCTCTTGTGTACCTGTGGGAGCGCCTAAAGCTCTAAATGACCTCAGTAGCGTTAGAGTGGTGGCATTAGAGCTGTAGTGTTTGGAGCGAGGCAAAGCACTACGTAGACCCTCTGTTGGTCACCACGCGAAGATTCGAAAGAACGTTTCTCGCTCGTACGATTCGGATGTGGAATGAGCTCCCAGCCACAGTGTTTCCTTTGGACTATGACATGGGATTGTTCAAGAGCTATATTAGAGGGCTCTTCAGAGGCGGGCAACGCATTGGTGACTCCCCTGGTGTAGCTGATGTCCATAGGCGGCGGTGACCACTTTCCATCAGGTGGCTCGCTTGCCTGTTTGTCTGCTGAAGCATGAAAAAAAAAACAGATAGTGGACCGCAGCCATTGTGTAGTCTGTGGCTTCGTAGCTCCCGAATAGATGGACCGATTTCCACGAGGTTGTTTTAAATGAATAGCTAGCTGGACTAGCCTAGTTTAGTTCAAATTAATGTCTATCTAAAGTGTATGTCGTAAAGTGATTGGCGTTCGTGAAAATGAATAATGAAAGTACTTACTAACTGTAATATCCAGATGCGAATCTTTCCCTTTAGGGGAGCGCTTTCTTTGGTTAAGGTTTTGGAGTCCGTTGGAGACGGCGAGTGCAATGGAAATGCAACTTTATGTGCTCCGCGGTAGGATGAAATTTACATAACGAATTAAAACAAGTATGATTTTATTTTGCTTTGCAAATTTCAGCCTTTTGCGGATGGAATAAAGTTTAATTTCGATTAATCTCGTCGTCAATGAGGTCATGAGGGTAATATCGATGGGGCATATATACACACTGACGCTCGCCGCCCATAGGGGAAGGCAGAGACTATCGATTACAACTTCGAGTATAATTTGTTTACGGTTGTCTTCGGACAAGCCAGAACTCGTAGACTGCATATGCTCTTAACATCTGGTGAGATGACAGTCAAATACCTGACTTTTTTCTATTTAAAAAAGTGCTCCACCCCTGACCCACTTATAAATTAAAGTAGATTATTTAAATCTTATTATAAACATTGATTTACTTTCACATATACCTGTGTTTTTGTATGCAATAAAATCTTGCAAGTTATAGACCCATTTACCGGTTTCCAAATGAGCTGAAATTTTGCATTTTTATGTAAGTTCGGTGACAATGTAATGTTGTGATATCGAGCTGATCTGATGATGGAGACGGAAGGTGACCGACTGGCCATAGGAACCCATCGAGTTTGGGCTTGTCGGACTAGTCTTGACTGATCATAGAGAACGCACGTGAGAAAAAATATTTCATTTGAAAACTTTGTTTTTAAATTAGTCCCTTGTAACTCTAATATACTCCAGGTCCAGCATTTCAATAGCCCCCAGCATTAAATTTGTTTGCCTTGGTTCCGACCACCGAGAAATACTCTTGCACAGGTGGATATCACCTCTTTGGTGGATTGTCAGAAATAGTGGTGGAGCATAGGGATCAGCCCTGCAAGCTGTAACTGGTACGCACGCAAATCTATGAAATTTACTAAAACTGTAAATTACCTATTTCAAATGTGGGAAGAAACAAATGTATTGTATTAAAAAGATATTTATGTATAATTGGTGAGAATAAAAAAGTGATAATTTTAATTGACTACCATGATATACATCGTACAGTCACCATCAAAAGTAGCTAACCAAACCAGATCTGAAAGAACGTTTAAAATTTAGTCTTATCTTAATAGCCAGGCTCTAAAATCTAAAAAGCGATGGATTGCCATCGCTTTGTCAATGGCTTACAACGCGAGGATACCGAAGTCCAGGCGATGTGGAAAGTATAGGAAATCGGACCCTGGCATAAGCCAGCCGAATTTACTAGATGATCTACTTGAATCTGACTTCGTTTTCAGATCATTTTGGATTGTTCGCTTAACTGCTTTTGATATTGACTGTACCTATTATACAATATATAATAGAATAACGGTTATTTACAGTGACATAGCAGTTAGGAGGACAGTAGCCTCTATTTAGTTATAGGAAAAGTAATTCTTGGTTTAATGCATAAAGTTTAAATGTATATTATTTTGTTGCGTTATATTTATATGTATATTTGTATACCTAAGGCTCTGAACTGTAAGCAATAAATATTAACACCATGTAATACTAACATTTAGTGATGAAGTAATATGATTGTGATACATTTAAACACTGTTATATGTTTATTAAAGTACCTACATTTACATTTACACTGCCAGTAAATATTGTTGCAAACCAATTATTATTAATATACGGAAATTATAATGAATTGTCTTATTTGATTTCTTTAATTTTTCTCCTTTATCATCTTGGCGTTAATGTCGCGGTTGTGCTGTCGCGCACGAGGGCCCGGGGTCCGCCTTGACCGGATCCAGGATTTGGCAGATCAGGTAATTACGAGCGACTATACCATCTGACCTCCATGACCCTGCTACCAGGGGTACCTGACCAGATTAGATCATGGTTACAAATTCAGTTGTCTGAACGTTTTCTCTCACCGTAAGAACATCGGTTAGTGTTCAACTAATGTATATAACTCAGATAAGTGTCATTGGTACATGGCCGCAGCGGGATTCGAACCCGGTACCTCTCGCTTACGAGTCGGATACTTTAGCCGCTCGGCCACCGACGCTCCTTAATTTTTCTCCTTTAACTAGTCATAAAAGTTTGTCTCAAACCGATTTTGCATCGATGTACCAAACCACAAATCTCAGAACAATATACTCATCAATACATCCTCAAAAACAAAAGAGAACCATGACTCACTAATTTTGCTTCAGTTTTGTAAGCAAATAACCCGTTATAAGGGTCTAAAAATCACCGATAATTATTTTAATTTTCAATTGTTTACTATTATTATTGTTTATTTCTATTGCCTTTGCCTGCAGTGGGACAGAAATGGCTAAAAATAAATAAAAAATTGTCTACTTACATTAATAGAAAATTGGTTTGAGATACGTAGTTTCGGACGCTGGCTGACATTCTAACAACGGGTTTAAGTTTTGAACCTAGGCGATATCATTTGCGCAAAATTCGATAAAAAATACCTTAAATTCTACTCAATCACACTTAATTTCATAAAAATCCGCGCAGCAGTGTAGCCCTGTAAGCTTAACAAAATCACACTTACGCAATTGTAAATCTACAAGTAGACAAGGAACTGCGTTTGTGGCGAAATGCGTGTGTATTTCGCTAGGAAGTGTGTTGCTCTCTTTTCTGTACCATACATCCTGTTTTGTGGTGCCTAAACCTCCGCCGATATCAAGAAAAAGGTCCCGTGGGATGCCCAAGAAGCGATGAGCCGAATGCGGGGCCCAAATGGCTTTAGACGCGAGGATGCCCAAGATAGACGAAGTGCAGGATACGAGAGCAGGAAAGCCAACCCTGGCGAAAGCCGAGGTTGACTGCTCGGATGACGATGATGACACCTTGTTTTGTCGATCGCCCTTACGTCGACTTTAGAATCATTGGACAGGTGCCAGTCAACAAAGTACGCGTTTTAGTTACTTTTCTTCTGGTTCGGTGTCCGAGTAGCGGTGTTCACGGGTTGGCCTCTGGACTTGGCGTTGGTGGACTGCGTGCTAGTCTGTCAAGTCAAGAGAGTTAAGGCATAGCGGGATATATATATATCTCGAATCCCGTTATGCCCTAATCAGCCGCCTGATTAGGGAAGTACCTTAGAGAATAACTACCTACCGCAGCCACACTAGGTAGGTACTTTTTAAAGTATAATTGTGTACCTAACGATGAGTAAATCTCCAATGCTCCATGGTCGGCCTTGACCCAGGGAATGTGGCCTTGGTGGAGAAGCATTTGCCTTTTTGTCGACACAGCATCAAATGCCATCTAGCTCCCCGGATCCTGTAAAAAGGGGAAAATGACCAGTAGACGTATTCTCAATGGCTCGGAAATCGGATTCGGAAACGGAATCGACAAAGGACCCCGCAAAAGTTCTTAAAAAAATGTGGTTTCAGTTAATTTTAATGAAATTTTCATATGTTATAGAGAGTAGAGTTTCCATGGAATCTATCGGGATTCTGAATAACAGTTTTCGAATCGATCGACGAATCTCGTGTCGAATCGTTCGGAAACGGTTTCGAATCATTGTGAATACGGCTACATTGGGTCACGAGCATTGATTAGTGTCTTAATGTAGGTACATCATTCAGAAAAATATCATTTTTACATGGGGCGCGGTACTGGGGATCGATCTCGGTACCTCTTGCTTTTAAATACATATGAGTCGGACCCACTAACCATCACGCCACCGACGCTATATTAAGCACCTACGTGTAAATTTCATTTTATTTACGTACATGAAAATTATAAGGGGCCACTGTACTTAGGTAGGTACCATTCTGGACAAGACCTCAAGATTAAATTTTTCAGGGACAGGCGCAGGCAGAGCAGTTTCAGTCCGGCAGCAATTGTACCTGTAGCCGTATTCACAATGTTCGAAACCGTTTTCGAACGATTCGACACGAAATTCGTGTGCGGCGAATCCGTGTCGATCGATTCGAAAACTGTTATTCAGAATCCCGATAGATACCACGGAAACTCTACTCTCTATAACATATGAAAATTTCATCAAAATTACCTGAAACCACATTTTCCTAAGAACTTTTGCGGGGTCTTTTGTCGATTCCGTATCCGAATCCGATTTCCGAGCCATTGTGAATACGGCTACTGGTTCCTAGCCCTGCAACGGTACCGCCGATCTCCAATCGCATGATACCACCCTCTGAAATGACGTCACAGAATATTCGAAATGCATGTTGTGACGTCATTCCAGAGGGGTGCGATCATGCGATTGGAGCTCGGCGATGCCGCTGCTGGTCGTGCCAAACGACGAATTTCAAGAGTAGATATTATGAATACAGAGTAACAAAGAAATCGCAATTTATCGATTTCAATGCAGCGTAATCTGTGAAAAGCCAATATAGGATTAACCACTTAGTGTCGCGATATATCACTGCATAACACTCGAGGAAAATCTATTAGACACATTACAGATTACATTGTCGCAACTCTTATCAGTCATAACAACAAAATCAATTACAGGCAATACCTATTATTACCTATTTAAGTAATTTTAAGGTTTTTATTTATATGTAGTTTTAGTTTGTAATTATATATTGTATAATTGTAAATTGTAATTTCATAATAGCAGAATAATGTAATAAATTTAATAAAACTTAATACCTATTATTTGTTTATCACTTTAAAAGTGATAACTTGCTAAGAAAAACACTGAGATAAATAATTCCATTGGACTTGACCTATAACTTACATAGCTTATCTACATGTCTGGCATATCTCAATATGACCTTGCAGTTGGAGACACACCCCTTAAAAATTGTTTATTTTGGTTATTTATATGCCAATTTCATGGCATTTTCACCAAAAGTTATAACTTGATAATGAAAACACAGCGATTAATAATTCCATTGGATTTGACCTCTAACTTGCCTACATATCTGGCATAACTCAACATGACCTTGCATTTGGAGACACACCCCTTAAAATGGTTTATTCTGGTTATATGCCAATTTCATGGCATTTTTACTATAAACTTGGCTCCGCTTGCTGTGATGCTATTAAGAAATAACAGTCACTACCTAAATGAAATAAAACATTTTATTCAAATAAATTACAAAACAAATATACATTGCAGTACTTTTTTGACAATTATAAGACACTAAGGGAGAATGAAGAATAAATAGTTACATAACGCATGTTTTATGATGGGTACAATAAATAAAATGATTATTATTCTACATTATCCAAAAAATACTTTACAAATGAATAATACTTTAAAATTTCTCTAGATAATAATATCAAAATTTAATCAGTTAATAAGTATGAAGTAGAATAAGAAATATTTTTAAAAGTTTAAATAAAGGCTAGAAGCCGCGAGAAACTAACAAATCATAAGAACTTTAAATTATGCTTGGATTAAAAGTGGTATCTTGGTATTGCATTACTTATGTACTGATTTACCTATATGTTTAGCACTAGTTAGGTTTATTAGGCTAGGTTATATCACTAACGCTGCCAAAACCTACAGATCAACTGCTGGTGTCTTACATTAAGTACTTTACATTTACACTTATTTGATCATAGTTAGTTTTGTGATACTTGCTTCTGTAAACCTGCGGGGTCCATAATAGGAGGCTGCTTCTTAACCAGACCTGATAGAAGAGTCTTGATCTGAGCAATGGCTCGGCCAGGGTTCAAGCCTTTCGGGCATGTGCGCGTGCAATTCATGATAGTGTGGCATCGGTACACAGAGTATGTGTCTTTAAGTTTTGACAAGCGTTTCTCTGAGGCTTCATCTCGGGAGTCAATGATCCACCGGTAAGCCTGCATCAACACAGCAGGGCCCAGATATTTGTCGCCATTCCACCAGTAAGATGGGCAACTAGTAGAGCAGCATGCACACAGTACGCACTCATATAGGCCGTCCAGTTTAACACGGTCTTCCATGTCCTGGAGCAGCTGAGTCTCCTTTCCAATTGCCGCTTCATTCTCACGCTGCAGCCATGGCTCAATAGACTGGTATTGCTTGTAGAAGTTGGTCAAGTCAGGCACGAGGTCCTTGACAACATACATGTGCGGTAAAGGATAGATTTTAGAAGGTTTGTTTAGGTTCTGGTCTATGTGGCTAATACAGGCCAGAGTGTTGACGCCATCGATGTTCATGGCGCAGGAGCCGCACACACCTTCGCGGCACGACCTACGGAAGCTCAGGGTCGGGTCTATCTCGTTCTTGATCTTCAGTAACGCGTCTAACACCATGGGCGCGCAATCATCCAAATCAACCTCGTAGTTTTGCGTGTGCGGCTTCTTGTCAGGCTCGTCCGGGTTCCAGCGATACACGGCGAAAGTCTTCACTCTCTTGCCCAGCGCTTGTGACGTTGCAAACGTACGCAACTGGCCAAAAGTGCCTGCAGTCAGCCTCAGCAACGGCATTATGTAATGGTTTTATTTGCTACGACACAAAATATTTACTTTGTTTATATGCAGCAAATATCACAGCCTCTACCCAAAAGACGACCTCACAATACCCAAAGTACACTCACTTTCGAAATATTTGCTGGAGATCGTAAAAATTCGGAAATGTTATGCTTGCTCGTAAGGAGGAAAATGTTTTTTTGAGAAATTGTCAAGTTGCGAAGATTTTACTTTTTTATTTTATGGACTCGGAGAAAAGTAAGACATATATTTAGAGCATTAATAAAACGCAAGATTTCTTCTTTATTGTTTTTTCCAGCTTTGGTTGGTTTTTTAAATGTATTCTTCAGAGGATTATATTTTACTTGTTTGTATGTTTAATATTTTATCAATAGAAAACGTATTTTCTAAAAACATGTCGCCAATTTTTTCGTACTCAAGCTGTAAAACTCACATTTAAAAAGGTTTCAAATGGCGGGAAAAATAGCAGTCAAATTTTTGACAGTAGGGTTGTTTGTTTACGTTTTTGTTGTGCAATAAAAATCCCTATCAAAATAAAGATTTTTTACAATGAACAATGTTACTCCAACGGTTAAAATAAATAAAATTGATTCGCCTAAAACACCTGGTGGTATTAGTAAATCGTTACTGACTCCATGTAGACGTCTTGGATTATCACGTAACTGGAAGAAGGCTGGTCCCTCTCCCTTCGTTTCTCCTCTGGCTAGTACTGGTTCGAATAGTGCTGAAGTTATAGTAGAAAAAAGGGAGACACGAAAAAGGAAAGCTCATGTACGCGAAGAAGCCGATGAAGAAAAAGTTAGAAAACCAACAACTTTAGAAGAAGATGATACTCCAAATATTCCATCTTCCCCGGTAATAAATGATTCTGTTAGTACCCCTTCTCGTTGTATTGAAGCGCTACCTAAAAGAACAAAATTACTAAAAACACTAAGTAAGGGGAAAATAAATGTAGAGAATAGTGAAAGTGTGCTTGTTGCTGAAAAACTTACTGATAATGACTTGGAAGCTAAAGAAAAGGATGAAACGACAGTACCTAAAAGAACTAAATTGTTGAAAACACTAAGTAAGGAAAAAAGAAATGTTGAGAACAGAGTAAGTGCGCCTGTTGCAGAAAGAAGTACCGATAATAACTTGGAGGCTGAAGAAAAGAATGAAACAAAACAATTTTCTGAAGCACAGGTGTTGGCTACCCCAGTGAAAACTAAATCTAAAACTAAGAAAGACAAGCATTCTCCAAAATCTACTTCTGAAGATATTAATGACAGCCAGAATAAAGATAACAGTAAAGCACATTTAGGAAACACGGATGATATATCTAAAAGTAAAGTAAAAAGTCCACAAGAACTTACAAAAGAATGTATTGTCGTTATACAGAAAAAGATATTTAAAACAGATAAAAGTAAAAGAATAAAAACAGATAGTAAACAAAACAAGGAAAATATGAAGAACTCAGTCTCTCAAGTTTTATTTGATTCAGATTCCGACGACATGCCATTAATAAAATTAAATAAAAACGTAACTACTGACGCTATAGAACAATCTGACATTATAGAAGATGAAGGTAGAAACCAGGTCCAACATAATCCAAATATTAATAAAAATTCAAGTATAGCAGAAGATGAAGTAATTTTGATTGATGATGATTCAGACTTTGTTGAAACAAAAGTAAAAAAACTAGAACTTGACAATACATCTACTGGCAATCTAAAATCCAAGCAAAAGAAGCCTAACAACAGCTTAAAACTTCAGAAAAATACAAACACAAAACCATCAATACCATTGTCTCAGAGTTCAAATTCTTTTGATGAAGATGATGACGATGACTTTGAAGTGGGTCCAAAAAAGACCATACTCATTAGGAAATGTTATCAAAAGATTTCTAAGCCTTCGAAAGCGAAGTCCACAGGATCAATAACTCAGAAAGATATAGATACGATTAGAGCTAGAATTGAAATGAAAAAGAAACTTCTGTTGGCTAAAGCTATGACAAAAGACACGGTAGAACTTCGAGGTTTAGTCAAGAAATGGCAAACGGGTTGCCAGAATGCTTTAATGGAATTAATGGAGTTGATGAAAGTGAAGTTTCTAGACAAACAAAACATGGATTACTCAGAAATGCTTGAAATGTTAAGAATACCTCCTGCTTTAGTTGGCTATGATTCAGAAAATGATTGTTTTGTCACACCAGATGATGCAAGCATTATTTTATCCAAGTTTAATAATTTGTGATGTATTTAAATTCATATATTGTTTAACAGATACCTAATAAATTGACCTTAATTACATTCTTATAGTTAATCTAGCTTAAGTTTTATAAGTATTGAACCTACTTATGTATTGAATTTTACCTTGCTATATATTATCGTTCTGTTCCTTAATTCTTCTAAAATACACAATAAAGGAGAGGACCCAAATGTTAGTAGCTGATTTGACATGACAAAGATTTTGGAAAAGTGATTTATGTTATTGAATATTGTAAACCAAGGTATGCAACCACAAGTTTAATTTAAAACATTAATCTTCATTTTTTTATGCTACTCAGTGACAAATGACCAGACAGTTTACCATATTGAAGTGGGTACCAATGGTACCATATCATAGGTTCTTTATAATCCTACCATCATCCTTACAAAAAGTTGTCTTGGTCCTGTGTCCTATCACCAATAGGTTGATGAATCGAGATAAAAGAGCGGGTTAATAGTGTGAAATAAGATACAATAGTGTAAGACTCCATATTGCATTTTAATTTTTACATTGTTCCTTAATTATAAAACTAGAAATAATAACTACCATAATATGTCAACTATGTATTAGAATCTGTGTGATCTAATTGGATTTTCAGGGTCAAACAATTTCGGATCTTTCAGGAATTCTTTGTTTTTGTAGTTGTAAGGCATGTAAGCACAGTTTTGGGCCTTTCTGATTTCAGCTTCGACTTGAGCTTGCTTTTGCTTACAAAGTCCCGTGATGTGGCGTCCGTATATTCTTCCAGTGTAAGGGCTTTGAAATTGAGACAGTAATTTGTAGTTCTTGTAATCTGGTGTTATTTTAAGCTTACACAAAATGCATTGACGTATTTCCTTCTTGTAGGGATTTTCCATTTCAATTGGGGCATCATTTCCTGTGGATTCTATGCTAGTTATAGCAGGTTTTGGGTCTGTAGACGATAGTCTGATGCTGGATGTTATTGCTCTCGGAACATTCACGACTGTAACAAAATTATTCAGGAGTAAAATTTTGGAATTAACAATTTTACAACCTTCATATAATTTGTGAAATTGAATCATATCATTATATTGTCATCAATAACTTACACATATGACGCGTTAGTAATGTTTTTAGAAGCGCCATTTCTTGAATTATTTAAATATCGATGATAAAAATGAAAACAACAATTTAACCTAATAACATGACATTCATAATCATAACCTCACTTTCTGCGTGTTATGACTTTTGACGTTCTTTGTTTTTTCAATTTATCACTCACGGGAAAGGCAAAGGGATCTAGCCCTTGCAGCCAATTCTTATGTTACTAACCGTAATTCAATAATAATGTATGTCACAGCTTCAAGCAAAGGCTCTAAGCCCCAGGAATACGTACGAAATGGGTGCTGAACCCTGCGTCCTGCCAGTATCAGAAAAGAGGTTTTGGATTGCCGATTCGGATGCGAGAGTCAATGGCTTACGACGCGAGGATCCTCAAGATCGGGCGAAGTGGAGAAGAAAGAGTCGCAAAGGTTATCCTGTCACAAGCTGGGATTGACCGCTCGGATGATGATGTTACTGGCTTTGCGCAGACAGGTTGCCTCTTCTACCATCTACCCCAAGGGGACTGCTCTGAGGAATTGTTCGGGCTAATACCAGCCGCAGAGTTTCACCCGCATCAAATTTAAATTCCGTCTGTACCACCTGGACGACTGGCGATCGAATATACAGCCGCAGGTCGTATGCATATATCGTTGACAAACCTGTAGCCGTATTCATAATGGCTCGGAAATCGGGTTCGGATACGGAATCCACAAAGGACCCCGCAAAAGTTCTTAGGAAATTGTGGTTTCAGTTAATTTTGATGAAATTTTCATGTGTTATAGAGAGTAGAGTTTCCGTGGAATCTATCGGGATTCTGAATAACAGTTTTCGAATCGATCGACACGGATTCGCCGCTCACGAATTTCGTGTCGAATCGTTCGGAAACGGTTTCGAATCATTGTGAATACGGCTACTGTTTCAGACAGTAGGTAGATATTGTGTTCCTGCGGGTGAGTAAGGTCTCCAGTGCTCCATGGGATGGGATTTGTACTGACAAAGGTAAAGATAAGGAGGGGCATTTGCCTTTTTGCAACCAATGCAACGTGTCGCGGGGTTTGGGTTTAAATTAATGGGCTCCTTTTTCTGCACTTGAACTCAAATTTGGTCTTTTGTACGTAGTTAAGGCATGCTAATTTAGACAGCCCAGCTCTCCCCAGAAGTCCAGTAGTCTTTTCGAAAGTTCGCAGATCTCTAGGAGGGATCCCGTTTCTAATGCGATTTTTTGTCCTGTCTGTAGTCCTTTAGTATCTCATACTCTAGGACCATATGGACCGCTGTTTCTTCGTCTATTAGGCATCTTCTGCACAAAGGGCTGTCAGTAGCTCCGATCGTGAACAGTAGTTTGTCAGGAGGTGGTGTCCTGTAATTGTACCAACTACTGTCCTGAGTTCCTTCCGTTCGAGATCTAGCACCCTATTGGTTAGTCTTGTGGATCATTTGGTCACCACACACTTCGATTGTCTCTTTACTTTCTTTCTTTATTATTGATTGTACACAAACATGATATAATGATACAGTACAGTAACAGAGATGTACAAAGGCGAGCTTAACTCATTAATTGAGTTCTATCTATAACTCATTGAACTGAGTCTATATCCTGATCTGCTTTGCCAACGCCTGTCCAATGGCTGGTGCCACTCCAGTATCTCGGTGTTTTAGAGGATGACAACGCTTTGGCAGCATTGGTGTTGTTAATGTCTATTTAAAGGCGGCCACATTCGAATGACTGCTTTCTGAGTTATGTACATTAGTTGAATACCTACTGACCAATGGGTCAGTCTGAAAACCAGCGCTGTGTTTGGCTGCTGCCATTCATAGCATTAAGCTGAGGCTGGTCCAATTTGGTCCGAGGACGCATCGCCCTGCTTTCCTAATATGTATTTATTATGTTAGTTTTAAGTATTTGAATGTGTTATTGGACCAAATAAAGTCACGTCTATGTCTATGTCTATGTCTACCAATGCTCTTATCGAGCCTTGTATACCAGGACTCAAGAGAGGAAACAACGTAATTCTTCAATAATACAGTTTATATTCACATTATTGCATAATATTCACATAAAATACACTTTTCATATAATTGCAGTTATTAAACATTATGTTAAATCGATCTATTTGCAAATAAACTAAACAGATTGCCTCAGCTTCCGCTTGACTCAGACATTTCCGTGAATGGGTGTATCTTTGAAACTGGAACAAATAGATATCCACTTTAAATGTTCATGAAATGTGTGTTTCTTTGGACAACAAATAATAAAAACTGGAAAACTAAAGGGGGCAAATTTTTTTTATGGCGTAACTTCTTACTTACGCCTATCGTATACCGTCTATCATTATAACAGCAACACATACGAGCATGAAACCACGAAAGTTCGTATCCATTCGCACAAATGTCTTTCACGCATAAGTCTTTCGCGCATATGGATTCCCGCAAGTGTCCTGATGCCAATACAAGGAGTCCGTGCGGTTCCGGAGGGGACAGTACGCTGTTACTTATAGGTTAAAACAACATTTAAATAGCGACACGATTTATTTAGGATATAAGAGAAATACAAGGATAAACAAATGGCGCAGGATAGAGATGGCAAAATCTTGTGTCGGAGGCCAAGATCCACTTCGGGTCGCTGAACCAGCGAAGTAAGTAAGTAATAGACTAACGAGAGAATATTTAGCACTACATCCTTAGGCAACCGCTCTGGGAACTGACGTTAGCTGCCTTCCTGGGAAGGACAGCCAGGGAGGCAGCAAAGCATACATAGCCAGGGTATAACACCTCCCCCTTTAAAAATAAAATTCGGGGGTTACTCGAAAGTCTACGTTAAAAATCTGGTTCTAAGTGGAGCGACTGGAGTAGTCATTTACGTTTCAGCGTCTTGTCTGTCTATGCCTTCTACTGGCACGGGAGTATTCCGTGATTATGGCTTACCAAGATTGAATCTTAGTTGGAAGGGCCGGTTGCTGCCGGATTTATATAATTTCCTGTACTTGTGTTCTCTGGTGTGCAATAAAGAGTTTTGTATTGTATTGTATTGTATTCTTAAAAATTATATAACCTAGGAATACAAGGATCAAAATTATAACTACAAATGGACACAGTAAGCAATGTTTCCCATATCGCACAATGTCCCATATCGTATAGGTGGGCGGGAGACTACATTATTGAATCTATCTGCTACATTATTTAACCTAACTCAATTACTTACAGCAAGTATAATTAAGTTAAAATCTGGGATACCTATGGTTAATAGGTGAAGTAAAACTTACTTAATTGTATCTACTGTTATATTTTGGTACTTGTGTAGTACTTTTACAATGCCCAATACAATTGATAGGAACCTACCTAATATAGTATTTTCATACAACTTACAGTTAAGACAGTCAATTGAAATTTAATCAGGTTCCGATTGTATACATCACCATCTGTTGTTAGTTAACGGTAACGGGAGCGTCGATGGCCTAGTGGTTAAGGTATCCGACTCGCAAGCGAGAGGTTCGAACTCTACCTCCACCATGTACCAATGACTCTTTTCTGAGTTACATTTACATTAGTTAAATACTAACCGATGCTCTCACGGTGAGGGAACACATCATTTTTTTTTGTTTATGTTATACGGCAGACAAACAGGCAAGCGGGCCACCTGATGGAAAGTGGTCACCGCCGCCTATGGACATCAGCAACACCAGGGGAGTCACTGATGCGTTGCCCGCCTCTGAAGAGACCTCTAATATACCTCTTGATGTCATAGTCCAAAGGAAACACTGTGGCTGGGAGCTCATTCCACATCCGAATCGTACGAGCGAGAAACGTTCTTTCGAACCTTCGCGTCGTGACCAACAGAGGGTCCACGTAGTGAGGATGAGTACCAAGCCCACGGCGGGTGGTGCGATGGCGGAATTGTGCTGTGGGCACCAGATCGAAAAGTTCCTCGGAACACTCCCCATTGTACAGCCGATAGAACACACACAGGGAGCCAAAGTCCCTTCGGTTTGCCAGTGGTTCCAACTTGCGAGTTAGTATGGGATCATCGACAATTCGTACAGCGCGTCTCTGTACAGAGTCTAGAGGATTAAGCAGGTCGGCAGTTTCGCCGGCCCAAAGATGGGAACAATACTCCATATGTGGCCGCACTTGTGCCTTGTACAGCAGCAGGCGCTGCCCCGGGGTGAAACCTGCACAGTAATTATCTGATCTGCCAAATCCTGGATCATGGTCAAAGCGGACCCCGGGCCCACGTACGCGAGAGCACAACCGGGACATTAACGCCAATATGATGATTTTGTTAGCGGTTTCCAAATATCTAATTTTCCCAATATGATCTTCGTTTCACACTGTAATGGTTCTTTACTTATCACTTTGGCTAGAACTCACTTTCACAGGTCGGTTGCGTATCGGTGGAATACACGTCACATCACAAATAAAGTTTCCTGACTCACAGACTTGTATACTCTCAGATCGTCGAATAAACAGTAACTTATGGAACTTATCTTTGGTCATTGCGATGTATTTGTTATCAGGCATGATTAAGTCAAATGCATTTTTACTATATTATAATAAAAAAACTATGTCAAATTAAAACTAGGCAAGTATCAGCGGTTAATTTAGTCAGATTTTTTATTGCCCTACTCCGAGCCTACCGGTTCAAAGATGCCCATATCACTAGCAGCGTTGCCACGCTGAATGGCGATGGATAGGCTCTGCAACAGGAATGACCCAGAGCGTGGATAAATGTTACTTACTTCGCTGGCTTAGCGGCCCGAAGTGGATTGGCCTCCGACACAAGAATTCGCCATTGGTCCCTATCCTGCGCCATTTGTTCGCAGCTCGTTATCTGGAGTTTCCATTTCGTCCATCCATAGATACCTGGGCCGTCCAACAGGGCGCTTGCCGGCTATTCGACCCAGGTATGTCAGGATAAATGTTAAGTTAAATGAATTTGGTTCTTCAGAATGATATGGTGTAGGAAGGGCAATTCTGTGAAGATATACATATTCCCTGGTATTGTGACCAGTGGCACTTGAAATACGAATATAATCTTATTATTAACATAATGACATTCATCATCACAGTCCATAACAGTCTGCTGCAGGAATTAGGGCCTCTCCCATGAGAGCGGAGGTTATTGCTATTATCTCCATGCTTGGCAGGCGGGTTGCAGATCGCAGTATTATAAATATAGAAATGGAAAACGCTGCTGCCCAATTTCCCGCCTACGGAGAATTTTCATTTCTCGTAGGCTGACAGCTATATCGGTATTCTTATCACTATCCGGATTTCTATTTTTCAAATATGTCAGAGGTTCTGTCAGCTCGCAAAGTAACACTACAACGCTTATGGGCAGTACATAAGCAATCAGAAGCCATCCAATAGTAGGCACTGACATATTATAAGTATTGCTTTTGTGTGCATTACCTGTCTGCTGCTATAATTCTGTGTTTCTTTCCATACCAAGGTTGTCTGCAAGAGATCACATTAGTGGTATGACCGCCCTTTGTACTGCTTACCATATATTTTGTATCTGTATTTGTGTTGTTTGATGTGAGAAGAGTTTTGTATTGTATTGTAACATAATGAGCAACATCCGAGAAACTCCACGCAAACATAATTAAAAAGCTGTGGTGGATGTGCGGGTTACGAGACTTGACCGAGTACGTATAAGATTAAAGAGCGGTGTTGCGTAAGCCACATGGATACGTGGAAAATAAGTGCCTAAACCTGTCGTGGAGGGCCCAAAAAGCGATGGATTGACATCGCTGAATCGGATGTCAGAGCCAATGGCTTACGCAAGGATGGCCAAGACCGGGCGAAGTGAAGTTAGAATTTACGTTACGTATCTATACAGGATGAATTCAAATTCATGATACCAAGGAGTACCGTATGCATGTACTCTTGATAACAAACAACTTTTACCAACTCTAAAATAGGGTAAAATAAATCAACTATTTAATACAAAATTGAATACGAAATCTGGCCAGAACGGCGTTGGCCAGAGAGTTGGTGCCATAGAGTTGGTATCATGAAATTCAGTCACTCTCATCATCATCAGGGCACGGTGTCCGCCATGATCCAGGATTTGGAAGATTAAATAATTACAGTGGAGCGACTGCCATCTGATCTCCGTGACCCTACAACCAGGGGAGCAGACCAGATTGGATCATGGTTCACATTCAGTCGCCTGAATGTGCAAATTTCATCACGGGGACGATGATGCGTACTGTAGCGTCCCAGGTCAGAATATTCTTAATCAGGGAAGAAATGATTGAAGTAGGATCAGAATTAACGATAATTCAATTAAATAATGTCGTAACAAAAACAGGTAACCTACACACCAGCCGACGAGCCTTTATAATTTAATACGTAATCGAGGAAAAAACCCGAGCACATATTAATGTCCTTTCCACAAAAAATCGGGGTCAGATACCATAACACTTGCTGAAGTGATGAATGGACGGGTGTCATAATGTTAGCCTGTTCGCCTCGTCAATTGGACACTGATAATAGCATCCTACAGCCATTAGCTGTAACGATGTACCAGGGCATCAGCGCAAATCATACTAATTGGTAACAATGCAATATTGGCCGAACGCCATTAGGTATTTGCCTATGCGGTCCTAGTTGCGAAAACGGACAAGACAGCTCTTACGCCATGTTCCATCGGGCAACATGTTTGCTGTTGGTTAACTCAGCTATTACACCGCCATTTTGAAACGAGCCCGCCACAACACGGAAATGGCGTCGGCGCGCCATTCCCCGCGAACGGTCGGTTAGCCACTTTGAGTTTCTCGGACGGTAAACAAGAAACCGACGCTCGTACGGAGACAAGACTACCACAGCCGGCGAAGCCTCAGTCCGCTTCGTACGTACGTGGCTCCCAGTTCCGAGTAAACAAACATTGCGCCTTATTGCGACGTAAATAAATGAGAAAATAAAACATAATAATTTCCTACCTTAGAGGTAGAAAGTGGTTCGTGTTTAGGCGCGAAGTTGCGCGCGAAAAGTGTTTGTGACTTTTTAAATTCTTTTTTTTTTTTAATTTCAATTCTCGTGAGTGTGTGTTTCTGTGACTTTTCTTTTAAATTTTCTCTGTTCGCGTTCGATTTGGATTCTATTTCCTCATTGGTGAGTATTTATTTATTGATAACTACATATTTTTATCGAATACATTCACAGGTGCGTACTAAACGCTTGGAGCAGGTGAGAATTTATTTATTATGCAAGTTTCTTTCCGTGTCGTATAATAAAATTTATATAAGCGGCCAGTGCGTTGTGAAATATAGGGAAAAGGAGGCTGAATTTTGAAAGCAGTGCGGTATGAGTTGGAAAAGTAAAAGTTAGATAGTGTTGTGACGAAAATGTCATCAGTTTGCGTCGTTTAATGTTAACGTACTCTACGACGGCCGTAAGAAATCAAGGTTGTGAGGAGAAAGTGACCTAGCTGCAGCCAGGGCCCGCGCCGCGTCAGCGAGGCGTCATTGGACATGCGACCAAGGAGTTCCGGATTGTCTCGTCTTCTCTTTTGTCCAACAGTGTGCGATATGACCTCTGAACTTTAAGCAGTAGGTACTGCACCTTTTTAAAGTTTATTTCCTAGATTGTGTGATTGTGTACACTTTCTTCCGCCATGTTGAATGTACTTGCAATAAGCCAAGATACACAAAGAGAATTATTTTGGTTATAAAAACTAGTTTTGCTCATTTTATTGTATTACTAAGTTGTTTTCAAACCGACATAAGCCCTTTCAATTTAACTTTATATTGTACGCAACGCAAGGTTATAATATTTTTGTTATCTTGCCACATAACATGTCTATATACCGGTTTGTTGCTAATAAGAAATACATTTTTTAGGACATTGTGAAATAATTTACATATTCAGATGGACATCACAAGTTAATTAATCTGCTAGCAGCAACAAGTATCAAACAAGATTAGGTTAGTTATATAAATTAGATAAAATTGGTTTGAATACTTCATATAATTAAATGCTTAATTTATACATTCAAACATACGTCTTCCACACCGTCTTTCTGTACGGGAAAAATAACACAATGTCTATTACGTTATAATTTCATTTTATTTTATTTCATTTATTACGATTTCAAAAGATTTCACAATATGATATAGTACTTACATGTGACACCTTGTTAGGGCATTGTAAATAGTGAGAGAGAGCATGATTTATTTGCACTAGGTATGTTATAACTGAAGTATCTTTGGCCGTGTGGTGTCGGGCAGAGTAGAATAGCACCAACCCCTTACGCTCATGGGTGTCGTACAAGGCGACTTAATGTTTTCGAGGCAAAAGGTCAAGAGTCTCCGTAGTCTGGAAAATGGACAGCATCATTTTCCATTGTTATATTTAAACACTGCGATCTCCAACACGCCTGTCAAGAGTGGAGCTTATGGCAATAACCTCCCCTTTCGTGGGGCAGGCCCCAAGTCCTGCAGTGGACTGTTACGGGCTATGATGATGAACTGAAGTATCTAATTAAGAGTACAATTTTATTCCCTAAGTAATAAATTAATTAATTAGTTGCTTAGAAAATTATAATTAAATTTATACAGTAGATATATTAGTTGGATGTAATTCTGTACTAGCAATGAATTCTTATCATAAATAAAAAATACTATATTCCACAACCAAGTAGGCATATACGTATTGAAAACGTCCATCCATAGCCTAGGTACAACCTGTGCTATGCTGCATTTCTGCGGGCATCACTTCGGAATCGGATCATTCATGGCTCCCATCCGATAGACAGAAACACAGATAACGAAACGACAGAGACACGCCTACACGACACCTCCTAACTAAATCTACTTACATAGAAATATCTTCCAAGCTAAGTGATTCTTAGTTTCGCGATTGAAATAGCTCTAAAAAAAAAACAAATTTATTTCTCATCTAGTGGTAAGTGACGCTGCGACCGAAGATGGAGCATGCCTATCTAGGAACAGCCTATTCACTCTAGCCTTGAAGGCGTCCAGTTTATAATGATCAGGGAACACACACGCAGGCAACCTGTTCCATTCCTTAGCCGTACGTACTATAACCTATTTGTACAGCGTTGAAATCGGTTCAGCCTTGCGAGCCACGATCATAATCATCTTAGCGTCTATTCCGGTTTATCCCAGGCTTTTAGCTTCACTATATCAAACTGTCCACTAGATCAGTGCTAACAAAATAACTGGCTTCAAGCTAATATAAAATTTGGTATGTAGAAAAAAATGAGAGGTGATATTTAAACAGATTATAATAAAATTAACATATTTGTTGCGTATTACCGTCACGATGCATTGCGAAACGCGTAGGAGTGAAGTTTTGTGGCGCAATCCGTCAACTATCTGGAAATAATGTGAACATTTTATGCTTGGCGTTGGCAAACTCAAGTTGAGAACGATTGGACCAATTTTTAAATGTTCGTATTATTAAGTGGAGAAGTGCTTTGTTCCGCGGAATCTTGAATAGGGCTATAGGGCACAAGACCACGCAGAAGATCTCCAATGCGCTGGACCGATTAAGTAAAAGATGCCGTTAATGGTACTCTCTATGGGATCTACTACCTTCCTGCCAAGCGTGGAGATTGTCGCAATACCCTCTACTCATGTGGAGGTGGCTCATGTGATGCACCAGCGCCTTTATGACATCCCATCCAGGCGATTCAAAAGCAGGAATAACACAAAAAACATTACTCCAAGCTTTCCATAGAAAAGACATCAACGCGCACGATTATATCGTAATCGTGCTTCCTAAATCGTTGAAGTGGACTATGACTAAGAAAAAATACTCGTACACGACCCAGGTGGACCACAACCAACACTTGCGTATTCAGGTTTTCTTGGTTGTGGGCCTATCGTCTTCTAGCTAAGTATCTAAGTGGGATGTGCCCAGGCAGATCGCTGGATATAGAGGTTTTGATTCGGTTAGGAGATGATGGAGAATTTTATATATTTACTAGCTGACCCGGCAAACGTTGTTTTGCCATATAAATAAAAAAATTTTTAGGGTGGACTACCCCTAACATTTAGGGGGATGAAAAATAGATGTTGGCCGATTCTCATAGATACTGGATAAGCACAAAAAATTTCATCAAAATCGGTCAAGCCGTTTCGGAGGAGTATGGCAACGAAAACTGTGACACGAGAATTTTATATATTAGATTTGTACCAAATTTCCGTCAACTCTGGGCAGTCGAAATGATATGCCCGGGCAGATGGCGATCAGCTCAATTAGACGACCGGCCTAATGTAAATATAACAGGTAGCATACCTACGTAGTGGTGGCGTTGTCGGTAAAGCTAGGTCGCTGTTACAGTGAATAGTATACTACAGAAGTAAAATATTATTTTCTTTTATATTTTACAATTGATTGTACTCACAGAAAATGCAATACACAATACATATGCAATTCACACACCGCCATCTAGCCCCAAAGTAAGCAAAGCTTGTGAATGTGCCAGAAAGCTGGTACACTACTTATATATTTTTTAAGTACATACTTACAACACCCAGACCCGTAAAAGAAATTAAAATTCATCATTTAAATTTCCACTCACTGAACCGCTCAGGTGATCTACGCTATCCATGCTACGGTATCATCAGACCGTCCATACACTTCCTTACCATAGCTGCGGTACAACTCCCAACGCTGTACGCATATTCTGCTTAATATGCACGACCGCTTTCGCGATGGTCTAATAAAGTTTCCGATCATCGAATGGAATAATCAACCAGCCATTGCTAGAAGGGGTAACGGAATAACTGTATACTAGTCTACCAGTCAGCTAGTTTTTTTTAATGTTATACGGCAGACAAACAGACAAGCGGGCCGCCTGATGGTGCGTGGTCACCGCCGCCTATGGACATCAGCAATAACAGGGGCGCTACTAATGCGTTGCCCGCCTCTAAAGATACCTCTAATATACCTCTTGAACGATTCCATGTCATAGTCCAAAGGAAACACTGTGGCTGGGAGCTCATTCCATATCCGAATCGCGCAAGCGAGAAACGGTTTTCGAACCTTCGCGTGGACACCAACAGAGGGTCTACGTAGTGGCGATGAGTACCCAGCCCGCGGCGGGTGGTGCGATGGCGGAATTGTGCTGTGGGCACCAGAGGTAGCTAGTTGTTGGTAGAGAATCTATTAAACTATTCTGGAGGGATCTGGCTACTCACAAGTCGTACTTACGGTACTTCGAAATTTCTTCAGTATAATAATCTTGGTGTTAGAATTGGCCGTGTGGTGTCCGGCAGAGTAGAATAGCAGCAACCCCTTACGCTCATGGGTGTCGTACAAGGCGACTAATGTTTTCGAGGCATAAGATCAAGAGTCTCCGTAGTCTGGAAAATGGGCAGCAGCATTTTCCATTGTTATATTTAAACACTGCGATCTCCAACCCGCCTGCCAAGCGTGGAGATTATGGCAATAACCTCCCCTTTCGTGGGAGAGGCTCGAAGTCCTGCAGTGGACTGTTACGGGCTGTGATGACTAGAATACTAAACATGGTGTTAAATCATTTTAGTCTTCACAGTGAGAACGCACCTACGGTTCTCCATTTTTGTAACTTAGTTACTTTGTAAACTAGATACTTTGTAATTTTTCCTCATTTCTATAGTAACAAAAGGAGCGCTTCAAATTAAGTTGCTTTAAAGATCTCAATGTTTAGTACTCGCAGTTATAATGTTTGCACAACTATTATGGTTGCACCATATGACAATTAGGTGTAATAACATCAATTAACATGAGGTTAGTCTAAGTGTCACGTTGTCACATTGTCTCTGATGACTATATGCAGAGCCGTCTTAAGTCATATAGGGGCCCTTGGGCCCATAGTACGTAGGCCTCTCTAGAAAGCAACGAAGTTAATCTATACCTTATTTATTTCTGCCGCCAAGCTACAATGCTTTGATTGTTGTGTTCCGGTTTGAAGGATAAGGGAGCCAGCGCAATTACAGGCAGGAGAGATTTCATCTTCGTCCTCAACGCTCTGTGGTTCTACATTTTTGTTGCCTGCAACCTAAAATCGTGAATCCTTGAAAAAAGAGAACTTACCAGTTTTGTTCTCAAAGACAATAAAAATGCTGTAAACCACAGGGGCCCCTACCTAAAGGCGGCCCTTGTCACGTGACCCACGTGCCCTTACAGCTAATACGGATCTGAGAAACGAGAACATGGTTGCAATCTGTTAAGAAGAATAGACTAGACTATATTTCGTCCTAGGAATAAACTTGTTAGTTTTTACGTAGTAAAAACCTATTTTTTACATTTAATACCTATAATTGTTGGTATTGTTACTACTTGTTTGATATAATTGTAGAAATTGCCAAATAAAATCTATGTCTGTGTCTATTATCGAGAATAATAAGCTTGACGAAAAATTAAAATAATGAGATTTTTCGATAATTCTTTGGTTCTTTATTTCGATACGTTGGATTGGTACCACCGCCTTACCTATTTCTCAACCTAACAACCATGCTTGTGACTTGAAGGATAAGGTAGCCAGCGCAATTGCAATTACATTACAAGTGCAAGGCACGGGACAATACATTTGTGGTTTTGCATTTCCATTACATAAACCTGAAACATGGTGTCATGGCGATGGTTAGACACTGTCTAAAAGTAAAACGACTTGGGAAAGTATAAGATTGATCGAAATCAACAAGTAAGCGAAACTGATTGAATAATGAAGACGTCCGTGAATGACCAACAAGGTAGTAGCTTAAATATGGACATCTTCAGAGAGCGCTTTACTAGTAGAAGAGCAGACTTTCGCTGACAGGTTTACCGCTAGCCTCTGAACCGGGATTTACCGCCAGGTTGAAGTGAAGTTGGCCATTTTGTGTCCGGCAGAGTAAAATAGCACCAAACCCTTACACCCGAGTTTCCGTAGGCTGGAAAATGGGCAACAGCTTTTTCTATTGTTAAATTTATAACACTGCGATCTACAATCCGCGTGGACATTATGGCAACAACCTCTGCTTTCATGGGGGAGCCCTAGGTCCTGTAGTGGACTGTTATGGACTGTGATGATGATAAGGAGGATTAGTATAAAAATGTGTTTCGGTTTGTTCGCTTTTTTCTTTCAATTAACAAAGCATGATAAAACTTAAGGAATCTTTAGAAACCCACTTCCTTGACTATTGATCAGAACATCCTTCACTTCATACAAGTATGTGCAAGTATTGCAAACACCAATTATCCGATGAGTGAACTTCGAAGGCGGTCGGATATCACTCCAATTGCCTATCTATTGTCAGTAACTCGTTCATAACGAGTTCAGCGGTGCACGTTGCCAAAGAGTAGGTTTTGTTGTGGGAAATTACCTGTTTCCGTGATGTTAGTATGAAACGATTTAATTGTGGACTAGTTATTTGTTTTCGACTTGCTTTTGCTCGTTGCTTCGTCTGTGATATCTAGATTCAATATTACAATGAATAAAATATTTGTTATTTATTCAATAGAGTACATATTATCTTATGCTAATCTGAGATATATACATTCGTTGGAATAACGGTGTAAGTTTATATTGGAATATCGGGATATTCTGATTCCTAAACTAGGATATACCTGTATTTTAGGAATCAGTGAATGTCCGTGCGTAGTAAGTGTAATTTGGTAATTCTAATCTACTTACATTGTATAACAGAACTATCCAAAATGAATATCGAAAGGCACTTACAATATTTATCTATCTAGGAATGTGTGTGTGTGCGTGCGTGTGTATGTGAGTTGTGTGGTCTTTACTTTGCCAGGCACATAAGGCATCGGAATTTGTGTTTCGCTTAATAATTCCTTATAAACCTGCAGTCATCGCTCAAAGTAAACTGTCAGCTGAACCAGCTACTTGTGTATATTAGCATTACATTGTCATTTGTTACGTATATTTGCGAATGATCATATAACAGTGTGAAGCAAGCATATGTATTATTTAAATATTTGGTCTCCGCTTGTTTTACGTTTTGCTATTGGATGTTTTGACTTCAAATTGTCATGGTATTTGCTAAAAGCTTCCGCAAGTTCGTGTGCGTGAAATTCGGTTGTTACGTTCCGGACTCATTCCTGCGGGAAACACATTGAATTTCTGGGTACATAAATCAAATAAGTTACAGACTATGCTGTTGACTATTAGCTTAACTACTAGAAAATTTCATTTAAATCCGTTCAGTAGTTTTTGTGTGCAAGGAGGAACAAACAACCTTACAAATTTTTGCATTTGATAGGAAAGCACATCATCCTGGCTGAGAAATCTCAGAGACTGGTCTTTTTCTTATCGATTCAATGTATTTAACACCCCCTTACACTTTGTTCTCCCAGTATTCGGAGATACAGCATTTGGACTGGCCCCGAACTAGTTCTCCACTGTGCATGTTTTGGGAGTGCACGAAAGGAGCCTCCCTGAGCGGTTAAATCGTTCCCTCTGATTCTGAGGCCTTGTGTACCATGGTAACAGCTAGATCCTGTAACGCAGGGTCTAGCTGGCCAATTCTTTCACCACGATCGACCGAAACTTAAGGAACTGGTTTGGGATGAGTACTAGGTCCTCATCCCAAGCCGCAGTCTCTAAAGTGAAGATAGCCCGATTATTATCGACCTTCGTTAGGCTCTCGAAGAAGTTACTGTAGGCGTCATTGGAACGCTGACTTAAAGTAGACGGAATATAATCTACTAGTGGACACAGCGCGACTTCATTCGCGTGGCGTCCTACCTCAACCCTACCCTACCCTACACCGAGTCTACACCTGTCACCTACCATACACCTCCTCTTGAATCTCGAATTCTATTGTTGAAAATCGCATTAAAACCGTTGCGTAGTTTAAAATATCTAAGCATACATAGATGAGGCATAGATGGACAGACGGCGGGAAGCGACTTTGTTTTTGCGAACTCGGCCCGGATGCAATGTTAAAAACGCTCTAAGGTCGTTGAGAGCCGATGTATGCAAGACTCAAGAGGCACAAATATGAACAACATATTCTTGTTTTTTTTTACCACTAAGGTGGCAAACAAGCTTACGGCCTGCCTGGTGGTAAGCAGTCACCGCAGCCTATGGACGTTTGCAATACCAAGGGCATCACCTACGCGTTGCCGATCCGGTAAAAACCTTTTCATTCCTTTTTTTAAGGACTCCATGTTGTGCCTCTTCTTTTTCTTTGTTCTAGATACGTTTCATTTCTTACAAGTAACAGTGATGTCCGAACTCGAGCTTTACTCAACGAATGTGTTTTATACAAACCTGCAAATCCGCCAAAGGAACACGCGGAGTACCTACCTGGATGACTAGAAAGGGTCCTTGAAGATATATATATTCGAAAAAGAGTTACGCATAGTAGTGTACACCACACAGCGCCATCTAGCCCCAAAATAAGTAAAGGTTGTGTAATGGGTGTTAGATAACTAATAAACTACTTGTATACTTTTTTAATACATACTTATTATACATACTACACCCAGACCCGTAACAGAATATAAATCATCATTAAAATTTCTGCTCAACCGGAATCGAACCCGGAAACTCTGCGTGCCGACCGCTTTGTTAACCAACTGAACCACTCAGCTCGTCAAATATGTTAAATTAATAATTAGTAGGAACTCAAGAGCCATACGAAAAATAAATAGTTAGTATAAGTAATCCAGGATATACCAATTCAACTTGCGACTATCGTCACATTGATCGCGAAATATAATTTAAGCAAAAATTTTCTTTGTACAGTCGAGTTCATTAATATGTGAGCATTACCAATTCCATAGCAAAGCAGATTAATCAATCAAACATATGTACATCTGCTCAGATATATAAGTACCCTTCCATGTACATTTATATTTGAAGCCTTGGCAATGCTCACATATTAATGAACTCGACTGTACCTACATTTCATGCAACTTGAGAGTCAACTCTCCTTATATCACATATTTAACATCAAACCTTGCTCATACTCGTATTGAAGGACACTCTATGAAAGGTTTGGTGGTGGTAAGCCGGAAGTATAGCGAAACCTGTACTTTTAAAGACTTAAAAAGAGCTAAAAGAGGAGGAATGGAGGTATAAATGGGCGGTGGTGATCACTAAAGCCAGATGGCTACTTAAATACTTTAAACACTGCGGCAAGCCCGATCTAGGAGGCAACAACACATTTGATACTATATATAAAGAGGAAATGGTTGTATGTTTGTGAGATTGTGGGTTTGTTTATTGTAATCTCCGAAACTACCGAACCAATTTTGAAAATTTTTTCACTCATTGGAACCGACATTATTCCCTACTTTTTATCCCAGAAATATAATGGGGCCCAGGGGAGAGTTGAAATCCGAACTGTGCGCGGGTGAAAACTGCGGGGGACTACGGGGTTTATGTCAAAGATTCTTAGATCCCGCCAGGCACCATACGACCTAGACGCGACTTCTTTATCCAACAATTTTTTCTCTTTTAGGGTCACCATCCAGCACTTCGACCAACTCAGTATTTTTCCACGTCATTTCGGATCGCCTGATTACCCATTTTTGTCGATTAAATTGTTAATGTACCCGGTATTGGTGCCGGTTACATAACCTATGCTGGCCGAATACCGGCTTTTAACTAGGCCGTCGTATTTCGATCATTTATTCAATAATTCCTGAATTGCGTGTTTCCGTATCTGGGTTAGTTTTCGTCAGCTGAGTCATGCTCCGCGTCCTGTTTAGGTGACCTTTTTTAGGGTTCTTTAGTATAAGGCGGTAAGGAAGTAGTAGGCATGTCTACAGGTACCTTATATTTTGGCACCGCATCCGCTTCCGTTAGATTGCATATGTTTTGGATGACCGTCCATCCGTGTGCCTCCCCAGGCAATAAAAAAAAAGATTAGAAAAAATACAATGATCTCCATTCCCATCAAGTACGTCCGATATCTCAAGTCTGTCTGTATATTTTCCAATTACATAACTCAGAGAAAGTCATTTCTAAATATCGAACTCTGTACTGCTTACGAGACCGACCCTCAACCCACAGGGCCACCGACGCTCTCATACCATACGGTTGTCATACATTTCGTCTCAACCTTCGCAATTATATCGTAAACAGCTTTAATGGACGACAATCACTCTGATCAAAGGCGTTGTAGTTAGAAGTTCGCCCACACTGGACTATTATTGGAACACTTAGCCCGCGTTTCATCTTTGCCGACAATCGATTGTGTTGTTACATCTCAATAACATCGGCATCTGCTTTGTGGAGCGTCATCTTTGACGCACTTGAGAATTTACAGTCACAAATATGACAGTTTTTGTTAATGAAACACGGCAAACTGCGCATTCGGGACAGCTTGCTATGTAAGTGTGGTGAGCATATATGTTTTAGCTGTTAGAACTTCTATTGAGCTGGTTAGGTTAACCTACAACAGTCCACTGCAGGACTCAGGGCCACGAAAGGCCAGGCCAGGACTCCTATGAAATGGGAGGTTATTGCTTTAATCTCCACGCTTGGCAGACGGGTTGGAGATCGCAGTGTTATAAATATAGCAATGGAAAATGCTGCTGAAAATAATCCAACCCAAGGAGACTCTAGAAGTTTTGCCTGGAAAACATTAGTCGCCTTGTGCGACACCCACGAGTGTAAGGGGTTGTTGCTATTCTACTCTTGTTCGCTTTATTTATTTATTTATTTATTGGAGTACCAACAGCCATATAAAACATCATAAATATTACACATCATTATATTATTATTTATGATATCTTACCCGATTACATTTCTCGTCCTTGCGATCTAAAGTATTTTTAGTCTTTGGTCCGCACTCCATTTTTACGCGCCTATGCACAAAGTGTATGGATCAAAACGCTGCAATGTATTAAAACTATTACTGTCACGTTGACAGCTCACTTCCATCTAAGCTTTCTATTTACCTATGTACAACTATAGCTACGATAATTAAACCATTTATCTTACCGCAAACATTGCGTGTCTATTCAAAGTCAATATCCAGTCAAAATTATCAAATTATTACATTTATCATACTTTTTATGTCTGCGTCGACACCATTCATTGGTGTTTTGTCTGCTTTTATTAAATTGAGCAAAATTAGACTGTAATATTAAGACACAATTTTAAGCTTATTACATCGTTAGGCACTAGAGTAGTGCGTGATGTGTTGTTTTAATTTAGTTTTTTAGTTTATCGTTTATGGGAAGTTAATCAATGGCCAACTCATGGTTTTCCTTGGAGAGTACAATATGGAGTTCTTCAACAAAGGTGTGAAAAGGTTTTTACGGGGTCGGCAACGCGTGGGTGATGCCCCTGGTATTGCAAATGTCCATAGGCTGCGGTGACTGCTTACCATCAGGCAGGCCGTGAGCTTGTTTGCAACCTTAGTGGAAGAAAAAAAATCTCTTTATACTTTACCGGCTATATTTTTATGACGTATTGGTGTCACTTTATTAGTCTTTGGCAAAACCGCTAAAGCTTAGCGGAAGCCACAGCAGAAAAAATTAGAAGAAACACGGCAAAACTTGATTCAACCTGCCAAACGGCTCATAGCGTATATCTTATATGATATAAAGGTGAGGTAAATGCACAAACTTCGTCCCAGATACTGATTATGTAACAGCTCCTTTCACTGCTCGCTCCTTTCGAGACCCCACCGGTTACCGCGACCGCAGCCCGCAAGCGAGATGGTAGCGGCGTATTGGATTCATTCATCTTTGTAAATGGGTTTGGTGGTGTAAGGTGGGTGTTTGATGTCTGTGGTGTTTGTAATGTCGACCTGAGTGCCGAAGTCCCGGGCTCGATTCCCGCCCGATCAGAAACTGAAATGATTGATTTTAATTTCTGTTACGGGTCTGGGTGTTATATTGTATAAGAAGTATGTATTTAAAAGTATATAAGTAGTTTATCAGCTTTCTGGCACCCAAAACTCAAGCTCTGCTCACTTTGGTGCTAGATGGCGGTGTGTGAATTGTAAAAAAGTAATGTTTTAAACAATAAAAGGTATTTTATCATCCTTTTACCAGTTGACCAATGTATTGCACGGGGAAACCTGAGTATGGCTGAACAGTTTCGGTAGCTGATTATTACATTATTATATTTTTTTAACGAGTACCTCGCTTGATATTTCAACTAAATCATTAGCACGAGACGCGGTATATGCCAACTACACGTAAAATATATGAGCAGCACTGTAGGCCTAGCACAAGTAGCTCTCGCGCGCGATATGCGAGAAAAAGCGCGACATAGGTATTGCTATCTTTTTCGTCTTAGTATTGAGAGAAAGAGACAAACGCTCTCTCGCGGCGCGAGCTTTGTCCCGGACACACTTGTGCTAGGGCCACAGATGTAAAAAAACACGGACTCAATATCACACTAAAGATATGTGAAGCATGCAAGTTACGACAAATTCTAAAGAATTTCTTATCTTGTACATGATCTACATACTCGCACAGATACACCAGGTCCTACAATCCGCCGCCATTTTGTTTTATTTCGTACCGCACTGTCACACCAGTGGCAGATACGCGGGCACTTGTGTGCTTCACTCACGATTTAGAGACACGGAGTCTGTATAATTTCTTTTACGTCAGTGATTAGAAGGTGAATGTAGTTTCATTTGTATTAGAACTACCTATCTAGTGACCGTTAAAGCCGTTAAACTAGTTGGAAAATAATTTAAAAATCAGATTACCTAACACTTTTATAGTATTTCAATTATTCCATTGAGCTAGCGAGACTTTTAAATACAGTGGGTTTCTATATACAGATGAACTGTTGAGAACTGCCTATACCATTGCTTAGTTTATAATTCAATGGCGCGTAAACAGTGTCCAAGAATATTATTGTCAGCCCACAGCCGACCCTTGTGGGACACGTTAACGTAAGCGCTTAAATGGAGAGGCGAAATTCTTGTTGTGTGGACTATGGCAGGTGGAACATTGTGATCTATATGTACTCTTAAAGAAAAGAGGCATGACGTTCTGGATGTATGTATGTATGTATGAATACATCGGTATTTGAGTACACTTTCACTTTTATTTTTATGTCGTATGGTAGGCAAACAGGCCACCTGATGGAAAGTGGTCACCACTGCCTATAGACATTAGCAAAACCAAGAGTATCGCTAATGCGTTGCCCACCTTTATAACACGTTGCTCTGGCAGCAAAAAGGCAAATGCCCCTCCACTGTCAAAACCACGGTGCCCCAAATCGCCACCCTATGGAGCGCTGGAAACCTTACTCACCGGCAGAAACACAATACTATTTAAAAGAGTATTGTTTAGCTGCGGTATTCTGTAAGGTGGAGGTACTTCCCAAGTCGGGCGGCTCCTATTCGAACGGGATACCTCGCTATGCCCTACCTCTGTTAACACATATCATTATTACACATATTATCTAGTTTGTTACCACGGTTAGCATTGTTTTCAAATCTTTCTTCCCATATGAGTCTAATTTGAGCTTTAAATAGAGAATTAAATCAGCTGTTCTGAACTGATGCTCTTACCAGCGAACAGCGTTACTTACTGGAACAGCGATCTAAAGAGGATCTTGGCCTCCAACACCAAAAGACGCCGACGTAATTATTTTCGTGTCGGTTTCATAACAACGGATTTTTTCCGTGGGACCGCTGTTAACGCTCCGCATAACCCTGAAATGCTGGTGGACCACTGCCATCGTTGATCAGCGAGTCCATCGGACCTAGCTGGCTAACGTAGCTATGCCACCACCCAGGGGACGCTTCTATGAGCCATGAGGGCCAGCGTGAGCAACAGCATTCCTATTTTATTATCTTTAGAAAATTGTGATTAAAGTCACTTCCTGCTACAAAATGTTGTTTATTCATTTATGTTTACGTCGCATTAAGAATGCACGAAGGTTGTTTGGTTAAACAATTTAAATATTTGTCTCCGCTCGTAAGAATTAAGTGAAGGACGACGCCAGTAGACATAAACACCCGTATTTAGAAACTTTACTATGAGGTCTCACAGTGCACGCAAGCGTATAGGGTTCCAACTGACTGTACTTGAGTAGCGATAGACACTATGCGTCCGTCACAACCTAACCGACAGAAAAAAAAATTGTGAAGTTTACATAGACTCAAATTTTTTCTAAACTACTGTACCGATTTTGATGAAACAAAGCTAGGAACCATCTCGATTAAACTGGCTTTCAAATAGATAAAACAGCATCCAAATCGGTCTATTCGTTCGGGAGCTACTATGCCACAAACAGATACACAAAGCCACAGATTCACACGTCAAACTTATTAAATCCCTGTTTTTTCGTCAGGGATGAAGGAAATTGACCAATCATAGGGTCGTGTTGAACGCAGTGCGTCCACTTAGCAGACGAACACTGTGAGAAGGCATAGTAACTATTATACTATACTTATTGTTTGCGAATATGGGTTTCACACAAGAATGTTAACGAGATTTCTATATTAATTTCACATTTGCACCTAATTAGATACTTAATTAAAACATTGGATTGCTTTTAATTGAAAGCGTGTTAAATTTTTAGCAAAAATGTTTTATTTATGTAAGTGTGAGTGAAAACGGAAATGAATATAAAAAAATAAATAAGTGCGAATTTGCTTTTAAAAAGTGAAATAAAAATTTAGAAAGGATGTACACAAAACAATCAGAATAGAACTAGACGCAGCCATGTACAGGTAATGTCTGTGTTTTCTATCCTTAGCAACTTACTACGAGTGAGAAAGAGACAGGTAGCGCACTCGAACACTCGCGTGGATGTTAGCGGTCCAAAAATAAAGCCCCTAAATTGGTGATTTTTTCAATGTTATTTAATTTAAAAATACGTTGCCAGGATGATATTTTTTCTAATATCAGCTACCACCTAACCCATAACCTATAACCCCATCAACTACTTGACGTAGACATAAAGGACACTACGTATGATGTCTTCCGTCATAGCAAATGGAAAATAACTATTATTCTCGCATAATAACCTGTGCTCTCAATTATTTCATAATGATGCAAGATCCTTTGTTTCAGTTTACCTCCGCAGTTAATAGCGGATTGGTTCAATGCTAATGTTAATGTTGTTTATTTAGTCATCGTAGCCACAATGAGTGTATGTGGTTTATTAATTTAATTTGCGTAGTTAGATTTCATATTGTGAAGGAATTTTTGAAAAATATTGTGTTGAAAATATTTAAAATACTCCAAAGTTAGACAAGGAATTCGGCATAGCTTGTGGCGTGGCGTCTTCCATAAAATTTTAAAGAGATATTCGTTGGACTGGCTATGGCATCGATTATACCTTTTGCACTTATTACATATTTTTATTTGAATTTAGAAACAAAAAGCGTGAGAGCAAATCAAAGTGGAATGTATTGCTCTTAGAATAAGGTCCATTTTTGTATCTCGGATTTTTGAAAGCGGTGCGACGTGTGACTTAATTTAAGTGATACAAAAATGGACCTTATTCTATGAGCAATATATTCCACTTTGATTTGCTCTCACGCTTTTTGTTTCTGAATTCAGTTACGGAATTTAGGAATGTGTAATAAGCGCATTAGCTTAATCCAGCAACCTAAGCCACCAGAGAGCCAGATCCAAATGGAACGTATGCTCACAAAATAAGGTCTATTTTTGTATCACTTATATATTTTACGCGCCCGCTCCGCTTTCCAAAAGGCGTGATTTAAAAATGGACCTTATTCTGTGAACGTACATTCTATTTTAATCTGCTCTCTTATGGCTTAAGTTGTTGGAATAAGTAAAGTAATGAGAATATGAGTCTGTAAAACTTGAAATAAATGACATTTATTTATTTAAAGGTGTAATCGATGCCTATAAGCTGAAAGTTGTTGCACAACAGTGGCAACAACACTTACACCCAAAAACGTTACTGTGAGGTCTCACAGTGAGCGCGAACGCACAAGGTTACATTGAGTGTCCGCCAGCATGAACGAAATTGACCAATCATAGAACAGACGAGCACTGTAAGAGAGAACACATACGCTACGTTTATGAATATGAGTGTTAAAACAATTCATTAATCTCGTGACTTTGACATTTATAAAAGTTTCCGTTTTTATACAAACTTTTCCTCGAGTTTACAAGTAGGAACTTGGGCAAGGTGTATTTGTCCTCTGAGAAGAATATAAATTGGTTCATTTTGACCAGTACAAGGTTCTTGTAGTGTAAAAAGACACTTCACAAACAATATGCGTAATATTGACACAAGTTAGTATAGTAGTTGGATAAATGTAGTTTGTATAGTAGATGGAAAATTCCATCTCCAGGGCTCCAGGTGTAGGTCAGCGTAAGTTGTCGACATTCTACCATATTCAGCGGTTTTATAACTCTTTTTTGTTGGGAACGGCAGTGGACTGGAAGTCGCTGCCTGCACATGTTATCCCTGAATGCTACGACTTGGGTATCTTCCTGTCTAGAGTGAATATAGACAAGTATGCTCCACCGTAGACTGCATCTGTAGTTAACGTCAGGTGAGATGGCAGCCTTACAAAATACTGCAGCTACAATTACTCTTTTAATTTTTCTGCCGGTAAGGTCTCCAGTGCTCCATGAGGTGGGGACTTGGGGAATAGTGGCTTTGGTAGTGGAGGGGCATTTACCTTTTTGCTGCCAGAGCAACGTGTTATAGAAGTGGGCAACACATTACTTGATACTCTTGGTGTTGCGTTAATCTATAGGCAGTGGTGACCACTTTCCATCAGGTGGCCCACTTGCCTACCGTATGACATAAAAAATATACCTGCCTCTTTTCTATACAAACAAAAAATTAAAATAACTGTGTAACGTCATATATCGTACAGCCGAAGAACCAGAAGGATATACAGGATCAAACAAAATTGACATATTCTGGTACCTTGTCTTTTAACTGTTCTACCGTACATTTATTTAAATAATTATAATTATTTTAATGAGAAGGGAGTTGATTATATTAACAAGTCTACTAATTATCCAAGTTATATTTAGATAAATGAGTAGGCAGGCTTGTGTTAGACAGGGTCACCTATTTATATAATTTTTTATCGTCACAAAAATGTTTAAATTACTGACGTCCTACGCGGTATTCACCCATTTGTAGATCGAAACTAAAAATATTCGACTATTTCGCGGAATCCTATTTATTTGGGACAATATATGGCAATCGGAACGAACGGTAGGAATTTTCCAAATCTGTTCAGTCATTCAGTATTTTGTACCAGTAACGTGTCGAACGAACGTCTTATTTTGTTTTTGTTTGGCCGCCATCTCACGTGATAACGGACGATGCGGCCGATGCTGGAGAATGCATTACTCGTCTGATTAAACCCAAGTCCTAATGAAAATTAGCATCACCAGGAGAGTTACCAACGTAATAATAATCACATTATCCATAGTAATTACCAAATTGTTTTTTTCTAGTCAAATAAGCATGCTTGGACAATTCACACAGCGCCATAAAAGAAAAAAAAAACACTAACATTGAATCCTGACTTCATTCGAACGAGTGCATTCAACAAGATTGCTTCTCGCTCCTAGAACGCACTATGCAACTATAAGATAGGATCAACGACCCGGCTCCGGCCAAGGAATGTGGGCACGTAACTTGTTATAGACATATGGACAGATTAATTTTATATATACGGATTCGGTTCTGACGGGAGTCGAGGATATTATGGATCTGCTTATGTTATTGCACTATTGTTGAATATTGTGACTAAATGGGTAAACCTAGATTTGTAAGTAATAGGTCATTAAGTGTAGGCATGACTTGTTTGTGACTAATTTACACCTTTTACATGTAAATTTTGTACGTGTTTTTGACTGTATATTAGCGGTGTATTTGACTGGAATTGTATAAATTTATGGGTATTTTAATGCCTGCAATAATAATTTTATTATATTATTGTAATAAGATAAAATGGATTTTAATGATCTTTCGATTTAACTCCCAAATTGGAGGAATAAATCTCCCAAATAATCCATAAATGTGGGGAAAAAATGCCCTTAAAAACTTACTTAGTACTTACCCAGAGCTACAACCGCCCTCTACACTTTAAATTTCTATTTAGTTGGCAACACCGTTTAAAGGCGACCTGGAGGACGTCGTTCTAACTGTAGCAGAAGTATAGTACAGAACGTTAGTATAGATTCTTTACTAATATTCTATACAATTTTTTTTTTATGTCATACAATAGGCAAACAGTCAAGCGGGCCACCTGATGGAAAGTGGTCACCACTGTCTATAGACATTAGCAACACCAAGTGTATCGCAAATGCGTTGCCCACCTCTGTAGCATGTTGCTCTGGCAGCAAAACGGACAAATGCCCCTCCACTGCCAAAGCCACGGTTCCCCAAATCCCCACCCCATGGAGCACTGGAGACCTTACTCACCGGCAGGAACACAATACTATTTCAAAGAGTATTGTTTAGCTGCGGTATTCTGTAAGGTGGAGGTACCTCCCCAGTCGGGCGGCTCCAATTCGAACGGGTTACCCCGCTATGCCCTACCTCTCTTAAAATACTATAGGTTCTATACTATAGAACCTTAGTATTCTGTGATATAGAACGAATAGAGTGCCAACTTATCTGACCCGGTGGTTAAAGCAGGAAGTAAATGTCGCCATTTTGAAAAAGTTCGTTGCATTAATGAATTAATGTGGAAACGAGAAAAGAGGTATGTCAAGATCGTAGCATGTGGCACTCGATACCCTACCCCAAAGAAATTTGACATAGTATAGAAGAAGCCCACTTAAGCTGAAGTCACATCCATATTTTATTTATTTTTTAATTGTGCATATAACGTGTCCAAAAGGGACGGCAATAACTTGTCAAAGACTCTTCCATAACCACTGCTGTTGTCAAATTTGGTGGCCTTGGTCATCTTTATAAAGAAGCTCTTTGTATGACATTGAGTCATTTATATAGAGTTATGACAGAGTGTACATTCTCTACAGGACGAGGCTCCATATATCCTCTATATTCAATATCTTTGGCCTACCCCTATAGGATACAAGCGTGTATGTATGTATGTATGTAGAACTATAGTCCACGTGACTATTGACACGTGACTGAGCCGAAATTCTCACAAATAGGTGGAATCCAAACGACAAGGCCACTGTTCGGAAGGTAAACTGGTTTCTTAATATTCGCCAGCTGGGCAACAGGTTACCACATATATTCAATTTGTACTATTTGTAGTATCTGTAGATTGAGATAGTACAAATGGAAGCTTTGGTATAAAACATAGTTGCAATCGTGTATATCAGCCGTATTGACGACCTGAGTGGTTCAATGGTCAACATGCTGGACTGCCACGCAAGAGGTCCCGGGCTCGATTCCCGGCCGGGCAGAAATTGAAATGATGAATTTTAATTTCTGTTACGAGTCTGGGTGTTCTATGTATAATAAGTATGTATTGCAAAAAAGTATTTAAGTAGTATATCAGTTATCTAGCACCCATAGCACAAGCTTTGCTTAGTTTGGGGCTAGATGGCGCTGTGTGAATTTGTCCACGAATATTTATTTATATTTATTGATAAACAATATTTGTCTAAAGCCAGGCCCAGACATGTGTCAAGAAGTGTAGACATATTTCTACAAGTGTTTTAAAAAGTTTTACTCTTTTCAAAAGCGACTTCCCATACATGTTTCGCAAATATTTTTGTATATATAAATCCGTTTTTTTATATTAGAAATTTTTATATCGGGCGTAGGTATCCATAGTTTTTGCTAGTAAATTATATTCAATGATATCGTTAGTGATTCAAAACTAAATAAAACAACTTAATTTAAATGATTTATCCACCACTTGTACAACGGGGAGTCCCACCTTTTAACACCTTCAGGATGGTGATTTGCAAAGATAGCAGACATAATTTTATTTTATTTTATTTTATTTGGATGTCCCACAGCTTACAACAATAAGATAAGTACAATAGCATAATTTCCATCAGCCATTTAGCAGACACCACAGATAAAAATGAATTTACGACAGTTTCGTCGACGCCGTAGCACTTTATTATTTGTGTTCTTTTATCTATTTACCACATCTGCTTCATCAGCCATTACGTAGAAACAATGATCATACGAAATATAATAGTAAAATGCTCAGAGACAGGAAACTCGGGCTGAAAACAAAGTCCGCCGTTTCGTATTCCGCGTAACAAGTCTATGCAAAGAGTGTAGGAGTCGTCAAAACAATTATTGTTTGCGCCGTTTGATGTACGCCAAAAACCGATACGGATGGCAAATACCACATATTTGTACAAAATCTGAAATACATATTTACAAATATGCTTCCCACACATAGTTTCTGCGTATTTTTGTACATATCTTGACACATGTCTGGGCTTGCCATAAGCAAAGTAGTGGTTATCTACTGTGAGTTAATGCGCTTAATACATTTGACTAAACTCAGAAGACCTTCGCAAAACCTTAAAAATTAAATACTTAAATCCCAGTGGTATCGCGTTGATGTCTTTTGTATGAAAAGCCTTGTGGTGTGCGAGAGTATAAATAGTAAATGTGACTTGTTACTATGTTTTTCTGGACACATGGCCCGACTCGGACGACATGAAATTTACACCTAATGAGACAAATTAATTGCACTATTGACCTCAGTCAGAAAAATTCCCATACATGAGGTCACACATTTTTCCCGTGTTAGGGGTAGGCTGAGAAGAGACCTGCTGAAACAAAGACGTCCAGTAGATGGAAATGCTTGTTTTCCAATTTAGGGGTATAAAAAAAGTTCGTGTATTAACATAGGTCAACAGCAACAGAGACTGGTAGTAACAGCCGGTCTAGCCATCTTTGAGAGCTCCGCTTGCGTGATGCGTGTATGGTAGAAAATTGACAGATCGAAGTTCGACTATTTCTACCAACATCTACATTGACTCTGATTGTATAGGATCATCCGCCAATCCGCCTCCTTTGTACACCGAAAGTACGTGAATTGTCTATGGACCAAGAATTTCTACCACAAACAGCTTATGTCAGATAACGTTAGCTTATGTCAGATAATGTTAGCTTATGTCAAATCCCATACATTTTTTCTACCACAAACGATTGTAGATTCACGATTGTAGAATAACGAAAGCTCTTGTCTAAGGCTGTACTACCAGTCTCTGTTGCTCCCACGTAAATATATTTGCATCACGCTCGCACAGAGTTCCGTCCCAGAATCGTGAAAAAGTCTGATAACTCCCGACCATCTATATCTATATACTCAATTCTTTTTCTAAAGTTCTGAACCGATATTAATGAAACAAGCTAAGAACTATCTCAATAAAACTGGCTTTTAAATATAGGAAACCTCATCTAAATCGGTCCATGTGTTTGTGAGCTACGATGCAACAGACAGACACACAGGTACACAAAGCCACCAAGCCAGATATACACACCTCAAACCCCTATTTTTCGTCGTAGGTACATGTACAAGTCATAAAAAAGCGTACAAAAAGTCATAGCGTCCATGGTTCACAGGAATGCGAGCCTATACGCCATAAAGGATGTCAAGGCAGCAATCATCGCTCGCCGGTTTATGGCCTGTGTTTCGTAAATTTTGCATTTAAAGTTACAATATGAGGTACATTGCGGCGTCAACATGGGCTACCTCGTTTGGTCAGTACGAAGCAACATATGTACGTAAAATTTTAACTAATATTGGGTATTTACCTATGAAATTAGCGTTTCGTATAAAAATGTAAAAATAAATATTTTATTTATATTCAGATACTTACTGGCATCTAAACATACACAAATACGACTTTAAATAATATCATCATCACAGCCCGTAACAGTCCACTGCAGGACTTACGGCCTCCCCAACGAAAGGGGAGGTTATTGCCATAATCTCCACGCTTGGCAGGCACGTTGCAGATCGCAGTGTTCAAATATAACAATAGAACTTGCTGCTGCCCATTTTCCAGACTACGGAGACTCTTGATCTTTTGCCTCGAAAACATTAGTCGCCTTGTCGGACAAGTGTAAGGGGTTGGTGCTATTCTACTCTGCCGGACACCACACGGCCAATAAGTAGTATGTCTATGGTTAATTCATACGATAATTACAAAATCAAAAGAAATAAATACTTAGTACCACGAAAATCTGTCGCGGTTTTTGTGTAGGTTATTAGGTAAAATAAAAAATAACACGCCTTATAACAGACAAAACATTTTTTTATAAGAGGTAGATACCAATAATAGCCCATTAATTAACATGTTTCGATGATAAAGTGTTAATTAGTTCTCTGTTATATTATTTTGGTCTACAAAGCTTTAACAAAAACACAAATTAATGTTGACGACGTCCAATTTTGGGTTTTAACCGTGGCGTAAATTTTTTTTTAGATGTATTTGCTTTATTTCAAATAAGCTTAAAATAAAATCATTATAATCTTGTGGTCTCTCGCAAGAGGTCCCGGTGTCCGCCTTGACTTGATTCAGTCGCCTGGTGTATGCAGGTTTCATCACGATGTTTTCCCTCACCGTAAGAGCATCGGTTAGTGTTCGACCAATGTAAAAAGTTATTGATACAGAGTTCGAGTTCATGTCCATCGGGCCCGACCGTCGAACTCGAACGGATTATACATCGCCATCTCACTCGCTCACACCGCAACTGAGGGAGATGGCGATATACCGAGCTTTCAATAATTACTACTCGAATTATTTAAAAAGTCGCGCCCGATGGACTCTGGGGTTCGAACCCAGTACCTCTTGCTCACGAGTCACACTCCATAACCGACCACCGACGCTCTATCCACATAAAAAAAAAAAAAAAAAATAATAATCGTGGACAAATTCACACAGCGCCATCTAGCCTCAAACTAAGCAAAGCTTGTACTTTGGGTGCTAGCTAACTTATATACTACTTTTTTACTTTTTAAATACATACTTATTAAACATAGAACACCCAGACCCGTAACAGAAATTAAAATTCATCATTTAAATATCTGCCTGGCTGGAAATCGAAACCGAGACCTCTTGCGTGGCTGACTGGCATATTGACCATTGAACCACTCGGCTATCTCAGTGGACAACTGAATTTGACATAAAAAAATCTGACACTACTCTAATTTGGTAGACGCTATTGCCAGTTTTCAACGTAGATGACGTGGTGTAGAATTATCTAGTGTCAAATACAGTTGTCAACTGAGTTAGCCAATAGCCCCGCAGGTCGTCAAATGATGATTATTCGAAACTAATTGGCTGCCGACACTTCAATGATTTCATTGCTCAGCTCACGTTGTTATGCCACAAAGTTCAAGACGGACAAACAGCACCAAGGTTGATGATCATTATCTTAACACCACTACTTAGTGGCATGTCAACATCATACGCGCCTCCTAGTAAGTAAGTAAAAACTCTTTCTTGCACACATATTACAAAGACAATATACAAGAATCAGCATAATATACATGCGCGCAAAGCCGGCCTTATCGCTTTAAGCGATCTCTCCCAGACAACCTTTGGGAAGAGGTAATGTTTCACATGAACTAGTAAGTAGTGCAAGAGTAAATAGTAATGAGAAATAATAATAAACTTAGATAATTTTAAATTAAATAATTTTTAAATTTATTTACTCCACACTTTACATTTGAGAAGAAATACTCGTGCACCGTCTTTTTAAAAGAAGGTAATGACGTACCGTGTCGTATCTCTCTCGGCAGAGCGTCCCATAGGTAGGCAGATTGAACAGTAAAAGATTCCCTGTAATATCCTGATCGAGAAAAGATCGACCTCCTGGGTGGAGAATATGAATATTATATCTCGTAGGATCCAAGCGGCTGAGATATCCTTTTTGTATTAGAGTAGCCAGGCCTGACGACCTGAGTGGTCAGTTGGTTAACAGACCTGTCTGCCACGCAGAGATTCCGGGTTCGATTCCCGGCCGAGCAGAAATTGAAATGATGAATTTTAATTTCTGTCACGGGTCTGGGTGTAGTATGTATAATAGTTGTAAAATGTATTTAGAAAAGATATGTAAGTAGATTATCAGTTTTCTAGCATCCATAACACAAGTTTTACGTACGTAATTTGTCCAATCATATTTATTTATTTGGCCGCCATCTCACCAGGTGCGGCCGAAGGTGGAGTATGCCCGTCTATGATCTGTTTAAACTGATTCTTATTTGGTGTACAAACAATGCACAAAATCACGACTTGCCGTATCAATCACGCTACGTATATTGTGTATAGATGTCTTGAATTATACAAAAAACACACAGAATGTGAATTTCAACGAATACTGCTGCACATGATCCATTTAAATACATATTTTCCTTAACCAAATAAGACAAGTCAGTCTGGACAGATCATAAGAACAGCCTATTCATTATAGCCTTGAAATATTTGCCCCAATAGCGTGGCTTATACGCTACGGCTTATTTATTAATTTAATAGTTCATTGTACACAAAAATAGCAACAGAATGCTTAATACTTACTTCTCAAATAAAAGAAAAATATAGTTTTAAACCAGTCGCGAAAAGTTGTCTTTTAACGAGGTACAAGATAGCAAGTGTAGATCCTGTTTAGAGGCATGCACACTACGTCATTAACTATTTTTATGGTAGGGCAATTTCAGGATACTCTTTTTCTAGGCAACATATTTAATCATAATTTTTTTACGTTAATGTCCCGGTTGTGCTCCGCGGGCGAGGCCTCAAGGCCTCCTTGACCATGATCCAGGATTTGGCAGATCTGGTTACAGTGGAGCGACTGCCATATGACCTCCGTGAGCCTGCTACCAATGGAGCCTGACCAGATTGGATCATGGTTACACATTCAGATCGCGATTATTTCCCTCACCGTAAGAGCAGCTAATGTACATAACTCAGAAAACAGTCATTGGTACATGGCAGCACTGGGGTTCGACTCCTGTACTCGGTACGAGTTACACTCCTTGATCATTAGGCCACCGGCGCACCCTACTTACCATACATATTCAAATATGCCTTTGTAATGCGTACGGCTAAGGAATGGAACGCGTTGCCTGCGAGTGTGTTCCCTGATCAATATAATCTGGAAGCCTTCAAGGCTAGAGTGAATCGGCTTTTCCAAAATGGGCATGCTCCATCTGCCATGCCATGCCGCATCGTCACTTACCAACAGGTGAGATAGCGGTGAAGCGGTCTTATCTAATAAAAAAAATATGGCTACCTTCTGTAATAATACCAAAAACAAACGCTAATAATATAGATACTAACTACCTATCTCTGTCGTACTTGTCAAGGGAAACGAAACTCTAATAAGAGGGGACAAATAGTATTTTCGATCAAATCGAATGGAATAACACGTTTTATTGGTATGTGATGACGATAGGTTGAGGTATTGTCATGTGTTATTGTGCGACGAGGTCGTATCGGACGATTTTCTTGCGTCAATAGTCGATAAGTCGTAGGGTCGCTGGCCTAGTGGTGAAGATATCCGACTCGCAAGCGAGAAGAATCTCTCTGCCGCCATGTACCAATGACTCTTTTTGACTTATGTACATTAAAAAAAAAGTTAATAAATAATTATGCTAGGATAACTCACACAGCGCCATCTAGCCCCAAAGTACGCAAAGCTTGTGTTATGGGTGCTAGATAACTGATAAATAACTTATATACTGTTAAATACAAACTAATTATACATATAACACCCAGACCCGTAATAGAAATTAAAATTCATCAGTTCAATTCACGCACTCAGTCAATAAGTTATAGAATAAATTTGTAAATGAAGAAGATGAACATGGAATTTGTTCTACGGGATTGAGGTGTCAATTAAGTTAGTGGTAAATATATTAATTTTACTTATAATTTATCTGTTTGTTTGTTGCAGAGCAAGATGGCCGCCCCCAACATCAGACCGGAGCGAGTGAAGCAGATGTTTAGTTGGACTAATACTGGGTGAGTGACGTCAGAACTTGCGGTTATACGCTCCCATTTAAATTTATTTATTTCGAAATACTTAATAAGCAGTTTTCCAATCGATATCTAAAGCATTCCTAACCACTCACTAGATGGCGCCCCAACAATTTTGGTAATTGATAATCGCTTGAAATAGGTTCTTAGCAAACAGGATATAAACACTGGGTACGTTGTATTGGATAATATTGTATTTGTCAATAGTTTTCAACCATTTTAGATGTTGCAATAATAATTTTCAGTTCAACCTTTAACAGTTATGTTTATGATATTAAACATTTTATTTTTAAATTTAGTATTAGTTGGCTGCATGAAATCACTGCCACCATCATACAGATAATAAAAAGATTACCAAAATTGTACAAGCGCCATCTATTAATGCTTTTTGAAACCAACTATCAATACCTACTGGAAAACTCCTCATCCACTCGACCTTGCTCGTTAGCGATTTCTATCTATGTACCAAGGTTAAGGGAGTATCTGGGAGGCCAGATATCAATCCTCGATAGATTGAGCTGGAGATCTGGGAGGATATATTGGAGTTCTTCAAGAAAGGGGTAAAAAGGTTTTTACGAGGTTGGCAACGCGTGGGTAATGCCCCTGGTATTGCAAACGTCCATAGGCTGCGGTGACTGTTTACCATCAGGCAGGCCGTAAGCTTGTTTGCCACCTTAGTGAAATAAAAAAAAATTCAAACATGAACGGAGTCGCTGCAGTAGTTAAATGTCTGGCCATGACACCACCACCCGGCACGAGGAAGAGTGGCCGGCCCAAGAAGCGTTGAAGACGTAGTTGATGTGGGGGATGGCATACAATAATATTGTTTTTTCATATTTAGATTGTATTGTGACCTTAAAATATTTACAGTTATAATAAAAATACCTATACATTAATACCTACGTTTAAAATTGCAGAAATATACACTAATACATATAAAATAATACTAAAAATGAAAAAAGTCGTCCACACTGCTGCCCTTCGGAATGGTGCCCAGAAAGCTGGCTATCTATATAGTATATAGCTTGTATTATCTATATAGTATAAAACAAAGTCGTTTCGCGCTTTCTATCCGTCTGTACGTACCAATGTATTTATGCTTAGATCTTGTATACTACCCAACGGGTTTTAATACGGTTTTTAATCATATATAGAGTGATTCAAGTGGAAGTTTGATGGGGTAGTAGATGCGAACGAAGTCGCGGCGGGCCAGCTAGTGTTCTATATTGGGTTATTAATGCGAAAGGGTAATTTTGTGCCTAAACCTCAGGTTTTATTTAATCTACATTAAATATTGGAACTTAGACTTTCTGTACCTACAGTAATAGCAGAGAAGTATAAAGTTGATCCAATATCTGGTTTTGATTTGTTTCAAATCCCCTCTCAAGGACGGTAATCCAAATACTTTACATAAATACCTTACACATAAATGTTTATAGTGTTAATTACTGGTACGACAGGAAGAGGGAACATGAAAAATGAAGGGATTTTTCAATTAAAATATATTTTAAAATCCGTTGCATAGTTTAAAAGATCTATTGCGCGAATTCAGAAACAAAAAGCGTGAGAGCAAATCAAAGTGGAATGTATTGCTCATATTATAAGGTCCATTTTTGTATATCGGATTTTAGAAAAGCGGAGTGACGCGTGACTTAATATAAATGATACAAAAATAATAAGCGTAATAAGCGTATAAGCGTGGAGTACATAGGGACAGACGGCGGGAAGTGACTTTGTTTTATACTATGTTTACTTTGAGTAGCTAACTACCTACATAACGTGTTATTTGCACAAGTTGGGTACTTCTAATCTAAACAATTGAACAAAAGTTCTTCGTGGCCAACCTCCCACGATAATAGCAATTCTATGGTGAGAAACTTGGGACAAGGAAGGTCAGGGTTGATGGCTTACTAGTCAAGCACTATGATAGTTCAAAGCCAAAGCTTGGCATTTGACATGGCATAGTTTCTACTTTTGGCTGCAGTTTCTACCGAATAATAATGTGGTCCTGTTAAAACCATATACCTTGATACAGTCGGCTGCAGAGTGAAATAACCCATCCTACAGACCTGAAAAAAATACGGACGCACTCTCACTAAAATCACGAGTGAAGCAAATAAATGGCCGCCCATTTATGTGTTGCGTTCTTTGATATTGTCACTGACGTGACAGCGCAGAACCAAAATCAAACAAAATGGTGGCGTTTGTCTGTGTGAACGTTTATCATCATATTTTACAAAGCAAAATATTCCAATTAAAGTAAAGAGGGGTAAATAAGTAAAAGAAATAGAGGTCAATCTGGTCCTGCGGGACGAAATTCTTACAGCTTGAGTTGACCACCGACTTGTTACTGTACAGTCGGCTGCAAAGCTGTATACTCAGACGGAGGGAGAGATCACTACACTATGCACTACGTACCTACCTACCTACTCAAAAAAGCATGCACTTGGGCTACCTACTGAAATATACAGAGTTAGAAAAAGTGTAAATCTGTTGGCAAATAAAATAAATACTTTAAAAAACTTCTCCACCCAAGACCAAGAACACACGACACCGGACGAGACAAAATCAAACAAGCTCTCCATAACGTCTGACGCAATCATTATGAGATGACCTGCCGTGACGCAAGACTCACTTTCGCGTGCCGCATTCGAGTGGTCCGACGGGCATAGTAACCTACATGTGGTAGGAATGTGCAAACGATTCTGAGCCTAAAAGCTTGCACGGATTGATTAAATATCGTTTAATTTGATTTAAATGCGTTGTTTGTTCGCACGTGTGTGGGATTTTAATGCTCAAGTGTCGTAGAATGATGTTATAATGATTGGCATTGACGACTATTTCATACATAGGTATTTTACTTAAATTAGATATTTATATTTTACATTACGTTGCTGATGTCCTAGACAACGGTGGCCGCTGTCCATCAGGTGGACCGTCCGTCCATGTGCCTTCCTAGATCCCTATGCAATAAAAAAAAGTAAAAAAGAAACTATAGCTCGAAATAGTATTATTAACAAATCAAATATTTTTATTATGTCCTTAAAGTGGGCTAATGAGATATCCAAACACAATTAAATTGCTAATTTATGGCCCGGAAGAGTGAAGTTAGTATAGACGAATTTTGCGGAGTTTCAGACTGAATGCGTAAAAACCGCAAAGAACCGGTAGCCGCTAGTCATTATGTAGATTTGCTCCAACATCAAAACATTATCTAATTACAACAAAAAATAAGGTTTCAATAGGTATTTAAAATTTATAACTTTCCTCTTTCAATAACTCGTCGCGCCACCTACCGGTTTTGTAGTTACGTAAGGAGTCAACGCCATCTGTCCCATATGCTGGGAACTAGTTCAGACATTGACGTATGTGTGTCAATGAAGACAGGTTTCGCTTTATCGCCGTAAGATGACGCTACTGTAAAGATTTATCACGGGCTTGTAAATCTTATAAAACTTGATTTTTCTTGTTTGAGTTTTACCTACCTTATACTCTGACTTCGTTCACCCCAGTCATGCGTTTTTTTTAACCTCCTTAGTTGAAACTCAGAGGAAAAGATACAAATTGTTTAACAAATTTTTCGGGTTGAACCATTCTACGTTCTGTACATCTAGGTAGGTACGTCAGATGTGGGTGGCTAGAATTTACTAGGTAAGTTGTAAAAAAAAATGATTACTGTACTAAATACTACGTTGAATATTTTTTCTCGTATAGTTGTAGAATTACGGTAGAGCTCCTTTATGAAACTACTCAATAAATTCATCACGTCTATCGCCAACGTCCATACCATGTTGAAAACACCGGTTCTCGTCCGATCACCGAAGTTAAGCAACATCGGGCGCGTTCAGTACTTGGATGGGTGACCGCCTGGGAACACCGCGTGCCGTTGGCTTTTTTCTTTTTTTTCTTTTAGTATCCTAAGGACTAAGTTAATTTATTATATTTATATAAAAAAAATCCTACGTACAAGGTAGACAAATTATGCAAATACAAAAAAATTTTTGAACTTGATATTAGGTACCTATAATTTTATAAATATCGTTAATATTATACAACTCGCAAATATACACGAAATGCATTTTTTATTTCCACTTTGCCATTTCCACAATTTTTTGAGCAGTCGAAAGTTTTTTTAGTAATCTCTGAAGTCACAGTTTTTGAAATTTTTAGCCTATTTCTTTTTGTTTTTTTGTAGAGATACAAAATGGGAGCGTCTCGGTGGCCGAGCAGTTAGAGTATCCGACTCGTAAGCCAAAGGTCCCGGGTTCGAATCCCGCTCTGGCCATGTACCAATGACTGTTTTCTAAGTTATATACATTAGTTGAATACTTACCGATGCTCATACAGTGAGGGAAACATCGTGATGAAACCTGCACATTCAGGCGACTGGATGTGTAACCATGATCCAATCTGGTCAGGTTCCCCTGGTAGCAGGGTCATGGAGGTCAGATGGCAGTCGCTCCACTGTTATTATTTGACCTGCCAAATCTTGGATCATGGTCAAGGCGGACCCCGGGCCCTCGTGCGCGAGAGCACAACCGGGACATTAACGCCAAGTTGATGACAAAAGAAAAATTGAACTATTTTCGAATATAGTCTAATATAAAACCTGTTTGATAACATTTTTAATATCTACGAACTTTAATATTCCAAACGACTGACCGAATGATGACAAAAAACACTTTATTTTTATATTCTTATGTATTAAGTTTCATACAATATGAGGTATTTCCCTGCTAGACCGGATTCTCAGTGCGGACTCTGGGCCCTCGAGTACACATTAATGCCAACACGATTATTATCGGTCTAGCAAGCACTGCCACTAGGCCAGGGCCTAAATCAGAGTCTACACCAACAGTAATTTCGTAAGGCTGCACGAGCTGGCGTCATCCTGTGGAACATCTAACTGCCTAAATACCGGAACATGACGAAAAATTCATTACAGGCAAAGCGCGAGCATTGTTCTAAAAAGTATTTGTAATGTGAGGACATGCGATGCATGGTTGGAGGCTAGGATTTTATCTAAGTGTTTGCAGTAGGTATACCACTAAGGTTGCAAACAAGTTTACGGCCTGCCTGATGGCAAGCAGTCACCGCAGCCTATGGACGTTGGCAATATCAAGAGTATCTAAGCGTGAATACCCCGGTGCACTTGCACTATTTATATTGTGGGGATTGTTACCACTGTGTATTGTTTTTACCTCGAAAAACAAATGTGAATGTGTGTGTGTGTGTGATGTGTGGTGAATAACCACGAAAGCCTTAAACCTATAATATCAAAGTTTTTCAGCCGCGTGCGAGGGCCCGGGGTCCGCCTTGATCATGCATGATCCAGGATTTGGCGGATCGGGTAATTACAGAAGAGCGATTGCCATCTGACCTCTTTGAGCCTATTAACAGGTCACTTACAGGTTTTCCCTCACCGTGAGAGCATCGGTTAGTGTTCAACTAATGAACAGTGGAACAAAGAAAAGGCTAAACAGGGATTCAAAGAAAAATGACGCGCCTGTGAAGCCTTTTATTTGTTCAACCGTACATAATTCATAACAAGTCATTGCCACATGGCGGCACCAGATGTTAAACCCGGTACCTTTCGCTTACGAGCCCTACCCCGCTAACCATTAGGACAGCCACGCTAAGGCATACAAGCTGGAAACGAAGGTATATTTTCAGCAAAGCTATACGCATCGGTGGCCGAGTGGTGAAGGTATCGGACTCGTAAGCGAGCGGTATCGGGTTCGAATCCCATTGGGGCCATGTACCAATGACTCTTTTCTGAGTCATTTACATTAATTGAATACTAACCCATGTTTAAGGAAAACATATTGATAAAACCTGCACATTTAGTCAACTGAAACAAGATGATTATTTTTCTATTTCCGCCATGCGCGGAGATCACGACAAACCCCTCGCCAATGTGCAGGTGGTTCAAGACCAGCAGAAAACTGCTATGGGCTATGGTTTTGTTGATTAAAATGATAACGACGTACCTTTATTCTATCCAAAGCATAGCTAAGGTAAAAATAGACTCTAAGCTGTTGTAATCAAAGTTTTATTTCCCTAATCAGATATCGCGATAAAGGCAGGTATGACCCACAGTTACCTCACAGCGAGGCGGGTGAGAGCGAGGCGCAGAAAGCGTAAAACTCAATGCAACCGCGCTTTAAAATGTACACATAATTTGACCAAATCAAGGCACCTTTCCACTTTTCCCAATTTCAATGTTTACCCGCTACAATTCCGACAGTTTTCCGGCAGTTTTTTTATTAGGCCTTTTTTTATGCTACTCAGTGACAAGCGAGCGGACAGCACACCTGATAGTAAGTGGTAACTGTCGCCCATACCATCTACCATTCTTATATTTAGGTTGCAGGTAACAAAAATGCAAATCCGCAGATGCGTTGTCTCTGTGAGGACTAAGATGAAATGCTTCATGCCTGTAATTTCGCAGGCTACCTTACCCTTTAAACCAGAACACAACAATGCAAGCATCGTTGCTTGGTGGCAGAAATAGATAAGGCGGTGGTACTCACCCATGCGGACTCCACAGACTTTACAGTCCTAATAAAATTTTCGGGGGATTCGTACCCGGTACCTCTCGCTTGCGAGTCGGATACTGTTACCACTTCAATTGTAATGTTAACCCGCTACAATTCCGGCAATTTTTTTTATTAGGCTAGTCAGGTATTTGACCGCCATCATGACGGACAAACAGCGCCAAGGTTGTCAATAATTATCTTAACATTAATATTTGATGGTATGTCAACATCATACGCGCCTTCTAGATGGAGGATATGACTATTATATTTCGTTAGACTAGCCAGGTTTTTGACCGCTATCTCACGTACCGGAAGACGCAGCGTGGGTAGGCCTCAAACAAGGTGGACCGACGACTTGATTTAGGTCGCAGGTACCAGCTGGATGCGGAAGGCCCAGGACCGGCCTTTGTGGAGATCTCTGGGGGGAAATATGCCCAGCAGTGGGCGTCTTCTGGCTGATATAATGATGATGATGATCTTACCTGGTGGTAAGTGACGATGCGGCCGAATGGAGCATGCCTGTTTAGGAGCAGCTTATTCACTCTTGCCTTGAAGGCGTCAGCCTTAAACACGCAGTCAACGTGCTTCATTCCTTATGCACTTATTACTTTTGGATAATTATAACCTGTAGTTATGTTTATAAGTTTTGTATCACCATTGGCGTATCTAGGGCTATTTTCGGGGGGGGGGGGGGGGGGCTGGCTCTGAGGTGGCCGATGAAGCCAAGTCGATCTATAATATACAGTCAGTGAACACGAATCAAGTTGATTAAATCGGTATATCCTAGGGTGGGCACCAGATCATTCTGGGGTGGGCACGGCCCACCCGGCCCCCCCTCTTCCTACGCCTATGTGTAACACACAGACAGACAGACGCGGCGTGGGACTTTGTTTTATAATATGTAGTCAGCACGTCAAACACAAGTGGTTTCTCGCGCGCGATACGCGACAAAAGCCGCGACATAGAAACTACTATCTCTATCACTTTAGTATTAATAGAAGGAAACAAACGCTCTCTCGCGGTGCGAGGTGTGTCGCGGGTACACTTGTGCTAGACGTACAGTAGTGATTTTTTTATGTTATACGGCAGACAAACAGGCAAGCGGGCCACCTGATGGAAAGTGGTCACCGCCGCCTATGGACATCAGCAACACCAGGGGAGTCACTAATGCGTTGCCCATCTCTGAAGAGACCTCTAATATACCTCTTTAACGATCCCATGTAAACAGACTATATTTACAGAAGTTCAACATTAGGTAAACTTGCAACTCTGCAATGTAAGTAGGTTCTTTGACTGTTGCATTTCACATCTTCGGAGCTTGTCGCCGACACTACTCGATAACTCATAATGGCGGAAACCATATTACTGATATCATACCATCCACCCCTTCCTCCACTGCACCCATGACCACACCACCATCCTCTCCTCGTAAAATTGCGAAAGCTACATTTAATGTGCAACGGCGTCTTTTACAGCTCAGTCCACTGCTGGACTCGAGCCACCTCCGCATTAATAAAAATTTTTGTCATCAGCTCCTAACATAGCTCACGGGTTGAAGTAAATGAAATAATAATAAACATAATTTCATAAAATATTTGACATTTTGTTGTTGCGAAGCACTAAATATGTTACCAGTCCAGGCCATCCCTTAATATTGTTCTGCCTCCTGAGCGCCGCCGATTGCAGCTCCCAATTACGAGCGCCTGGTTCGTCTGTACGGGCGGGCCGGCTCCGAATAATGGCCACATTACGATCCAAAGTAAACAGTGCTAGTGTACACAGTATTAACTATGACCTAACCATAATGGTCAGGTCACTCCGAAGTACGCGCAACACGTGGTCCTAATGTTTAGCTAACGGACAGGTGGTCCAGAAGTATTTTGATATAGGAATTATAACAAAACATAATTGAAATAATTATGTTTTAAGTTACGGGACATTGTTTTAAACGTGTATTTAAACTTACACTTGTGCTGGTGCAATGATTATGGCCGATGTAAATGTCACTGTCCGGTCAAGCGACCTAAACATAACCAGTATAAGATGAGATGGCGTCTCTTTAGACTCGCATAGCGATGTCAGCTCTTTTTATACTGGTTTAGTAGGTCGATATTCTGTTTTCTATACCCAACCCCTTCACACTTTAAAGCAGCTTAACCGAATGGGTTAAGGTAGTAATAGAAGCTCCAAAATGGCTGGAGCCGACAAACCGTTACTTGCAGTTGATACTAATCCTTACTCAGTACAACATAAAGCCGCTTTTGGATTAATTCGGATGCGCAGGCTAGCCGACCTTGGTCGAACGTCCGACCACGTACCCCTCACCCAAAAGCGACTTTATTTTATACTGCGTAAGGATTAGTATCAACTGCGTCTGATGGCTCGTCGGTCCAAGCCAAAATGGAACATCTGTTACTAGTTTTAGTGTACAACTTATGGAACATAAACAGTATATCGACCTTCCAAAAGCCAGTATAAGATGAACTAGCGACTCTATAGTCGCGCGTAGCAATGTTGGCTCCTTTTATACTGGTTTATGTAAGTCGATATACTGTTTTCTGTGCCTATCCCCCCTCTGCGTAGATTTGTATGTATGTAGTGTAAGAATATAATAGATTGACAACGAAAAAAAAACGTCACAAAATAAAATTACGTACAAAGGGAAACAAATAGAATCAAACTCACAAACGAACGACTAAACCAATAAAAAAGGGATTTCTTATTTATTATTATTGTTACACTATGAAATTAGGTGTGTAAAGCTCCCATCACGCACATCACATCACGTTAATCCAATATGGCGGCCCCTTCAGTTCCCCATACGACTACGACGCAGAGCATACGGAAGTTAACTACAGGAAAATGAAGCGGCGCGATTAAAGTATTCTTTATGTATTTTAATGACACCCATTATAGCTGGGGCGGAGGTCATGTTGTTAAATGAAAAATAAAAATCGACTGCAGCCAGATAAGTTCTCAAAATACCACTTGCTGTCAAGGTTCAAGAAAGGCCGTGGTTGTGTAGTCGCTCGGACAGGGTTGCCGGATTAAAGTGACAAAATAGCCGAATTCTTTCTGAAAATTAAAAAAAACGTCTTGGAGTAAAAACAAATATCTTGGTTGTGCTTACGGGGTCCGCCTAGATATTTATCTAGGACTGGGCAGATCAGGTAATTAATTAGATTAGAGCGGCTGCTATCTGACCTCCCTGATTTAGTTAACAGGGGAAACTTAACTGATTTTTTTAGACAATTCACACAGCGCCATCTAGCCCCAAAGTAAGCAAAGCTTGTGTTATGGGTCCTAGATAACTGACTTATTTCTGTTAAAGGAATGTATAACTGTTACGGGTCTGGGCGTAACAGAAATTAAAATTCATCATTTCAATTTCTGCTCGGCCGGGTATCAAACTCGGGACCTCTGCGTGGCAGACCGGCTGTTAACCAACTAACCACTCAGGTCTTCAATTCTATCCAGAGGTCGATACTTTTCCATTTAAAAATATTACCTCGAGAACTAATTTATAGACTTGTATAAGAAACTTGAATACTGAAACAATTAATCGAAAAAATTAAGTCAACAGTAACGGCTCCATTATATGTACGAAATTAAAAAATACCTGAAATGAAGCTAAAATACTTAATAACTCGTTGAAAAACCGCACACATGGCAACCCTGCTCGGAACAGGTAGATAATTATTCTGCTCCTTCATATTCGCGGAGACCTTAAACAGACCTTTGCGATTGATGTTGCTATAGCGCATAAACATTTCATAATAATCAATGAGTTTTTTCCACCATGTTGTGCCATGACCTGGGTGGCTGTAGTTGCCTTCCTGTTTGTCGCAAAGAGCTATTTTGAGGTATGGAGAAGTTCAGGTCTTGCGGAAGTCTTTTTCGTTGAAATTGCGTGAACGTGGTTCCTCAGGTGATCTGAAATAATTTCCACGGTCTTTATTACACAAAATTCTTAAGTTAGATTAGTTAAGATAGTTAGTAAAGCTGTGTCGTGGATGACAAGGCTTCGGCTACTCTCATGACACCTCCTTGAAGCGAAGCAGGAGCGCCGTGAGGTTTAGTGGGTACACCGGCGACTGTCGGGAGTCCCACACAGGCCTTCCGTCCCCCTATGGAGGGTATCGTGCGTTAATTTTAATTTTTTTATGTACTTTTTTAACCTTGTTTTTTTTTGTTGTACCTAATTGTCGTGTCGTGGTGTCTACGTGTAATAAATGTTTTCTTTCTTTCTTTCTTTAATACATTCCTCGCGTAAAAAAATAAGTTAGTAGAGCTATTCCAAACACGAAAAAACATTGCACCAACACCAAAACTAAGTGAAAACAAAACTCGCTTAGTCATTCTTAACTTTATGATACCGGAATTCGTGACTCCTAACTAAATGCCTAGGAATGTAGGTTTTTAGACTTAAAACCATTCTGAACTGTAGCCCCCTCTGCACAAGAGCTGTCTCTGTCAAACCTAAGTGGTCCGCCCGGGTGTGTACTATCGCCTTATCTATTTCTACCGACACCTAATATGGGATTATCACGCCCCATGAGGAGATTACACGTGGCATAGATTTCATCCCACCTAGGAAAGACACAAAGTGTTTTGAATACCGTACTTGTAATGTAGACGGCATGCGTTCATGAACAGACTGGTCGCAACCGGTAGGTGGCCGTCACCTCTCCATGACCCGCGCTAGCGATTTTCCTGCTCTGTGCCGTCTGGAAGACATCTGAGTTTCTACAGAATACTGCATGAAACAATGCTATTTGTAACGCAGACAGAAAAAGAGGGATGTTAGGGCTGACGTGTGTATCTGTATATGTGGAATAGAAAAGAATCGAATACGTTTTTATTTACACACAACACCACACCAGAAACATATAACATATATCATATTTACATGTGTCGGTATGTGTCAGTCTGCTCCCGAACGGATAGTCCGATTTTGATGCGGTTTTCGTTGTTTGAAAGCGAGTTTAATAGAGATGCTTCTTAGCTTTATTTTGGTAATATCGGTACAGTAGTTTACAAAATATTTGAGTATATGTGCATTTGGTCGGGGTTTATTCGGTCGGTCAGATTCCTGCTGGTGAGTAAGGTCTCCAGTGCTTCATGGGGATTATGGTTTTAGGATAGGATAGACTTATTGCCTATTTACTGTCAGAGCAACGTACCCCAGGGTTTTCAAGGTAGGCAACGCGTTGGTAATACCCCTGGTATTGGTAATGTCCATAGGCAGCGGTGACCACTTTCCATCAGGTGGATTGCTTGCCTGTGTGTCTACCGATTGAAAAACCTGTAAATGTAGGCGTGTATGTATATGCTATGATTAAAATAACAAGGAAAGACTGTTGACTAACTTCTCTCAAATGAGTACTAGAGATGGGTGATGAATAATGTCATTGTATCGGCGGCATTTTAGTACTTTTTTAGGCCATATTTATTATTGTCCTAATATGCCACCGATAGAGAAACTACTGACAAAAAGACACCGACGCCGACGTATCCATTAACCGATATAGGAAGAGCTAACGTTGCTATGCGCGTCTATAGAGATTTTAGATCATCTTATATTGGTTTTTCGTAGGCCTATACCAGTACAAGATGGTAACTGTACTACGCAGATTAAATCCACATTTAAACGTCTCGTAGAACATGGCTACTCGCAATTCTGTAAGTTTTAGCGTCCCAATATAACTATACAATACCAAATTATCACCCATTGTAGGTACAACCATATTGTACGTAACACAAGGATCTTGTGATAGTCAGGCCAAAGTCCATATTATAAACAGGTACTGGTTCCAACAAGGACGTAAATCTCGTGAATTTGAGAACTGCTGTCGTGTTTGTTAAATAATTCCTATTAAATTAACATATTACGTATTCACGTAACCTGTTCGAGAATGTGATTAAAACGTGTTTCTATGCCTTGTGCCATAAACTTATCTGACCCAGTGACGGCGTCGCTGTTGTTAGCAACAAAATTATATTCGAAATTACGATCCTTAGTTCCAGTTTTTGTCACCGGGTCGGATAACTTTGTGGCACTGCAGGAACTAGTGGTGTGAATGAATTACTTACTCCGCTGGCTCAGCGACCCGAAGTGGATCTTGGCCTCCGACACAAGAATGAACATTGCATGGAGGAGCTTCATTCAAGTCCAACAGTCTACTATAGTGCAGCAAACTTATCTGAACCGGTGACAGCGTCGCTGTTGTTAGAGTTGACATGACAATTCTAAATGGCGACTCTTAGTTCCAGCTTTGGCCACCGGGTCAGATAAGTTTTTGGCACTGTAAGTGATATTACATTACTTTAGCCGTGTAATATCCGGCAGAGTAGAATAGCACCATCCCCTTATACTCGTGGGTGTCGTACAAAGGACTAATGTTTTCGAGGCAAAAGATCTATAGACTGGAAAATGGGTTGCAGCGTTTTCCATTGTTATATTTATAACACTGCGATCTCCAACCCGCCTTCCGAGCGTGGAGATTATGGCAATAACCTCCCTTTTCGTAGGAGAGGCCCTAAGTTCTGCAGTGGACTGATATGGGTTGTGATGATGAATATCACTTGGAGCTTATTTGTCTCTCCTGTATTCTGGTATTTTCTGAGTAAAACCTTGCCTAGTTAGGGTTTCCCGGAATCCTTTGATAAATCATTTCCTCTGTATTTATTTTCTTTAAAAAATTCCTGTAGAGAACTGGTGCAAAATACTAAGGAGGCATATACGCAGATCTAGAGCACGCTGCACTGTAATACGAACCCTTTCTATGTCATTATGTAATGTGTTTGTGGTGTTATTGTGTGTACATAAATGTTATCTATTCTATTCTATCCTATTCTAACCATCTTGGCGTTAATGTCCCGGTTGTGCTCTCGCGCACGAGGGCCCGGGGTCCGCCGTGACCATGATCCAGGATTCGGCAGGTCAAGTAATTACAGTGGAGCGACTGCCATCTTACCTCCATGACCCTGCTACCAGGGGAACCTGACCAGATTTGGTCATGGTTACACATCCAGTCGCCTGAATGTGCAGGTTTCATCACGCTGTTTTCCCTCACCGTAAGAGCATCGGTTAGTGTTCAACTTAATGTTCATAACTCAGAAAACAGTCATTGGTACATGGCCGGAGCAGGATTCGAACCCAGGACCTCTGGCTTACGAGTTGCATACTCTAACCGCTCGGCCAACGACGCTCTTTTCTATTCTATCCTCTTCTAATACCAGAGGGTTTTCTTATAATAATGTGCGTCAATCGATTGTAAATCGCCGTTTTCTAGCACGTCCTGTCACGTGTTTACCCTGTTCTCAAGATCCTATCTAAGTCTACTGACAAGTGCGATGTTATCAGAGTATTTTATGAGCCAATAATAGAATAAACATGTCTCATCTATAACAGAGGTGCAAAAGACAGAAACTTATAACAATTTTAAAGAGGTGAAATTGGCCGTTAGGTGTCCGGCACCAACCCCTTACACTCGCGGGTATCGTAAAAGGCGACAAACTGTTAAGGGCTGTGATGATGATGTACGTATATGCAATTGCATATGAAAATATGCCAATCCATACAGGGTCTAATTATTAATAGCGTTTTTGCTGGTACGTATCTAAAGACTTTAGCAACACCTTTAGACAACACCCGTAAGTCGAAGAAGTTGGTGTTATTACTCTGCCCTGTGACTCTGCCGGACACCACACGCGCTTACGCCTGTATCCGACTTTAGACCTATAGTAGGATTTTTTTTATACCACTAAAGCGGCAAACAAGCTGACGGCCTGCCTGATGGAAGCAATCACCGTAGCCTATGGACGTTTGCAATACCAGGGGCATCACCCACGCGTTGCCGACCCCGTAAAAACCTTTTTATGTACCTGTAGCCATACCTAAAACCTCCAATATAGGAAGAGAAGAAGGATAGGGGGGGGGGGGGGGTGAGGTACTTGAATTTCTCATTAAAATTTATTTATTTAAAACTTCACGCACATCAGTACAATGGCGGGCGGCCTAGTACCTCCCAGAAATCCCTTGTTTTGAAGATTGAATTAAACTATTAATAATAATATTGCATACCAGTTTCACCTTCCTGTTGTACGTATTACGGAATCTATGAATAGCTATAATAACAGCATGTTTTTTGATGTGGGAATTTGTAAACATAACTTTTAATGTCAGTGATTGTTAGGCTCGACGTTATCTCTTTAGAAATACCAGTGGTATTAATTATTTTAGGCATTAACACAGTTGTTTGGCGTCTAGCTACGTAGAATAATACCTGCTTACTTTACTAGGTCGTCGGTCCACCTCGCGGGACCCACGCTAAGTCTGTCGCCATTCGAGAACTTCACTGCCCCATCGGCTGTCTGTTCTGCGAGCTATGTGCCCTGTCCAAGTCCCAATGATATAATATTATGGATGTCGTTAATTTCCTAAGTACTGATGATAAACATGGCCGTGTGGTGTCTGGCAGAGTAGAATAGCACCAACCCCTTATACTCGTAGATGTCGTACAAGGCGACTAATGTTTTCGAGGCAAAATATCTAGAGTCTCCGTAGGCTGGGAAATGGGCAGCAGCGTTTTCAATTGTTATACTTGTAACACTGCGGTTTCCAATCCGCCTGCCAAGCGTAGAGAGGCTCTAAGTCCTACAGTGGACTGTTATAAGTTGTGCTGATGATTAAAAGCAGTTCACTGGGCGTATTTACAATACTTGTCTCAGTAAAGTTGCGTTAAAAGCGTTCTCACAGTACTCGTCGGCTAAGTGAACGCATTGCGTTCGATATGGCTCGGCTCTATTTCTTAGCTTTGTTTAATTAAAATCGGTTTAGTAGTTTAGAAAATAATTCAGTATATGTACTTGGTTGGAGGTTTTCAGACATTTTCCAGTCGATAAGGTTAGTTTCCAACGAACAATGGGGGGACAAATTATAAAAAATTATTACTTGGCGTTAATGTCTCGGTTGTGCATTCGCGCACGAGGACCGCTGGCGTCCGTACTGACCAATCTGACCATGATCCAGGGTTTCGCAGATCATTTAATTACAGTGGAGCGACTGCCATCTGACTTCCGTGACGTTATTAGCAGGAAAACCTGACCAGATTGGATCATGGTTACACATTCAGTCGCCGGAATGTGCAGGTTTCATCACGATGTATTCCCTCATCGTAAGACTACTACAGTAGTAGTTACTTCTTTGGAATAAACGTTACAAACTGTAACGTCAACGCTAGTATTTCCTGCAACACACAGTAATTATGTGTTTATCATATTTCTAACGTTGTATCCTGCATGTCTATATCAGTTATTTAAATGGTTTATTGAGACAGTAAGTCTCCAATTAGTGGCAACTAAATATGAGTCACAGTTATCGACGGGGTAGTATTACAACTATGCGAAGGTAATTAAAATGACATCATTGCAAAATTGCCAATACAGGCTTTAGTATTGATTGATGTTATACGTGTCACAAATTATAGTTAGCGAAACGTATAAGTAGGTATTATACATAATAACCCCTTACACTAATGGGTGTCGTACAAGGCGACTAATGTTTTCGAGGCAAAAGATCAAGAGTCTCCGTAGTCTGGAAAATGGGCAGCAGCATTTTCCATTGTTATATTTAAACACTGCGATCTCCAACCCGCCTGCCAAGCGTGGAGATTATGGCAATAACCTCCCCTTTCGTGGGAGAGGCCCTAAGTCCTGCAGTGGACTGTTACGGGCTGTGATGATGATGATGATACATAATAAAGACAAGCGGTCTCTCAGTGTTCGAACATCGAAGCTACACTAAAAAAAAGTACTTTTTTGGGATGCTTGGAGAACGATAAACGATTACAGAGCCACAAGCTTATCTGAGGTGGTAAGCTTGTGGCACAGTAATTGGAGCTAATATCTGGTGGTAGGACTCCTATTTCTACTGCCAAGCAATAATGATTGCATTGTTGTGTCCCGGTTTGAAGGAAAAGGTTGCCAGCGAAATTACAGGCATTTCATCTTAGTCCTTACAGTGACTACGCACCGGCGCGCGGCGGTACTGTATTTTTGTTACATGCAACCTAAATGTATTAATTGTAGATGTTATGGGCGACAGTTATCACTTACCATTAGGTGGCTGTCTGCTCGTTTGCCACTGAGTAGCATAAAAAAATCTGACCCGGTGACAGGTGGCTTTGTGGGCGGCGCAATTTCTGGCATGGATATGTCATTTCAAATACATTTCAAAATGAAGTGCCGCAATTTTTCCAGTTCCAGTTTTCGTCACCGGGTCCAAGGACCAAGAATACCGGGTTAGATAAGTGTGGAACTGTGGTCTTTTAATTTAAAAATAAAAAACCTTAAAAGAAGGACTTGCAGTCAAGGAACTAACAAATAAGACCCAAAAATGTCGGTAAACCCCCGAGCAAGTTTACATATACTTAAATATTTCCTAAACTACTTAACTGATTTTAATGGAACAAGCAATAAAGAAAACCGCATCGAAATCGATCCATCCGTTCGGAAGCTACGATGACACAGACAGACATGGATTCACAGATCGCACGTCGAACTATTAACTCCCATATTTTCGTAAGGGGTTAAAAATAGGCTATCCCGTGGACTATTGTGGGCTGTTGATATGATGTAACGCGATTTACCTTCGCCCAAGTTATAAAATAAGCATTCCTTGTACATTACGACTAGAAAAGTATTATAGTTAGTCTGATTCTTGCGTTTAATGGTGGCTCGATTTAACCTTAGTTTTAACTAAAGGAATTACCCATTTTTACGACGATAAAGAGGGGTTTGTTTGGGGGTAGTTTTGTTTGTTTGTCTTAGGAACGTAGCTCCAGAACGGATGAATCGATTTTGATGCGGGTTTCTCTATTTGAAAGTCAGTTTAAACTAGATAATTCTTAACTTTGTTTTATTTAAATCGGTTTGTAGTTTAGAAAATTTGAATGGTTTAAGTGAACTTAGTCGGAGGTTATCCTACTTTATCTGTCGGTTACGTTATTTATACTACGCCGTGACAAAAGAGTAGTCAGACCTGATGGTAAGTAACATCTGTCCCACCATAACATCTACGATTCAGGTGGTAGGTGGCAGGCAACATAAATATAGAACTGCAATTGCGTTGTCACTGTGAGGACTAAGATGGAAATGCCTCATGCCTGTAATTGCGCTGGCTACCTTATCCTTCAAACCGGAACACAATAATGCAAGATTTGCTTCTTGGCGGCAGAAATACCCTTTGTAGAGTTCGGATGGAGTTTTAGTCAAAGTAAACGCACATTAAATATTATTATATCTGAAATTAAAATATCGTAGGTATGCTCACATCGTCATATCTAATAAAAATCACAAAGTATATTTTAACTAGGCGTCCTCGCCCCATAACTTTGCGGTTACCATTCTAATTTTAGAATCTAAAAACGTGCTCTGTTGAATGTTAATAAGGTTAAAATTACTATAAAACATTTTATTAAAATAAAAATTTGTATTTGTTTTGGATACATAAGTTGACGTTCTTTTTCCTAAAAACTTGAGCGAAACTTTTTATAAAGAATATAGCTCTTTTTATTTGCATTTGCATAAATATAAGCATCCCTACGTAATATTTTTCCATTGACAATAACCGGAAAATAGTACGAATAAATCTTGTAGCAAGGAAATATTAGCAAACAATAGATCTCTTGGAACGACCTTTGAGTAGACCATCAGAAAACGTGTTTGAGCGTAAATCTGACGTTCAGTGACGTCAGGCGATAAAGCCTCGCTAGCTAGAGGCATAATCCTTCTTCCATTAAGCATAATATTCTTGAGGATTCCGTCTAAAACATGCATGGACATAATTAATTAGTAAACAGTATCATACTGGCCGAATGGGGCAATGAAAAAACCCGGTTGGGCAGTTGCCGAAACCACTTGCGTCATATCTTCGCCTTGTCGCTCGAAAGACACTGGCCAGTAGCGAAGGCAGCCGTCGCCGTACGAACACAACGTCACTGGCGGCTCGGAAAAAGAAAAATAATAAAAAAAACAATTGCAAGCGAAAACGGAACGCGACCGACCAGTCTGCCGCCAGCCGCGAGCCAATCCGCACACACGAGTGGCCGCCGAGCTGTCAAAAATACGCGCCAATAAAATTGAAACAGTTCAATTCGATTTTGAAATTCAAACAGTGCCGACGAAAAGTGTTTTCTTAGATTCGAAGTGTGTTTAGTGATTTTGGTGTATTACAGTGAGTACATGACACGAGGAAGCTGACAAGAGCCTACAAAAATGCTTATAACGTAAGTTCTAATGACTCTCCGTGATTAGAATCGTAATTAATAAATTGTGTGTACGTGCGGCGGTCTACGTTTAGTTTCTATGACGATGGCGAAACTCAAATTATGTCGGGATGTTTCTTAATAGCTGGCTTGGTCCGCCTGTCCGTCGATTAGCAAGTTGCTTTGTAACGCGTTGTAATAATACTGCGGAGCCAACAATTGACCATTATTTAACGACACGGCGCTTCTATCATATTAAATACGCAAGTCCTGAACAATATAAATTCGTAGGTACGCGACATCGAAGACAAACCACATATTTCCAAAGTTATAAAAAGTTATGCCTTCATCGATGCTGACATGAAAAAGGAATAAATACGAGGGCGCCACTCTCTCTAAACACGTATCCAAGGAAATTGTTGTATAGAAGGGAAAATAATAGTTCCTGTTTCAAACTCTTAGATCGAACTAGTTCTGAAAATCTATTACTAAGGGAGCAAGCGCCGTTGCAAAATACACATCAGCTGTTCAATCAATCGATGTAATTTTCTTTCCTCATCTTTTTTATCCGACTTAAGGAAGATGTTCTTAATTAGTCTATGTCTATGCTTCTTAACTATTTCAGAAGGGAGTAGGAATATGCATAAATTTCATATTGCAAAATTATATTGCACACGACTGCCTACATTTGGTAGGCGGATGGAATCATCGAAGTTACCCTCTAAAACGTAGAGATTGTGACAAAACTCTCTCCTAAAGGTAAGGAAGTTCAATTCGTGCAGTTTAAGTTCATTGTTATTAGCCTTTTTTATCGCAATTGAAGTCATACTTCAGTCCTTTGTACGTACTTAAGGCGTACTAATTTAGTCAGCCCATCGCCCTCCAAAACTCTAGAAGCCCCATTGGACGTTCTCAGATCTCTAGGAGGGATCCCGGTCCTAATGCGACTTTTGCCCTGTGGTCCTTTAATACCTCACACTCTAGAATTACATGGGCCGCTTTTTCTTCAGCTACTAGGCATCCTTTGCACACAGAGCTATCTGAAGCTTGGATTATGAACAGTAGTATAATCAAAGGGAGGTGTCGTGTACCTGTCCTGGGTTCCATCCGTATGACATCTATCTGTCTGTTGAAATCTAGCAAGTCCTGCAATGAACTGGTATTTCCTGTTTATGATGTTATCATGCCTCTTCTGTTGTCTAACTTTGTTGGCTAAGTCATAACTTTCCTATCCATCCAATATTAAGGCCATATTTGAGCAGAGTAAACGAGTTCTTGAGTAGAGACGACTCGGCAAGCATAGAGGATGCTATGCGGCCAGGTGGTTTGCGGGCGCCTATAGAAGTTGGATGCGGCAACCCTTCGATAGGATGCATTCGCTCTGCGACGTCTATGTCCAGCAGTGGACTAATATAGGCTGATGATGAGGATGATGGGTAGAAACCAAAATCGAGTGCAATAATAAATAACGTAGTGTCTACGCAATTTGTTCTGAAATCTGCAACTAGTTTGTACCGAAGTGATTAAATAAACTATATCGTTTAATAATGGAACTCTTAATCGATTAACTCATCGACTTTATGTGTCATTTTGGCATTGAATGTGATAATAATATGAAATAAATACGAATAATGTTTTGTCCTTGTATAGTAACTCAGTAATGTACGAGTAACAAGGGGAAATATCACTACTCGTCTCCCAAGGTACGCGGCAAGAAACCCGAAAATACTTATAAAAGCATTTCATGTTAAAATATTTACCTGTTCATGTTCACCATGACATTATTAAAATGGTAATGACTGACGGACTGACAAAATAAATGACTATTATAGTTGCTTGCTACGTCGGTGGGCTAGTGGTTACGGGGTTCGACTCGTAAGCTGGAGGTACGGGGTTCGAACCCCAGTGCCACCATGAAACCATGACTCTTTTCTGAATTATGTACATTAGTTGCTTACTAACCGATGCTCTTACGGTGAGGAAAAACATCGTGATGAAACCTGCACATTCAGGCGACTAAATATGTAACCATGATCCAAACTGGTCAGGTTCCCCTGGTAGTAGAGTCACGGAGGTCAGATGACAGTTGCTCCACTGTAATTATCAGTTTTTTTTGACATAGGCTAGAAGTTTATCTCAATATTCAATGTGGAGCAGACGGGGACGTGTCTAGAACCTAGTTTCCCATCATAATATCGTCTATCCATTTCGATTTAATGACTAATCGACTAATGTAAATTTACTTAAATCTAATTCTTCTGAGAAGTATGAATAGAATACTATTTCTTACGAAGTCACCACATCCAACCTAACTACTATTTACCTCGAATAAACCTAATAATCGTGACGAAGCAGTTACGGCGGCACAAATCTTCAATCGAAGCGGTGTGAACTAGCCGCAGCGTGCTTGAGACCGATTACTAAAGTTAGGCAACGCATGTAGAGTCCGGGAACTGGATGGGTGACCGTTACCTGCTTTTAGGCTAGTCGAACTTCAGCAACGAGCTCGCCACTCGTTAGGTGTGCCTCCTAATACCGTTCGCGAAGAGGTTGACCAAGGTCTCCTTCAGCTGAGGACCTTGAGACTGGTTGAACAGTCTTGGCAGCCGAGTGGCACCCCGTCACGGTGATATTAATAAATATCCATAATTGTAATAAGGAATAATCACGTTTCTTGCGTGCGTTCCCTGATCGTTATAATCTGGATGCCTTCAAGGCCAGAGTGAATAGTCTGTTCCTAGACAGGCATGCTCCATCTTCGGTCGCATCGTCACTTACCACCAGGTGAGATGGCGGTCAAATGCCGGCCTATCAGATCTATACATAGTATAAAACAATGTCACTTCCACCGTCTGTCCCTATGTATCTACGTACGGTTAGATCTTTTAAACTACGCAACGGATTTTAATGCGGTTTCTAACAATAGGGAGTGTGATTCAAGAGCATGGTTAGACAGTGGTAAAATAGGACGCCACGCGAACAAAGTCGCGCCGGATTCACTAGAAAAAAATTAAGAAAAATTGTGTTACGATTCTTCTTCACTATAAGGTTCAAAGTCGACTAATAAAATACCTATAGCTACTATATGCTCGCGTAGAGTTATATCAATTGCACTGCACGCGACGGCAAGGCCGCTATATTAAGTTACTCCTCAAATTACATTGCATATGTACTGAGAATCGTATGCATTCAATACTTTGGTCCAACAAACAGCAACTGTTTATACTACGGTTGTGAGATGGCGGGTCGTGTGTTCTGCGGAATAGTGAGGTTTGGGATGTTAAATTTTGTTGGTTAGCCTCCGGTTGGATGGATTCATAAACAAAGAATGATTTCGGAATGACCTTATTGGGATCTTATTCTAATTACAGCTCTCAAAAGACTGAGTGACTTTACGACCAGAGTGGTTCAGTTGATTAACAAGCCGGTCTGCCACTCAGAGATCCCGGGCTCGATTCCCGGCCTGGCGGAAATAGAATTGAATTTTAATTTCGTTTACGGGTCTGGGTGTCATATGTATATAAGTATGTATTTAAATATATAAATGTATGTAAATAAATGTATGACATGAGTAATCCTAAATGTAATTTGATGACAATTGTGAATTGTATGTTAATATGGAATTAACGACCTCTATCACAGAAACGGCTGAACCGATTTGATGCGGTTTTCAACTATATATTATGGTGAGCTTGGCGTAAAATTTTCGTCAGTCAATTAGTAGATAAACAAGAAAGTAAATGCCAATTTTAAAAATTTCGTGTGTCCATACATTAAGACTTTGTAAGATCGGGACGAGATTAAACAAAACTCGTGCGTATGTTGAGACGTTATTAAGATCGGGACGGGTTAAAACAAAACTGACCCAGTTGAACATAATCGCAGATAATAAACATTCCTCAACACGCCATACATAACTACAATTACACAGATCGCATTCATACTCTTACAACACCGATAGACCAATTCTGAATGGAGTGAGGAACAAAAAAGAAGTAAAAATCAAAACACGGTGCCAATTCTTTACTCTTATTATAACTACGTTGTGCATAACGGAACTGCCGCACTGTGACCCTTATTACTAAATACATAAAGCTCAAAGTGGAACCAGCATCTGCGTATCCAAGTGTATATTTGACACAGTTCTCGCATCCCGCGCTTGCGCAATTGCTAAGTGAACGCGTTTATGTAACGCGTAAGTTAATATTATAACATAAAAGAAATTAAGGCTTTTTGCTCTGATTAGGTCGATGGTGCTTCTTTGCTGCGGCGTGGTCACGTTTGAGAATGTTCTGTACACAAAAGTGTTCTAGGTATTTTTGGTACCGCTCGCAACCACGCGAGCGCTCGACTTCTAATGTTTTTTTTTGTATCTCTAGCAACTTACCACGAGTGTGAAAAGGCGGTTCAACAATAGGGCTCGTCTCGATTCGATCGGTATTTAATTATGATTTTCGGCATAAAATATTCATAATTTTTTAAATTACATTGGCAGCACCGAAAGAGTTTGGTTCAAAGAGAAGGAAAATCAGCATAATGTTTTGAAATATTATTTCTGTCTTACCAAAAATAATAACTGAAAACCGTTGGACTTGAGGTGAGCGGTTCAAAACTAGAGTCTCTGTACGCAAAAGATTTTGGATAAGACTTCTACGAGCGGCACTGGTCTAGTGACAACGTGCTTGCGAGACCGATAACGCAACGCAAAGTCCGGAAGTTGGATGGGTGATCGTTTCGTACTTTGAGGTTAGTTGAACTTCAGCACCGCAAGGAACTCGTCACTCGTCTTGGTACTTCCTTTTTTTTAATATCATACGATAGGCAAACAGGCAAGCGGGCCACCTGATGGAAAGTGGTCACCACTGCCTATAGACTATCGCCAATGCGTTGCCCACCTCTCTAACACGTTACTCTGGCAGCAAAAAGGCAAATGTCACTTCACTGCCAAAGCCACGGTTCCCCAAATTCCCATTCCCATGGAGTTCCTAATACCGAAACGAGGTTGTTCAAGGTCTTCCGCTGGGTCCCTGAGTTAGTTAAACCGTCTCAGACCCGATTGGCACCCTGTTACAGTACAATATAATTGTTTTTATGGCTACCATTACGCATCCGCCATGCCCTGCCATGCTATTTTCCAATAACAATGGACTCTGATTGACCAATAACGTTACAAACTATTATGCCACCGGCAAAGCCCATAGTTATATCATTTATAAAGTTTTTGTTCGTTAACTTAGACAAGTAATCATTTACGGACTTTCCTTTTTGTAATATTCCCTCTGTGAGCCTATAAAGTGGCGTTATTGTTGTGTCTGATGTAATTGAAAGAAAAAGTTCGTCAGTATCCATTGCGGCAGCTGACCACCGTTCGACATACCTCTACCTCATAGGCTGCGGTGACTGCTTACATCAGGCAGGCCGTAAGCTTGTTTGCCACCTTAATGGTATAAAAAGAAAAATCTCCTTCACATAATTTACAGTTTCAAATCACCAAAAATCTCGCTACTAAGCTCTAGCTAAGCTCTTTGCTGGATATTGCAGATACTAAATACACAATAGGAAACTGCTACATATTTTCTGGACTAGAATTTGTCATTTTTAGGGTACTGTATCACAAAATTAAAAAAACAAAACCTTTGTTGTCAAACCGTCTGTCATTGTTCCATATTTCTACGCTAGCTAGCTCAAAACCTGTACTTTGCGTATGGTTACTTCTCATTGACCTATAATTATGAAATTTGGGTCATTGGTCATTACTAATGACTTACAACACAAGTAACGAAATAAATCCGAGAACCTGGTGTTATTTCGCTGAACTCCATTATTCATTGGATCTCAAATTATTTTTTATTTTTTTACAAAACGCGTCACATTCATCGGTAAACCTGGGTAATAAGTCTCAAACTGAGGTCACAGGATCACTCCTTCTAGATTATATTATAGTCTCACTGTATAGCACCACAAATTCAAATATTATTGGATAAGTAACTAATGGTTACTTTGTATTGCTAATGAAATATCTAATTAAAAATTATCTTGAGTAGAAATAATTACACTATTGTTTGTTGTTTTCTTATAATAAAGTTTGTTTAACAATTTTTCGCTTTATTAGGGTAGTCATATAATATTTCACGAGATTTGTAGTAAAAAGTTCACTAGTTATCATTCAAAATGCTTATCCTTTGGCGGCAGGAGATGCTTAAGCTTGACAGAATCTTACCCCATATCTACATCTGGAGCAGATAACAAATAACAATTTTTATTATATAAAGAATTCTTTTGAATTGTATACAGAAATCTAACTTATTTATTTATGATATACATGTATATATAAGACAATATAAATACCTTCGCATGTCAGTTCAATCCAAGCTAACAGTTGAGAAATTGCAATGGTCTATCATTTGTATATAATAACAGCACATTATGTATTTTTTTACGTTTCCACATAGTAATTCGTCGCAATTACGCATTTTTATCCGGTTTTCCTCAAGTCATTGGGAAATTGTTCGCTGCATTTGGTAGCAGCGTATATAACCTACTATTTACTCGTAGTTGTAAATTCTAGAAAATTTTTGGTATTTTCGAAACCTTGAGTACGATTATGTATCTTGCATTATTTTTGTATCCCACTAATGCACTAAAACAGTCCTCAGATTAGAGAAAGAGTACATGTGGTAGCATGTCTACGGTCCGGCCTTTGGATGAACAGTACTACATGTACTCTTTCTCTGCCAATCAACAGTGACATGACAGTCAAATACCTGACTAAAAATTTTAAGTTCAAATCCAATTACTCAGTATTATTAACATATCTAGCCTCTACTCTATAGAGATAACCGAGGAATAAAGCACAAAACAATTCACACTCTTATAGTTTGGCAATAATAATTGGAGATCCCGCGGTAGACCCAAGAAGTGATGGATTGACACCGCCGAGTCAGTATAGCTTACGACGCAAGGATGCCGATGACTGGGCCAACTGCGGAGGAAAGGGCAAGAAAGCGTACCCTTACAGAATCCGTGATTGGTCAATGGCCGGCTCAGATGATGATAATGAGTCTGGCAATGATTTCATTCACAATAATTATGTGGCAATGCTGTCAAGAGAAGGTGGCATTAAAACGATGTTTTGGTTCACCTTTAAGCCCTTGCAATTTTAAATTGTTACGACATAATTGGTTTAATTATAGTATTAGGTTACATTGCTTTAAGAGAGGTACTCTTTTTAAATGTTTTGGTTGCCGCTTTAATTCAACCTTTATAATGCGTACGGCCAATGAATGGAACGCGTTACCCGTGAGTGTGTTCTCTGATCAATATACTCTGGATGCCTTCAAGGCTAGACTGAATAGGTTATTCCTAGACAGGCATGCTTCATCTTCGGCTGCATCGTCACTGACCACCAGGTGATTTGGCGATCAAACGCCTGGCTAGCCCAATTATAAAAAGAACTATGAACTTTTAAACTTGGTACATACATCATACTTTTCTCTTTTTATCAAGGCTAGTGAATGTGTTACCATGATCCAATCTGGTCAGGTTCCCCTGTTAACAGGGGCACGGAGGTCAGACGGCAGTTGCTACACTGTATTATCGGATCTGCCAAATCCTGGATCATGGGCAAGGCGAACCCCTGGTCGTGTTGGATAGCACAACCGGAATATCAACGCCAATCCTGTTCAATGGGCCACATAAGCACTGAGGCGACGATGTGTCATTGTAATATATTCCTTCATATGTTATTTACAAAAAACGTGCACTAAACGAGAGTGCAAGTAAAGTAAAGTAAAACCCTTTTATTCCACTCAAACACACGGCACAATCTTAAAAAATAATCATAGAGAAAAAAAAAAGTTAAACAGATTTAAAGATACTCTAATCTTGTTATCTTTGCCATGTGGAGAATGCAATCGGGCCACACTCAGCATATGCCAAGACAGTCGCCGTGACGCTGTTAATTTCTTTTTTAATCCACTAAGGCGTCAAACAAGCTTACGGCCTGCCTGATGGTAAACAGTCACCGCAGCCTATAGCCTTTGGAACCGCACAGTTCGCGACCAATTTGGGTCCAAGGTGTGTGGGTAAACTCCCTGTCGGTGGCGAGCGGTGCGATGATAGAATGTAGCTGTAGGCATCATGTCGAACAGTTCTTCAGAACAAACACCGTTGTACAAGCGGTAGAATACACAAAGGGAGGCGAAATCCTTCCGTTGACTCAGCGGCTCAATACAATTTCAGTGGGTATGCCCCCCTAAGTGATGCACGGACAAAAGTGCCACAAGGAATAAATAAAATGAAATAAATAAATACATGTGGGATGTCATCTCTCCCCCTGGTCCAACTATGGGTTTGCAAGAAACGACAGTTGAAGAACGGTTGCGGCGCATTCAGTTGAAGATAATCTACCATCATCAGTTATTTAATCTAAAAATTATAGGTATTTCCCTCTGTACTTTGTGACATAAATATGACGTAAATGACTGCGTAATTGCCAAATAATGGCGACTGGTGACCAAAGAACTAGGGGTCATTATCATAGTAATTCTGAGAGACGAAGTCCGGCGTCCGGTTAGGCTGAGACAGTTAGGTTGCCATTACGATGGCTTTAACGTAATATTTCATTTCTGAGGATTTTCTAATTTTTCATCTGTCGCATCCAACTGAGTTAGCCACGTAGAGGAATTTTAAGTTATTTTATGGGTCTGGGTGTTATATTTATTTATTTAACTCTTTATTTTACATTAACAGTAGATAGATAGGCAGTAGACTTCGTTCCTATGGTCCGCCATATTACTGATTAATTGACATGGTCAAATTTATGATTTTATGAAATTATCTGACATTGATATTTTTAGTTTATTGACATAAGTATGGAATTTGACATTGTTATTATTTTTATAATTTTGGTAATGAATTTAAAAGCTACTTACTCACGTACCTAAAAAGATATGGAAATGTAAATTCTGAAATAAATGATTTAATTTATTATAATAATTACAGATTCTGTAAGATTATAACCAGTACAAATTATATTTACAATAAGTATGCATTAATAATATATTTGAGTATTTTATCAGTTTTCTGACATCCATAACACAAGCTTTGCTTACTCTGACGCTAGATGGCGCTGTCTGAACTGTTAAAAAATATATATATGATATAGGGTATTTAACGAAAGAATTCGGTCACCTTTGCGTGTTCTACCACTTGTACAAGTTAAAGGGCACACTCTGTACCGGTATTTTTTTGTAAATGTTTATCCATTTACGAGCAACACTGGTAAAGCATAGTAATCAGCGTTCATTACCATCCTTGGCCCAAATTTGTGAGAGCGGTCGACTTCATTGTCTAGGCATTGAGGTTGCCAAATCGAATAAGTATAAAAATGTGGTGTTCGTTGTGAACTCATCTCGGTACAGATTCTTGAAATATTCCCCAGTGACGTCTCGAATTTTAATAGTTATAAATTGATTATACATGTTCATTATAACATCACGGCCTTTTCTCATAGGATGGAGGGTTCAGGATTACTTTCTTTCGGTCGTAGACTTTAAGGTAAGGAGGATAACATTATGAAGAGTGGACTGTAGTTTTAAATGGGTTTAAGGCTTTGAGCAGTGAAATATAGGTGAGTAATGAATCGTGAATATGTTTAAATATTTGAATTTTGAATATAATTGACAATAGGGTTAAGCAAAGGTAGTGTCAATGTACAGCCAAAATTTGTATACAAATATAAATATATAATAAAAAATGTCATTTTTAATATAAATTAATAATTTTACTAAGATCTGAACAAGGAGTTCCACACCACAATGTACCACTTAGGAATATGCGTTAACTACTGAATATGCAAGCAATGCTGCTGCTAATAAAATATTTTATAACTTTGTGGAAGGTTAAATTCGTTAACCGTCGTAACAAATCTCTCGCTTCTTTTACATTCTTGAACGGAACTTCGTTTAAAATATCCCCGATTTGATCGTGATAGGACATAATCTTATTTAAACTTTGCATCTCCCTCAAAACTATGAAATATTTCGCAATTTACAATGAACAAATATTTTAATACAATCGGAACAGATTAACTTCTCTCTGTCTCTCTTTTTTCATAGAAAAGACATCAACGCGCGACATTTTTTTCCTCCATACCCTTTTTTGGCAAGTGCATTTGAGCTCATCTCACGTAATGGGAAGCGACGATGATGTCGAAGATGTGGCATGCTTGCCTAGAATATACCTTCACTCTTGACTTGAAGACCCCGAAGAGGTTATAGTTTTCGAGGAACAGTGACGCAGAGTTTCAGTCTTTAGCAGCGCGCATATGAAAAGTGGATGCAAATCACTGAGTATGAGATGGTGGGACGTCTACCACATAAGGTGACGATCTTTTGTCGTCCCCCCCCCCCGCCCCGTTGTTTGATGGAAAATAATGGATGATATTGTTCAAATCTTATCACATATTGGTTCTAAACAACGTTTCTAGCCACCTTAAGTACTTGTACTATGAATGAGCTTCAGCTACACTGTTTTCTTGGTCTTCATCTAATCCTCAAAGAGGTATATTAAAGGTCTCCTTAGAGGCGAGCAGCGCATTGTTAGCGCCACTGGTATTGCTGAAGGCCATAGGCGGCGGTAACCACTTCTCATCAGGCGGCCCGCTAGCCTTTCTTTATGAGAGCTTATATCCCATGCGTCACGTACATTGTATCACATCACATAATGCATACATATATCAGCGGTAAATACTGCACATCGGCTAGTTTCGGTTTCATATTTACTCATACGCATGCGACAAATTCAACGTTCTACAAAGCCGGACTATCCGTTGTGCGTTATTTACCAGATGATGATAAAGATGATCTCTAGAGATAGTAAATTTACCAGTTGTAGGACCCGGTCAAGGTGAGTCTATTTAATTCTACCACCAAGCAAATCCGCAAATAAATTATGACATTTTCGTTGGCATAGGGAGCAAGGACTAAGCAATTAGATTTGTGTAACCATTTGCCATAATTTTTAATTTCATTTTGCTTTGGCACCATCCGTTTCCACTGCCCTCCCATTTGGTTTGTCGTCCATTGTTCTTTTGTTCGCTGTTGCCACTTGCGCATCCTTTTCGCGACTTTGAATGTATAACGTACAATTTATTATGATCACAATTGCTAAATTGATCCTTATAGAAACTGAAGGTGAATTAATATTGTATGTCAAGCACGCAATGAGATACAAGTACGAATAGCTGTTCGATTAACTGGTGAGGCCTAGCAGTGGATCCTAGTGGATTGAAACAATGATATGATACTGATACAAAACAATGATGATGATACAAAACTAAGCTGAGTGCTGATCCATTGATCAGTCTCGTTAGTTGCGTTCTGGAATAAAACTTCGATTCAAAACCAATCTTAAAACTAGATTCATCACTGAGACTCGTTCTGTAATACGGTTTGGCCATTTCAAAAGAGTGCTTTTAACAAAAATATATCCATTTATTAAATTTATAAGACGTGCCAATATTGGAATTTAAATATCAAAGTTCCGAAATGTAAATAATCGCAATTAAAATGTGAACTGTAAATCGATTCTATACATAGTAAAAACATAGTCGTTTCCCGTCTGCCCCTCAGTATGTTTGTCTATATCTATATCTTTTGAACTACGCAACGGATTTTAATGCGATTTTCAACAATAGATAGAGTGATTGAAGATTAATGTTTATAAGCAAGAAAAAAAAGGGTAGGGGTAAAGTAAATGTACGCAAACGAAGTCGCGCTGCGTCCACTATTTTTAATATAAATTTAATCTTAATTAAAGAAAGAAACTCCAAAATATTTGGCTTAAAAGACTTAGTTTCCCCGCCATTAAATATTAACAAAAACCTATTAAGCCACCTACGTCACGGAAATTACCTACGTCACCGAGAAAAAACTACAGCCCGGGTCGCGTCGCCGTCGCATGACTCAGCTGTTTATCTCGACGAGTTACGCATGAAAAAACCTTGATTCATTGATCTCGAGAGGTGAGACTCGTATGAGTTAACGGCCTTCTCGGGGTTCAAAGTCTGCTGCGAATGTTCGAGAAGGTCGCCCCTCGATAGCGAACAGAAGTCGACAGAATTTACTAGCGACCCGAACCGGCTTCGCACGGGTGTTTTCGACTATTCTTTACTATAATGCGCATGTATTAAGCATGTAAGCATTTAGGAAGTAATTCTCTAGCTAATGGCTGAAACCGCATCAAAATCCGTTGCGTGGTTTAGGATGAGTTAGCGGAAGTATATACAGGCGGACAGAGACGCCGAAAGCTATATTTTATTGTATTTATTAATTTCACCTACTCGTAGTTCGGATCTCTGTAACCACTACAGAATAATGTAGCTTCTCATTAGTGAAAGAATTTTCAATATCGGTTGGGTAGTTTCTTTTTTGTGCCAGATTATGCACAGGCAGACAAACGTTTTGTGTGTCTCCCAAACCTCTACGTTATAAAGTGGAAATTTTCTTGTACTCGATGACGTAGGATAACCTACGGCGTCCTCACAGTCTACCTGCTGTAAAATTCATGTCTCAATTTCTGTACAGGTTGCCTGAAAGAGAGCGCTTGTAGCGATAAGGCCGCCTTTGCTCATACGTGTTCCTTGTTATTATTTATTTATTTAACAATTTATTGCACACAATATAAAGTATACAGAATATACAAAATTAAAGACGACACAACAGGCACTACTTATTTCTAAGAAGAAATCTCTTCGAGCAGGCCTATAGAAGAGAGACATTATAGATTATAGGGTTATTGTAAGTCATTGGTATTTTGATTGTTGATCTATCTATCCATCTAATAGATATTAATAGTAGCTTTTCAACATGGTTACATACGGCTTAGTTTCGCTAATAAATGTAACCAAACAACGCTAAAGCAATGCAAACTTTATATATGTTTGTTTGTAGACCTGTTAGATGGTGTTCAACCAATATTGTCGTAGGCGATCGTGCTAAGACCTTGTGAACCACAAACAAGTATATTGGCCTTTGATGAGGTCGTTTTGTGGACTAAATGCGTTCACATCGTGGTTGGATTAGTCTTATATGGTCGTCCGTGGTCGAAATTCGAGCATAATTAGAAACTCCTAAACTTCGGCCTCAAAATGAGTAGTATTAGCGTTTTCTTACTGCAACACTGATGAGGATGATACAGTTATTTAGCTGTAGAGAAGCAATTAACTTGAAAAAAAAAACTTATTGGGGGGCCAATAAGTTTTTTTATGCTGCACAGTGACAAACGAGCAGACAGCTCACCTGATCATCATCACATCCCATAAAAATCCACTGCAGAACTTAGGGCCTCTCCCACGAAAGGGGAGGTTGTTGCCATAATCTCCACGCTTGGCAGGCGGGTTGGAGATCGCAGTGTTTAAATATAACAATGAAAAATGCTGCTGCCCATTTTCCAGACTACGGAGACACTTGATTTTTTGTCTCGAAAACATTAGTCGCCTTGTACGACACCCATGAGCGTAAGGGGTTGGTGCTATTCTACTCTGCCGGACACCACACTGCCATGACACATAATTTATACTAATTACTAAGTGCAAAAATTTCAAGGTTTTTTGTCCACCCTAAAGGTAGCACAGGCTCCAAAACTCCCAAAATTTCATTAAAATCCGAATTATGTCTAGGTAAGGCCAATAATTTTTAGCTGCCGACCGCGTTATATGGGTAAGCTGCGCGATTCCTGTTCAGGAGCTACGCGGCATAATAACACTACGCGGTGACTAAGCGAACGCGATTTGTAAGCGACGACACATAAACAGTCCCAAATACATATTCCGTTCCGTGGTTCCGTGCTCATCGCTAGCCCTCTACCGATGTACCAACACACCGATGCGACGTTTCGCAACGAACCTTCGCGGGGCGCGCACTCGCATACGAACGTGGTATCGCAACGAGGCAAGGCCGGTGAAATTCCGCGTGACCTTACACTGCCCGGCTGTGTGGGGATGGTGTCTGGTTTGGTTATTTACTTGTTTTTAACCCCTGGCGAAAAAATAGGGGTGTTAGTTTGACTTTTTTGTGTTAGATTAGCCAGGCAATTGACCGCCATTTTAGAACCTGGTGATAAGTAACGATGCGGGCAAAGATGGGGGACGCCTGTCTAGGAACAGCCTTTTTACTCTAAAGTGGTTCCTAGACAGGCATTCACAGGTGTTTCTGTCTGTGACATCGTAGCTGCGGAAGGAATGGACCGATTTGGATGCGGTTTTCTCTATATGAAAGCCAGTTTAATCGAGATTGTTTTTAACTTTGTTTCATTAGAATCGGATCTGTTATTTAGAAGACTCAGGCTTAACAGAGTCCTACCACCTGATATAGGTAGCCAGCGTAATGACAGGAATGAATCGCACCAACTTACGGTCAGGTGGAATGTCTACTTCTTTGTCGCCTTTAATGTTGTTGTAATGAAGTACTTACTTACTACTTACTACCGAGTATTAGTAAAGTGAGTACTTGCCAAGTCACGTCTAAATAACCAACAACTAGCAAGTGCGTAATTCTTTGACTTTTAATCCCTTTAAATACAGCAATTGAGACTTAAGTTGTTTTTATAGATTATTTTATAATAAATATGATTGTACATCGGATTCCAAGATAAAATTGTACTTTAATCTACAAGAGAGCCTATAATTAGTGAGTGGAAATGTGTCTCGTGACCTTAAAGCATCAACTTTAATTAATACAGAAGTCACGCGCGTAGTCACGTTTCTGAGAATGGCGGTGGATATCGATTCAGATCTAGTAGAGGCACGTTTGACCAATCCGAAATCGCTATGCAGATCGGTTTCAGAATAACCTTAACGATATAAAAACGTCTGTGAAATCTACGACCATTATTAATTATACCATAATATATTACTTTGTCTGTCTGTAGTGTAACTATGAATATACTATCTACTACTATATATGAATTTATATACTATAATTATAATTATAAATATGTAATAAATTTATTCATTACTTATTTTACTTTTATTATTATATATTCGACGATCGCTTTTCACAAAAATGTATTTTAATGTATCTTAATTATATTATCTTGTGTAAGAGCTATAATTCTACAATCTTCCATATTTCTTTAACTGCAAAGTTGATTTTTATGAAACAATATTAAACACCATCTCGGTTAAACTGGCTTTCAAATAAAGAAAACGGCATCAAAATCGGTCTATCCGTTCGGGAGCTCAGTATGTGGACATAATGTTTCAAACTATCGCGGTTACTATTACACATTTTCTCGTCCCGTGACCATGATGCATGCAACTGCGTCGAAATATCGGGCTACTCGTCAACAAAGGTACGCGGTAGGAAACCCGGAACATACCCTTAAAATCAGTATATGGATTTTGGGACAATAGTTTTCGACACCTTTAAAAGGAATGTTTCGGGTTTCCTACCGCATGATACATGCAACTGCGTCTAAATATCGGGCTTCTCGAAAAGTATGCGGTAGGAAACCCGGAACATACCTTTTAAAGTTTAAAACTTTACGTTAATAGTTTCTGAGATTTATTTTTCAAATTCGAATTTTTTCAGCTTTATTCACGTTATGTGTTGCAATATGGGTTTACTATAATTATTATTACAAATTATGTGGTTTATATTTCATGTGTCTATTTATTTTGTTGCAGGTAAGTCGTCCAGTGATTTTGATCCAGAGTAACTATACCTAAGTGTCTTCATGTCTGGAGAATCGGCAAGTATAAGTTTAACATTAGCGTGCTCTTTGTAAGATAATTATTATATACAATAATAATTATGACGTATCGAAATAATAACTATTTTCTTAAAAGTCACGAGAAAACATGAGATGTTAGGGTTGTACGGTAATTTAATTTTAGTTAGATATTTAAGTTTTTACACTATTATTTTTGTGTGTTGTTCTTTTTTAATGAGGAAGTGAGGTCATAGATTAATCAAATGAAATTTAAAGCACATGTCGGCACTGGGGCTCGAACCCGATACCTTGGGATACGAGATAACCTAACCAAGTCTAATGGCTACCGACGCTCCGTTATGACCGAAAAATTGTTTCGATATAATCAAACTATAAAGTTTTACATAAACAAATATTTACTAAGTAACACTCTTTACAAAGTATATCTCTTAAACTGTTTAATTCCATGGTTAATAACGCTGAGCCTGTTTTCTCAATGCCGTTTGAGGAACCGGTTGTGATGAAATTTGGTGTAGAGATAGATTGCACCCGGAGAAGGACGGATGCTAGTATACTTTTTCTATTTGGAGTGGAAATGTTTTAATTCTAGGGTCATATAAAAAATGCACAAATTACAAAAAGTAAACAAAAAAGAACAGCGTTACAAAGAGGAACTTTGTTACAAAATGGTAACAAAGTGATAAGAGCCATTCCACAAATCCTAAACAATCTATAGGCGTTAAATAAATGATATGATATGATAAAATCCTAAAATTTATTTAAAAATCGAGAAAAATACTTCTAACTGTAATTCTTTCCTCACTTGATTTGTTTTTCATATGACTTTATTAGCACAGACCTCTCACTGATACTGCAAGACAAACACACGACAATACAGTATATGGCGTAAAAAAGAACTAACACACCACTAATAGGGAAACTACACTGAACAAAGACAACTAACGCCCCCTCACGGTCATTACTATCGTTATCCACTCAATTGCTTTGTCTCCTTGCTCTTTGAGTAAACTTTATGCTTGCATATCACAAACTCACAGACTATTGTCTATAGTGTATTTCTATAGAAACGCCGGATCTTTATTCCAACGTTTCATAGAGACATGGTATTTTCCCTCTCTTTACATGTGCTTTAGATTCTGTGGCATGAAATCGCAAACATCTCACGATTAAACGCGCAGACTCAGCTATCGGTCGCGTTAGATAGGTCTCGTCAGAATTGTGTGTAGTGTACTGCTTGCCCGAAACTGAACTCTATGTATAGTACACATAGATATCTTTATTCCGGATCGCATTACACTATGTACATCTTTAAGATGTAGATTTCGGACGTTTCGGACGCCCGATAGCGGACAATAAAGACCTCTATGAGTACTATACATAGAGTATATTTTCGGGCAACCGGTATCTACCTCCTCTATCATAAATAAATTTAACATTTATTAATATATACTCGTAAACAAGTATTAGGTATAGCATAAAAAAAGACGATTGTGCTTAACTTGTAGTTTGTATTGGCAATGAAAAGAGGAACACAATATGAAATTAAAATAAACCAAAATGGCGTCCTTGCTTTATTGCATAGTAAAAAGATTATTGTTTGCAGCGTAGACCGCGATGTACGACCACAGAGTATATAGCCTTCTGTGGTATGATGAACAAGAATCTGAAAGAAAACACAGGTTAATAATCTGAGAGCTTGGCAGTCGGGTTCGATAAATAATATAATCATCTTGGCGTTATTGTCCAGGTTGCGCTCTCGCATGCGTGGCCCGGTGTCCACCTTGACCATGATCCATGATTTGACAGATCAGTAACTGCAGTCACTCAAGTATTGAGAATTAGAACCCTGTGCGTTTGCGCGCATGATTAGACTTCATAGTAATGTTTCTAAATGCGGAGGGAAGACCCGATCGCAAATAAAAACTAAGATATTATAATGAATGGTTTCTGGTGATCTGGACACCAGTCTCTCACACATATTCTACTGTATACTAAATTGAAATGTTACGGTCTAGATAATTATGAGGCCTGTGTGATGAGAAAATAAAATATTTTATTAGTAATGAGTGGTATTAACATTGAGCCAAAGCAATAACATTAAAAGTCTTACTTTGAATTGTACATACATTTAGGTAACTGACGGTTTTTGTGGGGTAATACGTTCATATCCAGCGATGACCTCACAAAACGAAAGGTTAATAAGATGTCTATTAGGTATAGGAATGGTAAAATAGATTGATTAAACCTACAAAGATTATGATGATGTTTTGAGAATTTTCTATTCAGAGACGGATTGTCAAGGGGGTGCTAATTTAATTTTGAGCCGACATCGCAATTTTTATTTATGTCACTAATGTGGCAAACAAGCTTACGGCCTGCCTGATGGTAAACAGTCACCGCAGCCTATGGCCGTTTGCCAGGGGCATCACCCACGCGTTGCCGACCCGTAAAAAAATTTTTTATCCCTTTCTTGAAGATTTCCATGTTGTACTCTACAGGGAAAACCTCTCCACATTTTTCCACTGGCTACGGTCCTGACAGGTGTCAAGTGAGATACAGATACTTAGTTTCCACTACTGACCGAATGAAGCTTCGTCTTCGACTTCGCCTTCGGTCACTTTCGTCCAATAAAACGAATTTTGGCGGGTTCGGCCAGATTTTGGGACGTTTTCTAATAAGAAAACGTCGAAATTGAACGATCTTTTGAACGAACCAATAAATAAGAACGTAGTTTTTGATCATCCCTAGATAAATTTCTAGAGATGATAAATTACCTTTCTATATTATACTTACAGTCAATATAAACCTTCAATATTAAAGTTTTAAAATCATTCATTTTATTGTAGCTTGTAGCCGGTTTTGCTTTTGATAGCGAGATTCAGGATTTGGCGATCAGATAATTACAGTGGAGCGACTAACATCTGTCCTCCGTGACCCTACTACCAGAAGAACCTGACCAGATTGGATCATAATTACACATTCAGTCGCCTGATTGTGCAACTTGTTGCCAATAATTAACAAAATATCTTAGAGCTTTGAAACCTTCGGCTACTAACGGCATCGGCCGAAGGTTGTGTCGATAGCCGATTAATCAGCTTCAGCTTCAGCCAGAAATTGACCTTCAGTCGAACACTGGCTTCCTTACAAAAATACAAAATCTCAAACAACTCTTTTACCATCCTTTTAACCAATACAGATACTATAATATCCCACACCTAAGCCCCACACATCCGAATAACCAACACCTCAACAATTAACACACAATCGCCGCCAACCGGCCCGCCTGACCAGTTACGTAACCATTTCCGATGGCAACCGTCACAGTTACCTAGTTGCCGAATTTGGGCGGCGAGGGTGCTGTGAACGCGGTCAAGAGCGAGCCGGTGGTGGGGCGGTGAAATGGAAAGTATTGGTAGAACCGCCTGAGGTAGCCTCGTAACTTGGTAGCGTAGACATAATTTAGTATAGTTGATCTATGATTCTATTTAGTGCAGGATTATTTAGCAAGTAGTTTCTCCCACGCACACTAAGGTTGTGGAATGAACTACCTGGAGAGGTTTTCACTAGAGAGTACAACATGAAGTTCTTCAATAAGGGGGTGATATGCCTCTGGTATTGCAAACGTCCATAGGCTGCGGTGACTGATTACCATCTGATACGCTTAGGTAGAGTTTAGTACAGGACATGATTTTGTGGGAAGATCATATATATGGCGTGCTCTAATATTTCCTCTGTCGAGGGAGGCCCGAGAACTATATAAATTGGTTAGGGTGGGTTTGAAGCGTGAGTAACTTCGCTTAAACCCATTTTTATTAAAGTGTGCTATGCTATGAAGCAGCATGGTTGCTATGTCGCATACATATAGCTAAATAAAGATTTAAAAAAATCATCTTTTTATGTATTTAGGTACAGGCTTTTCGTCCATGACATAGTCCGCGTGCAATAGTCTTGGGAATGTCTCGAAAAAATATATGATATTTTAAGAAAGCCTAGAATACCTACTTTAACCCACGTGTTTGTATGAAAAGGTTTGAAGGAAGAAACGGAAGATCTCTTCTCACATACTTGTCTAGCCAAATTGTATGTTTGTATGTATCACATGTATTGTTCACAAAAGTGCCTACCTAAGCCACATAGACAAGACAACACACTGAAATTGAAATCGGAAGCGCTTAGGTAATTATTTCGAAAATATTAAGCTGTGCCCAATGATTTGCAATAATCATTCAGTCATCACGTGTACATGACATGATGATTACCTAAGAATGACCGACTTTAGTCACCTGCAGCTTTTAGTAGGTAAATAATGACAATCTGATTTGACTTTTGTTTACTTTCCTAATAACATAGTTCGATATAGTGTTCCGACTTTCACATCAGACATTATCAAGTCGCACGCTGGGTTTTTTTGCAATACTTGACACAACTGACGTAATAGTTATTTAATATTTGCATTGGAATTTTGTTGGGATGTGCTAATAAACGTAGGTGTAAGTATAAATGGAATATGGTACGGTATTTCTGACCGTTTGGTGTCCGACAGAGTAGAGAGTGAATAAATAACCGAGGGCTTCAATGAGAAAGCCTGGTACACCAAGGGCAAGGCGGTTCGACGATATCACTAAAGTGGCCTGGAAGATCTGGATGAGGAAGACAGCATGTCGATCGGGATGAAAAGAGCCTCAATGTCCAAAGTTGGCCGAATAAATGCTGATAAAGTAAAACAGAATACGTTAGAGAGCATCCCACTCGTTTCCCGAGGTACCGGGTCGAACTCCAGTGCCACCTTGTACCAATGACTCTTTCCTGGGTTATGAACATTAGATTAACACTAACCGATACTCGTACAGTGAGGGAAAACGTGATGAAATCTGCACAGGCAACATTCCGGCGACTGAATGTGAAACAATGATCCAATCCGGCCAGGTTCCTCTATTAACAGGGTCATTGTGGTCAGATGGCAGTCACTCCACTGCCATTATCTGATCTGCCGAATCCTGGATCATGATTAAGGCGGATCGCGTGCCAAAGCACAACCTGTATATTGATGTTATTCGATTTTTTATACCACAAAGGTGGCAAACAAGCTTACGGCCTGCGTGATGATAAGCAGTCACCGCAGCCTATGGACGTTTGCAATACCAGGAGCATCACCCACGCTAAAAATGCATAGGAAATACACGCATATGCCTACTACAGGAACTGAGTCTCTAACACAAGTATGTCAGTAGAGTCTGCTAGTACCGTGTGTGAGTGATGCCTGCTTTGTGCCTCAATGAAAGGGATTCGGTCGATTGTCTACAGAGAGTTTCACACGCGTTTGCCGATGGTGTTGATTGGCGCTTCTAGTAGGTTTGCTAGGGTTGACCCGGTTGGTTTTTTAATGCGACGAAACGAGGGGTGTTCTATGTTTGATGTGTGGAACAGGGTCGGAAAGTAGTACCGCGTTTTAGGTGAGCAAAGTCGCGGACAGAAAAGCCAGTGAGTCGTAAGCGTGACGGAGACTAAGTTGAGATGCTTATATTACAACTGGATCTTATCATAGATCCACTGCTGACACATGGACGAGGCTTTAGCGAGTCGGCTTTTGCCTATCGGGTTGTGCGGGTCAGGTAGTAGACGCTGTGGCAACGTATCCAGAGATATGGCGTCGCCGCATTAAGACCGGGGTGAAGAGGACCAGGAAAAGCAGGAAAATGGACCCTGGCAGAAGCCGCTACTGATCGTTAGGATGACGATGATGACGTCTATGATCTGGCCATTGTAAAATAATCTTCATTCATTTATTTTATTAACGTTTATTGATATTTCCGTTCAGACCAAGTGTTGCCTTGGTAACCATCTATCGTTGGAAGATACGGGAAGAAATACCTTTCATTTGACGTATAACTCGATTAACCCCTCATCTGCGAGTAAATTATCTAAGATCCAGGGCAACGCCTTGAAATAACGCGCCAAAGGTCTGAAAATAAATATATTATTATTATCATTATAGTTGGACCAAAGATTTTGGATAAGAAGTTGGATACAAGATCTAAACTTTATTTTAAACTATGTATAAGTAGATAGATAAATTTTTTGAATAACAGACAAGGGAAGATATTACTATCGCCGGATATCCTACTAGTCCAACCGATATCCAACCAGCCTAAGCAACGTCCGAGCCAGTGGCAGCCCTATCGAGTTTGCGTCTTGCGACCCACTTGCGCAAGCGCAAGCCTCCGCGCCGCGAGACGTTGGATAACGGTTATGTCACGAGATGACAGATGCCAAATATTCGCGATATCGCAGCGGCCGGTGGTTCGGCGTTTGAGAGAGTTTGGTCTAGCTAGACGGATTTTAAGTCCCGTAGTTATCGACGCAACTGCAAATGGTGTTATAAGTATGTAGTTATTAGGCTTAAGACAACAGCGCCATGGTACTATCATAGGCTTCATGGGTACTGAATATTGAAATAGATAGATAGATGCACTTTAATACTGTTCGTTTAGCCTAGGCTGACCCCGTTTGAGAGTATGTTAAATACCCTGCCAAAGGATTTGCAATTATAGGTCCATGATTGGTCCTTAATGGTCCTTGGCAAGGGACAACATAACGATCCATAAATTTTTTAGTTTATTTGTTGAAGTGTCTTTTACAGCTTGATATCGACGATGATAAAAATCTTAATGAGAGGAATTGGCATTCAAGATAACAATAATAATTATTATACAAGATAACACAACAATACGCGGACAATAATAGAGCAGACACAACAAACAGCTTACACAACAATAACTATACAGACAATCCGCAATGATATCGTCATCAGTTATTTTAAAAAACAAATAATCTTTATTACAAATGGCACTGGTCTAAGGACAGGATGATTGCGAGACCGATAACCGAGTTTAAGCAACGCTCGTAGAGTTCGGAAACTGGATGGGTGACCGTTGCGTACTTTGAGGCTAATCGGATACCGCAACGAGCTCGCCACTCGTTAGGTGTGCCTCCTAACACCGTTGACGAAGCTAGGTTGACCAAGATCTTCCTAGAGACTCTGAGACTGGTTGATTAGTCCTGGGAGCCCATTATCCGGATATAATAATAATAATAATCGTGGACAAATTCACACAGCGCCATCTAGCCCCAAACTAAGCAAAGCTTGTGCTATAGGTCCTAGCTAACTGATATACTACTTATATACTTTTAAATACATACTTATTATACATAGAACACCCAGACCCGTAACAGAAATTAAAATACATCATTGAAATTTCTGCCCGGCCGGGATTCGAACCCGGGACCTCTTGCGTGGCGACTGGCATGTTGACCACTGAACAACTCAGGTCGTCAATCAGGCTTATCTATCAGCGTTTACGTCCGTGATATCGCAGATAAGTTACAAAAGTGCCGCCTTCGAAGGTGTGGCCATACGTGGTCTTGCGCAGAATAGCAAATTACGTAGGGAACCCGGCCAAGCACGGGAAGGAGAGGACTTAGTTAATAATGCCATGTGTGCCAACAAACTCACCACCAAGGACGCCGAAGAACGCGCGAAATGGACCAAGAGAAGTCGGAAATCCCTGTCGGAGATCCCTGGCGCCAGCGTGCCACGCCGTACAACCGTGATTTAACGACAATTATGATAATGATCCGGCTTATCTATTGAGGTTTACGCTGTTAATGATGATGACATTGATAATGTATTAATTGCTTACTCCAGATATCCAATTCAAAGTATATTTAACTGGTCTGGTGAAGGCTGATTAGAATGTAGCACCAATCCTTCCGCTATCACGTTGTGCGACTAATAGTAACGTTTTGAATACCTGTCAGGCAATTGTTTAAGTGAGATACGGTGTAGCGAAATATCCCGTTCGATATTTGCGCCACCTGATTGGGAAGTACCACCTTATAGAATACCGTATCCTTGTATCCTACATACAAACCAGCAGGCTTTTGACCGCCATCTCACCTGGTGGTAAGTGACGATGCGGCCGATGATGGTGCTTGCCTTCTCAACCAAAGGTGTCCAGATTATAATGATCAGGGAACACTCACAGGCAGCGTGTTTTATTGTGGTGGAGCATTTGCCTATTTGCTGCAACGTGTCCCGGGATTTTACAAGTGGGCCTTGGTGATACCCCAGCTTTTGCTAATGTCCATAAGTAGATGTGACCACTCCGGTCCTGGGGCGGCGAACATTCCCTCCTACTTTACGACCCTTATGTGATTGAAAGAGATATTTAACGTCCAACTCAATAAAGAAATTACAATTTAATTTGACACTTTCCATTAGCTGGCCCGCGTACCTGTCTGTCAATCGATTAACGTAAAAACTCGAGCCCAACAGTGGCCTGTTACAGGCTGCCAACGACTCATAATTTTTTTTTAATGAACTATAGTCAATGAACCTCAACACGATTACTTAATAACGCAATGTACCATTCCCCAAGCTCTTTGACAAAGGTCTTTTGACATTTCATAACCCTTTCATGTTATCTTTAAACAATTATTATCCAACAAAGGCATACCCGTGGACTGACTGTATAACATTTATTATTGCATAAGATCACATCTCGTATCCGGACATCTGGACGCGGATCGTTGCATGTTAACACAAAACGTGTATAAAATGCTTGGTTTCTTTTAGTAATAGCCTGATAGTAAGCAGCAACTGTCGCTCATAACATCCATAGGTATTATCATGTTTAGGTTCTATGTCACAGTCCGTATGACATGCAGAAAGGCAGGTCCTTTTTTTACGTGAAGGACTAAGGTGGCATGCCAGTCTAAAACCTCCGTCAAAAATAGGTGTTATCCCTACGTTTGAAATGTGTTCTGTTTGTGTGTTTGCGAAAACACGTTATCCAGCGTGGTCACTAAATACGAAACAGTTTTATATTTTATAAAGTCTCAACCGAATTCATATTTTTTGGGGCTATTTATCCCTTACGAGAAAAGCAAAGAGATCTAGCCCATACAGCCAAGTCTTCCGTTATGAACCTTAATTCTGTAATATGTCCCAGCGTCAGGGACTACGCTGAAAAGTATAACGTTTAATAACGCTTATTGCAAGCCCGCAGCCAGTGGTCCGTCTTCTACTCCTCCACAATAGCACGATAGTATGATACTGCAGGTTCTATTGCGACTTCTTGGAGCACCTCGAAAGTTTGCCAACCGCCTTCCATTAAAAAGCAACGTCAAAGTCGGATGTAACGAGAGCAATATCACTGGCCGCGTACCTATTACATAATGGAATGTAACAGATACAGTTAAGATTGCCGCGCGGAAGTGGGCGGCGCCGAAACCGCGATGGTATGTAGGCCGAATTATTCGTAAGAACTTGGCCAATTCGCGGCAGTATGTAGGCCTAGATGGCGATCGGTTAGCTGAAACCACTCTCTATAGTTAGAAATTAGCAAGTATTAGAGAATTAACTATGTGGGAGCATAATATGCATTCTAGTTAAGGAGTCTGACCCCAAGAATTGCGGAATTGGGGTTCGAATCCGGTACGAACCCCAATTCCGCCAATGATACCAATGACTCTTTTCTGAGTTATGTACATTAGCTGAACACTAACCGATGCTCTTACGGTGAGAAATAATGTGAATAAAATAATAGTGAAAAAACCCGCACACTGAGGCGACTGAATGTATGACCATGATCCAATCTGTTAAGTTTCCTCATTTAACAGGGTCACGGAGGTCAAATAGCAGTCGCTCCACTGTAATAACCTGATCTACCAAATCCTAGATCATGGTCAACGCGGACACCGGGCACAGCCGGGATAGTGATGCCAAGATGAGAATTAGAGATGTCACCATAATTCAAATCAATCCGCTATCATGCTCCTTATATAGTGTAGTATGTACTGCTGTTAAGACTCTGCCTATCATCTTATTCCTAAGAAAAACCGTCAATAATCGACATGATTCTCATCCGCCGATAGACAACAGCGTTACACAGTTATGTGGCTGTCTGTTCACATAACAATCCATTCTTTTTGCCCACGACATGTGCTTGCGTCCAACTTATCTGTTCACGGCGTCGCTAGTTGTGAAGGAGCGGTCGTTTCGATCTGTCATTTTAGTATAGTAATGCGTTAGTTCCGATTTTGTCTACTTGAGTAATAAGTTGTGGTGTGCACGTGCAGTGAAAGTGAGATAGTGCATGTTGAATGCGTTTATTGGTTTCTTGGTTTCCTATATTTGTGAGGCGTGATGGTTTCTATATCTGTTGAATGGGTTTAGATTGCTAGTGTTATTGGAAACTAGCTTTTGCCTGCGACTTCGTCAGCGTAAAATTCGGTTTTGAGGTCCGGACCCGGGGTCAGTCTTGACCGTGATCTCGGATTTAGCAGATGCAGGTCATTGGGGCGAGTGTAATCTGACCTCCGTGACCGTGCTTCTAGTGGAACCTGACCAGATTGCATAACGTTTACACATTCAGTCGCCTGAATGTGCAGGTTTCATCACGTTTTCCCTCACCGCAAGAGCATCGGGAAATCTGAAGATCGGGAATCGGACAGATCAGACCACTTGTCGCCGATAAATTTAGGACATCGGCCTACCTTTCGACCGGTTATTATGTTACAAACATATAACTTTGATCAACTTCGGCTTATTTACTCAACGCGTATGATAGAGAGGACGCTCTTCGCCGATATGTGAAAAATTTAATATACGGTAACGGGGTGTAAATCGACTTAACACGGAAGATCTTGGTCAACTTCGCCGAGCAAACGGTATTAGGCACACCAAAAAAAAGGCAAAAAGCTGTAAAATTACTATTTACCACGATAGTTTAAAAAGTACCTTTAGATACATAATAATTTCTACAAAACCATCTAACAACGAACATAAGTATAAATCAATCCACGTTGTAGAAACAGACGTGATTGCGCATCGCATTTGGAAAGATAATAATTTGACACGTTCTACTCACTCAGCAGAATGCAGTGATGACTAATTCATGTAAGCAGGCTTGCTTGGTATGTCTAGATCGGTGTGTTTGGTAATAAACACCTTTTATATACCTAATTTTTGCTTACATTTCAAGTCACGCCTTTTCTCATTGGGGTAGGCGAGAGACCACATTTCCTGTTTGGCAGTTATTGCTTTCTTGCAAATACAATACTTAGTTCGTACAATATTTTTAGACATTTAAAGGGTATGTTCCGGGTTTCCTACCGCGTACCTTTGTTGACGGGTAGCCCGCTATTTCGATACAGTTGCATGCTTTTACAAAATGCTCGTGATCAGGATGATCACGAGACGACATACCCTTAAAATGTGTGATAATAACCGCGATAGTTTAAAACATTCTAATATTTTTAGAATCTAATATTCCTACTTTTATTGTTGTTTCTTGTGTTTTAGCGCTACTTACAGCCGTTTTGCGCTAAACACGAATTAAGCATAACCAAACTAGGAATCTCGTATATTTAGCCTTAATGGCCTTAGCCAATTGGTCTATTATACCAAACCTATACTTCTAGGTCGCGATTTATCTACGGATTCGCGTGGCGGCAATGTTCTAAACTAGAGTGAAATGTATTTGAACTGACATGGTCAAGTCAATGCCAAAAACAGCGCTGCCCGTGCCTGCCCGAAGTTTGTGGCACTGTACGTAACGCACTACAAAAAATGACATTTCGATGGTGCTACAATATTTGTGTAACGAATTGGAGAAGTAACGGGATGCGTACTTTGGAATTAAAACATTTTTGTCTGAAAATTTAAATGAACTAGCCTTGTACTACTTTCTTATCTACCTAGAACAATTTTAAATAATATTATAGAGAGCTAAAGTGTGTAAGTTTATAACTACAGAATCGTCTTTCTACTGAATAAATACCACAATGTTACCTAAGTAAAGTAAAGAGAGACAGATGACGTAAGGAAGGCTGGACAGATTACAATGATATGACAATTCGGATAGGTACAGAAGCTCGTAACAATATCACGTAGTGGAGAAAACAAAACGAGTTAAATAAACAATTGACACACATATCATGTAAGAGCTATTACGACAATTACAGTGTTTTTTATTTACATAATGAATGACTAAGTCTATGTCATAATGACAAAGGTATTATATAATATGATATAATCAACCATAATCAACTGTCTTTCTTCAAAATCTATAAAAACTAACCTTTTCTCAGGTTAGACTTGCCACCTGGGGTTGTATGTTTAACAACTCGCCTAGAGCGGAACGGTTTAAAATTGCTATCAATAAATATTTTGACGCTAGACCCATGACGCATCAAAATATTGAATCATAAAATTCTGACGTCAACATTCCGCTTGTGCTCTCCGGGCTTTAATCATAATCCAGGACTTCGCAGATCAGATCATTACAGTGAAGCGATTGCCATTTGACCCTGCTACCAGTGAAACGTGACCAGATTGGATCATGGTTACATATTCAGCCGCCTGAATATTTTTCTTCACCATAAGAGCATCTGTTTGTGTACAAAGATTGGAAGAACGGGAAACACCCTAACTTATGTACAAAACTCGGAAAAAATAATTTGTTCATGGTGACACTGGAATTGAACTTGGTGCCTCTTGCTTACGCCAGCTAGCTAATATGCCATCGACTCTCTTACGTCCAGTTTCTGAGGAGTTTGTAAATGTTAATCATCGATTAAAACTCTTTCCGTCTCTGTCTACAACTCACCGTAGATAAGGATGGCGAATTTTAATTGATGATTGACAATAGATTTCAAAAAAATCTCTATGAGATTAACGTACGAGAAACTGGCTGTCGGACATAGTCACAATAAACTGCCAAAGAAAACTCTACTTTCCAATCTAAACTCTACATAAACTTGTAGAGTTCCTCGGTGACCGACGGAATCAGCGCCAATTATGCCATCGACTCTCTTACCTCTCACAATTACCTGCCAAAGATAACTCTATCTCTACAAATCTAAACTCTACATAGACATGTAGAGTTCGCCGGCGCCCGCGCAGACTAAATGGAGCGGGGAGAGCGGTACCGATCCACCGCTTTCACTGCTTATTAAACCAGCGTAATAGATCAGAACAGAATTTACATTGTAATAATAATTTTTGCTTACTGTAAATGTGGTTACCGCAATTCTTCACGTCTTGCCTTTTCCCTTGGGGCAGGCAGATACCACATTGTTGCGATACGATTTTTTTATGCTACTCAGTGACAAGCGAGCAGACAGCCCACCTGATGGTAAGTGGTAACTGTCGCCCATAACATCTTTGATTCTGACATTTAGGTTGCAGGTTACTGTTAAAGACTAAGATGAAATGCCTCATGCCTGTAATTTCGCTGGCTACTTTATCCTTCAAACCGGAACACAACAATGCAAGCATTGCTACTTGGCAGCAGAAATAGATAAGGCGGTGGTACTCACCAAGGCGGACTCCTCAGGCTAGACGGAGTCCAACTACCTGATAAGACTATTTATATTTCATCATATCATAAAATAATTGCCGACGAGTCGGAAAAATACAAGGTTGCTCACGAAAAAACAATCACCGATACCTTTGAAAAACACATGTACTTTGGTCCGTCCATATACTTCCTACTAAATGCTACATACCTACAAACATAAAAATTAGTACCTACTTCTTCTAGCATGTCAAGAAAAATATATGTTTTTGTGTTTATGTAAAGGGAAAGAAATTCTTATTTTTCTCATTTATTGGCGTAATTGGCTATAATCAACACTTCGTTGAGTTCCTTTAATGATGAATTCGTAAAATGCATACCTAATAATAGTACTAGCGACCCGCCCCGGCTTTCCATGGGTGTTCTCAGGGTTTTCTATTATAATATGCATGTATAATACACATAAATCTTCCGAAAAAAAATCATTAAGTGATAAAATCCGTTTACGTGAATTTAGCGGAACTACAGACAAACAGATGCTGCAAGCGACCTTATTAGGCAATTATAATTTTTTTTAATTAAACTTATTTATTAGGTATGTATAAAAATATTTACATGGACAAAAAGCAAAAATAAAGTAACTAATCAACATTAAAAAAGTCGTCCACACTGCTGCCCTCCGGGATTGTGCCCATAAAGCTGGCTGGGTTGTCCCTCATTGAATAGCAATGCTTATTCTCTGTTCGAAGAACGAGTCAGCTCTCCGGTCACCTAAAGTGTCAACATGTCTTTTTCTTAGATATTTATTTTAAAAAAATCTGAGCTCTTAACCCCAAACGACTGAAATATGAAGTCCTGAGGCTATATTTTCTTCATATTTCCTTCGTTTAAGGTGGCCAGATTAGTGTTAAAAATGACTATAAAATACCCCTGAACATCTTTAACTCCACTAACAAAACCTAGCCACGCAGTCCGCCTGTGCATCGCCTTTCCAAGTGCGCCAATATGGCCTCGGCCCGCGGTTTTCCTTGCGAGAAATTGCGCTCGTCCGGTCTTGCCGACGTTACGCCACCGCCTCTCTGCGTACTGATAGGCGGACAGTGTGCTGGTTATAATGATTGAAAATAAATAATCCTCTTGGCGTTAATGTCCCGGTTATGCTCTCGTGTACGAGGGCCCGGGATCCGCCTTGACCATGATCCAGGATTTGGCAGATCTGGATACTGGCTCTGGTCCTTGGCCCATCTGGATAGAGAGGGCGCGTTCTTGATGTTGGTCCATTTATGATGCTCCAGAGAAACGCTTCCGCATCCACCTGGCACCTGCGATCTTTACCAGGTCGTGGTCGCCACTGGAGAACTTTACTGGCCCATCGGCCATCTTTTCAGCGAGCTATGTCCCCTGCCAACTTAACTACTATGGATACTAATAAAATAACACTCCTCTTTCCACGACGGTGATTCAAAATGAACCATACGGACATTATAACAAAATAAAAACTAAGAATCCCGAGTTGCAACGTTTTTGCCACCGCGGGTCACGTGTTGCCTTTGTTAGGACGTCCTGGATACGCGTGTGCCTAACTCGTAATTCGTGTAATACGAGTTTAATTGTACTGGTTCTTTCCTCGCTCTATTGTGTAATCGCGGCCATTTCCACATTTCCAACTTGCAGCTACTCACAGACGACCTTTGGTTACAATATTACATTTGATTTTGTTATTTGTTAATCGCAATAGCTAAATACTTAACCCACGCACACTAAGGTTGTGGAATGAACTATTTGCACCTGGATACGTTTTCCCTGGAGAGTACAACATGGAGTTCTTCATGAAAGGGGTATAAAAGGTTTTACGGGATCGGCAACGCGTGGGTGATACCCCTGGTATTGCAAACGTCCATAGGCTGCGGTGGCCGTGTGGTGTCCGGCAGAGTAGAATAGCGCCAACCCCTTACACTCATGGGTGTCGTACAAGGCGACTAATGTTTTCGAGAAAAAAGATCAAGTCTCCGAGTCTGGAAAATGGGCAGCAGCATTTTCCATTGTTATATTTAAACACTGCGATCTCCAACCCGCCTGCCAAGCGTGGAGATTATGGCAATAACCTCCCCTTTCGTGGGAGAGGCCGTAAGTCCTGCAGTGGACTGTGACGGGCTGGCCACCATAGTGGTATAAAAAGAACTTAAGAGCCTGAGTGCGAGAACTGGATGGGTGACCGTTTCGTACTTTGAGGCTACTTGAATATGCACCGCAGCGAACTCGCCACTCGTTGGGTGTGCCTCCTAATACTGTTGGCTCGGCCAGGTTGACCAAGGTCTTCCGCTACGGACCCAGAGACTAGGTGAACAGTCTCGGAAGCCAATTGACACCTCGTGGCGGTATATTATCAGATGATATACCAACTTACTAATCTCTGTCTGTCTGTTCTGTACGAATTTCCTGGTTGAATGGGATGTGGGCTTACTTGATTTTTCATGCGGTGTTTAGCAAAGGGTTGGTAGGCGACTCCAGTACAAAGTTTAGGTAAATAATTTGCACGTGTGCGAAGTAATTGCAGTTTTATAAAATGTACTTTAATAGAGTCTTAAATCTTATCGTTGAACATGTGCAACGCCATTATAGCCTGTTGTTAAAATGACATTAATCTGTACTCTGCTTGACTTATCTACGGTTACAAAGTCAGTTAGAGATACATTCAAGTTTTATAAGTGTCTTGTTATAAAACTTGTGATATTACAAGGTTGAGCGATCGTCTACTTTATAAGAATACGGAGCGTCTTCGATTCGTTTTGCAAGTCGTCATTGACTAGTTGCCCTGAAATATCGGAAATGATAACATTGACAATTCTACCATTTAATTTAATTAAAAAGTACCGCAGATAATCGCTAGATTGCGCTTTGAAAATCTGTGATGATACTTTTGTATCGCATTTGCGTCACGTTATTAGAGGGCTTATTTTGTTTTATCAAAAGTATCACAGGACGTTAAAACCGTTAACTATGTCGTAAGCCATCGCTAGACATCTGCGCTGGTTTGGTGATGTGCTGCGCGTAAGCCACAGGGATATGTGCTCAAACCTGCCGGCATTAGGAAAGAGGTACCAAGAAGTGATAGATTGAAGTAGCTGAGTCGGATACAAGAGCCAATGTCGTACGGCAGAAAAACAGGCTAATAGTAGGATGAGTAGTAGGATGATTAGGAAAGTGACAGAAGCATGGATTGACAGCGAGGATGACTCGGTATCATGGACTTACTTTTGGGTGGTAAGTCCATGTTCGGTATCGGAGAAATAAAAAAACTATAACGTTACAATGTTTATTTGCAATAGAATAGCACCACTATGTAATCTCTTATTGCATTAATTTATAAGATAACAAGAAATAAAAATACAGTAGATTTAAGGAAAATCGGTTATAATGGGAGGTATATTCCATTCATTAAAAAATATTGTAACTGAGGCTAAACGCACCGCTAAATGATTCACAGAATTAAATTTGAATACAATAAGTAATACCAAAACTGTAAATCAGATTTGTAAAACAAAACGGATCAACCTGAATCAATATCGATACACCAAATCGGTTCGAAATGCAAATCAATGGCGACGTCATGACGAAACTGGACGTCTCGTGCCGCTCGCACTAGTCAAGGTCGCTCTACGGCAGAGCGAGACAGCGACACATCTGACCATTCCCACATGTAATCCAACGCAATCACAATTTCGCCACTATGACCGTGAGCGATATGTCAAAACGGGTGAGACGATGGCTGCATGCGCGATTCGCCTTCGTATGCCTAGTGAATTAAAAACAACCGAGCATAGACAAATGGCGCGCTTCTTGTGACGGGCAAGGTCTTTGGCCTTGTATGGTATGCAGTGAACTCTTGGTGCTGGGGTAATCGTGGATTCTTTCGGTCGAAGGCTTACTCAGCCCATTCATCCAGGTTATTGGGCTCCTTTTTCCGCACTTGGACTCTTATCGATGAATCAATCACGATGTTTGTTTAGTGACTTCTCCATTAGGTTGTGTTGCCACATGAATGACTGAATAAATTTTCGCGGTATCTCTTAAGCCAGAGAATATATATGCGCTAGATCACTGTGATTTTGGCATGTCTATTGACGTTATTCGACACCCGGAGAACCCTAAGTAACACGTAATAAAGCACATATTTTATTGCGTTCGACATTTTCTCCAAACCTGTATTTCTTGAAAATGCCCAATTCGATTACGATGAAAATTTTGTAAGTTTAATCAGACAACTTTAAGTTAACTGGTGCATACCATTTCATTTTATCTAGTTAAAGAGGCAAAACTGTGCTGACGACAAATGAACACGTACTTTTAAAACAATTTTACGGATTTCCTGGGATCTAAACATTAGTTACGTTTTTGAAATCATCTATGAATTTTGATATGCTATGTACAATTAAAAATATTTGAGTAAATGTGTAATTAGGATAATACGCCAATTTCATAGGTAATAAAACCTCAATCCAATATTCAAATCGATCAAGCCGTTCATGAATTTTAGCTAGACTAACGAACTGCAATTTATTTTAATATTTGTTTTATAAATACAATATTAATTAATAAGCTATCAGTACTATGTTATTATTCATACAAATCAGTGTCAAACGTGACACATTTCTGCCACATGCTTGAGCCTATGGCATGGACCTATTATCCAAAGGATAGTAAGTCCATGACCTACAGTCGTTACAATGTTTTGGCCAAACGTATTTTACAAAATTTCCGTTTTATATAGAAACTATGCAAATATATTAAGTATAGAATTATTTAAAATGTGAATGAGTGTGAAAGCTCGTAGCTCTGGCGCCCGCTGTAGATCCTGGCTCCACAGGATTGCAACGGTGAGAGCGAGTGCCCCGGTATTACCCAATACAACATAACACATAAAAATGTCCGAGAGCAGTAGCGTAGAGTAAGTGATACTGATATAGAATGTAGAGGCGTAGTAGAATCTATCTATAGGTGTACTGGATTATTTTGCTAGTGCATTGTACGTTGCATACCTACTTATGTGCATCTCTTTCTCTGTAGTCGGTCCCTTATGACAGAGGATCGTGGTCTGATGAGCATATTCAAAAGCGCACGAAATGCCTCCAACCGCGCCTATCCATCGCCAGCCCATAGGCGTAGGAAGAGGGGGGCCGGGTGGGCCGTGCCCACCCCAGAATGGTCTGGTGCCCAGCCCAGGATGGGGTACTCACTGGCTGTACATTGGCGATTGACTCGGCTTCATCGGCCACCTCAGGGGCCAGGCCCCCCCTGGAAAATAGCCCTAGATACGCCAATGCCCAGCCTCACTGCGTCGCAGAATCAGTTGGATGGCGCAACCTTCAACTGGTCGGTACATCTGGTTGGTCCGTCCTCTTGACCTCTTGCCATGTACCTTGCCCACTATGACAAGTTTTTCCAAAGTGTCGCACTAGACTGTACTGACTGACTGCAGAAACCACCACATACAAAGTGAAATATTTCCTAAACTGCTGACCCTATTCCGATTAGAATTCGTTCAAGCGAAGCGTAGTAGCGATTTCAAAACTTCATTTGATAAGTTTTGCTTAGAAAAAGCAAGCTATTATTCTCTTATTATATTATTCGAAAAGCCGAGAAAATCCGTGCGAAGCCGGGGCGCGTAATAACTTACCTAGCTAGTAGGAAATAAGTAGAATACTACGTCAATAATGTGCTAAACAAAAACACTGTTAGTCGCTAAAAATATCCTTCAATGAAGCTATAAATACGAATCTATATCTTTTTATCCTCATTACCGTCTCTATTCAGAAACGTCGTAAGTACGTTTCTAAAATTTTCCTGTTACGTTAGCATTGCGTGTATTGATCGAGGTGAGGCTTACCTATTAAAACTATACAAACGGGGCTTAGATTTACAAATGATTATATGTTAATGTTATAGTAGATTTCTGATAAGAGTTACAATAGTTGATCTACCCACTAATCTTCAATGGGTAGACTGGCGAGCGCCGGGAGACCCACACAGGCCCTCAATCCCCTGTAACGTGCGTAATAAAAAAAGATATGAGACGTAGTCAACCATGATAAAATCATGACAATATCATGCAAATATTATGTTCCATTCACACTAGCGTCGTTAACTGCGTATACTGTATTTCCGTTGTACCCATTGACGGAAAAAGCGATCAGCATACTGCTTATATTGGCATAGCGAAGTAAAAGAAAGAAAGAAAGAAAGAAAGAAAATATTTATTACAAAGAACGCCACGATATAATAATTTACATTTTACACAAAAAAAAAGACTAAAACGACTTTGTTTTTATTTGGCAGCCGTAATGGTACGGATTTCCGAACTCTGCTTCTGTTATTATTGAAATATACCTCCAAGGGGCGCCAATTGGCTCCCGAGACAGTCCAACCATTAGGAGGCACACCTAACGAGTTGCGATCTCGTTGCGGTGCTGAAATTCAGCTTCAAAGTACGAATACGGTCGCCCATCCAGTTCCCGGACACTGCGAACACTGGCTGGACGTGTGTTACACAGCCAGTAGTGCCGCTTCTTCTAATTATTATGGTTTTATTTATCACGCAAGAGGTCCCGGGTTCGATTCCCGGCCGGGCAGAAATTGAAATGATGAATTTTAATTTCTGTTACGGGTCTGGGTGTTCTATATATAAATAAGTATGTATTTAAAAAGTATTTAAGTAGTATACCAGTTATCTAGCACCCATAGTACAAGCTTTGCTTAGTTTGGGGCTAGATGGCGCTGTGTGAATTTGTCCACGAATATTTATTATTATTATTATTATTTGTATATTAATTTCCCTATCCATTGTTCCAGAGAGACCTCGCCCCCGTCGCCCCTAGGCGATGAGAAGGAGTCCAAAATGAGTCAGATACAGTTCTCCGCGCCCTACGACAAGCAAGACAGCACAGTGAGTATAAAATTCATACTAATTTATACAAAGAAGGGAAAACCTCGACAACTTTATTGACAGATCTGACAATCTCCAATTTGAAAGACAAAAGCCGGTCGACCATCGATCAAAAGCACAAGCAAAAAAATAATTTTGCCAGTCTAACCATGAACCAGTCAAACAATGAACTTTCCAATATTTTCGATCAAAAGCCTTCCGCGCTCTAGGGAGGTGCGCACCCGTAGTGATGTCCATCGTTTATCAATACTTACATGAAGCTCACGCCTCTGTCCCACAGGTGGGGATAAAAATCAAATTAAATCCTAATTATCTCAGCGTCCATATCCCGGTTATGCTCTCGCGCGCGCGGGCCCGGGGTCCGCCTCGACCTTGATTCACGATTGAGCAGATTAGGTAATTACAGTGGAGCGACGGCTATCTTACCTCCATGACCCTGCTACCAGAGAAACCTGATCGGATCATGGTTACACATTCAGCGTGAATGTGCAGATTTCAAAACAATGGTTTCCTTTATCGTATGAGCATCGGCTAGTGTTCAACTAATGTACGTAACTCAGAAAAGAGTCATTGGTACGCGGTGCCACTGGGATTCGAACCCGGCAACCTCTCGCTTACGAGTCGGACGCCATAAACACGATATCAACATTCGCGACACGAGTTTCAGTTTGTTAAAATGCCTTGCTGCCACGCAGAGGTTTGATTCCCGGCCGGGCAGAAATTGAAATGATAAATTTTAATATCTGTTACGGGTCTGGGTGTTGTATGTATAATAGGTATGTATTTAAAAAAAATGGCGCTGTGTGAATTGTCCAAGCATATTTTTTTTTTTTATTCAGTTTTTAACTCTTTAATAGCACCTTAAAATCCATTCAACGTAGCACTGCAAGTGCGTAAAACCACATATTGTAAACACGCCCATATATGTGTCCTTCATTTGTTTGTTCCTCAGAGGAAATAATGTTTGTTTTATGCTCGCCTTTTACGATTGAACGACCGATTGTTTTAAAGCCTATATGAAGGTACTATTGCAAGTACACTTGGAACGATCCTGCCCTCGGGGAAGGAAAACTATTTTACACATCAAATCAAATCCCCTACATAGTGTGGCTCCCAGCCACAGTGTTTTTTTTTTATGTCATACGGTAGGCAAACAGGCAAGCGGGCCACCTGATGGAAAGTGGTCACCATTGCCTATAGACATTAGCAACACCAAGAGTATCGCTAATGCGTTGCCCACCTCTATAACACGTTGCTCTGGCAGCAAAAAGCAAATGCCACTCCACTGCCAAACTGGACTATCCCATGGGATCGTTCAAGAGGTATATTAGAGGTCTCTTTAGCGGCGGGCAACGCATTGGTAACTCCTCTGGTGTTGCTGAAGGCCATGGGCGGCAGTGACCACTGTCCATCAAGTGGCCCGCTTGCTTTGCTGTATAACATAAAAAAATACGGAACGAATACTTAAGAGGAAGCTTGAAAGGCTCCAAGTGGTGACAAGATTCAAACTAGTGTCATGCTTCGGCTATATTATGCGGAGAGAAGAAAATCATGTCACCAAAAGGGTATTGAATATGAATGTGGATGGATACACAGGAAAGGGAAGACCAAAGAAAATATGGATGGATTGTGTGATGAGGGATATCAGTGAGAGAGAGTTGAGCGTAAAGATGACAGCGGATGGGGATGAATGGAGTAAGAAAACGTACTGTGTTTACCCCAAATTAATGGGGTAAGGGTAGGAAAACGATTAAATTAAATCAAATAATTTATTTGTACAATAAGATGTTACACGTTTAGAGTTAAAGAATATGGATCACTAATGGGGTAGTGGCATACGAAATATTGTAGCCAACTATTAAATAATTATAAATTAAATTACATATTTTGGTATTCAAAATACAGGCATGTGAGCATTAACATTTTTATATTTAGTTAAATATAATCTATACATAGCGTAAAACAAAGTCGCTCCCGCCGTCTGTCCCTATGGCCGGATTTTAATGCGGTCTTCTACAAAAGATAGAGTGATTCATGAGGAAGGTTTATGAACAAGAAAAAAAGTGTAGATAAGGCAAAAATAGGTATAAGTGAACGAAGTCTCGCCTGGTCCACCTATTTACCTATATTATATATCCCCACGTTTATGTTCATAACCTTCTCAACGCCACTACCGTAGTCTCTTCCGCTCAACTTGGACATGTATGAGACAAAGCGAAGCGATAAATAACTAATTAATTGGTCATCAAACTCGATTCAAACCAAACACTTCCTACTTTGAATAACAATATCCTCTTTCTGGAATGATGACAAAGGTTTATCGTGATTTATCGTGATGAATCATGAGACGCCACACACGTGGTCGTGGTGGGTTTAGCTGGTTGGGTCTCTAATATAAAATAAATAAATAAATGAGGTTTCATTTCATTTATTGCGTTCCACAAGTTTTCAAAAGATTTCACAATTCCACACATTAATATCATCTTAGTATTTAGAAGTGTTTCATTGTTGCTTTTTTTTAATGAAAATTTATGTCTAAAATTTATACTATTATTACTACTGGCAAAAACTGGTTAATGGCTTATGAATATCCTTATTATTAAGTACAGAATATGTTTATTGTTGTTGTAAATTTTCCGAATAAGCTAAAATAAAATATTTTTGGACAATTCACACAGCGCCATGTAGTCCCAAAGTAAACAAAGCTTGTATTATGGGTCCCAAAAAACTGATTAACTAGTTATATATTTTTATAAGTACATACTTAGTTATTATACAATATAATACCCAACCCGTAACAGCAATTAAAATTCATTATTTCAATTTCTGCCCGGCCGGAAATCGAACCTCCCATCTCTGCGTCTAATAATAATATACCCGTCACCGCCAATCGGCGGCGACGACGGCGGCGGGGTGCCAATCGGCTTTCGAGACTGATCAACCAGTCTCAGGGTCCCCAGCGGAAGACCTTGGTGAACCTCGTCGAACCAACGTTATGAGGAGACACACCTAACGAGTGGCGAGCTCGTTGCAGTGCTGAAGTTCGACTAGCCTCAAAGTACGAAACGGTCATCCATCCAGCTCCCGAACTCTGCGAGCGTCGCTTAACCTTGGTTATCATTCTCGCAAGCACGCTGCCACTCGACCAGTGCCCCTTGTGTTTCAAACTCAAATTTTCGGCAATAATTTCAAATGGTTGCATTGTAATTATGCAGACAACAATAGGTATTGTTTGGTCAATCATTTTGAACTTTAAGCAAGTTCAAACGAAACATAGTTTCATAGCAAGCTTTTATCGCGCGTTCTCTATATCAGTCAATACTAGTCTATATTTTTTTTACCAGTAAGGTGGCAAACAAGCTTGCTTTCTTAAAGAACTCCAGGGAAAACTTCTCCAGATAGTTAAACTATTGGGTACGTTACTTCCATGGCAATAGTCGTGACAGATTCAGTCAGACAGTGTTAAGCATTACGTTAGGTATCCAATAGTGATATTTTTGTCAGGATAGATTCAATGCTTTGTAGTTGGCACCTCAGTCAAACCCATGAACCGACACGCATATACAAAAAGGTTAATGAATTTGGAAGAAGCGAGAGAGATTTCAGAGAGTCAGGACTACGGTCCACTTGCTACAGCAATTGGAACAATGTGGGGCCTAATTCTTGCGCTGTGACATCTCGAATACGATTTTTTTTATAGCCACATATCACATTGAAATATCTATTGCAGCCAAAAATATTTTCTCAACTACCTTTGACAGTCTTATATAGTCGAAGATTAATATCAGTGACGTTTTAATATAGCTTTTCGCTAAAGAAAATGTCGAATTGGAGATTTCACAGCGCGAGAATCTCTGCCTACTGCAATGGGAAAAAGTCGTAACATTATAATGGTAAAGTCTCCGTTCAAGATATGCGTCGAAATCCCCTTCTTAAACTAAAATTAATGTCACTCCAAATTTTTTTTTTCAAGAGTAGAGCTCGTCTAGTCTAAAATGACGCGCCCCACTACTAAGTGAGTTGATTTCGACGTGTGAGTGCAAATATTAATAACGACACTTCATCTGTGTGGGAGCGTCGACTGCTCCAATCGAACGACGCGAGCTCCTACGTTGGTGTCTCACCGGCCACTGAATGACCAATTACAACGGCATTTGTATATGTATATCGTCCATATTTTAAACTTGCTTGTGTGCGGTAATGCGATAGTGGGGCGCGTCATTTTAGATTAGTCGAGCTCTACCAGAAGGTACAAAATGTTCCTCTGCCTGTTACACAGAACTCGTTACATATCCTCCGCGTTTAGCGTGTCCAGAATGTAAAATAGGCATCGTGCAGCCTTTATATTTAAGCGATGTATCAATTGTATGAATAGACAATTTATATTTCGCAGTACCGAAACTCATAGTCTTTCCTCCTCGTCATAAATCATAGGATAACAATTACATTAGTATACATCATCATCATCATCACAGCCCGTAACAGTCCACTGCAGGACTTAGGGATCCACGAAAAGGGAGGTTATTGACATAATCTCCACGCTTGGCAGGCGGGTTGGAGATCGCAGTGTTTAAATATAACAATGAAAAATGCTGCTGCCCATTTTCCAGACTACGGAGACTCTTGATCTTTTGCCTCGAAAACATTAGTCGCCTTCTACGACACCCATGAGTGTAAGGGGTTGGTGCTATTCTACTCTGCCGGACACCACACGGCCAATCGGTCACACGGTCTGCCGGACACCACGGAAATATCTATTGCATCCAAAAAATATTTTCTCAACTACCTTCGACAGTCGTTTATTGTCAAAGATTAATATCAGTGACGTTTTAATATAGCTTTTCGATAGATAAAATGTCGAATTGGAATTATCACAGCGTGAGAATCTCTGCCTACTGCTATGGGAAAAAGTCGTAACATTATAATGGTAAAGTCTCCGTTCATGATATGCGTCAAAGGTTTCCCCTTCTTAAACTAAAATTAATGTCAATCCAAATTTATTTTTTTCCAAGATTAGAGCTCGTCTAGTCTAAAATGACGCGCCCCACTACTTAGTTGATTTCGATGTGTGAGTGCAAATATTAATAACGACACTTCATCTGTGTGGGAGCGTCGACTGCTCCAATCGAACGACGCGAGCTCCTACGTTGGTGTCTCACCGGCAACTTAATGACCAATTACAACGGCACTTGTATATGAATTGCGTCCATATTTTAAACTTGCTTGTGTGCGTTAATGCGATAGTGGGGCGCGTCATTTTAGATTAGTCGAGCTCTACCAGAAGGTACAAAATGTTCCTCTGCCTGTTACACAGAACTCGTTACATATCCTCCGCGTTTAGCGTGTCCAGAATGTAAAATAGGCTCGTGCAGCCTTTGTTTTTAAGCGATGTATCAATTGTATGAATAGACAATTTATATTTCGCAGTACCAAAACTCATAGTCTTTCCTCCTCGTCATAATTCATAGGATAACAATTACATTAGTATACATAATCGATCATAAAGCGAATGCCTGTGACAGATGCGTCAGTTGTCGCCCAGCCATGGTGCAGAAGTGATAGCAGTGAACTGTTCCTATTTAATACGAATTAGACGCGTGTTTAGTTCTCTTATTGTTTTCTTGAATAGCTATTGTATTTGGCTTACGTATTATCGATTATGAGACTCCAAATGGTGAGTGTTGTTGTTTAGCTTTGTTTGTTGGTTGCCCCGTAATGTTTTGTGATGCAAATCGTGGTGCTGTTACTTCCTATTATGTTATTACTAGTTCCGCCGTATTGTTATGGTGTTATCACAATAATGTTGTTGTTTATAAGAATTCTAGCTCTTTAAGTGTTATGACGACTATTATCGTTCGATATTCGATAGCCACCGAGACGGAAGGCTTAATGTGTCCTCCAGTTCATGACCACGAAGCGCGTGGCGATCTTTTAATCTATATCTAGATAGGTATGTGCTATTTAAAAAGCAGAAAGCTCATTGGTACAAGGTCGTGGGAGTCAACCTAATGTACATATAGTTGAACACTAACCGATGCTTTTACGGTAAGGGAAAATAGCGTGATGAAACCTGCATATTCAGGCAACTGAATGTGTAACTATGATCCAATCTGGTCAGGTTCATCTGGTAACAAGGTCACGGAAGTCAGATGGCAGTCGGTCCACTGTAATTAGCTGAGCTGCCATTCCAGGATCATTGTCAAGGCGGACCCTAGCATTGATTCGAACGGTTTTCAATTTAAATTTCCGGCACGAAAACTTCATTATTTTGATGCATGATGCTGATTTTTCCTATTGTTGAACCGTACTCTTTCGGTGTTGCCAATGTAATTTCCAAAATATTGAATATTTCATGCCGAAAATCATAATGCGCTGAGCACTACAACTTGGGTATTTAAGACAAGAATAGGTGAATAGGTACTTAATAACCACAGTGTTTCCTTTGGACTGTGACATGGGATCGTTCAAGAGGTATATTAGAGGTTTCTTCAGAGGCGGGCAACGCAGTCTGACCCCCCTGGTGTTGCTGATGTCCATAGGCGGCGGTGACCACTTCCCAACAGGTGGCCCGCATGCCTGTTTGTCTGCCGGATAACATAAAAAAGAATAGACAGGTATGCGCCATCCTAGACTGCATCTGTACTTAACATCAGGTGAGATGGCAGTTAAATACCTGTCTATATTCTATAAGCGTTGTTGGTCTTCCGCGTATATCTAATGTCCAAATCAATAAATAATATCTGTATCTAAAACATCAGCTAACAACAGTTCCTCTCCACCAGCAAACATGGCAGAAGCGCCAGCAGGCGGTGTGCGTGCGGCACGCGTTCAAACACTATGGCTCGAACAAGCGGCCCAACCATGTGCTGAGCAACCTCAACATGACCGTCGCCAAAGGCACCATGTGAGTATACACCATGTCTTTTTGTGTTCTAAGAGATGTTACTTACGACGTGTACCTTCCTGTTGATGAAGGAATTTGGAAAATCCAAGCATCAGGCAAGACGTAAGCTTGTTTGCCATCATCATCATATTAGCCAGAAGACGCCCACTGCTAGACATAAGCCTCCCCCAGAGATCTCCACACAGGCCGGTCCTGTGCATTCAGAATCCAGCTGGTACCTGCGATTCTTACCAGGTCGTCGGTCCACCTTGTGGGAATACTGTTTGCCAACTTAGTAGTATAAAGAAAAGCAGCTTAGGCGTTTCGGAGACTACCCTCAATATCCAAAGTTATTTCCTCTTTATAGTATTAACAAAGACTAGCTTTTTCTCGCGACTTCGTGTAAAAATCACTTAAATCAAAAACTACAAAATATACTACAAGCAGCTACAATCGCAAAATTTCATAAAAAACAAACATCCTGACGACCTGAGTTGACGACCTGAGTGGTTCAATGGTCAACATGTCCCGGGCCACGCAAAAGGTCCCGGGTTCGATTCCCGGCCGGGCAGAAATTGAAATGATGAATTTTAATTTCTGTTACGGGTCTGGGTGTTCTATGTAAAATAAGTATGTATTTAAAAGTATTTAAGTAGTATATCAGTTATCTAGCACCCATAGTACAAGCTTTGCTTAGTTTGGGGCTAGATGGCGCTGTGTGAATTTGTCCACGAATACGAACGAATATATCCATCCTTATAAACTTTCGCATTCATACTACAATACACAGTGACACTCGCCTTTTCAGGTATACTTTTGTAATGATTAAAATTCAATTACTTTTGTCAAGTACTTAAACTACAGAATCGTCTGCCTGAAGATGACTAATTCGAAACTGGTTGCAATTTAAATTGCATTTGCAATTGAAATTTGATTAATCAAATTTGTATAAGAAATTGGAACTAGTGTACAAAAAGGTGATTTAATTCATAATAAACTATAGACGTAAAAACGCACACAAAATAATATAGATAGGTATCTTAAAAGTTTATTCATCATATAACAGTTGTTTTAGTTAAGAAGTAGGTAGGTGCGACTTGTATAATGTATGGAAACCCAATGGATTATAATTCCAATTAATTCATGAGTAACACTTTGACGCTTGTCTCGCTCGACCACCAACTAACTAACCCAAGACGTGTCTACATTTTAATTTGTCAAACTAATGTAACTATCTCGATCTCTGTTAGCTAACAAACCAGTAAAACGTGTTCTTTTGCTTAATTTACGGATAACCGGGTATAATTTTTATATCTACACTCATAGCTTAAAGTTCCAATTACATTTTCGATAACTGTCGTTTAAGGATAGTCTTTTTTCACATCAATCTATAAAAAAATTTTAAACATATTTTATAAAAGAGTATTTCCCATACTCTCTTTTCATTACAACGGTATCATAAAATAACTTTTTAATTTTAATACAACTACAACACCTTCATTGTTTAATTTCTGGTCGGGCGCGGTTAATTGGCTGAATACCGTGCCTAATCCGAATTATGCCATTATCTGTGTATGGAGAGTTAGTGAACTAGGCTGTATAGAATTTTTTAGCTTAACAGATTTTTTTTTCTCATTGTTGCTGTTTATGTGTGTGAATGGTTTTTCTTTCTTGTTTGAGACAAATAACTAGAAAAATGTGAAAGTAGTGAAGTGAATTTAATGCCGCTTGATATCCTCGACGCGGCAACAGAAATGACTTAGGTACTTCTAGCAAAGCTGAGAAAATTATAGGTACGAAATTTTACCATGAAAATATGAGTGTAGATAAAATAGTGTATGCAACTGCGTATAACTAGGTAATAAAACACTAGTGTCAAAGTATTATCACTCATGTTTTAATAACCCTTTTTTATATGCGAGTTGTACAATCAACTATTTATATTAGAAGAAATCAACCGAGCATTCAGTAATAAATTAGCCCAAAACCGGTTCTATGCCGTTAGCAGAACCTTCTGCATGTGAGAAATAATAAGGAGTTCAAAAAACTTGCCTTGATAATTAGCAAGATAGCGCAGAATTTACTCACTTATTAACAGGGGCTGTGTTTGTTTTGCCAACGAACCGTTTAAAGGTCATAGAGCAATGACCATCTCATACTTTTTCTTCAATTTACATTCAATCATCGCTATCGATAACCCTTGGTTACGCTGTTTCAATAAGCAGTTTTCCAATAGGTATATAAAGCATTCCTAACCACTCACTAGATGGCGCCCCGACAATTTTGGTAATTGATAATCGCTTGAAATAGGGTCTTAGCAAACAGGATATAAACACTGGGTACGTTGTATTGGATAATATTGTATTTGTCAATAGTTTTCAATATATAATATGTTGTAATAATAATGGAACATAGTGCCAACTTCTATAATTATTTCATTTTACATTTCGTTCAACCTTTAACAGTTATGTTTATATTAATAAACATTTTATTTTTAAGTTTAGTATTAGTTGGCTGCATGAAATCACTGCCACCATCATCAGATAAAAAAAAGATTACCAAAATTGTAGGAGCGCCATCTATTGATGCTTTTTGAAACCAACTATCAATAGCTACTGGAAAACTCCTCATTAGGTAAACGTCATCAACATTATCATCTGAGAGCGGTCAGTCCCGGCTTCTGCCAAGGTTCGCTTTTCTATTATTTCTTCTCCGCTTCGACCGGTCTTCGGCTCCGTAAGCCGTTGGCTCTCGCATCCGATTCGGCGATATCAATTCATCGCTTGCTGTGTGGTTGAATATCATACAAATTCTTCTATGTACGTAAATTTTCTCGAATCGACTTCAATTAAAATAAATTCATTTATTTTGATAAACATAAATTTACACGTCAAATGTCATTAAATTCTTGAGTAGTCATTATTCTTAAAATAATATTGCAACAGATAAAAAAAATCACAATCTTAATGTCATTTGGTTAGTTACACAGATTAACGTATTTTGTCCAAGGGAGTTAATTACAAATTACTTCATCTCGTACTATTGCACCACAGAAATCAAAAATAGATAAATAAATAGAAATGCCATGTGGGACATAAAACTATCGAGAACCCTATCACCAACTTGGTGACTACTGCGCATAACTTTACTACTCCGCAATAACAGTCAGGTGTCAGGGGGGCGAATCCCGCCATGTGACATTTCAAACTCGATATTTTTTCTAGCCCAAAAACTGTATTAAAACGTGACTGAAATTTGATCTTCGACAATATACGACTGTCTTAGATAGTTTAGAAAATAGTTTTGGCTGCAATAGACATTTCAATGTCATTATTAATAAAGATTAAAAAAAAACATCTTGGCGTTACTGTCCCGGTTGTGCTCTCGCGCACGAGGGCCCGGGGTCCGCCTCGACCGTGATCCAGGATTCGACAGATCAGGTAATTACAGTGGAGCGACTGCCATCTGACCTCCATGACCCTGCTACCAGGGAAACCTGACCAGATTGGATCATGGTTACACATCCAGTCGCCTGAATGTGCAGGTTACATCACGATGTTTTCCCTCACCGTAAGAGCATCGGTTAGTATCAACTAATGTACATAACTCAGAAAACAGTCATAGGTACATGGCCGGAGCGGGATTCGAACCCGGGACCTCTGGCTTACGAGTTGCATACTCTAACCGCTCGGCCACCGACGCTCTATTATTAATAAAGATATGTGTCTAGAAATAAAATGTCGAATTCGAGATGTCAGCGCGAGAATTAGGCCCCAGATACTATAGGCAAAAGATGACTATCGCTTAAAATAATCGACGACAAATTCACAAATCTATTGACTAATCTCATTTTGAATTCTATGCATTGAACTGACTGATCACCATAATCCCCATCACAGTTTTCCCACTTCCGCCTGCCCATCTGCCAAATTACGGCGGCAAATGGTTGGCGACCCCTGCCTCGGGCTTCCGCTACATTTTCGCCAGCAAGCCAAGGACTCATAACAAAAGATTGTTAACCTCTGACTGTTAACTGTCCATTGTCTGTCCGATTGTCTTTGCATAGTTTCGCAGCGTGTCACCAGAATGGTTAGTACGCTCGTGTGGTTACCATTAGTCTTTGTAGGCGATAGCGGCAGGGGTAATGGTTTTTGGGATGGAGTTACGTTGCGGTTGCAAAAATGTGCTCAGATAGATCCTTACTGTTAGGTATTTTGGTACATTAGTAGTAGAAAATTTAGTTATTTTTAACTATTTATTGCACCGTGGTTAACTATTTTGGCCGTGTGGTGTCCGGCAGAGTAGAATAGCACCAACCCCATACACTCGTGGGTGTCGTACAAGGCGACTAATGTTTTCGAGGCAAAAGATCAAGAGTCTCCGTAGTCTGGAAAAGGGGCAGCAGCATTTTCCATTGTTATATTTAAACACTGCGTACTCCAACCCGCCTGCCAAGCGTGGGCGAGGCCCTAAATCCTGCAGTGGACTGTTACGGGCTGTGATGATGATTTATTGCACACAATAAAGAAATCTAGAGAGATAGATAGATAGAACGACTCTTTATTGCACACAAAATTATAAAAAAGAAAATTTAGCAGGACTATTCAAACATTGTGCAAAGATAACATAGATAGACACAATAGGTACTACTTATTTCTAAAAGAAATTTCTTCCAGCAGGCCTACGTAAGGGAGATGTATAGCTAAGAAATTGTCAAAAAATTACCTCAATGTTCTTTTTTGTTTTGAATTATTTATGTTACTAATGATACGTGTCCACGGCATGACTTTGTAAAATTTAGTACTTTTTTCTTGTAATTGACATTTTACATATGAATATATTAGTTTATCACGAAAATGTTATAATATTGATACTATGTAAAATAATTTAAAGATTAATGAGATAATATTAGTGAGATCTGTAACTTCTTAAATTTGTAGTGCCTCGAGAAGGTGTCTGATAAGCCGCTCATTGTACATGCCACCACCTATGTATGTATATACCAGAATGCAAATAAATAAATACTGAATACTAAATATAATAAAAAAAGGTAATAAAATACATGAGAAGCCTGGCCATGAGGGATATCGCGGGTAATGTGCTTATTACACTTGGCCAAATTCAGTCGACTAAATTCAGAAGCAAAAAGCTTGAGACAAAATCAAAGTGGAATGTATTGCTCATAGAATTAGGACTATTTTTACTCGGTTCGGCTTTCCAAAAGATGGAGGAAGGAGGCGAGATGACTTTTGGAAAGCGGAGTGACGCATTACAATTACATAAGTGGTACAAAATTTACCTTATTTTATGAGCAATACTATAGTTGAAGGACTTTGATTTCTCTCACGCTTTCTGTTCCTGAATTGTGGTACCTGGAGAGGTTTTCCCTGGAGAGTACAACATGGAGTTCTTCAAGAATGGGGTGAAAACGTTCTACCGTGTCGGCAACGCGTGGGTAATGCCCCTGGTCTTGCAAACGTCCATAGGCTGCGGTGACTGCTTACCATCAGGCGGGTCGTAAGCTTGTTTGCCACCTCAGAGGAATAAAAATAAGTAAGATAACCTTGTAATGTAAGCAAGTACAGTCCCTAATATATAAGTACGTAAAACTTAAGTATAACGTACTATACAAATGGTTACAGGCATCTACCTATTTTAGTATGGTGACGCTGAATGTGCGAATTGTCGTGCTACTATTATTGGCTATACCATGCGAATGATAATAAAACTATCTGCTTTTAACACGGTAATAGAATTTGCAATATAATACAATTTGCATATTGGCGAGCCCAATATAACCCAAGTTTGGATCAGAACAATAGAATACAAAATAAACTTATTATAATAAATTATAAACGTGCTTCAGCACGAAGAAAAATAAATCAACTAACACAACATAAAAACTGATATTTAAAAAATGACACAATACTGTTGTATATATATATGTATGTGTAATGTAGGTAGGACAAAGGGACCAGCATTATGATTCGACGAAACTGAAGCGCTGGTTTTCAGTTAACGTTCCCGAGTTAGGTACAGTCGAAAATACTGTATATATGTAATTACAGGTATACTGTATACCATATCATTACATGACACTGTTTTAACGAGTCCAGTATTATCAAAGCTGTTAAGTATCTTACTCGTAGCATGTGCATATTAATAATAATAATAATAAATAAAACATTTATTTCGGAAAGTATCCATATCAGTTAGGTAAATACAAAATAGTTTATAATTAGTAGGTACATTTATTTATTGATACCCCGACCATGCTCACGCCCGACGCATCCACACTACCCCACGGCAGTATGTAGCTGCAACCAGCGCGGCAGCATCGGAGAATCCCATCTGTTCGCCAACACGTTCACGATGCCATTCGGACTATCGCGAGACCGCCGCAACAGTGACGCGCACCGCTTGCGTATGATAGTAAAAAAGCAATCTGTCCGTGCCTCCGCAAACATCGCCGAGGCACTGCAGTATCATTAACAGCTTATAGCAGTCCGCTCCTGGAGATTTTGATATGATATGAGCCTTATCTGACCTTTAGTGTCGCGGAGATTACACCACGATTGGCAGACGGGTTAGATACGCATTGTCTTACCAGAAACACACTTACTTGAGAGAACTTAACAGAATACGCTGTTGCCCATTTATAAAAACCAACCGAACTGAATTGAAACCTTGATATCATCTAAGTTTTGATACAAAACAGAGCTTTGCACTCCCTTTTAGCGCTCCGTCGGCTAGCTACCATTCTCCTTCGCTCTCTCTTCTATTTCGTCTTCTGCTCCTATTCCTTCTCCATGGTCCTCATGCGGTACCATCTACGAGTACATACTACTGAAATCGTTTATCGGCATTCCTTTTCGCTTTTCCATAGTCAAGTAAAACATACCTATAAGGTCTATCCATAGCTTATTAGATTAGCCACGTTGTATTAGTTCTCGTAAATCGCTTGACGTCCTATCCTATCACACTATGTTGCTAATTCGTCTATAAATATGGGTTTGTACCTACAAGATAAAGTATTTTGGAAACTCCTCTGACTAAAGTCAAAGTCAAATAATTTTATTCAATTCAGGTTTTACATAAAACACTTATGAATGTCAGTTACAATCACAAAAAAATGCTATGTGCGGTGTGGGCCCGGTAACGTTATGTGAGGTGGTGTGCGGTCCGTGACGCAAACGCCGCGTATGGCTGATGGCCCTGTTGCCAATCATCATCACAGCCCATAGATAACAGTTCACTGCAGGACTTAGAGCCTCTCCCACGAATGGGTAGATTATTGCCATAGTCTCCACGCTTGGCAGGCGGGTTGGAAATTCCAGTGTTATAAATATAACGATAGAAAACGCTGCTGCCCATTTTCCAGTCCCCGAGACTAGATCTATTGCCTCGAAAACATTAGTCGCCTTGTGCGACACCCACGAGTGCAAGGGGTTAGTGCTATTCTACTCTGCCGGACACCACACGGCCTGCCTAGCCTGTTGCCAATGCCTATTGAAAAAAAGCAAAAGACCATAGTCGCACGACCGGTGCCAATTACGACAGCGTTCCTCTGCGTCTGCGGGACCTCTTTCCTGATACCTATCATCACAGGTTTTTGTATTGTTCTGTTTATTTCTTGGACTAATAGCCTTTCCAATAATTCAGTTACAAATATAGCGGTAGTATTAAATCGTTAGAATGCCTTATGAGCAAAATGACGTCAGTGTCTACTGGGCGGACGTCAAATGTATTTCTATGACGACACAAGGACTTAATAGGCGCTTGTTAATTATAGTCGAAGTACGTCACGTAACGTAAAGCTGGAGTCCGAAGTGGCAAGGATAAAAGGAGATGTATGAAAGAGTAGTGGATATATGCGGTGCTAGGGAGTTGTGTCAGGACAGAGCAAAATGGCGGTCCATAGTCTCTGCCTGCCCCACCTGTGGGACACAGGCGTGAGCTTTATGTATCTATGTTATTATAGTTCATTTACAAGTAAATAGCTTTAATCAGGTATAACTTTATGAATGGAGTAGTTATCACAATAAGATGATACCAGTTAGCTTAATGTTGTTTGATTATACCTACAAAGTTTCATTGTAATCGGATTTACCATTTCCAAGAAATCGAAAATTTACCTTGTATGAAAATTACAGTGGACGTCTTTTTCACCAAACGCCAATTTCATAGGATCTAGTATGTACAATTGGAGCGTCGGTGGCCGAGTGGTTAAGGTATCCGACTCGTAAGCGAGAGGTACCGGGTTCGAATTCCACTGCGGCCATGTACCAATGACTCGTTTCATTAAGAAAGACAAAATTGGCCCAGGTAGTCGCGCGCGAGAGCACAACCGGGACATTAACGTCAAGATGACCACACAGTATTCTAGTTTACACTACATGGTCAGTAGTATAAAGACACATGACGACCTGAGTGGTTGCTTAATACGTCTGCCACGCAGAGGTCATGGGTTCGATTCCCGGCCGAGCAGAAATGGAAATGAAGAGTTTTAATTTCTGTTACGGGTCTGGGTGTTATATTTATAATAAGTACGTATTTAAAAATACATATAAGTAGTTTATCAGTTTTCTAACACCCATAACACAAGCTTTGCGTACTCTGGGGCTAGATGGCGCTACGTGAATTTGTCCAATCATATTTATATTGAATTTGAGTCCTTCTTCACGATTAATGAGTCACGTTCTCATTTATTCACATCTGGAAATACCCCACAAGTCTTTAAACCACCGCTAGCGTTGCCGAATGGAATATTACTTCGGTGTGGCAACGGAATGACTGTGCGGTGTCAGTCTCAATGACGGTTAGGAAACCACATCCGACGATCAGGCGAGTGCTTAGCGATTTACCGCTTGTTTGTTGATGCTAGCGGTGTAGGGTAGCTACGCAAGCAAATAATAAAATTAATAAACATCTTGGCGTTAATTTTTTTTTTTATGTCATACGATTGGCAAACAGGCAAGCGGGCCACCTGATGGAAAGTGGTCACCACTGCCTATAGACATTAGCAACACCGAGACTATCGCCAATGCGTTGCCCACCTCTATAACACGTTACTCTGGCAGCAAAAAGTCAAATATCCCTCCACTGCCAAAGCCACGGTTCCCCAAATTCCCACCCCATGGAGCTCTGGAAACCTTACTCACCCCGTTAATGTCCCGGTTGTGCTCTCGTGCACGGGGGCACGGGATCCGCCTTGACCATTATACAGGATTTGGTGGATCAGATAATTACAGTACAGCCACGCGAAGCAAATACGTGAGGCATTTCATCTTAGTCCTCACAGTGACAACCTGCGGTTCTACATTTTGGTTGCCTGCGACCTAAGTGTATGAATTGTTGATGTTATGGGTGACAGTTACCATTTACCATCAGGTGGACTGTCTGCTCGTTTTTCACTGAATGGCATAAAAAACTCATCCGTGCGATCAGGCGAATGTGTTTAGCGATTGGGTTAGCGGTGTGGGGTAGACGCGATGCAGAGGAACTAAAGCAAATACGTTATGTAAGAATATGCTGACAAAGAAAGTCTACGCATCGGAACATATAAAATTGAATGAAACTTGGTGGGCAGGTGGAGTGCCTATGCTATTCATTCGCGCTCAATCCCAACCTAGGGCTAGATAATCACATTTGAAAAATCTATGGTAAAGATTTGTATTTGGTTGCGGAGCAAGTCTGGCTGTATCGCCCGAGATATAAGTTTTGGTCCCGTTTCCTTTCCACATTTATAAATCTACTCATACTTTTAGAAGAGTACGACAACCTAAGTGGTTCAGTTGGTAAACATCATCATTTGTCACGCAAAGGTTCTGGGTTCAATTGCAGGCCGGATAGAAATTGAAATGATAAATTTTAACTTCTGATACTATTCTGGATGTTTTATGTATACTAAGTATGTGTTAAAAAATATATAAGTAGTTTGTCAGTTGTCTGGCACCCATAACACAAGCTTTGCTTACTTTGGGGCTAAATTTGGGGCGAAAAATGCCACTGGGAACCCTATAATTGTCTCCGTGTTTTATGTACTTTTTTTTGTGTTTGTCGTGTCGTCCTTTGTAATAAATATTTTCTCTCTTTCTTTCTTAAATGACGCTGTGCAAATGGTCAAGCATATTTATATTATTTATTATGTTATAATTATCAAAATTGCTTGACAAGAGCAAAAATCTCTCTCTCACCTCACTACACCAGTTTAACACGAAATTTGTTGACGTATTAGAAAAACCCTGTAATTAAACCAACACGCCAGATTTCTCTGGTAAACGTTGAACTGACTTTGTCACATTATAAACATAACATACACATAGCAGGAAATCGTGTGCGTCATCAAATCTAACACGGAAGTTGTATTATAGACAGACGTATAAAGATGACTGCGATGTTCAGAGAATCTTTATATTCTGTTACGAATAGAAAATCCCAAAAAGTTACAATTAATAGTGTCATCGTCATCAACCGCAGGACATAACCCTTCCACGAAATTCCATATAGTTTTTTCATACCACTAAGGTGGCAAACAAGCCTATCAGATAGTAAGCAGTCACCGCAGCCTATGGACGTTTGCAATACCAGCCGGTCTAGCCATCTTTGACAGCTCCGCTTGCGTGATGCGTGTATGGTAGAAAATTTACAGGTCGAAGTTCGGCTATTTCAACCAACATCTACATTGTACAAGTACAAGTTGTGTAGGATCATCCGCCAATCGGCCTCCTTTGTACACCGAAAGTTGTGAATTGTCTATAGACCAAGAATTTCTCCCACAAACAGCTTATGTCAGATAACGTTACCTTATGTCAGATAACGTTAGCTTATGTCAAATCCCATACATTTTTTCTACCACAAACGATTGTAGATTAACGAAACCTCTTGGCTAAGGCCGCAGGGGCACCACCCGCGCGTTGCCGACCCCGTAAAAACCATTTCACCCCTTTCTTGAAGAAGTCCATGTTGTACTCTCCAGGGAAAACCTCCCCACAGTTCATTCTACCACCTTGGCGTGGGAGAAAGTTACTTTGTAACCGCACAGTTCGCGACCAATTGGGCTCCAAGTTGTGAGGATGAACTTCCTGTCGGTGATTCGAAGTTAGTTCGTCTTCGTGCATCCATCGGTCGGACGAGCTCCTTACCATCTTAAGAAGACCAGTACATCTCGCAATTTTTCTCTCGCAAGTTAACTTTGCAAACAGGGTACATTGAGACGCTGCCTTTCGCACCTATTTCTGAAGAACCTAATAAATTGATGAAATTCAAATTACGATAGGCCCTGAGTATATAGTCATCATCTTCCACTGTAGTCTACTGAAATGAAAAGACAAACTGCTGGACAAAAGCTTTCCCAAGGAGCCAAACAAGCTACGCTCTCTCAGTGCAGATAGTCGGCAATTTATTTTTATTTGCAAGACGTTTGCAATACCTAGGTTGCAATCACTAAAGATCGGCTCCCCAGTTTCGCACAGGCAGCCGCCGTTTCACGCGTATGCAACTCACCAATTAAACAAAACAAACGACGTTATAAAACAAAGCGGCTCAACTCAAGATCCCTTCTTTGCCGGCCATGCGGTAAAATAGAATGTAAACATTTCCGTTTCGCAACCAGCGTCCGCGCGCGCGAGGACGCTGGCGAAACGAGTTGTGACGTCACTCGCGCGAAACGACGCTTGCGCGGTTGTGGCTGGACGAGTGGCTATGTGGTCAATGCTCATTGGTTTATACGCACTGAGCATCCTCGGTTGGTAGGAGATGGCGCAGGATAGGAAGAGATGGTGTCTGGTGTCGGAGGCCAAGATCCACTTTGGATTGCTGAGCCAGCGCAGTAAATACGTAGGTTTATACAACTCGCACTGGGCATCCCCGATTGGCAGGATAGGAAGAGTTGATGTATGCATGAAACACTACATGGCTTCAAAGATAGTTTGCGCTGTGTTGCGAAATCCCTAACTTATCTACGAGATAAATGAGTTGGGCCGTGTGGTGTCCGGCAGAGTAGAATAGCAACCCCCCAACCAACCCCACCTCCACCCCTTACACTCTTGGGTGTTCACAAGGCGACTCATGTTTTCGAAGCAAAAGATCTAGCTAGAGTCTCCGTAGGCTGGAAAATGGGCAGCAGCGTTTTCTATTGCTATTTTTTATTTATAACACTGCGATCTCCAACCAGCCTGTCAAGCGTGGAAATTAAAGGGAATCCTCGTGGTAGAGGCTCTAAGTCCTGCAGTGGACTGTTATGGGCTGTTACGATGATGTTCATGATGACTGACCGATGCCTCTCCCCCAGCTACGGACTGCTCGGCGCCTCCGGCTGTGGGAAGACCACGCTGCTGTCCTGCATCGTCGGCCGGCGGAAGCTCAACAGCGGCGAGCAATGGGTGCTCGGCGGGAAACCTGGCACTAAAGGTGAGTTATCTCAGGCTACGGCCGTATTAAGAGGTCGTCAAATCCGCTAATTTGCTAATTTATTTATTTATTCCACAAACTTTACAATCTTACAGTTTAAGAACTAATTACACTGCAAACTTAATATTAGATACATCTTAAGATAGTACAAGTATATAATATAACAAAAAATATAATTTCATATTACTCACCCGTTCATCGTCTCACAGAACCTCAAACACTCCTTACACACATCCGCCCATCTACTAGCAAAAACATCACATTCAGGCGCCGATGCCGATGCTAATGTAATTGGATCGCAAGTTTGATACGTTTCTAGTATTCTGCTACTGTTACTGATGGAGCTATAGAATTGTAGTTGGATCTCAATCGCAGCTCTATAATTCTGCTACAATTAAAACTGTCATTGAACTACTAATACGGTCAAATTATATTTCCATCCAGCCAAGTAAATCAGCGGGCTAGAGGCCTTGGTGGTTTGATTAGACCCAGGTGTACTTTTATAAAAGCCCTCTTTCATCGTCGGCGATTAAAAACGATAGAAACGTCGAGATAACTTAGTAAATGAAAAACCGTAAAGTGGTACATTTGGAATGTGCTGATACTGGTGACCACATTTATGCAATAGAGTGTTTACATACTCTATCTATAAGCTACGCGGAGGGTTCCTGGAGATGCAATACAGGATAAACCCAGACCTGGCTCCAGATTCCCTGGTGTTGTACTCTATCCTGATTGTGATGTACAATTTTGAGAAATAAATATACACATTCATGTTTAGTTGATTAACATAACCCTCTGCCACGCAGACGTCTCGGGTTCGATTCCCGGGCGAGCTTAAATTGAAATGATGAATTTTAACTTCTGTTACGGGTCAGGATCTATGTATAATATGTATGTATTTAAAAGTAAATAAGTAGTTTATCAGTTATCTAGCACCCATAACACAAGCTTTGCTTACATTGGGGCTAGATGGTGCTGTGTGAATTGTCCAACTATGTTTATTTATTATTTATTCATTCATTCTTTCCCTCACAGGCTCAGGCGTACCCGGCAAGCGCGTAGGGTACATGCCCCAAGAGATAGCTCTGTACGGAGAGTTCACCATAAAGGAGACAATGATGTATTTCGGCTGGATCTTCGGCATGGAGACCAGGGAGATTGTGGATCGGCTCCGGTTCCTCCTGGAATTCCTGGACCTGCCGTCAGAGAACCGGATGGTGAAGAATCTCAGGTTGGTGCTTTTTCTTGCGGTTTTAATAATAATAATAGCATTTATTTCAGATAATTACATCCATATCGAAACAACAAAAAAATAAAATACAAAATTACATTATCACTTAACATTAAACAATGTTTTGTTTGTCGTTCTATTGGAATCTACATGTATGTGCGTGTGAAACGGCAGGACGGATTTTGATCAAATTTCAGGTAATGTTATGAGGTTTAGTATCCGTGCGAAGTCGGGACGGGGCGCTAGTAGTAGTAGTAGTATATCTAGTAATTAGTAGTAGTAGTTCCTAGGCAGGCATTCAATCTTCGGCCGCATTGTCACTTTCCACGAGGTGAGGTGGCGGTAAAATACCTGGCTTGTTTAGGTGCCACGGTATTTTCACGAGTTATTTAAATAATTTCAGTTAATTTATTGAGAATTCCAAGGACACACATCAAAACTCAAATAAGTATGAAAATATTGCTGTAAAAATCATCTATCAGTATTAATAGGTAGGTACAAAAACACGCTATGAATAATCCGGTCGTACCAGTAATAAATTAGTAGACAAATAGTGCCCAAATTGTTTAAAACAGTTTTTTGTGTCAACGGACTGAGGTAAATAGCATAAAAACCTTAAGTCGTGTAGACGAATTGAAGGCTAGCTACATTTAACCAATTAGGGTTTCCAAGATATTCCTCGACTTGTAAATATACAACATCAAGATAAGTTGCCTGGAGTGTATCCCTTGTATGACACGTAGAATTTCAATAGACATAGACAGGCATACTCCGTTTTTGGCCACAGTGTAACGTAGGTATCATCATTTAGGTACCTGAGATATATTTAGTTATTCGTATCGCATTTTACAGTCCTTTAACAATAAAAGCCGTATCCGGGCCGTTTCCACTTGCGCCTATTCTGCGTGGATTTGGCTATTATATAGTAATATGAAAGATTATATTATGCACCCTGTCTTCCGCATGCGGTCACCACCTCTTATCTTACAGATCTGCCTAACCTAAAGGCTTACGTATATGAACAAATCATGCAGTGCCTACTTATCTTTACGTAGTATAAAACAAAGTTGCTTCCCGCCGTCTGTATCTAAGTACGCTTAAATCTTTAAAACTACGTAACGGATTTCAATGCGTTTTTCGTTAATAGATAGAATGATTCAAGAGAAAGGTTTATTGACAAGAAAAAAGGGTAGGCGGAGGGGTAGGGCGCTATGCGAACGAATTAGCGCCAGGATAGCTACTAGTCTAGTCTGTTTGTGTAAATAAATATTTCTTTTTCTTATTCTTAGTCCATATTTGGCTAAAACAAAGATGCGAAATTCACATGAAATAACATGGTCGCTCCAAATATGACACCTAACTAACTTTACTCGTTTATAAATAGCCCGTTTCCTTAACAGAGCATAGCTCTACTACGAAGTATGTAAATAAGCCAGGAAACGTACGATAACCGCCTATTATATTACTATGTACTACGCTATATACTCCGCGTATCTGCGAGACATATAAATGAGAGGAAACATCCATAAAGACTTGGACATAGGCCAATATTTACTATGCACGGCGTAAGTGTTATGTTTTTAAGTTAGCCGTGTTTGTCCGCCGGCTTCGCGACGTTTTTGGAATTTACGTGTCACCGCCATGAGCTTAAGGAGTATTTGTTAATATATACATACATGTAATATACTAGTAAGCACGGAGCGCGGCGTCCTACCTCTACCCTCATCATCATCAGTCGAAAGATGGCCACTGCTGGGAAAATGCCTCCCCCAGACATCTCCACAAAGGCCGGTCCTGTGCCTTCCACATCCAGCTGATGCAACGGGTACCTGCGATCTACCCCTACCATACCCCTACCCTATCCTTCATATTCCCTACGCCTATCCTACATCTGCGCTACACCTGCCTACCCTATTTTTCATGCATACAAATCTTGTCCTGAAAATTACGAACTCTAAAAAATAGAATTAGATTGTTAGCTGCAGTCATTCTGAAATTATGCGCGAACGTGCAACATTTTGATACTTTAGGTTATATTATTGCAATTTTCCTAGGGCTCTCTAAATTTTTTGAAATTAAAATATAGCCTATGTTACTTGCTCAGTCGTTAATAATCAACTTTTCTATGGGTGAAAGACAGCGGACCCTGGTCGAAGACGGGATAGGCGCTAGGACAATGATATAGACATTGTCGATGGGTTTCGGCCTCTACTAAGTTAATCTTAACATGTACACACGTACAGATTGTATGAGTCACATTGAAGCCAAAATATCGTGAGGAAATCTGACTTGCAAAGCTAGTCTATTACGAGATTCGCTCTAAAAAAGAACTCAAGAATTTTCAATAAAACAATATCACGGTAGCTTATTTTTCTTCACTTACTACAATTTCTCTATTCATCAATGGCTAGAGGAACTACCTGAGCTGCCAATTCCTGGATTATGGTCAAAGGCGGATACCGGGCCCTCGACAGCACAAACTGGATATTACGATCAAGATCATCAAAAAACTGGCTGGTGACCGTGTGCTATCCCGCAGAGTAGAATAGCACCAACCCCTTACACTCGTGGGTGTCGCGTACAAGGCGATTAATGTTTTCGATCTAAGATCGAAATGTGTGTGTTATCTAAGTTCTAGGCTGGAAAATGGGTACCAAGGTTTTCCATTGTTATATTTATAACACAGCAATCTCCAACCCGCCGGCTAAGCATGGAGATTAGTCATTCAGATTCGGAGAGAAGCCCGTAGTCCTGGAGTAGACTGTTATGGGCTGTGATGGAGATCTTAAAATTGGTAATTTACGTCTACATACAATACGTATGACAGATCCACGTGTGCAATAATAGACAATTCACTGTCAAGAGAATCCTTGTAAACATTTTATTTATATTTACACGTAAACGTTGATAGTCCACCTTCACAAAGAGCCTGTACAGAGTCAAGGCTTCGCATTATGTACAATCTAAATGGAATTGTCTACAATAAGGAAATTGTTGGTCGACGTCTTCATAATGTCATTTTATGGGGGTCTTCGTGGCGGAGCTGTAGGTACTTGGGCTCGTGTTGTTTGTGTCTCAACTGTGAATGGGTCTTTGTAAATGGCGTTTATAATAAAGTTATGTATTTAGATGGCGTGTTATTGAAAAATGCTACGGGTATGTATGTAATCTCTATGAAAGACTTTGAATGTGGTCTCGGCCTATCCTTACGGGGAAATGGCGTCACGGATGTTACGTAAAAAGGTGTCTCGAGCGACGCAATTTTTGAAAACCTAAAGTAAATAAAAAATCGTTTTGCCTTATAAACGACTGGCTTTTTCCACAATGGGACTTTTGCTGTAACTGTGACTGTAAGAGGTAGGTAGATTCTACATTCTTTTTAAAATTCTGGTAGGTGGGAACTGTTACCACAACATCTACAATTCATACATTTAGTTTGCAGGTTAGTTTATCTTTTTCGTATCCATTGTGATCTTAAAACAAGAGTGGCCTAAAACAAAGAGTATTCTTAAGTACCTATATTTCAAACAACACATATTTCAAACAACGTATAGGAACGAGACAAAGACAAATCTTTTAATTATTGAAAGAAAATAAAATAATGACATGTACGAATACTTTGATTATTATTTCGAGTTGAGCACTCAATGAAATGAATACCTAGTTAGGTATCTATATATTGCATGCTTGTAAGTGGAGGGGAACAAAAAGTATGTCTACGTCCATCTTCAGATCTTGTCCGTGCTAAACTATCTCCATGCCGAATTTCATCAAAATCGATGCAGTGATTTAGCCGTGAAAGCGTAACAGATAGAGTTACTTACGCATTTATAATATTCAAGAAAGTAGATACAATATTCTAGGATAGGATAGGTTATTCGGAATAGTATGACACAAGTCGATGATAGAACAGTTGACAAAAGTCGTTGATAGAAAAGTTGACAAAAGTCGTTAATTGAAAGTTGACTAAAGTCGATGATAGAAAAGTTCAAATAAGCTTGTCAGCACCACTGACCTATTAGCTTGAACGCACACTGATGCAGTGCGCTGCGCAGTGCACTGCACGATGTGGCAAAACTTGTTACACGCCGAGCAATTTGTATGCAAGTACATTGACAGATGGCGGAATGTCCCACTGATGGGGCAACACCCGCAATTGAAGCCCGAAGTGTCAGTTCTGTATGAATTTTGTCTACGTTTTTCAATTTGACCCCATCGTGCAGCGTGCGGTGCGATGTCAGTAGATGTCAACATGAAACGTCACATCTGACTGTTTCTTTTTACCAACAGTTCGAATCTTTCCTCTTTATGTGACACAGTTGACACACATATATCTGTCTACTTTTTTTAGTACAGATACAACGCGTGTGAATGAAATAGGAAACCGACCTTGTCAAAGAAAGTTTGACAGCTGATGCGTAAGCCCCTCCCCTTTTTCTGATTCTTTAACATTATCGAAGTTGTTTCGCTTTCGTGATCCTGTCGTCATTCTCTTCTCAGTTCATCCCGAATTATAAATAAGGCATGTTTGGTTCTAGAACACTAGTTTCTAAAAAGAAATGCTGGTACTCGTAGAAATCTACATTTTGGATGGCACCTGTTACACTTAAAACTGTAATAACTCTGAAACGATTGGTGCTAGAATACTAGTTCCTAAAGAGAAATGATAGTGCTCGTCGACATCTACATTTCGGTTGACAGCTGTCAAACTTAATACTGTAATAACTCTTAAACTATCACTTCTAGAACACTAGTTTCTGAAGAGAAATGATAGTGCTCGTCGACATCTACATTTCGGTTGACAGCTGTCAAACTTAATACTATAATAACTCTGAAACTATCGCTCCTTGAACACTAGTTCCTGAAGAGAAATGATAGTCGAGATCTACATTCCGTATGACAGCTCTCAATCTTAAAACTGTAATAACTCTGAAACTATTTGCCTTAAAACGCTTGTTCCAGAACAGCAAATACTTATAGATATCGACGGGCACTATCATTTTATTTTAGGATCCAGTTTTCTAAGAGCAATGGTTTCCGAGTAATTTAAGTTATATTCACTCTCTTTATACTTACTACTGATGTTATACTTTGTAGTTATAGTTTTGAATGAGCCACCGTGGTATACACTCAGTTTAAGTAATTATTCGTAAAGGACAGAAATTCAACATTCAAAATTCAAAATTACTACGTTTTAAAACATTTTGTCGTAATATTGTCCCAAAATCATGTCTTCAACCAGTTGAGGACAAATTTAAGCAGTGCGGTTTATCCTACAACAGAATCAATCAATGTGAATAAAAATTCCTAACATACCGAATCAATCTTCTGAATTTAAAAATTTTGAAGTTTTTATGTTCTTATATCCTCAAGATAATTTAATTGAATGTATTATCATAGAGCCTGTAACCATCGGACAATCAATACGCTTTTAACGAAAATCGGCCAAGAAGTTTTTCAGCTAGAATAAACATCCATACAAACATTCATATAAACATACATACACACAAACCCCTTTCCCCCGCAAGAGTACGACATTGACGACATACGACAGAGACGACATTGTTCCACTTGCTATGGTCCTGACAAATCTCTGTCGATTCTTCCACGTTTATCAACTTTACATACATAGATTGTTAACTTCATTACCCTCCCTTAGCTCCATCGTAGTCGGGTAAAAAGAATCATTTATAGTATAGTATTCGCGGAAGTTGCATGGTTCAATTTCTTTAGATATTACTGATGTTATACTTTTTAGTTAAAATATGGAATGACTTACCACGGTCTACAGATGGTGAATCTATGGACACCTGTCAGAAGTAAACATCCAAAGAAAAAATTCGTTTTCAAAGATTTTAAAGTAAAATTATGTCTTCTTCCGGGGATGAAGACATGTTGGCCGTACTGCAGATGGTTAATATGCAAAAATGTAGACGACCTCGACGTAACTATTGGGTGCACCCTATATGGAATACCGGTGTAAAAATAGACTTACCAGTTGATGGTAAACCTGGAAATGTATCCGAACCGTTTTCAGCAGGTTTTCAGGATGTCACCATTATGTTATAATCAAATATTAACCCGAGCCAGATCAAGGTTACAAAAACGGCACACAAATTGTAATGTCAATGTAGCATTGACAATAATATAAATTAAATAATCATCGTGGCGTCATTATGATGATGTTGACTTCAATATAATGTTTTATGAGCTTGTTGAAAAACATCCTGCACCATACGATTATAATCGATCAGATTACTCTAAACGGAACGTGAGAGACAAGATGCGGATAATGATAGTAAGGAAATTAAACGGCAAATTACGTGGGGACAATAATGTCTGACCATGCCAGCCCTCTAGGCACGGGAAGGAGAGTTCAACTTTCACGAAGCGATGGCTAGACGTCGACAAGAACGACATGCGTGCCAACAAACTCACCACCAAGGATACGGAAGACCGAGCGAAGTGGACCAAGAGGAGTAGGAAGGCGGACTCCTGGCAACCGAAATTTAACACCAAGACGATGATAATGATGATCTTGGCGTCAAATCCTGTTTGTGCTCTCGCACGCGAGGACCCGGGGCCCGCTTTGACTATGATCCAAGATTTAGCAGATCAGGCAATTACAGTGGAACGACTGCCAACTGACCTCCATACATAAGGTCGACATAAGGTCAATAACCATGCGAGTCGTTTAAAATAACGCGCGTAAAAGGGTCGAAAAAGCTCTCGTGCAAACGTTGCCTAACTCACAATCATTCGTAAATCTCTCGTGCGATCATTGCCTAACGTGAAAAACCAGAATAACACCACCGTTTTCTTTGTTGTCACCGTGACGTGGCACTGCGTGGTGCGCCGCGCAGTGCACTGCACTGCATTAGTGGAGCTAGTCGCTTACAATGGCACCCGAACAGTTTTTTCTTTGCCCAAAAGCATGTCCAATCACAAATTTCACAGCACGTTCCGTCTGTGTAATCAGATTTAGACACGGCAATGGTGGTTGCATGGTACTTAACGATTTTGCTACAATAGCTTTTTTAATGTGTGAAAAACCCTTTACTTAAGGTGTGACTGTTAATTATGTGAAATGTATTTTTGGGTTCTTTTTATACCTTATTTATTGTTTGTGGTGAATTGAATAAATGTACCTATCTCACCTACTAAATATATGGAATTGTTAAAATTCTGAAATAAATTATTATTGGTACCATTGGTACCACAGTAGTGGGACACAGGCGTGAGCTTTTTGTATGTATGTAATTTATTAAATTTATACCACTAAGGTGCCAAACAAGCTTACGGTGAGCCTCATGATAAGTAGTCACCGCTGCTTATGGACGTTTACAATACCAGGGGCATCTCACGCGCTGCCGACACCGTAGAAACCTTTTCACCCCTTTCTTGACGAACTCGTTGCTGTACTATTCAGTATTGCACTTATGAGTGTATGTTAAGTGTCGATATGGTTTTTACATGACTGGCAAGACAAAAGAGTGTTATACAATTTTTGCAGTCTAATGTATGTGAACTTATTTGCCACCTTAGTGGTAAAAAAAGCTCGGAGATGAAATTCATGATTGTAAACAAATTGCCACTATAAATTATAAACCCGAGGGGTGGATTATTTAAAACAGTGATTTTTAAATATTCAAACGATTTTATTTCTTTTTGAATGTTATAATATCTATCAATATTTCATTGGTTTTAAAGAAATCCTTACTGACGAAGTTTCGGCCATAAACCTAGTAATCTATGTACAGAATAGGCATTTCAACACGTTGTTTAACCGCATCCTCAGAGAAGCCGGCGATGTTTTTTTAAATGGCTGTAATTTTGTGAGCGCCGGAATTCTACAATACGACTTCAAAGGTATAATCGCCAATTACGAAGGAAGAACGGTAGCGCGGAAATGGACAAGGAAATACCGCAATTAATGTACATAATTTAATAGTATCTAGTATACAACTTAAAGCCTTATAAAGTAATCGTGTATTACTTACTTAAAGGGTTATTACGAAGACATTTACATTTACCCTTTCGGTAAAAACGTCATAATCGTTGTGGAACTTTGACGAAATTATTGTTAAAAGCCGGATATAGTCGTTGGGGAAAACCGTCTTTCGCAAAAATATTACGTGACTACAATACTAGAGCAGAAGTGCAATTACTTTGAATAATTTCTTTTTTTACTTTTGCATTTGCCCTTATATCACCTGACGGGATGCGACGATGACGTCGAAGATAAAGCATGCCTGCCTAGAAGATACTCTTGACCATGCTCTTGCATGAGTCCCAATAAATGTAATAATATTTAGATCTTGACTCTAAAAGCGTCGGTAGCCGAGTGGCTTAGGTATTCAACTCGTAGGGTGAGGGAAAACATCGTGATGAAACCTATGTAACCATGACCCAATCTGGTCAGGTTCCCCTGGTATCAGGGTCACGAAGGTCAGATGTCGTCGCTCCACTGAAATTCATCTGCCAAATCCTGGTTCCTGGTCAATGCGGACCCCGGGCCCGCGCGAGATTACAACAGGGACATTAACGCCAAGATTTTGGTAAAATTCGGATCCGCCGTATTCTCTTGGGCACTACATAGAATTTCGAGATATATTAAAGCCTATTTGTTATTCTAGAGGCTAAAGCTGCTTCACTACAACATTTTATAAAAATAGAATCGTAACGCTCTAGTAAAACACCTATCGAGACACCATCCTTATTAACGTTTTTAGTAGCACAGACAAAAAAATATACTACGTCAGTATAGTAGATTAGAATCGCGCACGGAACAGACATCACTTGTCACGGAAACAATGAAATTCGCACATCATCACAGTCCATCTTACTCCACAGCAGAACTTAGGGCCTCTCCCACGAGTGGAGAGGTTATTGCCATAATCTCCACGCTTGGCAGGCGCGTTGGAGATCGCATTGTAACTATAATAAGCAAAACACTGCTGCCCATTTTCCACCGCACGGAGACTCTAGATCTTTTGCCTCGATAACATTAGTCGCCTTGTACGACACCCACGAGTGTAAGGGTTTGGTGCTATTCTACTCTTCCGGACACAATACCTCACGAGTTTAAGGCACAAAGAAATTTATTCTACCGCAAATATCTGAAACAAACTTTTCAAGTTTCGAACAACATAAGCTGTTTAGCACGGTTTACCTCAAAAGCGATATAGCTGTCTCTCGTCGAAACGTCTCTAGTCATCTGATAGAGCAGGACGCAAGAGCTATTCATCTGAATGCCAGGTTATGTCATCTGGGCGGTACTTTCGCTTGGCCAACAGTTCCTTTGCGCAATTAAAACTGTACCTACTGGTGTCGATTCGTAATAGGTATGTCTCATTGGTCTAGTGGCAGCGCGCTTGCGAGATAACCAAGGTTAAGCAACGTCCGCAGTTGGGAGCTGGATGGGTGACCGTTTCGTAGTTTGAGGCTAGTCGAGCTTTAGCACCGCAATGAGCTCGCCATTCGCTAGGTGTGACTCCTAATACTGTTGGAGAAGCAATGCTGATCATCCTCTTATCCACTTCTGCCTAATAACTTAGAGAAAAAGAAATACTACGCTAATAATTTAATATCTAATAACTTTTAGGTTATCACATACTAGAAACTCCATCGAATAGTTCCTAGAATAATTACCATAAGTCCTTGTACCCTACACAAGTACAATGTAAAGTCGCAAGAAAAGTCATATCTGTTGCAGTCTATCGCAATTTCATCCGCGCGCAGTGCGGATCTCTGTTAACATTCAACTATCCCGCTGCACCCTATTATTCTTCTGGAATTAAAAGTAGCCCATGTCACTTAGGCATAACGGAGCTTCCCATTAGTGAAAGAATTTTCAAAATCGGTTCAGTAGTTTCTGAGATTATCCTCAATATACAAATAAACTTTTCCTCTCGAAAATAGTAGTATAGAAGTATAGAAAGCGATAGGGTTCATAAATAAGTTAGTTAGTGCTCAATGCCCAATCAGGCTGATAAAGCAAAATCTGCACAATATCGATTTCACAAGTGAAAAGAGAAATTCAAAAAGAAATTGCTTCATCATTGTAAGACGTCGTAATCGCTGCTTGTGTATATAATATAAACATCATTGTCAAGAATTAAACGCGTGTAATAACTTGGTATAGATAGGATCGTTGGTGGCCGGGGTCCGACTCGTATCCTAAGGTACCGGGTTGGAACCCCACTGCCGCCATATACAAATAACTCTTTTCTGACTTATGTACCTACATTAGTTAAATACTAACCGGTACTATTACGGTATTGGTCGTGTGGTGTCCGGCAGAGTAGAATAGCACCAACCCCTTACAGTCATAGGTGTCGTACAAGGCGACTTATGTTTTCGAGGCAAAAGATCAAGAGTCTCCGTAGTCTGGAAAATGGGCAGCAGCATTTTCCATTGTTATATTTAAACACTGCGATCTCCAACCCGCCTGCCAAGCGTGGAGATTATGGCAATACCTTCCCCTTTCGTGGGAGAGGCCCTAAGTCCTGCAGTGGACTGTTACGGGTTGTGATGATGACTCTTACGGTAAAATACTTAGTTTTGCTTTTTGAGATTTACATGTTTGGATTGCATTGCAAAAATAAAATATCTTAGCTGAAATCTTCATTACGTTCAGCGAAAACGATTCAAGATTGTTGGTGACCAATATTAAAAGGAATGCTATCCAAAACTATGAATGAGGTTGTTTACTAACAAGGTCTGACCGCATGTTGCTGCTCTGCGTTTGCGCATATTATTTGAATGTTTACTTTGCACTTGCCTAATAATGGATTATATCACCTTGGCTGGAATTCTGACAAGTCTGGGTCGTGGGTGCCGTGGCGGAACCCACTGGGTACCCGATAACCGCCTTATCTACTTCTGCTGCCAAGCAACAAAAGGTGGCAAACAAGCTTACGACCCGCCTGATGGTAAGCAGTCAACGCAGCCTATGGACATTGCAATACCAGGGGCATACTCACGCGTTGCTAAGTTCTGCCGACCTGAGTTTTTCTAGAGCTTCTAATAGGAAGCTACATTATTGCCGAGTATTTTTGATTCCGGAAAAATAACACAATCCCGCGTGATAGTTAAATGTTTACAGAGATCCGAACTGCGCGGGAAACCGCGGGGAATGACTAGCTAAACATTAAACACCCAACTTTATACATACGAATAATAATAATCCAGTTGTCGTTAAAACCTAATGCCGTCCGATGAGTCAGCGAATTTCGAAACAACAGAAGGACAAGAAAAAATCAGTGTATCATTGCAATCTAAGTAGCTAGCTCTACAATGTCAGTTCACATATTTGTGTATATGTGAACTGACATTGTGGATTTGCACGCAATTTTAATTCTTTTTAGGCAGTTTGACGACTACGAATATTTTTGTGCCATATTATATGCATATTATAATAACCAAGGATGCTGCCATACTGCCAAACGCAATTTTATATATTTATAGTTAGATACACTAGCGGGATACACCCGCCTTTTATGATTGTATTAATACATAAAACCTCCCGGAAGACATTCTCTAACTGATGGTGAAAATCATATCAAAATCCGTTGCGTGGTTCAGGAGGAGTTATTATAGCGAAAACAGACAGATAGACGCGCAAAGCGAATTTATTATATAAATAATTTAAGAATAAACAAATTAAATAAACTTTGCCATTTTTACTACTTACTTACGGCCAGGTATTGGAAAAACAAATAAAAGAAAATCCGTACTTAGCTTGCCGTTTCACTTGATTTTAAGTGACGGATGCGGCACTGCTTTCCATCAGGCAGGCCGTAAGCTTGTTTGCCACCTTAGAGGTATAAAAACAAATAAAAATGGAGCACGCCTCTCTAGAAACAGTTTATTAATTCTGACCTTGAGGGAGTGTAGATTGTAGGCACCTAATGTACCTTCATTAATTAGCCTTACGAATTAGAAAGGTTGACCCAGCCGCTTGTTATATCTATGAAATAATGTCGTAACGTCCGCCCACGTCTTTGCCCCGATGGCGGAAAACCAAGACCCAGTTTGGGATCTTGACAATACATCCTCCCTTTTTTTATTCAACGCAGTGACAAACTAGCAGACAGCCCACATGATGATAAGCAGTGACTGTCGCCCATAACATCTACCGTTCATGCATTTAGGTTGCAGTCAACAAAAATGCAGAGCTGCACTGTGACTGAGGTGCCTACCTACCTTGTCCTTCAAACTGGAACACAACAATGCAAGCATTGTAGCTTGGCGGCTGAAATCGATTAGGCGGTGGTACTCACCTAGGCAGACTCCTCAGGCTTGACAGAGTCCTGCCACCTGATAAAACCAACCTCCCTTGACCAACTTCTCTCTTTACAGTGGAGGCCAGCAACGCCGTGTCTCCTTCGCCGTGGCCCTGATGCACGACCCTGAGCTGCTAATCCTGGACGAGCCCACAGTGGGAGTGGACCCCCTCCTCCGACAGTCGATCTGGACGCATCTAGTGAGGATCACCAGCTCCGGAGACAAGACCGTGATCATCACCACGCATTATATCGAGGAGGCGCGGCAGGCGCATTGTGTGAGTGTCTGAGGTTTTCAGTTGTCATGTTTATGAGATGGTAGTGAGTTGAAGTAGTGGTCTGGCCATAATTGCTGAAGATCTAACAACTGCTGGGGAAAACGAGTTCTTGAGTGGAGACCGCGACTCGGAAAGCGTGATGTGGGACGCCCTCTGACTGCAGGTGGCGGCAATCCGAGAAAACAGGCTGCATTAGCGGAGGCATATGTCCGACAGTGAGAACGTCTGTGGCGTAATGGTTAAGGGGCTCGAGTCGTACCTTGAGGTACGGGATCGAACCCCAGTGCCGCCATCTATCAATGCCTCTTTTCTGAGTTATGTACATTAGTTTGGCTCTTACGGTGAGGGAACACATCATGATGAAACCCGCACGTTCAGGCGACAGAATGTGTAACCGTGTTCCCCTGTTAACTGAGTCACGGAGGCCAGATGGCAGTCGCTCCACTGTAATTATCGAACTTTCCAAATCCTGCATCATGGTCAAAGCGGACCCCGGGCCCTCGTGCGCGAGAGCACAGCCGAGACATTATCGCCAAGATGACCACAATCTCACCTAGTCTTTACCTAGCTATTAGAATAATAAGTTCTCACGGTGTAAACTACCTTACGGTGTCATATCTCCTAATCTTCCCCCTATTTGGTAGCGCCCCTGGTGTTGCTGATGCCCATAAGCAGCGGTGACCACTTTCCATCAGGTGTCCCGCATGCCTGTTTGTTTGCCGTATCACATAAAAATAAATATTTTGTCTACAGATCGGCCTGATGCGAAGCGGACGGCTGCTGGCCGAGGAGTCTCCCCAGGCGCTGCTCACGATGTACAACTGCATCTCACTGGAGGACGTGTTCCTCAAACTGTCTAGGAAACAGGGTAAGTAGTATATTTCTTCTGAATTTAACAGGTTAAGGTTTTCATGCCCACATTGCGGTAAAAATTGAAGAGGCTCGCCGGGGCTGGTTTGATCACGTGCTGCGTAAGCTCCAGGGATACGTGGTAAATAGGTGCCTTAATCTGCCGGTATCAGGATAGAGGTCTCGCGGGAGGCCCAGGAAGCGTTGGATTGACATCGCTGAGTCGGAAGCGAGAGCCAACGGCTTGCTGCTGAAGACTGTGCGAAGTAGGGGGAAAAGAGCCTTGTAAATGAATCGTAGATGTTATGACAGACAGTTACCGTTTATCATCAGGTGGGCTATCTGCTCTGTTACTGCATAGAAAAAAGTCTTCTTCTATATGTCCGTTCATAGTTCCGTCTGTGATTGATTGGCAATCATCAGTATCGGAGTGGCCACTGACGTAAATTTACTACTATGAATCAACTCTGACTACTCGTTTATCATTTATCAATATACAAACAAACATACAACACACACCGCTTCCATTCCGGTCCGTCCGTCGCGAGTAATAATAAAAAAAAATTAATACCTGTTTAAATAAATAAATTCCCTGCAACCTTTCCGAGTTACGAGGTCGTTCGTTCATCAGCTCGACAATGTAATATGTACTAGCAACTTCATATACCCCACGATTTTCACCCGCGCTCTGTTCGGATTTCTGTGAACATTCAACTATTTGCAAGACTCAACTATTGCGGGATAAGAAGTAACCTGTTAGATGTCACTCGAGAATAATGTAGCTTCTTGTGAATGAAAGAATTTTCAGAATTGATTCACTAGTTTCCGTTCGTGTGCCTCCTAGACTAATGTTTTCGAGGCAAAAGATCTAAAGAAGCAGCGTTTTCCATTCTTATATTTATAACACTGCGATCTCCAACCCGCCTGCCGAGCGTGGAGATCATGGCAATAACCTTTCCTTTCGTGGAAGAGGCCCTAAGTTCTGCAGTGGACTGATATGTGCTGTGATGTTGATAGAAAGAACAATAAAAACAACGCCACCATACAGGCCCGTGAGTCGTGCCCCGTCTCGCATTATTTCGCCCCATTTCACGGTTACCTTGCATTGTCAACGGTAATGGTCGAGTTTGCACGCGCCGGGGCTAACGCCGAGTCGTGGTTCGCGGAAGTCTGCGTGTGCGTGCTCGAAGACGAGATTTGGGTTAGGGTCGGACCGCGGTTATGCCTGTGTGGAATTTGTAATTGAACTAAAATTAAAATTAAATTAAAGTAAAATCTTGGAAACTATTTTTAATTTCGATATGCAGAGTATCTATATACCTACATAATAATGGTTGTTTGTACATATGACTTCGTTACACTCAAAACCAACTGAACGGATTTTCATGCGGTTTTCAACAATAGGTGCGCCAAAAAGTCGCGGGCATAATAAATAAATATTCGTGGACAAATTCACACAGCGCCATCTAGCCGCAAACTAAGCAAAGTTTGTACTATGGGTGCTAGATAACTGATATACTACATAAATGCTTTTGAATTCATAAAAAAATAAATAAAATTCATAATTTCAATTTCTGCCCGGCCGGGAATCGAACCCGGGACCTCTTGCGTGGCAGACCGGCCGGAATTATTGTGTATTAAGTTGTCACAGTTAATTCTGTGAACAGATTCGATTAAAGTTTAGCATTTGGCAAAGTAGATATGTATTTGGAAACTTACACTTATTATAATTGAAATTATCGAAGGGAATACCCCAGGGTTCTGTATTGGCTGCCTCTGTAATTGTTTTGACATAAACGATTGCTGATTGCTGGTTCTTTTGGGACCATCGTTTTTTGAGTAGTATTTGCCATTAAAATGTTTATCGTTGGTCATCATTAATATCCTTTCACTACACATGTTATCGGGTTTGTTACCATGGTTGGTTAATATCGAGGTAAAAACAATAGTAGCCGTAGCAACAAAGCCGATAACATGTACAATGATAGTGTAGTGAATAACCACGAAAGTCTTAAGACCTATATCATTAATATTATTCAAGCGGTCAATCCCGGAAACTGCCAGGGTCCGCTTTCCAACTCTTAAAATAAAAAATAAAAATCGTGGACAAATTCACAGCACCATCTAGCCCCAAACTAAGCAAAGCTTGTGCTATGGGTGCTAGTTAACTGGTATACTACTTATATACATACTTATTAAACCAAGACTCGTAACAGACAAAAAATTCATCATTTAAATTTCTACCCGGCCGGGAATCGAACCCGGGACCTCTTGCGTGGCTGACTGGCATGTTGACCACAGAACCACTCAGGTCGTCAATTACCTTATTTCACTCACGGTATAATAATCCCTTTATTTCCTTTTTAGACCAAATGCTAAACAATCGTTCCTAATTTTCTATGTAGTATCGTTTAAGTCAACGTTGAATCTAAATATGAATGACAATATTTCATATATTTCGTCCAATTAAATTTTCTACCCAGCTATTTTTCCAAATCTCAGGCAGCAAACCTCCTCTAGGTTTGATTATTTTTTAATCCGTCTGTTTAGTGCTTATACAATTTCTTTCAAATGTATATACATACATTGGTAGAGTAACTTTTAAAGACATTTAACATGATAACGTGTTATTCATATTCGTGGTATCTCTCCACGCTAACGGGAAGAAGGCGTCATCTTTTATGCCTACGTAATGATTAAAGGTCATCCACTGTAACTGTCGAATCATCGTGCAACGTCATCATCATCAAGGGACACGTGTGATTCACAGGTTTCTTGAAAACTGAACTTCTAGGAGTACTGGAAAAATTCCATACAACAAATTCCGCAATATTAAAGTCATTTTTCTTTTTGGTGACTATAATGTGCTGAATATGCTTGGCAATTCACACAGCGCCATCTAGCCAACAAAGTAAGCAAAGCTTGTGTTATGGGTGCCAAAGAACTGATAAACTACTTATATATTTTTTAAACCTACTTATTTTAATTATAGCACCCAGAACCGTAACATATATCAATTTGTGCCCGGCCGGGAATAGAAACCGGTACCTCTGCGTGGCAGATAATGTTGTAATCACTCAGGTCGTTAAAACCGTCGGATTTATGATAATTTTGTAAAATTCACATTTTACAAATTACGTAAATGAATAGTCCACTTCGCTGTACCTATCAAATCAAATCAAATATTCAGTATTCAGTTTATATAAATATAAAAATAAATATGTTTGAACAAATTCACACAGTGTGTTATGGGTGATAAACTACCTATTTTCGCAAACACTTATGAACGTCATGCAATACTTATATTAAGAATGAATGATATCAATCCACTGTAGCACGAAACCTAAATGAAACCCTACAGCGAAGTTTTCATCTGAAATGTAGATTTTCCTATCAGTCGTCAGCTAGCTATTGGATTTCCCTATCGCCAGAGGTCACCTGAGTCATGTCAAACCGGTTGTGGCGAGGTTCTCTTCGAAATAATTACACTGGCAAATTGTATGTTTACTACTATAGTGTTGTGTCGTGTTTAACAGTCTTGTATTAGCTTGTTGTATTCTATACATACTACTATGCTAGATTTTTTTTAACTATAACGTACTGAGGCTGAACACGACATGCTCATCATCATGCTGAGTGTGGCACCATGGCACTCTCCACATGGCACAAGTAACGAGATCAGAGTATCTTTTTTCTTATTCTGGTTTTGTTTATGTCTCCGTTTGATTATATTTTTAAAATTTAATTTTAAGAGTTTTGTGCTGTGTGTTTGAGTGTAATAAATGTGTTTTACTTTTACTTTACTTTACTTTACTTCATTGGTTCATTCAAATTAAGAACACTAAGGCGGATCTTACGCCGTGGATTGAATAGTGGTTGGAATTGATAGTTGATGTGAACGCCAGCTTGTAACCAATAAGAAAGGCGAACGTTATCCCAGTACTCTATAGTTAAAAAAATTAAGTATAGTCGGGAGCGTCTATGTTTTATTTTTTTTATGCTATTCAGTGACAAACGAGCAGACAACCTACCTGATGATAAGTGGTAACTGTCCATAACATCTACAATACATACATTTAGGATGCAGTTAACAAAAATACAGAACCGCAGGTCACTATGAGGACTAAGATGAAATACCTTGTGCCTGTAATTAGTAATTTATGGTTAAGGGGTCCGACTCGTAAGCGAGAGGTACCGAGTTCGACCCCGCAGTGCCAACATGTACCAATGACTTCTGAGTTATGTACATTAATGAACCCCAACCGATGCTCCTACGGTGAGAGACTTCTGGACTTAGGGCCTCTCCCACAAAAGGGGAGGTTATTGCCTTCTAATATAGGTATAGTAGCAATCAATTAATGTAACAACCAGCCTCATATCAATAGTAACATAATTATCCTGAGTAAGAACGAATAAACAATATCAAGGTGCTAATTAAAATACCTATATCTCATTTAAATGTAAGTAAAATAGCAACATAATAAGCGGAAACGTTGTCTGTACGTAGTCGGTCGGATAACCTTGATTTAGAAACTTATCGGCAGGCTAGAGAGTTACTATAAAATCAGGTTCAAACTAGAATTGGAAGTTGGTTTAAATAGCGTCGGTGGCCTAATGGTTAAGGGGTCCGACTCGTACACCGAGGTACCGGGTTCGAATTCCAGTGTCGCCATGTACCAATGACTCTTTTATTTATTTATTTAAAACTTTATTGCACAATAATACAATTGGCGGACTTAAAGCCATTAAGGCTTTATCTTCCAGTCAACCAGTAGACAATGCAGAAAGTGAGTAAGTAGGTGCTGTATAAAGCGTGATGATAGATTGTAACTTACCTAAATACAATACTAACTACATCAAGATAGAATAAACATATATTATAATATAATAAATACTATACATACATACATATATTAAAAATAAAGATACTTTATACTATTTATATTGACTTTATGGCCTTTTATCTATAAAAAAACTCTTTTCTAAGTCATGTACATTAGTTGAACACTAACCGATGCTCTTACGGTGAGGGAAAACATGATAAGAAAACCTGCGCATTCAGGCGACTGAATATGTAACCGTGATCTAATCTGATCAGGTTCCCCTATTAACTGAGTCACGGAGGTCAAATGGCAGTCGATCCACTGTAATTACCTGAACGGCCAAAATCCTGGATCATGGTCAAAACGGACCCCGGGCACACGCACACAACCGGGACAATGACCACCGTTGTCTGTACGTAGTCGGTCGAATAACCTTGATTTAGAAACTTATCGGGTGGCTAGAGAGTGACTATAATAACAGGTTCGATCTAAAGTTGGAATTTGGCTGTTTATAACTCATAATGTTGCAATTTGGCATTAGCACCTTGGGCAATTGTGGAAATTTTATATGAGTTATTAAGACACTCGGTTGGACTGTATTTATAATCTATACATGCTATAAAATTAAGTCGCTTCTCGACGTCTGTCCCTGTATACTCGTATCTAGGTGTGTATCTATGTACGCTTAGATCTTTTAAATTACGCAACGGATGTTGAAGCTGTTTTCGACAATAGATAGAGTAATTCAAGAGGAAGGTTTATAAGCAAGAAAAAAGGGTAGATAGAGGTAAAATAGGTGCAGGTAGGGGTAGGACGCCACGCGAACGAAGTCGCGCCGGGTTCACTAGTAGAGTATACATTCACGTTTGAAATGATTCGGGGCAATACAGAGGCAATGCCGATGACTAAAGTCTACAGTGCTTCATGCGGAACCGTGGTTTTGGCAGTGGAGGAGAAAGATAGAAAAGCGAAGCCTTTCAGAAGTCGCTACGATGTTTTCCCTCACCGTTAGAGCATCGGTTAGCGTTCAACGGGGCAGTCTGAAAATCAGTGCTGCAGGGCTTTAGCTCTCAGCGTAAACTGAGACTGTGCCCTTCCACACAATTTCGTGTTTTCTGTTTTTAATATTTAACTTTGTTTGTACCCTAGGTATAAGGTTCCAATGTATTTGACATATTACGTTATTCTTATGTGGAAAAATAAATATTCTTATTCTTATTCTTATTCTTCTTATTCAACTAATGTACATAACTAAGAAAAGAGTCAGGTACATGGCCGCAGTGGGATTCGTACCCGGTACCTCACGCTTACGAGTCGGATAACTTAGCTATATGGTCACCGGCGCTCCTTCCCGCAATGTAATTAGTCTCTATTGTTGATCGCTAAAATATTATGACTCGTCCATAACAATTTCACAAAAACAACTAAATACCGCACGAACAAAATACTTTACAACATAAATTTTTTGCTCGACCGAGGCATATTAACCGTTGAAGACAAACGTTTATTATTGGAAGGCAAATAAAAAATATCGAAAACAACGGAAGTGTTTGGGTAGAGATTCAACAACAGGTTAGTTCGTCTTTGAAAAATAATCCATGAATAGAATATTATTATTGAATCCGTACCTACAAAGTTACAAAAATAGTCACGTTGCGTCACGAGTATTTTAAATAAAATAAAATAAATTATTTGTAGACAACGGTACGATAAGATCTTACATATTTTGAGTTAAATGAAATGGATTACTAAGTCTAGCCGGGTTAGTGGAATACAAAATATTATAGTCAAGGATTAAACCATTATAAATAATTTTATTATTAACGTTAACATTTTATATTTTAATGTAACATCCATTTCATTTGAATCTGTAGCTTCTGACAAAACAGTTGCACCAGTGGGTATGAATGACCTTTCATCCTCTGAGATGTCCTAAAATTATCCAACTAATATTAAAGATGCGGAAGTTTGTGTATTTATTTATTCATTTATTTCACAGTTTTACAGCATGTATGTTTTGATGTTTGTTACTTCTTCACGCAAAAACTACTGAATGCACTAAAAATAGCACATAAGCTATAATTTATCCCAAAATTTAATATAGTTCCCGCGAGAATCAGTCTGGAACGTTATACCTAACATAATGTTTTAAACTATTGCGGTTATTATTACACATTTTAAGGGTATGCTCCAGGTTTCCCACCGCCGTCTTTGAGTCGTCCCGTGACCGTGATGCATGTAACTGTGTCGAAATATCGGGCCACTCGTCAACAGGGGTGCGCAATGGGAAACCCGGAACATACCCTTAAAATGTCTAGAACTATATATCTGAATTTTACACGAAATCGCGGGCAAAAGCTAGCGCCAAAACTACAATAACTTAAAATACTTAAATATTACAACTACGTTATTACGTAGGCGATTGCCATACTAGGGAAAGTTGTTTATTAAACTGCAATCCAGCCCGTCTAGTTGGGGGTCAATAGCAAAATACCTTCTTAATCCAAGTATCGAAACTACGCAGACATTATAACATGTTTCGGAAACAGGTTTCGAGCATTGACGCAAATGCAACGCTGGTCGGGCTCGGGTATTCCCGGAGTTATTTTTAGAATCCCGAACCTGAGCTTACGTATTTACCGTAGTTTTTTGGAACGGAAATATTTGAAGCTTACTCAAGTGCGTTGAACTTGTATGGAAGGAAACTACCATTATCCACAAATAGACTGTGTGGGTGCCGTAGATTATCCTACGTCATTAAGTACAAGAAAAATTCCACTTTGTGGCGTTAGTTGATCACCAGAAAGAAATATCACCAAAGAGAAAAATGATTTTAATGTGGCTGAAAAGCGAAACTTCTGGAGGATGTGAGGCAGACCCGTTTTTTTTTGACGACCTGAGTGGTTCAATGGTCAACATGGTCTGCCACGCAAGAGGTCCCGGGTTCGATTCCCGGCCGGGCAGAAATTGAAATGATGAATTTTAATTTCTGTTACGGGTCTGGGTGTTCTATGTATAATAAGTATGTATTTAAAAAGTCTCTAAGTAGTATATCAGTTATCTAGCACCCTTAGTACAAGCTTTGCTTAGTTTGGGGCTAGATGGCGCTGTGTGAATTTGTCCACGAATATTTATTTATTTTACTACGGCGCCCTCACAGTAATTAAATCGACTCAGCGATAGCAATCCATCGCTGGTCCACCCGCGATCTCTTTTCTGATACCGGCAAGTTTAGCTTTATTTCCGGATTACGCAGCACGCGACCAAACCAGGTAGTAGGACTGTCTAGCCTGAGAATACGCCTGGGTGAGTACCACCGGTATATCTACTTCAGCCGCCAAGCGACAATGCTTGCATTGTTGTATTCCGGTTTCAAGGATTTAAAGGCAATTACAGGCATGAGGCATTTCATCTTAGTCCTCACATTGACAACGCATCTGCGGTTCTACATATTAGTTGCCTACAACCTAAATTAGATGTTGTGCGACAGTTACTGCCCGCCATCAGGTCCGCTATCTACTCGTTTGTCACTGCATAGCATAAAAAAAACCAGAGCCTGTTCAATCTTAGCTTAGCCTCTCACGCCAATGCTGTCAAGGCTGCTCGTGATTTGAAACGTGGTTGGTTCATCATATCAGCCGGTAGACGCCCACTGCTGGGAATAGTTCTCCCCCACAGATCTCCACAAAGGCCGGTCCTGTGCCTTCCGCATCCAGCTGGTACCTGCGATCTTTACCAGGTCGTCGGTCCACCTGCCCGGGCTCACGGTACGCGGTTCCAGTGGTTGTTATACTTAAATGAAAATCCTCACCCCCAGGCCAAGCGAACCAAGCGGTGGAGCTGACAGTCTCAGGCGGCCTGGGCCAGAAGGCGCGTCGCGAGGAAGCTCCCTACGCCGCCGAGGACGCCCACGTCGTCGGCCTGAACTTCCATCAGAGCCGGGAGGTGCTCATCGCGGGCCATGGCGCCGGCAGCAATGGGGACGTGAGTGTAAGTGCATAGATATGTTATGAGTCGATTCACTACACTATAGGGAGACAGGGATGTGGCCGATGGAGCTTTGATGCTCAAGTCTAGACAGGATGCCGAAGACCGGGCGTAGTACAGAAGAATGAGTAGGAAAGCGGAGCCTAGCAGAGACCGGGATAAGCGCTAAGACGATGATTATGACTCAAGTTTAGACAGACAAAGAAACTTACAATGGCGAAAGAGATATAGGCCGACTTATAGATACAAACTGATGTATATCAATTGTACCTCACCTCCAGATCTCCAGATACCGGTTTATGTAGAAGTCTTATAAGAAGAATTATAGTCCATTGAGTTCTTCAAGAAAGGGGTGATCAGGTTTTTGCGGGGTCGGCAATGCGTGGGTGATGCCCCTGGTATTGCAAACGTCCATAGGCTGCGGCGACTGCTTACCATTAGGCGGGCCGTAAGCTAGTTTGCTACCTTAGTGGTATGAAAAAAAGTGTATCATTATGATCAGTCGAAGATGTCCAAAAAGGCTCGTCTAGCTATTCATAGGAGTGCTCCATGCAACATTAACGTATGGAAGCGAAAGTTGGGTATGGCAGAAGTACGACGACGACGACGACGTTCATGTATGAAAAGGTTGACGAATGTGGAAGAAGCTAGAGAGATCTGTCAGAACCGTAGCAAGTGGAATGATGTGGTCTCTGCCTACAACTTTAGGGAAACAGGCTTGACGGCATGAATGAATGATAGTCAAAGCGGACCCCGCTTTCTCCGGAATCAATATCCCGGTGATATTGATGCCAAAACGATGATGATGACGAAGCAAGCAAACCTGCGGTCACCTGTTTTATACCTACCTACTTCAGCTATCATGGAACATCTTATTGACGTCAGTCATTTGACTTTTTTTTTGTTTCATTTCAGGTTCGCAACGGACCTCGTCAACCTGACGACCGCGACGTAAGTACAAAAAAATTTAGATACATTATGAGTTTTTTTTCCATAACAGTTAACTCTGCCTACCTACCTAAATAAAATATAAAGGCAAGATGTTGATGTTACAGTACTTTATGTCAGTAAATATTGTATGGTTTATTTACCAACTTATGTGTTAAAGAGGTATTTTAATATGAAGACTTCTAATGTGTCCGATCTCACTTGACATCTAGATTATTTGGTGCAATTTTAGTAGTAGACTTTGTTTTTGATTAGGGATCGTCCGTGGCTGAGTGGTAAGGTAGAGTGAGGGCCACGAGACTATGCGCCCGGTTGAAAGTGGAACTAAAGATTGAACTAAAGCCAATGATTAAAAAACAAAAATCGACAGTCGCGCCATCGCCTGTCAGTAAAGTTTCGTGGCCCTCAGTCTATCCGACGACTCGTAAACGAGACGTACTGGGTTCGAATCCCACTGCGGCCATGTACCAATGACTCTTTACATTAGTTGAATCCTAACCGACGCTCTCACGGTGAGGGAAAACATCGTGATGAAACGTGCATATTTAGGCGACTGGATGTGTAACCATGATCAAATCTGATCAGCTTCCCCTGGTAGAAGGGTCACGTAGGTCAGATGGCAGTCGCTCTACTGTAATTATCTGATCTGCCAAATCCTGGATCATGATCAAGGCTGTCCTCGTACGCGAGAGCACAACAGGAACATTAATGCCAAGATGTTTTTTTATGGTAGATTTTGTTCAAATATACGTCAACTGCAAAGTGAACGGACCCCTACATTCGTTTTTCAATAACAGTATTCCAGTAAATACCTACTCTAAACGGTAAAGCGAATAATGAACACAAGTAACAAAGATCTTGTAAACTAAACATTAATGTACTTTTTACTCCTTATTTTGTGTTGTCTAGGAGTAATATTAATCAACTTTTTGTCATAATGCGGTTACAAGTTTTTAGCTACATGTCTGCCAAGAGAAAAAGATTTTTCCCGTTCATGGTTCAAGGGCTCTATTTTAAATCGCTCGTCTCGTTTCGAACGGTTTTCAGTTTTGATTTTCGGCATGAAAAATTCAATATTTTCTAAATCACATTGGCAACACCGAAAAAGTACGGTTTCAAAATGGGAATAATCTGCATCATACATCAAAATATTGCATTTTTCATGCCGAAGATAAAAATTGAATACCGTTCGAATCGACTCGAGATGTTAAAAAATAGGGCCCTGTAGGCCTAGCACAAGTTGCTCTCGGGCGCGATAAGCGAGAAAAAGCGCGACATAGGTATTGCTCTTTCGTCTTAGTATTGAGAGAAAGAGACAAACGCTCTCTCGCGGCGCGAGCTTTGTCGCGGACACACTTGTGCTAGGTACTGGTAGATATTCGTACTTGCCTAATTTGTTGATAAGTATTGTAATTGAAAAGAGGCAGAAATTATGACAGCTTTATAAAGTTTTTACGATGTTGAGTTAGCTGGGTTCTTTATAAACAAAAGTAGTCTTAATGTACGTAGAGCTCTCGATATTAGAAGTAAAGCGATTACCAAACTCTCCGGAATTTCAAAAAGTACGGAAAGTGTCAGCCAAAAACTGAAACATAATTTGGTGACTTTGATACAACGCTTCATTCTGAACATTTATACCTAACTCAGCCACTCAGGGCCAAATTTAGAGGTCCAGAGGCCTCGGGGCAACGAAGGAGCGGAGGCCCCCTCGCCCCAAATTATTTTCCAAATAAAGTGAAAAATCTTTTTAAGTCGAGTTTTTCAATAAATAATTTATTGTAATTAAGTGTAATTAAAAAATAATAAATTAAGTGTAAGTAATTATAATCAAATATTCATGAACGTACAAAGTACTGCAGGCTGTAGGTAAAGGTAAAAAAGCAAAAAAAAAATATCAAAGGAAAAGATGTTTACTATATAGTGTTTACTAATTGGAATTTGAAAGATATTTTTTTCCGAAGTCTCTATTGTGGGGCCCCCCGTTTGTGGAGGCCCCGGGGCTTTCGCCCCGGTTGCCCTCCCTTAAATCCGGCCCTGCAGCCACTATCATGACTAGAGTTGTTTTAAAGCTTGAAAATCTCGAATTCGATTGCAATCATACTTAGAATAGCCAGATTTTTCTGCTACTTCGATTCGAATAGGTCGATAATTCGATATGCTGTTGACTGCACCAACCTAAAACATAAAGCATATTTCAATTTATTTTATTTGTGGCAACACAGGCATGCCTAATACAGTTGCCGTTTTCGATTTCAGATACCTGGCATGATGACGGAAGCCGTGAAAAGCGAATGTGAAGACTGCAGCGATTGTTTCAATGTGAGTTAAATAGGATTAATCGATACTCAACACAATCGATTTTCTACCTCTCGATCGATCGATCGATTTTCTACACTGTATAGATGCCGCACAACTGATATTCAACACATTATTTATTCCACACAATCTTCAATTTTACACAATCGAATATAAGTCATTGTTGATGTCTGTTACATTCCAGGGATATCGCTAATGCGTTGCCCACCTCTATAACCCCGGGACATGTTGCTCCGGCTGCAAAAAAGCAAACGCCGGTTCCCCTAATTCCCGGCCCATGCAACACTGGAGATCTTACTCAGCGACAGCGACTATTGAACCACAATACTATTTAAAAAGATTCCGAAAAATTTATATTCTTTTTTAAAGTCACTTAAAAATTGTATTGTTTGGGTGCGGTATTCTGTAAGGTGAAGTAGTCAGACAGATACTTCCTCAGTCGGGCTGCTCCAATTCGAACGGGATACCGCGCTTTTTTTTTAAACCTACTTCTACTGTCGTCCAATAATACCTACGATCATCAATGATTCAAGCACTTAGATTTAGTTTATTTTTAAGTCTAAACAAAATTTATCTTTTTAGGGCCGATTTTTCAATTCTCATATAGAATTTATCTGGCCAATAAAGAAATATACTGCCAAATTAAAACAAACTATAGTCCTTTACTTATATAGGAAGTTATTATAAGTTTTTATTTTAGTCGCATAACAACTTATCAGACTTATCTGATGATTGAAAAATCAGCCCTTAATGCACTGGATATTGTGGCCTATATCCACTGCATTAAAACTCTAACCTTAACCTATAGCGTTAGGCGATATGGCTTTAGAAAGGATTTCTCTATCCACAAATTGCCTAATATATTTTTATCTCCCCCCCGCAGCTGACCTCCCGCGGCAAGATAAAGGCGCTCATCCAGAAGAACTTCCTCCGCATGTGGCGGAACATCGGCGTCATGCTGTTCATATTCGTGTTGCCCGTCATGCAGGTCATACTGTTCTGCCTCGCCATCGGACGGGACCCCAGCGGACTCAGACTGGTAAGAGACTTTTAAGAGCTTCTGAATATAATGTTTTTGTGTGTCTAGCCGTGTGGTGTCCGGCAGAGTAGAATAGCACCAACCCCTTACACTCATAGGTGTCGTACAAGGCGACTAATGTTTTCGAGGCAAAAGATCAAGAGTCTCCGTAGTCTGGAAAATGGGCAGCAGCATTTTCCATTGTTATATTTGAACACTGCGATCTCCAACCCGCACGTCAAGCGTGGAGATTATGGCAATAACCTCCCTTTTCGTGGGAGAGGCCCTAAGTCCTGCAGTGGACTGTTACGGGCTGTGATGATGATAATGTTTTTGTAATGTTTCTTTTTATAATTGCACTAGCCAGGCAGTCGCCTACCATCTCACCTGTAGCCGTATTCGCAATGGCTCGGAAATCGGATTCGGATACGGAATCGACAAAGCACCCCGCAAAAGTTCTTAGGAAAATGTGGTTTCAGTTAATTTTGATGAAATTTTCATATGTTATAGAGAGTAGAGTTTCCGTGGAATCTATCGGGATTCCGAATAACAGTTTTCGAATCGATCGACACGGATTCGCCGCTCACGAATTTCGTGTCGAATCGTTCGGAAACGGTTTCGAATCATTGTGAATACGGCTACTGGTGGTAAGTGACGATGCGGCCGATGATGGAGTCTGTCTAGGAACCGCCTATTCACTCTGGCCTTGGAGGCGTCTAGATTATAATGATCAGGGAACACACGTGCTTGAAATTTTGGATAGCTCCATCTACATGCTTGACACCAAATCGGTTAGGGTGCGGGTACGTTAGGTACGGGCATCGCAAACCTTTTTCCCGCACTTGCAAGATGTGGAATGAGGGTAGGCCTGATTGGTGTTTGTGAAAGGGTTTTCGGTACTTATGGATTTACTTGCCGTTTGGTGTCCGGCAGAGTAGAATAGCACCAACCCCTTACAGTTGTAAGTGTCGTACAAGACGACTAATATTTTCGAGGCGAAAGACTGAAAATGGGCAGCAGCGTTTGCGATTGTTAAATTTGTAACACTGCGATCTCCAACCCGCCTGCCAATCGTGGAGATTATGGCAATAACCTTTCGTGGGAGAGGCCCTAAGTCCTGCAGTGGACTCTTATGGGCTGTTGTGATGATGGATTTACTTACTCTGTATCCGATATTCTACTGACTGGACACCAGACGGATTAAAATTTAAATAAAAATGAATAACAATGTTTTCGTCCCCAAACTAAAACACAAAAGAACTGCCTACAGTTTATTCAACAACAGGATCTGGCGATAACCGTGGGATTCTTCTTTTCTTGAAAAAAATTCCATTTAGGTATCTTTTTGCAAAAATAAACTTAGGTTACAATACAACGGAACAATTAGACGGATCGTTTTATGCAATTTGTGGGCCAAAATTATCATCTAACTAAACTGTGACTATTAAAGTTTTTGCTGAAAATGGTAATGTTGGAGATTACCCAACAACTATTTGAATAACAAGCTGCGTTTTGTTTGTTTTTAAGTCTAAGGTGGTATAGAAGGAGCTCGGTGGACGATACTTACATCTTCAATTTCTATTTCTTTTTTTTTTCAATGCTTTTCCATCGCTATTTTCTGGACCTTTTCAATCAGGAGATTCCGATAGGTTTAGGCATAGACACCTATGCGAAATAGGTTTTAATTTTGATTTTCGGCATGAAAAATTCAATATTTTTTAAATCACATTGGCAACACCGAAAGGGTACGGCTCAAAAATAGGGAAAATCAACATCATACATCAAAATATCGAGTTTTTCATGCGGAAAATCAAAATTAAAACCGTTTTTATCAAAACGAACTATTACACTTACGCAGCACGTGACATTCACTGACATTATTGTGTCTGAAATTGTAAAAAATATTCTTTGTTTTAGCACGATGTCAGAGTAGGTACGCAGTTTTTGGGTACTTACGGTCAAAGTACGAACTTTGAGTTTTTTCAATGTCAGATTGTATTTTTCAATATGTAGGTAGGTACATATAATTATAATATTTACATTAAAGGCATTGACAATGGAAATCGAGGCAAATGATGAGGTAGCTGAATCTTATATGATTTAGGGCCGATTGTTCAATCCTCAGATAAAACATATCAGTCTGATAAGTTATTAAGTGACTAAAATAAAATTGTATCATTACTTCATATATAAGTTAAGGATTTCAGATTGTTTTAATTTGGCAGTATATTACTTTATCGGGCAGATAAATTTTAACTGAGTATTGAAAAATCGGCTCTTAATGTTGAGAAAGCTAAATCACAAATTTCATTTATTTATGATGATACCTTTTCTTATGATTATGAATTAATTTTTAATTTACTATAAAGCCTTACCCCACAAAAAGGTAAAGTTGTTGCCCTTAACAGGAAAAAAAGATGACCTGTGGTTTTTCTGTTATTATATGTCAAATTAATCATCGTTCAACAAGAGTCTAAGCACCTTCATAATTTTTTTCCCCGAAAACGATAATCGCCTTGTACAACACCCACGACTGTTAATGCTGGTGCTGTGCTACTCTGCCGGATACCACACGGCCAACATATAACCTTCCATCATATAACCACCACTATTTCTTCCAGGCGATTGTGAACGACGACGTGAACGTCCTAGACGGATACTGCCCCTACAACCGTTCCTGCTCAATGAAGAACCTCTCCTGTCGGTACCTGGACCACCTGAAGAACCAGTCCATCATAAAGGAGTACTACGCGGACCTGTCTTCGGCTATCGGTGCTGTGAAGTCTGGTGATGCGTGGGGTGCTATATACTTCAATGAGAACTATACGGATTCCCTGGTTGCGAGATTGGCCTTGGGTGAGTAGCGACTTTTTAAAAGATATTATTTAACTTGGAATGTTTGTATGTAACTATATATGTTCGGGGCAAATCTTACAAGCCTAATTTGACCCACTTCCAAGTGTTCAATTAAGCTGTTTGGTATACATATGTAACTTGGATGACAATGCATTAATATGGTATGTACCATGGAGTTGGTCTGACGATGGAGTCAATGCTTTTCAATTGATATTGCATTGAACTGCCATTGGATAGTCTAATTGTAACTCGATTGTGTGTTAAAACGACAGCCTCTTGTTAGATTTTAGAAGGCAACATCAATAACTATTTAACTGATTTATTTTATGACAACGCTATTGATTAGAGTTTTTGCAGAATACCCAATTCGTCTCAATAGTAATCGAATCCCGATTAAGTCTCAATTTAATATCAATAGCAAGTGAATTTAATAAAATTAGTAGACTTTTTCCCCAGGCAAGCGGGCCACCTCATGGTGTGTGGTCACCGCTGACTAGGGACATTAGAAACACCAATGCGTTGCTTACCTCTAAAGAGACCTCTAATATACCTCTTGAACGATCCCATGTCTAAGAGGTCATTAGTGTTTTTCAAATCACTCTGTACACTCTTTGCTACAACAAAAAAATTCTCGTAATTTGAAGCAACATCCTAGTGTGTGTAGGTAGATAAGGTTGTTTTTGTATGAATAACCTTTTTACTCGTTGTTGACGCCGAAAAGGTCGTTAATTTACACTAGTTCCACGTTATATAACATATTTATTAACTTTAAATTAATTGCAACCGGTTTCCAATATCATCTTCTGGCAATATTTTTAGTAGAACTAGTGTATATAAGGGTTTTAATGTATAATATAATGGAATTCCATCATGAATACACAACACAAAGTGTCAACTGCGTATTTCGTTTCGTTGTTCGAATTTACCTTCTCCTTATAACGCAAAAAAATACTCATTTAAGAATGTTGCCTTGCAATCATGCTTAATTTTTTTTCGACATCAACTGAAATGAGTTAGTTCAATGCACCCTTCTGGGTCATCATTGAATCATCATCGTCAGGGTGCATTCAACTATATAATTCTGCAATACATGATTTCAATAATTTTATTTTACGTCGAACAAACAAATTACGATATTTGACTTCTTGGGCCGCCGGGACCTCTTGTATCGGGGTATTCTAGAGCGTCGGTGGCCTAGTTAATAAGGTATCCGACTCGTAAGCGAGAGGTACCGGATTCATCCCACTGCGGCCATGTACCAATAACTCTTTTCTGAGTTATCTACATTAGTTGAACACTAACCGATACTCTTACGGTGAGGAAAAACATCGTGATGGAACCTGCACATTTAGGCGACTGAGTGTGTAACCATGATCCAATCTGATCAGGTTGCCCTGGTAGTAGGGCCACAGGTCAGTTGGCAGTCGCTCCACTGTAATTATCTGATCTGCCAAATCTTGGATCATGGTCAAGGCGGACCCCGGGCCCTCGTGCGCGAGAGCACAACCTGGACATTAACACCAATCTGTTGATTTTGTAAGGTGGCACACACAAATACCAATTCGTAATTTCTGTTACGAGTCTGAGTGTAGTATGTATAATAAGTATATATTTAAAAAGAAACTAAATATGTAGTTTATCTGTTATCTAACACCCATAACACAAGCATTGCTTACTTTGGGGCTAGATAGCGCTGTGAGAATTGTCCAAGCACATTTCTTTATTTCATTTTATTCTCTTTCAGCGGATACCGCTGACGACGAGACCATCGAATCATCGGAAGTGCAAGTCTGGCTGGACATGTCCAACCAACAGATCGGACTCATGCTCAACAGGGACATACAGTTCTCATACAGGGACTTTGCTCAGGTGAGTTGGGGACGCCATATTTGTTCTTTTCAGGCGCCGACGAAAAAAGAGGGTAGTTACACCTTATTTTTTAAATTCTATGAAAAAAGAGGGTAGTTGTAAATTTGACATATGTATCTGTGGAGTCTTCGTGGGCTGAAAAAGTAGGCAACAGCGTTTTTCATTGTTATATTTACAACACTGCGATCTCCAATCCGCCTTCCAAGCGTGAAGATTATGGTAATAACCTCGCCTTTCGTGGGAGAGGCCCTAAGTCCTGTAGTGGACTGTTATGGGCTGTGATGATAATGATTATGATCTGTGGAGCCTGTCTGTGGCGTCAAAGCTCCCGAACGGATGCACCGATTTGGATGCGGTATCTATGTGAAAACCAGTTTGTTTCATTAAAATCCGTTCAGTAATTTAGAAAGCGGGGTTCCGTCAACTCGGCCCAGTGCCGAATTGCCTTACAATGTAAAAATTCACAATATTTTCGACAGTTGAATCTGACGTACTCTGAATACGTTAGATTCTAAACTGGTGGTTTTCGCAACTTTACGGTGTAAAGTTGCGAAAGCCACCAGGTACATACACTAAAATAGAAAAAAAAAATATTATGGCAATATTGAATGGATAATCTGTCCTTGTCAATCTTTCTTGTAAACATTTGGTTACTATTAGCTTGAATTTGTACTTTTAGTTGGTCTAAATTATTAATCGTGCTGAAAATTATCTCTCGCACTCCCTTTTTAATTGTTTTGCCCATTATTTAAAAATATTTTTCAAGTCACGAAAAAAAGCAATCCTACAGAAATCAAATTTTTCGTTACGACTTTTATGAATTACGTTCTATGACTTTTAAAAAACTTAGCATTACAGAGATTATTTTTAAAGCGACTCCAACTTATCGTTGTCTTAAGTATAACATACATTTGTGACCACCACTATAAAACTAACATGTCCCCAATCCTCTCCCGACAGGACCTCCTGAGGACGTGCGACTACAACCCCAAGGTGGGGGACATCCCCATCGACTTCATGGAGCCCATCTACGGGGACAACAACCCTTCGTTCACGGACTTCGTTGCGCCCGGTGTGATTCTCACGTGAGTCTCTTGATATATTTAATAAATAAATATTTTATTTTATTTTAACAATTCCTGTAGCACTACTGGCAGATGTCTTCATTTAGGCTAGGCCTGTGTTAAAAGACGCCGCTCTTCTATGTTAACAATATTGATGCTATATTTGATTTTATTTATTTTGTTTTGAGATAGTTCATAGCTTTGTTTCATTAAAATCGGTTCTGTAGTGTAAAAACTATTTGAGTACATATATATAGGTACTTCGTCGGGCCGGGTTGTCCGACTTTTTCCGTTCGGTTAAGTTAGGTAGAGCTCGTCTAATCTAAAATGCCGCGCCCCACTATCGCATTAACGCACACAAGCAAGTTTAAAATATGGACGCAATACATATACAAATGCCGTTGTAATTGGTCATTCAGTTGCCGGTGAGATTCAAAAGTAGGAGCACGCGTCGTTCATTGGCTCGCACACAGATGAAGTGTCGTTATCAATATTTGCACTCACACATCGAAATCAACTAACTAAGTAGTGGGGCGCGTCATTTTAGACTAGACGAGCTCTACCTATATAAAACTGTTCTTTGCTGAATTAAGATCTGTAATTTCTGAGCTGAAACACATGGTGGGTGTCCTATTATCATAGCTCAGGCAAAAGATTTATTATTTTGACCTTTAACGTGTTATTGTAGATGTAAAATTAAAATGATTTTACAAGATTAAATAAAAATTAACACTGTAGTACGCCGCCATCTTCATACAATTGAGTTAGGACCAATCGCAGCAGGCCAGAGCCAGAGCTCCTTTGCTGCGATTGGTTTAAATTCAATTGCATTAAAATGGCATCGTACTATCGGAGATCGGCGGAACCACTTCTGGCCACCTAAAAATATTATATTATAAATTGAAAATTTACATGTCCGCTTTGTTAGTTAAATTCAAATTGTTACAAATTATTGTTAGAACTATTATAACATAGTGACATTTTAACATATAAATTAATTTTTATAGATGCGCGGTAATTTTCATAATTCAATTTATTTATATTAATAATCGTAATTGTAATATTAAGTGTGTAGGTATGTTTGGGTCAATGACATTGTTTTATTCCTTTATTGTATAATAAACTTTACATTATCTCTTCCAGTATCGTATTCTTCCTCGCCGTGGCCTTAACCTCATCAGCCCTCATCGTGGAACGCATGGAGGGTCTCCTGGACAGATCCTGGGTGGCTGGAGTGTCTCCAGGAGAGATATTGTTCTCGCACGTGGTCACACAGTTCGTGGTGATGTGCGGACAGACGGCCCTGGTGCTGGTATTCATGATATTGGTGTTTGGAGTCAAGTGCAACGGGAATATTGCGTTCGTTGTGTTGCTGACGCTGATGCAAGGTGAGGATTGTTATGAGATAGTTTTTTTTTTTTTTTTATTATAAAATAAATTTTTATTCCATAAAAATAAAATAATACAAAGTCATCAATTTAATAATTTTTTTTTTTTAATGTTATACGGCAGACCAACAGGCACGCGACCACCTGATGGAAAGTGGTTATAGTTGGTTCTTAGGTCTTCAATACTTTTTTTTTCTTTTTTTTTATACCATTAAGGTGGCAAATAAGATTACGGCCAGCCTGGTGGTAAGCAGTCACCGCAGCCTATGGACGTTTGCAATACCAGGGGCATCACCCACCATATTATAACTTTCTGTCGTCCAAGAATCCAAGTTTTGAGGGTTTTCGCGACCATACCAAACCACTAGATGTCGCTATTCAGACGTAAGCTCTGCTGTCAAAATAAAACCGTGCCATTGGCTGAAACAGATCCGCCATTTTACATCAGTTGTTTCTGTCCAATAGCACGACAGTATTTTGACAACAGACCTTACTTCTGGTGTAACATCATTGTTTTGTATTTTATTTTTAATGAAACACACTATGATAAAAATAATAATCATCTTGCCGTCAATATCTCTCTTCTTATTGTTTTTGTATTTTCTTTGTGGACACTAACTGTCAGTAGCTAAAAGATGTCTGGAAGAGATCACTCTAGTGATAAGACCGCCCTTTGTACGGCTTACTATAATATATTTTATCCCATGTATGTACCCTATGGTGTTCAAATAAAGTTTTTGTATTGTATTGTATCCCGGTCGTACTCGCGAGGGCCCGGGGTACACATTGACCATTCAAATTCAGTCGTTCTGTGTGTGAAATATATTTAACATGTACAGTAACATGTATAGATTACCTTAAAACTCATACGAACCTTCTCCTTCCAGGTCTCTGTGGCATGTGCTTCGGTTTCGTCATATCCGCCGCCTGCGAACTGGAAAGAAACGCCATCCAATTGGCCTTGGGTTCTTTCTACCCCACTCTCCTCCTCAGTGGGGTGATTTGGCCCATAGAGGGAATGCCTTGGATCCTGCGATATGTGTCTCTATGCCTACCTCTAACTCTGGCTACGACTTCCCTTAGATCCATCCTGACAAGAGGCTGGCCTATCACGGACCCAGAAGTATATATGGGCTTCGTTTCGACTCTAATATGGATATGTCTCTTCTTAGTGGTTACTCTAACAATATTAAGGTTCAAACGCGGTTAGAAATGCCATGTACCATCTTGTATTGCTCAATCGACGTAGTCATTCTTAGGTGAAGGTCCTGGGTAGCTGTATGTTGTATGTTATGGCGTTTTTGTTTAGTTGTCTGCACAGTTGGTCATTGTGTTTTTGTGTTTAATTGGACTGAGATGTAGCCAAATAGATTTCACCGATGTGTCTCATACTGTTTTTTTTTTGGGATTTTTTTTGTGTAGAATTGATTTGTAATACAGTTACCCGTCTACGTCTGTTTTCTAGATATAAAATTGTTTTGAACTGTTTTTTTTTGTATTGTTCAGTTACTGGGGAAAAATTATCAGTTCTTTTACTGTTTTCAAGACATTATTTAATGAAATATTTAGTTTTCTTTTTCAATTTAATCGTGTGAATATTTTGATTGAATTTTGCTCAAATGCTGGAACAAATTTTTATTTTTTATAATAATTTTATTTCCTTAGTACCTTTAGATGAATTCAAAGACTTTCTCAGAAAAGAGGTAGACGCAGGAGAGTGGGGTGTTACACAAATACTTAGGTTAAATTATTTTTCTATTAGTTCCCAATTATTTATTTTTTAATGCTTTACCGTTTTAGAAACAATTCCTTGCAATGGAGAGTTTATTTAATTTCCATTTTCTCCGGATCATATTAATCGTAATAAATAAAATAGGCTTTATTAATTTTATTTGGTGTTTACCTCTTTTTGAACAGTCTTTATCAGGTCGACTGTTAGGCGTTTTTAATGTAAATAGTAGATTTATATTTATAATTTGTAGTTGAGTGCGCCGTCGTACTTGGCAGTACGACTTTAAATACAACCTTATAAGGTAGTTGGGGATGTTAGTAACTATGATCGATCAACGCTTTGGAAGGTTTTCAATATTTTTTTTCATATTTTAATCTCTGGTAAAGGATTTTTTTAAATAATTTCGAAAGTAGGGTTTCGCCTGAACGAGTTACCATAGAGTAGGCCGGTGCCATAGCTGACAGTGATTTTAGACAAGATTTCTCGATTGCAAATTCTAAATCGATTTTTCTATAAAAAGTCGACTACAAGAGACGAACAATTTTCAGTTTTCACGGCACCTAAAAATAATGTCACAATTATTTTCTATGTTGTTTCAACAAATTATGAATAATAACAGAAATGAGGATATAAATACCTTGAATATGTGTAAGCTTAGTGTACAGTAAGTTACGTCATGTATTTGGATGCTAGGAATTCTACACTAGGTCTAGAGACTTACGGCTAATAATATACTTGCATGTATAAAAACTAGGTTAGGTATTAAAGGTCTAGGTTAGACGATATGTGGATTTCTGAAATACACTTAGTTCGTTGTTAGGTTTATTTTGTATGTAAAAATATAGTTGTATAGAAATAGAATGTCAGACTGTGATTATTTTTGCTAACATCGACATTTTTGTAATGACAATTATACAATAATAATGTACCAAATAAATGACTCTTTTTATTTTTAGTTTTAAGTCGGTACCCATCTTACCCTCACCTCCTCAAATTGATTTCTGATATAGTAGGACCACGCTAAGTCCGAATAGATTAAAAAAAAAAAAAAAAAACTATGGCAACTAATGCCATGTCTTTTATCCGTCATAGAACGTCATTCATATAAGTCATAACAAAGAATTTGACTGATTTGAAAAATATTGTTGAGGTACGGTGCTGCGTTCCAGTGTGCGGATCGCCTAAATAATAATGGACAATGACTGACAAGGACAGATTATCCAATAGATATTGCCATATCCACATTTTATATTTTCTACCACTGTCGGTTGATTCGGACTAAGCGTGCTCCTATTATAGTAATCATAATGAAATAAAAAATAAAATAACCTGCCCAGTGTGTCTGTCTGAAACGGATAAAATTAAGGTATAGATTTGATCCGTAGCTCCTAGAGAGCGCCGGTGGCCGAGTAGTTAAGGTATCCGACTCGGAAGCGAGAGGTACCGGGTTCGAATCCCACTGCGGCCATGTACCAATGACTCTTTTCTGAGTTATGTACCTACACTAGTTAGCGCACCGCTTGTCATAGACAGGGAGTTCATCCTCACACCTTGGAGCCAAATTGGTCGCGAACTGTGCGGTTCAATTCAATTCAATCTATTTATTTTGATAAACATAAATTTACACGTCAAATGTCAATTCTTGAGTAGTCATTATTCTTAAAATAATGTTACAACAGATAAAAAAATCACAATCTAAATGTAATCTTTAAGTTCCAAAGGAACTTTCTCCCACGCACACTAAGGTTGTGGAATGAACTACCTGGAGAGTACGACATGGAGTTCTTCAAGAAAGGGGTGAAAAGGTTTTTACGGGGTCGGCAACGCGTGGGTGATGCCCCTGGTATTGCAAACGTCCATAGGCTGCGGTGACTGCTTACCGTCAGGCAGGCCGTAAGCTTGTTTGCCACCTTAGAAGTAAACTATTTGAACACTAACCGATGCTCTTACGGCGAGGGAAAACATTGTGATAAAACCTGCATTCAGGCGGCTGAATGTGTAACCTGATCAGACGGCAGTCGCTCCACTGTAATTACCTGATCTGCCAAATCCTGGATCATGGTCACGGCGGACCCCAGGCCCTCGTGCGCGGAAGCACAAACGGGACATTAACGCCAAGATGATTATTATGATTATTATTATAAGATAAAGTAACTCACATAAAGGAGGTCCAGACAACTCGGCCAATTGTCAATTGAAATAAACTTCATTTTGTACTGGAAAGTATGACGACAAGATGACATATAATATAACAATTATACAGTATAGACCGGGCAGATATGACAGGTGTAAAAATTTGTACAGTATGCATATTTGCGAGAATGTCTCAAAATTTTCATTTCTGTGCAATTATTCCCATTAGCTTATAAATAGAGTATAATATTGAAGATATTAAGGAGATTAGAAAATCTTTAAATAATATAATTTATAAAAATAATAATTTTATTTTTACAATGAAAATTTAATGTTTTGTTTATACTATATAAATAGAAATATTAATGGAATTTAACCACAACAAATTAAGTTAGCAACTTTATTTTAATTTTTATATTTATTTAAAAAAAAATTACTTAATAGGAATTTTAATTCAATTATATCAATAACAGTAATATACCTCTATTTTGGTTTCTATTAATAAATAAGGAGTATTAAGTTACTATTGATTAAGGGTGGCTTGAACCAAATTCATAAACGTATTTCAGTTGATACTTAAACAAAACACTTAATACAAAAAAAGTTAAACGTCATTCTGAAACTGTATTCTTTTGCAACGCGACGCGAGTAAAAAATGGGTTACCTCCAACTGTCATATCCGCCCGGTCTACTATCTGATTTAAATTAAAAGAAACCAAATATGTAACTTAAATTCTTGTTGTATTGTTCTATAACATTAAAACATGGTTTCCCATTACAATTAAAACAACACTCAATAATTATTTCGTCAGAATCTCGCTCAGGGCTTTCTTCTGTTTCTGCCCCTTGTCGAACTTGCGTTTTTGCTGGAATATTAATAAAAATATATATTAATTCGTTCACTTCTTGCAACTAACCTAACAGACAGAAAAAGTCGGATAACCCCGACTAAGTTTACTTAAACTCAAATATATTCTAAACTACAAAACCGATTTTAATGAAACAAAGCTATGAACCATCTCGATTAAACTGGCTTTCAAATAGAGAAAACCGCATCCAAATCGGTCCATCCGTTCGGGAGCTACGATGCCACAGACAGATACACAAAGCCACAGATACAAACGTCAAACTTTTAAAACTCCTCTTTTTCAAATTCAGTCGTCTAAACTTAGAAGCTAAAGCGTGCGAGCAAGATAAAAGTGGAATGTATTGCTCATAGAATAAGGTTCATTTTTGTATCACTTATTGTATTATGTGACGCGTCGCTCCGCTTTCCAAAACAGTAATCATTATCGTCCTAGCGTATCCCGGCCTCTGCCAGGGTCCGCTTTCCTACTCATTCTCCTCCACTTCGCCCGGTCTTCGGCATCCTCGCGTCGTAAGCCGTTGGCTCTCGCATCCGACTCGGCGATGTCAATCCATCGCTTCTTGGGTCGCCCACGGGGCCTCTTTCCTGATCTCAGCAGGTTCAGGCACTTCCCAAGTATCCTTGAGGCTTGCGCAACACGTGACCAAACTAGACTCCTCGAGATTTCCAAACGGTATGATACAACAATAGACCTTATTACATGAGCAATACATTCCACTTTGATCTTGCTCTCACGCTTTTTGCTTCTGAATTTAGCCAAGCCTTTAAGAACTAGGTATTTAGTTACAAGTGAAATGCTTAATGAGGGATTTTCTCGGTCTCAATCTAGTCAGGTTCCCCTGCAGGGCCACGGAGGTCAGACGACAGTCGCTACACTGTAATTATCTGATCAACCAAATCCTGGATCATGATATAGGCGGACGTGCGGGCGGCCCTCGTGCGCGGGAGCACAACCGGGACATTAATGCCAAGATGAAGAGCTATTTTTTATCCCGGAAAAATGAAAGGTTCCCGCGAGAAAGTTGATTGTTTACAGAGATCCGAACTGCGCGCGGTTGAAAGCAGCTGAGAACGGCTAGTAAAAAATATTATTATGAAATATAATTGACCAAGCTGCGGCCGAGACACGGCTCGGTATAACGTGAGCCATCCTTAATCATCAAAAGTGTCAAATGTTGAAGACTGTCTAGCATTCTTACCTTCTTCTTCTCAGCAGTAATCCCGACAAACTCCTTCCTTGCTTTCTTCTCTTTCGGTTGTGTCGTGTCCCGGGCTTTCTTATTCGGAGGCCCGTCGTTGGTGTCCTGGAAAATAAAAGAAAAGTCTTAGCATTTATACGAAACATTTGATCATTTCAAATCACATCGAGTCGGGAAACCCTATTGCAAACATAATCTATAGACAGAAGTCCTCTAATCGTCACCACAGCCCATAACAGTCCACTGCAGGATTTAGGGCCTCTCTCACGATAGGAGAAGTGTTGCGATAATCTGCACGCTTGGCAGGCGGGTTGGAGATCGCAGTGTTACAAATATAACAATGGAAAACGCTGCTGCCCATTTTCCAGCCTACGGAGACTCTTAGAAGTTTCACCTCGAAAACATTAGTCGCCTTGTACGACACCCACGAGTGTAAGGTGTTGGTGCTGTTCTACTCTGCCGGACACCACACGGCCAAATCTGCAAATCTGCTGCCCTCTAAAATACTCTTTAAATTGGTCATCAGTGGCTGGCGAGTGGCGTGCATAGTACGCTGTACGCCCTCACTGTCGCTGTACTTGCTCACTGTACTTGTCAATTTCGTTAAACACTTGTAACTAATGTAAATCGGGCATAAGGGCGAGCAGTGCGGCGACAGTCACCACTTACCATCAGGTGGAGTGTCTGCTCGTTTGTCACTGAGTAGCATACAAAAAGATATCCATAAGGACAGTATTACAGGCAAAAAATTATTGTTCCACATACCTGATTCTGCCTTTTATTCATAATCCTCCTCAGGGCCGGGTCTTCACTGCCTCTGAATCCCATTTGGCCTTCGCTCCTTTCATTGCCTCCTTGAAACCCGCCGCCTCCACCTCTGCTTCCTTGAAAGCTGCCACCGCCCCTGGCAAAGTTTCCACGTCCTCTACCGAAGTTGCCACCTCCTCTGCTGAAATTTCCACCACCCCTGGAACTACCCCCGCCTCTGTTGAAGCTACCACCGCCTCTGGCACCTCTGCCACTAAAGTGGCCACGGTCAGAGTTGCTACCTCCTCTGGCACCTCTGCCACCTCTGCCACTAAAGTTGCCACGGTCAGAGCTACCACCTCTGCCTCTAAAGTTGCCACGGTCAGAGCTGCCACCTCTGCTGAAGCTACCACCTCTGTTGACGCTTCCACCTCTCCCATGTGGTCTCTGTACTTGTTTTTCACCAGTACCTGCACCATGTTTATCCTTTTTGTTGGTGTCTGTACATCTTTTTACTCGCAGTATTCTGTTCTTAACTGTGAGATCTTCCTCAGACATAGCCAGGGCTAATTCTACACCGTCTTTGGATGCGAAGTTCACGTAGCCAAAACCTGTAATAAAAATAATAAATAAATAAATAAAAAGTTTATTAAATCTTGTGAAATACATTTCAATTTTAGATGTAAAAAACACATAAAAGGTAAAAAAAACATAATTTTTGCCTGAGCTAGGATAATATGATACCCTGTGTTTCAGTAATGTATATTATATGATCAAACGAACTTCGCGAAGTTCGATCGATATTATATGAGTCGCTTCATTCGAAGATATAAGATAATTCACAACGTAGTCCCTTTAGCCTACAAGGTAGCTTCGCACGTTTATTTAAAGTAAAATCGATTTTTTCAATCGATCATTTTTTTTCGATCTTACGTATCGATACAGCCAGCCGCCATTTTTACGTCATTCTTTTTAGAGATACTAAGCGAAACTTCCCCACGCCTGGGAATATGGGCGGGCGGGTGTTATATCTTCGAATGAAGCGACTCATATAATATCGATCGAACTTCGCGAAGTTCGTTTGATCATATATTATATTTCGTCGCTTCATTCTTCAGATATAAGATAATTCACAACGTAGATGTTTGGAGAGGGAAGTTTTGCAAATTTTAAACAATATATTAATTATTCATACATTTTAAACAATGTATTAATTATACGGTATCAACCGTAAATTAAACATATTACATAATGGACACTGGTTAATTCATTATTAAGAAAGCAAACGGGTTTAACAAATCGGCCGACATCAGCGATCGGCCTGATATAATATCTGGCGAAAACGCGATGTGCTGGTCCTTGCCGAGACGAGACGAGACGCCGCCGCCCCAGCGCCGGACACCGGACGCCGGCCACACCGAGCCACAGCACGTGTACCCATGACACACTGTTATCTGTCATCGCCCTGACAATCCATTGGCTAATGGTTTGTCCGTGACTTGTTTATGGTGTGGTTTGCACGACAGAAAGAGATACTTAGTATGTGCCAGTACTGAGTTGCTCGATTCTAATCAGATACTCCTCGAGTGTGATGGAAGGGGTTATGCGTAAATTAGGTACGAAAGAGCCCTGGATACTAGCGACCTGACCCTAATGTTGTAACTAATTATGATTTTAATGCTATTTGAGGTGGTATTAATATTATCATCCTTAAAAGTGATCGCGTTTGTACCCTGTGTGTGTGTGGTACACAAGGTCAGTAATATTCCTAATGTTCTGGTTAACTTTTTATTATGTTTTATTTATTCGGACGGGACCGAATTTGAAATGTTATCCAATACACTCTCGTGGATTCCAAGTGGCAGTATACCTAGGCAAGCTTGGATTGAATTTGAAAGCTCCTTTTAGTGATCGTTTAATTAGAACATCCTAACTGAGACCAAAATGGGATACGGAGCTGAACGATGATTGTTCAAAGTGTCATACGAAGCATTCGTATTAAAACAATTACTTAAAATGTTATCACAAATTGGTTAGAATCTTCATATGGATCAGTATTATTCTGCAATCAAAATTGCAAATCGAGAGAAGTGCGGCAAGTGAGAATGCATGAGATTAATCGCATCTACTACGATAGCCTCCGAGTCCTGTTTGCAGGATAAATAGCGCTCACAGTCGGCATTGACGCGAGACATGAAATCGGTAATCTACCGATACCTCAATCATAGTCTGTCTAACAGTGTGGACTATCTATCGGTAAACCGAGTCTGAGAGTTTCCACTCTATGTCCTTTACTCTCTTGAGTCCTCGTCAACCTTAATATCACATAACGAAATATGCCGCGCTAGATTCTTTGCATGAAGGTATTCAATACTTCCTTGACAATTTACATAGCTGATAGCTGTGGTGTTATCTACTCGTACCAATATAGCACAATTATTATCGTATGATGCAACATTTTTAGGTTTAGTAAATCCAGTTAATGGGATACTTGAGTTCACATTGCTTCCAACACCCGTTGACCCAATCGTCGCCATAGACGGTTCCCCAGTCAGTACGAGAGCCATAAGTGAAGTTTTCGTTTACATAATGAAGTCCTGAGGGACAATAAAGGGCCAATGTTTTGCGCCCATCAATTAAGATTCTCAAAGAACGTAGAACGGGGATATTTATGCTAAAGTTTAAGTAGCTATTATATTTTTAAATACATTTTAACAAAAGATTAAAATTTTTGTGTGCAATCTCAGCTGTATTGTAGCGCTGGACAAGCTGCTAATGACAGCGCAATAAGTTGAGCGAACTTATATTGTGCATCGGGGAAAAGACGAAAATATTTACACTGATTGTGCTATAATGTTGCTTTTCTCCAGTTAAAAAATATTAAGTGAAATTCTCAAAATTAAACATATTAACACTAGAATTTTACACATATTTTTAGGTTGCAAGTTGCTTTTGTTAACGTTGACTATGAATCCGAGACATTGAAGTAATCTGGGCCTCGTTAACATTGCTTAGACATTCCTCGAAGTCATTGCCAATGCAAATGATATCGTCTAAGTATAGCACGGATTTTGAGCCTTGAGACCTTAAGAAGGTGAAGACCTTAGTCGTCACTTTAGTAAACCCTCGCGGGGCAACCGAGGTACTAATACAGTAAGGCTGAAAATTTGTAAATCCTGCAACCGAATTAAAGCTTTTATGGTTTACAATTTTAAATCTATAATATTTAAAAATGTGTTTCTTGGAATTTATTTTGAAATGGTACTGTGGTCCGATATACGTGGTCGGTATAAATTTATTTGTGATTTCAGATTTATGGTGAATCTTTTTTCCCATTCGGTTTAGGTGCCGGGAATATTTTAGATAAAAATTGATTAGGTATGTGGGGCTGCCGCCTGCCCAATGCAAGGTGTTCGGCTGAACACTCTAAAATCGCACCCAAATCTACTAACATTTTAATGGACTAGGGGACTCCTTCCTTTTGTCAGGAGCAAAAAGTTTGGTATTGGTCAGGAGACAGAATACTTGTCTATACCAGGGGCAACATAGATATTGTGCCACGGACTTACAGAATGGGACTTCTAAACCGTCCCGAATCAATGCCAACAATTAATTATAAAATAATTGTCCGCGACCAACGTAGCACACCTGAGTCACTTAGGTGACTATGTAGGCGCGGCTGCGGCGGCCGGAGGCTTCCGCGGCGCGGGGAGGCTGCTTGGCCGACGCTCGCTGCGGCCCGGTGACGGCCGGCGCGGGGGGAGCCGCCCATTATCCCGGGCTCGCGTGGCCGAGCAAGAAGTATGTCGATGGAGCCAATTCGCACACAGTACTTCCGAATAGCGTTTCGTTTCGGTGAGTGTTACGGGCGACATTCAAGGACACCTTATCGTTAGGCGTTATTATTATCAGTTTTATTCTCGATTTCGAGTCCATAAAATAAAGATCGCAAGAGTATGCGGCGGGCGTCACTCAGATATTTGACGGCGATGAATATGGTATTCTCCTCGTTGGAGTACGTGTTGCGGCGCGGATGACCGCAACGAAGGCGCCGAGTCGCCGCCGCGCCGTCGCCGCTTTCTTGTCGCGGCCGCGGGCGCTCTCGGTTATCGAGCCTAAACTTTATTATTACGAAATTTTATTTTTGAGCCTGGGGTAACTTTATGTTTTCCGGCACTAAATAACTCTTAAGGATCTTTTCCTTGTAAGGGAGTCACAATAGACTCATATTGTTATGTATTTTGTTCCCGTGCTCGGGTTCGTTGTGGATATTGGCTTCGAGGACCCGCACCAGCTGTGGGCCTAACTGTGCGCGGGCGTATCGGACGGCTCCGACGAAGGCTCTTTCGCTACTCTAGCGGCGACGGCGACCTGGGGCAGGTCTGTTGACGCCTCAGTAGCAAGTAATACCTCTCAGTAATTGCATTCGGAGGTGTGTCGATGTCTAAAACCGCAGACAAATTCATATTATGTCCGTTTTAGAACAAACGAATTTACGAACGAGTGGTCGATTACACCCCTACTTTACTAGTAGGTACTTAATGCCCCACTGTTTAAAGTGTTATTCTCATCGTTCATCGAGTGTTCATAATATATTAAGGTGTTTGTATTGATCCCCGATCAACTAAAAACCATTCCGAAGTTAAAACCACGGATATGTGAAGAATGTGGGTATATCCACAAAATAAATCCGCACTGCCGATTCTCGATCGACGGTGGCGGGTAGGTAGATGTCATAGACCTCTAAATGATTCTTGATCATCAGCAGGTTGAGACATTTGGGATTATTGCACATTGCCTTCGTGATGGTTCACGACCAACCTCCAGGCTCTGTGTCGATACCGTCGTGTTGGTTCTCGACCAACATCCAGGTGAATATGCACATTGCCTTCGTGATGGTTCACGACCAACCTCCGGGCTTTGTGTCGATACCGTCGTGTTGGTTCTCGACCAACATCCAGGTGTATAATTTTACCGTCGCGTTGATTCTCGACCAACGTCCAGGTTTTTACCATCGTGTTGACTCACGGCCAACCCCCAGGTTTTACATTGAAACACTCGATGCATAAATTACACGTATCACATTAAGCGAAAATCGCGTAAAATAGAAACTTACTTAGTTTTAATCGGAATCTAAAGTATCTAAAAACCTCGATCATCACCAGGTTGAAAAACTAGATTATTGCATATTGCCTTTGTGATGATTCACGACCAACCCCCAGGCGGTGTATGCGTAGTTATTTGATATCGTCGTGTTGATTCTCGACCAACCTCCAGATGAAATTTTAATTATATTCTTCATTTTTATTGTATATACATTAAAGCTAAATCACCGTCGTGTTGACTCACGGCCAACCCCCCGGTTTTGTATTAATACACTCAATGCATAAATTATAAAAGTAACTACATTCGGCGAAAATATTGTAGGTACTTACATGAATTTTTATCGGAATCTGAAGTGGAATCCGAGAATATCGCCACTTTGTGACATCGTAGGGTTTTTGCTTTTTCTTTTAAAATACCGAATATTGTTTTCGGCGCTGCGTTTCTACTTTTGAAATAAAATTTTAACAATTTGTTGTGCACCACGTGTGCACGATGTGCTTGCTACCTCACACGAAAAAGGAATGACGTAAAAATGGCGGCTGGCTGTATCGATACGTAAGATCGAAAAAAAATGATCGATTGAAAAAATCGATTTTACTTTAAATAAACGTGCGAAGCTACCTTGTAGGCTAAAGGGACTACGTTGTTAATTATCTTATATCTGAAGAATGAAGCGACGAAATATAATTATAATTATCATACTGACATAAAAAGTTGGGAAACCAAAAACAAGTTTACAATACAACACAAAAACTCTTTATTTGCACACTACAGGATACATACATGGGATAAAATATATATACACAGTGTTACATATATTATACTCAAATATTTTCTAAACCAGTGAACCGATTCCAATGAAAAAAAGCCAAGAACCAACTCATGGCTTAGATTGTACCCTGGACATTAAGCTACCAAACTATCAAAACTGAATCAAAATTTGTTCAGTAGTTTTTGCGTGATGCGCGAACAAACAGAGACCAAAAATAATAAAAATAACTTTTTTACAGTTTCATAACGACTTCGTCAGCATGGAAATAGTTTTAATGACCCACCCAATGAATATCTGAAATGTTTTGCCCGCATTACCATTTTAAATGACCTCCATAATGTATTAATGCTAGTCATCTTTGCGTTAATGAAGAAGAGTACAAAGGCAGACCTCGGGCCTTCACGTGCCGCCCAAGAGCGCACCCGGGACATGCCGCCGAGATCATCATGATCTTTGCGTTAGTGTCCCGGTTGTGCTCTCGCGCACGAGGGCCCGGGGATGCTAGTACGAAACCTATAACCGAAAATCGCGGGAAAAAGCTAATTTAACATAACATCCACAAACCTTTCCCTGCATTCGTTTTCTTATCCCTGACAATGCGTACTGAGTCGATATCGCCACAGTTCTCGAACTTGGCCCTCAGAGCCTCGTCCTCCATCGCAAACGGTACGTTCCCAACAAACACAGTACATTTCGGGTCGTGGTCTGCCCCGGTGTTGTCGCTTCTGGTTACACGGAGGTGGTGCTCGTTGAGTACTGTGTTGTTCTCAGCGAGTGCCTGTAAATGTTGGAGTTTGGTGGTTGCTGTTAAATATAATATTATGAAGAGAAAAGATTTGTATTTTTATTTATAATGAATAGAATTAAAAAACTACTGGATAGATATAAAATTCTTTCACTAGGAAGCTACGTTATTCCTCAGTGACATAGCCTACATTTGCTATGGAAAAATAATAGAGTACCATGGAAAAGTTGAATGTTTACAGAGATCCAGACTGCACGTAGGTGAAAGCCGCTGAGAATGGCTACTAAATAAATATAGGAGTAAAGCGTTTCGTTTTTGGGAGATTCGTATTACTCTATTTCTTAATCATCATATCAGCCAGAAGACGCCCACTGCTGGGCATAGGCCTCCCCCAGAGATCTTCACAAAGGCTGGTCCTGTGCTTTCCGCATCCAGCTGGTACCTGCGATCCTTACCAGGTCGTCGGTCCACCTTGCGGGAGGCCTACCCATGCTGCATCTCTTTCTTAATTTCTTAATACTTCATTCAAATTACAGGAATATCTTAACAAACAGATTTAATAAGTGGGATAGAGATTTCTATAATTTTTCACCACATATGAAGGCCTGGAAGTAGAGTTAGTACACCTAACGCACAGGTACATTAGTGGAGTAGCTGAATATCTAAGAAGGCTAGACACATAACGTAGTACAGCTTACATTATTAATATAAAAGTCGAAGGTGCATGCTAAGAATATGGTCATAAACTGTAATGGCAACAAGACAAATAGAAACGTACCTTTTCAACAGAAGATGGATGCTTAAACCTAATGTACACATTGACAGTGGAACGGTCCGGATGCAGCTCATTCTTAATAATTGCTAGCTTGGGGGTTACTCTTGCGTCCTTTACTGGTATTGTACGGATCCTGAAAAGGAAACAAGTGATCTGAAGAATGTTTTCTCTCGTTACAGATTTATTCGACTTTTGTATATTTTTATTGAATGTTCAGTATAAATCTGTTGCAATTTAAGACTAATGTAGTATTTTGAATTAAATATTCTTACCTTACTGTCTCAATTTCTCCGTGCTGACTAAATATTTTTTTAACATCCTTTTTACATTTTTTACTGAATGGCACATTTCCTACAAATATTGTCCTTTTAACCTCATCTTGTGTTTTAACATCAGACGGCTCCTTGTCCGTATCTAGTTTCGCTTTTTTGGGTTTGCTTACTTCCTCCTCTTCGTCAGAACTCTCCGCAGAACCTGTGTCCAATATTTTGGTATTATGTTCGTCTTCCGATTCAATTTCGTCATCTGATTCGTGTTCAGAATCTGAATCTTTGTCTGTGATTGCGTTAGGGTTCACTGTACTTTTCTTCTTTTTTGTCTGTTTTGTCTCTGCTTGGTTCTGATTATCTATTTCTGCAGCTTCATTTTCAGTTTTTTTATTTTGAGCTTGTTCTTGCTTCTTTTTGCGTTTGTTTTTCTTTTTATTCACTTTTTGTGGTGATTGGTTTATTACAGCATCCGCGCTGACGTCTGTCTTGTCAGGTGCATTTTCTGTGCTTTCATTTTTAGTTACAGATATTGATTGTTTTGCTTTCGACTTTTTCCTTTTCTTTTTATTTTTCTTTGGACCTTCTGAAGTAACTTGGATTTGTACCGAATCTTTCTTTTCCAGATTGTCACCTTCAGGCAATAATTTCTTTTTAGGACTTTTATCTTTACTTGCATTACCTGTTTCTTCAACATCAGTACTTTCTTTAACATCAGATATAGATTTCCTATTCTTTTTCTGTTTTTTGTTTGGGGTACAGTCACCGCTAGCCATAACTACATTATTGGTTTCATCATTTCCTAAACTCACTTGCTTCTGTGGCGACTGAATATGTTTCTTCTTTTTAGGACTTTTATCATTGTTTACATTGTCCGTTTCTCCTACATTACGGGTTTCATTATTATTTCCTAAATTCAATTCTTTTTTGGATTTAATTTCCATAGACTTATTAAGTTTATTCTTTTTAGGACTTTTCGTAGGGGTACAGTCACCACTAGCCACAACTACATCACTAGTTTCAACATTTCCTAATTTGAATTGTTTCTTCGGTGATTTCATTTCAACAGATTTATTATTCTTCTTTTTAGGGCTTTTAGGGGACTTGGTGGTTAGTGCTGACTTTGTAGTCGCTTCTAACTCGTCTTTCAAGTGTTTCTTCACCTTGTCAGCTTTGGGACTAAGTACAGCGATTCCTTCACCGTCGTTGGTGACATCCAAGTCAGGAGCCTGGAATATCCTCTTCGGAGACTTCTTTATTATAGCCTTCTTCTTCTGGACACTGGGAGAGAGGAAAATGGACCTATCGTCCACAAATTCGCTCTTCGGCGTCACATTCGGCGATGGCTGATGTTTTGTGGGTGTCAAAGCCCTTTTCAATGACCTAGGACGGTTAGGAGTAATATTACCGGATATTAAAGCTGCCACGCTGCCGATAGAATAGTCCATGGCAACGTTTTAGGTTAAATACAAGTTTAAATTCGTACGTACAATTCAGAATCACATGTTGACGAACGGTAGGCAGTCGGCACATGTGCGAATTTTGACATTTGTGACATTTCTAGTGATGTATCAACTCACTCGCATTGTCAATCGATAGCAAGAGCCGTAAAAGTATCGATATCTAAATCAAGTGTATATTTGAATGTTACAAAAATGTTGCTCTAGTGTTGCATGACTGAAATATTTCTTTTTTTTAATATTGTAATGAATTGGCTAGGCTTTGATTACTTTTTTCAACTGATACGAGTTCCGTATTTTACATTCTTCCGATTTTCAATTACTTTGTACCAGCTAGATCTTAGTGAAAACCTTCTATGAACCGCTAGACTGCATCCTCTCTGTCTGTAGATGTCAATTTTATTTCACTCGGTCGATGATATTTTGTGGTACTGGTATCTAATTTTGGACAGATTTTTTTGGCAAAATAAGTCCCATTTTGGTTAAGAAAAAATTCTGTCGAATCCAACGAAAGCTTAAAAATCCCAATTTAATAATTTCTAAAAGAAATTTCTTCGCCTACAGAAGATAGATGTGATAAGTAAAGCAGATCAACGAGCGCTTTCTACGTTCGTGACGTTCGTCGTACGTATCTTCAGATCGGTTGCTACGTTTTTTTTTCAAATTCTTTAATCTTTTTGTTTGAGTAAATTCTATCTATTTATGAACGGAGTTGCGTCGCGGTGATACCGACGTCCGGGCGAAGTCAATAAATAAATGAATAAATGATAATGAGGAATACGCTAGATAACAGTAAAACTGAGTGTCAACTTTTTTGCAACTATTTTTGGCTAATATTTATTAATTTAGATAGGTTTGTAGATTAAATATATTGAAACTGCGTTACTATTTATATATTGCGATCTGGTACCTTTGTTCCAAAAGGTACTCTATACGTATAGCAGTAAAAAATTTTGCAAATCGAGAGACTTAATCGATTCACCTTCGTTCAACGAAACGGGCAACACTATTACCTAAGAACATGGATGTTTATTAGGCGTGCGCCAAAGACCAAGAATAATTAGTTGTCAATATTATCTTTCCAACGCGAGTGTGATTCCCCGATTTTGGGTAAATTACTTAGAGCCGGGTTTAAACAATAATCATTTTTCAATAGGTATCTAAAGCATTACATACTCACTAGATTAGCCCCCCGACAATTTTTGTTATTTTGTATTTAACAATTATAGAGATTTTAATAATTAAAAAACAAAATAACAAACAAGCGCGTAAATAATTGTAGAAGCGCCATCTATTAATGCTTTTTGAAACCAATTGACAATACCTACTGAAAAACTCCTCAATGACGTGGTTTAAATTTTTTTATTTAAACTTATTTCGCGACTTTTTACGACTAATCGCTCTGTAACACTTTCATGTTATTTATATTCTTAATACATATTTATTTGAAATGGCATTTTGTTGTCAACAACAGCGACGCTTTTAACGGTTCACTGGCACCGTACAGGTCTTTTTACCTTAAAGCGCGCTCCACATGTGGACAGTTAAGCGGGAACACGAGAATGTAGAGGTAGCATTCGTGTAGTCCCGTGCATATTTGGCATGTCTCTCCTATTTCATAGACTAAGTAGAGATAGTTTGTTGTCGTCTCGATTCGATCGATTTTATATTTATATTCCTATAGCTCCTATAGCTTCCTAGCTCGGGGTACACTTGACCATGATCCATGATATTAGTAGATCAAGTAATTACAGTAGAGCAGGTGCTATCACCTCTGTGACCCTGTTTAAAGCAGATTAACGATATTACACCGATGAATCCATATAATGTCGATGCTTTTGATACCCACCACATCCCTAATAGGCGAGAATGTGGAGGGCCGACCAAAGTCCCGGCAGAAGTTTCGCCGGAAGTTTCGGCGAACATGTGGAGCGCGCTTAACTTACAACTTACAACGTGGGCAGGCCCATTGTGCCCACAACGCTCGATACGCGCTTGTTTATGTAACAACTTCCATTATCTAATTTTTATACTTTTCGTTATTAGGATTGTTTCTTTTTAATGACAATTGTACCAACCTACTTTATAAACGGCAAAAATACGTAGGTTCAAATTAAGATAAGGTATCTATTATTGATTACCTAATTAACCGCCAGTCATCTTTGACGGCACTCCTCTGGTCTTCAGTAAAGCCGTGAAGAATTTGGGCGTGTACTTCGACAGTACATTATCCTGGGCGCCACAGGTTTCTGAGGTGAGCCGGAAAGTTTTTGCAGCGGCTGGAGCATTGAGACGGTGGAGGAATCTACTACCAGTTAAAACCAAAGTCGAGCTTGCGCAGGCACTGCTTCTTCCGATCCTGGACTATGCAGATATCTGTTATCTTGACCTCAATGAGGATCTTCTAAACAAGCTGCAGCGTCTGCAAAATCTCTGTTTACGTTTTATTTTCGGGCTGCGCAAGTTCGACCATGTCTCCGGTTTCCGGGCACAGTTGGGGTGGCTTCCGGTCAGACTGCGAAGAGACGCACAGGCGCTCTCGCTGACCTATAATGTTATAAATAACCCACTCGCACCTGTGTATTTGTCGGAGAGGTTCCGGTTTTTGGGCGCGGATCATGATCGTGGTCTCCGGTCGAAGTCTGATAACCTTCTTAGAGCCCCCTTTTCTCGATCAGGATATTACAGGGAATCTTTTACTGTTCAATCTGCCCACCTATGGGACGCTCTGCCGAGAGAGATACGACACGGTACTTCATTACCTACTTTTAAAAAGAAGGTACACGAGTATTTCTTCTCAAAGTCGAATTGTTTGCAGTAAATAAATTTTCTGATTGTAATTTTGATAGTATAGTATTATAGAATTCTTTATGATTATATTGTATTTATGTATAGTATTACATATATTAGCATATTAGTTTATTTGTAAATTATAATTTTTCGCTACTATTTACTCTTGCACTACTTACTAGTTCTTGTGAAAACAGGGATGATTTTGATGTCGAATTATAAATTCCAAACCAAAAAAAATTTGTAAATAAAAAAAAATGGTTTTTTTAACTGTAAAATTTTGTGTTAATCAGCACGCTCAAAACACTTAAAATGTGATGTTTTTTATGTTCTCTTCTTCAAGATATTTGCCTCTTAGTAAAATTTTTATCTTCCCATTATTTAACCATTGGGGTTTTCCCTCGCCGGGATCAGACTTAGGTCAAATCTTATCTCTTTTGTCTCCAGTCAGTAGCTCAAAAATGATCTTTTGAATCGAACTATTTATAAGTTATTTGAGTCTTTTTCCTGCTATAGTTTTCTAAAGTCGGTATTACATTTGAGCTTAGTGCTCACGGAAATTATGGCTAATGACTGATAGTCCTTACCTAGAGTATTTGAACTCAAAATTATAATTCTTTCAACAGTGATCTCTCGTATGTGTATTGAATAAATTTTTGATATTGAGTGATGAAATAATGAGCGGATTTGTATTTTTTACGTACAAATTTTCAGGCTTATAAAAGTTTTCACAGGTCCCACTTATCGATGTTGATTTTTATTTAACTTTATCGGAGCTGAAACAGAGTAGATTTAACAGCTTCAGTAGCTTGGAAGATATATATTATTTGAGTTTTAGTCACTTCATTTTGTATTGTTATTTTAAAACTTATCCTAAAGAATAAAACAAGTGTTTTCTATTTTGTAACAAATTTCAAGTAAATTTTTTACATGTATGTTAGTATTAAAGTTTTTTCTAGAATAAATTTAGTCATAAATAAATTAGTATAAGATTTATGTGATTTTAAGTGATATTGTAATTTATGAGATAAGTATTAAATCAAAGATATCAAAGTTATCTAAGGAATTTGTAAAAATTTTTAAAACGCCTAATAAAATTAAGGATGTAATATGTAACCCTGTTTTTATAATTTCAAAGACCTTAAACATTAAACAGGCTTCTGGGAGTTAAATTAGAAGTCTAAGTTGAAGTAATAACTTTATTATTGAAATAATAAGTGCAATGACAGATTTAAGAGCACATAGAATCAACTTTATACTTACTCGCTATTTAACAACTAATTCGTTTTACAATAACCAAACACTTAAACCTACAATTGATACAAGAGATAAAATATTTAATCACTTTCATCACTACTATACACTTTCAAAATTGTAGTATTAGCTCCATAGCTTCTAAGAATACACATCATCTTTTTATTATTCTGATCAAACGCAATATGATAAGCCGTCATCCCAGTGTGATTCACAGCATCCAAGTCGATTGTGGGGTACTCACACATCCACTTAACAAGGTCGTAGTTTTTACTAACAACAGCCTGATGAAGAACCGAATTGCCAGTTCGATTCTTGGCGTTGATATTAGCGCCCAAACTCAAAAGTTTTTCCATCAGATCTATTGCAAGTTGCCCTGTATGAAGGTAGGCAACGATATGGACACATTCCTGTCCACTGCAGTTTCGTTCTTGCAGGAGAAACCTGTTTGAGGGCATTATAAACCGACTGACTCGTTCCAAAAGTACAAGAGAGCCTTCGGTAACAATCTCATGGAATACATTAGTGCCAGCTGATGGCATTTTTTTTTAAATAGTTAAAATAGTTGCAGAATCCATTTTTTTAAGAAACATTACAGGAGTTAAGTTGTGACAGACGAAAATGGAGTACTGAAAACTGGCACACAATTTTCCTTTTATATGACCCATATCTGGGACTAAGATCGGTTTAACAATGAAAAGATTATAATGTAGGTCATCTTTGGTCTATTTTTGCTCTAGAATGACAATACCATATGAGTATTCTTTTCATTTGATTGCTAGGCTGATAATTAGAAGAAAAAAAAAACAAAACGAGGGGTATGCGCGTCGTTTTATTTCGCGAAAATCACATTGACAATTCCTTCAAAAGTTTTAATCAATTACGACATACATTCTAATAACGATTATATATTGTTTCTGTGTAGAATATTGGCTCATAATTAGTACAAATGTGCACAATACATCAGTCAAGGGTCACAAAAGAGTTGTCTCACTTCAGAATACATGTCAAATAGCCGCAAAAACTCATGAAGCACAGTATAAATAAATACATATTGTTCTACAGCGAAAACACTTGAGCGTCTTTGTTCTCGTATTTGTATCACAGTTTCGGGCACTGAAAGTTTCTCGGTCCTTGCTTATTGAGTTACACATGAGTTTATAGCACAAAACGTCCCACTTCTTCCAATCCCAGCACTGCAGTGAACAATAACAGGTCCAGTGGGTGCATTTGCTGCTTTTCTTAGAATCTTCTGATGACTTTCAGTCATATCTATAATAAGTTCCATCAATGAATCGCATTTAGAAGGCACTCCATGTTCTGGCCAGTCTAAGTACTGGTAATGTATAATAAGCCTGCTTTCCTTGGTGGTGCAATTAGAAACTTCAAAGGTCGTTATAATGTATCCCGAATTTTGTATTACATCTACTGTCTTGATTGCCAGCTCACCTGCTTGAAAATTCACTTGTTTTTTGTCCGTGTTCCAATATTGAGCACATGTTTCTTTTCCGGCAGCTTGGAGTTTTGTCAGCATTATAATTATTCGGGAGTTTTGCTCCCATACCATTTGCCAAAATTTATCAATTGTTTGATTTAGAGGTCCCTGTGTCGCTATGAACTTCCTTGATGTTTCACTCTGGTCAACGAAATTGGCGTAAATGTAGTCAGTATCACCGTTTTTTGGAGTTATTTTCACACGTGAAGAGTCCCAGCAGATGATGTCGGGGTAACGATTTTTCATTTCATTTTCTTGCTTTGAGAAGTGCTCAAACGATCCAATTTGCGGTTGAGACATGATTAAGTAATGTTCGAATCGGATTGTGTTCAAATAACCAGCTTGACATCTTTTTCGTCTAAATTCTTCTTCACTCACTGCAGTTAATTTTTGGGAAAACATAATTAATTTTAAATTCATTTTAAATATTCAAACAATATGACCGCACGTACTGTGTCGAGGATGACAATAGACTAGTATCTATCAGCTCCCGCTTACATCTCTTAAAATCATAGGATGTTACCTTCCACAGGATATTACTTCCCACGCTTATTGACGAGAACAATTAGTAATCACAATATTTCCATTATTTCGCAATCAGGAGTACTCATTCTGAATCATAGTTACGGGTAGGTTTCCCGCAGTATTCGTTGATAAGAACTTTAGGTACTGGTTAACCAAAGGAAATCCGTTTTCTGCCCACGCAAAATTTTTAGTCATTGACTCTACAAGTGTCAATCTAATTACTGATTTTTGCAAAGATTATTTAAACTATCAAATACAGTGTAAACAATTTTAATCAATTAAGACTTACATTCTAAATATTTAACACTTTGTGTTGTCACTTCATGATGGAACTCCATTATTATGAATTAAATCACTTTTTGTACACTAGTTCCACTTTATTATACAATTTTATTAAATTGCAACCGGTTTCGAATTACTCATCTTCAGGCAATTACTTTATATTTTGATTACAAGCTATATGTAGGTACCGACAAATAATAATTCACAGTTGATGTGGGTACCGACCGTATACAATAATGTTAGGATGTCACAGTGCAGAGAAATGTACAGTATGTCAACATAATACAAATTACAAGTAGTCAACATTTTTTAAGGTATGTCAGTTGTTATACATTTAAATAAATGGCAAAAAATATAAATTATACCGAAGGTATGTCATTTAAAATAATTTAAAATAGGTGATGTCGATAAGGAAATTTGGTCATTAATTATATTATCTTTCTTCATTCTGTTCACTTCTATAGCTTCTAGTCCATCTAGTCTACGTCCTTTCCCAGCTTCATGAAGGTATTTTATGCCATTATCTGGGTTAAAAATATGGTTTTCTTTATTAAGGTGTTCCGCAAAGGTCGAGGTTTGTGTCTTTTTTCTCCAGCTAGCTATATGTTCTTTGATTCTTGTTTTAAACTTCCTTCCTGTTTGACCTATGTATATTTTAGCACACGTGTCACATGTCAGACTATAAATTCCACTTTGATTTTCAATGGGTATTTTATCCTTATTGTTGCAAATCAAGGACCCCAGCGATTTTATGCTATAATATGCAGTGTTTTGCTGATCGCTATTGCCTTCACCTTAATAAAGATCGCTAACACCTTAATAAAGAAAACCATATTTTTAACCCAGATAATGGCATAAAATACCTTCATATAGCTGGGAAAGGACGTAGACTAGATGGACTAGAAGCTATAGAAGTGAACAGAATGAAGAAAGATAATATAATTAATGACCAAATTTCCTTATCGACATCACCTATTTTAAATTATTTTAAATGACATACCTTCGGTATAATTTATATTTTTTGCCATTTATTTAAATGTATAACAATTGACATACCTTAAAAAATGTTGACTACTTGTAATTTGTATTATGTTGACATACTGTACATTTCTCTGCACTGTGACATCCTAACATTATTGTATACGGTCGGTACCCACATCAACTGTGAATTATTATTTGTCGGTACCTACATATAGCTTGTAATCAAAATATAAAGTAATTGCCTGAAGATGAGTAATTCGAAACCGGTTGCAATTTAATAAAATTGTATAATAAAGTGGAACTAGTGTACAAAAAGTGATTTAATTCACTTACATTCTAATAACAATTATGATATTACTTCTAAATACAATATTGGTTCAGTTTTTATTTCATAGTCACACTTATTTAATTGAATGTACTTTCTAAACCTTATAAAATAATCAAAACAAACGTGTACATCAGTCAAGGTTCACAAAAGAGGTGTTCCATGCTCTGGCCAATCTACGTACCGATAATGTAGTGTCACTCTCGTTTCATCGGTGGTAGAATTATAAACTTCAAATAGTGACCTAATGTATCCTGAATTGTCCTTGATCTCTAATAATGTTCTGATTGAAAAATCATTGGTTTTAAAAATATCTTGTTTGTCACGAGAAGTAGCCCAGTATTGCGCACATTTTTCATTCCCATTATCCTGGAATCCTGTTAGCATGACAATAATTGGAGAATTCTGCTCCCAGACCATCTGCCAAAATTGATTAACTGTTTTTTTCAGAGGTCCCTGAGTCGCCACAAACTTCTTGGGTCTTCCATAATGATCAACATAATTAGCATGGATGTAATCAGTATTACCTTCATTAGGCGTAATTGTCACCCGAGATTCGTCCCAGCAGGCGACGTCGAAGTAACGATTTTTGTCTTGATTTTCTGGCTTTGAAAAGTGCTCAAACGATCCAATGAGCGGCTGTGACGTGATGTAATTATGCTCCGACCCGACAACTTTTAAATAATTGGGTTGATTTCTTCTGCTTCTAAATTCGTCCTCACTCACTGCAGCTACTTTTTGGTCATTTACTTCGATTTTAAGTACATTTTTAATTTTTTGACAATGCGACTGTACGTAATGAGGTCCCGAAGAAGACTATACAAGTATCTATCAACTGGCGCTTATATTAAATGACGAGTCAAGGGATGACACTCCCGGGTCACGAACCTCTGCTGATAAGTCTATTTCATGGAATTAAGTGATAACTCATTCTTTATATCTATTGTAAGCCCCAAGTCCACATTATCAATGACATAACCATAAAATTTGTTTGTTTATAAAGACACTTTTCGCAGTAGATACGAATTTCTAAGAAACAGACTTGAGTTAAGATTATGTAAACTTTAATTAAATTATACCTACATTCTAATGGCAATGATAATATTACTCTTAATTACAATATTGACTCATAGTTCATAAGAAAAGCGGCTCATTCATATTTCACAATTACTTTGAACTCAATCATACATTATAAACTTTATAATCAGTCAAATGAGCTATAAAAAATGGAAAAGACAAAACTTACATTAGAGCCTGATGGGCTAATTGTTATTAAGATATGCTTTGACTAATTGGTAGGATAATACATAGAGATCAGAGCGGCAAAAGGACCTAAATTTTTGTCGCATTTTTTTGAGGGTATGTGGCAATGAGACGATTCCTGTAGCTTTTAATTGGTTAATACAGTGTCAGATGTCAACACGACGAATAAAACAATCGTCCAGCTATTGTGGTTGATTAAAATCATTTGGGAAAACCTAACAGAAAATAACAATCATTATTAGTATATTTTTTCCAAAACCCAATTAGAGTATCGGTCTAATTAGGTGGGTTAATTAGGTTATTGTTCTGATGACGCAAATAATGTATATATGAAGTCCCATTAAATAGTTAATGATTGACGGCTATAAAATAATATCAAAATAATTATATATAATTGGGTCGTTCATCGGAGCATTGACCATTAGAAAGAGTGTTTAATGACGTATTTTCAATCGATTACATTATTGATGACGCAAAAACCTCAATTACATTAGGTTACACTTTTTACGTGAATTTGTATATTTTTGCATTCATGATGTTTTACAGCGTCTAAATAATCATAAGCGTTATAATTATAAATATCTTGTAACTTCTTCTCTATAAGAGTGCGACATGCTTTAAGTTATTTTGCCTACAGTTCTATGAATCACAGCGATCAGTCTTTGCGATGTTAACGACATTTCGTAACTAAGGGCCCAGTGTTCACCTAATTCTTGACATGACATCAGTCAAGGCCTATTTTCTGGAAAACACACCTAACTATAAACACACCTAACTATAAACACACCTAACTATAAATTTACTCATTAATTTACTTGGAAAGTTGTAAAATTTTAAGAGCTTTGAAGTAACGACCCCCTGATAAGATTTTATTACTAGACGTAAAAAAATAGCACATGTTTAACATGTAATGAAAATTAGGAAATTCAGGTGAAGCTTAGGTACTTCACTGAAACTTTCCTGATAAAATTCTACAAAAATGCTTTTGTATTTTGAACTGAAAATATCAAGTAATGATTCATGGTTTCACTGGAGTGACGTAAAAGTCACGTTTGCCCTGAAGATTAATTGCATTGCTGTAAAAAAATAATCTCTTCTCTCTAGACTACGAAATAAGAGTCATTTTTGTTCAACTGACAGCTTTAGGTGTAAAAGTTGCATCCATGCACTCTTGTTTTGAATAACAAAGTGTTTTGAGGAACCTAATTTGAAACATTTGACTCATGTGGACGGAAACAATTGAAAGATTATTTAAATTGAATAGGTATAGACCAAATAAAATTGTAATAAAATTACCTTGACTTAAAATTCACCCATTTAATAAAACACTTCAAACCTGCGGCTCATAAAATCAAATTATCCATAAAACTTATTACCTAATACTAGTCAATACGATATAATTAATAGCTTCAAAATTATGTTTAAACACCCTAAAAATTACAATAAGCTGATGGACCTAAGCTTGTTCACTAAACACTCAGCATTTTGTTTTTCTTTTTCACTCGAAAACATTTTCATCATTTTGTAATTATTGTTTTGTTCTGCCACTTCATACGCCGTTAGTCCACTGTTGTTTTTTATATTCATATCAGCACGCATTAAAACCAGCCAGTCAATGAGCACGTAGTCCTCTCGTTTTACTGCTATGTGCAAAACAGTGTCTCCTGTGCCATCTTGCGCGTCCAAATCCGCTCCCATGTCGAGTAGTTGAGCAATTATTCTTTCAGCTCGAGATTCTCTTAGGTTCTTAACGGAACTATGTAGACACGTGTCCCCGTCGTCATTCTTTATTTTCAGTATTGGCTCCAGTTCGTTTCGACGGGTCGCGTTCCAAATGCGATCCAAAATATTATCAAGGTCTGCTTCAGCAATCAAATGGAACATAGTATTATTTCTTTCAGACTTTACTTGGCCAAAAATGTTGTTAAGTTTGCGCGAAGACATTTTTTAGAGAGCTTGGTTACTTCTTGACGTCTCGAATTTCAATGATACTACATCCTACTGGAAGACTCTTATATAGCCAGCTGATATAAAGAAATCTATAAACAAAAATAACTTCCATCGCCGGTTTTCCCGTAGGTTAAATGTCGTCGCGCTCGGAATTCACGTGTCCTCCATATAGTTCGTTGCTAATCTAATTACTTCATATTGTTTACAAATCATGAAAAACTTGAAAAAGAATTTTTCTATGCATTCAAATAAATTTTAATTGAGTCAAATTATCAATTAATAAAACTAATAGATAAATATTAATGTTGTTTGTACAGCCGGGAACAAAGTTATGGTATAATTCATGATGCAATTCTTATTATATTGATCTTTTGATTACTTAAAGTTTACTCCATTATGGCGATTCACTTACTGTATAGGAAGTATTACTTGAAAATTAATAGGGTAAAATAACAAAAAAAATATTTAATTTCATGTACTGAAACGTGATGCGTCATATCGACGCTTTAGTTATTTAAAGTCCATATACAGGATTTTTAATTATACCTAAATTTAACAATACCATTGTTAGGAACATTCAAAGAAAAAAAGTTCATGATAACATTATACTCGCTGATAGGCTTGTTAATTAACCACAGGGGAATTTCGATTGTTAAAATTAATTTTTAATGATGATGAAATAAGTATTAAATTCAAAAGACTGGAACATCGTGCGTCATATTGGTTAGATTATCGATACTGGGAGGAAAAAGTTAATATTAATGCTGAAACAGGACTATAAATATGCCACTCTGAGTACAAAAATTTTCAGTTGACACTGATCTCTGGTTAAAACAAGGACTTTTACAGTGGTGTAGCATAGGTCACTAGCACTCGGTGCGGATTCCAAATTTGCCGCCCTCTTATTTTTGCTAGGTAACAACAACAAAAAATGACGAATAAAACACTGAAATAAATTAACTTTTTTTTATATTTTAATTTTTTTTTCTAACTACCACCTCCGCAGCGCCGCCCCCGGCAAAGTGCCGCCCGGTGCGGACCGCACCTTCCGCCCCCCCTATGCTACGCCACTGGACTTTTATCCTACGAAAGTGAATTCTCAAAAATGGGCGGAATTAGCACAAGACAACAGTCTGGAGCTAGTTACGATGAAGAAAGTATAATCAAGACCCTCGAACAACAGCATCGGAGATTATTAAACGATCGGGTTAATTACAGCTGCAAGATATCGATGCAGGCAGAAAATATTATGAAAAATAGATACTGGTTCTTACCTTGTTTTGATTACAACAGGGTGATCCTACCAACAGAAAATGGAGAAAACAATTATATTAATGCCAATCATGTCAACGGATACAAAACCCTGGACAAGTACTTGTGCTGTCAGGGCCCGCTTAAGTCAGCTGAAGATTTTTGGAAAATGGTGTTTGCTTATCAATCCAGAGTCATTGTTATGCTGACAAAGACACAGGATAAAGGACGGGAAGCTTGTTACCAGTATTGGAGCCCGAAGAAAAGAAGGACAGTGTTCTTTGGCGACTTTACTATTGAAACAAGGAAAATAAAGACCTTTCGTGACCATATAGTGACCAAGCTGCGGGTGACAGACGACAGTGGAGACTCATTGGACCTTACACACTTTGCCTACACTGACTGGTCTCATAAAAGCATGCCTCAGAGCCAATCAGACTTTTTCAACTTTGTCCTCAAAGCCAGAAAGGCTCAAGCATATGCGGAGTTGGACGGCAGGAGCTCTAACTTCCCTCCTATGGTGGTCCACTGTTCTGCTGCAACAAATCGCACGGGGGTCTTTTGCGCTCTAGACATCAGCATATCAAAATATGATGAGAGCGCGACGGTTGACCTAGAAACTGTAGTAAGGGATCTCCGCAAGCAGAGAAAAAACTGCTTATCTATACCTATGTACTATGCATTTTGTTATCTAACGATTTTAGAATATGTTAAATTAGTTGCTAAGAAGACGTAGTGTTGATATTGTAATTTATTTTTAAGACTAGTCTCTTAGTATCAAAATTATTATTATAAGTGTTTTATACCTTAGATAAAAGTTATTTCATCAAAATAATAACAATTTTTACAAACCAAGTAGCAGATTAGTACAAATAATAACAAACCAAGTAGCAGATTAGTAGCTAGCAAATACAGAGTTTATAGTTCATTATAGTTAATCCCGCACTGCTGGTACAAAATGACTCACCCACAATACGTCGTTATGACTTAAGACTGGGTTTGAAAGCGCTATTGTATGAGTAATTGATTTTGGTTTTCCTGTAGTGACCATAAATCTATTTAATTGGGCGAAAGAAGTCCATGTTAGGCCATAAAGTAGTACCTATCCTTGAAACCTTGGAAATGTTATTGACACTTTCTGGGTAAAACCTAGTTCATAGGTCAATGTTGACTGATAGTAACGTAGGCGCACTGGTGATCCAAATTTGTAGGCACCAACGATATTTGAAGTAAACAATTCTCGTTATCTTTATTACTTCTTGGAAATGAAATGAACTATCGCAATCTCATTACCGAAAGGTCTAGAATTATTTGTTTAATTGAGAACACGTACATCAATCAATGATTGATATCGCTCCAAAATTCTCAGTAGACATTAGTTGAAAGGTTAATTATTTTATTAACGGGTATATCGAGTTTATGTTTTTTTTACCTACTCTGTTGATGTTCTTTGAATACCGCCCCTTATACGAAGTATAATGGGCTCCATATGTTCACAACTTTAATTCTAATCGTAAAAAGCTATACATTATCATTTTTATTCGCAAATTGTTTCACACTTATATCTAAATAATAAATAATTTATTCAAAAATTAAATTCGTTATACATATACATTTATAGATGTATACATACATCAGTGTCAATTTTTAACTAAGTCACTATAGCTTTCGAGTTTCGAGATCGATAACTTTCCTGTAAACATTACCTCTTCCCAAAGGTTGTCTGGGAGAGATCGCTTAAAGCGATAAGACCGCCTTTGGGCGCATGTATATTATGCTGATTTCTGTATATTGTCTTATAATATGTGTGCAATAAAGAGTTTTTACTTACTTACTTACTTAACTAGTGTTAAGCAGATAGGTGTTTGTTAGATGTAGTATTTCCATTAGTTTAAAGTGTTTGTCATTTTTATTGTATTTGTATGGTTGATTTGTTTGATACGCTAGTAATATGTAATTAGCAGTTCACAATTGAGTCAGATTTTGTATTTAAGACAGTATTTAGTGTACGTTGTCTGAAATAAAAATATGCTTCATCTTCTTTTTTTTAAAGGTGATTAAATTTTTGGTGTGACTTCTAAATAAGAAGAAGGAAACTTATTTCGAATTCTGTCAATATCTTTTTTAATACAATCATACAGCATTTGACAGCCATCTCTCCTGCCTTATGGTATTCTAAATCAAGCACGACGCGGCGGAGGATGGAATATGCTTGTCTAAAAACAAATACTCTGGCCTTAAAGGAGTATTGTACTGTTCAGGGAACACATTGGCAAGCAAATTCAAATTGGTATATCGAAAATCATAATCAGTCAAAAGTAATTTTAAATGAAAAAAAAAGCAGACAAAAGTAGGTTTGACTTAACGGGGTACTCAAAAGTAATTTTGTCAAAAATTCACTGGCTAAAAGTAATTTTAACTATAAATGTTGTCTGGAAAGTCGTTTTGACTGACGCTCTTGGTTAAAAACAGATTCCAGTCAAAATGACTAATATTATTTTTTACAGTATAACCACTTAATAAAATTTTACTTTAACTAAGATTAAATATTTTTATTCTTCGTATCGAGCCGATGAACTAAACTCGACTTGCACTTCGTTAACTCAGTATTCTGCAACGCTTACAGCATTTGGATTCACCTCGAACGAGTCATCCATTGTACAAGTTTTAGGACACACCGAGCATTAAATGAGGTAGTCCATGGTTTGCGGAGATATTTACGCTCCATTCAACTATCATTTATATAGGTAGATATTCTCTTTACATCGTCCCACCTGTGTTTGTAGCTTAGTAAGCGCCATCAAAATAAGGTAGTCCACAACAGCAAGTTAATAATATAATAAAAGAGTGAAGAGAACAAGCAACAAATAGGTCTAAGTAGGAAAATGGGACACAAGCCTTTATCTTGCAGTGGACCTACGACCTGGTAAAGATCGCAGGTACCAGCTGGATGCGGAAAGCACAGGACCGGCCGGCTCCAAAAAGGAGATCTCCGGGGGAGGCCTTTGCCTTTGTTTTATTATATTTAATAACAAAGAAAGAAATAATAAACTTTTCCAAGGAAGCAATGGGTCATCTCCGTTGTTCTAGCCCGGTACCTGCAGTATAATAGCCTATTTGCACAGGTACAAAATATGTAAATAGGCAGGTACCTACTTTTTTTAGGAGGCGTCGGTGTCCCACTGCAAGACAAAGGCCTCTGTCCCATTTTTGTACTTAGACCTATTTGTCGCTAGTTCTCTTCACTCTGTCGAATTCGTCGTAAAATCTTTTTGAGTTAAGTGGGACCCATACTGTGATTCGTTTCGACCACAGATCAGACGGCACAATGAGTGCTTACATTATTTAAATCGCCTACGTGAATACCTTATTTCAAGCCACTGTCTCGAAATTAAGACATGGTTTGTTAGTTTTAAGTAGGGTATTTTTTATGTTATGTAAAATGTTTGTTACACGGCAAACAAACAGTCAGGTCAGGCGACACTTTTTTTAGGCGGAATTAGTTTATAGAAATTGTTTCATAGACAAGCGCGTATCCAGCGTTGTGGGCACAATGGGCCTGCCCATAACCCTAACTGAGGTCCATAAGCTAACAATAATAAGAAATGTAAGTTAAGGTAAAAAAACCTGTATGGTGCCATTGATCCGTTAAAAGCATCGCTGTTGTTGACAACAAAATGCTATTTAAAAATGGCCACACTTAGTTGCAGTTTAGGCCACATGTTCAGATAAGTTTAATAATCATCATGGTAGGCTATAAGTAGCCTAAAATGGACTAGCCAGCTAGGCAGTGCACGAGTTGGGAGAGTGGACGAAGTCGGCCTGATTGGTTTTCTAATTATTACCCCTTTTTAAAGCCAATATTCAAAAAAGACCTACAAACAAACTGCTGCGATATCATATTCGCACTTCGCAGGTTTTCAGGTTGTCTTGCTCACAACCTATTTTAGGAGCTCGATCCGTGCCTGTTCATAGAAACATCAAAAACTGTAAAACAACGAGATAAGCTAAACTTAACAGTCATCATGCAAAATTTACTACTTTATTTACATTAAATGACTAAATAGTCATCAGGCAAAACTGCATAGGTGTCCTTTGCAGTTGACGAGGACCAATGCTCGTACGACGTAGGTATAGCTTACTTTACGCGCAGACGATGATAATAAAATAATAATAATTGACTGACAGACATTTCATTTATATTTGAGTCAAAGTCAAAGTCAAAGGCTTCTATTTGTGACACAGGTAGGCATACAGTTCATTAATATATTATAATGTTTGTTAGTATCTATGTGTTAACTCAATTGTGGGCATACAAATATTATAATTATACAAATAATAATGGCTAGTACTAATTAAATCATTTCATAGTCATTTTTAACATAATGCTAATGCTTTAAAAATTAAACAAAAAATCTGTACTTATTCAAATATTTTCCAAACTACAGAATAATTAAGAATAAAATAATAATTAGTAATAAACAAAAAAAAACGTTACTTAACCTAAACAATATTAATGCAAAATATTTGCCCTCGGTCCCTAGATTGCGGAAAACTGCCCAGAAGGCTGGCCGCGTTGCCAAGCTGGATAGCGAGGCTTATACACTGACCCAAGTAGAGGCCAGCCTTCTGGTCATTACCAATGTGGACCAGGCGCTTGACTAGTTCCAGATATAATGAATGTGCACATGGTCCCAATGGCTCAAGGGTTTCCACTTCAAATGGCGCAAATACGTAATAGATAGACAATCATATTTGCGACGTTTCGCATTTATTGCAGGGGCGGCCCGCGGCACTGCTCAACACGCGTTTTAATTTTGCAATAACAATTACTTATTTATTAAACATTATGTAAATGACAATGAATAATAACAATCAATAAACGATTTAGTAACAGTCAAATTTTTAACGATTCAATCCACTACTAGTCAATCTAACAACAGTAAAAACTAAGTTAACTTATGACATTATAATATGTTCGGTATCAATGTTGTTATAGACTCTACTCACTCATACATTAAAGGTTTGCAAATTAACAGAGCACCCACTGTGTACGTTCAGTACTTACAGATAAATTAAAGTTGAGCTATAATACTTATTTTAAAATAATTATTACACGTACAGGTACGTGTCCATTATTCAATCATTAACATAAAGTAGGTAATTATCTCGAACTAATAATGTATAATAAATATAAAATCAATAATGTGTCTCAAACATATGATTTTTTTCATGTCCCAGTTTCATCATCACTATCCTCGTCGATCTCTTGTGATCGATGTTCCTTATGATCGATATAAATAATCATCATCCTTTGACATCTTGTGTGTCGTGGTTCTTTGTAACCGGAATACTTGAAGAGTATGACGTGCCCGTCATCGACTTCTAGGATATGAATGAGTTCAATCTCTGTTATCGCTGGGTAACAAGTCACCATGGTTTTATATATAACATTTTTAAAATCAGAAGATTTATCTGTCCGCTCGACATTGATTTCGACTACCCATGGTTCAGAGTAAACTCTGTGGCTAATGAATGTTATCGTATATGGGCCATAGGGAATTACCGTCTCAAACGAACATGACCATGATATAAGTTGCCTGTAAAAGTCTATTTTCATTACCTTCCGATTGAAGTCACCATTGCTTAGATAGAACCCGAATTTTGAAAAGTAATTAAAAATTTGATGTGCAGTATTGGGATGAGTATAGTAACTACATAATCTTTTTAGTGTTTTGTCTTTCAACGCAACTACATATAACCAGAATATAGCGCGTTGTCTTAACACGTGTACAGTATCGCCGAAAGGCGCTACAGCCAAAATCGGATGTTTGTTACTTTCCGCCATTACAGTATTTTCAAAGCGTACTCCTTCATCTTTCTCTATAACTCTCAGTCTATGGAGCTTTATGAGTTTCTCCTTCGTTTTCAATATTTCCAAAGATTGATAATAAACGTCGTTATTTACCACGAACCACGAACAGCCCTCCATAAAGTCGAATATAACTTGGTCAATAAATTTATTGGTATATTTTTTAGAAAATACTCGTAGTATGTTCTCGTCGTGTTTTGTCTCTATAACTAAGATATCGTCACTCTCCCTGTAATTTCGAAAATGTACGTTCCCGTGAAACCTTTGTGTTTTCACAATGTGACGTTTCTTCGTGTCGATATATAGGACAGCATTAAAAGCTCTATCACGTTCGTCTCTGGTCAATTCTCTATCTTCGTTTTGGTTTGAAAGCCGTATAGGAAAGCTGATTATATTATTTTTTAGAAGACATACTGTACCAACGTTCCTGTAAGGGATATGGCATGACTCTGGCGTTGCATCATTTATTTCTTCCCAACGATCTAAGGAACGGTAAAGCAACTGCCACGACAGACCCGATGTTCGCTGACTATCTTCATAAACATCCGGGAAATCCCTGAAGCACTTGTCCTTCCAGAATGACGGTTCTAGTTCATCCACCAGATTCTTCCAATAGACACACACTTTGCCGCAAGTGAACACATCGTTGTAATGACAATTTTTAAACACTTCGAGAATCATTTCTTCGGGCAGATCGTGTATTGTAGTAGACGACATTTTTGGCCACAGAATGTAAGACGTATCGGCGAGGGAACCGGAGTGCGAGACCAGCTTACACCACACTAAGGCGACGCGACCGAACTCAACTAATTCCAATGTCTATTGAATGTTTTCTAGGAAGGCAGGGGGTGGCGGGTTGAGGTGCGTAAACAATGAACACAAAGAATTGAGGGACATTAAGGGTAGGTAGCGTAGATAAAGAGACACTCTGTGTAGTTTTTAAGATAAGAAGGTCGCCAGCGGCGAAAATAATTATTGATTATTAGGAATTGGTTCGTGTTAATATAATATTTATTATTTAATATAGAGTAGGTATCTATACATATAATTCAAATTTAAGTTGCCCTCACGAAAATTGTAAGTTGTTATACCCCAGAGGGGTGTCACTATTAATGTAAGATCGATACCTATGTATAGGTATAGTACCCAATGTAACGCACTGTACCTATTAATAGTGATATCTCAATAAGGTATTAACTTTATTATTTTATTGAGTAAATAGGTGTATATACGTAGATACATAACGTACATAATATATAAAATGAATTTAGGGAGGAGTTTGCCTATTTTTACAGCCATAAAAGGTTTCAACAAGAACAATAATTGATAAAGTGTTATGATGATGCCGGTCTATTGGACGACCAATTAATGTGATGTTTATGGGGCGGAAGGGCAGTCAGTCTATACCCAGCGGGCAGCCAGCGATTCATTGGGTCCATCTGTTATTCGTTTCGACCACAGATCCGACGGCTCTATAGGTGCTTACATTATTTAAATCGTGAAACGTGAATACGTGTATATAACACGTTTTGTGCAGGTACTTTTTTGTTATATAAAACAGCAAACAAACAGGCAAGCATGCCACCTTATGGAAAGGGGTCACTGCCGCCTATTAACATCAGCAACACCAGGACGCTAATAATGATTTGCCCGCCTCTGAATAGACCTCTAGTATACCTTTTGTACGATATTATGCTATAGGTCATTGGAAATACTGTAGCTAGGGGCTCATTCCACATCCGAATTGTGCCAGCGAAAACAATTCTATCGGACCTTTACGTGGACACCAACAGAGGGTTTATGTAGTAGCGATGAGTACCCAGCCCGCGGTGAATGGTGCGATGGAGGAATTGTGCTGTAAGCACCAGATCATAAAGTTCCTCAGAACATTCTCTATTGTACAGCCGGTAGAACATACACATTAAGCCTGCTGAATCTGCCTGCGAAATCAATGCATACAGTAATAAAAAACCTGTAGCTAATTTTCCCATCAGTCGTTGAGAGAAAATAAACTAAATACTTTATTATTTATTAATTTAACAGTTTATTGTGCACAGGAAATACATAGCGAATAACAGCAAATAATATTATATTATTTTATCCCTTTGGCTGTTGTGGACAACCTGGAAGGCGCCTACTAGGCTACGAACACAGGTGGACCGATGTAAAGAGAATATAAAGTAAAGTAAAACACATTCATTCCACTCAGACACATGGCACAATATTATTTAATAATTACAGAGACCAAAAAATAAAACAAAGACATAAACGAATAAAATAAAAAAAGGTACTCTAATTTCGTTACCTGTGCCATGTGAAGATTGCAATGGTGCTACACTCATAAATAATAATAAATAAATAATCGTGGACAAATTCACACAGCGCCATGTAGCCCCAAGCTTAGCAAAGCTTGTTCTATGGTTACTAGCTAACTGATATACTTACTACTTATATATTTTTTCAAATACATACTTATTATACATAGAACACCCAGACCCGTAACAGAAATTAAAATACATCATTTAAATTTCTGCTCAGCCGGGTATCGAATTTGGGACATCTTACGTGGCTGACTGGCATGTTGACCACTGAACCACTCGGGTCGCCAAAGCTCAGCATATGCCACGATAGTCACCGTGATGTTAGTTTTCAGTGGGCCGCCTAAGTGCCTAAGATGCACAGACAAAAGTGCCGCAAGGTATAAATAAATAAATAAAATTAAATAAATCTCTTCCTGTGTGACAGTTGACTTTTTTTTATACCACCAAGGTGGCAAACAAGCCTGCGGCCTGCCTGATGATAAGCAGTTACCGCAGCCTATAGCGGATACTACACACACGATATATATCGTGATTCACGCAGGATCACGATATTTATCGAGTGTGTAGCCTAGAGTATCACGAATCGTGATACGGATCACAGGATTTCCGAAAATCCAGAAATCTACGATCCGTATCAACTATCGTGCGATATATATCGAGCGTCTAGTATCTAGTCGATATTTATCACGACATTTCTGTCAAACTGACAGATAAATAACGTAATTTCAAATATATTTTCAAGCTGCTGTGGCCACTATAGACCTGGACAGTTACTATAAAAGTATAAAAAGTCAACAAGATCCTCATCCTCATAATTTTACTAATTTTTTTCTCTTCACGCGTCTTTTTAATCCTAATGCTAATACTATAACAACGCAAGCTTTATCAGTCATTTTGGTAAAAATACGTAAAAATTGTAAATATACACCAGCGACGCGTCAAAAATGCTTTATTTTTAGGCTAGGCATTAGCAACTTAGTCTATTCAGCCATCAAAATGAATGATAGAATGCACAGACTAATGAAAATATCGACGATTCTTATCGTGTGTGTAGGGTCGACTTGCGATCCAAAATATTACTCGATATGGATCACGATATATATCGTGTGTGTAGTATCCGCCTATGAAGGTTTGCAATACCAGGGCGTTTGACAAAAGCGTAAGTATCTCCGCAAACCATGGACTATCTCAATTCATGCTCGGCGTGTCCTAAAACTTGCACAATGGATGACTCGTTCGAGGTGAATCCATACGCCGTAAATATAGCAGAATACTGATTTAATAAAGTATAGGTAAGTTGGAGTTTAGTTCATCTGCTTGATACGAAGAATAAAAATATTAAATCTTAGTTAAAGCAAAATTTATATTAAGTGGTTATAATGTAAATAGTAAAAAGTTATTAGTCATTTTTTAATTGGAAACTTGAGAATAAAAGCAGTTTAGACCTAGAGCGTCATCAAAACGACTTTCCAGTCAACATTTCCAGTTAAAATTACTGTTGCCAATGAGTTTTTGACAAAATTACTTTTGAGCCCTGTCAAGTCAAACCTACTTTTGCCATGATGATGATGATTGACAGAGTTTGAAATAAGTTTCCTTTTTCTTATTTACAAGTAACACCAAAGATTTAATCAATGTTAAAAGAAAAAAGAGGATAAATCCATATTTTTCAAAGTACCTATTATCCTAAATACTATCTTAAATACAGAATCTGACTCCATTTTTAACTGCTCGTTACATCATTCTAGCGTATCAAATATATCAACCATACAAATACTATAAATATGACAAACACTATAAAGTAATGGAAATAATACTTCCAATAACAGAGACCTTATCTTAATTAGAACCTTTTGCGGTTTATAAAGTAGGAAGGTACAATTGTCATTAAGAAGAAACAATCCTAATAACGAAACGTATAGAAATTAATTTATAGAAGTTGTTTCATAAACAAGCGCTTATCGAGCGTTGTGGTCACAATGGGCCTGCCCACAACTCTAATTGAGGTCCATGGGCTAACAATAATAAGAAATGTAAGAAAAGGTAAAAAAAAACTGTACGGTGCCAGTGATCCGTTAAAAGCGTCGCTGTTGTTGACAACAAAATGCCATTTCAAAATGGCGACACTTAGTTGCAGTTTTGGTCACATGTTCAGATTAGTTAATAATCATCATGGTAGGCTGTAAGTAGCCTAAAATGGACTAGTCAGCTAGGCAGTGCACGAGTTGGGAGAGTGGACGAAGTCGGCCTGATTGGTTTTCTTATCTTATTTTCTAATCTGTTGAATGGCTGCAGTTGTGTGGAATTAATATTGTGGAGAATCGCGAATAGGAAGAAACGCGTTTGTGTATAATTGAAGACTGTGTGGAATAAATAATGTGTTGAATGTCAGTTGTGCGGAATCCATATTGTGTAGAATCGCGAATAGGTAGAATTGCGTTTGTGTTGTACATCGATCAATCTAATTATAATAATATGTATATTTGGAGATGAAAAAGTGATATATGCAAAGTATATAATGTACATCTACCGACATCTACCGCTGAACTTGTTGAACGTAACGGACTTTGACCCCGATTAGCTGTAGCAAACACTAAGCGGCACACGTTGAGATATCGAATTTAAAGAAATTTGGGTATCAAGATGGCGATGTCGTGTGGAAAATGCGAAAAAGATATTTTAGGCAGACATTTCATAACATGTTCCACTTGTAGAAAATCATACCACATAGACTGCACAACAATAAGTTTTACTCGTTTTAATATAATGGCATCGGAGAAAAAAACAAGTTGGCGCTGCTACTCATGCCGGGAAAGCAAAATACGTGATAATCAACAAACACCCTCTAATAATGTTACTACAAGACAACCCTATAAAATAAATATTTCGACTGAAAACTCCTTTGAAAGTCTCTCAGACAATGACCAATCAGAATACTCGACCGTATCACCAACTACACAAGTAAATAGAAGCTGCCCAGAAATAGAAAAAAATATAAATATAGAAGAAATTCTCGATAAAGTAGCAAATCTAGAGGATAAACTATCAAAAGAGGAAAATGAAATAGATATCTTGTTACAAGAAAACTTCGAACTCCAAAAAAAGAATAAGGAATGTGAAAGTACAATAAAAAAATTAAAAAGCATAGTATCAGATCCGAAACAAAATTCTACAAGCAAAAAGAAAAAAAGGGATAGCATAACACTCAAAACTAAACTAGACTTATCAAGAAACGAAAGTGTAAATAATAGTATAATAGACCTCAATTTGACCCCTACAGTAAAACCAAAAAGCAAACAATTGACAGAAAATATAATTATAGCAACTGACATGAAAAGAATTATGACATCCATTGAAAAAAATATAAACGAGACTACTAAGCTAGAAAATCATCGGGTTCAGATCTTGGGTGATGAGCAATGTCGAGGAATGTGTCTATAAAAACAATAAAAACAATTAGGAGAAAAGTACATAGTTCATAGTAATATAAAACCCGGAGCCACATCAGAGAGGATAATGGAATCAATAGGACAATACGCTGATTATAATAAGAAGGATTACATAATAATAATAACAGGAATAAATGATAAAGATCTAATGAAGCTAAGATCACATCTATACTATCATCTAAGCAAATTCACAAACACAAATATAATACTATGTGAGCCAGAATTCAACACCTATATACCCAATATACATGAAACTTTTAAGTATTTGGGTGATATATTACCACATATAAACTACGTGGACCTAAGATACTCATACTTAGGCTCTCCTCACAACAACCTGCGACATATTTGTCAGAATATACTACAAGAAATCCTAAGGTGTGATTATCGCCATAAAATAATAAACCGACGCACCGCGCAGGCAAGTAATTTGTATCGACTGATGAAATCCAACAACCAATCCAATGACGGTAAACAGAAGAACTTTGACACAGAAATTAAAAATAAATTGGAAGACATATATTATAAAAAATCTGAAACATTTTTTCGAGAATGACATAAAGTTATTGTTTCAAAACATCCAAAGCCTGAATAATAAGATAAATATTATGGAACAATTCCTTCAAGACCATTCGTTTGACGTTTTATGTCTCTCTGAGACATTTCTAACGGAATTAAAATTACAAAATTTGTCAATGAATGATTTTAGTATAGGTGCACATTACTGTCGTAAATTACGTAAAAGAGGTGGTGTTTGTATACTAATAAAAAATAATATTGAATTTATAGAACGCAATGACATATATGACATGTCTCTAGAATTTATAGTCGAATATTGTGCAATAGAAATTGAATATCTCAATCTAATAATAATTTGTATCTACTGGAATGAACGCGAAATGGAACAATTTTTAGAGTCATTTACTTGTTTATTAAATAAGCTAAAGACGGAACAACATTAAAATATAGTTATCGGTGGAGATTTTAATATTAATATGCTCGAAAAATCAAGATTTCCTATCGAGTACAAAAACCTCCTTCTTTCCTATAACTACATACAACAGGTAACATCGCCTACCAGGATATGCCCAACTACGGCAACCTGTATAGACTTAGTTTTCACAAATTTCCAACAAACGAAAACAAGGGTAGAAGACTATGGTCTCTCAGATCACCACGGGGTCGTTGTGGAGATTGACACAGAGAAAATCATAAAAAGGAAACGTAATATAAAAATATCTAAACGGAATTTCTCTGAAAGTCAAATAGATAAATTTAGACTACACTTAAGGGGCATTGACTGGCATTCATTAGTAACTGAAGAAAATAATATAAATCAGAATTTTATTATATTTATTAATGAAATAAATAAATTGATAAATTTGTATTTTCCAAGCAGGATAATAAAAATAAAAGAAAACGGGAATCAGCAGTGGCTAACAAAAGGTCTAAGAATATCATGTAAGCACAAGAGAATGTTACGTATCATACTTAACCAAACCAATAGCGATATAAAAAAAAAAGAAATTAAAATCCTATTCAAAACTATTAAAAAAAGCGGTAACTTCTTCCAAAAGAATCTCCTACATAAAACAAATGGCAAGATATGCAAATAAAACTAAAACTATGTGGCGTATAATAAAAAATAAAACAAACAAAACACCTACATTAACAAATAAAAACATAAAGCTAAAAATAAATGACGAAATAATAAAATCACCAAAAAAAGTAGCTAATATATTTAGCAACTACTTTAGTACTAATGGAATAACGAACTGTTCTCCACAAACACATAAAGTCCATAATAGCTCGGCACAGTATCAAACTATTAATAGTATGTACCTACCTACGACCAGTGGACGAAAAAGAAGTGGGAAAAATCCTACGTAACCTAAAAAATAAATCAACTGTCGGAATAGATGAACTGCCCCCTAAAATCCTAAAACAATGCGCCCACGAATTCACTGCCCCCTTAGTAAAATTAATAAACCAATCGTTTAGAGAAGGGATCTTCCCAGACCTGCTAAAAATATCGATCATAAAACCCATATATAAAACCGGTCCTAAAACAAGCCCGAGCCAATACCGACCAATAGCCATGCTGCCGAGTTTTTCTAAAGTATTCGAACGAGCAATGTCGGATCGTTTATATTCATTTTTAGAAAAATATAATATCCTAGATTAGGAACAATACGGTTTCAGAAAGCGCCGATCTACCACATTGGCTGTGTATAATTACGCGCAACAAGCTTACAATTATATAAATAAAAAACGCTATGCGGTAGGCATCCTACTGGACATGTCCAAAGCGTATGACAGAGTACAACATGATATACTTTTGACGAAATTATCAAATGTAGGTATTAGGGGTCAAGCGTATAGTTGGTTGGCATCATACCTTAAAAACAGAATGCATTACGTACAAATAAGCCACACAAACCCAGATACAGGATGTGTCGTAAACCACAAATCCAATGGGATGATCACAAATAGTTCAATCCCCAAGTGAAGCGTGCTGGGGTGTATTTTATTCTTAATCTACATAAACGACCTACCCAAAATTATAGAAACTGACTACATACTATTTGCCGACGATATTTCGCTTTTATTCGAATTTGACAAGGATACAGCTCGATTTAACGAAAAAATGACACGTACCTTAGATACAGTAATCCAGTGGTTAGATAACCATAACCTCCAAATAAACTTCACAAAAACAAAAATAATTGAATTTAGACCACACCAAAAGTCTCCATTAAATGTAGAATTAAAAATAAATAACAAAACTTTAAAAACAGTGTCCACTTGCACATTACTAGGTATAGAAATAGATACGCATTTATGTTGGAAAAATCATATAGAAAAAGTCAAGTCTAAATTGTCACGTTTCACGTACGCATTGTATCAACTTAAAATAAGTACTGATTGGAATACGGCAATGTCAGCCTACTACGCTTATGCCTATTCGTGGTTGACTTATGGCATCATACTGTGGGACAACAGCCCGGAAGTTGGAAATCTTTTTATTCTTGAACTATTTATTTTTACCTATTTTATTTTTAGTTACTTTTGGCTTTAGCCAACAATCAACTATTATTTATTATCTATCGACTATTGAAACATTTATACTTAAACAATGAAATTTTTATTAAATTAATCGATGCTCTAATCCTCTCTTCTCTTGATTTTATATTTATTGCAGAAAAAATACTTCCCATACATGTTGTAGTTTGTAGGAAATTGCAGGAAATTACGAGCAAGAAAACTTGTGCTTCTGAAAATCAAAAATTCTGTATACATTAACCTAGTTTCATGTGTAAACAAAACGATAGTTCTATTTAGTCCATCAGTTAATTTATCCAATATCTACAGAAAACAATATTTGATTAATTATTAATTTAAATTTTCAATTTGCTGAGTTAAATTAAATTCAATTTTCATATTTAAATATCCATGCTGGGCTGGGCAATGGGCATGCGTTCCTGTTACAAAATAAAATAAAAAACGTCCACAGTTGTAATATCGATGAAAATATAGTATTTTTCGTACTATATTATTTTTCTATAATACCTATATAGTACAAATCACTCAAATATAGTACGATACTATATATTATAGTACGGGTGGCAACCCTAATTAAAACTGTAAGATCTTTTGTAACCTCATCAATGCAATAAATACATTGATTGATTGACATTCCAGACCAAGGGCCGTCCCAAACAAATTAAATCCCATTAAAATATAAACAAAATAAATGATAACAAATCACATGTGTCCTCTATTTAGTTCCATTCTGCAGATGTATATCGTAAGGCTTAATTTTGGCATAATGATTACTAATTTATTAAATATTATTTAAATAACAATGAATAATAACAATCAATGAACTATTTATTATTAGTCAAATTTATTACCATTGAATTCACTGCCAGTCAATCTAACAAATGTTAAAACTAAGTTAACTTATGAGATAAGAATCAGCTATCAATATGTTTATAGATTCTACTTACTCATACATTCAAGGCTTGCACATTAACATAGCACCCACAATATACATTCAGTACTTACAGATAAATTAAAGTTGAGCTATAATACTTATTTTAAAGTAATTACTACACTGTACGTGTCCATTATTCAATCATTATCATTAAGTAGATATTTATCTCGAACTAATAATGTGTAATGAATGTGAAAAAAATAATGTGTCTCAAACATAGGTTCTTTTTCATATCTCAGGTTCATCTTCGCTATCCTCGTCGATATCTTGTTCCTTATGATCGATATAAATTATCATCATCCTTCGACATCTTATATCTTGTGGTTCTTGGCAACTGGAAATCTTGAAGAGTATGACGTGCTGGAAAACTTGAAGAGTATGACGTGCCAGTTGTCGACTTCTAGGATATGAATGAGTTCGACCTCTGTTAGCATTTTGTGATTATTCACCTTGCTGTTGTATTTAACATTTTTAGCATCAGATTATTTATCATTCCGCTCGACATTGATGTTAATTACCCATGGTATAGGGTAAACTCTGCGGCTGATAAAAGTTATCGTATACGGTCCATAGGGAATTTGACACCATGAAAGGTGACTGTAAAAGTCTGTCTTCATTACCTGCCGAGTGAAGTCACCATTGCTTATATCGAAGCCAAATTTTGAAAAATAATTAAAAATCTGCTTTGCAGTTTTAGTATGAGTATAGTAACTACATAACCTTTTCAATGTGTTGTCTTTCAACGCGACTACATATAACCATAAGCTAGCGCGTTCTCTTAACATGTGTACGGTATCGCCGAAAGGCGCTACAGCCAAAATCGGATGTTTGTTACTTTCCGCCATTACAGTATTTTCAAAGCGTACACCTTCATCTTTCTCTATAACTCTCAGTCTATGGAGCTTTATGAGTTTCTCCTTCGTTTTCAATATTTCCAAAGTTTGATAATAAACGTCGTTATTTACCACGAACCACGAACACTCCTCCATAAAGTCGAATATAACTTGATCAATAAATTTATTGGTATCTTTTTTAGAAAATACTCGTAGTATGTTCTCGTCGTGTTTTGTTTCTATAACTAAGATATCGTCACTCTCCCTGTAATTTCTAAAACGTACGTTCCCGTGAAACCTTTGTGTTTTCACAATGTGACGTTTCTTCGTATCGATATATACGACAGCATCAAAATCTCTATTACGTTCATCTCTTGTCGTTTCTCTATCTTCGTTTTGGTTTGAAGACCGTATAGGAAAGCTGATTATATTATTTTTTAGAAGACTTACTGTACCAACATGCTTGTGTGGGACATGGTATGTAACAGGAGTTGCATCATGTGACTCTTCCCACCGATCTAAGGAACGGTAAAGCAACTGCCACGACAGACCCGATGTCCGCTGACTATCTTCATAAACATCCGCGAAATCCCTGAAGCACTTGTCCTTCCAGAATGACGGTTTTAGTTCATCTACCAGATTCTTCCAATAGACACACACTTTACCGCAAGTGAACACATCGTTGTAATGACAATTTTTAAACACTTCGAGAATCATTTCTTCGGGCAGATCGTGTATTGCAGTAGACGACATTTTTGGCCACAGAATGGAAGACGTATATGTATACAGTGAACGTATCGGCGAGGGAACCGGAGTGCGAGACCAGCTCACACCACACTAACGCGACGCGATCGAAGTAAACTAATTTCAATGTCCATTGAATGTTTACTAGGAAGGCAGGGGATGGCGGGTTAAGGTGCGTGAACAATGAACACAAAGAATTTAAGGTAGCGTAGACAAAGAGACACTCCGTGTAGTTTTTAAGATAGGAAGGTCTATTCAAGACACCAGCGGCGAAAATAATTATCAATTATTAGGAATATGTTAATAAAATATTTATTATATAATATAGAGTAGGAATCTATTAATGGTATTTTAGTTAATAATGTTGCAGAGATATAATTTTGGATTCAGTATAATTAAAATTTCAGTTGCCCTCTCGTAAATTGTAAGTTGCTATACCCCAGCGGGGTGTCATTATTAATGTAAGATCGATACCTATATATATAGTACCCAATGTAACGCACTGTAGGTACTTATTAATAGTGATATCTCAATAAATGAAAATATAAATCAATAGTCTAACGGCTCTGTGTAGACTAGTAAATTATTCTTATAATAAAGCTGTAACATTTAAAATTCTGTACAATGAAGTTATTTTGAATTGTTTTATTGCAACAATACTATAAACAATACTGAAGCCAAAACTGTATATTTCTTTTTCATTTTTGTCGGTCTGGATGTCTGTCTGTATTTACTCCGAAACTACTAAATGAATTCAAATGAAACTTAGTATGATTTGAGTTCATACTACGAGGTACGACATTGGATACTTTTTATTTCATACATACTCACGGTTCCCTTGAGAGAGGGGATGGAAATCAAAATGTGTACTTTGTTGTAATTTATTAATGAATAGTCCGATTTCATGAACTCTTTTTTGTTAGAAAGGAAGTACTTTAAAAATTGTACCGTAAATATTTCAAGGTGATCGATGTTGTAGTTCAGGAAATTCCCTAATTATATTCCACATAACTTGAAACCTAGAATGTACAGGGACCTTTGGCCTTGATGAGGAAGGCTCATCTTAAACTGGCGTATGCACTTTAATATAAGTAATAATGATCTTTACGTTAAGGTTGTGATCACGCGCACGAGATTCCTGGGTCCGCCTTAACCATGATCCAGGATTAACTACCTAATAAAAAATATGACAGGGTTAAGTAAGTACTAATAAGTAGATAGGTTCTAATTTTATTATTTTATTGAGCAGATAGGTAAATATACGTAGATACATAACGTACATAATATATAAACTGAAATTGGGGAGAATTTTGCCTATTTTTACAGCCATTAAAGGTTTCAACAAGAACAATAATCGATGAAATATTATGATGACGGCGGTCTATTGGACGACCAATTAAGGAAATATTTTCGGGGCGGAAGGGCAGTCAGTCTACAACCAGCGGGTAGCCAGCGATTCATCGGGTCCATCTGTGATTCGTTTCGACCACAGATCAGACGGCTCAATGGGTGCTTACATTATTTAAATTGCCCACGTGAATACCTTAATTTAATCCACTGCCTCGAAATTAAGACATGCTTTGTTATATGTTTTGTGTAGGTATTTTTATGTTATATAAAATGTTTATAAAACAGCAAACAAACAGGCAAGCATGCCACCTTATGGAAAGGGGTCACGGCCGCCTATTAACATCAGCAACACCAGGACGCTAATAATGATTTGCCCGCCTCTGAATAGACCTCTAATATACCTCTTGAACGATATTATGTTATAGGTCATTAGAAATACTGTAGCTAGGGGCTCATTCCACATCGGAATTGTGCCAGCGAAAACAATTCTTTCGGACCTTTACGTGGACACCAACAGAGGTTTTATGAAGTAGCGATGAGTACCCAGCCCGCGGCGGATGGTGCGATGGAGGAATTGTGCTGTAAGCACCCGATCATAAAGTTCCTCAGAACTTTCCCCATTATACAGCCAGTAGAACATACACATTGAGCTAGATGCCTGCGAAATCAATGCCTACACTTATAAAAAAACCTGTAGCTAATTTTCCTATCAGTCGTTGAGAGAAAATATATACTTTATTTTTTATTTCGATTGAGACTTAGAAAACCATCAGGCAGGGGAGGTGGCTGTCAAATGCTGTATTATTGTACTAAAAAGAGATATTGGCATAAAACACCAAAAATTTTGTCACCGTTAAAAGAAAAAAGAGGATATAGTCCGACCGTCCTAAATACTTTATTAAATACAGAATCTGACTCAAGTTTTAACTGCTCATTACATCATTCTAGTGTATCAAATAAATCAACCATACAAATACTATAAATATGACAAACACTATAAACTAATGGAAATACTACTTCCAATAATAGAGACCTTATCTTAATTAGAACCTACATATTTTTGCAGTTCATAAAGTAGGTAGGTACAATTGTCATTGAAAAGATACAATCCCAATAACGAAAGGTATAGAAATTAGTTTATAGAAGTTGTTTCATAGACAAGCGCGTATCCAGCGTTGTGGGCACAATTGACCTGCCCACTACCCTAATTGAGGACATCAAAATGCCATTTCAAAATGGCGACACTTAGTTGCAGTTTTGGGCCACATGTTCAGATTAGTTTAATAATCATCATGGTAGGTTATAAGTAGCCTAAAATGAACTAGCCAGCTAGGCAGTGCACGATTTGGGAGAGTGGACGATGTCAGCCTGATTAGTTTTCTTATCGTTACCCATTTTTAAAGCCAAAATTCAAAAACGACCTACAAACCATGCTGCGAAATCCAAATCACACTTTGCAGATTTTCAGGTGGTTTTACCCACAACCTTTTTAGGAGCTGGATCCGTGCCTGTTTATAGAAACATCAAAAACTGTAAAACAACAAGATAAGCTAAACTAAATAGTCATCAGGCAAAATTTACTACTTTATTTACATTAAATAACTAAATAGTCATCAGGCAAAACTGCATAGGTGTCCTCTGCAGTGGACGAGGACCAATGCTCGTACGACGTAGGTATAGCTTAATTTACGCGCAAATGATGATAATAAAATAATGGTAATTGACTGACAAGCATTTCATTTGTATTTGATAAGGTTTTACAAATTAAACATTAAATCTGTACTTATTCAAATATTTATCAAACTACAGAATAATTAAGAACATAGTAATAATTAACCTACAATAAACAAAAAAAGCGTTACTTAACCTAAACAATATTAATGCTAAAAATTTGCCCCCGGGTCTTAGATTGCGGAAAAGTGCCCAGAAGGCTGGCCGCGTTGCCAAGCTGGATAGCGAGGCTTATACACTGACCCAAATAGAGGCCAGCCTTCTGGTTATTACCAATGTCGACCAGGCGCTTGACTAGTTCCAGATATAAGGAATGTGCGCCTGGTCCCAATGGCCCAAGGGTTTCCACATTAAATGGCGCAAATATGTAATACATAGACATGCATATTTGCGCCGTTTCGCATTTATAGCAGGAGCGGCCCGCGCCCCTGCTCGACACGCAGTGGCTGGAAGATAAGACGGCGCGAGGACGTCGATGCACGTAACATCCCAGACCAGAGGCCGTCCCAAACAAATTAAACCTCATTAAAACATAAACAAAATAAATGATAACAAATGAGATGTGTCCTCTATTTAGTTCCATTCTGCAGATGTATATCGTAAGGCTTAATTTATTAGACATTATGTAAATGACAATGAATAATAACAATTAATGAACTATTTAGTAATAAATAAAAAAATAACAATATTGAAAACTAAGTTAACTTATGAGATCAAGAACTTATCAAATCACCTATCAATATTTTTATAGACTCTACTTACTCATACTTTCGAGGCTAGCACATTAACATAGCAATTTAATGTGCTAGCCTCGAAAATTAAAATAATTATTACCCTGTGTCAATTATTCAATCATTATCATTAATAAGGTATTTATCTCGAAATAATAACGTGTAATAAATGTGAAAAAAATTATGTGTCTGAAGCATAGGTTTTTTTCATATCTCAGGTTCATCTTCGCTATCCTCGTCGATATCTTGTTCCTTATGATCGATATAAATTATCATCATCCTTCGACATCTTATATCTCGTGGTTCACGGCAACCGGAAAACATGAAGAGTATGACGTGCCCGTTGTCGACTTCTAGGATATGAATGAGTTCGACCTCTGTTAGCATTTTGTAACAAGTTACATTGTTTAGGTATTTAACAGGTTTAGAATCAGAAGTTTTATCTTTCCGCTCGACATTGATTTTGACTACTCATGGTTCAGGGTAAACTCTGCGGCTGGTGAAAGTTATCGTATACGGTCCATAGGGAATTGGACACGATGAAAGGTGCCTGTAAAAGTCTGTCTTCATTACCTGCCGAGTGAAGTCACCATTGCTTATATAGAAGCCGAATTTTGAAAAATTATTAAAAATCTGCTTTGCAGTTTTAGTATGAGTATAGTAACTACATAACCTTTTCAATGTGTTGTCTTTCTCCTTTGTTTTCATTATTTCCAAAGTTTGATAATAAACGTCGTTATTTACCACGAACAACGAACATTCCTCCATAAAGTCGAATAAAACTTAGTAAATAAATTAATTGGTATCTTTTTTAGAAAATTCTCATAGCATGTTCTCGTCGTGTTCTGTTTCTATAACTAAGATATCGTCACTCTCCCGGTAATTTCGAAAACGTACGTTCTTGTAAAACCTTTGTGTTTTTACAATGTGACGTTTCTTCGTGTCGATATATGCGACAGCATCAAAATCTCTATTACGTTCATCTCTTGTCGTTTCTCTATCTTCGTTTTGGTCTGAAGGCCGTATAGGAAAGCTGATTATATTATTTTTTAGAAGACTTACTGTACCAACATGCTTGTGAGGGACATGGTATGTATCAGGCGTTGCATCATTTAACTCTTCCCAAAGATCTAAGGAACGGTAAAGCAGCTGCCACGACAGACCCGATGTCCGCTGACTATCTTCATAAACATCCGGGAAATCCCTGAAGCACTTGTCCTAGTTCACAATTCTAGTTCACTTTACCGCAAGTGTACACATCGTTGTAATTAAATTAAATTTAATTAAATTAAAAATCATTTATTTCATACAATGTCCGTACATTTAGGTAAATAATAGGTAGTATATGTATAATAATGTCATAGTGTACAATAAATGTCAAATTCAAAATAATCATAAAATAATTAAAGATACATTTGTCAACTAAAAATTAAACACTAGATAAAATAAAATTTAATGGAAATAAACATAAATTATTATTAATCATAATAAATAAAAATAAATAAATTCATTAAATTTTATTTGATGAAAGGCAATGAGCTGGCATGCAGTCTCATCCACCTCTCCATCATAGGGGAGTCCCACCGCCCGGCGAATGCGTTCACGATGCTGTTTGTGCTGTTTTTGAGGCAGTTCAGCAGCGAGGCGCTCTGCTTTCTGATTATGGCGTAGAAATCATCTGTTTGCGCCTGCGTGAACATCGTGGAAGCGCTGCAGGACCGCGGCAGCCCCATCAGCACCCTGAACGCATTGTTGTACTGGACGCAGGTCGCTGTATGCCCGCTCAGTGTAACGGCTCCATAGGCTGCACGTGTAAAACGACTGACAGTACGATTTAAATGAAGTTAATTTTACTGGGACAGTACAACGTGCAAACCTACGTGCGAGCATGTTACACCGCACAGACAGCGACCTGCGCTCCCTCTCGACGTCTTCATTGTCACATAGGTCCTCCGTGACCCAGTGACCCAGATACTTGAACTTGATTACCCTATTGAACGTTGCACCACAGAGCGTGATAGGTGATGCAGAGGAGTAGGTTTTGGTGCCTGCTTTAAAAATCATGTACTCACTCTTCGCAGGGTTGTATCTGTGCCCATGGGCTCCAGCGTACGACTCACAGATAAGAAGAAGCTTGCGCAACCCCCAGATCGACGGACTCAACAGCACCATGTCGTCCGCATAACTGATGTTATTACCGGACACCTCACCTATCGAACAACCGACATTGGTGCTGGTGAGCTCGCCGATGAGCTGGTTCACGTACAGGTTGAAGAGCCGGGGCGAGCTCAACCCCCCTTGCCGCACCCCGCACTCCAGCCTATACGCGTCCGAGTGCGCTCCCGCACGCTGTTTATCTGGTGACTGTACCAATACTTAAACAATACCTAAGTAATGTCAATTTTTAAACACTTCAAGAATCATTTCTTCGGGCAGATCGTGTATTGTAGTGGACGACATTTATGGCCACTGAATGGAAGACGTATGAAAGTATCGGCTAGGGCACCAGGCTGAGAGACCAGCTTACACCACACTAATGCGATGCGACCGAACTAAACTAATTTTAATGTCCATTGAATGTTTACTAGGAAGGCAGGGGGTGGCGGGTTGAGGTGCGTAAACAATGTAAGGGTACCTGCCGTACCCGCGTAGAGACTTGCTCTATAAGTGTGGCACTGTTTATAATACGTAATGGCATCTAAAGCCCTTGAAATCATCTTACGGGAATTACTGAAAACCGTAACCGTAACTGGTAAACCGTAACGAAGGTGTTTGAGTATGGTCTATCTGAGCGGCTGATGTCATTCTTTGTTAACACCAATGCCTTATCGGAACGACAATATGCATACAGGTCGGGGCGCAGTACGGTCAAGAGTGACCGGGCCAGAGGGCCCGGGAGGTATTGCGCCGCGTCGTGGGTGCCCGCGAGCGCGGGGAACAGGTAGCAGTATTATGCTGTGACCTGGCCATGGCGTTCGATGTCGCGGATCACGACGTGTTGGCTGCTAAAATGCACCACTACGGGATACAAGGTCCAGCTTGCTCTTTCCTTATGAGTCTTCTACGAGAGAGAGCTCAAATTGTAACAGCACATGGAGGAGGGTTCATCCATATCAAATATATTGATTTCCCTTCTTCTTAACGACCTTCCAGATGCGGTAAGCACCGGGGATGTTTTTATGTATGCTGATGTGGCAATAGTTGTTACTGCTCAATCACTTGGGGCTCTCGAGGATAAGCTCACGGAAACCGCTACGCAGGTGTCTCAGTGGTTTCAACTAAACGGTCTTGTATTAAACTTGACAAAAATAAAAAAAGCATAAAATAAAATAAAATAAATAAATAAAATAAAATAAATAAATGACATTTATAAAAAAAAAAAAAAAAAAAACGGTCTGCTGAAATGATCGTCCATATCTTTGTTATGTATTATTAAATTTTTGTGGCTACGCTGGTTTTCCGCGCCAATGCCGTAGGTTCCTGTTACAGTGCGTGCGCAGAGTTGTGGGCAACTTCACGCGTGCCATCTCCTATTCGCAGTGCCTTTATATACATATTATCCTTTTTATATGACACTAGCTGACCCGGCGCGACTTCGTTCGCGTAGCGTTCTAACCCTACACCTACCCTACACCTACCGTACACTTACCCTACACCTACCCTACACCTACCCTACACCTACCCTACACCTACCCTACACCTACCCTACACCTACCCTACACCTACCCTACACCTACCCCTACCCTACACCTACCCTACACCTACCCTACACCTACCCTACACCTACCCTACACCTACCCCTACCCTACACCTACCCTACACCTACCCTACACCTACCCTACACCTACCCTACACCTACCCTACACCTTCCCTACACCTACCCTACACCTACCCTACACCTACCCTACACCTACCCTACACCTACCCTACACCTACCCCTACCTTAAAATGTGCACTCGCATAAAACCACCAAATTAAGTATTCATTACACATATCGAGTTTTCATTGTTTTTAAGATGTATTCTGCTATTCGGGAAGGAAACAAATCCAACAAATCAAAAACCATGGCAATCGGTCCAGCCGTTCTCGAGTTATAAGTGTTGTAACAAACACGACTTTCTTTTATATATATGAGATATATATATATATATATATATATATATATATATATATATATATATATATATATATATAGATATAATACTAGCTGACCCGGCGCGACTTCGTTCGCGTAGCGTTCTAACCCTACACCTACCGTACACTTACCCTACACCTACCCTACACCTACCCTAGTACCCTACACCTACCCTACACCTACCCTACACCTACCCTACACCTACCCTACACCTACCCCTACCCTACACCTACCGTACACTTACCCTACACCTACGCTACACCTACCCTACACCTACCCTACACCTACCCCTACCCTACACCTACCCTACACCTACCCTACACCTACCCTACACTAATTGACTCGCGATATTCCGTTGCCTAATTGCATTACGGCTTTGCTGGGAAAGATTAGATCTTCTAGGACGCGGCATTGTTATTAAAATGTGCACTCGCATAAAACCACCAAATTAAGTATTCATTACACATATCGAGTTTTCATTGTTTTTAAGATGTATTCTGCTATTCGGGAAGGAAACAAATCCAACAAATCAAAAACCATGGCAATCGGTCCAGCCGTTCTCGAGTTATAAGTGTTGTAACAAACACGACTTTCTTTTATATATATGAGATGATATATATATGATACTAGCTGACCCGGCGCGACTTCGTTCGCGTAGCGTTCTAACCCTACACCTACCGTACACTTACCCTACACCTACCCTACACCTACCCTACACCTACCCTACACCTACCCTACACCTACCCTACACCTACCCTACACCTACCCTACACCTTCCCTACACCTACCCTACACCTACCCTACACCTACCCTACACCTACCCTACACCTACCCTACACCTACCCCTACCCTACACCTACCCTACACCTACCCTACACCTACCCTACACCTACCCTACACCTACCCTACACCTACCCTACACCTACCCTACACCTACCCTACACCTACCCTACACCTACCCCTACCCTACACCTACCCTACACCTACCGTACACCTACCGTACACCTACCGTACACTTACCCTACACCTACTCTACACCTACCCTACACCTACCCTACACCTACCCCTACCCTACACCTACCCTACACCTACCCTACACCTACCCTACACTAATTGACTCGCGATATTCCGTTGCCTAATTGCATTACGGCTTTGCTGGGAAAGATTAGATCTTCTAGGACGCGGCATTGTTATTAAAATGTGCACTCGCATAAAACCACCAAATTAAGTATTCATTACACATATCGAGTTTTCATTGTTTTTAAGATGTATTCTGCTATTCGGGAAGGAAACAAATCCAACAAATCAAAAACCATGGCAATCGGTCCAGCCGTTCTCGAGTTATAAGTGTTGTAACAAACACGACTTTCTTTTATATATATGATGAGATAGATATAGATATAGATAGATGACGCCGAACGCTGTTCGTTACTAAGCGACGTTGTTGCTTGGCTACGCCTGGACATATATCCCTGACATGTGCGCGCGCTGGGCCGTTTCATTGCGCTGCGCGCTGGCGAGGACCTGGCTGCCCTATTGGCTACGTAAGCATCAATGTCAGTATGTCATGCACGGCAACCAAGGTGCTATAATGTTATGACATGAAGATGAAAAAATGTGATTTAAAATGTTTAAATCTACAAAATCTCTTTGTGCAGTGAAAATGTTACGTACCTACTGGTGTTGTGTCCTATCTTTGTGCTTGTGTGTCTTCCAAAATTTTACCTCAGCACTTTTTCTTTAGTTATTTTCTTTAGGTTTATAGTTTTTTACGCGTTTTTATTTAAGTGAAATGTTACCCCATGTCCCTCAGAATGCAGGACAATCCAGCAGTCAACCCTGTAATTTTGTGCAGTGCCCAAGATGCCCCCAGGTACGTTTTTTCAAAGGGCGCAGAGGTTTAAACATTCATATAGGAAAAGTGCACACAATTAACTCAGATATACCATCATCTGCGCCCCTTCCTTCGTCCACGTATTTACAATTCAGTCCCCACTCCGACACCCCCTTTTGGAAAAAGATAAGTATTTTAAAACGAACAACACCAATACTTAAGCGCATTCCTCGTGGCGCAAGGCTTGCTGTTGCTCAAATACTGATACAAGACATCAAAAACGTTATCCGTGAAAATTCTGTACATTCCTGGGAGCATCTACTCACCTTCGCTTACAGAATTTTACATGTTCCAAATAACAATAATAATCATCACCAAAAATCTCTCACATCTCGTATAAAAGATAACTGCATTAGTCCTGCTTCTTTAGACAATAAAATCACCCGGCCACAATCCAGTTACAATATGTATAAATATGTGGAAGCAAAAGTAAGCGAAGGTGACATTAGGGGTGCTGCACGAATTCTGTTTTCTACAGATGCAGTCGCTCCTGATTCGTCAGATACCCTTACAGCGCTTCGCACTAAACATCCACAACCTTCAGCAGCTCCGCACATACCTGATAATCCTAAAAGTATGGATGCCCCCGCCCTTGTAGTCTCGGCGGAGGTAGTACTCCAAGCTATTTTTGCTTTTAAAACTGGCTCTGCTGGCGGCATTGACGGGCTGACACCACAGCACCTCAAAGACCTACTCGGTGGCGGCAGCGGTGAAACTGGAGTGTGCCTGCTAAATGAGTTAAAATATCTAACTAACCTCTTGCTATCTGGCTCGGTTGCAGATGGTATCACCGACATCCTGTATGGGGCCAACCTCATAGCTTTAAATAAAAAAGGAGGTGGTGTCAGGCCAATTGCCGTCGGCACTACGTACCGTCGCCTAGCAGCTAAACTTTGCTGTAAGAGCGCTGCCGAACAACTGGCCGCTTATTTTCAGCCAATTCAGCTGGGTTTTGGGTCAAAGGGTGGCTGTGAGGCGGCGGTACACGCCCTGCGAACTTTTTTAATCAACCAGGATTGTGAAGTGCTGCTGAAGGTGGATGTTAAAAATGCCTTCAACTCAGTCGATAGGGGCGCTTTGCTGACCCAAGTGCAATCAAAGTTACCCTCTGTGTATGGGTTTTTATGGCAATGTTATAAAGAACCATCAAAACTCATATACAGGGATCACTTATTGCATTCTAGCGTTGGGTGTCAGCAAGGTGACCCGCTCGGGCCGGCTGTCTTTGGTCTGGCGATCCACCCTATTTTAGAGAAACTGAAATCCAAATTTAATGTTTGGTACCTGGACGATGGGACCCTAAGTGGTAAAGCGACAACAGTGCTGGAGGATCTACAACTCCTGATTCGCGAATTTGGCGCTATTGGATTAGAGCTGAATTTAGCGAAGTGTGAGTTGTATATCCCAGACACATGTCCAGATAAAAGTACTATTGCGTCATTATTCAATACCCTGGCGCCAAACATCTCGTTTGTCAACAAGAGCACGCTTCATCTCCTAGGTGCCCCAATTTTCGACGAATCTTTTTCCCCCTTTGTTGACCTTAAAATTCAAAATTTTACAGCAGTGTCGGATCGCCTTCAGCATATTAGTACCCACATGGCCTATGTCATTCTACGATTTTGCCTCTTTGTCCCCCAGTTTACATATGTTTTACGGTGCTGTCAGTTATGGAAACATCCTGATTTACTCTTTCGACTCGACAGCACTATTAAACAATCATTAACTATGTTCCTAAATTTAAATTTCGATGATAATGCTTGGGCCCAGGCCTCTCTACCCATCAGGTTTGGTGGTCTGGGCATCAGAAAAATTTCAAGTATTTGTTTACCTGCTTTCCTGTCCTCTGTACACAGCACGTGTATGTTGGTAGATAAGATTTTGGGCACGTCTACCAACGCGTGTGAGGTGGCATATATGACAGAGGCCAGGAATTCATGGACTTTAGCTTGCCCGAGCACTGAATATCCGTCTACCCCTTCGTCACAGAAACTGTGGGACGAGCCGCTCTGCAGGTTGGTGCGGGATAATCTGGTTAATACGTCAACCGATCCTGCAGTGCGTGCCCGCCTCCTAGCTGTCGGCGAATGGGAGTCAGGTCTATGGCTTCAGACACTTCCATCATCCACCATTGGCACCCTGCTGGATAGTTCTACATTTAGAGTTGCCACGGCCCTTCGCCTTGGTGTTCCCTTCATGGTCCGTCATGAATGCAGGTGTGGCCATGCAGTGTCACAACTTGGGCATCACGGTTTGTCGTGCTGCAGGAGCGCCGGGCGCTTTTCACGGCATGCAGAACTGAACGACATCATCCGCCGGGCCTTTACCACTGCTGGTTCTCCCGCCATCCTGGAACCAAATGGACTGGCGAGAGACGACGGAAAAAGGCCCGACGGTATGACACTCGTGCCTTGGAATATGGGTCGGTCTTTGGTTTGGGACGCTACCTGCGTCGATACCCTTGCACCGTCACATATTCCATCCACGAGTGTCAATGCCGGTTCCGCTGCCGCTTCGGCAGAAAATTTCAAACGGCGCAAATATGCTGGCCTCAGCGGAGATCATCTATTTGCGCCGTTTGGCGTAGAAACGCTTGGGCCGTGGGGACCAGGCGCTCATACTCTCTTTAAAGAGTTGTCTAAGCGCCTGGTTAACACTTCGCATGACCAAAAGGCTGGCCAATACCTTGGCCAAAGGATTAGCCTCGCGATACAGCGAGGCAATGCGGCCAGCCTTTTGGGAACAATTCCTGTAACAAGGAACTTGGGGCAAGTTTTTTATTTGTAAATATTATTTTATAATTTAGTATTAGCTTTATTTAATTTATTTCCGTCATGTAAATATTTCTTTTAACATAATATAAAAATATAATATAATATAATACAATGAACACAAAGAATTTAGGGACATTATGGGTAGGTAGCGTAGATAAAGAGACACTCCGTGTAGTTTTTAAGATAAGAAGGACTATTCAAGACGCCAGCGGCGAAAATAATAATCGATTATTAGGAATAGGTTCGTGTTTATAAAATATTTATTAAATAATATAGAGTAGGTATCTATTCATGTTATTTTAGTTAATAATGTTGCATAGATATAATATAGGATACAGTATAATTAAAATTTCAGTTGCCCTCTCGTAAATTGTAAGTAAGTTTTAATACCCCAGCGGGGTGTCACTATTAATGTAAGATCGATACCAATGTATATAGTACCCAATGTAACGCACTGTACCTATTAATAGTGATATCTCCATAAATGATAAAATAAATTAATAGGCTCTGTGTAGACTAGAAAATTATACTTATAATAAAGCTGTAACATTTAAAATTCTGTACAATGAAGATATTTTGAATTTTTTTATTGCAACAATACTATAAACAATACTGAAGCTAAAACTGTATTTTACTTTTAAATTTTTGTCAAATAAAATTTTAAAGTTAAAAACTAAAGTTTTTCAGAAAGTTTCCCCATTTTTCTTCTAGCGATTTAGTTCAGTGATTAAATTAATTTGTACCCTTTCGTATCTAATCTAATCGAAGAAACCATGTCACTAGTAAGTACCTGACTAACGATTTATAGTACCTATTCACTTGAATCAAGTACGAACTCGGTGTTTCAATTTTGGATAAATAGCTAATTTAACCGCCTGTTTTCTTGCGATTCCAGCCATCACGTACATCATACGGCCAACGAGTGGCGATGTTAGAATACATGCGAGCCCATCTCGCAATCGCAACGGGTCGACTATATTGTCCAGACAATACAAGGGAAATGAAAAATTGTTAGCGGACCTCGCCGTGAAATTGAATGCTATCGGCGATAGTTCAACTAAAACTATGAACTGTGCAGTTCCAAAGGAACTTTCTTCCACGCACACTAAGGTTGTGGAATGAGCAACCTGGAGAGGTTTTTCCTGGAGAGTACAATATGGAGTTCTTCAAGAAAGGGGTTTAAAGGTTTTTACAGGGACCTTTGCCCTTGATAAGGAAGGCTCATCTTAAACTAGCGTGTGCACTTTAGTATATTTAATAATCATCTTGGCGTTAATGACGCGGTTGTGCAGACGCGCACGAGAGCCCGGGGTCCGCCTTAACCATGATCCAGGATTAACTACCTAATAAAAAATATGACAGGGTTAAGTAAGAACTAATAAGTAGATAGGTACTAATTTATTTATTTTATAGAGTAGATAGGTGTATATACGTAGATACATAACGTACATAATATATAAACTGAAATTAGGGAGAAGTTTGCCTACTTGTACAGCCATAAAAATTTTTCAACAAGAACAATAATCGATGAAGTGTTATGATGATGGCGGTCTATTGGACGACCAATTAATGTGATGTTTTAGGGGCGGAAGGGCAGTCAGTGCCCAGCGGGCAGCCAGCGATTTATTGGGTCCATCTGTGATTCGTTTCGACCACAGATCAGACGGCTCAATGGGTGCTTACATTATTTAAATCGCCCACGTGAATACCTTAATTTAATCCACTGCCTCGAAATTAAAACATGCTTTGTTATATGTTTTGTGTAGGTATTTTTATGTTATATAAAATGTTTATAAAACAGCAAACAAACAGGCAAGCATGCCACCTTATGGAAAGGGGTCACTGCCGCCTATTAACATCAGCAACACCAGGACGCTAATAATGATTTGCCCGCCTCTGAATAGACCTCTAGTATACCTTCTGTACGATATTATGCTGTAGGTCATTGGAAATACTGTAGCTAGGGGCTCATTCCACATCCGAATTGTGCCAGCGAAAACCATTCTTTCGGACCTTTAACAGGAAGAGTTTCGAACTTGAAAGTTGGGACAAATTTTGAAAGTTATTAACGAACTTTACTAGTGTATCAATTGTTGATTAAGAATTTATTTCGTAAGATCTATGCATTACTTAATGTCAATAATTTAAGCTTTTTTAATACTGAACTAAAATAGTGAACAAAATAGAGTTTGTATGTCTCTAGGTACATTTATTCTTTACTTTCTATAAACTGGCGGTTTTATTAACATTGTAGTCCAACATGAACTTTATTTAGCTCTTGATGGATTCAAATAAATTACAGTTTCAACATTAATTACTTAATACTATATTGATAGAAGCAGGAAAAATATTGTGAAGAAATATTGTAGGCTAATAATTTCAGTTTAAAACCACATACAGCCGATGATTATTGAATATATTTATCTGGTTTTCCTTTTTTAACATTATTCTGGTTAGTAACATTTTACATGAACCAGTTTTAAATCAATCGTTATGCAGGACGTGAGTGTTTCTTTGTTCCCTATTTCGAAGACAATGCGCAAGAGGTTACATGCTTTCTGCGCCTTTTGCAATCGAGGGATGTAAGTACAAATTTTCTATTTCAAACCTTAAGCTTTTCTGTTAGATTATAAAACTGGTCTTTGTTCTAGAGTTCCACATCGACTAGAAAAATCCAAAACAAAATCGCTTCCAGATTTGCGTAAAGATCCAGAGAAGAAACAAGATCTAATAAGGCGAGATAGCATTTAAAGTCGATATTTATTAGATTCAATATTGTAAAAAGTTATTAAAACGATGTTATTCTAAAAAATAGTTTTAATTATAGGTCTAATTACAATTAAATACAATCTATTAAAGTACAAACTTAATATTACAGATTTAGAGACACGGTAGTGTCTTGCGCCAAGTAGACGTTAAACATATGTTTCAAATTTAAGTTACTAAGTCAAAGTTTGTCATTTTTTGACGATAATACTTGACAATTTTCACTATAAATTATAGTTTGACTCAGTATGACTCACTGTTGTCAACTATTAAGCTTAAATAAAGCTTCACGAGCTGTCATCAGATAACCCATTAGATATAAAATTGACGTAAGCTGCGTCATTGCTCCTTAGCAGTTGCATCATCTTGAAATCTCTTGCCTTGAATGCTATTCTGTAAGGAGTTTCGTAATTAAAGTTTATTGCTCCTTTCTGGACAAAAGCTTGCCTGCAAAGCCACTCAGCAAGTTGGTAATTTTTAGTTTTTGCGGCGATATGCAGCAAAGTATTCCCTGTTATAAGCTCTCTTGCGTTCATATCTTCGCCATTTTCCACGAGGGATTTTATTTTCTTTATAGCATTATCCTGATCTTGAATAGCAACAATATGAATGTATTTTCTTCCGAAATGATCATAAGTATCAGATTCAATCAACCTCGTACTTTCTTCATCTCTGATGTTACTTCCCATCGCAATGCAGATTGTTACTGATTTCGAAAGTGCGATCCTGAAATAGAATAAGACTAAATTACGCAATATGTAACATCTGTGCCATAACGCGCATGAACACGTTTTTATTTATACAATGTAGGAAATTTTAGGCCTTCTGTATGATACTGAGGTCTAGTGTCAAACTTAATGGATGTTATTACACCAGGCCCGGGATCAAAAGACTTGCACTTATTATATAAACAATACAACAATGATAATATGATTGAAAACATTTCCGAGCACGTGTGCGATGAAACTTAGCACACATTTTCTAGCTTACCACGTGTTTACGATTCATTCAAGCCCTTTACTATGCCAAGGTTACTACGCGTGACATAACACGTGTGTCACAGGCCAACGGCTTCAAAAGTGTTTATCAAGTTTTCACTAATTAGTTGGTGTAGATAACAAAAAAAGTCCGTAACTGATCTATCTTAACGTGTAATGAACCAACGACCTACAGTTGTTTGCTCAAGACGATTGACGTCAATGTTGATCAGAGTTTACGTGCGTAGTAGGCAGGTGAATGTACTGGAGTTCTTGGTTGGTAACTGAAGGTCAGTGATGGCTATAAACTATCGATTTTATTTATGTGTATTTTGGATTTGAGCCAAAGATATCAATTCGGATTCGTATCAATTTGAATTTTAGTGGATTTATATTTCTTATTAGTTATTATTATAATTATATATAATTTAGTTTTCACTAGACTTCATAAAAATCTAACTATTGTATTTGTCCTTGTGACAAGACTTTTTCCAAATTTGCCGGATATGGTATATACAAAATACATATAGTTTAAAAGTTTGTATATATACGCGAATTTGAAATAACTTTTTAACGTCTAAAAATATTTTATTTATGTAAAATGCATGCTACTTCCAGAAGAAAAAAACTTTTGTTATCTACTCCCTGTTGGTAATTTTGTGACCTACTATGCGAACTGTGATAAGTGTACTGTATAATCAACACTCCTTATAAAATTGCCACAGATTTACGCTGTCATTTCATAAGACATATTCTTTCGGGCACTAGCAGTCGCTTTTTTTTAAATCAAAATGCCTATAGTGTAAGTTAAATAGTGTAAGTTAAATTATTTAAAAACTAATCAGTGGGTTTAGTATCAGAAAATAAACTCCATGTATTGTTACAGAGTGGAAGTAGAACCTGAACAGCAAAAGAAGAATAGACTCTTCTCTTCAAGCTCGGAGTATCCTATGGCTTGTCTTCCTTTGATCGTTATCACGTTCATGTTTTTTTTCATAATAGGCTGTGGTTATCTTAGTTTTCATATCGCGCAGTATTTTTGTCATGTATTTAAAGCATATTTAACACTTTGTGTTGTCACTTCATGATGGAACTCCATTATTATGAATTAAATCACTTTTTGTACACTAGTTCCACTTTATTATACAATTTTATTAAATTGCAACCGGTTTCGAATTACTCATCTTCAGGCAATTACTTTATATTTTGATTACAAGCTATATGTAGGTACCGACAAATAATAATTTAAAGTTGATGTGGGTACCGACAGTATACAATAATGTTAGGATGTCACAGTGCAGAGAAATGTACAGTATGTCAACATAATACAAATTACAAGTAGTCAAAATTTTTTAAGGTATGTCAATTGTTATACATTTAAATAAATGGCAAAAAATATAAATTATACCGAAGGTATGTCATTTAAAATAATTTAAAATAGGTGATGTCGATAAGGACATTTGGTCATTAATTATATTATCTTTCTTCATTCTGTTCACTTCTATAGCTTCTAGTCCATCTAGTCTACGTCCTTTCCCAGCTATATGAAAACTAAACTAAAGTGGAACTAGTGTACAAATGTTATTTAATTCATATTTAAAGCATTGTTATCATATCTGTTAATTTCGTAAAAGATTATTTGTAAATATTAAAATATAAGCATTCCCAAATATTTGTTTCTTTTTCTATTATTAGAAACGTAAACACCACGTGGGTGTTTCGTTTGCAAACAATTTCAGCGAACTAATCATAAACGTAAACACTTAGACATGCGTGAATACGCCCGCGAGACGAGGCTACTGGAAGCTCAAAATATCGTCAGTTTGTCTGATACAATTGTGCTACCTGTTCGTTTTTTCTGCTGGGCTTCAAATGGAGGCATATTATGCTGAAATTGTTTACGTGGAATTGAAACGTAACATCTATATTCCCAACTAGAACGACTATAACGAATAGAACGACTTGTGCTCTGTTTAGTAGAGAAGATTATCAGTGATCCTGGACCCTCGTACGTTCTGCAGGTCAAGAGCGTACCTGCTAAGCTGATACGACATCAAACGGAAAGTGGCTGTGTTAATGTGTTCCAAAAAATACCTCATAGGTAAGTGTCACTATAATTTTAATTTGCTAAAGAAGAAATATATATTTAATATAGAATTTTATTTCAGGAAAATGAAAAATACTCACCTGTATGACGTCGTATTTCCGATAGACGATCATGAAATCAGGGTGGAAATTTTCAGCGAAGAATATCAAGAACCCTGGACAAATTATTGTGCAATCGCTTTATCGAGAGAAAAGGCAATGTCTTATCACACAATACCTCTGTGCTTTAAGTAAGCATTTGTTTGATCAATTTGGCGTCATATGCTACTGATTGTTTTTTCAGGTGTAATACAGTAAATATTTTGATTTCAGACAAAAGCTTTGCAGTACTGTCAGTAACCCTGTTCCACCTCACTGCATGTTACGCAGAATTAAGCGGTCAGTACCCTAGTTATTGCAAAATATTTACTTTAAAAACGCATCACTTATGCTTATACTTTTTTTTTAGGATTTTCAAACGGACACCAAAACGCAGGATGTTCCAACCGTAGGAAAAACGAAATGGTAAGAAATTTGAACTTCACTATTTTTTAAAGTTTTTTTTCATAGGGATTTCTTCTCATCAGAATACAAAATAAAATTATTTGTTGCAGGTTATCATCCAGCGACACCTATACTTACAATAGTGGTATCTGTTTTGTTTACCTATTAACAATTTAAACTTAACTATGGAGAGATAAGTTAATTAACCTATTTTGTAATACGTAATCGTTAGTATAAGGTCAAGAAATAAAACAAATCATAGCATTGTTTACTTTTTATTGAAAAGCCAATACAACAGGTGCTAAATACCTCATTCATCAATTTTTTACCTCTAGACAAACATTACTCTTAACACCTGTAGCTTCAAGACCAAAGTTCGTTGATCGATAGCCTAAACTAGTTGTATAACCTCTAAACTTAAGATTTGTTTATATAAAGTTCATTTTCGCAGTATTTGCTATCACAAAATTAAACGCTAAGGTTTTTAGAGATACTTTAAAGTCAAACTTATCAAAGTTACAAACATATACCACAAATAGGACAAGTTTAAATTCCTGAATCCATTTCTTCTATGTCTTTTAAAGGTCTTCTGAAATTCTTTGATTCATAGAAATCTATTTCGAACACACAATATTTGAATGGGTTAGGCTCAGTACTGGGATCATTAATCTTCTTGAACCACGCGCGATATTTTATCATCATAAATTCTGCAGTAACACCGTTCAAGGACCCTCTAAGACCTTGCATTGATCTGTGAGTAGTTTGCCAAATTGTCATCATTTCGGTCAATTCTTTCTGTAGGGTCATCGGTGATATTGTCTTCCACTCTTTTGGAATTATCAACTCCAAGGACATGATGAAAAGTGAAGCACACATGAAGTGAAGTGAAGTTTACATGTGTTCTGGGTCAGAACACATGTAAACACTACTTACAAATGACAAGTCTTACAAAACTTAAATTTATAATTTATATTTAAAAATACGTCCGTAGACGACAGCTACGCGATTTATTGTGAATAACTTGGACAACGCAATAATATGATAATTTGAAGACGGGTGAGGTATCGGTCTTTGTTTGTGCGAAATATAAATATTTTTTAATTGCTATGTGATACTTTGACACTTGATGGAACTTGTTAGCTAATCAGTAATGAAGTTGAGGTTACTACCAATGAAATGTTTTTTTTGTAATTATCATATTTGAAGCCAATCCAATTAATTTGCTTCATTCATTAAAACTCCGCCCAAAGGTTAAAGGTTCATACACATCGAACTGATTGACCAGAGAAAGTCATGATAATAAATATTTATAGTTGTTAGCGATACAAGAGAGGAATATATTATTATATATAAATATATATATCCCCTTAGAGAGAGATATATATATATCTTCTCTATGTCATTACTAATAATAGATAATATTTTTATAAACAATTATTTAAATGACATTTAAAAAATTTGCTTTAATACCTACCTACAAATTATTAGTCGTCAAATCGTTGATAGCTGGACCTAATACAAGGATTAGATTGTTCCAAAAATATTAATCACTCACTCAATTAATTTCCGCGGGGCAGAGCTAGAACCAATGAGATCGCGCGAATAATCTGTGAGCTATTATTAGGCGAGGAGTCTTTTTATGTTTGAACTGTACAGAACATGGGTTTTAATTATCTCCTGTAGAGCTGAATTTGACCCATTGAGGGCTTTACTACTTATATGAAGTATTAATGAGCTGTCTACTGAATTGTGAAATATTTCCATTATCACTTTTTTTTAATAAATTAAGTGCTTTGCACACGGAGAACATCTACTGCGCTCGTGAAACATATCTCGCGCACGTGGAACCGTTCACGCGCAGATGAAGCTCAAATATTAAGAAACCAAGAATTTTCCTAACTATTATTGAATTATAAAATAAAACGACCCATAAACAAAAATAATTTTATTTAAAAATAGTAAATAATGAGTATCCAGCGAATTTATAATTAATTTAGATCACGTCCTCACAGCACATGGTTTCTGTCCAAAACTAATGGAATTCTTTGGAATACTTAATTCAAATACTACTAAAATCTAAACTTAGAAATGTAACTTTGATTTTTTTTTAAAAGTAACCGAATCAATACTTTATCGCGAGATCAAGGACTAATTTAAAAAAAATGGGTCTTTTGCATTCTCTTGATAAACTTCCGTTGGAACATTGTTACCATTCGAAGAGGGAATTTTCCGAAGGACACCACCGTCGCTTGTCCTTATCCAAAGGGCTTCATAACTTTGCTGAAAAAAATATTTTTAATGTTAAATTTTATCCTAATACTGTTCCGAGACAAAATTTGAAAATAATCCAAAATTTTGACTCGGAATCGCTTTGATATAAATAAATTTACCTTAAGGTTATGAAGATTGTAAAGCATGCAACTTAGATCCTTATTTTAACGTACCCCGTCAGTTGGTCTTGCTTGTACTGCCATCAAAATCACTGCGCAGACCATAAAGTACAGTAATAGCTTAACTCAGCCCATTTTCTAATTGATATCTGCTAATCAAAAATCACTTTTGTAACACCTCTAATGAGAAAAAATCAAATTATTCTGAACTCAGAAACTTATTAAAAATAAAAACTCACGTGAATATGAGATCGATCTGAGCACTATAACATAAGATAAAAAACTAAAAGTCTAGACAAAATTGTCGGCCATTATATACCCAGCGAGCGCCAGAATTTTTTTGGAGCACAAAAAAATGATTGGGGTGACATTGTTATCTCTTATCCCAAAATTTTATTACTTTTCCATTTTTAAAATTCTATTCTTGCTTAATATTTCAATTAATTCATTAATTTTTGAAACCGGTATTTCGTTAATGTGTTCGACTACTACGCTGCTAATCCTTCGTCACTCGCGTTATGAGTGCTGTGTCAAACTCTTTTGATATTTTAAGATATTTCCTAAAAATTTTTTGTTCAAAAATTAAATACAAAGTGCAGCATCTTTTAAATTATTTTATTTTGAAATCTATTGTATTTTTGATGTCTAAGAAACTGATGGATTTCAATAAATTTATCAAACTATTTGTAAACAATATAAATAATTTTAACTACGTCTCAATAATATTTTAGTTGGAACTTATAAAACATTTGTATCTATATTTTATCCCGAAAAAATGTGCTTCAATTTTTGGACACCCTAGTGCGTTAGTAGACGGAATTAATTTATAGAGCTCAGTGCTCTGTACTACTATTAATAAAAAACCGGCTGACCGAACTATTAAACGTTGCTATGTGGGAATAAAATGAGTTTAGCTCGATACCATGCGGTTTTACTGGCGTCAAAATTAGTTTGACCTATATTTAATGTAATAAGGGTCTTGGTAAAGGTCAATTTTTACTCCCGACAGCTTAAGATATTTAAAAAAAAATTATTATACAGGAAACTTATTAATAAGATTCAAAATTACTAAGGAATTGTACGAAAATTGATTTTTTTGGTTAAACACGTCCCACATGTTCGAGCGTGATGTTTTACAACAGATTCCTAATGGACAGTATCAAATGCCAATTTATTTCTTTAAGACAACTTCTTGGCAGTATTAGGACTGGCAGAAAGCCATAGAAAATTATTCTTGTATTCTTTTCTTCTACAATTTACAATCTAAAATATGTAAGAAGACGTTTAATTTTGGAATTTACTTTTGTTTAATTGGGAAACAATTTAATGCGAATATACGAAAAATTTGATCATATCTTCATTAAACAATTTTTTTCATTAGTAAGTTTTGAATGTAAATCATGGAGTCAATAAATAAATAAAAAGTTCGAAAAATATTGCGCTTTATATGTGTCAAAGTAAATAAAAAAATACACATGGTTACATATCACAATTATTACAATTGTTTGAATAACTTAAATATTAATTTAAATTTAGTTTTTTCACAACTTGTCAGTCTAACCTTAAAATTACAAATGAAACAGCTGATGTAATAATCAATCAGCGACATCAGGTAAAGTATACTTTACCTATTGGTTTATTAATGTTTTACAATTTTTTATCAGTAAAGGTTGCGCCCAAAAATTTCACTCAGTGTGACAAGTACAGAAAATCTTATTATGTTACGTAATATCAGATATGCTGAAATTTTTGAGTTCAATAATTGTATAAAATGTAAAACAAACATCAAAATTTCAGTATAATGAACTTATTTCAAATTCGGTAAATTGTGATTAAAGTCATCCTTCAACTAAAAAATGCAGACAAAATACAATGACATATAAAATTGGACAACCAGTTGCATATATTGTAGATGACGATTCCTTTTTTGTTGGTTTTAAATATAAACGCGAAACAGAAGCCCAGTATGTTTTCTTCCGTTCTTCAAAATTAGTGCTACAACAATTTGTAGCTAGGGTTATGTATTCCTCAAAATTTTCAATGGTTTCATTTATTTCACATCTTCCATGTCCAAATTTAAAGCACGTTGCTGGCCTCGTGGGGTAACCACTACAACGAGCTGGGCAGCAAGGAAGTTTTGAATTCAAACACTAAAAAAATAACGATGTTCACTACTTAAATTCGCTAAGGGTAAATTGCACACCCCAAAAAATAAAATAACTCACAGTTTCTCCCAATGGCAGGCACGTTTTTTGGATTCTCAGAGGCTTGGTCAGATACCTTATGGCCATAGGCTGGTTTATTAATGTCACAATTATTATATAACTAATCATCATGTTGATTTACTGTTTGATCTAAAACCGATAAAATAAAATCCGATGAAAGACGTCCTACGGCTGGAAAATTCGAAGAGATATGATTTCTGATTATGGCTTGTTATGGATCTTAATATGGGTTGCTGAATACATTTATTTTTGTCTACCTTAATGGACAAAGATGTAGGCGGATTCTCGGTGAAGGGTCTAAGTAACGAAGAAAATTCTAACCTAATCATTATTAGCGATTTCTGTTCTATCGAATTGATATTCTCGGAAGAAATATACCTGTTTTAACACATAAAACTAAGTGCTTATTAAAGTGCTTTTGAATGCTTGAAACCCTTAACAATCGCTACCTTTCTAAATAAACCAAACTTATATTCCATTTGACGTCATAGCATCTGATTATAGGAAAACGTCGACTCTATTCTGAGAAATCCATGCAAAATTAATTTGGGTGATACTATCTCTCAAGAGATAGTATAAAAGGGTATAATATAGTAAGGGTAATACTATCTCCCAAGAGATAGTACTAAAAATAATTTTAAGGATTAAAAATTAAAATCTCCAATTTCAGTTGAAAACTTATGTATGAAAATTATATTTATCACTTGACATCTAATAAGTTCCGCGTTCCATAAAATATTATATTTGTTTTATCATTTATTACTAACATATATGTGATACGATATAGCCTGCACTATTTCATTAGTTATAAGAGCACTTAAAAGCCAAAGTGGACTGCCATAACTGCTTTTAGAAAAAATGTTACGTTGCGTTGTTAAGTATTTGATAAATAAGGATTCACGATTATATTTTATTTCTCATGATGCATTACTAACTAGTATTATAATATTGATATTATTTGCACTATTCCATTAGTTATAAAAGCACCTAGAAGCTAGAATTGGCAGCTGTAACTGTTCTAAGAACGCTCTTCTAAGGTTGTTAATTTGTTAAAGTATTTGAGATTTTAAAATTTAATATTTGTACCAAAGGTATTCTTTCCATGACAATTTATTGTTATATTAGTTTTTAAAAATGATACTTAATTATGTTTAGAATTTTACTGAGTGAATGTTTAAAAATTTTGAATTGCCGACCCACTGTAATTTTTGTTAAAGCTTAATCCGGAGACATGGCAGTGTCTCGCGCCAAGTACACGTCCAACATATGTTTTATTACAATTTTCGTTTGTTGTTTATCTTATTAATAGAATGCATTTATTACTCTTGTAAATATTGTTTTATTTTCAATTTGCAATTTAATTTTTATGTGACAAACGTTAGCAGTGATTTGTAAATTTCGACATGAAAAACTTTCCTTGTTACGTGGACACCAACAGAGGGTTTATGTAGTAGCGATGAGTGCTCAGCCCGCGGCGGATGGTGCGATGGAGGAATTGTGTTGTAAGCACCAGATCATAAAGTTCCTCAGAACATGCCCCATTATACAGCCAGTAGAACATACACATTGAGCTAGATGCCTGCGAAATTAATGCCTACACTTATAAAAAAACCTATAGCTAATTTTTCTATCAGTCGTTGAGAGAAAATAAAATACTGAATTTTTTATATATTTAACAGTTTATTGTGCACAGGAAATACATAGCGATTAACAGCGAATAATATTATATTATTATATCCCTCTGGCTGTTGTGGACTACCTGGAAGGCGCCTACTAGGCTAAACACAGGTGGGCCGATGTTCAAGCCCATTACTACGTATGTAGAATGTTTAAATTATTACAATCGGTCAAGAGTCTTATTCATATGTTTAGGCATGGTCGCTAGCGCGATGTAGAATACCGTTAGCGACATCTAGTGACCGAAACATAAACTAAAAATACTTGTAATAATTTAAACATTCTACATACGTAGTAATGGGCTTGAACATTCCGCCCGCCAAAGGTCATATATTGGCCTTTTACCTTATATAAACATAAATTACAATCTAAATTTTTTCTAAAGTTAAACAGTTGTTAACAATGGATAACAAAGTAGAGCAAACTACAATCAATAGGTACACTATTTTTCAACTATACATTAACAGGTATCATAATAACAATTTTAATGTAGAGCTAAGAAATCAACGCAGAGCTATTCTATCTTTGGAAGCAGATATAACTTTGAAGTTGGACGCTTTATCAATGAATTCTTACAACGAAGGGTAACAACTCTTAATATGCCGTCTTTTCCCGGGTGAACGTCAACAATTTTACCATACAGCCATTTGGCTGGAGGTAAATTGTCCTCTTTAACAAGCACAACGTCATTAATATTAGGTTCTTTTGTTTTATTAATCCACTTGTACCGTTGTAAAAACTGAGTCAAATATTCCTGGGACCACTTTTTCCAGAAACACTGAACCATTCTTTGAGTCATTTGCCACCTACGTAAACTACTAATATTTGACAATTCATAATCATTATCTGGTGCTAAGATTATCGGCTCTCCAACGAGAAAATGACCCGGAGTTAGCGGTGAAGGCTCATTTGGATCGTCGTTAATTTGTCCTAATGGTCTGGAATTTAAGCAGGACTCAATCTGACTCAACACTGTAGTGATTTCCTCGAATGTTAGGGTCGATTCCCCAATGACTCGCTTCAAGTGATGTTTTACACTCTTAACCCCGGCTTCCCAAATGCCTCCGAAATTAAGTGCATGTGGCGGTATAAAATGCCATTCGGTCCCATTTGTTGCTAAAATATTTGCTACTTCAAGAGTAATTGAGGATGCTTCATTCAGAAACAGATCTTTTAATTCTTTGGAAGCGCCGACAAAATTGGTGCCGTTATCGCTCCAAAGATGACTACAACGTCCTCGTCTAGCAACAAACCGTTTGAATGCGGTCAGAAATGCTTCAGAAGTGAGGTCTGACACTACTTCAATATGGATGGCTTTAGTAACCATACAAACAAATAAGCAAATATAACCTATATAAGATCGTTGACCTCTACCTTTAGATACTCTTATTTTAATTGGGCCTGCATAATCAACCCCAGAATTCAGAAAAGGTTTGCTAGGGTTAACTCTACATGTTGGTAATTGACCCATCTGCTGCACATTGTTGGTTGCTGAATGGCGAATACATGGTACACAGTTACGAATGTGAGCCTTAATAATGATTTTGACACGAAAAATAAAATATTTTGATTTAATATAGTTTAAAGTTAACTGTAAACCGCCATGCAAGGTTTTTTCATGTGCATCAGCAACTATCAATTTACTCAAATGTTCATTGTACGGTAGTATTATCGGGTGTTTTGTCATTTCAGGTAATGATGATTTATGAATACGACCACCTACTCGCATTATGTTATCTGCATCAATGAATGGATTTAATGTTTTAAGTATACAGGAAGAATAAAGATTCTCTTTTTTCAATATAGAGTTACGTTCCTTTTTAAAATGAGTCCTTTGACATTGACGTAAGCAAGTAAGTAAGGCTTCATTAATTTCTAATGCGGTCAAATTTGGTGATTGTATAGTTCTCAGATTGGAACCTTGTTTCATTCGAAGGAATCGCCGACAATAGGCAATAACTCGAACTAACCGAGTTAAAGAAGAGTACTTCAACCACAATGCATCATCAGTTTCAGCTACTGTAGATGTGTGTATCTTCAAAGACCTTTCTTCCAGATCAGTGTAGATTCCAAAATTTCCTTGTTGTTGTTGCAGATTGTCATCTCGTAGCCATGAAGGTCCGTCAACCCACAACTGACTGTGTAACAATTCCGTCGTAGACATGCCCCTAGAGGCGCAATCAGCAGGGTTATCCTCGGATCCTACATGAGACTACTGGCTTCGTTGAATCACACTTAGTATTTCCGAGGTGCGGTTCGCAACAAATGTTTTCCAACGGCTGGGGTGGTCACTTAACCACGCTAAGACAATGTTAGGTACCTTCAGCATAGATGCAACTTCCATCAGTAGTTTCGTGACGAGGACAGCACCACACAGCTCTAAACGTGGAATTGATAGTTGTTTTATTGGTGCAACTTTCGTTTTGGCGGTAACCAATGAAGTGTGAATTTCACCCATAGAGTCCACGATTCGAAGATAGATCACTGCGGCGTAAGCCTTTAGGGAAGCGTCGCTAAATCCATGCAGTTCCAGTCTAGCATCCGTGTCGAAGGTTCCATACCATCTCGGTAAGTAAAAGTGTTCTATATTTGATAGTTCATTATAATATTTTCGCCATTCATTAGTTAACTCTTCTGGTAGATTTTCATCCCAACCTCTTTTATTAATCCATAGTTTCTGAATGAATATTTTAAAATTGACTATACAAGGTGCTATCCAACCCAATGGATCATACAATCTACTAATCTGTGATATAATTTTTCTTTTAGTTTCAGGTTCCATCGGCGGCGAAGATGACAGTTTTACAGTGTAAGTAAATTCATCAGAGTTCCGGTTCCAGGTAAGACCTAAAACTTTGGTAATATCGTCTGTTTTAAATTCCAAATCTCTTTTTGTGTTTTCTTTAAATTGTTCTAATATTTTATCTTTGTTACAGGTCCATTTCTGCAGCTCGAAGCCTGCTTTACTCAACAATTCGTTCATTAGTAAATATAAAATTTCAGCTTCTTCTTCATTTTGACAGGCAGTTAACAAATCATCCATGTAGAAATCTGAGAGGACTTTCTTTGCAGCTAATGGATATTTGTCACCCTCATCGTAAGCCAACTGTTGTAAGCTTCTTACCCCTAAATATGGAGCACATGACATACCAAATGTGACTCGTAAAAACTTGTAATCTTCAATTTCGCCATCCCGATCGTTTCTCCATACAATCCGTTGATAATCAGTATCTTTATCCGCAACTTTTATTTGACGATACATTTTCTTTATATCTGCTGCAAGACTAATGGGATACATTCGCCAATTTAATACAATATGACGTAAATCTGGTTGTAAACGTGGTCCGACCATCAAATTGTCGTTTAACGAAACTCCATTCGTGTATTTGCACGATGCGTCTACCGCCATTCTGACCTTGGTAGTTGTTCTGTCTTGTTTGACGACAGCATGATGAGGTAAGTAAACAGCATCCGTTTTTATATTTTTCTCATTTTCAGATACCTTCATCATGTGACCAGATTCAACATAATCTTGAACTACTTCCGAATACTGTTTTTGTAGTTCGGCGTCTTTAGCAAATCTTCGTTCAAGACTCGACAATCTCTTCATGGCAATTCTTTTTGATTGACCATACTTGCACATTGGATCTCCGCATCTAAATGGGAGTTCCACGACATAGCGACCGGTATCATCCCGACGTGTTGTCTGTTTGAAGTGTTCTTCACATGCTCGTTCCTCTGGTGTAAGAAGCGCTTTTTTATCGATTGTGAGTTCTTCTATCTCCCAGAATTTTTTCAATAACTCGTTTTCTTGAGTTTGAGCATGCATACTGACAATCACGTTATGGTAATTTTGCTTATTACCTTGCTTTTCGATGACTTGGCCTGATATTACCCATCCTAGGTGGGTGTCTTGTGCAATAGGAGATCCTTGTGGTCCTTTATATAAACCTTATTTTATAATACGACAGTAAATCTCGGCCCCTAATAAAATATCAATTTTATTCGGTATGTCGAATTGCGGGTCAGCGAGACTTAAAGTACGCAACAATGGCCAGTCGTACATTTGTAACTGACGCTCCGGTAAAATTGTAGTCAATTTACTCAAAACATGCGCCTTTACTTGAATTGTGAAGGTGGGATCGTGTATTGACTGTATGTTGATTATAACTACATGTTTAGAAGTCAATCCACTTACGTTCCCTCCGACACCTGAAATAGTGCTACTTGAAATTATTTTCTTCAGGCGCAACATCTGTACCGCAGCCTCAGTAATGAAAGACGCTTGGCTACCTTGATCCAAGAGCGCTCTTAATATCTGTGGAAACCCATTATCTGACTCAGCTTTTATAATAGCTGTGGCTAATAAAACTTGATTCTGAATTTCTCCCTTCAGAAAATGAGTTGCAATATTCGGTACAGACTGTGTATTTGACATTTGTTTGCTATCCGTACTCATGGTTGTAGCTGCTACTATAGCTGTTGTTCCTACACCATCTTGTTGGGACTTGGGGTGTAATAATGTGTTATGTTTGTGCTTACAGATTCGGCATTTGATTGGAACTCGACATACTTTACTAGAATGGCCTTTGGCCAAACAGTTAAAACATACATCGAATATCTTTACTAAAGAACGACGCTCATCAATAGTTTCGCTTGCGAATTTTTTACAGTGTGCTAATCTATGCTCTTCATTACAGTGAGGACAATTTAACTTTGTAGCGGTATGGAATGATTTTGTTTGTGGACTGTTATTACTGTTTACCTTTTGTTTGTATTTCGGTTCAATGAATTCTAAAGCGCGGAATCTAGACTCTAAAAATTTTGTAAAACAGTTGAAACTTGGCAGTTCATCGGATGTAGTAGTGACATGCAATTCCCATTGCTTCCGAGTCTCTGGGTCCAACTTCAAAGTTATGACATAAATTATTATGACATCCCACGATTTCACATCAATTCCTAGGTTAGATAACTCATGTAAACAGTTTGTTGTTGTATCTAACAATTCCTTAAGAGACTGTGACGACTCCATAATCATATTGCGCTGACTAAACAACCGCTTCAAAATACATGACGACATGAATTTTTTATTATTGTAACGCTTTTGCAACAGTTCCCAACACTTTTGATAGTTGCTTTCGGTAATAGGAATATGCTTTATATGTTGTTCAGCTTCACCCGCTAACTGAGTTTTTAAATAGTGTAGTCGTTGTACATTATCTAAAGTTTTATTATTGTGCACTAGAGATATAAACAAATCTCGAAAGGAAGACCACTCATTATACTTACCATTGAAGGTAGGTATTGTTATCTTTGGCAGTTTAATCAACGACTCATTTTGTTCATTAGTAGGTGAAACGTTTACACTTTTCCCTGGACTATATTTAAGCGTGGACAAAGCAGTTCGTAATTCAACTTTATAAGTAAAATAAGTGTCGGATACATTTTCAAAGATTTCATCTTTATAATAGGCAGTTTTCTCTAAATCCTCTCTACTGAATTTACTTATTAATTTTTCATGCTTTTCCGTCAAATCAGTAAACAATTTTTCCAAAATTTCCAATCTAACTTCTATATAACTAGCTGTAATTCTTTCCTCTGGCGATTTTTTGAAATTCAATAAGTTTCGATTAATTTGATCTTTTAAATCTTCTATAATTCTTATAAGGCCTTCCATTTTATGATACAATAACCACTTATTTACGTTACAAGTTCAAACTCACAAAATAAATTTATAAAATTTTTACAAGTTGGAAGTTAGTTGTAAATATTCTAAGTGTTTTACACTTCGATACCAAAACGGGCGTGGATTCCCCGTATTTCAATTTTTGGTTAAACTATTCTAAGTCCAAACAATGTTATTTAAAATTTTTCTAAGTTACTGGTTAGATTCACAAAATTTTACAAGTCCAATTTGTTCAACTCCAATATTTTCTAAGTTCTTGATTTACTCGATCTTCTATTAAAATAACACACCAATTGTACTCACTGTTTTATCTTCAATATAGCTTCACTGTTCAACTTCAATCTGTACTGCACCTTTGACCGCCTTTGCTGAGCCCACTCAACCAGCTTACACACAGCATGAGCCAGCGCGCCACCCGCAACAGACAGCTTCCTCCAGTATGCACCCGCAACACACAGCTAGCGCTTGGTAGATAAATCAGCAACACTGCTTTGTACTCCAGATGAAATATTGAATCACTGCTACTTTGTTTACCTATTTGATTAATCAATTAACTTTATTCAGAGCGTATTCTTGTCAAAAACCGATCCTGGGTTCTATCTCGAAGGACCTTTTGTTCAATTAACAAGGGCCCAAATCCCACGGTGTCGTAATAAAAAAAACAACACCTTAAGAACGGAGGAAAGGGAATCTAAAGTAAAGTAAAACACATTCATTCCACTCAGACACATGGCACATTAATATTGACAGAGAACAAAAAATAAAACAAAGATATAAACGAATAAAAAAGGTACTCTAATCTCGTTACCTGTGCCATGTGGAGAGTGCAATGGGGCCACACTCATAAATAATAATAAATAAATACTCGTGGACAAATTCACACAGCGCCATCTAGGCCCAAACTAAGCAAAGCTTGTTCTACGGTTGTTAGCTAACTGATATACTACTTATATATTTTTTCAAATTTATACTTATTATACATAGAACACCCAGTAACGTAACAGAAATTAAAATTCATCATTTAAATTTCTGCCCAGCCGGGAATCGAACTCGGGACTTCTTGCTTTGCTGACTGGCATGTTGGCCACTGATCCACTCAGGTCGTCAAAGCTCAGCATATGCCACGATAGTAGCCGTGACGCTGGTTTTCAGTGGGCCCCCTAAGAATGCACTGACAAAAGTGCCACAAGGTATAAATAAATAAATAAAATTAAATAAATCTATTGTTATATAAATGACAGTCGATTTTTTTATACTACTAAGGTGGCAAACAAGCCTGCGGTCTGCCTGATGGTTAGCAGTTACCGCAGCCTATGGACGTTTGCAATACCAGGGCGTTTGACTGAAGCGTAAGTATCTCCGCAAACCATGGACTACCTTATTTAATGCTCGGCGTGTCCTAAAACTTGCACAATGGATGACTCGTTCGAGGTGAATCCAAACGCTGTAAGCGTTGCAGAATGCTGAATTAATAAAGTGTAGGCAAATTGGAGTTTAGTTCATCTGATTAATACGAAGAATAAAAATATTAAATCTTCGTTAAAGTCAAAATTTCTATGAAGTGGTTATAATGTAAACAGAAAAAAGTTATTGGTTATTTTGATTTGAATCTTTGACTGATTATGATTTTCGATATACCAATTTGGCTTTGCTTGCCAATGTGTTCCTTGAACAGTACAATACATCTTTAAGGTCAGAGTGTTTGTTTTTAGACAAGCATATTTTATCCTCCGCCGCGTCGTGCTTGACTTAGAAAACCATCAGGCAGGGGAAGTTGCTGTCAAATACTGTATTATTATATTAAAAGAAGATATTGGCATAATTTGAAATAAGTTTCCTTTTTCTTATTTACAAGTAACACCAAAAATGTAATCACCGGTAAATGAAAAAAGAGGAAAAATCATATTTTTCAAAGTACCTACCGTCCTAAATACTATATTAAATACAGAATCTGACTAAATTTTTAACTGCTCATTACATCATTCTAGCGTATCAAATAAATCAACCATACAAATACTATAAATATGACAAACACTATAAACTAATGGAAATACTACTTCCAATAACCATAACTTACCTCACCTTACCCTTAAACCTTATCTTAATTCATTCATAGTCATTGAAAAGAAACAATCCTAATAACGAAACGTATAGAAAATAGTTTATAAAAGTTATTTCATAGACAAGCGCGTATCCAGCGTTGTGGGCACAATGGGCCTGCCCATAACCCTAATTGAGGTCCATGGGCTAACAATAATAAGAATAGAATAGAATAGAATAGAATATAGAATAGAATAGAATAGAATAGAATATAGAATAGAATAGAATAGAATAGAATATCATTTATTGCTCAAAATGTGGTAGGAATACAATAGTTGTTAAAATTATAATTTTCGGTTCACACACTTTACCAGAATCTGGCATGCAATATTTAGAGAGTAACAATTAAATTAAATTAATTTGTTTAATTTCAGCAACAAAATTCATAACTTACAAATGTTTAAATTTCACAACAGTATTTACCCATATAATCATTAACATAGAATATATAAGAATGTCAATCAGAATTAATAAATTATAAATGTCACAACAGTCAAAATATTACAAAAAATATGTCAATCAGCAATTAATAAATTCATATTATCACAACAGTTAATTATGATTACCAAATTAATATCTTATTGCACTTATGTCATAAAATCTTTAGGATGTCCATATTATTGTCATTGTGTTACATCCTTATTTAACATCCTCGCTTAAACGACTCAAAAAATTCATTAAGGCTGTAAAAACAACTTTGAATCAACCATTTTTTTAATTTTTGTTTGAATATATTTATTGGCAATAATTTCAAATTATTGTCGAGGTGGTTATAAATTTTAATGGCCATTGAGTAACTGTTTCTGCTGTAGAGTGTGGTTGACTGATTAGGGACCACCAATCGACCAGGAAACCTTGTATTGAAGGCAGTTGTATCTGAGACTTTAGTGAATAAGTACAGATGGCTTTTTACAAATACACATATCTCGTAGATGTATATACTCGGGACTGTTAACAGATTATGATACCTAAATAGGGGTCTGCAAGATGTCAATGAGTCAACACCACACATTGCTCTGATGCACTGTTTTTGACAGAGGAGTACCTGATTTACTTGTGATGAATTACCCCATAGTATAATGGCATACCTTATAATAGAACATATGTACCCGTGATATGCCTGCAAAGCAATTTTTTCGCTGCTAATTTTGGTGAGCCGCCAAAGTGCATATGCAAAGGAATTTATTTTACTGCACAAGTTGGAGATATGCGTTGTCCATGCACACCTGTCATCCACCCAGATGCCCAGAAATGCAGTTTGATTCGTCTCAGCAATAGTTTGACCATTAACTGATACAGTTAAATCTTTTTTCTTTCCATTCCTATTTATAAACTGTATGTACGTAGTCTTATTCAAATTAACTTTGAGGTTATTGTCATCAAGCCATTTTATAATAACATGTACTGCTTTATTGATCTCTTCATTATAAGTATTAATGTCACTGCATGGTATTATTACGGAAACGTCATCAGCAAATAGTGTGCAGTCATATTTTATTACATTTGGCAGATCATTAATATAGAGCAAGAATAATAGTGGCCCTAAAATACTGCCCTGTGGCACCCCAACCTTGTTAAATTCCATCGAGGACCTGAATGATCTACGTTCTGCATTATCTATTTTTGTTATTTCAACGTATTGTCTTCTGTTGCTAAGATAACTGTCCAGCCATTTATATGCTTGCCCTCTTAAACCATAACGTTCGCATTTATCGAGAAGTTTCTTATGTAATACGAAATCGAATGCTTTGCTCATATCAAAGAAGACTGCAGTAACAGCTGTTCTTTTGTCTAAGCATCGCAGGATTTTATTTATCAGTGAAAAAGCAGCTAACGACGTTGATTTACCCTTTTGAAACCCGTACTGGTTACCTTTTAGAATTTTGAAAGCATTTATAAAGCTAGAAATACGATCGTGCATCGTTTTTTCAAACACTTTTGAGAATATAGAAATAAGTGCTATGGGTCTATAATTGTCTATATTTTCCTCACTCCCCTTCTTATGCAAAGGCTTTACAATTGTCAGCTTTAACTGATCTGGAAATAAACCATTAGTAAAAGATAAATTTATTAAATAACTTAGAACTGTCGCAATTTCTACTTTACAGGCTTTTATAACTTTTGTATGAATATCGTCATAGCCTGTTGAGTTTGATGTGTTTAAATTATTAATTATTTTTATTATTTCTTGAGCGTCAGTCGGTTTTAAGAACATACTGGCATTGTTAATAGGTATGTGTGACATATTAGAACCTGAGTCATGAACCATAGAATTAGTCAAATTAATGTAATATTTATTAAATGAATTTGCAATGTCAGTAGGGTCATTCATTATCATGTCATTAAATTTTATTTTCTCTATATATTTATTATAAGCTATATTATTTGTTTTATTCTTTATTATATTCCACGAAGCCTTACATATATTTTTAGAATTTGTTATATAGTTACTATTCGATAGTTTTTGAGCATGATTAACGCACCTTTTAAGTAGTTTTGAATAACTTTTATACTTTATTTTTGTTGTGGTACTTGACGTAGCATAATACGTGAACCTCAAGTGTCTTTTAGTGACAATAGACTTTTTAAGCCCTTTTGTGATCCATGGTGTAGGATGCTTTTGTACGTGGCACCTCTTCTTATAAACTGGAAAGCATAGGTTATAAAACATCGTAAAGATCTCATAAAAGTTATCAAATGCCGTGTTAATATCCTCTTCCTGGTACACATTTTCCCAGGTTAATGAATTTATGCATTCTCGAAATTTATTCACGTTTTCTTTGCATAAGTCACGTGTCCAGAAATATTTACAAATCTGTTGTTTAGACTGACTAGTTACGGGGACGTGAATAGATTGAGCCGTTTCATGGTCTGATAAACCTAAGTGATGTATTTCATTTCTAACGTTTATCACATTGCTCATAATCTGATCTAAGCATATAGATTTCCTCGTGGGTTCTGAGATATGTAAATTAAAATTATTATTTTTGACTATTCTGTTCAGTTCACGAGTACCGTATGAATCTTTTAGTATATTTATATTAAAGTCTCCCGATATTACAATTTTATATTTTGTTTTCTTTTTTAATACGTGTAATAACCGCTCCAATTTCAGAAGAAACAAGGACAAATCAGATGTTGGTGTCCTGTAAATGCATAGAACAATGCACCTAATTGAAGCTATATCTATTCCACAGCATTCAAATACATATTCTTCCCTAAATTCCTTTAAAAATTCAACTTCATTGGATTTGATGTCCCTCTTACACAATATACAGACTCCTCCCCTTTTCTGATTCTTTCTGGAATACGTAGACCGCACTTCGTAACCGTCTAGTACAATATTGTTTTCACTACCTGATTTTATAAACGTTTCACTTAGGCAAAGTACGTCAAAACGTTTTCCTTTACCTGAAAGCTCATGTAAGGTCAATTCTATCAATTCCTTTTTGCTTATTAAACCTGCAATATTCTGATGTAAGATGTTTAAAGTCTTAGTCACGAAAAAGCTTGTTTTGAGAGTCTATAGCAGTACTATTTATTTTACGTTTTATAAAATAGTCCGTGATTCGTTGCTGAACGATATGTTTTGTAATTATCTTTAATTTAGGTTGTTTCTCATAAAAAGTATTAGTCAATTTTATATTATCAATATTATTAAAATTGTAACTTAAATATTTTTTTGTGTAATAAATCATGTCAATCTTAATATTTATCTTAAAAGCCAACTTTGTCAAAAACATTTTGTTATACTCTATGTCACTTAAATCTAAGAACATAGTATTTCTAAACTGATTACATGTCATCCGCAACATATGATTCAGTTTATTTTCATTTAAATGTTTATTGTGTTTTACACCCATGATTATTATTTTTGCTTTTGAATACGCCTTTAGGAAAATATATAGTTCTGCATACAGTTTCATCGGATTCGTATCGCATTCTCCTATATTTAAGACAATTATATCATTTGCCGTTGACTTTTGTAACTCAGTCGTATTTAAAATTTCCTCGCTATTGGCGTGCGGTTTCAATGTTGATTTTATTTTATAGTTACCGTACTCTGATCGTTCCCTGGATTTTAATAGAGTCCGTGCCAATCCTGAACATTGCTTGCCGGCTAGGATATAAATGTTATCGTTATTTTCCAGGATTGATTTTTCCGCCCTTTCAGACATTGTGGGATGATCTTGTAGTTTTTCTGTACTGGCAATGTCGCAATAATTCACTTCTGCTCTTGTGTTCGTAGTATTTAATGTCATCTCCTTAGAGTTGTTGAAGGGATCCAACTTGGTACGTAGCAGTTTAGAGCTACCAACAGAATTCTCCTTCTTCTTTAATTTGGGTGTAGGTTTTGCAATTAGTCTTAGTAGGTTAATTTCCTTTTCATAATCTGCAATTTGTTGTTTCATTTTGCTATTTTCTGCTAATAGGTTTGCTATCTCGCCATCCGCAGATTCCAGATTCTGTTCCAGCGTAGCGTTTCTTATTTTTAACTCTCTTACCTCATCTTTGAAATCGGTATTGAACTCGGGGCAGCTTCTATTCTGCACTGTATCATTGCGTAATACGGAGTCATCGAGATCGTTATCATTATCTGTCAATGAATCGAAGGAATTATGTACTGATATGTTATATCTCCTACGTGTGGTGATTCTTTGTACCACATTAATGGCATCATTTTGCTTTTCATCCACTTTTTCATATGTAACCAATGTTTTTTTTGTTAAAGAACTTTCATGGACCGTTGGAGATGATGTTGTTGCTGGAAATGAAGAAATGTAAGAAAAGGTAAAAATAACTGTACGGTGCCTCTGATCCGTTAAAAGCATCGCTGTTGTTGACAACAAAATGCCATTTCAAAATGGCGACACTTAGTAGCAGTGTTGGTCACATTCAGATTAGTTAATAATCATCATGGTAGGCTGTAAGTAGCCTAAAATGGACTAGCCAGCTAGGCAGTGCACGAGTTGGGAGAGTGGACGAAGTCGGCCTGATTGGTTTTCTTAACGTTACTTAACTTAACAATATTAATGCCCCCGGGCCTTAGATTGCGGAAAAGTGCCCAGAAGGCTGGCCGCGTTGCCAAGCTGGATAGCGAAGCTTATACACTGACCCAAATAGAGGCCAGCCTCCTGGTCATTACCAATGTCGACCAGGCGCTTGGCTATTTCCTGATATAAGGAATGTGCGCCTGGTCCCAATAGCCCAATGGCTTCCACTTCAAATGGCACAAATATGTAATGCCTAGGCAAGCATATTTGCACCGTTTCTCATTTATTGCAGGGCCCTGCCCGCGGCCCTGCTCGACACGCAGTAGCTGGAAGATGGGACGGCGCGAGGATGTCGATGCACGTAACATTGGGTAGGAGTAGTTTTCATATAAGTGTATACATTTAAAATCAATTGAGAAAGTATTTCTAATTATAAACATATATAAGTGTAAATTATAACCAAATTGTACTATGCAAGTGTTGGTGAAAGTTTAAGAGTGCAAATAGTGACGTAAATAAACAATAAATCGACACAGTGAGTAAAACGTATAAACGAATAATTCAAACACATAACAATTAAATAGTAATAAAAAATCCACGAAATTGTAAAAATTACATGTGAATTATAATGATATGTATATTTGGAGATGAAAAAGTGATATATGCAAAGTATATAATTTACATCTGCCGACATCTACCGCTGAACTTGTTGAACGTAACGGACTTTGACCCCGATTAGCTGTAGCAAACACTTAGCGGCACACGTTGAGATATCGAATTTAAAGAAATTTGGGTATCAAGATGGCGATGTCGTGTGGAAAATGCGAAAAAGATATTTTAGGCAGACATTTCATAACATGTTCCACTTGTAGAAAATCATACCACATAGACTGCACAACAATAAGTTTTACTCGTTTTAGTATAATGGCATCGGAGAAAAAAACAAGTTGGCGCTGCTACTCATGTCGGGAAAGCAAAATACGTGATAATCAACAAACACCCTCTAATAATGTTACAACAAGACAACCCTATAAAATAAATATATCGACAGAAAACTCCTTTGAAAGTCTCTCAGACAATGACCAATCAGAATACTCGACCTTATCACCAACTACACAAGTAAATAGAAGCTGCCCAGAAATAGAAAAAAATATAAATATAGAAGAAATTCTCGATAAAGTAGCAAATCTAGAGGATAAACTATCAAAACAGAAAATGAAATAGATATCTTGTTACAAGAAAACTTCGAACTCCAAAAAAATAATAAGGAATGTAAAAGTACAATAAAAAAATTAAAAAGCATAGTATCAGATCCGAAACAAAATTCTACAAGCAAAAAGAAAAAAAGGGATAGCATAACACTCATAACGAAACTAGACTTATCAAGAAACGAAAGTGTAAATAATAGTATAATAGACCTCAATTTGACCCCTACAGTAAAACCAAAAAGCAAACAATTGACAGAAAATATAATTATAGCAACTGACATGAAAAGAATTACACATCCATAGAAAAAAATATAAACGAGACTACTAAGCTAGAAAATCATCGTGTTCAGATCTTCGGTGATGAGCAATGTCGAGGATTGTGTCTCTAACTACAAAAACAATTAGGAGAAAACTACATACCTAGTTCATAGTGATATAAAACCCGGAGCCACATCAAAGAGGATAATGGAATCAATAGGACAATACGCTGATTATAATAAGAAGGATTATATAATAATAATAACAGGAATAAATGATAAAGATCTAATGAAGCTAAGGTCACATTTATACTATCATCTAAGCAAATTCACAAACACAAATATAATACTATGTGAGCCAGAATTCAACACCTATATACCCAATATACATGAAACTTTTAAGTATTTGGGTGATATATTACCACATATAAACTACGTGGACCTAAGATACTCATACTTAGGCTCTCCTCACAACAACCTGCGACATATTTGTCAGAATATACTACGGGAAATCCAAAGGTGTGATTATCGCCATAAAATAATAAACCGACGCACCGCGCAGGCAAGTAATTTGTATCGACTGATGAAATCCAACAACCAATCCAATGACGGTAAACAGAAGAACTTTGACACAGAAATTAAAAATAAATTGGAAGACATATATTATAAAAAATCTGAAACATTTTTTCGAGAATGACATAATGTTATTGTTTCAAAACATCCAAAGCCTGAATAATAAGATAAATATGATGGAACAATTCCTTCAAGACCATTCGTTTGACGTTTTATGTCTCTCTGAGACATTTCTACCGGAATTAAAATTACAAAATTTGTCAATGAATGATTTTAGTATAGGTGCACATTACTGTCGTAAATTACGTAAAAGAGGTGGTGTTTGTATACTAATAAAAAATAATATTGAATTTATAGAACGCAATGACATATCTGACATGTCTCTAGAATTTATAGTCGAATATTGTGCAATAGAAATTGAATATCTCAATCTAATAATAATTTGTATCTACTGGAATGAACGCGAAATGGAACAATTTTTAGAGTATTTTACTTGTTTATTAAATAAGCTAAAAACGGAACAACACAAAAATATAGTTATCGGTGGAGATTTTAATATTAATATGCTCGAAAAATCAAGATTTCCTATCGAGTTCAAAAACCTCCTTTCCTATAACTACATACAACAGGTAACATCGCCTACCAGGATATGCCCAACTACGGCAACCTGTATAGACTTTTCACAAATTTCCAACAAACGAAAACAAGGGTAGAAGACTATGGTCTCTCAGATCACCACGGGGTCGTTGTGGAGATTGACACAGAGAAAATCATAAAAAGGAAACGTAATATAAAAATATCTAAACGGAATTTCTCTGAAAGTCAAATAGATAAATTTAGACTACACTTAAGGGGCATTCATTAGTAACTGAAGAAAATAATATAAATCAGAATTTTATTATATCTTTTTTTTTTTTTTTATTACACTTGAAGTCAACAGCTTAGTTACAAAAATGTTAAACGAAACATCATTACTTTATCATAGGCCAATTACAGACTTCTATTATATTACTTAAACTAGTAACCAAATAAGGGTAGGAGTAGCATAAAAAAAACAAGTCGACGTTAATCTAGCTACCCAAAGAAAATTAGAAAAAAATATTATTTGCATGGAGCACAGTGTGTAATGATGTGATCTGTTAATGTGATTGTGTTGTGTTAATGATTGGTGGTGTGAGTGTGCGTGTAAAATCCTTCCGAAAGTAAACAAAGGTAAGTTTTAGGATCGGTTCACATGTCGGCATTATGTTTTAAAAATAATTAATAATTATAGTAATTTTTTATTAGAAAAAATGTGCTTCTGATGGCATAATCTAGTGGTTCCTTATGTAGGTAACTAAATCAAAGTATCCGCACAATCATCATGTCTCCTACCCAACAGTACTACTCATGCAGATTTGCCGAGTAATGCGCGACTCAGTCAGACACATTCAATACGGAAGTACTTACCCAATGCATCACTTATTATTTTTGAGTTTGTATGTTATTTGCTTTAAAAAGTGTTTCTTAGGAAATCGAAATAGGTAGGAAAATAATTTGTTATACGTCTTTGGGAGGCGCACGGCCAGGCTGTTTGCCGCGTAGTTGGTTCGCGCCTGCGGAACAGACAGCAATGCTGTGTGACGGGACCTTTTTGTAGTCGCGCATAGTTTTAACATTGTATTTATTAACTCAGGACAATCAACGGTACTAGATACTGTATTATAAAGAAGTGACATATCTTTAACAATGCGTCGATTTTTCAGAGTTAGCAAGCTATGTGTTTGACATGATTGTACGTAGTCCCCATTCGGCATGCGAGAATGATAATTTAAATGTTTCAAAAATTTCATTTGCACCCGTTCCACAGCAATTTCATAAGTAACGTACTGCGAGCTCCATATTGAGCTACAATATTCAAGTTGACTTCGAACATATGCATAATATAAAATTTTGATACACTCTAAATCACAAAACATTTGACATTTATGGGATAATTTATGATTATAATGTTCCATATAGGTATAGGATGACATGAATATTGAATGTATGAATTGAACTTTCCTGATTATTGATTGACTCTTATAATTGTATTAATATTTAAAAATTAAGCCTAATTACATAGAACTGTTTCCATTATTAATTTAAGCAATACATTTTGCCATACCCACATGGGTTTCATGATGTAAGAACATTAAAACTAGGGTTGCCACCTTTTTTTAGGAGAAATATAGTATTTTTCTTATCTAATAGCAAAAAATATAGTACTATTAGGAAATTTTGGTAAATAAAAAGTACACATTCATTTACATGAACTATTTATTTTTACCTATTTTATTCTTAGTTACTTTTGGCTTTAGCCAACAATCAACTATTATTTATTATCTATCGACTATTGAAATATTTATACTTAAACAATGAAATTTTTATTAAATTAATCGATGCTCTAATCCTCTCTTCTCTTGATTTTATATTTATTGCAGAAAAAATTCTTCCCATACATGTTGTAGTTTGTAGGAAATTGCAGGAATGGAGAGAAGAAAATAAATTACGAGCAAGAAAACTTGTGCTTCTGAAAATCAAAAATTCTGTATACTTCTATACAATAACCTAGTTTCATGTGTAAACAAAACGATAGTTCCATTTAGTCCATCAGTTAATATATCCAATATCTACAGAAAACAATATTTGATTAATTATTAATTTAAATTTTCAATTTGCTGAGTTCATTAAATTCAATTTTCATATTTAAATATCCATGCTGCGCTGGGCAATGGGCATGCGTTCCTGTTACAAAATAAAATAAAAAACGTCCACAGTTGTATTATCGATGAAAATATAGTATTTTTCGTACTATATTATTTTTCTATAATACCTATATAGTACAAATCACTCAAATATAGTACGATACTATATATTATAGTACGGGTGGCAACCCTAATTAAAACTGTAAGATCTTTTGTAACCTCATCAATGCAATAAATACATTGATTGATTGATTGACATTCCAGACCAAGGGCCGTCCCAAACAAATTAAATCCCATTAAAATATAAACAAAATAAATGATAACAAATCACATGTGTCCTCTATTTAGTTCCATTCTGCAGATGTATATCGTAAGGCTTAATTTTGGCATAATGATTACTAATTTATTAAATATTATGTAATTACAATGAATAATAACAATCAATGAACTTTTCATTATTAGTCAAATTAATTACCACTGAATTCACTGCCAGTCAATCTAACAAAAGTTAAAACTAAGTGAACTTATGAGATAAGAATCAGCTATCAATATTTTTATAGATTCTACTTACTCATACATTCAAGGCTTGCACATTAACATAGCACAAACAATGTACATTCAGTACTTACAGATAAATTAAAGTTGAGCTATAATACTTATTTTAAAGTAATTATTACACTGTACGTGTCCATTATTCAATCGAACTAATAATGTGTAATGAATGTGAAAAAAAGAATGTGTCTCAAACATAGGTTCTTTTTCATATCTCAGTTTCATCTTCGCTATCCTCGTCGATCTCTTGTTCCTTATGATCGATATAAATTATCATCATCTTTCGACATCTAATATCTCGTGGTTCTTGGCAACTGGAAAACTTGAAGAGTATGACGTGCCCGTTGTCGACTTCTAGGATATGAATGAGTTCGACCTCTGTTAGCATTTTGTGATAATTCACCTTGCTTTTGTATTTAACATTTTTAGAATCAGATGATTTATCTTTCCGCTCGACATTGATTTTGACTACCCATGGTTCAGGGCAAACTCTGCGGCTGGTGAAAGTTACCGTATACGGTCCATAGGGAATTTGACACGATGAAAGGTGCCTGTAAAAGTCTGTCTTCATTACCTGCCGAGTGAAGCCACCATTGCTTATATAGAATCCGAATTTCGAAAAATAATTAAAAATCTGCTTTGCAGTTTTGGTATGAGTATAATAACTACATAACCTTTTCAGTGTGTTGTCTTTCAACGCCACTACATATAACCATAAGCTAGCGCGTTCTCTTAACACGTGTACGGTATCGCCGAATGGCGCTATAGCCAAAATCGGATGTTTGTTACTTTCCGCCATTACAGTATTTTCAAAGCGCACACCTTCATCTTTCTCTATAACTCTCAGTCTATGGAGCTTTATGAGTTTCTCCTTCGTTTTCAATACTTCCAAAGATTGATAATAAACGTCGTTCTTTACCACGAACCACGAACAGTCCTCCATAAAGTCGAATATAACTTGATCAATAAATTTATTGGTATATTTTTTAGAAAATACTCGTAGTATGTTCTCGTCGTGTTTTGTTTAAATAACTAAGATATTGTCACTCTCCCTGTAATTTCGAAAACGTTCGGGCCTGTGAAACCTTTGTGTTTTCACAATGTGACGTTTCTTCGTGTCGATATATACGACAGCAATTAAATCTGTATCACGTTCATTTCTTGTCATATCTCTCTCTTCGTTTTGGTTTTAAGGCCGTATAGGAAAGCTGATTATATTATTTTTTTGAAGACTTACTGTACCAACATGCTTATGAGGGACATGGTATGTATCAGGCGTTGCATCATTTAACTCTTTCCAACGATCTAAGGAACGGTAAAGCAGCTGCCACGACAGACCCGATGTCCGCTGACTATCTTCATAAACATCCGGGAAATCCCTGAAGCACTTGTCCTTCCAGAATGACAATTCTAGTTCATCTACCAGATTCTTCCAATAGACACACACTTCACCGCAAGTGAACACATCGTTGTAATTAAATTAAATTAAATTAAAAATCATTCATTTCTAACAATGTCCATACATTTAGATCAATAATAGGTAGTGTTTGTACGAGTATAATAATGTCATAGTGTAAAATAAATGTCAAATTCAAAATAATCATAAAATAATTAAAGATACATAATGTCAACAAAAAATTAAACATTAGATAAAATAAAATTGAATGGCAATAAACACAAATTATATTGATCATAATAAATAAAAATAAATAAAATCATTAAATTTTATTTGATGAATGGCAATGAACTGTCATGCAGTCTCATCCACCTCTCCATCATAGGGGAGTCCCACCGTCGCCCGCCGAATGCGTTCACGATGCTGTTAGTGCTGTTTTTGAGGCGGTACAGCAGCGAGGCGTTCCGTTTTCTGATTATGCGCCAAATCATCTTATTGCGCCTGCGTGAACATCGTGGAAGCGCTGCAGAACCGCGGCAGCCCCATCAGCACCCTGAACGCATTGTTGTACTGGACGTGCAGGTCGCTGTATGCCCGCTCAGTGTAACGGATCCATAGGCTGCACGTGTAAAACGACTGACAGTACGATTTAAATGAAGTTACTTTTACTGGAATAGTACAACGTGCAAACCTACGTGCGAGCATGTTACACCGCACAGACAGCGTCCTGCGTTCCCTCGTGACGTCCTCATTGTCACATAGGTCCTCCGTGACCCAGTGACCTAGATACTTGAACTTGATTACCCAATTTAACGTTGCACCACTGAACGTGATAGGTGATGCAGAGGAGTAGGTTTTAGTCCCTGCTTTAAAAATCATGTACCTACTCACTCTTCGTAGGGTTGTATCTGAGCCCATGGGCCCCAGCGTACGACTCACAGATGCGAAGGAGCTTGCGCAACCCCCCGATCGACGGACTCAACAGCACCATGTCGTCCGCATAACTGATGTTATTAACGGACACCCCACCTATCGAACAACCGACATTGGTGCTGGTGAGCTCGCCGATGAGCTGGTTCACGTACAGGTTGAAGAGCCGGGGCGAGCTCAACCCTCCTGCCGCGCCCCGCACTCCAGCCTATACGCGTCCGAGTGCGCTCCCGCTCACCGCACGCTGTTTATCTGGTGACTGTACTAATACCTAAACAATATCTAAGTAATGACAATTTTTAAACACTTCAAGAATCATTTCTTCGGGCAGACCGTGTATTGTAGTGGACGACATTTTTGGCCACTGAATGGAAGGCGTATATGTATACAGTGAAAGTATCGGCTAGGGCACCAGGCTGAGAGACCAGCTTACACCACACTAATGCGATGCGACCGAACTAAACTAATTTTAATGTCCATTGAATATTTACTAGGAAGGCAGGGGGTGGTGGGTTGAGGTGCGTAAACAATGAACACAAAGAATTTAGGGACATTAAGGGTAGGTAGCGTAGATAAAGAGACACTCCGTGTAGTTTTTAATTACCCTAATTGAGGTCCATGGGCTAACAATAATAAGAAATGCAAGTTAAGGTATAAAAACCTGTACGGTGCCACTGATCCGTTAAAAGCGTCGCTGTTGTTGACAACAAAATGCCATTTTAAAATGGCCACACTTAGTTGCAGTTTTGGCCACATGTTCAGATAAGTTTAATAATCATCATGGTAGGCTTATAAGTAGCCTAAAATGGACTAGCCAGCTAGGCAGTGCACGATTTGGGAGAGTGAACGAAGTTGGCCTGATTGGCTTTCTTATAATTACCCCTTTTAAAAGCAAAAATTCAAAAATACCTGCAAACACTGCTGCAAAATCCATATCGCATTTCGCAGATTTTCAGGTGGTCTTGTCCACAACCTTTTTAGGAGCTGGATCCGTGCCTGTTCATGGAAACATCAAAAACTGTAAAAGTTTAGGGTGCATATCTCGTTGATATGCTAACTAACCAGTCATCAGGCAAAACTGCATAGGCATCCTATGCAGTGGACGAGGACCATAGCTCGTACGGCGTAGGTATAGCTTACTTTACGCGCAGATGATTATAATAAAATAATACTAATTATAGCTCACAATATTGCTTTGTTCTTCGTCGATAAGTTCTGTGATTGGTTCTTATTGACAGACACACGTCAGTGCTCGCATGCACTAGGTCATAGCCTCTTTCATCTTACAAGCCATGCTGTAGCACGGAACGGCAACGTCGCTGTGAACCGATTACTCAGTGTTTACATGTCAATGTGCGGGAAAATTATGAATTTTATGACGATAAAATAAAAATATATTGATAAAACTGTGAATTATACCTCATATTTAATAAATTAGTAAATATTTTGGCTGGCATCGATTATTTTATTTCATAATAGCTATTGGCCGCGACTGCGTCCGCATAAAATTCGGCTATAACGTTCCGGACCCGTTCCCGCGGAAATCACATTAAATATCAGGATAAATTATAGCATATGTGTTATTCGGGGCTATATGCTATGTAACTGCCAAATTTAATTAAAATGCGTTCAGTAGTTTTTGCGTGAAGGAGTAACAAACATCCACTACGTACAAGACGAAACACACATTATAATTCGCATTTAAAATATTAGGATAATATAATTGCGAGTAGGTAGATAGGTAAATAGTACAGGAATATATTATTCAATTTCATATTATCTAGCTAATGTATATACTTATTTATATACTTTATCACTTAAATAACTAATGATATTAAACGACGACGACCGCGACGATAGTTCGACAGTAATTTTCAAGTTCACTAAAATTAAAAAATGCGACGTTGTCAAACTTCTGCGCATAGCTTGTAAGATGAAGGAGGCTATGACTAGGTACCTCTCTCTTGTGAAAGAGAGGATAGGATAGAGGATAGGTGGCGTGAGTGTGAACTCGTTGTATGTTCCTAGAGGTAGAAAAGACAAATATTAGAAACCGAACGGTACCGTGGTTGGGAGCGGTTTCAAAAATAGGGTTCCTGGCAGGTATTTAATTATTTATTGCAAACTTAACAGCTATTACATCGAGTTGTTATTAATATAAATACAAACTTATACAGCCAATTACCAAGTTTGACACATTACACTTTAAATTATACCGTGATTATAACAAGAATGAAAGATAAAAAATATTAATATTTCATAAATATATTGGTGTGTTTGCACTATAATTTGTGTATGACGATATTAGAGTATAGTGTGTATATGTGTGTGTGTAATAGTGTGTGGTGTATGTTGTTAATTTGCTCTATTAAGCTTCAGTATTAAAGAAGGGCAAGTTGTCAATAATGAAACTGATAAATTTGTAAGGTGACGAAGAATATATCAGCTTTCCCGAACCGATCCTCATAAGTTTGAACGATTCTATGCAAGACGGAATGTTTCGCACAGTTGGAGCGGGCGGAACCAGCGTAAAGGCAGCGCTTGTGCCTAGTGCGAGTAGAAGAAGCACAAGCAAACCGACACGCTCTGTTAGCCCAGGACAGTCCACCATGGCGTTTATTTTGTTAAATAGTAGCTTCATGTCGAAAATTAAACGTCTATTCTCGAGGGCATTTCATTTATATTTGTTAATGATCAGAATAATTAAGAACAAAGTATTATTTACCTATAATAAACAAAAAACGTTACTTAACCTAACTAATATTACAGTAAAAATAATTCCCCTAGATCGCGAAAAAGTGTCTAAAAGGCTGGCCGCGTTGCCAAGCTGGATAGCGAGGCTAATACACTGACCCAAGTAGAGGCCAGCCTTCTGGTCATTACCAATGTCGATGTGCGCCTGGTCCCAATGGCCCAAGGGCTTCCACTTCAAATGGCGCAAATATGTAATACCTAGGCAAGCATATTTGCACCGTTTCGCATTTATTGCAGGCGCCCCGCGGCCCTGCTCGACACGCAGTGGCTGATAGATAAGACGGCGCGAGGATGTCGATGCACGTAAAATTTCAGACCAGGGGCCGTCCCAAACAAATTAAATCTCTTTAAAACATAAACAATATACATGATAACACATCACATGTGTCCTGTTTTTAGTTCCATTCTGCAGATGTATATCGTAAGGATTAGTTTTGGCATAATGATTACTAATTTATTAAATATTATTTAAATTACTATGAATAATAACAATCAATGAACTATTTATTATTAGTCAAATTTATTACCATTGAATTCACTGCCAGTCAATCTAACAAAAGTTAAAACAAAGTTAACTTATGAGATAAGAATTAGCTATCAATATTTTTATAGATTCTACTTACTCATACATTCAAGGCTTGCACATTAACATAGCACTTACAATATACATTCAGTACTTACAGATAAATTAAAGTTGAGCCATAACACTTATTTTAAAGTAATTATTACACTGTACGTGTCCATTATTCAATCGAACTAATAATGTGTAATAAATGTAAAAAAAATAATGTGTCTCAAACATAGGTTCTTTTTCATATCTCAGTTTCATCTTCGCTATCCTCGTCGATCTCTTGTTCCTTATGATCGATATAAATTATCATCATCCTTCGACATCTAATATCTCGTGGTTCTTGGCAACTGGAAAACTTGAAGAGTATGACGTGCCCGTTGTCGACTTCTAGGATATGAATGAGTTCGACCTCTGTTAGCATTTTGTGATAATTCACCTTGCTTTTGTATTTAACATTTTTAGAATCAGATTATTTATCTTTCCGCTCGACATTGATGTTAATTACCCATGGTTTAGGGTAAACTCTGCGGCTGGTAAAAGTTATCGTATACGGTCCATAGGGAATTTGACACCATGAAAGGTGCCTGTAAAAGTCTGTCTTCATTACCTGCCGAGTGAAGTCACCATTGCTTATATAGAAGCCGAATTTTGAAAAATAATTAAAAATTTGCAGTTTTAGTATGAGTATAGTAACTACATAACCTTTTCAGTGTGTTGTCTTTCAACGCGACTCCATATAACCATAAGCTAGCGCGTTCTCTTAACACGTGTACGGTATCGCCGAAAGGCGCTACAGCCAAAATCGGATGTTTGTAACTTTCCGCCATTACAGTATTTTCAAAGCGCACATCTTCATCTTTCTCTATAACTCTCAGTCTATGGAGCTTTATGAGTTTCTCTTTCGTTTTCAATATTTCCAAAGTTTGATAATAAACGTCGTTATTTACCACGAACCACGAACACTCCTTCATAAAGTCGAATATAACTTGGTCAATAAATTTATTGTTATCTTTTTTAGAAAATACTCGTAGTATGTTCTCGTCGTGTTTTGTTTCTATAACTAAGATATCGTCACTCTCCCTGTAATTTCGAAAACGTACGTTCTTGTAAAACCATTGTGTTTGTACAATGTGGCGTTTATTACGTTCATCTCTTGTCGTTTCTCTATCTTCGTTTTGGTTTGAAGGCCGTATAGGAAAGCTTATTATATTATTTTTTAGAAGACTTACTGTACCAACATGCTTGTGTGGGACATGGTATGTAACAGGCGTTGCATCATTTAACTCTTCCCAACGATCTAAGGAACGGTAAAGCAGCTGCCACGACAGACCCGATGTCCGCTGACTATCTTCATAAACATCCGGGAAATCCCTGAAGCACTTGTCCTTCCAGAATGATGATTTTAGTTCATCTACCAGATTCTTCCAATAGACACACTTTGCCGCAAGTGAACACATCTTTGTAATAACAATTTTTAAACACTTCAAGAATCATTTCTTCGGGCAGATCGTGTATTGTAGTACTTAGACGACATTTTTGACCACAGAATGGTAGACGTATATGTATACAGTGAACGTATCGGCTAGGGCACTGGGCCGAAAGACCAGCTCACACCACACTAACACGACGCAATCAGTTATTTCTTCGTGGCGCACGTGCGCGAAGCGCAAGTGCGGGGAGACCGCATTTAGGACGAACCCACAAGCGGTGGTGTGGTTGCGCGGCCCGTTGAAACGGGCCGGTCGTTGAGGTTGGCGCCTTCGTCACCTCCCCCGCGATCGGGCGCACTGGGCGCGGGACTGGCGTAGGGTGGCTTCCGGGCGCGAACCGTCGGGATTGGGGGTGCCACTGGAGTGGCAGGGGCGTCGCCAGAGCCTGGCAGGTGTCGACCTCGTAGAGGGACTACCTGCGGCTGCCGGGAGTCTCGTCCGGAGGTGGGGGCCGCGGGACAAAGTCGCTCAACGGCCCCCGCGTTGCTGCCCAATTGCAAGCTAACGCTCGGGGTCCGGCGCAGTTAGATCCGACGACCCGTAGGGACAGAAATGCAGCGCCGGGCAGTCGATCCGGTGGGGTTGGCCGCCAGGCGCAGTGCGCGCGCCGGCGGCGGGCGTCATGTCAGGGGGGGTGCCGCGAGCGATGCTCAGCGGCCGTAGAGTCCGGTGGGGGTGGGGTGTAGGGTCTCAACCCGAAGGGAGTGCTCCTACACCCGATGTCACTTCAACGGGATCTCATTGGAGAGCCCGGAGTGACGGTCGGGGTGCGGACGGTCTCGCGCCGAAGACTGCATCCGTTGGTCTGGATTTGGCGATCGGGAGGTACGCGCGCGCCCGCACAGCCCGAATCCAGCCCGGCGTTGGCTGGATGGCGGCGGCGGCCCCGTCATCGGGGTTAATCGACGGCGAGGCGCATGTGCCGCGACACAACATCATGTTGTGCGCGGCACATTGTTGTGGGCTCGTGTGCGTCTTCGTCGGCTCGGCGGGCGGAGGGAACAGGCACGGTGCTCGACCTCACGGCGGCGCGTCGCACGACGTCTGCTCTGGCGCGGCGTAGGCTGATCCCTAACGCGACGCGACCGAACTAAACTAATTTCAATGTCCATTGAATGTTTACTAGGAAGGCAGGGGGTGGCGGGTTGAGGTGCGTAAACAATGAACACAAAGAATTTAGGGACATTAAGGGTAGGTAGCGTAGATAAAGAGATACTCCGTGTAGTTTTTAGATAAGAAGGTCTTTTCAAGACGCCAGCGACGAAAATATTTATTGTTTATTAGGAATAGGTTCGTGTTAATAAAATATTTATTATATAATATAGAGTAGGTATCTATAAATGTTTTTTTAGTTAATAATGTTGCAAAGATATAATATAGGATTCAGTATAATTAAAATGTAAATTGCCCTCTCGTAAATTGTAAGCTGCTATACCCCAGCGGGGTGTCACTATTAATATAGGATCGATACATATGTATATAGTACCCAATATAACGCACTGTACCTATTAATAGTGATATCTCAATAAATGAAAAAATTAATCAATAGTCAAACGGCTCTGTGTAGACTACAAAATTATACTTATAATTAAGCCGTAACATTTAAAATTCTGTACAATAAAGTTATTTTGAATTTTTTTATTGCAACAATACTATAAACAATACTGAAGCCAAAACTGTATTTTTAATTTCATCTTTGTCGGTCTGTGTGTCTCTCTGTATTCACTCCGAAACTACCTAATGAATTCAAATGAAACTTAGTATGATATGAGTTCATACTACGAGGTACGACATAAGATACTTTTTATTTAAAACACACTCACGGTTTCCATGGGGGAGGGGATGGAAGTCAAAATGTGTACTTTGTTGTAATTTATTAATGAATAGTCCGATTTCATGAACTCTTTATTTGTAAGAAAGGAAGTACTTCAAAAATTTACTGGTAAATATTTTAAGGTGATCGATGTTGTCGTTCAGGAAATTCCCTTATTATATTCCACATAACTCGAAACCCAGAATGTACAGGGACCTTTGACCTTGATGAGGAAGGCTTATCTTAAACTGGCGTGTGCACTTTAATATAAGTTATAATCATCTTGACGTTAAGGTTGTGCTTACGCGCACGAGAGCCCGGGGTCCGCCTTAACCAAGACCAAGGATTAACTATCTAATAAAAAATATGACAGGATGAAGTAAGTACTAATAAGTAGGTCAGTACTAACTTTATTATTTTATTGAGTAGATAGGTGTATATACGTAAATACATAACGTACATAATCTATAAACTGAAATAAGGGAGAAGTTTGCCTATTTTTACAGCCATAAAAGGTTTTCAACAAGAACAATAATCGATGAAGTTATGATGATGGCGGTCTATTGGACGACCAATTAATGTGATGTTTATGGGGCGGAAGGGCAGTCAGTCTATACCCAGCGGGCAGCCAGCGATTTATTGGGTCCATCTGTGATTCGTTTCGACCACAGATCAGACGGCTCAATGGGTGCTTACATTATCTAAATCCGCGTTATTTAATCCGCATTATTTAAGCCCACGTGAATACCTTAATTCAATAAACTGCCTCGAAATTAAGACATGCTTTGTTTTAAGTTTTGAGTAGGTATTTTTTATGTTATGTAAAATGTTTGTGAAACGGCAAACAAACAGGACAGCATGCCACCTTATAGAAAGGGTCACAGCCGCCTATGGACAATAGCAACACCAGGACGCTAGTAATGCTTTGCCCGCCTCTAAATAGACCTCTAATATACTTCTTGAACGATATTATCTTATAGATCAAAGGAAATACTGTAGCTAGGCTCATTACACATCCGAATTGTGCCAGCGAAAAAGGTTATTTCGGACCTTTACGTGGACACCAACAGAGGGTTTATGTAGTAGCGATGAGCACCCAGCCCGCGGCGGATGGTGCGATAGAGGAATTGTGCTATAAGCACCAGATCACAAAGTTCCTCAGAACATTCCCCATTATACAGCCGGTCATCAAAAAGGCCGGTCCTGTGCTTTCCGCATCCAGCTGGTACCTGCGATCCTTACCAGGTCGTAGGTCCACCATGTGGAAGGCCTGCCCCCGCTGCGTCTTCTGGTACGTGGTCGCCACTCGAAAACTTTACTGCCCCATCGGCCATTTGTTCTTCGAGCTATGTGCCCTGCCCACTGCTACTTCAGCCTGGATATCCTTAGAGCTACGTCGGTGACTTTTATTCGCTTGCGAATCTCCTCATTTCTAATAAGCATAGCTTTTTCCATTGCCCTTTGGGTAACAGTAAGCTTTATAAGGCCCTGATGGGCAAAGATTTTAATAACAATGAAATATATAATAAAGTTTACAAAGGAAACAAAGGGTCATCTCCGTTGTTCTAGCCCGGTACCTGCAGTATTATAGCCTATTTGCGCAGGTACAAAATATGTAAATAGGCAGGTACCTACTTTTTTTAGGAGGCGTCGGTGTCCCACTGCAAGACAAAGGCCTCTGTCCCATTTTTGTACTTAGACCTATTTGTTGCTAGTTCTCTTCACTCTGTCGAATTCGTCGTCCCATCTTTTTGAGGCCAACCACGTCATCTTTTTGCGTTAGGTGGGACCCATTCTGTGATTCATTTCGACCACAGATCAGACGGCACAATAAGTGCTCACATTATTTCAATTGCCCACGTGACTACCTTATTTCAAGCCACTGTTTCGAAATAAAGACAGGGTTTGTTAGTTTTAAGTAGGTTTTTTTTATGGTATGTTGAATGTTTGTTAAACGGCAAACAAACAGTCAGGTCAGGCGACACTTTTTTTAGGCGGACTAGCCGGCTAGGCAGTGCACGAGTTGGGAGAGTGGACGAAGTCGGCCTGATTGGTTTTCTTATCATTACCACTTTTTAAAGCCAAAATTCAAAAACGACCTACAAACCATGCTGCGAAATCCAAATCACACTTTGCAGATTTTCAGGTGGTTTTACCCACAACCTTTTTAGGAGCTGGATCCGTGCCTGTTTATAGAAACATCAAAAACTGTAAAACAACAAGATAAGCTAAACTAAATAGTCATCAGGCAAAATTTACTACTTTATTTACATTAAATAACTAAATAGTCATCAGGCAAAACTGCATAGGTGTCCTCTGCAGTGGACGAGGACCAACGCTCGTACGACGTAGGTATAGCTTAATTTACGCGCAAATGATGATAATAAAATAATGGTAATTGACTGACAGGCATTTCATTTGTATTTGATAAGGTTTTACAAATTAAACATTAAATCTGTACTTATTCCTATATTTTTCAAACTACAGAATAGTTAAGAACATACATAGTAATAATTAACCTACAATAAAAAAGAAAGCGTTACTTAACCTAAACAATATTAATGCTAAAAATTTGCCCCCGGGCCTTAGATTGCGGAAAAGTGCTCAGAAGGCTGGCCGCGTGGCCAAGCTGGATAGCGAGGCTTATACACTGACCCAAATAGAGGCCAGCCTTCTGGTCATTACCAATGTCGACCAGGCGCTTGACTAGTTCCAGATATAAGGAATGTGCACCTGGTCCCAATGGCCCAAGGGTTTCCACATTAAATGGCGCAAATATGTAATACATAGACATGCATATTTGCGCCGTTTCGCATTTATAGCAGGGGCGGCCCGCGCCCCTGCTCGACACGCAGTGGCTGGAAGATAAGACGGCGCGAGGACGTCGATGCACGTAACATCCCAGACCAGAGGCCGTCCCAAACAAATTAAACCTCATTAAAACATAAACAAAATAAATGATAACAAATGAGATGTGTCCTCTATTTAGTTCCATTCTGCAGATGTATATCGTAAGGCTTAATTTATTAAACATTATGTAAATGACAATGAATAATAACAATTAATGAACTATTTAGTAATAGAAAAAAAATTTACCAGTCAATCTAACAACATTAAAGACTGAGATAACTTATGAGATCAAGAACTTATCAAATCACCTATCAATATTTTTATAGACTCTACTTAATCATACATTCGAGGCTAGCACATTAACATAGCACCATAGATAAATTAAAGTTGAGCTATAATACTTATTTTAAAATAATTATTACCCTGTGTCAATTATTCAATCATTATCATTAATAAGGTATTTATCTCGAAATAATAACGTGTAATAAATGTGAAAAAAATAATGTGTCTGAAGCATAGGTTTTTTTCATATCTCAGGTTCATCTTCGCTATCCTCGTCGATATCTTGTTCCTTATGATCGATATAAATTATCATCATCCTTCGACATCTTATATCTCGTGGTTCACGACAACCGGAAAACTTGAAGAGTATGACGTGCCCGTTCTCGACTTCTAGGATATGAATGAGTTCGACCTCTGTTAGCATTTTGTAAGAAGTTACATTGTTTAGGTATTTAACAGTTTTAGAATGAGAAGATTTATCTTTCCGCTCGACATTGATGTTGATTACCCATGGTTCAGGGTAAATTCTGCGGGTGGTGAAAGTTACCGTATACGGTCCATAGGGAATTTGACACGATGAAAGGTGCCTGTAAAAGTCTGTCTTCATTACCTGCCGAGTGAAGTCACCATTGCTTATATAGAATCCGAATTTTGAAAAATAATTAAAAATCTGCTTTGCAGTTTTGGTATGAGTATAATAACTACATAACCTTTTCAATGTGTTGTCTTTCAACGCCACTACATATAACCATAAGCTAGCGCGTTCTCTTAACACGTGTACGGTATCGCCGAAAGGCGCTACAGCCAAAATCGGATGTTTGTTACTTTCCGCCATTACTGTATTTTCAAAGCGCACACCTTCATCTTTCTCTATAACTCTCAGTCTATGGAGCTTTATGAGTTTCTCCTTCGTTTTCAATACTTCCAAAGATTGATAATAAACGTCGTTCTTTACCACGAACCACGAACAGTCCTCCATAAAGTCGAATATAACTTGATCAATAAATTTATTGGTATATTTTTTAGAAAATACTCGTAGTATGTTCTCGTCGTGTTTTGTTTCAATAACTAAGATATCGTCACTCTCCCTGTAATTTCGAAAATGTACGATCCCGTGAAACCTTTGTGTTTTCACAATGTGACGTTTCTTCGTGTCGATATATACAACAGCATTAAATTCTGTATCACTTTCATCTCTTATCATATCTCGATCTTCGTGTTGGTTTGAAGGCCGTATTGGAAAGCTGATTATATTATTTTTTAGAAGACTTACGGTACCAACATGCTTGTGAGGGACATGGTATGTATCAGGCGTTGCATCATTTAACTCTTCCCAAAGATCTAAGGAACGGTAAAGCAGCTGCCACGACAGACCCGATGTCCGCTGACTATCTTCATAAACATTCGGGAAATCCCTGAAGCACTTGTCCTTCCAGAATGACGGTCTTAGTCCATCTACCAGATTCTTCCAATAGACACACACTTTACCGCAAGTCATCACATCGTTATAATGACAATTTTTAAACACTTCAAGAATCATTTCTTCGGGCAGATCGTGTATTGTAGTAGACGACATTTTTGGCCACAGAATGGAAGACGTATATGTATACAGTGAACGTATCGGCGAGGGAACCGGAGTGCGAGACCAGCTTACACCACACTAAGGCGACGCGACAGAACTAAACTAATTCCAATGTCCATTGAATGTTTTCTAGGAAGGCAGGGGGTGGCGGGTTGAGGTGCGTTAACAATGAACACAAAGGATTTAGGGACATTAAGAGTAGGTAGCGTAGATAAAGAGACACTCCGTGTAGTTTTTAGATAAGAAGGTATATTCAAGACGCCAGCGGCGAAAATAATTATTGATTCTTAGGAATAGGTTTGTGTTAATAAATTATTTATTATATAATATAGAGTAGGTATCTATATAATTCAAATTTTAGTTGCCCTCTCGGAAATTGTAAGTTTCTATAGCGGGGTATAGAATTGGCCGTGTGGTGTCCGGCAGAGTAGAATAGCACCAACCCCTTACACTCATGGGTGTCGTACAAGGCGACTAATGTTTTCGAGGCAAAAGATCAAGAGTCTCCGTAGTCTGGATAATGGGCAGCAGCATTTTCCACTGTTATATTTAAACACTGCGATCTTCGACCCGCCTGCCAAGCGTGGAGATTATGGCAATAACCTCCCCTTTCGTGGGAGAGGCTCTAAGTCCTGTAGTGGACTGTTACGGGCTGTGATAATGATACCCCAGCGGGGTGTCACTATTAATGTAAGATCGATACCTATGTATAAAGTACCCAATGTAACGCACTGTACCTACCTATTAATAGTGACATCTCAATAAATGAAAAAATAAATTAATAGTCTAACGGGTCTGTGCAAACTAGAAAATTATACTAATAATAAAGCTGTAACATCTAAAATTCCGTACAATGACGTTATTTTGAATTTTTTTATTGCAACAATACTATGAAAAATACTGAAGCCTATAAACAATGCTGAAGCCAAAACTGTATTTTATTCATATTTGTCGGTCTTTGTGTCTGTTTGTATTTTGGCCACTCGTCACTCCGAAACTACTGAATGAATTCAAATGAAACTTTTTTGATTTGAGTTTATACTACGAGGTACGACATTGGATACTTTTTAATTCAAATACACTCACGGTTCCCTTGGAAGAAGGGATGGAAGTCAAAATGTGTACATTGTTGTAATTTATTCATGCGTAGTCCGATTTCATAAACTCATTTTGTGTTAGAAAGGAAGTACTTTATAAATTGTCCCGTAAATATTACAAGGTGATCGATGTTGTCGTTCAGGAAATTCTCTTATTATATTAACTTGAAAAACATTCGCTGATCAGATCAGTCGTCATCATCGTCCTAGCGCTTATCCCGGCCTCTGCCAGGGTCTTCTTTCCTACTCTCCACTTCGCCCGGTCTTCGGCATCCTCTCGTCGTAAACCGTTGGCTCTCGCATTCGACTCAGCGATGTCAATCCATCGCTTCTTAAGCCTCTTTCCTGATACCGGCAGTTTCACGCACCTATTTCCCACGTATCCCTGAGGTTTACGCAACACGTGACCAAACCAGCGCAGACGAGCCTCCTCGATCTTACCTGCGATATCCCTCACGATAAGACTGCCACGGATGTACTCGTTACGTACTTGATCGAGTCGCGTACTTTCGCACATCCACCGCAGCATTTTCATTTCGGTGGTGTGGAGTTCGCGAACGTGTTTCGTCAGCGCTGGCCATGTCTCACAGCCATAGAGCATCACCGGTCTAATTATACTCTTGTATATAAGCCCTCTGAGTTTTACAGGGATTTTAGGGTCACAGATGACTGCCGTGAGTTCCCACCATTTGGCCCAAGCCGCAGAGATTCGGGATTTGACATCGGGCCCGATATCACCAGACTCGTGCACCACGAATCCGAGGTATTTGAATTTATCTGTTTAATTTACGAAACATACAAAGGAACTCAAAGTAGGAACATGAAAGTAATATAATTTACAAATTTATTATATAATATTAATTTTTGCCATAACAAGTATATTATGTATCAACACGATAATAAAAATTACAACATGTACGAAATTATGTATAAGTATCAACATGTACGAAATCTAAATACTCGCACTAACTAATCTTAGTTTTCAGTAAACTCAGTCTTTAAACCATAACGGTTAAAATAAAATACTGAAACAATCCTTAACATACTTTTTGGAATTTTTTACGAGTATTTATAAGATTCTAATGAAAAAACTTCAATTCTTTACTACTAATAAACGAACTCTGCTAATAACATATAAAGTTTGACCTTGTTTACTAATATTTATGAATCCCTTCTATAAACACACAATTTATTTTAATTTTATCCAACAAATCTTTGAAAATTAATATAAAAATAAAATATAAAAAGAAAACTTGAACGGAGTTCTTAATTCAGTGTCCGATTGGGGCGAAGCCAATCTAGTGGCGTTCAACGCTACCAAAACACAGGCGTGTTTGTATTCCGCTAAACGGAGTCCATTCCATCTAGTTTCGACTTTCCTGAATATATTGTGGAAATCTATGACAACTTACAGCTCCTAGGTATTGAGTTATCAACCAATCTCAACATTGGACAGTACATCAAATCAAAAGCGAAGGCTGCAGCCAAGAAACTTGGAATCCTCTCGAAGGTCAAACGGTACTTCACTTCAAGACAGTTGCTTCAGTTATATCAAGCACAAGTCCGATCTTGCACGGAGTACTGCTGCCACCTCTGGGATGGATCAGCCAAATACTAACTGGCCGCTTTGGATTCGGTAGAAAAACGTGCAAAGAAGTTAATTTGTGATCCACAGTTAATTGAAGCAAAGCTGCTTTAAAATGTAATGTGTCAAACTTGGTAATTGGCTGTATAAGTTTGTATTTATATTAATATACAACTAAATGTAATAGCTGTTAAGTTTGCAATAAATAAATAAATGCCTGTCAGGAACCCTATTTTTGAAACCGCTCCCGACCACAGTACTGTTTGGTTTCTAATACTTGTCTTTTCTACCTCTAGGAACATACAACGAGTTCACACTCACACCTATCCTATCCTCTCTTTCACAAGAGAGAGATACCTAGCGCATGCGAGCACTGACGTGTGACTGTCTAAAAGAACCAACCACCGAAATTATCGACGAAGAACAAAGCAATATTTTGAGCTTTAATTAGTATTATTTCATTATAATCATCTGCGCGTAAAGCAAGCCTCCTCTCGCTCATTCATTCATTGATCACCTCAACTTTTACAGCTCAAAGTATTCAAAATTTCGAGCCACTCATTCATAGCCTATAGATACTTTTCTTATCATTCACCTAGCTCCTTTCTGTCACTCATTCATTGATTTTATTAAAATACTATTGTGAGGATCACTCATTGCTGTTAAGACCAAAAATGTCCAAGAACGTCAATGCGATTGGATATTTCACTCGTAAGCGAGAGGTACCGGGTTCGAGTCCCGCTCCGGCTATGTACTAATGATTCTTTTCTGAGTTATGTTCATTAGTTGAATACTAACCGATGCTCTTACGGTGAGGGAAAACATCGTGATGAAGCCTGCTCATTCAGGCGACTGGATGTCAAACCATGATCCAATCTCGTCAGGATCCCCTGGTAGCAGGGTCATGGTGGTCAGATGGCAGTCACTCCACTGTAATTATCTGATCTGCCAAATCCTGGATCACGGTCAAGGCGGACCCCGGGATCTCGTGCGCGAGGTCACAACCGGGACATTAACGCCACGATGATGACTATAGTAAGAATTACCCATTGCTGTTAAGACAAAAAAGTTCCAAAATTGTGAGCTCGCTCCGCTCGCTCATTCATTCAATAATCACCTCAGGCTTTTATAACCCAAATTTTAACGAATTTCAAGCTCACTCCGCATGCTCATTCTTTTATTTTTAAGACCTGAAACGTCAAAACTGACAAGCTCATTCCGGTGCTCATTCATTGATCACCCCAGCTTTAAAGACCCAAAATGTCAAAAAAAATTATGTCTCTCCGCTCGCTCATACATTCGTTGTTCTCAACCAGGTTTTAAAACTCAAAATTTCCGAATTCGCTCCGCTCGCTCATTCATTTATTGGTCACCCCACTAAAAACGCACTTTTTTTAAATCAGGGCGCTCGCTCATGATTGACATGAAATCTTAAATCCGCGCCTGGATCGCAAGGACAACAGATTCAACCAAACGTCAGCCTCTATGTTCCTCTCGGGTTTTCCATTCCGGCATGACGATAAATCAACAGGATTTCTTCGGGGTGGAAGGGCAGTCAATCTACAACCAGCGGGCAGCCAGCGTTTCATCGGGTCCACCTGGGCCCTAAATAAAGTAACTGTTCACGCGTGACCGAATTGTGGAGACCAGGGGCCGCCAACTTCATAACATTCGAGCGAAAGGAGGATGTGGCAGTGTCCAAGAACTGATGGGTGACCATTTCACACTTTGAGGTTAGTCGAATTTCAGTACTACTACGAGTTCTAATACCGATGGCGAAGCGAGGTTGACCAAGGTCTTCCGCAAGAGACCCTAGGATTGGTTAAACAGTCTCGAGAGTAGTCTATGGTTTTATTTATAAGATCAAGTATTTATTATAAAGCTACAGAAACTTGAAACTTTTGGCTGTAAATCTACGAATAGGTAAACCAAAGACAAACAGGAAGTTAGATGGATGGACTGTGTGAATGACGACATGCGGGTGAAAGGAGTGAGTCTAGCATTATAATCTGGACGCCTTCAAGGCTAGAGTGAATAGACTACTCCTAGGCAGGCATGCTCCATCTTCGGTCGCATCGTCACATACCAACATGTGAGATGGCGGTCAAATGCCCGTCTAGTCTAATATAAAAAGAAAAGAAAGATTACCTAGGTATCGAGATGGAAGAAAAACACCATATTGTGCCGATCCCACCTAGCGGGATATCATATGGGCAGCTTCATGATGACGATACTAATAGGGAAATTAGCTTTCATGCGCCACAACAGGAATAAACTCGAAGGTGCTTTGCGGCCGACGCCAATGAGAATGATCTTTGGGGAAACCCTACTATAGACGTATGATTTTGTGCTACGCGAATAGTATTTATCCTTAAATAATTCGGAGAGAAGAAATTTGCTTACAAATGAAAAGATGGAATTTTAAAATTCTTGTTGGAAGCACTGTCTTGGGGGAAATCTGTGATGTTGCCAGTATAATATAATTGCTTTGCAGTAGAAGTTGGCAAAGTATGGAGTCAGAATAATACTCTAAAAAAATTTCGCTTCCACCTATGTATATAATCGAAGGAATATTACTATTCTATATTTCTAAACTTTTATCCAAGAAACATTATTAAAGATTTCTCACTGTCACTCACTGAAAGCATAATTTCGAATTAATCCTGGCAACATCAATTGTTTCACCAAAGTTGTAAACTTGTGCGTCGCTTTCGTGATAAATAATAATTTTGTTTATTTTTACACATTGTATTGACATACAGGACGATTTGTGTTATAGTTATAAGTGAGCGGATTGTTTCTCTGCAACATATGTGAGTATTTAACGTGATTTTTATGTTTAATTTGTTAAAACTGTCGGTCTACCCTACGCCATGTTCGTCGCCCGCCATTCTTTCAATTATTTATCGTATTGTTTTTGTCTTGTTTCCAATTGGAAATTGGCACACACGACGTGGTTACATCTACAAACAAGATGTTATAGATATACATTGCTTTTGTTTAAATACTGTGTAGCATACAGCGTTTGAGATAGGTTAGGAATTAATGTGATATTCCGGTAACTAGCCGTTGTTGCTTGTAATTGGATATTAACGCTTTACTAAGTAGAGTGCTCACCCGTATTATATTACAGCGAGGCTTGTACTTCAACGTGTTCATGCTTTAAAATATTTCCAGGCTCTACTCGCCTAGCAAGTAGGAAGTGACACATAAGTTTGCGAATTTTTTGCTATAGATATTGACCTTAGTTGGGTTCAAATGCCTTAAGATTAGGATATGAAAAAAATATTATTACTTCGTTATTTTAAAATTGTATTTTTGGACATTTATATTCAACATTAATTTTCAAAATGTCATTATAAATATTTACATTTCTGTTACTATGATAACAAAAATTCCCAAATGTTACCTCAGGTTGGATTTAATATCCAATAAAGCCGTTGTCCCAAAGAAGGGCCCTTCAAAGTAATTGTAGCATGAAGTGCGCTCAACCGTACTAACATGCTTCCTCCGTAAAGCAGTGAGTCCAGTTTTTATATGAGGTATGGTGTTTTATGGTTGCTATAAAGTTTCTTATTAAATAGAAAATGAACTGTCTGTCTGTCTGCCTATGTTTTCATACCTAATAGTGAACTCCACGTAAGCAAGATTTTGAATAATGAAGCGTCCATCTGTTAGCCACTATCTTGTTGTATACAGACGGACGTCTTCATTATTCAATCAGTGTTGCTTACTTCTTGATTTCCAGCAATCTTATAGTTTCCCAAGTCCCTTGGCTTTTTAGACAGAGTCTTAACTATTATAAATTGTGATCCCCAACCAGTCTGTCAGTCAACAGATGCAGTACAGGTAGTTGTATCACACATCTATCTAGTATTTTAGTGGATTTCCTACCAACATCATCAATCATTCATAGTTGCATTGAAGTGCTCTGAGAAAAAGCATTAAAAAGGAAAAAAGACAGTAAATACTGTATTGGATCTTCCAATCCGTACATTCTGATAGACATCTGGATAGACAACAGCCAAAGTGGTTGCTCCAGCAATTAAGAATTAAGAAAAAAATACTATTATTATACAAAACTATACATTATGAAACTATTTAAAGCATTCATCTTAGGTACAAGTAAATTTCTACATCAACGGCTTTGATCTATGGCTTTTAGCTGCTAAATGCATTATTCAATGAATGCAAATCTCAAGTTTCTCCCTGAAAGGTACTCGGCATGCGTGCGAAACTGCGAATACATTTGTCTGAGTAGGTAACTGTTAGCTAAGTTCAATATTTTACTTGCAAATTGCTTTCTGAGAAGTCTCACAGTGGACAAAAGTACATATACTTTTATAAAAAAAATGGCTGATGACAATAAACAAAACAAATGACACTGGGTAAAGTTATTATTAAATTACAAAATTAATTATTATTAATTATTCATTATTATTATTAATTAATAATAATAGCTGACGGTAAAATGACTGAAATAACAGACCAAATCTGATCACCGCATGTGGCAGATTGCATATAGAAAAATTACGTTCTAAACTTTTGATGTTTGTTTTGTGCCTGTTCAAATTCTTTATCAGATTAGTCTGTTTGTATGTAATGTATGTATGTATACGTAAACTAAACATGCTCACCCATACCTGAGTATCTAATCTATGTAAGGCCTAAATTTCAGTTGTTAGGCAAACAATCTAACACCACACCTTACTTTTTAAATACACCTTTTTAAATTCACATTCTGTATTTATAGAATATCTGATGAGCGGTATTTATAGGAGTAAAAATTAAACAAATGGACAGTTTAGTCATCATCATCATCATTATTATATCAGCATCATATCAGCCGAAAGATGCCCACTGCTGGGTATAGGCATCCCCCAGAGATCTCCATAAAGGCCGATCCTATGCCTTCTGCAAGGACAGTTAAGTACTTTATTTTATTAAATTAGTTTGGATACATTTGGTCGTTCATTTTATTACCTTTTTCATTGATCATTATATTCGTCCTAACTGAAAATTGAATCTGTCAATACTTCGAAAGCACCTCTTCAAAGGACTTGTGAGTACTACTTGTTATTCAAACCTTGTCCACACAAGCTGTATACAGAATTGAATAGCTTGTATTTCCTGCGTGCCTAGTAACTACACACCTTTAGAATTACTTCTAAAGAGGCTGTAGGGCTATAGAACAATTTTACATCATATTGTGACGGTCACAATGGGTGTGGTGAACGATTTCCTCTTATGGTTGAACTGAAATGAGGGAAAAATGAGTTTTACAATGTTAATGTCAACAAAAGGTACGGATTGATTTCATATGGGAAAAAGCTAGTGTGTGTTTGTATAAATGGTATTACTATTAATTCTTTATTATATTCCAATGTCACAAACCATCTCGGCTCTTTCAATCCTCGTTTAGCTTATTGTAATATAATATTGCACGTGAGCCAAGTGGTGCCCGGCAGAGTAAAATAGCACCAACCCCTTACACTCGTGGGTGTCGTACAAGGCGACTCATGTTTTCGAGGCAAAAGATCTTAGAGTCTCCGTAGACTGGAAAATGAGCAGCAGCGTTTTCCCTTGTTATATTTACAACACTGCGATCTCCAACCCGCCTGCCAAGCGTGGAGATTATGGCAATAACCTTCCTTTTTGTGGGAGAGGCCTTATGTCCTGCAGTGGACTATTATGGGCTGTGATGATGAATATAATAGTCACCTATTAATGCCATATGAATAAGTATATAATTGGTAATCTTGGCGTAAACATACTTCTGCTAACCCGCGCGAGGGCCTTTGGTCCGCCTTCACCATGGTCTGGATTTGGCAGATCAGGTAATTACAGTGGAGCGACTACCGTCTGACCTCCGTGACCGTGTTAACAGGGAAACCTGACCAGAACGGATATGGTCACGCTGCCTGAATGTGCAGGTTTCATCACGATGTTTTCTCTCGCCGTAAGAGCATCGATGAGTGTTCAACTAACTCAACAAGAGTCCAGCGCTGGGGTTCCAACCCGGTACCTCGGGGTACGAGTCGGCCTATTAACGAGGTCACCTTTATCTTACAATGGTCTTCTATGGGTAATTTTCACTATCACACTATTTTTATCATCTAACTAACAAAAACTAAGGTGATCCCAGTCCCTCACATGCTCCATCATATGGACCTCATTACGATTCGACATTAATGCGCCTTCCGCCATACCCGTACGTATTGTCGACGACCCCATACAATCAAGCAAGTTAGAACCACTGGCTAACTGAAGGGATTTTGGCTCCCTGTGTGTGTTTTATCGGCTGTACAATGGGGAGTGTTCTGAGGAACTTTTCGATCTGGTGCCCGCAGCACAATCTCGCCATCGCACCACCCGCCGTGGGCTGGGTACTCATCCCAATTACGTAGACCCTCTGTTGGTCACCACGCTAAGGTTCAAAAGAACGTTTCTCCCTCGTACGATTCGTACGTGGAAAGATCGCCAGCCAGCCTGTTTGTCTGCCGAATAACATAACAAAAAGTACACAAAATTCAGTTTCATACATAAGCGCTGCCGCTGGTATCAGAACACCAATCTGAATAGCCAGTACCTACTTTAGGATTAATTAATTTTTTATCCTTTCCCACATGTTTTGTACGAGTTTAATCAATCAATCGAGACGACATATCATGTGTCTCACCATGTTTTTTAACGCTCTTTCGTCTCTGCAGTACGTCGAATCGGGAACTAATTTTTCGTCTACTCATTACGCCTTCTGTATATGTGTCCAGTGTAAAGTGGCGCCCTCGTGTATTGGCTACTCACTTTTTTCCCGCGTCTCAGGGCATTGACCCTTACGAATCCTAAACTCGGATCGCTTGGATCTTCTGCCCCTTTGTCTTCTGTTCGTTGTTAATTGCTTTTAAATTGATATTTTTCAATTATCTTTAGACCGTTTAAGGTTTTAAGGTTACTTGCGCTAGCCTTTGCCCGCGATTTCGTCTGCGCGCGCGCAGACAGCGTAGAAAACATAACCTTACAGGAAAACGTGGGAAAAATACCAAGTATACATCTATACATAGTATAAAAGTCCCTTTGTATCTAGTTTTGTAACTGTATACGCTTAGATCTTTTAAACTACGCAACAGATTTTAATGCGGTTTTCAACAATAGATAGTGTGATTCGAGAGGATGGTTTATAAGCAAGAAAAAAACGGTAGGTAGGGGTAAAGTAGGTGTACGCGAACGAAGTCGCGCCGGGCCCACTAGTACCAAATATTTTCCAAACTACTGAACCAATTTTAATCGAACAAAGCCAAGAATCATATCGATGAAACTGGCTTTAAGGATATAAAGAAAACTGCATCGAAATCGGTCCATCTGTTCGGGAACGGTGCAACAGATACACAGAGCCGCAGATACAAGCGTCAAACCTGTAACACCTGTCTTGTTTCGTAATGGTTTTCTAAACCAGTAGAACAGTATAAGCAACGATTAGAAGTATCCCATGACTTCCCCTGTTTCTAAACTGTAGGTGGATGAGAAAGAGCAAGAAAGGGAACCTATATAGGAAGAAGCTGAGATTAGCCGTTCACTTCAGACGATGATTTCATTATAATGGTTATGCCTTCCCTCCGAGTTTCTAACCTGTCTCTCCTTATCTGAATTGGTTCAAAGTGGTTTAGCCACGAAGGAGGACATAGGTACCTACTTATTTAAAAGACATTGCATTTAAATTTCTCGTGCGTTGAGTTTATACTCACCGAGTGTGTAAAGAAGACAAGCTACAGTGTCCGTGGATATTTTTAAGATAGTCCGTCCAGCTAGAACCTAGAGATCATAGAATTTTTCTGTATGTATCGACAATGCGTCGGTGGCCAAGTGGTTAAGGTATCTGACTCGTAAGTTAGAGGTACCGGGTTCGATTTCCACTGCGGCTGCGGCAATGTAGCAATGACTGTTCTGAATTATGTACATTGGTTGAATACTATCCGATGCTCTTACGGTGAGCGAAAACACCGTGATGAAACCGGCACATTCAAGTAACTGAATGTATAATCATGATGCAATCTGGTCAGGTTCCCCTGGGTCACGGAAGTCAGATGGCAGTCGCTCCACTGAAACTATCTGATCTGCCAAATCCTGGATCATGGTCAAGGCGGATCCCGGGTCCTCATGCCCGAGACCACAACCGGGACATTAACGCCAACTTTATTATATTTTTTTGATCACTAATGCGATCCCCAACACGCTTGTGAAACGTTCCATAGGTAGAATAGAACACAGCTCTTAAGAATGAGTAGGTACTAGGTACTTTGGTTCTGCCACTTGTCACTGTCAACTGAAAAGCACCTGCGAGACTACGCCCACGACTATGCCGACTAATTAAAGTGTAATAACAGCAATTTATCTATGTCAATTGCTGGTCAAACTTTACTGGGCGGTTAGAAAAAAAGACTATCTCATGTCCAAAAAAATATGTATCAGAGGAGTCTTCATTAAAAACTGTTCAAATATGTTCGTCAGGTAGGCTTCGTAAGCTGAACCCGTAGGTATGTTTGTACCGTACCCAAAAATAGTTTTTGAGATACCGCATGCGTTATAATTCTGTCAGGTTGTCTAAGAGTATAACTAGTAACAGACGTTCCATTTTAGCTGAAGACTACCAACTCTCAGTTGCACCCCTCTTTTCGTCGTTTTAAAAACGTATCAACTCTGCACGAGCAGCGTATACGCTGGCTGTCATTAACGAAATCGTCTTACCGAGTCGATAGACTTAACTCCCTCTTACACTTTGTTCGCCCAGCATTTGGACTGGCCTCTAACAACATGAACGAAATATTTCCTATAAAAAAGAGCACGACACGATGGCTGTCAGTTCTCCAGCGGTTAACCTTGATCGGTCTCAAGGCCGTCTAATCTGCCTGTAGCTATGCCGTGAGCTTTGTCGATCTAGCTACAGCCGAACGTAATGACTGGTTCTATCTGAAAGCATGTTCGTGTGGGTTTGTAGGCCTCTTTTAGACCTCGACGAAAAAAGTGGGATATTGTAAGTTTGTCGTATGTGTGGAGGTGTGTGTCTGTCTGACATCGTAGCTCCCTAACGGATGCATCGATTTGGATGCGGTTGCCTCTATTTGAAAGCCAGTTTAATCGAGATGGTTCATAGATTCGTTTCATTAAAATTGGTTTCGTAGTTTAGGAAATATTTTAGTTTGCGTATAGGTACGTGTCGCTAAACGGGATTGTTCTCAGTTTCTGTATAAACGTGTGCCTATTGATACTACGCTGCCTGGAAGAAATCGCTTTAAGCGAAAAGGCCGCCTCTTGTTTTCTCTGTTACCGTTACCGATATATACCGACTGTATCCTATATTTAAGTAATAAAATGTTCATTCATACATGGTCGGGTGTTATCCGACATTATCACACATGATTCGCCTAGGCGGTTATGTGCGTGGCGCGTATCGGTGCCCGGTGTCTCGCCGAAGTGAGCCCTCGTACGCGCTGATCGGTCTGCATGCGTCGCCCCCTACCTGGATGAGCTCGCTTAACTTCCCTTTGTCTTCCGTTAGATTTTTGACTTTTGAAAAGAGATTAATTAACGTAATCCTAATTCAATAAATACTTTTTCATTTCATTTTCATTTTTCTGGCGGTTAGGTTATTGGTTTTAATGTGAATAAAAATAATGTTTAGATTTTACCGTTCTCCCTCTTAATACGACTTGGTATGATACGGAATCGGTGGAATCGCGTGACAATAATAGATAGATCTCATTATCAAATAATGTATTCATTTATCATTAGTAATAACCATTAACCTCCTTTTGCCTATACCTAAGATATGTACGTAAGATATAAGTAAATTTATTGATTCAGTTTAAGTATGTTTATCGTCTAATACTATGACCTACTAATCGTTTGTCATTAATTTATACCTTAGTAATAATAGCAATATTAGTTTTGACTATATATATTGTAAAAGTAATTATTTGCTAACCAATTTAAATATTATCCATACTTAACTAGTGGACCAGGCGCGACTTCGTTCACGTGGCGTCCTACCCCTACCCATCCTTTTTTTTTCTTGCGCACAAACCTTCCTCGTGAATCACTCTGTCTATTGCTGGAAACCGCATTAAAATCCGTTGCGTAGTTTAAAAGATCTAAGCGTACATAGATACCACCAACGGAAAGGGACTTTGTTTCATACTATGTAAGGATAATACAAATATACCTATGATGTAACTAGATTAAGTTTTTGTAGATAAATAAATAGGTAGGTAGTTATGGCGGGATTACCATCTGACCTCCGTGACCCTGTTAACAGGGACTTGACCAGATCAGATCATGGTTACACATTCAGTCGCCTGAATGTCCAAGTACAACGTTTGCGATCGAGTCTTTCTTTGTGTTTGTTATGCCCGCCCGATTTTACTAAACATAGGAATCGCCTAAATCCGATATCCAGATACTTAGGAATAGCGTAAGACGGTAATACTTTTCATCAACCGCTAGGAAAAAACAATCACCGTTAGGCAACACTTGAAAGCTAGGAAGTAGATAGGGCGGTGCTTAGTCCCTAGGCATCGCCATAGGTATTTATCTTAGATAGAAAGATAGATGAAAAATAATCCGAATTGTTGTTATCAGAAGGACTTATTATTAAGTTGTTGGCTCATGAGAGTAGCCGACTCCAGCTGAAAACTAACGTCAAAGCTTCGGCCGTGGCTGGAAGCTGCCACAGCTGGCAACAATATGCTGAAGGAACCGTTTGGTCATTTTATTACATAGGTGGTTTAATCCTTAAATCAAATCTCTATTTAAATGACTTACTCTGTCGGTGACAACATGGCGATAAATATGCAACTAAAATTCTGCGGTGAAGATCGGAGGCCGGGCATTTTGATCGTGACTGTATTTGTTATTCCAAATTCCTTAGATCCGATTAATCTATGACATATATCATATTGTTTTGGTTTAGTCATTCCCGTGTCGATCAGTTTGAAAGCTAGCTGCGTTTATAGTTAATAAATTAAGTTCGCGCATCGCGCAAAGACTATAGTTTGGATTTTGATTCGGTTTTGATAGTTAGGTAGGGTACAATCTAAGCCATCTAATTCGGGTAGGTACAACTAGAGAATCAGCTTGACGAAAGACGAAGTCGCCAGCAAAAGCTAGTAACCTGTATTACTGCCAAATTTCATCGAAATTTGTTCAGTAATTTTTGCGTGAAGGTCCTTACTTTAAGTGGTTTTTTAGGTTTATTCATCCACATGGTTTATTTAAACTATTCATCCTTAATGTCACTGGGAAGTAGGATTGGTATGAGTCACTTTACTGCGCTGTCAGAAAAGACATTTACGCAGGTACTTGTTACGAAACAGTTAATGTTACGTAGAATACGGAGACAAGGGGCGGCCTATTTCTGTTTTGTACCCATCGACAATGCCACACCCAAAATGACCAAATAGCCTGCCCAGAAGTGTCAGGTAGGGCAATAGATCATATTTTCAGCTTTAAGTCCACCTTTGTATTTTGCGCATAAAGTGAAAAAAAAAATGACGAGGAAATGTCATCTTGGTAATGTCCAACTATTACCGAAACAGGTAACATAATAAAAGGCCTATGCCATGCCATGCTTTGTTGAGGACAATGTCTACGGCGTACGTCTAAGCTCTAAGGAATGCGTTGCCTGAGAGTACTTGCAGTAATAATATTCCCCGAACAGTCTAATGTCAGTCCGTTGTAATATTTTCTTTTTTTCCTAATGTAGGCTTCTTTCAATGACGACCTGAGAGGTTTAGTTGGTTAACATGCCGGTCGCCACGCCGGTCCTGGGTTCGATTCCCGGCCGAGCTGAAATTGAAATGATGTACCTATTTTAATTTCTGTTACGGGTACAATATAAGTAGTTTATCACTTACTAGTGGACCCGGCGCGACTTCGTACGCGTACACCTATTTTACCCTTACCTACCCTTTTTTTCTTACTTAAAAACCTTCCTCTTGAATCACTCTATCTATTAAAAAAACCGCATCAAAATCCGTTGCGTAGTTTCAAAGATTTAAGCATACAAAGGGACATAGGGACAGAGAAAGCGACTTTGTTTTATACTATGTAGTGATGTACCCATAAAACAAGCTTTGCTTATTTTAGGGCTAGATGGTGCTGTGTGAATTTGTCCAAGCATATTTATTTATTTATTTATTTATTCAAGGCCAGAGTGAATAGGCGCGCAATAGGTGATCACAATTCCTGGCTACCAACCGCATCCAAATATTGATAGCTTTTGAACATGCTTGTTTTATAACCGAACAGTGTGATCTGGCTGGCTAGCACAAGATGCTTTCGCGCGCGATAAGCGATAAAAAGCGCGACATAGATATTGCTAGCTCTTTCATCTTAGTATTGAGAGAAGGAAACAGACGCTCTCTCGCGGCGCGAGCGTTGTCGCGGTTACAAAGGTGCTAGGGCCTCTGGTACACTTTCAAGGCCAGAGTGGATAGGCACGCAAATGGTAATAAATATTCTTGTTATTATTCTTAAAGGCTGTTAACCGTTCCTTAATTTTGATAGTTTATGAACATCCTTGCTTTATACTGTATGATCTGGGACAATTTCAAGGCCAAAGTAAAGCAATTTGTGATTAAAATTCCTGACTGTTAACCGTTCCTGAATTTTGATAAATTTTAAACATGTTTACGTGCTGTAGACATGTTTCTGCGAACCTCCGTTTAATTATCGTTTAGTGGGTCCAAAACATTACTTTGGTTTTACCTAGACGATAGTTTCTTAGATAATTGAGAGATGTTCAGAGAGATTTTGAAGATTTTCTTTTGCTAGCTAGATAAGTCAAATAAATACATATTAATATGAATGTAAAGTAAGGTACGAAACCGGTGAGAAGAATTTAGTCCATAATGTATGAACTTCGTCAAATCTTGAAAAAAGTGAAATAGACATGCGTCCTAAGACAATGAAGAAAACGTACACGAATTCATCAACCTTATTTAACAGGAGTGTTTCCCGAGCGTTAGTTGATCATATTTTTAATATTACGCCATCAAAGCCAATGAAATTTTGTATACGTGATCCAGAAACCACTATCTGTGCTTGTGGTTTGTCAGATTTTCGTTCAAAATGTTGTTTATTACGTCGGTGATTAAAAAGAAACACGAGTTGTTGTAAGACGATTAACTGCCTGCGGGATTCTTTTATTGGCTACAGCAATACGGATAACGAAGAAAGACTATTATAACTCTTTATTGCACAAAAGACATTAGAAACATAGTCACAATACAAAGTACAAAGGCGAGCTTATCCCTAAAAGAGATATCTTCCAGCCAACCTCACAATCCGTGAAGAGACCATAATGTCGGGGTGTAATATACGACGTGCAATTGAAATTTTAATTGAAGTAATATGTGTAATATATTTATATCTACAAACATTTAAATACATATAATACAAGATAAAATAAATACTTATAAATATAATATACATACATATACTATAATATCAGGTAAGTAAAGAAAGATAGTGCTCTTTTAATCGATTTTTAAATGATGACGCAGATGGTGCGTCACCTATAGAAGATGGCAGATCATTCCACATTCGCGTGAACAGAAAATGACTTGAAAAAGAAATGCTATGAGTGAGATAAAAAGTAAAGATACTGACTAATCATCTCCCGTGCTTTAGTGAGAGTAGATAATTGGGGCCCTCATAGAACCTTCGAAGGTTTACAGAGATAGAATAGATAGTGTAGTTGCTATGCCGATTATAGTGTTTGAATGATGTGTGGACTTTATTTTGAAATACACCCGTATTGAATTGTCGAAAATATTCAAACATGTGGCTTAGCACCACGTGCGTTATGGCTGCTGTGTTTAAGCGTGGAGATTATCTGGATTATGGGCAAGGCAGACCCCGGGCCCTCGTGCGCGAGAGCACAACCGGGACGTTAACGCCAAAGATGTCTGCTAAAGCGTGTACTTACGTACACGCAGTGTACAGTGTCTTGTTAAAGAAAGCCCATAGGCGGCGGTGACCACTTTCCATCAGGCTTGCAGGCCCTGCTTGCTTGTTTCTCTACCGATGGATATGAAAAAGGTGCACATTTTAAGTGCGATTCGCGAGTTTTTTCGTTCGCACAATTTACGGTTTCATCTATACATAGTATAAATCAAAATTGCTTCCCGCCGTCTTTACCTATGTATGCTTAGATCTTTAAACTACGTATCGTATTTCAATGTGATTTGCAACAATATAATAGAGTGATTCAAGAGGAAAGTTTATAAGCAAGAAAAAAAGGGTAGGTAGGGGTGAAGGTATACGCGAACGACTAGTACTTAGTACAAAACAAAGTCCTTCCCGCCGTCTGTATCTATGTACGATTAGATCTTTTAAACAACGCAACGGATTTCAAAGCGGCTTTCAACAATAAAGTAAGTTAAAAGGTTTATGAGCAAGAAAAAACGGATAGTTAGGGTAGAGAAGTAAGTTAGGGCCAGGTTCACTAGTATTATTAAAAGAAAACGCCGGTTTTACATATGACGACGCAGAACGACTTGGCCTGCCTGGCATCAACCTTTGGCCTGCCCGTGCGCATGTTAGAAACTCCATATCCACCAATATAATAGCTATTAGGTGCCTGCATATATCTATATTATCTTTGCAAGCAGTAAACCCTAAGTGGGTCGCACAGCCACAGAACCTAACCTGGCAGCTTTCTAATCAGTGTTTATGGATCCGGCCGTAGCTTTACCTCCTTTTCTACCGCTATGCGTCCAATAGTGTTAACTTACACTACAGAGCGAGTATTCCGTATTCCAACCAGGTTTCTTTAGTTATCGGCATTTCGATAAGGCACGAAATCTGTAGTTCTAAATTCCTTGGCGATGAATAATATGAATCTGATGAATAAATAAATGATAAATGATGATGTGGACCGATGGCGTAGTGCTGTGTTAATTTTCGAATGTTCGTGATTCGTAACTACAACTGTAGTTAGTTAGTTTTTTTTTATTCTTCTCAGTGACAAACTAGCAGACAGTCCGCCTGATGGTAAGTGGTAACTGTCGCCCATAACATCTACATCATGTTTTACACACATCGGGTTAGTTATCACGGTTAGTGAGTCTGAAAACCTATATTATAATTTGAAAAATAAAATTATTACTAGTTCACGTGACGGTTCACGGGGCCCTAAACTGGTCAACCAGTGTCCGGGTCTCCAGCGGAAATTGTCGTATAATCCTCGGCAGTCTTATGACTGTTTTCACCATTTTAGGAATCGCCTTAGTTCCATCTTAATTGGTTTTTAGCCAATTAGCATGGTCCAAATGGATAAAATGAGATAAAAAAGAACTTAGGCGATTCCTAAGTTTAATGAAAACGGCAATTATTAATTATAACCCTTCCCACTGATTATTATATTATTATTAACTCTCTTTATTGCACAAAACACATTAGAAACATAGTCATTAATTATAACCCTTCCCACTGATTATTATATTATTATTAACTCTCTTTATTGCACAAAACACATTAGAAACATAGTCATTAATTATAACCCTTCCCACTGATTATTATATTATTATTAACTCTCTTTATTGCACAAAACACATTAGAAACATAGTCATTAATTATAACCCTTCCCACTGATTATTATATTATTATTAACTCTCTTTATTGCACAAAACACATTAGAAACATAGTCATTAATTATAACCCTTCCCACTGATTATTATATTATTATTAACTCTCTTTATTGCACAAAACACATTAGAAACATAGTCATTAATTATAACCCTTCCCACTGATTATTATATTATTATTAACTCTCTTTATTGCACAAAACACATTAGAAACATAGTCATTAATTATAACCCTTCCCACTGATTATTATATTATTATTAACTCTCTTTATTGCACAAAACACATTAGAAACATAGTCATTAATTATAACCCTTCCCACTGATTATTATATTATTATTAACTCTCTTTATTGCACAAAACACATTAGAAACATAGTCATTAATTATAACCCTTCCCACTGATTATTATATTATTATTAACTCTCTTTATTGCACAAAACACATTAGAAACATAGTCACAATACAAAGTACAAAGGCGAGCTTATCCCTAAAAGAGATCTTTTCCAGCCAACCTCACAATCCGTGAAGACGATTATATTATAGCAAGAACCATCTCGATAAATCTGGTTTTCGAATTGAGGAAATCGCATCGAAAACGGTACACCCGTTCGGGATTTACGATATCATAGACACATAGATACCTCAAATCGGGTCTTACTCTACTTTAGACTCTTACGACTCAAAACGTTATGCCGCAGACAGACACCTTAATAATCATACTCTACTTTAGACTGTAAACTTAAGCGTCAAAATGTAAATGGTTAAATAATACAATAAACACTGCGTCGAAATATCGAAGTAAAAACAATACTAACCGTGGTAACAAACCCGATAACATGTGTAGTGAAAGTGTAATATAATACACATTCCACTGTAACCCAACAACCACTAAAATATACAAACAAGCATAATTCAACTATAATGAGTGTTTATTTAGAAAACACTTCCATCTTCAAGAGGCATCAGTGTCTAGCGTTATTTCGGGATCGCTACTCATGTTTTCATAGCGCTAATGTTCAGTTAGAGCCCTTGGTGTGAGGCGACCTTTACATTGGGGCAGTGGTCCAAGTTAGAAGCGGTTCTCTAGTTAGTGTGCGTGTAGTTTAGCAACTGTTTTTGTAGGCTTTCGAACGGGCACGTGTAAATGTTATGCGTAATGAATTTCCTTATCTCACCTCATAGGAAGTCAGTCGTAAACCGCTTTGACTCGTACTTTCTAATGTGCGTGTTTATGGAATGGAACGATTTGTCTGCTATTGTGTTTACCGAACAGTACCTACAATCTGGACTCCTTCAAGGCTCTAACCTGAATAGGCGGTTTCTAGACAAGCATATTCCATCATCGACAGAAACGTCACTTACCTGCTTTTTTAGCTTAAACTAGTAACAGACTCTCCGATTTGGCTGGAATCAACCACCCGTCAGTTGCAGTTGATACTAATCCTTATTTAGTATAGAATAAAGTCGCTTTTGGTCACGGACGACGTGTTCGGACGTCCGACCAAGGACGGCTCGCCAGCGCATCCGAATTAATCCAAAAGCGACTTTATTTTGTACAATGTAAAGATTAGTATTGACTACCACTGACACTTGGTCAGCTCCACCCAAAACGGAACGCCGATCACTTGTTTTAATAAACCCAAATAAAAAACCGCTGACTTGCCCCAAGCACAACCGCGCTCTCTGATATGAGTTGTTGACGCCGGGTCGTTCACCCCGCGGCCTCATCAGTACCTTCACTATACTATAGTTGCGTTGGATCTTGCGCGGGCGCAGGTGTGACTGCCTTTTGTTGTTTAGGTTTGTACAGTTTGTTAGATCTGATTTTGGGGTATTCATGTTTAGGGTCTATTCTTTTTACTAAGCTTTTATTGTAACAGAGTTTGGTTTAAATTTGAACGTAAAATGGATGAATGTGGAGGAGGCAGAGGTGTGTGAGGATCGTAGCTTGCTATAGTCTCCGCCTATCCTCATGAGATACGGGCATGAGTGTGTATGTATGTAAAATAAATGACCTAACCTAACCGACATACGTCGGAACTCGGGAATGTCGGAACACCTCAACAAAATATATTTATAAGTACTTAAATATTTCCGCAAAGTACTAAACCGATTTTAATGAAACAAAGCTATGAACTATATCGATTAAAGTTGTTATCAAATAAAGGAAACTGCCTCGAAACCCTGGGTCTCCGATGCACACAAACATGGAAACAAACTGAATAATTTATTATTATTATTATTATTATTCCTGAACAGACAGGCAGTTGGAACAACTGATATGTCTGTATCTCATTATCCTCAACCCATTGACATTCTCAATTAATTAATTTTGGTTTTCTTGTAATGTTCATCCAATCGATTTGATTCGATTTGACACCAATTTTGTTTTGAACGCAAGGTGTTCCAATGAACAATACCGGGGCAGATTTCGCGCCATGATCAATCATCATCATCATGACCTCAACATAGCTTTGAATGTGGTCTTAGAGTTTAGATTCTTCTTTGAATGTCAGACTCTCCATCAGTTAGTTAGAGTGGTCATAAGCTGTGTGAATGCGGGATCGTTCACCCGCGTCTATTAATGTACTCGTCATAGAGCTACGCAGATATTAGACAGCGTACTGTCTCTAAGGGAAGACTGTAACGTTTTATCTTGAATAGCAGCCGCACGGGTACCACTACGGGTACACGGGTATATAGCCTATGTCACCCGGGGACAGTGTAGCTTCCCAACGGTGAAAGAATTTTTGAAATCGGTCCAGTAGTTTCGAAGCCTATTCAATACAAACAAACAAACAAAAAATCAAACCTTTCCTCTTTATAATATTAGTATAGATAAACATTCGTAAGCGAGATGTACCGCGTTCGATCCCCAGTTATGTACCGACATTAGTGGAACACTAACCGATGCTCTTACACGATGCGCTCTTGTAAGCAAGGTTAAGGATGTCAGACAGAAGTCGCTCCACAGTAATCACCTGCTCTGTCAAATCCTGGATCATGGTCAAGGCGGATGCCGGGCCCTCGCACGCGTGATAACAACCGGGATATTGACGCCGAGATTATTATTATTTATTATTGAAGCCAAAGAGATTGAAACATACTTTATCTACTCAGCTGGGCACCAGAGTCACCACACAGCAAAATGAGATTTCATGTTGTGTTCGGCAGTAGTATATAGAGCAATATTAAAATTTTATTTAGAAAAACAACTAAACTAAATACTAAATATGTACATATTTATAAAAAGAAAAAAATAATTATAAAAATTTGGCTTCTGTGTGGAAGCTTATTTAAGATGCTGGCAGCATTACCTCTCTGAATAGCAATGCTTATTCTTAAGTCACCTGTGGTGTCGACCAATTTCTTAGAAAGTTCCCTGTACAAAGAGAGCGCCCAGGGCCCCACGGACCCAGGGTCTCGACACCAAATGCAATTGGTGCAAGGAAATTTTCGATTCGTGTGAACTGTGATCTCTTCTGCACTCTCATTGGTCTATGGTCGACTCATTACACTGTCTGTGATTACAAGATGGTCCCAGTAATTTTGTACTGCTTTTTTTCTTACCAAATAACTGAGACAGCCGTTATTTGAAAAGGTTCACTTCTTTTTAAAACTTTTTTGTTTAATTGATCACGTTTGCTGTCTTGTTGGACAAGGTAGGTATGATCTGTTTAAACTGACTTATTTGGTGAACAAACAATGCCCAAAATCACGTTTAGCCGTATCTATCACGCTACGTATATTGTGTATAGATGTCGAGAATTACATAAGAAGCACATAGAATATGAATTTCAACGAATACTGCTGCACATTATCCATTTAAATACATAATTTCCTTAACCAAATAAGACAAGTCAGTTTGGACAGATTATAGGTGGTAGGTGGTCCTTTTTGACGATTGAAAGAGATATTTAATGTCCTAGTCCTTACGGTGAGGAAAAACATCGTGATGAAACCTGCATATTCAGGCGACTGGATGTGTAACCATGATCCAATCTGGTCAGGTTTCCCTGGTAGCAGGGTCATGGAGGTCAGATGGCAGTCGCTCCACTGTAATTACCTGACCTGCCGAATCCTGGATCATGGCAAAGGCGGACCCCGGGCCCTCGTGCGCGAGAGCACAACCGGGACATTAACGCCAAGATGATGATTTAATGTCCTAATCAATAAATAAATTTAGAATTTTGAAATTTTGTATTTTAGAATTTGTTTGTTGTATTGCTTGCCATTTAAGGTCACGTGAAACCTACCTATTTATAAAAGTACTAGTAAACCCGGCGCGACTTACTTTTCCCCTACCTATCCCTTTTTTCTTGCTTATAATCCTTCCTTTTGAATCACTCTATCTATTGGTGGAAACCGCATTAAAATCCGTTGCGTAGTTTAAGAGATCTAAGTGTACTTAGATAATAAATAATCGTGGACAAATTCACACAGCGCCATCTAGTCCCAAACTAAGCAAAGCTTGTACTATGGGTGCTAGATAACTGATATACTACTTAAATACTTTTTTTAAATAAGTACTATTATACATAGAACACCCAGACCCGTAACAGTAATTAAAATTCATCATTTCAATTTCTGCCCGGCCGGGAATCGAACCCGGGACCTCTTGCGTGGCAGACCCGGCATGAGGACCATTGTACCACTCAGGTCGTCAGATACACTTGGATACATACAGACTTTGTTTAAACTATGTATAGATTTTTTTGTCTATTAGACTAGATATTTCACTCTTGCTGTGAACAATTTTTAAACAGGGTCCAGTGTTGGGACATCGTTGCCCGAATAATATTTAAGAACTAGTCTCTGGGTCCCAAGCAAGACCTTGGTCCCCTCGTCTAACAACTGTATTAGGTTAGGACTTAGGAGGCATACTCGTATCTAACAAGTGGCAAGCTCGTTGCGGTGCTGAATGTCGACCTGAATCAATGTACGAAGCGGTCACCCATGCAATTACCGGACGTTATGACCATTGCTTAGCCGTTGTTATCGGTCTTTTTTTTTTTTTTTATGTCGTACGGTAGGCAAACAGGCAAGCGGGCCACCTGATGGAAAGTGGTCACCACTGCCTATAGACATTAGCAACACCAAGAGTATCGCTAATGCGTTGCCCACCTCTATAACACGTTGCTCTGGCAGCAAAAAGCAAATGCCACTCCTCTGCCAAAGCCACGGTTCCCCAAATCCCCACCCCATGGAGCACTGGAAACCTTACTCACCGGCAGAAACACGATACTATTTAAAAGAGTATTATTTAGCTGAGATGTTCTGTAAGGTGGAGGTACTTCCCCAGTCGGGCGGCTCCAATTCGAACGAGATACCCCGCTATGCCCTACCTCTCTTAAAAAATCTGCAACTGGTCTTGCAAGCACGCTGCCAGACCAGTGCCGCTTTTATCAAGATTACAGTGTCGGCCAGCCCGCACAAGGCCAACATGGTGGTCAAATTACTTCTTATTATGTCCACCATTAGACAACCTTTTGTCACATTATTGTCGACTTACGACAGTTTGTTAACAATACTTAATTTCATTTCTTTCTTTACAGAAAACATGAGTCAAAAGGCGACGCGTAAAAGCAGCGGCGTCCCAGAGGATAAAGAAAAAGAAAAGGTAAAAATTAATGTGAAAAGGAAAGGGAATCTACCTGGAACACCTGATGTAGAACCATAATAGACTAGCAAAATTATTAGAAATAATGGAAAGGCGCCGAATGGATTTTGATAGGGCTTTCACGGTTTGGTAGTTTGGGGGTAAAACTTGTCCCGCTAAAAGGAATGTATCCTATATCAATAACATTATCTAATGCCTAAATTATGAAATATTGTTTTGACATATTACCCATGTAATGCAATTTATGGGTCAATCGGCCTGAAATAAAAATATACTATATTTTTTGAAATCTTGGCACGCAATAAACGAATTAAATTGTATTGTATTTCATCTAATTCGGTTTGATAGAACCAGAGATAGTTTTCATACATTAGGGAGGGAGGTCATTTAAAATGGTTGCTCGGGAAAAAGATAACCTGCCCTAAAACATTTTCCACGCGGATAAAATTGCGGGCAAAAGCTAGTAAATAATATAATTTATTTTAAATCATGAAGATGGCAAACAAGCTTATTGCCTACCTGATGGTAAGCAGTAACCGCAGCCTATGGACGTTGCAATACCAGGGTCATCACTCACGTGCTACCGACCCCGTAAAAACCTTTTCACCACTTTTCTTGAAGTACTCCATGTAGTACTCTTCAGCAAAGCAATTTCTACCAATCGCAGCAGAGCTCTGTTGCTGCATGGCTGTCTGCTCGTATGTCACTGAGCATGCTTAACAAAGTGTATCTTTCTGTCTAATGTTTATTACACATTCCTAAATTCAGTGACTGAATTCAGAAACAAAAAGCGTGAGAGCAAATCAAAGTGGATTGTGTTGCTCATAGAATAAGGTCCATTTTTGTATCTCGGATATTTGAAAAGCGGAGCGACGCGTGACTTAATATAAGTGATAAAAAAATGGACCTTATTCTATGAGCAATACATTCCACGTTGATTTGTTCTCACGCTTTTTGTTTCTGAATTCAGTCACTGAATTTAAGTAATAGGCGCATTAGGGATCTTTCAGACAGAGCCGTCACGCGGTAAGGCGTTCCGCGTTCTCGTTCTGTATTCCAATTTGTTCTGGTTGACCGATGCGGTCAGACCGCCTGCTGTGTATGTGTCTTATGTAACGAACACCTGACCGCATGCCCGCTCTCTATCTAAATGCTCCCTAAACGAAACAATCTCTTCCCTTAAACTTCTGCACTGTGACATTCTAACATTATTGTATACTGTCGGTACCCACATCAATTTTAAATTATTATTTGTCGATACCTACATATAAATTGTAAACAAAATAAAAAATCATTGCCTGAAGGTGAGAACTTCGAAACCGGTTGCAATTCAATAAAACTTGTATAACAAATTGGAACCAGTGTACAAAAAGTGATTTAATTCATAATCTCTTCCCGCTTTCTCAACAGCGACAAGCGGAAAGCCCAGTGAAGGATATGAAAAAGAAAATGGCCGCCAATGCTGAGAAAGAGAAGGCAGCCGAAAAGGTCGCCGAGAAGCCCTCGAAGTCCACAGATAAGCCAGCAGAGAAATCAGAGAAAGCGCCAGAAAAAAAGCCAGAGAAGAACGGGGCGGTAGCAGAGAAGAGCGATAAGAAGACGGAGAGTAAACCTGCTGAGAAGAAGGAAGACAAGAAAGACGCTCAGGATAAGAAGGATGATGCTAAAGCGGAGAAGAGTGGAAAGGTAAATATACTTCAGTCTATAGAAAATTTGTGTTCTCTGCCCCTTTATTGGTCTAATGTCTTAATCCTTCGACAAAACCAGAGCAGATAGATGTTAAAACACCGAATATTTTATGAAGATTATCTTAAAATGTAACACTATCTAATGAGGAGTTTTCCAGTAGGTATTGTCAGTTGGTTTCAAAAAGCATCAATAGATGGCGTTCCTACAATTTTGGTAATCTTTTTTTAATCTGCACGATGGTGGCAGTGATTTCATGCAGCCAACTAATACTAAACTTAAATATAATGTTTATTAATATAAACATAACTGTTAAAGGTTGAATGAACTGTACAAAGAAATATTTATATAAGTTGGCATTCTGTTCCATTATTATAACAACCTCTAAAATGGTTGAAAACTATTGATAAATACAATATTATCCAATCCAATGTACCCAATGTGTTTATATCCTCTTTGCTTAGAACCCATTTCAAGCGATTATCAATTACCAAAATTGTCGGGGCGCCATCTAGTGAGTGGTTAAGAATGCTTTAGATACCTATTGGAAAACTGCTCATTCTGTAGACAGTATTCTAATCATTATGAGCTAGTATGAAATAAAACCCCCCATGTCTCTATCGTCAGTAGTGTTGTTTTTTAAATATAACAAAGTAACACACAAGCCCACGGATCACCTATGCAAAGCTGTGACTGTCGTCCATAACATCTATTCATTCATATATTTCATCACATCTTGTCTTCCAAACAAGTTTGTTTGCGCTTGGTGGCTGTAAAACAGATAAATCTCTGGTACCCACCCATCCTTACGGATTCCTCAGGCATAACAAAGTCTTGCTTCCACTACGTTGCGGGCGACATTAGATGCTGTCTGATTCTGCCGAGCATTGTCAGACATGGTTCAGCTCTGCCTAACGGACAATGTCAGCGTGTGGTGGTGTGACCTTTTGCCTTCCACCTTTCTTTTTCCTGTTATTCGTTTCATACTCAATAATGTTTGAATTTTACTCTAAATATAATCTTGGCGTTAGTGTCTGGGGTCCGCCAAATTTTACTCTAATATGCCCATGCTATTATCTGACGAAGTATTCTGTTCCACCAGGGCGACAAAGACGCGAAGAGCGCGCCAGCGCCCCAACCCAAACCCCAACAGAACGGCTCGAAAGCCCATAACGGCGTCACCGACGTCACTCTATCCGGCCGAGCCGAGCCGAGCCGAACAGAGCCGAACGGCACGGTGAGTGACGAGGACGGCGATACGCTGGCCATAGACTCCGAGCCGGAGCAAGAGCAGGACGACCTGTTTCCGGAGCTTGCTTACGATGACGCCAGCGATGTGGAGTTGGATGCGACGGACGCGCCAAGCCGCAGCCTCACGAGGCGTTCGCAGGTACCGCAGTCTTCGTAATGCGGTGCTGTATTTTTGGGCGGTACATTAGGATATGATGTTGGCTGAAGATGCTAAGTTTGTCGGGTGATCGTATTTACCACAGTCTTCGTAATACTGTGCTGTCTTTGTGTGCGGTAGATTGGGATGTGTAGGTGGGAGGGAGATGCTAAGTTTATCGGGCGATCGCAGGTACCGCAGCCTTCGTAATGCGGTGCTGTATTTTTTGGCGGTAGATTGGGACGTGATGTTGGGTGTAGGTGGGAGGTAGATGCTAAGTTTATCGGGAGATCGCAGGTACCGCAGTCTTCGTAGTGCGGTGCTGTATTTTTGGGCGGTAGATTGAGATGTGATGTTGGGTTTGTGTAGGTGGGAGGGAGATGCTAAGTTCATCGGGAGATCGCAGGTACCGAAGGAGATCAAGCGATCGCAGGTACCGCAGTCTTCGTAATGCGGTGCCGTCTTTGCGGGGTGGTAGTGTATTGGTGATGTTAGGTGTGTAGGTAGGAGGTAGATGCTAAGTTTATCGGGCGATCGCAGGTACCGCAGCCTTCGTAATGCGGTGTTGTATTTTTGGGCGGTAGATGGAGATGTGATGTTGGGCGTATGTAGGTGGGAGGGGAATGCTAAGTTCATCGGGCGATCGGAGCAACCGCAATCTTCGTAATGCGGTGCTGAATTTTTGGGCGGTAGATTGAGATGTGATGTTGGGTGTGTGTAGGTGGGAGGGAGATGCTAAGTTCATCTGGCGGTTGCAGGCACCGCAATCTTAGTAATGCGGTGCTGTCTGTGCGGGGTGGTAAAGTTTAATGGTGATGTTATGTGTAGGTAGGGCGGGAAAATGGGTATGTAAATCCAAATCGGTATATAAGCAGGGCTCCATGATTCATATTATCTCAAATTATTAATGAGCAGTGAAATGTCACGTAAGCATGAATCTAAGAAAGATGTAGGAATGTTGAGCACGACTAGTTATTACTCGGATCCAGATCGACAATTAATGTAACCGGGATAGTAAAGTTTTCGTTTTCCTGTTTGTTTGTTTCAAGGATTTATTGCGGTTATAAACAATAGTTATAATTGTTTATTTATTACAGCTACAGTTTATGTTTTCATATTGTGAGGTTATGTTTGTTGTGTTTTTCGGGTAAGGTTTTAACAGGATACATGGTTGTGCATGAGTTTCATTAAGGTGATAGACATTAAACGGACCATTTAATTTGAATAAACAATAATACTGTTCTTATTTTGAAAATTAACAGTATATAAAGTTCACATCATGACTCACTTATAAAAATGACTGGTGATTATACATATTAGGTGCTAGGTACTCAGATAAGGCGGTGTCCCCACTGACAGGTGGCTCGCTTAGCGCCCTAGAGTCTAGTTAGTCGCCTAGCGGATAGCGAGTAGCGAAGACGGACCACTAGACGAGGTTGTTAGAGGTCGGGAACACTAGCTTTCCTACTCCTACTTGTTGCTTCTTAATTCAATTTGTTGCGGGTCCCAAGACGGTATTAGCAGGTCCTCGGAGTGTCAAAACTAGGGACCTGTGTGTGGTGGCCGCTGTAGATCCTGGCAACACAGGAGTTGCAATGAGTGGTGAGGCAAAGCCCTCAAAAGAAAAGCGCGACTTCAAACATTTTTTTATTGTAGTTTTCCTTCGATACTCGCTGGCTAGGCGACTACCTAGCTTGTCTACCTCTAGGCGCTAAGCAAGCCACCTGTCCATACGTAATCACTAATGTTATCAGGCCCAGGGTCATCATCATCGTCCCATACAACCCACATCATATAACCCCTCTTCTAAGCTATACATAAAACATCTTGGCGTTAATCTCCCGGTTGTGCTCGCGCGCAAGCGTCCAATCCGCCTTGACCATGATCCAGGATATGGTATCTACTACTGTAATCAGCCTAGCGTTAATATCCCGGTTGTGCTCTCGCGCGGGACCCGGGGTCCGCCTTGACCCTGATCCAGGATTTTCCCTCATCTGCTACTAAAATAATTTTGCCGCAAAGTCCTGGTAGTGCTCTCGCGAGGGCCCGGGATCCGCCTTGACCCTGATCCAGGATTTGGCCTCATCTACTACTGAAATCATCTTGGCGTTAATGTCGCAATTGTACTTTCGGTGTGTCCGGGATCCGCCTTGACCATGATCCAGGATTTGGCCTCTTCTGCTGCTATTGTAACATAATACTAACCGCAGGTCAAGCCGACCCGCACGCCCGAGACGCCGCGGCCGGGATCCGATAAGCAGGATGCTTTGGAAGTGAGTTCATAACCCTCTGCTTTGTTCCTTTCCATCACATTGGTGTTGGCATGGTATTAGGTACTTGAGCGTAGAATTCTGACCCTTAAACCCCTTAAAATGCCTTATATTCACGCCCATTTTCGCCTAATTTATACGACCCTTTCCCGCCTTTTATCTCACGACCTATATTAGAAATAAAAATGTGTATCGTCACGGGGTCCTAAACTGTTCCACCAGTCTCCGGGTCCCCAGCGGAAGACTTTGGTCGTTCTATATTATCACCCCTATATACCTTATATTATGACCCCTTCCCACCTTATGTTATGACCCCTTCCCACCTTATATTATGACCCCTTCCCACCTTATGTTATGACTCCTTCCTACCTTATGTGATGTCCCCTTCCCACCTTATGTTATGTCCCCTTCCCACCTTATGTTATGTCCCCTTCCCACCTTATGTTATGACCCCTTCCCACCTTATATTATGACCCCTTCCCACCTTATGTTATGTCCCCTTCCCACCTTATGTTATGACCCCTTCCCACCTTATGTTATGTCCCCTTCCCACCTTATATTATGACCCCTTCCCACCTTATGTTATGTCCCCTTCCCACCTTATGTTATGACCCCTTCCCACCTTATGTTATGTCCCCTTCCCACCTTATGTTATGACCCCTTCCCACCTTATATTATGACCCCTTCCCACCTTATGTTATGTCCCCTTCCCACCTTATGTTATGACTCCTTCCTACCTTATGTGATGTCCCCTTCCCACCTTATGTTATGTCCCCTTCCCACCTTATGTTATGTCCCCTTCCCACCTTATGTTATGTCCCCTTCCTACCTTATGTTATGTCCCCTTCCCACCTTATGTTATGCCCCCTTCCCACCTTATGTTATGACCCCTTCCCACCTTATATTATGACCCCTTCCCACCTTATGTTATGACCCCTTCCCGCCTTACATTATGACTCCTTCTCGCTTTATATTGTCGCCCCTTCACGCCTTACATTATGACCACCTTCTTACCTAATACTATCACCACTTCCTGCCTTATATTGCCACCCCTTCCAGCCTTATATTGCCTCCCCTTCTTGCCACATATTCTCACCCCACTGCCTTATACTCCCACCCCTTCCCGCCTTACGTTCTCCCCCCTTCCCGCTTCATATTCTCACCCCTTCCTGCCGTATATTGTCACCCCTTCCTGCCTTATACTCTCACCCTTCCTGCCTTATACTCTCACCCTTCCTGCCTTATACTCTCACCCCTTCCCGCCTTACATTCTCCCCCTTCCTGCCTCATATTCCCACCCCTTCTTGCCTCATATTCTTACCCCTTCCTGCCGTATATTGTCATCCCTTCCTGCCTTATACTCCCACCCCTTCCTGCCTTATACTCTCACCCTTTCCTGCCTTATGCTCTCACCCTTTCCTGCCTTATACTCTCACCCCTTCCCGCCTTACGTTCTCCCCCCTTCCCGCTTCATATTCTCGCCCCTTCTTGCCTTATATTTTCACCCCGTATTGCTTTATATTCTCATATTCCCACCCCTTCTTACCTTAAATTCTCCCCCTTCTCGCTTTACATTCTCGCCTCTTACCTTATACTATGCCCCTTACCGCCCCATACTAACCCCTCGGCGTGTGCAGGTCAAGACCCGCACGCCCGAGGCGCCGCGGCCTGGCTCCAAAGACGACAGCCAGGATACTGAGGACGTGAGTGCATAGCCTTCTCTGCTTTATAATAATATTAATATAAGTAATCGTAATAATGAGGAGATCCGCAAGCGACATAGCCAGAAGGATTAGTAGGCTTAAGTGGCAGTGGACAGGGCGCAGTGAAGTCATGAAGACGCAGCGTGGGTAGGCCTCCCGCAAGGTGGACCGACGACCTGGTAAAGATCGCAGGTACCAGCTGGATGCGGGAGGCACAGGACCGGCCTTTTTGGATGTCTCTTGGGGAGGCTTATGCCCAGCATTGGCCATCATTTGTTGGACATAGGCCTCCCCCAGAGATCTCAATTTTCCATGAAGGTCAGTCCTGGGCCTTCTGCATCCAGCTGATACCCGGACTGTTGCCAGGAAATTATAGGCATGAGGCATTTAATCTTAGTCCTCACAGTTACAACGCACCTGTGGTTCTGCATTTTTGTTACCAGCAAATGTATCAATTGTAGATGTTATGGACGACAGTTACTTACCACCAGGTGGGCTGTCTGTTCGTTTGTTACTGAAAAGCTTAAAAAAAAGGTCTGTTCACCTGCCAACGCTGCGTATTCCGATACGTGGTCGCCACTGTAAAACTTTCCTGCCCCATCGGCCATCTGTTCTGCGAGCTATGTGCCCTGCCCACTGCCACTAAGACTTACCTTGGTGGTGGTGCTGCGATTCTAGTCTTGCTCTTGTCTCTAGCTTTTACCCGCGACGTCTTTCACGTAAAATTAAAGATGAAAAGTTTTCTATGTCCTATCCCATGTTGCCATCTATGGGGCCGATTACATATTTGCTTAATCCATCAATCTAAGTCAACTTGTATATTTTTCACGCCCGCTCCGCTTTCCAAAAGGCGTGATACAAAAATTATCCTTATTCTTTGAGCAATACAATCCATTTTGATCTGTTCTCTGATAACTGATTCTGGATTAAGCAAAGGTGGAGTCGGCCCCTTAAATTTATCCCGTTCCAAATGTTAACCAAATCAGTTCACCGGTATAGGCTTAAAAAGGTAACACACTTACTTTTTCATCTTACTGTGCAACATCATCATCCTTCAAATTTTAATTTATTCGTCGACGCATCATAAAATAAATTACATATTTTTCAATGCATGCTTCAGTTTGATACGTACTGCAATGGACTACAATGTGTCTATTGAATTGTATAAACCTTGAATTTAAATGAAATTTCGGAAAAGTAGGTAAGTAATGTTTACTTTATACATTTTCACAATTAAATGCAGTAGGTAGGTGTCATGTGTGCATGTTAAATAAATACTAATATTCATGTAATTATTCACGAAAACATCTGTGAATATATTGAAACAAAGTCCTCGTAACATATAATAGCTGCAATTTATTTCAACAACTTTATTTGGCTACGACATTGACCTAATTACAAATTGTTATTGTAAAGGAATAAATATTATGTTCATTTGTGGTAAAGTAATATAATTTGTGGAATTATTAGTAATGGTACGTATGATTCTGTTTTTTTTTGGGAAAAGCCGGACAGATCAACGTTTTGTGTCTCCGAAACCTCGACCTCAACTAAAATTCGCCATCCTTATCCACGGTCAGTTGTAGACAGAGGCGAAAAGAGTTTAAATCAATGACTAACATTGACAAGCGTTTCTAAAACCGGGCGTTGGAATAAAAATGCTTTCGAACCTCGCTCACAAAACGATTTCCCCCCATTCCAGCCGAAAGTGCAGAAGTTGAAGGAGGACGCCGCGCCCACCGACCGCAAACTGCGATCAGCTGATTCTCCGAAAAGAGAAACAAAGAAGGCTGCGGAAACGCCGAAGAAAGGTAATTATTATAAAAAAAACCGGTTGTCTGGAAGAGATCGCTATTGGCGATAAGACCGCCCTTGTACGGGTTATAATCTTATAGAATCTGTAATTGTTATACTGTACAATAAAGAGTTAAATAAATCAATAATAAAATGAATAATCGTGGACAGATTCAGAAGCAAATATTTTATTCGATATATTTCTGATTCAAATTCGTGGACAAACTTTACAGCGCCATCTAGCCCCAAACTAAGCAAAGCTTGTAATATGAGTGCTAGATAATCGATATAATAGTCATATACTTTTAAATAGGTACTTACATAGTTATTGTACTTAGCGACACCCATACTCGTAACAAATTCAACTTAAGCATTTTAATTTCTTTTTGGCCGGGAATCGAACCCGGGACCTCTTGCGTGGCATGTTGACCACTGAACCAAACCACCGTCTCAGGTAGTTATAGCGTAACCGGTTTATTCATAAAAGTTATTAAAAAATTCTGAAATCAACATTAGTGCAATCGGACTACTCTCGAATAAGTTCTCTGGCTGAATGTTTTTTATGTACCATAGGTTGCCTGATTGTTTTGTATCTACATATGCAATAAGTGTTTTCATTAATTCATTCAAAGGTCAAGAGAAGGCAGACACAGAAGAAGTAACAAAGAATGGAGAGAAGGATCCGGTGGACAAACTGGAAATGGAGGTCACTGTTGACATAGAGCATGATGGTGAGATATCTTGCATATTTAATTATTGTACTCTCTCGCCTAAAAATCATTTTGGCGTTAATGTCCCGGTTGTGCTCTCGAACACGAGAGCCCGGGGTCCGCCTTGACCATGGTCCAGGATTTGGCAGATCAGGTTTTTACAGTGGTGCGACTACCATCTGACTTTCGTGACCCTGCTACCAAGGAAACCTGACCAGATTGGATCTTGGTTACACATTCAGTCGCCTGAATGTGCAGGTTTCATCATGATGTTTTCCCTCATCTTAAGGGGATGTACTCTCTCGTCTACCATCACATCACAGCCCGTAACAGTCCACTGCAGGACTCAGGGCCTCTTCCACGAAAGGGGAGGTTATTGCCATAATCTCCACGCTCGGCAGGCGGGTTGGAGATCGCAGTGTTATAAATATAACAATGGGAAACGCTGCTGCCCATTTTCCAGCCTACGGAGACTAGATATTTTGCCTCGAAAACATTAGTGGCCTTGTACGACACCCACAAGTGTAAGGAGTTGGTGCTATTCTACTCTGCCGGACGCCACACGGACAATAGTGTTATAAATTAACAGTCTATTCCATATACTGCCGTAGGGTAGTGTAAATGCGTCGTTCGTGGCAGGGTCGGGGTATCAATAAATAAATGTACCTACGAATTATAAGCTAACTATTATTGTATATAACTGGTTTATTTATTCAACTTATTATTGCACACAATAAAGAAATACAGAGATATAACAAAGACATAATTGACACAACAGGCACTACTTATTTCTAAAAGAAATTTCTGCCAGCAGGTCTACAGAACTGTATAAATCGCGGCGCGTAAGTTGAACCAAAATGGCGGTCGTCCGCGCAGGTACAATTATGGACATAAGTCTTCGACGGAATGCTCCGCGGTTGACCGGGAAATACATATGTAAATATGTATATAAGTCTTAAACGAAACACCGTATTAAAATATATATATATATATATATGTCGTCGCGTGAAGGAAAGGGGTGTATCAGGATCATTGTCATCAGGGTGGTGATATCAGTATTAGGTCGTATTCGTCCAGATAAATTAAAGAAAAGGTTCACATTTACTCCACTGTATTTATTCCATTTCATTTTTGCACATCACTTATAATTTCACTAGAATTCAGAGCGGTATTACAAATGTAGGCAGTTGAGGTAATTTACTTTCTTATTTCAAAGGTGATTTTAATATTACTTTATTTTTAAACGTAAATAACACTTTCTATTAACGAACTTCAAACGTAAACAAACGAAATGTGGAGACAGTTTCAAGACGCGTCACTCCTCGGCGGCGGTCGCGCCAAGAATGGCCGCCACTCCGCCCGAGTCGTGCCGGCGAGACTCTGTCAGCACGCCCCACCAGAGGGCGCACTCCCACGCGCGTTTTCATCGTCATGAGTCCGTACTATTGACCACATGAGTCCATACTATTGACCGTGATCCGTCACGGCCGTCCTGCTGTACACACGTCCTCGTGTGTAATCTGAAACATGAAAACCATAGCACAGTACTATATTCGCTCGGTCACTTCTGACCACAACACATCACCCAAATAAGTCTTATGAATCATGTGATTGGATCTATCACGACTGCATTAACCCACCAATTCTTCACATAAAACATACGTCCATTATCATTTATCATACTAAACTTCTGTAGATTGAGAGATAACAACATCATCTTGTACATAAATTATTCTTTATAAGTTGCCGACATAAATTCAGCTACGACTTCAGTTCATTAGAGAGGCGTGACAAGGTATAACACCAGACGGTTCATAAACCGTATCACAATTACCACCAATGAAGAAGGTTTAATCATCGTCACCAGTGTTTTCCCCTTGATGCTCTTGTTGAGTGGGAAACAAGCCCCAATCACAGAGCTCGCGTATCGTCCCCGACGTCCATTACTGTAGGTACTTAGATTCACTACAAATATGTGACATACCTACATCAAATTTTCAGTACTCAGTAAAGACCCAATGTTACTTCGAGTGGGATTGAAACACTCCTTCATTAAATGCCATATGATTTTTGGTCATCCGTCAGCGCCATCCTAATTTAAAAAGAATAAGTAATGTTACCATACAGGAGAAATGACACACAGGCGACGAACCACCACACGACGGACGCCATCAGTCGGGCCGCCACGCAATCAGGCCGCCACGCAACCAGGCCGCCACGCAACTGGACCTGCACACAAGCGAAATACCACACAGACTAGGTGCCACACAGGTTGGGTGTCACTCTGGTCAGTGCCACTCTAATCGTCAAACTATGAGTTTATTTATCATATATCCTGTGTCACGTCTACCAAAGCACGATACAGGTAAGATGTCACACACGGGTAAATTTCACAGAGGCAAAATGCCACACATAAAAATGCCACACCGGCGAAATGCCATACAGGTAGAATGCCTCACAGGCTAAATACCACACAGACTTAATGTCACACAGACTATGCCACACAAACCAAATGCCAAACAGGCGGGATGCCACACAGGCGGGAGCCACGGAGCCACACAGGCGGGAGCCACACAGGCGGGAGCCACACAGGCGGGAGCCACACAGGCGGGAGCCACACAGGCGGGAGCCACACAGGCGGGAGCCACACAGGCGGGAGCCACACAGGCGGGAGCCACACAGGCGGGAGCCACACAGGCGGGAGCCACACAGGCGGGAGCCACACAGGCGGGAGCCACACAGGCGGGAGCCACACAGGCGGGAGCCACACAGGCGGGAGCCACACAGGCGGGAGCCACACAGACGGGAGCCACACAGGCGGGACAAATAAATAGAAGCTGTCTATAGATTCTCAGCTCGTGGTCAATCCTTCGACCAAATCTGTACTAAGTCAGTGATAGGTAACAGTCTATCTGCTATCATAACCCGGTCAATAACGGTCTACGAGTTACACAACAAGTAATCGTCACAGATCCGAACAACTGTTTACGGTGTCATCTCTACAAAAACAACAAAATAAAATAAAATAAAAATAAACATTATTTCTACTGCCCAATATCAAAACTAAATCAGAAGTTTAATAATAAGAAGCTCTCACGTCTATTTGATACGCCAGTTATAGGTAACAATAGTCCATTTGTTGCCACACCAAAACTAAACAAGCAATAATCATCTTCATCGATTTTAACTGTTCGAACGAGTATACTCTATCTAGACTTTACGTTACGTTTAAGCTCCCATTTTGAAACCATTTAACAATGTTTGTAATAACGAAGGCATCCCATATCAAGCCGCCTTCTAAAAAAATTACAAAATAAAATTTGCCATCTACAGCCACAACATCCGAGACTTTCGGGGCTCTTAGCCCAATGAGTCACACACATGACTCCCGGGTCACTCCAAGTCAGCCAAATAGATCTGGATGTTTGACCTCAATAACAATTCAGGTACTTAAAAACTTGTACTGGCAGAAGGATATGAAATCTCACCATTGCTTACACTGTCTCATCTTACTGGCACAACAACAGAACTCAAAATAGTTACTTTATATCAGTAATCAAGGAAATTTCAGTACTCGAAGCTAAAAATAATTTATAAAGCCGGCTATTGAACTATCACCAAAATATCTGGACTTTCTCATCATCGTTATCGTTCAACACTTTCTCACAAAGCTTAAAACAACTACTTGCTATTAGCCACGCTCCCATAGCCTCCATCAGGCCGGTAAGCAACCATAAAACTCTCCCATAGATCACCTTCATCCGATGATGCAACAAATTTTGAGAAAACAAAACAATCACATAAATCTCATAAAAACCTCGGCTCGATAGTCGTCACGTATTGGGTTAGCGTCTTAGATTGATCCGTCTAACAAAGTCTTTATCCAGGTCAAACTAAGTCACATTGACTTAGTACACATGGTTTTCGGTCGAACTAAGTCACAGGTTTATCTTTAGTTACTCAAAACATAATTCGAAATTATCTACCGTCAATCAGTTCACTTACTCGTGTTTACTTTTTTTTTTTCGTTAAATAACTTGATACTAATATAAAGTTACGTTACTAACCAAACTACCTTTTTTTTGTAGTATTAAAAGAAACGTATATCGGTGATCCCATTTTTACCGCGGATATCTTATCTCTCTATTCTACAACATTGGGAAACTACGACCACAATAACAAACATTATACTGAAATATGGAAAATTTCGTTCGAATTTCTCCTGTTAAATGTAAACAAACACGCTAATAATTTTTCTCTTCTTTTTTCTCTCGATACATGTTTGCACCCTCCCGCTCGCATAGAAATCGCGAAGATCGCGGGGTCGTTATTGAATTTGCACATTCGAAGCCTATGTGAAGCCTATCCTATCTCTAAGACAACATCCTAAAGTACACCAGCTAATTGTTCCACAAACTCACTGCTACGGCATCCCTGCCACACTGTTATTATCAAATATTTACTTAATCAGCAATCTGGAACGACTTATGGTGACGGGAAAAGTCGAAGGCAAGAGACCCAGAGGCCGAAGTCCGAAGAGATGGGTGGACCAAATATCCGAACGATTCATCGAAACCGATGGAGACATGCAGTTTACTGAAGATGTCAGGATCCTCAGCAGTGAGGCAACGATCAAGAAGAAGAAGTCAGTCAGCAGCAGCACCACCATAACTATGCTTACGTACTCAATTTATAAAAATAATAGCACTATGCTTTCCAAGTATTTCTTATTCTTGTTTTCTGATAACTGACGTGATGTTGGTAATACGTAAAATCATAGCGCACCATGTTTCAAGATGGTAAAATAATCTTAGATTAAATAACACTTTTTTTACTATAAACACTGTTTGACATTTGGACGGATTTAACATAATTCTTACTATTTTTGTGGAGTGATTTTTTTTCTTAGTAACTTTCTATCAGACAGCCTACATTAATTGACATAGGTACCCGCAAAAGCTAACATTTTTAAACTTAGCAGTAGTTTTTGACATTTTTACCAACAAATTGTAACACTGACGTAACTGACGTTGTTTATGTTTTGTTTACATTCTTTCTATTTGTAGTTTCACTAAAGATACAAATAAACCTGCCATTCTCTCTACTAAGGGTATCAATAGTGTTTCTGTCAGAATACTTTTCTTAATTGTCAAAGTAAATAACTCCTAAAATCCGCTAGGGAGCCTCTTCAGCACAGGTTTTTACTAAATAATAATTATGTATAGGACTCACCAGATAGAGAGGAACTGTTAATATTACATCATTTCTCAGTCATGTACACTCGCAGATTGTCTACCATCGTCGTCCCATGTTGAAACAATCACGTTGAGGCTACCAGTCCAGCGTTGCATTCCAATGTTGTTCTCGTAGGTGAAGCGAACCGTTGTGCACCATTGTTATGCAATAGAAGAAAATTATTGTATTAGTAAAACAAAAATAAATAATTAATATACACCGTTTTTAATTGTTTGATTTTATTTAATCTGCAGAAATCTAAGCAATTAATTTACTTGTGGTGTCAAACCACACTGCTAAATGAATCTAAATGTAAGCGTTTACTTTAAAGTCATTGAATAAACTTTAGCTGGCTAATTTAGAACTACGCAAATTATTTAACTAACTCAATTTTATATTTAAAAAGGAAAATATTTTACATGAGTAATCTAAATTAAATTTAACAAAAACAAAGAAGCCATACCAAAGTGCCGTCCATAGTAAGTTTCACTAGATTTTTAATAATGTTGTCGATATCCCAGTGGTGCTCTCGAAGGCCCGGGGTCTGCCTTGACCATGACCCATTTGGTACAGATGATCTGCTGTTTACTTTATGAATCCCCCAATCTTTCTGACGAAGTCTTTGTCTTATATCTCGGGGTGTTTGGACTCTTGGCTGCGCTTTGAACATGTTAAATCATTTTACATTTTAATGTAGGCAACTCAACTGGATCGAGTAATCACCTTTCTTTTATTATGACGCTTTCACGTAGCGTATCTGCATTTTCTTTGTTGCTTTTCATCATACCATCTCTTGGGCGTTGCGTTCGTCATCACCGCTTCTGATGTCGTCGCGTGAAGGAAAGGGGTGTATCAGGATCATTGTCATCAGGGTGGTGATATCAGTATTAGGTCGTATTCGTCCAGATAAATTAAAGAAAAGGTTCACATTTACTCCACTGTATTTATTCCATTTCATTTTTGCACATCACTTATAATTTCACTAGAATTCAGAGCGGTATTACAAATGTAGGCAGTTGAGGTAATTTACTTTCTTATTTCAAAGGTGATTTTAAAATTACTTTATTTTTAAACGTAAATAACACTTTCTATTAACGAACTTCAAACGTAAACAAACGAAATGTGGAGACAGTTTCAAGACGCGTCACTCCTCGGCGGCGGTCGCGCCAAGAATGGCCGCCACTCCGCCCGAGTCGTGCCGGCGAGACTCTGTCAGCACGCCCCACCAGAGGGCGCACTCCCACGCGCGTTTTCATCGTCATGAGTCCGTACTATTGACCACATGAGTCCATACTATTGACCGTGATCCGTCATATATTTTTATAATTAGATCCTAGTATTTTACAACATAATTTCAAGGTCAAAGTTCAACTTACGCGCCGCGATCTGTATATGATAAGATGATATGGATTCTTTCCGAAATTAATGTCCTTTTATTATTATTTATTTATTCTATTCTATTCTGCAATGTCTTGTTCCATTACATTCTCTAACGAACTCTTATTCTCCCAGCAGACGGCATCCCCCGCAAAGCCGGTACGAACTACAGCCGGTCCCGGGTTCGAGTCTCGCCCTACCGCCGCGGCGCCGCCAAGCTGGATACCACCACTTCCTCCGTGGCGGCCAACTACACCGGTGACCACATATATACATATCAACTAAAGCTTCTAAAGCTTAGACACCTGAGTGGTTCAGTGCCAGTCTGCCACGCAAGAGGATTTGATTTCCGGCCGAACATAAATTTAAATTATCAGTTTTAATTTCTGTTATGGGTCCCAGACTCACTGTAAAAGTATACAGTATGTTACATAATATATGTATGAAGCCGTGAACCGGATGGAGTGCTAAATGTATGAAAACGATAGGAACAAAAATTCCACGTACGACAGAAATAATTGTACCTATCGTTTTAATGTTTAGCACCTCATCCAGTTCACGGCTTCATACATATATTATGTAACATGTCTGGTACCCATAACACAAGCTTTGCTTACTTTGGGGCTAGATGGCGCTGTGTGAATTGTCCCAGCATATTTATATAGTTTTGTCTATTATTAATAAAAAATCATCTTGGCATGTCCTGGTTGTGCCCGGGATTCGAATTAACCATATAGGATCATGGTAACACATGCAGTCGTCTGAACTATAATAAAATAAATAAATAATAAATAATCGTTGACAAATTCACACAGCGCCATCTAGCCCCAAAGTAAGCAAAGCTTGTGTTATGGGTGCTAGATAACTGATACACTACTTATATACTTTTAAATACATACTTATTATACATAGAACACCCAGACCCGTAACAGAAATTAAAATTCATCATTTCAATTTCTGCCCGGCCGGGAATCGAACCCGGTACCTCGTGCGTGGCATACTGGCATGTTGATCACTGAACCACTCAGGTTGTCAACTGCTGAGTACATACATTTATAAAGTTTACACATTTGTCCCACATGAGGGGTAAATCAATGACGAAAGAAACTCCGTACTTCGTTACGAGGACATGCCCTATGGTTCTATTTCTATGACAATGACGCTACAAGCGTACTTATTCATAATATTCTGTGCAATAATGCTAGAGAATTCTAGTTCTTATGCCAGTTATTTTCAACCCGCTACGAAAAAAGAGGGGTGTCAAGTTTGATATGTCGCATCTGTGGCTCTTGTCTATCTGTGTATCTATTGCATCGTAGCGCCCGAACGGGAGAAACGTTGACATTAACGCAAAGATTATTATTTAATTTTACCTTAATTTTTTTTTGTTAATTATCGTGGACAAATTCAAACAGCGCCATCTAGCCCCAAAGTAAGCAAAGCTTGTTTTATGGGTGCTAGGTAACTGATAAACTACTTATATACTAATTTTTTTTAATACATACTTATCATACATAGAACACTCAGACCCGTAACAGAGATTAAAATTATTGTATCACATTCCCAGGCAACAACACAACAATGGAAATGGACATCACGGCGGAGACTTCGTCCTTCGTGGAGGAGCCTTCGTTGGACGAAGACGCCTCCAGCTCGTATCTCAGCGGGCTTCGGAACATTAAGGGCAGGCGGTCGTACAAGCCTCTGAAGGAGATGACCCTGAGACATGTGGCTGCGAAGAGGAATGTCGTTGCTAGTGGCGTCAATGGTGAGTGTTAGGATTGTGGATTGTGGGGGTTTGTTTAGGTTGTATTATGTTGTCGAGTTCAAGAAATATGAGCAGAAATAGTAAAAAAAGTGGTGTGCCTTACAATCTCATTGCAGTTTTGATAGTAAGCCACATTGAAGGCACTTTTTGGTGCCCCTGGTATTGCAAACGTCCATAGGCTGCGGTGACTGCTTACCATTATTTGCCACCTGGGTAGAATAAAAATAAAGTTTCTGTCCAATATTTATTTATTTTTTTCCATTCTAGAGCCCCGCCCCACAGCCCCGGTGGTGGGCCGCAAACGCAAGCCCGAGCCCTACGAGCCCATAGAACTAGCTTTCGAAGCCTCCGAACCCGAGCCGGATACTTCGCCGCGCAATAAGAGACTGCGATTGCTGGAGAGGCTGGCCATGCCATTCCGGAGGGGAGGGACTACGCCTTTGAGGAGGAATGCTGAGGTTAGATATACATGATCTGTCTAGACTGACATGTCTTATTTGGTGAACAAACAATACACAAAATCACGACTAGTCGTATCAACCAAGCTACGTTGTGATCACATGAAACACATAGAATGTGACTTTCAACGAATATTGCTGCAAATTATCCATTTAAATACATAATTTCCATAACCAAATAAGACAAGTCAGTCTGGACAGAGTTTATATACATACACTACATATAAATATATGATCACTTGAATAGGCATAGGCATAGGTATAGGCATACACATGATACGTATACACATACACACGCACGCACACGATATTATTATGTTTAACATTATAATAAAATGCCCCGGCATAAGAGATTACGATTGTTGGAAAGGCTGGCCATGCCGTTCAGGCGGAGAGGGACTACGCCTTTGCCTTTGAGGAAGAATGCTTAGGAAAGATACAGATATACATACACTGTGCGTACAGTAAAATCTAATTCGTACATAACTAGTTATGTACGAATTAGAGCGGCTTACGTATCCTTTCAAGTTTAAAAATTTGTTTATTTTATTATTAGTTATTATAGTGGCCATAAAAACACATATTCTGTAAAGATTTAAGTATCGAGCTGTCACGGTTCCAAACATACAGGCCTGTAACAGCGCAAGATACACAGCGGAGTCTCACTAATTTTGTTCTTTACCCATTGTGGTATTCAAAATTATCTGCTATTATAACAAACAAAATCATCAATAAGTAATGTAGTAGTGAGATAAGTAGTGCCTGTTGTCTAATATCTAATTTGTACTATATCTTTAATTTTCTTGTGTACAATAAATTGTTAAATAAATAAATAAAATCCATCACCCCAATAAACCCCTTGATATAAATTGCAAATATGCTGTTTATTTAAAAGTCATTGACAAAATCACACAAGCGTATATACAAAAAAAAGCTCTATGATATTAGAAGAGTATAAAATGAATTTATAACTCTTTTTCTCTCTACACAGATCGTGGGCATCAACACAGACTTGCCACTATCAGCTCCCGTGGCGTTGCCAGATACCATCGACCCTGAGGTTCTGAAGACCACCACAGCACCCGTGCCCCTGCCCACGGAGACGGACAGGGACGGCAAGAGATGCATCGTCATGTAGGGCAGAGAGGCAGAGATGCAGATATTTCCCCTGGAGAGGTAAGGTGTTCTGTGAGCGGGATGTGTGATAGTTTTCTGTGTAATCGTGTCTGTGTAGGTATCTTTGAATTTGTATGGGTGTCTCGCGTAAACATATTTGTACGAAAGGTTCAGTTTGATGTTTGGAGTCCACCCTTAAGAATTTGTTTTCTAGGACGACAAACTTATGTGACCCGGTAAAAAAAACCTTTTCTTTGCGTTAATGTCCCGGTTGTGCTCTCGAGCACGAGGGCCCGGGGTCCGCCTTGACTAGGACCCAGGATTTGGCGATCAGGTAATTACAGTGGAGCGATGACCTTCTCACCTCCGTGACCCTGCTACGAGGGGAACCTGACCACATTGGATCATGGTTACAAATTAATTTGCCTGAAACTTAAATATTTTTACACGCTATACCCACTGATCAAAAAAAAGGTTGCTGTAGTAGTTGTTTCTTTTTGAACGATCTTTACTTTGAGGCACTGAAGGAATTTGGGATATATGGAATGTCCAAACTAGGAAAATATTGAACCCTGCAAGAAAAATAGACTAAGATGTCAATCAATCAAATATAGACTTAAACGGAATAAATGAACTATATTGCCGAGATTATATTGTCAAGTATCTTTGTTCTTCTTTCTGATCTGTTTCTCTTAGTTCTACAATCATGGCGTTTGGACTAAAGTATGTTTCAATTGAAAAATAGAAAACACTAAAGCGCAAAGGCGATGTCCCATTCAATGGTATAATGCCCGTCAGATGGCGCCAGTTGTTTTTCTTCTTTCTTCAGTTAGGATCTCTATTGTCAGCCTTTTAGTTCCTTTTTAAACCTCATTGTTGTTATAGCAGGATCACGGAGGTCAGATGGCAGTCGCTCCGCTGTGATTACCTGATCTGCCTAATCCTGGATCACGGTCAAGGCGGACCCCGGGGCCCTCTGCGCGAGAGCGCAACCGGGACATTAACGCCAAGATGATTATTTCTTTTTATCTTTGACGCTGTAATTTTTTTCCTATTTACCTCTTTTCCACGCAACTAAAGGAATATTTATTTTGCATTTCAGCTGCACGGTATCATAGTAAAAGTGTTTATAATAATATTGAGTTTAAAATTCTTCTGCAACATCAATAATGTATTACTTCTTATATTGTAGTGAACAATAGAAACACTGTTGTCCTTAATTTGTCCTACAAATGTGTTTTACGATCGTGCGGAATATCGATATATATTGAATGAATGAGAATGCGAGAGGTAACCGCAATGTAATGAAAATCAATATGGCTTCCGTGCCACTGGCAAGAGGTGGCGCCACTGGTCTGTGAGGTCTGCTATCACAATACGTCCAAGTGACATTAGCGAAAAGAGTCTCTTCAAGTACTAAAGAAGGCAATGAAACAATTTTTTTTTATATCGAGAAAAGGCGGAGCGGTATTTTAACAACAGACCTTACGTCTTAATAACGCCATCTAGTGTAGTTTTGGTGTGTTAAAAACCATATTTCTGACTTTATTACTCTTGGAAATACACAATATCAGCACCAGGCTAAAATTGACACTTGTTGGCAAATGGCCGCCGCGGTATTTGGTATTTGTTAGTTCCATGTACGGTTCGTTACTTCTGTCAGCGCCAAAATGGCGATTTTTATATTGCTTCAATATTACTCTGTCAAAACCCAGTCCAGTGTACTTGTATTATTATTAAAGCCAATGATATTGCGTTATTTTGATAGTGACAAGACCTTAGCCAGTGGCGCCACCTTGTGAACAAAACTGCAATTATCTTCAATGTGTATGAAATGCGTATTTGTAACTTGTCTGTAATATACATAGTTCAAATTAGGATTGTGTCACGTTGTTAAAAATACAGCTTGGCAAAAAAGATGTTGCCACGGCGACAGATGGAACAACTATTTTTTTAATGTCAACTTTGCGTCACTGTTAATGGATGTATGACAGTAGCGCCCTCATTTCCAGCAACTTCTTTTTTGCGAAGCTACTTTGAAATCAGTCGCAGTAATCAATTATTAAAGGCTACTTTGTTATTCTTTCTATGAGGAGTTTTCCAGTAGGTATTGTCAGTTGGTTACAAAAAGCGTCAATAGATGGCGCTCCTACAATTTTGATAATTTTTTTTAAATCTGTATGAAAATGGCAGTGATTTCATGCAGCCAACTAATACTAAACTTAATGTTTATTAATATAAATATAACTGTTCAAGGTTGAACGAAATGTAAAAAGAAATATTTACAGAAGTTGGTTATTATTACAGCCTCTAAAACGGTTGAAAACTATTGACAAATACAATATTATCCAATACAACGTACCCAGTGTCTATATCCTGTTTGCTAAGAACCTATTTCAAGCGATTATTAATTACCAAAATTGTCGGACCGCCATCTATTGAGTGGTTAGGGAATGCTTAATATACCTATTGGAAAACTGCTCATTGCAATATTCTCGTGAAACGTAAGAAAAAGACAACCCATTGTAGACTATGAGGGCGCTGTAGGTAATCCTACGTCATTGAGTACAATAAAAAATTCCACTTCGTAGCAATATTAAACACACAAAATGTTGCTCAATCTGGAATTTATTTTTGTGATCTCTATGACGCAGGATAATGTACGGCGCCCTCGCAGTCTGTAAGTTAGCTTAATAATTGATTGTGTTCTTTTATGAATAAGACAATGACTATGTTTACAAATACATTTGAATTGTGTCTTTTGAACAATTATTTTTATGAAATGACCAACATTTTGTTTAAGTATGTATTATTCTCGTCGTTTATCAGTTGTCTGGCACCTATAACACAAGCTTTGCTTACTTTGGGGCTAGATGGCGCTGTGTGAATTGTCCGAGCACATTTTTTTATTGTCTTTGATGAAAACTTTCCACTATTCGAATGTATTGATAAACATAGAAGGATAGTTTGTTCATTGAAGTATATTTGGTAGGCATGTCAAGTATTGGCATGAGTGTGTGTTGTACATAGATGTATGAATTTATTGTATCGGTTACGTCCTATATCAACGCACTGGGGCAAACGTTACTATGGTATATGATGGTATATGATGGAAAATTACTATTCGGATTTTAACCAAATTTAGCAGCGCTGTAGTTCATATCCCATATTAACACATACATTGTAATCTATCCCGAAATTCAAGCCCATGGAAACATGGCATAAATCTAAAAATACATAGTGTTTGTTTGTTTTTCACCAACTTCACTTATACAGGGACTGTCACCCTAAATGGATCATGTTAGTTAATTGGGGTTGCAATAATCTTTATTGAAAAACGCCAGACTTACCCCATTTGGTACGTTTCGTCCAGTGCGTCAGTATTTCATTTATATGCATTAGTTATAAAATTCCTCTAATTTGGACGATATTGAAATCAATTGTTTAACAATTATGATAGGAATATAGTCTAATTTAGACTGGCGCTTACCTTTAATTTAGGTATGACGTTGTTTTAAACTTGAACCTAGGAAGTGTATTGTTCTTTTTTTTGTTTTGTATTCTGGGTGTGTTTAGGACCGATTTTTGCTAAAATCTAAAATGAGAAAAAAAGAAAATGAAAAAAATGTTTTTTTATGGCAGTCATGCTATGTAACCATGGCATGATGTAACCAAAGCATGGTACATGTAACCTAACCTCTGTAAGCATGACACGTACATTTTTACACTTGTTAAAAATCGGTCCAAAACACTTCCGAAAATGAATAGTGTCTTATATTTTTATTAAAAATACTTTTATTAGTTAAGTAGTTTAAGTGATGAGCAGTTTACTGCGTTTCTTCTAATTTACCACGAGTGCAGATCATTTGAGCATTGGATATACTATTCTATTATATTATCAATAAAGTTCTTTTTTATATACCAGCTGTTGGTCTAGTATTCGTAGTAGATTAGTTGTTTTATCTTTTAACAATTATATGATTAACAATTTAACTTTAAATCAGTGAAAACTTAGCCAAAACATTAGGTTATGATACAAAATGAACGCGAATCATGCTCCGGAACTATATATTTTGTGCAAAAGAAATAAAATGTTAGAAAATTATGATTGTATGACTTTTCATTTTAAAATTGTGCAGTTTACTAACATCGGATACCTCGAATATGTTTGCGTTTTTTTTCTCAATACATACATTTTTTGTTAATTTTACACCGTCAATACTGAACCATATATTTATATAAACAAAAGACTTTGTGTTTTATATCTGACCACTGACCACCGAATTTCATTGCCATAAAATAATAGTAGTTTATGCAACTGTCATATAAAAGGGGGTATTAAAACATGAGTGGCTGTTTGGGGGTATTAAATGAGGGGGTATTAAAACATGAGTGGCTCGGCTACGCCCCGTATGATAATAGTTTGACACGAGTGTTTTAAGAACAAATTATATGCAGTTGCATACACTACTTTATCTACACTCATATTTTTATGTTAAAATATCGTACCTATAATTTTTTCAATATTGCTGGATGTAAGCTGCGAGTCAGTTCTGTTGTATCTACGCGTCGAGGATATCAAGCGGCGGTAAATTCACGTCACTACTTTCACATTTATCTATTTATTTGCTTCAAACAAGAAAAAACATTTACAAACACAACTAACAACGATTAGAAAAGAATATTCTGTTTAGCGGGAAAATAATTACTCAGGAAAATTTGAATTATATATTTAAATTTTGAATTAGTTAAAGATTTTTAGGTATTCAGCCTACATTTGACCGTGTCCGGGCGCCCGTCAAGAATTTAAAAAATATAAGTGTTGCATAATGATTAAAAAGTTATTTTACGTTACAGCTGTAATGAAATTAGTATGGGAAATGCTGTATCGAAAATATTTTTTTTTAATTTTATGGACTGGCTTGAAAAAAGTGTCTCCTCAAACGACTGTTTTCGAATATGTAATTGGAACATTACGATACGAGTATAGATAAATAAAGTTTTTAGAGAGGCTCGAATGATTTTAGTCCTAAAAGATACATGTTTTGTTGTCCTAATACCATTTGTGCATTTGTTCTTCTGAGAATAAAAACAGAGCAAGTTTTTGACATTTTCTATGTGTCTGACAGTAAAGGATATGCTCTATATGAACTTGTCATCCATCGTACCTGGCTGCGCTGGGTGATGAGGCTTGTTTCCTATTTGGATTTTTTTTTACCCGTAGGGTAACCTACGGCGCCCTCATAGTCTATATGTATCTTTCCATTATTAAATCCATCAAAATTGTTCAAATCTATAACACGCCTTGTCCAGTTTTGATGCCACGCAGACTGCAGTACAAGATTTATGCAGAATATATATTCTGCATAAACTAAATAGTTGAGAGGAGAAATCAGCATAGAGTAGTGAAATTAGAATTGCAATTATTATATTTGTTATTGGTGGTAGTAAAGGTATGGCTTACTAAGCATTTCTTTAAGTAAAAGCTAATGCAATATACGGGGAACTTCAAGGGATACCGTGTGCTTTCGTTCGTGATAACAAACCACTTTCACTATGGCACCAACTCTTAAATCGGAAAAAAATCAGCTGCTATACATTTTGGCAGAATTCCGTTTCAAGAATTTCGTGGTTATTCCTATATACCTTCACTACACATATTATATTACATTATTATTATTCAATGTTATATGATTTCATAGTATAAGTTGTTTGTTACCACGAGCACAAACATACCATAAGGGCACCCCCTTGGTATCAAGATTTTGAAGTTACGCTGTATAGACATGAGATTGTACATATTTCGGTTTCTTCCACGAGTCTAAAATATAAAATTTATTGATCAACAAAATATTAGAAATTAGAGATAAAACAGTCGGTAGTTATTTTTGTATCGAAAATTCTTCTAAGAAATAGTGTTGAAGATTTTATTTGTGAAGTCTGCTTATACATATAATATTTTAAATAGATAACTTGATTTTCATCTCTCATTTGTATAACATAATTATATTAATCGGCAAATATTTTTTTCTTTACTTGTATGCCATCCAGAAAATTTAATGTACCTAGGTAGAGAAATTCTTTGTTAATCATAAATTCTATTATAATGTAAATTGACTTATTTTGTATGAACGGTGATAGTTATGTGAATAAATCATTGGAATACTTACAAGAATATTTATTTATTTTTATCCAAATATTATTATTCTTTAAATATTTTATACATTTTTATATTTTGTATTTTTTGCCAAAAGTTTTGATAATTATAGAATTGCTTTCGTAAATGCCTATAAACTTCGAAAATGACATTTTTATTATAATTTTTTTTAAAATATCATATGCAGGCATTTGACCACCATCTCACCTGATGGTAAGTGACGATGCGGCCGAAGTTGGAGCATGCCTGTCTAGAAACAGCCTTTACACTCTGGCCTTTAAGGAGTCCAGCTTATACTGTTCGGGGAACACACTAGCACACAAAGCGCTCCACTCCCTTTCCCGAAAAAAGGACTGCATCTTAGCCCAGCTGAATGGTTTTTGATGATATTTTGTAGTATACCTAGTCTCGGAGCAAAGGCTAGTAGGTATTTCTAAACCCGGCTTGCACCACCAGCACCAAATTCTTAAACACCTAATCCCCTGCCGACCTGCTTAATCCTCTGGACTCCGTACAGAGACGCGCCGTACGAATTGTCGATGATCCCATACTAACACGCAAGTTGGAACCACTGGCAAACCGAAGGGACTTTGGCTCCCTGTGTGTGTTCTATCGGCTGTACAATGGGGAGTGTTCCGAGGAACTTTTCGATCTGGTGCCCACAGCGCAATTCCGCCATCGCACCACCCGCCGTGGGCTTGGTACTCATCCTCACTACGTAGACCCTCTGTTGGTCACGACGCGAAGGTTCGAAATAACGTTTCTCGCTCGTACGATTCGGATGTGGAATGAGCTCCCAGCCAGTGTTTCCTTTGGACTATGACATGGGATCGTTCAAGAGGTATATTAGAGGTCTCTTCAGAAGCGGGCAACGCATCAGTGACTCCCCTGGTGTTGCTGATGTCCATAGGCGGCGGTGATCACTTTCCATCAGGTGGCCCGCTTGCCTGTTTGTCTGCCGTATAACATAAAAAAAAACACGTTTGAGGATGAAGTTTATCGTTTTTTTATTGAGTTTTTCGTTCAAATATCAACTGAAATGCATCAAGAATTTGGTGCAAGCCCCACAGGTCGATTCTCTTCAGTTTTCTCAAAAAGACATATTCTCAAAAACTCAAGAGTATCCAACCAAAGACATTCTAAGTACAATAACCGAACCAAAGTCCATAAGCACAGCCAATAGGTATCTATAACTGGTTTAGACTCGGCCCGATACCAAACAATAACATTACTTTCTGAATATATTACCAATCTGTGAAGTCAATGTTCAGAACCAGTCCCTTGTATTTGCATTTGGACGTTAGTGGGTGGTAACTGGTACCGTATACTGACTTTATGGTGGTACAGACGACAGCACCTCGACCAACCCTGTATTACACTTTGCTGGTTTAGACTTTGGACCGTTTCCGCTTTGTAGGCAACCATAGTGAACATTGGGTCTATATCGAGTGCGTAACGAGTACATCCGTGGCGGCAGCCTTGGCGTGAGATATCGGGGATAAAATCGAAGTGGCATAGCTGCCTTGGTTTGGTCACATATGCGTAAGCCCCAGGGATACGTGGGAAATAGGTGCCTAAACCTGCTGGTATCAGGAAAGAGGTCCCGTGGGAGACCCAAGTAGCTATGGATTGTCATCGCCGAGTCGGACGCGAGAGCCAACGGCTTGCCAACCTGAGGATGACGAAGATCGGTCAAAGTAAAAAAGAAAAAGTAGGAAAGCGGACCCTGGCAGAAGCCGGGATTGACCGCTCGGAAGATCATGAGAGATGATAGCTCATTTTATACTGGTGGTGCGTAGGTTGCTTTCTGTACCTAAGTACTGTTATGTCATGCCGCCAAGGCTGTCACGAGTTGCATTCTTTCACACGGGGAATATTCATTTAAGTAATCTTTCCTTATCGAGTCGTACCGTGGGGAATATCTCTTACAGTCTTATGTGTTGTACGACTAATGTAATTATCAATTGTAAACTATAGGGAAATAAAATATTTCTATGCTATTCTATTCTAGTTATTAAATACCTACAATAAAATAAAATAATCATGTCCCGCTTGTGCTTTGTATTGTGCATTGGATTTCCAGGTTTGCATGCATTGCATGCATCGTTATGTAACCACATTCAGGCGACTAAGTGTGTAACCATGATCCAATCTGAGCAGGGTCCCCTGGTAGCAGAGTCACGGAGGTCAGATGGCAGTCGCTCTACTGTAATTATCTGATCTCCCAAATCCTGGATCACGGTCATGGCGGACCCCGGGCCCTGGTGCGCCAAGATGATTTATTTATTTATTTTATGATAGCCGCAGGTGGTCGGGGTTTCAGATCGTCACGTCTTTGTTCGAGTTCCTATGTCTATCGATCTTCATGTAGTCTTTGGCACAAGTATTGGCGCTTACACAGATGCACACTTTCGTCTTCCATTGCCTGACAGAACGGTCATCTTTTCGGTCTTGTCTTTTCCTGATGGAACGGTGGACTGTTATGATCATTCTGTATAACATTATTTTCCTTGTCACGGGTTTATGGTCGAAAATCGGGATACTAGTTAATCAAATTTCTTGGTTATCGGGAAAGAAACCTGTAAAATATTTTTAGAATAAACGAGGAAAGTTTAATTAAAACTAGACTATTCTATATAATGACTAGGTGCGTCGGTGGCCGAGCCGTAAGAACATCGGTTAGCATTCGACTAATGTATTTTTATTATATTATAGGCAAACAGACACGCGGGCCACCTGATGGAAAGTGGTCACCACTGCCTATAGACATTAGCAACACCAAGAGTATCGCCAATGTGTTGCCCACCTCTATAACACGTTGCTCTGGCAGCAAAAAGGCAAATGCCCCTCCACTGCTAAAGCCACGGTTCCCCAAATCCCCACCCCATGGAGCACTGGAGACCTTACGCACCGGAAGAAACAATACTATTTACACATATGTATGTACATAACTCAGAAAAGAGCCATTGGTACATAGTCGCAGTGGAATACGAACCCGGTACCTCTCGCTTGCGAGTCGGATACCTTAACCACTCGTCCACCGACACTCCAGCGGGTATAATACCTACTGAGAGAGGTAGGGCATAGCGGGGTATCCCGTTCGAATTGGAGCCGCCCGACTGGGGAGGTACCTCCAACTTACAGAATAATGCAGCTAATCAATACTCTTTTAAATAGTATTGTGTTTCTGCCGGTGAGTAAGGTCTCCAGTGCTCCATGGGGTGGGGATTTGGGGAACCGTGGCTTTGGCAGTGGAGGGGCATTCGCCCGCTTTGCTGCCAGAGCAACGTGCTACAGAGGTGGGCAACGCATTGGCGATACCCTTGGTGTTGCTAATGACTATAGGCAGTGGTGACCACTTTCCATCAGGTGGCCCGCTTGCCTGTTTGCCTGCCGTATGACATAAAAAAAACTATTATTATCGTTTGCAGGTCTGCCCAACGTTGTTCCCGCACATAAATGCTACTATTGTTACTTGTATTAATCGTTGCTTGGGTCTGTTTAAGACAAGACTGCACAGGTATTTAATATAACGGCACGATTGGTCGCGAACTGTGCGGTTCCAAAGGAACTTTCTTCCACGCACACTAAGGCTGTGGAATGAACTACCTGTAAAGGGTTTCCCTGGAGAGTACAACATGGAGCTCTTTAAGAAAGGGGTTAAAAGGTTTTTACGGGGTCGGCAACGCGTGGGTGATGCCCCTGGTATTGCAAACGTCCATAGGCTGCGGTGACTGCTTACCATCATGCAGGCCTTAAGCTTGTTTGCCACCATGGTGGTAGAAAAAAAATAACGGTATGCTCCACCACAGACTGCGTCTGCACTTAACATCAGGTGAGATAGCAGTAAAATACCTGACCATATTCTATTATATAAAGTACCTTTACCTTTAAGTAAACAAAGTATTCTGTGCATAACATACCTATCTTCTCTACAAGAAAATTGAAGTAGGTAATACTTACCACTTTTTTTTTATTAGACTGGCCAGGCATTTGACCGCTATCTCACCTGAAAGATATATACCATTGTAGGTGAATGAAACTCGGACACTTCTTTTCAAAATGTTTTCGACAGAGAAACCATGAAAATCATTGATTATGTTCGGTCCCTTTGTTATCGACTTGTACATGAATATGTTTATCAACAAAGTGTTTTTTTTTTTTATGTCATACGGTAGGCAAACAGGCAAGCGGGCCACCTGATGGAAAGTGGTCACCACTGCCTATAGACATTAGCAACACCAAGAGTATCGCTAATGCGTTGCCCACCTCTATAACACATTGCTCTGGCAGCAAAAAGCAAATGCCACTCCACTGCCAAAGCCACGGTTCCCCAAATCCCCACCCCATGGAGCACTGGAAACCTTACTCACCGGCAGAAACACAATACTATTTAAAAAAGTATTATTTAGCTGCGATATTCTGTAAGGTGGAGGTACTCCCCCAGTCGGGCGGCTCCAATTCGAACGAGATACCCCGCTATGCCCTACCTCTCTTTACCTAATTTAGATATCAAGTAAAAAGGCGTGTGACGTATTAGTATAGAATAGTAGCTCGTGCCGTGTAGTAGAAGGAAACTGAGTAGTAGAGCGCAACCGCGCAGCATGTGGGGGCTCGGGGCCCGCCTTCCTACTCTTCCTGGCCCACTTCGCTCGGTCTTTGGCATTCTTAGTGGTGAAATTGAGTGGGTACCTAGTAAAATGGCGTGGGATGTAGTAGTATCTTATTATATTTTTTTTTATACCACTAAGGTGGCAAACAAGCTTGCGGCCTGCCTGATGGTAAGCAGTCACCGCAGCCTATGGACGTTTGCAATACCAGGGGCATCACCAACGCGTTGCCGACCCCGTAAAAACCTTTTAACCCCTTTCTTGAAGAACTCCATGTTGTACTCTCCAGGGAAAACCTCTCCATGTAGTTCATTCCACAACCTTAGTGTGCGTGGGAGAAAGTTCCTTTGGAACCGCACAGTTCGCGACCAATTTAGAAAACCTACCTACCTATAGAATAGTAGTTCGTGCTGTGTATTAAAGAAAGTTCATCAATCATCAGGAAAGTATCAAATGTACCTACGCATTGTCATTGAGGACAATATTCAATGTTTCCTTGTCAACTTGCCTTGTAGATTGGTACCGTGACTTTAAAAAATATTACTTATATGTGCAACAATGCACTCGATACTTTACACAAATTAATGAGATGGTAGGCTCCCAAATCCTCATCATCAATTTTCCAGTGTAGAACAATTAAGGATCTCCTCCCCGGAGAATTTTGCCCTCTTTTCAGCGGCAGGCGCTTGGAGATCGAAGTCCGAAGGAAACTGAAGTCCACGGAGGTCATAACTATGTATGTAACAAGCAAATAGGCTTTAATAGATAAAAACAAATACAAAAAACGAGCAACGCCTCTGATGCTGATGGGGTGATGCGTGGTGGAAGAAAATATCATAAACGTTTACTTTGCTTTATTTTAGTTAGTTGGAAGTCAAGCGCACAAATCAGGCCACATACCTGGGGTGTGTACTAAGCGCAACCGGGGACATCGACAGCGACGTCAAAGCCCGAATATCCGCAGCTTGGGCCAAATGGCGGGAGGTGACAGGTGTTATTTGTGACCCTAAAATGCCGATAAAGCTGAAGGGACTGGTCTATAAGACCATCATTAGACCTGCTCTCCTTTACGGCAGCGAGACTTGGCCCCTACTAGAGCGGTACAAGCAGGAGCTGCGCGTCTCGGAAATGAAGATGCTGCGGTGGATGTGTGGAGTTTCACGAAAGGATCGCGTTCGAAATTCCCACATTCGGGGTAGCCTTGGCGTCCGTGACATCGCAGAAAAGCTGCAAGAGTGCCGCCTTCGATGGTACAGCCACATCTTGCGCAGACCGGCAAGGTATGTGGGGAACAAGTGTCTAGCCATGCCGCCCCTGCCGGGCACGGGCAGGAGATGCCGGCCCAAGAAACGATGGCTTGACGTAGTCAGGACTGAAATGCGTGTTAATAAGCTTACCACTAAGGATGTCGAAGACCGAGCGAGGTGGGCCAAGAGTAGCAGGAAGGCAGACCCTCGGCCCTCGCGTACTACGCGGGGACGCAACCGGGACATAACGCCAGGATGATGATGATGATGGAAATTACAATATTTATAACGTACAGCAGTCGCTGTACGTCTCAGAGGGCCTATCGGCTATTTCAGTGGACAACTGAATTTGACATAAAAAAATCTGATACTACTCTAATTTGGTAGACGCTATTGCCAGTTTTCAACGTAGATGACGTGGTGTAGAATTATCTAGTGTCAAATACAGTTGTCAACTGAGTTAGCCAATAGACCCGCAGGTTAGACTATTGTCGATAGTCGCGGCACTAAGACAAATATAAATAAAAAAGCACACCAGCCCAACATTTACCCCAAAATTCAATGTGGTTCCCGCGGGTACGGGTCCGGAGCGTAGTAACGAATTTTTGCGCGGACGAAGACGCAGGCAAAAGCTAGTTAACTATGATTGTTACTGGTTGACTGGAAGATAAAGCCTTAATGGCTTTAAGTCCGCCAATTATGTTATTGGGCAATAAAGTTTTAAATAAATTAATTAATTAAGGTAGTTAGTGTATAATGTTAGTATAATTTTTATGACAACCTTTATCAGGAAATTTATTATTATTATTAAAATCAAATACCTTATTAATAGGTACTGAGGAGTTTTTTAATTCCTTTTGGTCTACGGGGTCCTAGCTAGACAGCAAAACAAGTCGGAACTTCACCTAAAATATAACGTAGGTACTAGGTATTACACAATACATATACACTGTGTATATACCATATGGTGAGGTGACCGTTAGGTCATACATAAACATAAGTAAAACAGTTAATGTGCTAAGCGAGTGATCATCCGTGACGGACAGACTGACCGGCGCATTTATCATAGAACATCGTTTACACCGTCCACCGTGTCGACACGCTAAATTGACCCCCATGACGGAGTCAATAAGTTCTAATGCTGCATGGAACGTGTGCTGGTTATGTAAATAGTGACACAAGTTCGTAAATAAAAGTGTTTCTATGTTAAAAGATTGTGACCATATTCACTTTGTGGGTCCCTAAGTTACTTTTATAACTTAGGGGTTTTCAAAAGGGAGGGGGGGGGGGGCATGTCTACAGGTAAAATCTGTCCAGACTGACATATTTTATTTGGTTAAGGAAATTGTGTATTTAAATGGATAATTTGCAGCAGTATTCGTTGAAATTCACGTTATATGTATTTCTCACATAATAAAAGACATCTATGCGCAGTTACGTAGCATGATTGATACGGCAAGTCGTGGTTTTGGATATTGTTTGTTCACCAAATAAGACAAGTCCGTTTAGACAGATCATAGGTATATAGCAGGAATAGCCAAACTTTTGAGCTGTGAGGTCTACTAGTGTTCAAAAATATTTCTTGCGGTCGACTGCAGTTTCATTATCACAACCCATAATTGTCCACTGCAGGACTTAGGGCCTCACCCACAAGAGGGGAGATTATTGCCATAATCTCCACGCTTGGCAGGCGGGATGGAGATCGCAGTGTTATAAATATAACAACGGAAGACGCTGCTGCCCATTTTCCAGCCTACGGAGACTCTAGATCTTTTACATTAGTCGCCTTTTACGACACCAACGAGTGTAAGGGGTTGGTGCTATTCTACTCTGCCGGACACCACACGACCATGTACTACAGTTTACAACAGGCATATTAAACAGTCATTTTTGCGGGGCTCTTCTGCACTTGATTGGTCACGTGTTGCGTATACCCATGGATGGATGGATACGTGCGAAATATATACCTAAACCGGTGTCAGGAAAAATGTTACACTGGAGGCTCGAGAAGCTAGATTAACAGCGCCGAAACGAATCCGAGAGCTAACGGCTTACGACGCGAGGATGCACGTGACCGGGCGAAGTGGAGAGGAAGGGAAAGAGTAAGAGAATAGAAGCCGGGATTTACCGCTCGGCTGTATAACTTGCAGCAGATGGCCTTTATTGGCATAATAATTAAGTTTAAAACCAAGCCATGGCTTATTTTAAAATGTTGCGATTGATATAGTTTTCAATTTTTTTTAACACTCGCGGGCTACCTAAATCGCCTTCGCGGTCGACCTCTTGGCCATCCCAGGTCTATAGGCATTACCTGATCGACGGTGGCCGTGGCCACGCACCATCATTGCCTCAAGCCTATTAATTTACGAATAGCTCACGTTACCGTTCAGCACTATTTGAGTTTATCGCTGACATACAGACAGACGCGGCGTGGGTGTTTGTTGTATAAGATGAAGAGGAATGATCTGTTTAAACTGACTTGTCTTATTTGGTGAACAAACAATGCCCAAAATCACGACTTGCTGTATCAATGACGCTACGAATATTGTGTATAAATATCTAGAATTATACAAGAAATATATAGAATGTGAATTTCATCCAATACTATTGCACATTATCCATTTAAATACATAATTTCCTGCACCAAATAAGACAAGTCAGTTTGGACAGATTATAGTGACTATCTTATGTCCGAGACTTCGTCCGCGTAAAATTCAGAAACAAGTTGCAGACCCGTTTCCGCACAAACCTTATTGAATTTCGAGATAAATTATATGCTAGCCTATGTGCTATTCTGGGCTATAAGTTATATAACTGCCTTTCTTCAATTCGATTCGGTAGTTTGAGTGAAGGAGTAATACCCCATCCACATCCAACGGCTCTGTTCTTCATTTTCTGCTATTTTTGTATGTCTAGTTATTGTTTCATAATTTCATTTTTTTTGTTTATTAATATTCTTTGTGCAGTTTTATGTAACTTTTTTTGCTTATATGTAACTTTTTCCTTTATTAAGTTGTTCCACGGCTCTAGATTCGAGCCATTGACCTGAAATACCTGTATTGTTGGAGGTCAATGATTCCAACCCTTTTTGAGCCATTACGTTATGTGTTTGTCGTGTTGTTGGGTGCAAATAAATATATTCTATTCTATTCAAACAGATATCAATACATCCATCCATAAATACATACATTGCAAACGACCAAAGGCTGCGGTGACTGCTTACCATCAGGCAGGCCGTAAGCTTGTTTGCCACCTTGGTGGTATAAAAAATACATACAAACTTGCATTTATAATATTAGTAGATTATTAACACTCAGAACCGGAACAGATTTTAGGAAATCGAACCTCTGTGTGACAGGCGGCATGACCACGGAACCAACAGGTCGTCATACAGAATTTTGTAAATAAGTTCTCAAATGAAATAAATTTTTTGATAACAAGCTTTTATTGCGCTGTATAGTTCCTACTCATCAAGACCGTTCCAAAGAGCCCAAACACGATGGGGTTATCTTATTGTGTTCATTAGTTCCTATGACCACCTTTCGACTCCATCACCACACCATCTATGAGATCCATGGTACCATATTAATGCATTGTCTTCAAAGTTACATAGCCATACCAAATTTCAATACAATCGGATACCAATAAATTATCGAAAAATGGTTGAAAGTTAAATAAAAAATTCATGATCTTGGCGTTAATGTCCCGGTTGTGCGCACGAGGGCCCGGGGTCCGCCTTGACCAAATTGAAAGTTAAATAAAAGCTCGTAAAATGTATTATCGAAGTACTGTTACTGGTGTATAGTAGTACAGAAGGCTGCACATCAACCTACCGACCACCAGTATAATAAAATAAGCTCGCATCACTATGGATGCGCGTACAAGCCGTTCAACCCGCAGACGATGCGCACGGCTAAGGAATGGAATACGTAGTCTGCTAGTGTGTTCCTGATCATTATAATCTGGACTTCTTCAAGGCTACAGTGAATAGGCTGTTCCTAGACCGGCATGCTCCATCTTCGGCCGCATCGTCACTTACAATCAGATGAGATGGCGGTCAAATAAATGCCTGGATACTCTAACAAAAATAATAACGATCCTAAGTCTTGCTTTTTTTTTAATACTTTACTAGCCAGGCATTTGACCGCCACCTCACCTGGTGGTAAGTGACGATGCGGTCTATGATGGAGCATAACTGTCTAGGAACAGCCTATTCACTCTAGCCTTGGCATCCAGATTATATTAATCAGGGAACACACTCGCAGGCAACGCATTCCACTCCTTAGCCGTACGCATTATAAAAGTCGAGCCAAACCTAGTACCTGGTATACCTACAGGGTAGGCTGAGATGCTGTTGTCTGTACCTAAGTTGTCCGAATCGTTTAAAAAGTAAGCTATAAATAAGTATGAACCACTTAACAAATCAATATTTCAATAATACATCGAAGTACCAATCGGCCCATAATTACAGGGGTCGTCGGACCAAAAATATGTAGAGGTCGCAACTGTATTTGCCTTATTTGAAGATCCTTGTAGTACCTACCTGCCACCACGTGATAATGCCTGGTACATTGGGCATGGGCAAACTATTGATTATATTTGACATTTTCTATATTTGATAACAATTTTTTTTTTCATATCATTTACATGATAATGAATAATAATAATTAGCACAAACCTAAAATAAGTTTTACCATTATTGTAATGTACATTTTATTTTCTTTGTTTAACATTCATAAGTACTATGTATAGTCTAAACTAATTAAATTGTTTTGACTTTTTGACTTTTGACTTTTGACTTTTTACGGCCCGCGACCATCAAATCCAAAATGAATTTCGAGTGATTAATTTTTTACGAAAATAAGCAGTAACCGCAGCTCCATACTTATGTCACATCACATTCATGTGTGTTTCAGAAAATACTTATAATTACCTATATTTTTATTTAATAACGAAATATAGGTAGCCAAATATTCAAAAACCTAGCCACGCCAAGGAAAAAGTTTGCCCATCACTGAGCCCTAGACCCATCAGTAGTAATAAAATCTTGGCGTTAATGTCCCAGTTGTGCTCTCGCGCACGAGGGTCAGGCATCCGCCATGACCATAGTCCAGGATTTAGCAGATTACAATGGAGCGATTCCCATCTAACCTCCGTGATCTCCAGATTAGTTGCTTGAATATGCAGGTTTCATCACATTAGTATGAAAGCTAGTACTATGGACAGGTCAAGCTGTATCTCCAGTTCTACTCAACTAAATTAGATGCAACATGACCTAGATTTTAAGCTCTGCCCCAAACTACCAAACTGTGCCATTCAAATCCATTCGGTGCAATTGCCATGTTTCTTATATTTTAGCTGGTCTATTATGGATCTATATAAGGTGTCCCAGCTTCCAAAATAAATTATACCTTATACGTTGCCCAGGCTTAATGGCTACACAACAAAAAAATATTGTTTCAAATCCGTTAAGTAGTTCCGGTGATTAGCGTGTAACAGACAAACAGACAAACAGGCAAACAAAAATTTTAAAAATTTTATTCTATTACTATTTCTTCAGCGCCCTAAATATTTTTTTTGTAAATTTGGCTAATGTACAGAAACACTTTTTTTTACTGTTTTATTATTTTTTTATTTTATTTATTTATTTAGGACAACCAACAAGACTTACACTAACAAAGTTATAGCATCTTATAGCTAAAATATTTTCTCTTTCTAAGTGCAGCCTTAATTATAGGTCACCACGACAAGAAATATAGACAACTTCGCTTAACATATTACTTAACGTACATTATTGTTTAACTTACTTAAAGTATTTTAAATATATTTTTTGGAAAAACGATGTTAAGTATATAATAAAATATTAAATGTTTAAATATTTAAATATGTAGGAAATATCAGCAACGTGGACGGCGGTTTATTAAATTTTGCGATATATACCTACAACCTTGAAAATATCGGAGACATGTTAGGGTTCAGCGACAGATAGAGAGGTAACAATTTTCTTTTTGATTGTTCCAGCGAAATCGTAAAATAGATCTATGTCCATAAGTTTGCTCATTTTATTAAACTGAGATTGTAATATCCTTATATAATATCCTATATTATAATTAGTAATATTATAATATCCTTGCGACCTCGCCGGCTAACCGCTCCGTGGTTACTGTCCGCCGTCCGGCCTAAGTTACCACCGCTAGTCAGTTGCCGGCTGCTGTCCGTGCCAACCTCTCGTGACACAAGTAAGTGGCCATTTTGTTTTCGATCGCTTTCAAATGGAGAATGCGGAGTGAGAGGCGGTGATAGTACGGCGCTGGGTTTGTTTGTTATGTTGTTCCTTTTTTTAATTGTAAATTAAGGAAGAATGAATACATTTATTGCAAATGTATACGACACGATAATTTTGAAATACAATATAACATTTAACAAAATTTAAAGGCAAAGAAATATTATGAGAGTAGCTTTTGCCCGCGTCTTCGTCCGCGTAAAATTCGGTTACAACATTCCAGACCCATTTTTGGGAACCTTTTTTTGAAACTTGAATTTCGGAATAAATTATAGCCTATGTGCTATTATGGTCAATAAGCTACATTGCTGCTAAATTTCGTCAAAATACGTACAGTAGTTTTTGCATGAAGGAGTATCAAACATCTACTTTCGCATCTATACAAATGTTATCAAGAGAAAAGATTTATTTTTGAATTTTTGTTTGTAATGAATAAAATAAAAAATACTAGAACGATTTTCAAAATTCTTTCACTAATAGGAAGCTACTGTAAAACTGTGTAATAAATAAATAAATAAAATAAATTCGCTAATGACTCTTATTCCGGGAAAATTACACAATCGTTTCCAGGTTTAAAAAACCAGACTGGACCGTAACGCCTGAACACTCGTCTCTCTGTTTATGTTTTTTTTAAGTCTGACGAGGAATATATGAGTTGCAACAGCAACAGCAACAGCTGTAGCGCCCCCTTGACTAGCCGTTCCCAGCGGCTTTCACCCGCCCGCAGTTCGGATCTCTGTAAACATTCAACTATCCCGCAGGATCCTAATAGTTTTCCGGGATAAAAAGTCCCAAAGTACCCACTCGGAAACAATGTAGTTTCATATTAGTGAAAGAATTTTAAAACCTTTCAGCAGGTTTGGGGATTACTCCCCTACTACTAATAATTTAATTTAAGACCTCAATATTGCCTCCACCGCTCCTTGGATGTCCTTTCAGACTGTTTAAGGTTGGCTGGAAGAGATCCCATTGTGGAATAAGCCTTTGCTTTGTAAAATCATTTTTGTTACTCCTGTAGTTTATTTAGCAATAAACAACATACATACATACATACACCCAATGTACAAAGTAGCTAACGTACAAACTTCTTCTCTTTATAATATTAGTATAGAAAAATACAGAATGCAAGTGCGTTGTCACTGTGAGGACTGTCATAGGGTCCTATGCCTCATGCCGAGTCATGCCTGTACCGATTTTGTATGAGAGACATTATTTCGTTAAACGAGAAACAAAGTACCGCGTTGATGTCTTTCGTATGAACAACTTGAATGGCAAGCTCGTAGACATTATTTTTTGAAACAAATTAATGTATCTTACCATCGTTAGTTGGTTAACACTCCAAGGTAGAGTAGAGGTATTGTATTACACTGGTGTATGAGCTGTAACTCAGATAAAGGAACTGAACGGTCCGAACTACTCAGAACTACCGAACTTATAAATTGTAATAAACTTCATTTTGTATTGGAAAATTCAGCCTATTACCAATAATGACATATCATCATTGGAATGGATTTTTAATTTACAACAACATAGACCTGCTGGAAGAGATTTCTTCTTAGAAATAAGTAGTGCCTGTTGTGTCGTCTTTAATTTTGTAATTTCTGTATACTTTATATTGTGTTTGCAATAAATTGTTAAATAAAAAAATTAAAAAATAACATTAAAACTCTCTAATCGCTGTGGGATAAAGTTATTGTAATATAAGTTAGATATGTTAAAAAAATAATGCAAGATAAAATGAGATATTCCTCCGGAGTGTGCCTGTACTATTAAATGTTATACTCCATAACTATTTACCCACGGTGAATCGACAGTTATCGCCGTAGTATAAGTTGTACGAAATTTAAAATTATTTCAAATGATATATCGCTCAACGTTATTGGTCATATAGGCTGAATTTTCCAGTACAAATTCTGTTTATTTTAATTGACCATAACGTCCATAACTTTTTTCACGCAGCGATTCGAGAGTTGTAAAAGCTGTAGAAAATTACAAATCCTTTCTAATGCTATGGCATAAATAACGTTGAGCGATATGTCGCTCAACGTTATTTATCATAGAGGCTGGGGTTTCTTTCTGTCGGCCTATGCATTAAAATCCGCTCAGCATTACTTACGTGAAAGAGAACATCCTTCCGCCTAGCCATCTTCACAAACCTTTGTAAGCAACTACAAGCACTAAATGTAGATCCTTTATGTATATTATGTGTATTTTGAGTATTATGTGTAAGTTTTTATGTACTGAGTCTGTTAGTTTTCAGTTTTTTGAATGTATTATTAGACCAAATAAAGATACGTATATGTCTATATTTAGACATTTAGATGTTCTGTAGAAAATTAAGTAGGTAATAAACAATAAGCATTTGGTATACCTAAACCTAGATTGTCCGTTACTTATGCTGCTGCCATGTCATAGTCTTATGAATCCGGTTCTGTGGCAGTTACAATAAAATATTCCACGGAATCGTTAAACGGTCATTCTATGACTCCTTAACTACATGTTAGAGAGGTGTGAGTCCTACTATATCGAGAGTTCCGTAATAAAATAAAATGTTTGAACAATTCATTCAAAGCGCCATTTAGCCCCAAAGTAAGCAAAGCTTGTGTTATGGGTGCTAAGATAACTGATTAAGTTTACATATATTTTACATTATATATATTTTAAATACATACATATTGTAGATATAACACACGTAACAGAAATTAAAATTCATTATTTCAATTTCTTCCCGGCCGGAAATCGAACCCGGGACCTCTGCGTGGCAGACGTTAACCAACTGAACCACTCAGGTCGTACTTAATACCCAACAATCAATCAATTGTCATCATATCATGAATTATTGAATAACCAGGTGGCCCGCCGCGACTTAGTTCGCGTGTTGTCCTACCCTGTAAAACATTCTCTTGAATCACTTTATCTATTGTTGAATCGCATTCAAATCCGTTGCGTAGTTAAAAGATATAAACATACATACATACAGAGGGACAGACGGCGCAAAGCTACTTTGTTTTGTACTATGTATAGATAAATGAGTAGCAAATCAATGGTGTCTAGTGGTCAAGGTGTCCGACTCGTAAGCGATTGGTCCCGGGTTCGCAACCCACTGCTGTCAGGTACCAATGACTCTTTTCTGAGTTATGTTCATTAGTTGGACACTACGCTCTTACGGTGAGGGAAAACATCGTGATGAAACCATGATCCAATCTGGTCCGATTCCTGTAGTAGCAGGGTCACAGAGGTCAGATGGCAGTCGCTCCACTGCAATTACATGGATTTGCAAAATCTTGGATCATGGTCAAAATGGACCCGGGCCCTCGTGGGCCTCGTGAGAGTACAAACCGGGGCATTAACGGAAAAATGATGATTTTTGTAGTCTTTCGTGGTGCGTTTTTCGACATCCGTCGGTGCTAAACCGACGTTTGTTTTAAATTGTAAAGCACTGCATCCGGCACGTGTCGGACGAACGTCCGCTCAGTAGACAGCATTGTATCTTTAAAGGACGTAGGTATGCAATTTCAATAGAAAAAGTGCTCTGTAGTCCAAATTCTTTTAGAAAAAGCAAAACATTCTAGTACCTAAGATCGAAATACAATTCGGCGTTCGGTCTTGCCATGGAGGTAGCTAACCTTTCGATCTCTGTGGTGGCAACGACCGTGAGGGGGCGTCAATTGTATTTTTTCAGTATTGTTTCCATATTGCAAGGCATGCAAGCATGTTAGTTCCTTTCACGCCACATTGAGATTTGAGTGTATCGTTGTCGCGCCAATTGTTTTTTCTTTTTCTGTTGAAACGTCAACAAACTTATCTAACCCGGTGACTTATCTGTCACTCGAGAACCTTTTCGGTTTAGTTCGTCAAAGTTGGCGCCCGGATTATGTACCTATAATTGTCTTGTACTAACGCCATGATGATTTTTATTTTTATAAATTATGTTTTTTACTGATCTAAAGTATATAAGTAGTTTATCAGTTTTCTGGCACCCATAACACAAGCTTAGCTTACTTTGGGTCTAGATGGCGCTGTGTGAATTTGTCTAAGCATATTTATTTATTTATAGAGACGAAGCATACTCCGCGGTGAAATACCGCCTAGCCTTGCCCAGGACAACCATATCTTGAGGCCATAAAAACTAAGAGAACATTTTATAGGTATTGCCATTCGAATAGATACATGTCTCAATAGACTGTCACGTTTCAATAGATTGCCATATGCAAATGTTCTTGGTCATTGACGCAACTTGGAGTTCAGTGCTCGCATCATACAGTGCCACAAACTTTTGACCCGGTGATCAAAACTGGAACTAAGGCTCGCCATTTTGAAATGTCACTTTTGTTAACAACAGCGACGCCGGCACCGGTTCGGTTAAGTTTGTGGCACTCTACGTTTATTTACATATATTTGGCAAGACACAAACGAGGTTAAATCGGTTTTGGGGTTCCGCACTGCATTTAGATAGAGTTTATTAAAATCATGAAAAATAACGCCGCCTTGATCATGATCCAGGATTTGGCAGATCAGGTAATTACAGTGGAACGACTGCCATCTGACCTCAGTGTCCCTGCTACCAGGGGAAGCTGATCAGATTGGATCATGGTTACACATTCAGTCGCCTGAATGTGTAGGTATCATCACGATGTTTTCTTCCCGAAGAGCTTCGGATAGCGGTCCATTAATAATAATAAATATTCGTGGACAAATTCACACAGCGCCATCTAGCCCCAAACTAAGCAAAGCTTGTACTATGGGTGCTAGATAACTGATATACTACTTAAATACTTTTTAAATACATACTTATTATACATTAATTTACGTAACTCAGAAAAGTTATTGCCTACATGGCGGATAAAATATATTATACAAACTTATTTACTTTATAATAGAGGAAGGCAATCGAGCAAGTAGGTCACCTGATGGTAACTTCCTCGGAAAACTGTCATTCATTCCTGACATAAGTATACCGTTCTATACGGGTACAGGTATTACGGGTTTCTGTTGTTTAGGTTAATTAAAACCGTAGAAATAAATATAATTTAATTATAAGTGCTCTGTATTACCACCGCTCTTTAGATCTCCTCTCAAATTTTCTAAGGTTGGCTGGAATAAATCTCATTGTGGGATAAGCCCGCCTTTGCTTGGTAAAATTATATTTTTCTCATTTCTATATTTAATTATTATGCAATAAAGAGTTTACATACATACATGCGGGAAGCTTAATGACAAAAATTGTTCCGAGCATAAATATCTAACGTTAGACGCGGGTATAGGTAATAGCGCCAACGATGTCAAGGTTATCTGATATCGTAGTTATGTACGTGTATTTTTATTTTAGAGCTATATCGGTAGACAAACATTATTTTATGTTAAGCTGGCAACTAGATGGAAAGTACCGTTGCCTATAGATATCAGTAACTCGGGATATGTTGCTCTGACAGAAAACTGGCGAATGATAGGACTCTGCCAGTGATGGCACCCCATGGAGCAATGACACTTCATCAGCAGGAACACAATAAGATTATTTATTTATTTAATCCTTGCAATGTTTCGTATATTCAGTCTTACTTCTAGTCACCCTGCAAAACTGCTTAACAGTTTGTTGGCAATGATGTCTCTCTCGTAATACATTCCGGTTAATGCCTACACTTGGTATTTGATATTTGTTTGACTCAAACAACAAACCCATATGAAGTATTTTGTATATGTACAATAATGACGCAACACAGATAGAGATCAGCATCTAATATTAATAATATGTTTTAGAGTACAGTAGGGGATATCATCGTCCTAGCGTTTAGCCCGGCCTCTGCCAGGGTCCGCATTCCTACCCATTGTTCTCCATTTCGCCCGGTCTTCGGCATCCTCGCGTCGTAAGCGTCGCTCTTTCATCCGACTCAGCGATGTCAATCCATCGCTTCTTGGGTCGCTCACGGGGCCTCTTTCCTGATACCGGCACGTTCAGGCACCTATTTTCCACGTATCCCTGAGACTTACGCAACACGTGAACAAACCAGCGCAGGCGAGCCACCTCGATCTTGTTTGCAATATCCGATGTGATGCGATAGGGGTGGGATAGGGTATGGGGTAAAATAGGACCGTTCACGGGTAGGGGTAGGGTTAGATAGAGCAGGGCAGTGTAGGGTTGGGTAGGGGAGGGGTAGAGTAAGGTAGGGCAGGATAGGGGTAGTGTATTAGACCCCGAAAAGGAAGGAAATGCGTACGGCTAAGGAATGGAATGCGTTGCCTGCGACTGTGTTCCCTGATCAATATAATCTGGATGCCTTCAAGGCTAGAGTGAATAGGCTGTTCCTAGACAGGCATGCTCCATTATCGACCGCATCGTCATTTACCACTAGGTGAGGTGGCGGTCAAATGCCTGTCTAGTAAAGTAATAAAAAAAAAAAAAATGTCGTGCTGGGCTAGCTAGTTTACGTAGTATAACCTATATTATGTCAATGTGATACATCCCTCTTAGGTTCAATTCAAAATTGTTTGACTGCGGTGTTATATGAGATGGAGGTACTTCCCCAGGCCCGTTGCTATGATCTACCTTTCTTCAATGTTAGTTGCTATTAATAGAGCCAATGATGTCAAGGTCTGATGTGGTCGAGTGCCTATGAAAATTAATTTTTGACTAGCCGTACTCAGCGGCCTCCACCCGTGCGCAGTTCGGATCTCGGTACTCAACTTTTCCGCGGGAACCTATTATTTTCCCGGGATAAAAAGTAGCCTATGTTACTCAGTGATAGTGTAGAATTGTATTAGTGAACGATTTTGTGAAATAAGTTTAATGTTTTTTGAGTTTATTCATTACAAACAAAAATACAATCTTATCTCTTAATAATATTAGTAGCTATAGATGCAAAAAATAAATTTGCAAATAAAAAACAGACTCTTGTTAGTGTCCCATTAAGGCTGCGGTGTTACCTCTCTGAATTGCCAGACTTATACGCTGTCCGAGATAAGATTATTTAAATCATTTAACTTTTCATTTGTTTTAATAAGGTCTTAAGTGTGTATACAATATATGTATAATTATGAAATAAATATCTCATTTAGATACACAATTCATAGTCATTAGTCATATGGTGTATGGTACAGTGGAATGTAGCAGCAACCGCGGCCACCAGCGAAAAAGTTTAGGAGAATGCTGATTACCGATAAACAGATACGAAAATCTTGCAAACTAGCAGAATTAAATAAAAAAAATGAAGTAAAAGTCATTTATTTCAAGCCGATTGACCCGTGAATTGCATTACATGGATAATATGCCGAAACATTATTTCGTCATTTAGGTATTAATGTTAATAGTTTAGAATGCATTCCTTTTTTCACGGCAATTTAATGTTAGGTTAAAATGGTTTAAATTAATATAAGGATTATTATCTTGATTTCATTAATTTCAATAATTCAAGGTTTCACTGGGTAATCTTTTATTTTATAAAAAAGGTACATCTACAACACATATTTACAGTACAGTGAAGTAGGACCACATCGAAGCCGTTCTAAACAAATCGGATATTATCAAACACACTTCCTCTTAAAAATACGCTATGCATACGTGGTTCTCATTACCGCTCGCGTTTACTTGGAGTAAAATATCTTCCTACGTGCTCCGCGCACTATTTTGGTATGGACAAGCTATTCGCTGGCCTCAGTTCAAAGTTTACCTTCATAGTTTACCGTATTATTTACCTTTTACCTCGATAACTGTCACTCGCGATCTTGACCGTGCCCTGCGTAAGGATACTTAAAAATAAACACGAAGGTGTGCAGTTGTGCACCTTCTTGCGGCCAGGAACTAAAAAACTGTGTTACAAGAGAATGCCTGTAGTAAACATACGATATTACAGCATTTGCCGGCGTTGTGAAAGTAGGGATTCGTGACGTGAAATGGGCCGTTCTAACGGCAGGGCCGATCTAGGAGGTGGCTAGACAGTTGATACTAGTCGTTATGTGTAGTATATTAAAAAGTCGCTTTTCGGGTGCGCGTGCGAACCTACCTTGGTCGGACGTCTGACCACGCCCCCGCATCCAAAAAGCGAATTTATATTATACTACACAAGTATTGTATAATAGTAATATACTTAAGTCTCGGGAAGATCTAGAGTTGTTGTAGATTTTTGTTGAGATATTCCATGATTCTTTTTTCTGCAACGCGACACCAAAACATAAATAACCATCTTCTGTTAGTGGCCGAAACTTACAATGTTTTATAATTGAAGCAGCGTGCTTGCGAGACGGATAAGATAACCAAGGTTAAGCAACGCTCGCAGAGTGCGGGAACCATTGACCGCTTAGTACTTTGAGGCCTGTCGAACTTCAGCAAAACAACGAGCTCGCCACTCGTCAGGCGTACTTCTTAATACCCTTGGCGAAGAGAGGTTGACCAAGACCAAGAGTCTGGTTGGACAGTCTTGGAAGCCGATTGCCACCCCATGAAGGTATACTTTTCTTTTGGATATTATATTAGTGTCAATCCCAGCTAAGATTGTTGTCCCCTTAGTGTCAAATCTTTTGTTTTAAAACGATTTATAATCTTACAATAAATGGGCGACGTACCTATATCGAAGGTTAATCGGAAAGATTGGGTCATTGCAAAAATCTATATACAATTTCGCACCAGTCATGTATATACAATAATCAATTTATCTGCATCAGTGCCTAATACAAACAAATAGCTCGCAAATGGTGCATCATTTTAGGTATTCTGACCATTTGGTATTTTAAATGTTAGTATATAAATATTTGGTGTTATAACTTTAAATATTTTAGACATTAGGCATTTAGTCCAATTGGTATTTTAGTCTTAGATGTTTTGAAGGTAGGTGTTAATTACTTAGTACATTAGATATTTAGATTTTAGGTATTTTGAACATAGGTTATTTTATGTTAGGTTTATTAATTTTAGACATTCAAATACGTACCCTACATACATACATACGCCCGTTTCCCACAGGTGTAGGCTTAGACTTAGTGCTGTTTAGCTACGATTCTAAAGCCTAATCAGGACACTAAATACAAAGCCATCGTACCACCATTCGTGGTCTGGGTACTCATCCCCACTTCGTAGACCCTCTGTTGATCACCACGCGAAGGTTCGATAGAACGTTTTTCGCTCCAACGATTCGGATGTGGAATGAGCTCCCAGCCACAGTGTTTCCTTTGGAGTATGACATGGGATCGTTGAAAAGGTTTATTAGAGGTCTCTTCAGAGGCAACTTATTAGTAACTCCCCTGGTGTTGCTGATGTCCATAGGCGATAACCACTTTCCATCAGGTGGCCCGCTTGAATGATTGTCTGCCGTTTAACATAAAAAATCTTCTAGACCCTGCGTTTTCGGATGCATTTTGTTAATAACAGCCAGTCGTGAACAAAGCAATTCAGCCCCTATTTCACCCTCTTAGGAGGTGATTTTCGAAAAATGCCTTCTCAGTCCTCAATTATGTCATGTGCACCAAGGCGCCATGCAAAACTTCTAGCGATTGAAAGTCTCTATATCGGCCGCGCTCTGTTTTCAATGTTTATTATTGGTCATCTTGGCGTTGATATTAACTATTAGTCATTCTATTCATGAAACTATTTTAAATGACGATATATGATTATTACTATGTATACATTAATATGAATATAATATCCCGTTTGTACGCTCGCATGCGAGGGCCCGGGGTCCGTCCTGATCGTGATCCAGGATTTGGCAGATCAGCTAATTACGATGGACGGACTACCATCTGACCTCCGAGACGCTCTTAAATGACCTGACCATATTCAAATTCAAATTCAAATTATTTATTTTCTACACACAACTTAATAAAAAAAATACTAAGTGTTCCTTATAAATTACTTAAACTCTAGATACATTCAACATTAAGAAAACTACAAAAACAATTGGCGTGTGGAGGGTACCAATCTCAGTATAAGCTGAGCAGACACTAAGGACTACTCACCACTGATTATCAGATGGCTCCTTCATTTATTTTGACCTTTCGCTCTGGGACTAGGCCACAAGTAAACATATTGGATCATGGTTACGCATTCAGTCGCCTGAATGTGCAGCTTTCATCACGATATTTTCCCTCACCGTAAGAGCATCGGCTATTGTTCAATTAATGTACTTATCTTACAAATGAGTAATTGGTAGATGGTGGCACTGGGGTTTGAACCCGGTACCTCGGGGTACGAGTCGGATCCCTTACCATTAGGCCATCGACACTCCAATGTTTATAATTATTGTTTGCATGTAACCTAAAAATAGAAATAATCTAAAGTAGATCATTCTGTCCACCTGCCTGCTACGTTTTCACACCGAAACCGCTAAACAGATTTGGATAATATTTAGTTAAAAGATATATCGCAACTTGGGGAAGGACTGGAAAGGACTTGTTGGAATTTTTCGCAAAACCTATGAATAAACTTTTGTAGATACTTTTGTCTGTGCTGCAATTTTGACAGATTCATATACGGTCTATTTCACGAAACCTTTTTCAGTTCATTTTCTGTGTTTTGCAAAGAGATTGGAAAGTTAGCTACCTTCATGCTTATGGCCATAAAGAAAAAATGTATCAACAGAAGCTTATGGCAGACTGGCAAGAAGGTAGCTAACATTCCAATCTCTTTGGTGTTTTGTAATGTTAGCGAAAATGGTTGAGGTTATTTTATTCAGCAAATACTTACCTTCACCTGCGACCAGCTAGATTAACGATTTACTTATATATTGTTTTGACGTTACCTCGCTTGTACAGTTTGTGAATTATGTGAAATAATAATTTTGTGCTAAATCATGGGATTTTGTTATATTTGTGAATAATATTTTATTGCAGTGATAATGTGGGTACGTGACTTGTTTATTTACTGTGGCGAATTGTTACTGAGTTTTATGATTTTCTGTTCAGCATATTCAGTTCCTCACGGACAATATAGCAATAAGGTAATAACCGTGTAATTTGCGAAACTGTGGGTTTGTTTAAAATACTTGTATCGCTTTTGAAAACTTCGAAAGAATTATACAAAGCGTATCTCTCCCTATGTAAGTATACATTCTTATATAAGTATGTATTTAATAAATATATAAGTAGTTTATCAGTTTTCTGGCTCCCATAATACAAGCTTTGCTTGGAGATTGTGGTAATAATTTTCCTTTTTCGTGGGAAAGGCCCTGAGTCCTGCAGTGGACTGTTATGGGCTGTGCTGATGATGATATAAGTAGGTTATCAGTTATCTAATACCCATAACAGAAGATTTACTTACTTTGGGGCTAGATGGCGCTGTGTGAATTTGTCCAAAATTTTTTTTTTTTTTTTAGGTACATATATACCTAGTGAGTTAGTTAACATATCATGTCCAATTGTCTCTAGCTTACACCAACACTTTGTTTAACCAAACAACAACGTTGCCAATAATTATAACTCCAATGCCAATAACTCTGCGTTGTTAGTAATACTGCAACGGTTTCAATAGAATTCGATAATTGATTCTTGCATGGATGGATGATTCTTTCATGCGAAAGTTACTGAACGGATTTTGATGTAACAATATCCATATTTACACTGGGCGTTACTGTCCCGGTTGTGAATTCGCGCGTGAAGGCCCAGGGTCCGCCTTGACCATGATCCGTGGTCAGGTACAGTAGAGCGACTACCATAAGACCTCCGTGACTCTGTTAATGGAACCTGACCAGATTGGATCATTGTTAAATTGCCTGAATGTGCAGGTTTCATCACGATGTTTTCCCTCGTCAAGTCGCGTAACGTCGCACTTCCACCGCAGAACTTGATGTCGTTTACAAGGACTGGTCCTTGATGTTTGGTAGAAAATCACAATTTCATCACTCACCCATTGTTTACATGTCCATTGAGCCCAATAATTAATTTGTAAAAAGCTATTTGACGACCTTAGTTAACATGCCAGTCTGCCACGCAATTGAAATGATGAATTTTAATCTCTGTTACGGGTCTGGGTGTTATATGTATAATAAGTATGTATTTAAAAGTATATAAGTGGTGTATCAGTTATTTAGCATCCATACGCAAGCTTTGCTTATTTTGGGGCTAGATGGCGCTGTGTGAATTGTCCAAACATATTTATATTTATTTATTTTAAATCACAAACTGGCCATTTAAATAGTCATGAACAACTCGTCAAGGACGAATACAAGGCTATGTAGTTATTTACTATTCTATCTTGCAAGGTATTGCTTTCCTGATTGGTGGGCATGCATTTGTATGCATGTAATTTTATGTTTTACATAAGTTTATGCCACGTGGCAAACTAGTAAATACAATGTTTATATCCGAGGTAGTTAACTTGTTCATTTTCCTGTCATAATGTTCCACTAAGAAACGTGGCAGGTGCTATGTCAATTATAATGGATAGTTTAGTAGTTTGTAGACTATCAGTGGGCGTTTTCAATAAGGCAGAAGCCGACATTGACGGCTAGATAAATGATGACGTTTGCCCTACAGTAAATAATCATCTTATGGCCGTGTGGTGTCCGGCAGAGTAGAATAGCACCAACCCCTTACACTCGTGGGTGTCGTACAAGGCGACTGATGTTTTCGAGGCAAAAGATCTTGAGTCTTCGTATGATGGAAAATGGGCAGCAGCGTTTTCCATTCGTTATATTTATAACAATGCGATCTGCAATCCGTTGCTAAGCGGCGAGATTATGGCAATAACCTTTCTTTTCGTGGGAGAGGCCCTGTGTCCTGCAGTGGACTGTTAACTTCCATAGGCTGCGGTGACTGCTTACCATCAGGCAGGCCGTAAGCTTGTTTGACACCCTTATGGTATAAAAACAAATCTAACACCCATAACGCAATTGCTTACTTTGGGGCTAGATGGCGCTGTCTGAACTTGTCCAAGCATATTTATTTATGATGATGATAACGATAATATTGTCCCAAGACTCATCCACGCCCTCCTTCCAGTGCTAAGGATGCTGTGGCTCTGCCTGTGGCTGCTGGGGGCGGCGCGCGCGGCCACCGAGCCGTTCCTGCTGCCCGGCACCGCTGCGCCCGCGCACTACGACGTGCGGCTGCTGTTCGACGTGGACCCCGCCACCAACTTCAGCTTCTACGGGGTCGTTGATATATTGGTAAGTCTGTCTATAGTCAGTGTAACACAAAGGGTTTTTTTACACCATCAAGGTGGCAAGCAAGCATACGGCCTGCCTGATGGTAAGCAGTCACCGCAGCCTATGGGCGTTTGCAATACCAGGGGCATCACCCACGCGTTGCCGACCCCGTAAAAACCTTTAATGGAAAGGGCTTCTTTTTAATTGGATAATCCAGGCATTTGACCGCCATCGCACCTGGTAGTAAATGATGATGCTCGCAGTCTTATAGCGTGATCGTAACAGAAATGAGGAGATCCGCAAGCGAAGTAAGGAGTGACCAGTTCGCTTGCGAATGTCCTCATTTCGACTGCCAGAATTATTGTCAGGCTTAAGTGGCAGTGGGCAGAGTACATAGCTCTTAGATTGGATGGCCAATTGGGCAGAAAATTTACCCAGTGGCGACTATGTACCAGAAATTGCAGTGTGAGTAGGCCTCCAACAAAGTGGACCGATTACTGCTACAAGCTGGATGCGGAAGGCAAAGGACCGTATTTATAGTGGGTATTTGAGAATATAACGAACGACATCAGGTAGCGACAGTGACGAAAAAGATGAGGAGCAATGGGATAGCGTGATATGGGTGCATGTTATGTCATACTGTAGGCAAACAGGCAAGTGGGCCACCTGATGGAAAGTGGTCACCACTGCCTATAGACATTAGCAACACCAAGAGTATCGCCAATGCGTTGCCTACCTCTATAACACGTTGCTCTGGCAGCAAAAGGCAAATGCCACTCCACTGCCAAAGCCGCGGTTCCCCAAATCCCCACCCCATGGAGCACTGGAAACCTTACTCACCGGCAGAAACACAATACTATTTAAAAGAGTATTATTTAGCTGCGATATTCTGTAAGGTGTAGGTAATTCCCCAGTCGGGCGGCTCCAATTCGAACGAGATACCCCGCTATGCCCTACCTCTCTTAAAAGCGTTAAGCGATGTTAAGCGGGGGATGAAAGTCATACGACAAGGGAGGAGATGAATCAGAACGTGGATGGATTACGACCTCAGAGTACGAACTGTATGAGATATTCATACAGTCCGTCTGCACCCGTTTCTCTTTTACTTTATGAAGTAACTGTAAAAGGAAAACAATATACTGAAAACATAAATAATCATCTTGGCGTTAACGAGTTGTGCTCTCGCACACGAGGGCGCAAGGTCCGCCCTGACCGTGATCCAGGATTTGGTGGGTCAGGTAATTAGTGGAACGACTGCCAGATGGCACCTCCGTGACCTTGCTACAAGGGAAACCTGGCAAAACTTTTTTTACCGTTTATGTACGTAGTTAAATTTTACTCATGTTTTTAGCAAGACATCGCAATATCGTGCGAAGTGTCAGCAGTAAAACAAATAGACGTTTTTATGCCAACAAGTGATATGAGGTCACTACTTAGAATTGCATGATTTGTATTCCGGACAGCACCTGTGTGTATGTGGTGACTGTTCGCTGCTAGTAAAGGTTTTCCTTCTATCGCGTAATGCGGTTGAAATATACGCAGCAAGCTGTGGTTGCCTAAATAACTTATTCCATGGGCCAAGTATAAGTTGGCGTGTGTTAGTAAATGAAACTAATTGAAATACACCGCTTTTATGGATGTCTTGTCAAGAGGAAAGTGTAGGAGGCGCCGCATTAGGTTCGCAATATATGCCTTGTTGAGCTGACGATACAGTAAGAACGGTATAGTAGGACCACGCTAAGTCCGAATAGCTTTTTAAAAAAAATATTGTTGATTCGGACTAAGCGTGGTCCTATTATACCTATTTATCAAGTAGGAAGGAAGGTGGGAAGTGCCTACGTCAGTTGTGTGTTACGCATAGTCGTTTGTGTCAGGTGTGCAGTTTACCACAAAATAATACCTATATTTATTCAATACCTACGTACAGTCCAAGAGCACAAGTGCATTACCACTTCAACAAAATTTTCCTTACAGCAACATTCACGGCATTTTGTGCATATTTAGCCAAAAGATTATTTTTAAAGAAGGAAGAACTAACTGTCCTCTATACCCAAAGAACTTGTCCTTTTATTTTTTTTATGTTGTCCGGCATACAAACAGGCATGCGGGCCACCTGATGGAAAGTGGTCACCGCCGCCTATGGACATCAGCAACACCAAGTCACCAATGCGTTGCCCGCCTCTGAAGAGACCTCTAATATACCTCTTGAACGATCCCATGTCATAGTCCAAAGGAAATACTGTGTCCTTTACCCCCAGGGTATATTTTATAAATATTGTAAATATTGTAATTATGTCCGGTCGTGACTGGCGTGGGGTGGGTTTGCTGCTGCCATGGGGCGGCCAGCGTGTCACTGTGTGCTTCCTTCCTACTTTCCTACCCCCCTCCTTTTTGACGATTCAAAGAGATATTTAATGTCCTAATCAATCAATAAATATTGAATTTTAAACTTTGAATTTTTGAATATCGTGCTCGTGCATCGTACAATTGATTAAACAGCGATGAGTCAGATCTTTAATCCTGAAAGACGACCCTGACGATTTCAAACAGAATCTGCGGGAAAGACTATTGTATTATAATAATCATCTTGGCGTTAATGTCCCGGTTGTGCTCTCACGAGTGCCCGGGGTCCGCCGTGACCGTGATCCAGGATTGGGCAAATCAGGTAAATACAGTGGAGCGACTGCCATCTGACCTCCATAACCCTGCTACCTGGGGAACCTGACCAGATTGGATCATGGTTACACATCCAGTCGCCTGAATGTGCAGGTTTCATCACGATGTTTTCCCTCACCGTAAGAGCATCGGTTAGTATTTAACTAATGTACATAACTCAGAAAACAGTTATTGGTACATGGCCGGAGCGGGATTCGAACCCGGGACCTCTGGCTTACGAGTCGGATACTCTAACCACTAGGCCACCGACACTCTCGGGAAAGACTATTGTAACATTCCATTTATCGTCAGTCATCATCGTTATATCAGCCGAAAGATGTCCACTGTTGGGCATAGGCTTCCCCCAGAGATCTCCACGAAGACCGGTCCTGTGCCTTCAGCATCCAGGTTGTACCTGCGATCCACACCCGACAGCAGGTTGTCGGTCCACTTTGTGGGAGGCCTACCCGCGCTGCGTCTTCCGGTACGTGGTCGCTACTCGAGAACTGTACAAGCTAATAATCGTTCTTATTTTGTACGTCAACTATGCGCGTGCCCACTTTGATTTTAATTTTTCAACAATGATATCTTAAATAGACTTCTTAAGCACTTGACATTGTGTTCGTAGCTGTATGCCCTACTTTCTACAGCCGGTATTGTGTTGGATGCATTAGTTTTTTCATTCGCAAAAAGTGCGCTACAAAAACCAAACAATTGGTTGTTTTCCTCGTGAAAGAATGTATTTGTATCGAAACGGTTCACCTCAAGGCTCGTGACTGTTGCTAAATCGTGACAATTAATAAAAAAAACATTTTGTCAATGCTTGGTAAAGATCGGATGGCAGTCGCTCCACAGTAATGACCTGATCTGCCATATCCTGGATCATGGTCAAGGCGGACCCCCGGGCATCGTGCGCGAGAGCACAACCGGGACATTAACTCCACAGTCATTTAGGTAATGCTTGGCGTCAATATCCCGGCTGTGCTCTCGCGCATGATGCCCCGGGGTCCGCCTTGACCATGATCCAGCATTTGTCAGTTCAGGATCAGAAGAGCCACTGCAGTCTGACCTCCGTGATTCTGTTAACAGGGGAATCTGACCAGATTGGATCATTGTTACACATTCGCCGGAATGTGCAGGTTTCATCACGATGTTTTCCCTCACCGTGAGAGCATCGTGACAATTGATTTATTAGTTATATTAAAATTCCGAACCGTATCTAACGTTAACATATAATACTGTTGTATGTATGTGTTGTATTAATTTTCTCAGCCGTAAACGTCGAGAATGTCGGAATTTATAGCATTCATTTGTATTTATTTAATTAAAGTTGCCACAAGAGTTTACAATGTAACATAAAACAGTGTTTTGAATATAATCGTCTAGTTTATTTCTCGTTTGATTATGGATTTTTTGTAGTCCGTGAATAAAGAATTATTTAGTTATTTAATAACGGTGTTGCTCAAACATAGCAACAAGTTGAAAAAAGTCTAATGAAATGCATCTATACATAAAACAAAGTCGCTTCCCGCCATCGTTCCCTAAGTATCTATGTTTTCCTAGATCTTTTAAACTACGCAACGGATTTTAATGCGGTTTTCAACAATAGATAAGAGGATAAGCAAGAAAAAAGGGTAGCTTGGGGTAAAGTAGGTGTACGCGTACGAAGTCGCGCCGGGTCCACAAGTTACAAATTAAGATAACAGAGGCTCGACTCCTCGACTCATCATGAAAGCAGCTATGTCACGACAATGCAATGTGGCAGCAATAAAGCACGGGTCGCAATACAATATAAACAAAACTCAGTTTATGGAGTTTAAGGCGGGTCTAATAAGACCTTCATGTGTACCGCCCCTTAAACTATATGGTGTTCCTTTGACAATGGCTGAAGAGTTTAAGTACCTCGGACATCTTATCACCGCTGATTGTTAAGACAATGCTGAAATTTAACCGGATCGGAGGGCTTTGTCGATAAGAGCAAATATGATCGCCCGTAGGTTTGCACGATGTTCCAAGGAAGCTAGAGTTACGCTTTTTAAAGCATATTGCACGTCACTTTACACGTGTAGCCTATGGGTAGATTATACGCAGAAATCGTACAATGCCCTTCGCGTCCAGTTCAATAACGCGTTCAGGGCGGTGGTGGGTCTGCTCCGCTACTGTAGCGCCTCTGGCATGCTCGCGGAGGCGCGCACCGATTTCTTCTTAGCCACAATGCCCGTATATAAGACACTGCTGTAACTTGCACGTCACAGCAGTGAAGATTTTACTTTAATACTAACATTAGATTAAGTTATTGTATCTACCTACTAACAAATTGTATGAGTCTTTATCTAAAGTTTTTGACAACTGTCAACATTTAATATCTGTCTCTTTCTTCTTTCAGCTCACAGCGAAAAAGTCCACCTCGGAGCTGGTGCTGCACGCCCAGGACTACAGCATCGTCTCGGAGGCGGTCACCCTCCAGGGCGACCGGGCCCCCAAGGTGCTGGACACGCGACTCAACAGCACCTACAACTTCCTCACGGTGAAACTGAGCGACAAACTGACACCGGGACAGAATTACAGGTAAAATATACGTAGAGATATTTTTCTACTGCATTGCACCTACCTTACAAGATATGCAAGTAGTAGTCCGGATTTCCTGGAAGGGATTGAGCGATTTTGATGCGATTTTGTTTATAAATAATTGTGGACAAATTCACACAGCGCCATTTAGCCCCAAACTAAGCAAAGCTTGTAATGAATGCTAGATAACTGATATATTTAAATATAAACTTAATATACATACGAAAAGAACCCAGTCCCGTAACAGAGATTAAAATTCATCATATCAATTTCTGCACGGCCGTTAATCGAATACGGGACGGACCTCTTGCGTGGCAAACCGGTATGTTGACCAGTGAGCCGTTCAGGTCATTAAATAACGTCGTTTGAAAGCTATTTTAAACTAGAAGCTTCTTTTATAATATTCCATTTTTTATTTATTTATAAGAATTAATTTGGTTGTAAACATATTTTGATATTGTTATGGTTATTTTGGCTGACGATGAGAATTGCAATCGGTTTGTTTCTATATAATACGGCAGACAAACAGGCAAGCGGGCCACCTGATGGAAAGTGGTCACCACCACCTATTGACATCAGCAACACCAGGGGCGCTACTAATGCGTTGCCTGCAGAGATGTCTAATATACCTCTTGAACGATCGCCTGTCATAGTCCAAAGGAAACACTGTGTCTGCGAGCTCATTCCACATCCGAATTGTACGAGCGAGAAACGTACTTTCGAACATTTGCGTGGACACCCACAGACCACGACCCAACGAGCTCGCCACTCGTTAGAAGCGAGGTTGACAATTTCTTTTTTTCTTATGACATACGGTAGGCGAACAGGCAAGCAGGCTACCTGATGGGAAGTAGTCACCACTGCCTATAGACATAAGCAACACCAAGAGTATCGCCAGTGCGTTGCCCACCTCTATACCTCTATAAAGGCAAACGCCCCTCCACTGCCAAAGCCACGGTTCGCCAACTCCCGACCCCATGTAGCACTGGAGACCTTACTCACCGGCAGAAACACAATACTATTTAAAATGAGTTCCGCTTGGGACCCGAATACAGATTGAACAGTTCAGGGCCCCGTGACGGTTTTTTAAATAAATGATTTGTTTCCCATTACAGTCTCAAGATACCATTCCACGGCAACCTGAAGCCGGCTCTCGAGGGCGTATACATAAGCAGTTACATAGACTCCAGCACTAAGAAGAAACAGTAAGTGTTTAGAGTCTTCTCTTAGTTTTTTAGATCTACTAATCAGGTGGTAGGACTCTATCAAGCCTGAGGAGTCCGCCTGGGTGAGTACTATCGCCTTATTTATTTTTGCCGCCAAGCGACAATGATTGCATTGTTGTGTTCCGGTTTGAAGGAAAAGGTAGCCAGCGAAATTACAGTCATGAGGCATTTCATCTTAGTCTTCACAGTGACAACGCATCTGCGGTTCTGCATTTTTGTTGCCTTGTTGACGCTACAAATCAGCCTTGAACTTCATAAATACGAAACCGGTTTTAACTAGATTTCTCCGTATTGTTAGACATAAAGACAATAATTAACTGTGTATAAAATTAACAAGAAAATAGCTTTACGTGTCAAACAATATTATCATCATCATCATCCGAGCGGTCAGTCCCGGCTTGTGCCTGGGTCCACTTTCCGACTCATTCACTTCCAATTTCGCCCGGTCTTGGGCATCCTCGCGTCGTAAGCCATTAGCTCACGCATCCGACTTGGCGTGTCAAACTATATATTTTTTCAAAATTGGGTAAATTTTTGGACTGCCGGTCTGCCATGCAAGAGGTCCCGGTTTCGATTCCCGACCGGGCAGAAATTGAAATGATGAATTTTAATTTCTGTTACGGGTCTGGGTGTTCTATGTATATTAAGTATGTATTTAAAAAAAAAAAGTATGTAAGTAGTATATCAGTTATCTAGCACCCATAGAAGCTTTGCTTAGTTTGGGACAAGATGGCGCTGTGTGAATTAGTCCACGAATATTTATTTTATTTATTTTTATTACAAGCCGGTTTTTTTATCATTTCTTTTTTAATTTTTTTTCATTATTTGACTAACCAATCATTTGACCGCCACCTCACTTGGTGGTAAGTGACGATGCGGCCGATGATGGAGCATGCCTGTCTAGAAGCAGCCTATTCACTCTGCCCTTGAAGGCATCTAAATTATAATGATCAGGGGACACACTCGCGGGTAATCTACACATCCCAACCCCTCAGGTTCCTGGTGACGACCCAGTTCGAGGCGACGCACGCGCGGCGAGGGTTCCCCTGCTTCGACGAGCCGATCCACAAGGCAACCTTCACGATCACCATCGGCCACCGGCGCGACTACACCGCCATCTCCAACATGCCGCTGAAGACCAGCTCCAGAGAGAAGTGAGTGGGCGCTAGGACTCTTATCATATCAGGAAAAAGACGCCTACTTGAGATCTCTGGGGCATAGGCCTCCCCCAGAGATCTCAACAAAGGCCGGTCCTGTGCCTTCCGCTTTCAGATGGTACCTGTAATCTTTATTAAGTCAACGGCCCACCTTGTGGGAGGCCCACGCTGCTAGGACTCTACAATAGTGCTAACAATCATCATCACAGCCCATAACAGTCCACTGCAGGACTTAGAGCCTCTCCCACGAAAGGTTATTGCCATAATCTCCACGCTCGGCAGGCGGGTTGGAAATCGTAGTGTTGTAAATATAACAATGGAAAACGCTGCTGCCCATTTTCCAGCCAACGGAGACTTTAAGCTTTATGCCTCGAAAACGACACCCACGAGTATAAGGGGTTGGTGCTATTCTACTCTGCTGGACACCACACGGCCACTCACTACAATGGTGCTAGAAATCTGCAATGGTAGAACTCTACGTGGGACGCCTCAATAATGCTAGGATTCTGTAGTTCAAAGCGAAAGATAACAAACGTGGTGAAACGGTTCTGACGAGAATACATAACTCAGAAAAGATTCATTGGTACATGGCCGCAGTGGGATTCGAAGCCAGTACCTCTCGCTTAAGAGTCCACTTACCCGCTAAGCCGCCGACGCTCTTTAGCTTAAAAATCCTTACCCACTCCTAAATTATGTTTTTCTTTGCAGTGCACTAGCTGACTCTTGGGATTGGAACAAAGTTGAAACCACATTCAAGTAAGTAAGCACTTTTTTACTCAAAACGCAAAATGTCAACATTTTTATTCAACTAACGGTCTCGTTTTGATTTATTTTTTAGAATCGTGTCTAATCAACGAAACTTATTACAATTATTCGAACTATTTTTTCTTTTTAATCGGCTCTCGGAAAAGCTCTCTACCAACGACAAGACAACCATAACCACGATCCAATCTGGTCAGGTTCCCCTGATAGCAGGGTCACGGAGGTCAGATATTAGTCGCTCCACTGCAATTACCTGATCGCCAAATCCTGGATCATGGTCAAGACGGACCCCAGGCCCTCGTGCTCGAGAGCACCACCGGGACATTTAAGCTAAAAGATGATTATTTTTTTTAAATACAAGACAACCCTTAATACGTTGCCACTGTTCACAGAAAGCCGCAGTCGGAGTTCGTCTTCGATGAATTCGAGAAATCGGTGCCGATGTCCACGTATCTGGTGGCGTTCGTGGTGTCCAACTTCCTATACAAGGACAGCCCCGCGGGCCTGTCCAACACGAAATTCAGGATATGGGCGAGGAAAGATGCCATCGATCAGGTAATTTGGTACAGGGTTTTATCTGAATAATTAATTAATTTACACTTCATTGCATAAATACAGGATATAGTCGGTAAATATCGGTAACGGTAACATAGAAAACAACAGGTGGCCTTATTGCTTGAAGCGATTTCATCTAGGCAACCTTTGAGTAGCGAACTATGAATAGGAACATGTTTATACAGAAACTGAGAGCAAGCCCTTCCGGCATAATAACATGTTGATGTATATTTCAAAATACTAATAAAACTATACATAAAAAATAATATACATACATACAATATTACCAAGTAATTTAAGGAAGAGTAATGCACATACAAAATAAATATGTGACCGACTCGAGAAAATGCTCTTTCATTATCCTTAAAGTATGAAACCATGTACCCAGTTAGTTCCCGGACTCTGCGTGTCTTGCAGCAAGATTCTGGCTTTGAGTATCAACATTTCAGCATTTTGTCTGGAATTAGTACTTTATAGAGGTTCTTGGAGAGTAGGCACAGCATGTAGTTTATCGATAAGGAAATGAAAGGAATACATTGAGAGCACATTCATATTTTTTGATTACAGGTTTAATTATCTTTTGTCACAACAAAATCACTCTTATTCCAGACGACCTACGCGTCAGAGATCGGCCCCAAAGTGCTGTCGTACTTCGAGAAATTCTTCAACGTCTCATTCCCGCTGCCTAAGCAGGACATGATAGCGTTGCCGGATTTCTCCGCGGGGGCCATGGAGAACTGGGGCCTCATCACGTACCGGGAGACGGCCCTGCTCTACGACAAGGAGCAGTCCTCGTCCATGAATAAGGAGAGAGTTGTCGAGGTATGTAGCACACTATTTATTTATTTATTTATTGCTTCATAAGTTTTTTAACATTATGAACCCTTCGGACACTGCAATTTTAGTATCGATACGACCGAATAGGCATCTTCTGGGTATGCCTTCTCGTGGTGGCCACTCACCATCATGCCGCTTGATCCGATAGGATGATCAAACGGCATGAACGATCAATCGGCATGATGGTTGATCAATCCATACTGGCCTGACCGTGTGTTGGGAGAAATTTTAGAAGGTATTTAATAAAAATGATATATTTATATCCGTCATATCCGAGCATCACTGTCTTCGAATTTGAAAGTTTGTATGTAGTAGATGGTAGTAGAAAGATCAGCTAGAGTATCATCATCATCACCTTATAATAGTCAATTGCCGGACATAGACCTCCACCAAAGAGTAGCTAAGTATAAAAAACATTAAATGAATATCTTACAAAAAACAATCTGTCCACCCCGCAGGTGATAGCCCACGAGCTAGCCCACCAGTGGTTCGGGAACCTGGTCACCATGAAATGGTGGTCGGACCTCTGGCTGAACGAGGGCTTCGCGACGTTCGCGGCGTCGCTCGGCATGAGCGCGGTCGCGCCCGAGTGGCGCTCCGACGACAACAACGCCGTCGACCACATCATGAGCGTGTTCACGCTCGACTCGCTCGAGAGCTCGCATCCGGTGAGTTGAGTCACACGATTTGTCTCCTTTCTTTATTCCTATATTGTGAATGAGGAAGACAGCTCCTTCTTTTTTCATTCCATTAGGAACGAGGAAGATATACATATACCGAAAACATACAAGACTACACACGCTAAATACACGTGGCGTCCTACAGGGCTAGGTTAGGTTAGGGGAGCCCTGTGGGACGCCATTGGACATTCGAATTATCCAATCTTGCCACTTTCATTTTTTAACGTACACGCCCGAGTGGCGCTTTGATGACAACAACGCCGTCGACCACATCATGAGCGTGTTCTGATACACGATTTGTCTCCTTTCTTCATTCCATTATTATAAATGAACACCTCCTTTTTTCTTCATTACACAAGACACACATATGCCGAACACATACCAGACTACACACGCTAAATACTCGTGGCGTCCCACAGGGTTAGGCGTTCCACAGGGGTCACCTTGTAGGACGCCATCGCACTTTCGAATGAGCCTGTCTTTCCTCTTCCATTTTCTTTTACACGCCCGAGTGGTACTCCGATGAGAATAATTCGCTCAATTCGCTTGAGATCTTGAATCAGCATCTCGATTTTCAATAAGGGTGTTGGCGATTTCGAAATACACTACATGACGCCACTGAGGCGTAAGGTATTGCTGTCAAAATACTGCCGCGTTATTGAACAGAAAAGTGACGGATCCGTTGCAGCCTTGTAGCCAACGACAGGGTCCTAATTTGAGATCAGACCTCGCGTCGCAGCAGCCCCATCTGATGGGGAATCCGTATTAAGTATGGAACACACACATGCCTACAAAGTAAAACATGCTAAATATGCTCATGGAGTCCTACAGGGGTGCAGACATGCATACAAAAACTTTTGAAATACCCTGTTTTTTCTCATCCATATATATAGTAAGTACTGTTGTGAACCTTGCTACCTACCCAGTTGAAATTAGAATTTATCCTCCAGGTGGTTGTGCCGATAGACGACCCGAAGCGCATCAGCGAGATCTTCGACGAGATCTCGTACCGTAAGGGGTCCACGCTGATCCGGATGATGGTCAAGTTCCTCGGCGAGGACGTGTTCAGGAAGGCGCTGAACTCGTGAGTGGATACGACACAGTCACTTACATACTTACCTTTCAGATCAAATAAGAAATACAGATAGCGCGCTGTCAACAGTGACATAAGTGACATTGGTAAATAAATAAATAAATAAATAAATAAGGCTGGTTTCGTAAACATTCGTAAACACAAATATTACTATTTTTCTAAGATTAAATATGGCCTATCTTACTCTCTGTTAATGTAGATTGTTATATGTGATAAAATTTGTTTAAATCGAATAAATATTTTTGAGTTTATCCATTACAAACACACAAACAAGCAAACCGACAAACAATCAAATCATTCCTCTTTATAATGTTAGTAATTTTTTGTTCATACAAGAATAATGATATAAATTACAAAGAAACACCTTAACTAGTTGTCTGCAAGCCATTCCTACCATGCATATTTCATATTATATTTCATATTTATTTATTTGCTGTCCAATGGTACATAAGGTCTTAATAATTAACAAGATTCACATTAGACACCTTTGGAAGGCACTGCAAATTTACTTGCAACTTTAATGCAACTTTGGTCTAGAGAACCGCTTAATATACCTACAGGCTATGTGTGTCAATTCTCTGATTCTATATTAAATCCTTGTGTTAGTTCTAGCCTGCAGTAATATAAAAGAGGCTTTCATTAACGGAAATTGATATTAACAACGTCCATCTTTCCAACAGATACCTAGTGAAGTACTCCTACAGCAACGCCCAGCAAGACGACCTCTGGGCGGAATTGACGAAAGCCTCCGAGATGTACTCCGGAGGTCTGTCAAGGAACGTCACAGTGAAACGGATCATGGACACGTGGACGACGCAGACGGGGTACCCCGTGGTGACAGTAAAGAGGGATTACGATGACAAATCGCTGACGGTTATGCAGGTTGGTTATGTAATATAATAATCATCTTGGCATCTTAGGAATCGAAATATCTAGGTATATTCCGATCGTCTTACAGCTTAGACTTCTGCAACTACATTCAGCGACGCACACATTCAGGCTGGCCGTATAATTCAGGTTGTTCGAATTCGAATTTTGAACTCGACCGATCAGAATCCGCGAAGACCTGCGGTTCTGAATTTTTTTTCTTGCAATCTAAATGTATGAATCGTAAATGTTATGGGCGATAGTTCCCGCTTATTATGGATGGGCTGTCTGCTCGTTTGTCTCTGTGTAGCATAATAAAAAGCTCGCGTGAAAAGTGTTGCGGATTCTGATTGGTCGAATTTGAAATTCGTATTCGGAAACCGAATGTATGCGGCCGGCCTTAAAAGCAAAAACGGTAGGAACACAAACGTAGGTACCGATTCGTTCCCCACACGTTTTTGTCCACGGTTGGAGAACAGAGCTGCAAATCATCGTCATCAGCCACAGCTGGACATAGACTCCTCTAGCTCGCACCAATGCACCCTGTCCTCGGCTTGCCGCATCTAGCATCCACCCGCAACCTTTCGCAAATAGTCACTCCATCTGGCCGGAGCGTCCTACACTCATTATCATCATCATCATCATAGCCCTTAACAGTCCACTGTAGGACTAAAGGCCTCTCCCACGAAAGGTTATTGCCATAATCTCCATGCTTGGCTGGCGGATTAAAGATCGCAGTGTTATAAATATAACAATGAAAAACGCTGCTGCCCATTTTCCAGCTTACGGAGACAAGATATTTTGCCTCGAAAACATTAATGGCCTTGTACGACATTCGGTTGATGCTATTCTATTCTGCCGGACACCACACGGCCAAGTAAATCGCTCCACTGTAATTACCTGATCTGCTAAATCTTGGATCATGGTCAAGGGTGGACCCCGGGCTTACGTGCGCGAGAGCACAACCGGGACATTAACGCCAAGATGATTTATTCTTATGATTTACTCATTTCACTTACCATCTATGAAATAGCGCTACTACGACCCGACGAAACCCCTGATATCCAAGACACAGGTCTCTGACCTACTTTGGTTTCAGAAGTTCCAATGTATTTGACCTCAGTACTATGTGTATTCTCTGTGCTATCTGTGTACCTATTACATACATTGTACTTTTATCGCCTGTAAATTTTGGAAATATATTAATAATAAAATAAATAAATATTCGTGAACAAATTCACACAGCGCCATCTAGCCCCAAACTAAGCAAAGCTTGTACTATGGGTGCTAGATCACTGATATACTACTTAAATACTTTTAAATACATACTTACTATACATAGAAGACCCAGACCCGTAACAGAAACTAAAATTCATCATTTCAATTTCTGCCCGGCCGGGAATCGAACCCGGGACCTCATTGAACCACTCAGGTCGTCAAAACATTATATTCATATTATTTTATTATTATTAATAAAAACCTAATCGTGCAACGTAACTCTGTAAACCCACCGGTTGTCCCCAGAAACGGTTCACGCACCTCGGGTCGCGCGGCAGCACGGCGCTGTCGTGGTGGGTGCCGCTGCGCGTGCTGTGCGCCTCCGAGGCGGGCGCGCCCGACCAGCCCGTCGAGTGGCTGGCGGACGACGAGGGCGTCAGGAACGAGGTGAGACGGCGTTGGGGACGTGCTTTAGTATATTTAGTACATTTATTCATAATGAAAGTATAGGATAATGTATTACGGGGCCGATAAATAACACACAATAGCTTTGCAGCTTGTATTTCAACGAAGGCCACGGAAGGAAGGAAGATTTGAATCCTAGACCACAGACTAGAGAGAGAGTCCCATTTCTTTGACGTTACATTATTTACTACCCTCATTGACTACCCGCATTTTGGACGAAGCATTATTGTAAATAACATTGTGTTGTCGGTTGTATTATTATTTAATGATATTGATATTTGTTGACATTAATTTATTTTATAATTGAAATGTATTATTACTTATTTTACAACAAATGATTTATGTAATAGAGAGAGAGTTGTGTGAGTGTTGCCATTAGGAGATTGGTTTTTGTAGAGGAATTTGTCTATATTCCAACAGAAAGAAAGCAAGAAAACAAAGAAAAGACATTTATTACACATAGCACACCACGACGCAATAACAGTTACAGTTACAGACAACGGAAACATTAATAATTAACATATCTAAACCAATACGTAGCCTCCCATGCCACTGTCGGTGCCGCGGCGGTTAGCGAAAATGGTACCCACTCTGCATGTGCTGTGAGGCGCAAGAAGCGACTCACAGTGTGGAGTTTTTTAGTTACATCACGTTAAGCTATTGTAATAACTTGTCACAACTGATTCCAAAGCAGGTTCTTGCGCGGGATGTGTGGCTAGCTAGTAGTGGTGGGGGTTCATTATGAGCCCTTACAGCTCCAACAGGTGTATAGGTTCAGGAGTTTTTTAAATCGCTCGCTTGGAGTCGAACGGTTTTCAATTTTGATTTTCGGCAGGAAAAATTCAATTTTTTTTAAATTACATTGATAATATCGAAAGAGCATGGCTATAAAATTGGGAAAATCAACATCATACATCAACATATAGATTTTTCGATCTTTGATCGATTTTTGATCGATTCGAAGCGAGCGATTCAAAAATAGGGCCCCAGAAGTGCGCGCGCTAAAACAGACATCGGCAACATTGCGTGCACCACCTGCTACCGTTACAGATGTAGCGACATCTATCGCTCTAATAGGAAAGCTCCACGGTGCGAGTGCTCGAGTTGGTAAGCATCGCACATAGATGGCGCTAACCAAGACTCCTAATACGTATTCCAAGAATTTATACTATCCATATTCCATCGAGGTGCCGATGCATCTACGAAAAAATAACAATGTCAGTCCAGTTTTCAAATATCCAGCCTTTAAAGACCATATTTACACTTACAGCGATGACTTCAATCTCTCACGTTTCTGTTTACAGCATAAATTCGAGCATGGCGCCGATGCTGACGAATGGGTGCTCTTCAACCCCGATATGATTGGTAAGTCATACCTATCAAAATGGCCTTAGTGTATGAGCCTAGCATCGAGCACATTAACCATTAGAGTGCGCGTCAGTCAACAGCGATGTACTGGTGCCAGTGGACGTGTCGGTGTTTGTGTGTGTTGGTGAGCCATCATGAGCCATGTGAATACGATAAACAGGAGATCCCACATTAGCCTTAAACTAGTAACAGACACTCCGATTTGGCTGGAGAGAACCAACCGTCAGTTGCAGTCGATACTAATCACATGTACAAAATATGTAATCATTTATTGAAACAAAATCTTAAATATAAATTACAAATGGGAATAGTTACTATATTACCTACTTACGATAAATGAGTACAAATCGCTTTTGTATTAATTTGGATGCACGTGCGTGCCTACCCAAAAGCGATTTTATTTTATACTGCGTAAGGATTAGTATCAACTGGAACAGACGGTTGGTCGGGCCAAAACGGAACGTCTGTTCAGACTGCTGTACTGTTTTAAGAGAAGTAGGGCATAGCGGGGTATCCCGTTCAAATTGGAGCCGCCCGACTGAGGAAGTACCTCCACCTTACAGAACACCGCAGCTAAACAATACTCTTTTCAATAGTATTGTGTCTCCGCCGGTGAGTAAGGTTTCCAGTGCTCCACGGGGTGGGGATTTGGGGAACCGTAGCTTTGGCAGTGGAGAGGCATGTGTGCTTGCTGCCAGAGCAACGTGTTAGAGAGGTGGGCAACGCATTGGCGATACTCTTGGTGTTGCTAATGTCTACAGGTAGCGGTGACCACTTCCCATCAGTAGCCGTATTCACAATGGTTCGGAAATCGGATTCGGATACGGAATCGACAAAGGACCCCGCAAAAGTTCTTATGGAGGAAAATGTGGTTTCAGTTCATTTTGATGAAATTTTCATATGTTATAGAGAGTAGAGTTTCCGTGGAATCTATCGGGATTCAGAATAACCGTTTTCGAATCGATCGACACGGATTCGCCGCTCACGAATTTCGTGTCGAATCGTTCGGAAACGGTTTCGAATCATTGTGAATACGGCTACAGGTGGCTCGTTTGCCTGTTTGCCTAGCCTTATGTAAAAAGAAACCTCGTTCTTGTGCTCCCCCAGCGCCGTACCGCATCAACTACGACGCCCGCAACTGGGAGCTGCTGATCCAGACGCTGAACAGCGAGCGCTACGCGGCGGTGCCGAAGCTGGGCCGCGTGCAGCTGCTGCTGGACGCGTTCGCCTTCGCCTGGAACAACCAGCTCGATTACAGCGTCGCCTTCAAGTGAGTCAATCATAATAACAATAATATAAATAAATATATATAATAATAATAAATATATTCGTGGACAAATTCACACAGCGCCACCCAGCCCCAAACTAAGCTTGTACTATGGGTGCTAGATAACTGATATTTGTTTATTTATTTATTTAAAACAACTTTACAGTATTACAGTAATAACCAATTCACTGAAAGCTAAAGATATATCAGTATCTATTACAAAAAATTATCATTACATTACATTACATTATCATAGATATATTACTTAAAGAATGTTTAAATACATACTTATTATACATAGAACACCCAGACCCGTAACAGAAATTAAAATTCATCATTGCAATTTCTGCCCGGCCGGGAATCGGACCCGGGACCTCTTGCGTGTTGACCATTGAACCACTCAGGTCGTCAATAAAAGAAGCATTTTAATGTTAATGCCCCGGTTGTGGTCTCCCGTACGAGGGCCCGGAGGCTCGTCTTCGCTGCTTCGAGTCTGATGCGAGAGCCAATGGCTCAAATGACAAATGAGACGGAAAGCAGACCCTTGTAGAAGCCGGGACTGCCCACCCGGATGATGGTGATGTACGAGGGCCCGAGGTCTGCCTTGACAATGATCCAGGATTTGGCAGAGCAGGCAATTGCAGTGGAGCGACTGCCATCTGACCTCCTGACCAGATTGAACCATGGTTACACATTCAGTCGCCTGTAGTAGTGGAGTTCTCCTCATGTTTTCCCTCACCGTAAGAGCATATGTTAGTGTTTAACTAATTGTACATAACTCAGTAATTAGGTCATTAGTACATGACGGCACCGAAGATCGAACTTGGTACCCCACACTTACGAGTCAGCCCCACTAGCCATTAGGCCATCGACGCTCTAGGTATTTTTTTAATTTAATACGGCAGATTAACGCTAGCGGGCCTGATGGAAAACGGTCACCGCTGCCTATGGACATCAGCAACATCAGCCGGTCTAGTCATCTTTGGCAGCTCCGCTTGCGTGATGCGTGTATGGTAGAAAATTGACAGGTCGAAGTTCGACTATTTCTACCAACATCTACATTGACTCTGATTGTGTAGGATCATCCGCCAATCCGCCTCCTTTGTACACCGAAATTACGTGAATTGTCTATGGACCAAGAATTTCTACCACAAACAGCTTATGTCAGATAACGTTAGCTTATGTCGAATCCCATACATTTTTTCTACCACAAACGATTGTAGATTAACGAAACCTCTTGGCTAAGGCCCCAGGGGAGTTACCAATGCGTTGCCCGCCTCTGAAGCGATCTCTTATATACCTCTTGAACGATCCCATGTCATAGCCCAAAGGCAATATTGATATGATGATGAGTTCCATAAAAGAATCGTACCTGTTGCAGCCTGGCAGCCTACCTGGACCGGGAAACCGAGTACCTGCCCCTAAACACTGGTATGTCGCAACTCCAGCGGTTGCATTTGGTCCTGAGACGCACCTCGGACTACGGGATCTTCCTGAAGTACATCAGGAAGTTGATCCAGCCACGCTACGAGCAGGCCGGGGGGCTGACCAAGAAGATGATCGTCAACGGGGACGATCTGAATGGTGTGAAGATGCAGGTGGGTTCGGAGATATCAAATCAAATTCATATTCATCTGGACGCCTTCAAAGCTAGAGTGAATAGGCTGTTCCTAGACAGGCATGCTCCATCTTCGACCGCATCGTCACTTACCACCAGGTGAGATGGCGGTCAAATGCCTGCATAGTCTAAAATAAAAAATAAAAAAATATTCAAATATGTTTAATAAATTTAGGTTTTTAGAAATACTTATGAATATCATACACACATAAAATAAATAATAAATAAATATTCGTGAACAAATTCACACAGCGCCATCTAGCCCCAAACTGAGCAAAGCTTGTACTATGGGTGCTAAATAACTGATATACTACTTAAATGCTTTTTTAAATACATACTAATTATACATAGAACACCCAGACCCGTAACAGAAATTAAAATTCATCATTTCAATTTCTGCTCGGCCGGGAATCGAACCCGGGACCTCTTGCGTGGCAGACCGGCATGTTGACCACTGAACCACTCAGGTCGTTAAACATATAGGTAACATTAAAAAGCTATATAATGTTTAAATGCTAGGTGCCGCGGCATCATTGAGCGAATTTCCTTGGCCGTGCTGAGACCGACCGACCAGTCAAAACAGCCAGTACGCACGGCCACAGAAAAAACGGTCACTGTGACACTGTAACCTCACCGAGCGCATCAACGATGCCGCTCGCAAGGCGCAAACGATTAAATTAACCTATGATACAATCTGAGTTAATACAATGCAACATAAAATCTAACTTTTTATATATTGTAATAAATAAAATAATATTTGTTTCAAACTAAACTCGCGTTCTTTACACATATTATTATATTTGACGGGACTTGGACGCGACGTACCTTTATGATTTGTTTTCCCGACGTTTCGGTAGGGTTACACCCACCGTGGTCACGAGACGACTGCCGTGGGAGGTGAGCTGCGGTGATGTGCCAAATAAAATAATAATAAATAAATAATATATTCAAGAACTAAAGTCTAAAATTACATAGTTAAATTGAAAAGTACTAACTTATGTTAAAATTTGAGTACAACAATTTCAAGTTATTTATTACCCTAGTTATTTAAGCTAAGCAAATTAACTAGATGCCTAAACTAAGTAAGTAGTTTACCTGTGTCTTAGGCATCGATGTTAGTAGGTCAATTTAATGTAGGTTAGTGCTTATGACTGTATTTATTAATAAAACAATAAAAGTATTACTTACATTTTGTACAGAAAGTAGTTAGTTAATGATTTAATTAAATATATTTACAATTGCGAATATACTAAAACATTTAAGTGTAATACTTAAAGTTCCATAAAAATACAATAATACAAAGTCATCAATACAATGTCAAAACTTAATACTAATTTTAACAATATATCTATGTCATCCAAATAACCCACCCCTGACCGCTCCCGGTGCAAAGGTGCCCATCACGCTCGCTGCATTACCGCGTTGAATCGCAATGGCCAACCTCTGCACCAAGAACGACCTGGAGCGGGAGTCACCCGTGAATTGATTTAATTTAAAAAAAACATATTTTTTGTTACTGAACTAATTTGATACTGAAATAGGTACTGAATTAATTTGTGAGTCATAATAGTTGGGGATGCAGTGTAGGTGAACTAAAAAATCACCAAACACTCACATATACCTTCTTGCCTTACTCTATCTATTCGTCTCCTCTCACGTGTAGTCTAGTCGCCTCAAAACAATATGTTCTTGAAGGATTCCATCCCTTACTCTGAATTGAGATCTCTCCAGGGAGCCTCATCATCATATTAGTTGAAAGACGCCAAATTTTGGGCTCCAAAAAGCTGTCCAGCTTTTTTTACATTGAAGTAGGCAAGCGTTTGACCGCCATCGCACCTGATGGAGTAATCGTACGCCGATTGAACGTGCCTGTCTAGAAACAGCCAATTCATTCTGGTATTGAAGGAATCCAGCGGGGGTATTGGCAACTGTGGACAGTCTCAGTGGACAACTAAAATTGACATAAAACGTAGACGCTATAGCCAGTGGCCTACGTAGATAATAAAGTGCAGATTTTCCTAATGTCATATTCAGTTACAACCGAGTTAGTAAACGAATTGGTGACTGAGTTGGTTGGTAAGGTCTGATCGTACAGTACCAGGTACCTGCCACATTTACCATAGAACCCTCTGCGTTTTCTACCCTTTGTACAACGGTGTTGTAAAGCCACGTTCTATCATCGCACCACTCGCCATCGACAGGGAGTTCATCCTCACACCACGCGACTCCAATTAGTAACAAACTGTGCGGTTCCAAAGGAACTTTCTCCCACGCACACTAATATTGTAGAATAAGCTCCCTGGAGAGGTTTTACCTGGAGAGTACAACATGGAGGTCTTCAAGGGGTGAATAAGTTTTTACATCGTCGGCACCACGGGAGTGATATCCCAGGGTATTGCAAACGGTCCATAGGCTACGGTGACTGCTTCCAGCATCAGGCAGGCAGCATCCTTGTTTGCCACTTTAGTGGTATATAAGAAACCCTTACAATTCCGCCTTCTCCGTCAGGTCCTGACCAGCATGTGGGCGTGCCGCGCCAAGGTGACCGACTGCGAGGACAACGCCATCGAAATGTTTAAGGAGTGGATGCAGATGGCGGACCCGGACGCCAACAACCCGTGAGTCCACCATTATCATCAACAGCTGGAATTAATCGAAGGTACCAGCTGGATGCGGAAGGCATAAGGCAGGTCTTTGTGGAGACCTCTGGGGGAGGCTTTTGCTCAGCGGTGGGCGTCTCCAACTGATATGACGATGATGATTTTATTACGCCGATACAGCTGGGCGATTTTAATGTTGTGCCACAGTTTGGTTTTTCGATAAGTGATGGCAGTGTAGACAGTGATTCCTATCATAGAGCTTTTCTGTCCATGGCGTCTTGGAACGTAACTCTTTGGTTAGTGGCGTAACTCGTATTTTATTTATTTTAATGAATGAATTTGTGTTATTTTGTAGTGCCACAATTATATTTATTTAAAGTAGAACCATTAAAAATAGATGATTCGTTGCTTGTTAAGAATTAAAATGCAAAATAAATCATGTAGATTTTTTATTATTGAAGTGCGCTTGAAATGACATTATTTTTGGGTCACACTTTTGCACAAGACAGCAGCTAGGGTCAATGACCGTGCACGTCAATCCATTTTGTCATCTACTATACACAGTCTCTCTCTCTCCCCCCAGCATCCCTCTAGACCTGCGTCGCACCGTATACTGTGTGGCGATCGCCCGCGGCTCCGTAGCCGAATTCCGGTTCGCGCTCGCGCGGATGCAGCGCGCCAATGTGGCCGCCGCTCGAGCGACGCTGCAGCACGCACTCTCCTGCACCAACGTCGTCTGGATACTGAAGCAGTGGGTGATAACTAAATAAATAACGACCACGATTACAGACACATTCGTGTCGAATACACCCACATACTCGTACGCGCGGATTACACAGGCCCACTTTTCCAGTAGGTATTGATAGTTGGTTTCAAAAAGCATCAATAGATGGCGCTCCTACAATTTTGGTAATATTTTTATAATCTGTATGATGGTGGCAGTGATTTCAGGCAACCAACTAATACTAAACTTAAAAATAAAATGTTTATTAATATAAACATAACTGTTAAAGGTTGAACAAAGTGTAAAAAGAAATATTTATTGAAGTTGGCACTATGTTCCATTATTAGTACGACCTCTAAAATGGTTGAAAACTATTGACAAACACAATTTTATTCAATACAACGTACCCAGTGTTTATCAAGAACCTATTTCAAGCGATTATCAATTACCAAAATTGTCGGGGCGCCATCTAGTGAGTGGTTAAGAATGATTAAGATACCTATTGGAAAACTGCTTATTACACACCTACACACGCATCAATTACACACATGCGTGGCTCCGTGACCTAGTTCTGATTCGCGCTGGCGCTGATGCAGCGCGGCAACGTGGCCGCCGCGCGAGCCACGTTGCAGCACGCACTCTCCTGCACCAACGTCGTCTGGATACTGAAACAGTAGGTGATATAATGACTACGATTACATACAAGTTCGTGTCGAATACACGGGCACCTGCGCAGATTACACACCCAAACGCGCGCTTATCACATCTCAAGCACGCCGATTACACACATGTGCGCCATACATTGTCGCGCGATAACACAGACAGATTTTTTTTTTTTAGTTATCTTATGCTATGCATCATCGTAACCTACCTAGGAATACCAAATTCATGATACCGTACGCATATGCTCGTGATAACAAACAAATAAGGCACCAACTAAGAAATCTCGAAAAAAATCAGCTGTTTCATACAAAATCTGAAACTATTCGGCCATAATGTATGAAGCGGCTGATTTTTTGCGATTTCAGAATTTGAGGCATAACGAGACCCCTTGACAGATTTGTATTTAAAAATTTCCTTAGTACTCAATTTTGTATTAAAAGCACATTAAAATATCCCCAGTTCTTAATTTATTTTTCCTCAAAATTATATAATTGTATGAAAATGACAATAATTTTTTTTCCCACATATCTCGAAATTTCCCCAGAATGGGGAAATACCCCCAATCTGGCAACCCACCACCCTTGTGTATCATGAATTTGAAGTCCCCCTGCGATAGCAAGCTCTCTTTAGAAACCTAGATTCTGACTGTTGTCCTTCACCATACCATACAGATACCTGGAATGGACGATAACGGAGGGCTCGCCGGAAGTCCGGCCGCAGGACGCAGCACGAGTCATCGCAGACATCACAGCCTCAACTGTGGGCTACTACGTCGCTAAGGACTTCATCTACACCAGGATAAAGGATATACACGAAACGTAAGTGTGGTACACTTCCATGGAGCAATTACAACCAGTGGAGAGTGTATCAGCACGGTTTTGTTCAGAAAACTTGTCACCGGTTTGGGGGGAAGGTGAGCGTCGCTGAATGTAGAGGTTGAGAGGTTGAGGTGCCTGGGTATTTTCAAATTTTTTTCTACCATTCTCTGAATTTGACTCATAAGTCTATTGTTTATATTGTTTTGTTATTGCCTGTCAATGAAAATTTAGTTCCACATTCAGCCGCGCAAAGTTATCTAGAGCGCACGCATCAAATACTACTTTTATTTTTATATTTTTGTCTTCCATCACCAGCACATTTTTATTTTTGAATTTTTCCGCCATTTTTGATACGAGAAAATGTGCGATGTGCCATTTCGAACATGAACTCTGGACGGCCGGCAGGTTCCGCAGTGGACAGGGCAAGCGACTCGGCACAGTGCTGAAGACCCTGCTCAACCAGTTCACCACGCAGCAGGAGCTCGATGAGGTTAGTGCCTTTTCTTATAATAAAAATCATTATTGAGTTAAATAATAAACAAAATACTAAAAGAGCCGTTTTCAGAACTAGCTTCCTAACAATTCCTATAGATGGCGCGCTCTAACGACTAAAACAATATTACAATATCTTGACTGTAGGGGGCTATTCTTGTCGTTGTATGGCAAACCATATGTGTGACTGTCATCATTCATTTTCTCAGAACAAATGGAAGGGCATTAAAACGCTAGTTATTATTTGCCTAAGTTTTACCATCTAAGGTTGTGCCTGTGGTTAAGCCCCGAGGAGCACTAACATCTAAAAACCGTTGCATTATCAGATCAAAAGTAAATAGTGTCGAAATAAAAATTAATTTCAATACCATTCAGCCTAGAGATTATAATGATGTTTCAGTCGTTAAGGCGATCTATCTATGGGACCTAGTAGGAAGCTACTCTTAAAACGGTTCATTAGAGGTACCGTCACTGAGCTCTAAACTGTACAATCTCAGTTTCAGGGCCTTTTTTGCACATAAAGATAGTAATTTTTTGCTAAAAATAGGCACAGAAAGGACGCTTTTGATGCGTATAAAGTAACAGAAAAACAGCTTTTTGCAACGTAAGTTGTTTTTTTTTTGTAATAACTACACATTTGCGATTTGACCGCCATCTCACAAAGTTGTGGTAAGCGTCGATGCGACCTAAGATAGAGCCATACCTGTCTAGGAACAACCTATTCAACATAGGGTGGCCGTTCTCCATCAGGAGGACCGACAGTCCGTGCCCGTCAGCCTCCCTAGGGCCTACGCAATATAGAAAACTTTACTTTAGCCGTAAAGTAAAAGTGATGTTGAAATCACTTTTTTGCTGCGAGTTTTTACGCCCCTTTTTCTAGTTGTTGTATGTTTCATACGAGAGCATTTTTTTCTGATGTCACGCTTTAGACACTGTTCAGGTAGTCTACATATAGACTTGCAATTTATGAAGTTCATCCTCTGGCCTCCCAATCAATGGTATCTGTGTTGTACCGGCGTTAGCAAAAGTGTTAAACACAGGTAAAATAAAATCAAGCAATAAAAATATTTATTGCTTGATTTTATTTTACCTGTGTTTTTGGGGACAGGTGGGGAAAGTATATTCTCCCACGGTAGTTGTATTAAACTTGATTTGTGCTGTCCTCTTCGTGGGCCGATAACACTATTTTTCCAAATGAAAAACGGGTTAAGGGCGCATGCAAACTAACAGCACATCGAGTGTGTTGTCGGTTGTCAGTTGGCACAAAAATATAATTATTTATTAGATTCCACTGTGCGTGACACTAGAGCATAATGTCTGTAGAGCCATAGAGTCAGAGAACCCTACAGCAAAACTTATAATCTTATACATATTAACACAAATAATAGCCATTAATACAAAAAATTCTAAACACTACACTTTAACACACAATAACACTTATGTCGACCCCTGTACCTACACGACAGGGTCGACGTGTCGTCCGATAGTACATTAAAGCGTAAATACATGTCCGGCCTTATCAGCAATGGCAGTCGTTGCTCTGCTTCGAAAGCAACTGTTGTGCGCAGACGACCGAATCTTCAATATAAAAATTACATTGGAAGATCTATTCAAAGTTGCATTGGAACATCTACCTGATCTTACACATATCAAGAGGTAGCCATCGCATAAAGTAAAGAATTGATCCTGATTTCACAAGCACCAAGTACTTGAAATAATTTGTACTGCTCGGTTTTAAGAGATTTGACCAGAGCTACACCGTGTGAAAATGCCACTGTTACTCCACAAATACGTCGGTAGCTCACCCTCCAGAGCTGTATTGATCACATTGGAACTGCTCGGAGTAGAAATCCCAACAGTGGACGTCAATCCGCTGACCGGGGAACAATTCAACCTGAACTACATGAAGAAAAACCATCTTCACACCGTCCCAATACTCGAAGACGGAGACGATTTCATACTTACAGACAGTCATGTCATAATGACGTATTTGGTCCAGAAATTTAAGCCGAATAGTGAGTTGTACCCAAAAGATTTGAAGGTCAGATCGACGGTGGACCAGAGGATGTATCTGGAGAGCACTCTGATGACACCAAAGCTGCTTGCTTCAACGGCAACCCTGAGGAAACGAGATCGCTTGTCTGAGGCGGAAATAGCCGGGTTCGAGAAAGTGTATGGATTCCTTGACAAATTCTTGGAAAGCTCAGAGTATTTGGCGACAAACCATCTGACCTTGGCGGATGTGTCGTGTGTAGCTTCTCTCGCGGCGATGAATATGATTGTGCCTGTCAGTAAGAAGTTTCCGAACCTACTGGAATGGTTCCAGCGTCTCCACAAGGAGCCTTGGTTCCAGAAGTTCAATGTGCCAGGTGTGAAGATATTCGAGGACTACCTTGCTTCGCTTCGGAAGTGAAGGAACATTCTTGTTTTTACTTTTATAGACAAGATTGCTTTTTGACTGACAAGGAAATTATCTGATTTTAATTATATATTGTTTATTAATGTACGATTATGATTAAATAAGAACTATATTATATTACGATAACCTGGCTACGAGATTCTTTTATGTTAAGCTGTTAGTTATAATAAGTACCCTTTGCCAGATTAGTGGAGGACAAACCCATATTACCAAACCTTTTCAGGCGGGTTCGATATCGCAGTATTGAAAATACTTAAAATTAGGCGTTAATGTCCCGGTTGTGGTCTCGCGCACAAGGGCCCGGGGTCCGCCTTAACCATGTTCCAGGATTTGGCAGATCAGATAATTACTTACAGTGTCAGGACCGTAGCGAGTGGAACAATGTGATCTCTGCCTCAGCTATGGGAAAAAGACGTTACGTTATGTATCTGTATGTGTGTACCTATGTATGTCGTGTAGGTATTAAAAAAGTATTAATCTACGAATAACGAACAATCTACTTGCTCTAATTCGAGAAGTCGTCGATCTTTATTTATTTTATTTATCCTCGCGCCGTGTGCTGTCCGGCAGAGTACAGCACCAACCTCTTACACTCATGGGTGTGGTACTAAGGCGACTAAGGTTTTAAAAACACAACATCTAGTCTCTTTAGGCTGTAAAACGGGCAACAGCTTCCTAAATTATTATATTTATAACACTGCGATCTCCAACCCGCCTGCCAAGCGTGGAGATTATGGTAAGAACCTCCTCTTTCGTAGAAAAGGCCCAAAATCCTGCAGTAGAGTGTTATGGGCTGTGATGATGATGATGATGATTATGTTAAGCGCCGCGGAAAATCCCAACAATTACTGAAGGCGATTTTCTAATAGAATCGTTATTAAAAATGTGTAGGTACCTAAAAACATATTTATACCTATAGTAACTACAGAATTTGTATTTAGTTGAAGTGTACTTTTGTGCACGCCTTATCTGCGTATTAAACCTCTCTATTTTGTAGGCCTGCTGGAAGAGATTTCTTTTTAGAGAAAAGTACCGAATGCCTACTGTGTTGTGACCAATTTGTACTTTCTCATAATCTTTCTTGTGTACAACAAATGGTAAACAAATTAGAAATAAATAAGAAACTAACACGTCAGGAAGTCACAATCTTCCTACGTATCACTAAGCACTTACATAAATATATGCGCACGTGGTATTTACCATTTATCATGTTGATTTCACAATGTTGTGGCGATGAGTAGGCAGATAACATTATGAAATAGGCTCACTCCTACTTATCTATTGTTGAGTTATAATATAATTTGGTAATCAAATCGATGATAAGCCGAACCATCATCATAACAGCCGATAACAGTCCACTGCAGGACTTAGAGCCTCTCCCACGAAGGAGGAGGTTCTTGCGATGATCTCAGTGTTCCTCTTCTTATCGAGTCGATGGACTTAACTCCCCCTTACACTTTCTCAGTGTTATAAATATAACAATGGAAAACGCTGCCGCCCATTTTCCAGCCCACCGAAACTTTTCGTCTCGGAAACATTAGTCGCCTTGTACGACATCCGCGAGTGTAAGAGGTTGAGGCTATTTCTACCAAATATCACACGGCCTGATAGGTACCAGGCTTATCTACCAAGCTTTCCATTATACAAACATCGTAAGCCACGTCATATAAACAACTGTAAGCGATCGTAGAGGCCTTGATAGAACATGTTTGTTTGAACCTAGCGCTCGACTCGTTGCTAAGTGGGTACAGTCGGCCGCGTACTAGTCGCGTTCGTACATAAAACGTCCAAAATATACGTTTTATTGATTCGCACATAAAACGTCTAAATTAAAAGGTAGCTGTGCTCTATGGGGTGGGGAATTCGGGGAACCGTGGCTTTGGCAGTGCAGAAGCATTTACCTTTTTGTTACCACAGCAACGTGTCCCGAAGTATTAGAGAGAGGTAACTCATTGGCGGTACCTATATGTAGGTGTTAATGCCTTTAGCGGTGACCGCTTACCATCAGGTGGGTCGCTCGCCTGTTTCTCTATCGTATGACATAGATAATCGATGATCCTCACATATTAAGAGAGGTAGGGCATAGCGGGGTATCTCGTTAGAATTGGAGCCGCCCGACTGGGGAAGTACCTCCACCTTACAGAATATCGCAGCTAAATAATACTCTTTTAAATAGTATTGTGTTTCTGCCGGTGAGTAAGGTTTCCAGTGCTCCATGGGGTGGGGATTTGGGGAACCGTGGCTTTGGCAGTGGAGTGGCATTTGCTTTTTGCTGCCAGAGCAACGTGTTATAGAGGTGGGCAACGCATTAGCGATACTCTTGGTGTTGCTAATGTCTATAAGCAGTGGTGACCACTTTCCATCAGGTGGCCCGCTTGCCTGTTTGCCTACCGTATGACATAAAAAAAAAAATATTAGCAACAAACGAGGTTGCTTACTCGCTCCTTCGAACATTCTCCATACTGTACTCTGAAGTGTCAGTTCTATGCAGTGCAGGCCCTTAGTTTAGTTAAGACAGAGGTTAGGCAGCTCCTCATATGATTTGATTTAAGCCAGGCTTAAAAATTAAGATAAAATAAGCTGAGAAATGTGAACCGAATTGTCAATCTTTTCAAATAATTTCACAAAGTAAAAATATGAGTAAGGGTTGCTGAAGCTACTTGGGGGGATTTTCTTAAAGGACACGGCTAGCCCTTCCACTTGAAGGCTGTGAGGAGGTTCTCATGGGGCCGGCAACCATCGTTACCATCTGTTTACTCAACTGCTTTAAAAAGTTTTCGTCTAAATAATAAGTAATAACAGTAAATACATTAGTTATTAGACTCTTTGCAGACCGAATAGAGTCGACATTCCATTACACACATAACGTCACGACAGAGGTCAGCAAAGACGACATAAAAACAAATATGATTGTTATTAAATAAAGACTACCATACAAGTAACCCATGTAATAGAAAGCAATTACAATTTTTGATGACAATATCGCCTCTATCTCTACGGCCATAGAGCCGTCTTTATCCTGGTCACCTTGCTCTGAACTTGCTTCAGAACAATCTTCCTAGCAACCATTCACAAATAACCCCACTGTACTTTTGTTGATTGACTGATTGTATATGACGACAACAGTTATCGCGGCTAGCGACGATATTATAATCTATAAATGTGGGCGTGATAGCTTACATCGTTCATTCAACGTTAACCTTTGCCTATGCTCGGTCACTGTCCAGTTTTTTATTCGACTCAATACGCTGTCAAGGCCAGCTGAGGCTCATTACACACCAAATAGTCACACGGACGTGTCGTACCTACATATTTTCGTAAACAACAATGTCTCTCTTGCTCCACAAATATCTCGGAAGTGCGCCTTCTAGAGCTGTCTTGATGACAATTGAGATTCTAGAACTGGACATCCCAATGGTGGACGTTAACACAGCGGCTGGTGAAAACATGAAACAGGCCTATCAGCAGAAGAATCACCTCCATACGGTCCCGATGCTCGAAGATGGTGACCACATCATAGCAGACAGCCATGTCATAATGACGTATCTGCTGCAGAAGTTCAAGCCAGACAGCGATCTGTACCCGAAAGACTTGAAGCTCAGGTCGAATATAGATCAGCGACTGTATTTTGAAAGCACTCTGATGACTCCGAAGATAATATCCGCCGTGGAGTTCTTGAGGAAAGAGCCGCAGTTGGACGATAACGAGAAAGAAGGATTCGAAAATATCTACGGGTTCCTAGACAAGTTTCTGGAAAAATCGAAGTATATGGCAGCGGATTACTTGACTTTAGCCGATGTGTCTTGTGTGGCATCACTGGCGTCGTTGAATTTGATGGTCCCGATCAAGGAGAAGTACACGAAGCTGCTGGAATGGTATCACCGCCTGGAGCAAGAGCCCTGGTGTCAAAAGATCAACGAGCCTGGTGTAGAAATGTTTTCACAGTTTTTGGACGACATCGGAATAATGCGGTTTGCGCACAAGTTCGTGGTGAACAGCTAGTTTGTGCTGGTTCTGTTTATATTGGGACTAATACTCTAATTCTAAATTGACCAGTTCGTAAACTGGAAATTAAGTTCTGTCATGCCTCGGCGGCCCTGTTAATCAGGGCATACCTACTGGATATTAAACGATGTACCTACACCTACTTATATTGCTTTCGTCTTTACATCCTACTTATCTGAATATTTTTGAGTTTGTCTGTTTTTATTTTCAAATACCTTCCCAACATCTTTATGGCCCAGGGAGGCACACGGATGGTCGGTTTACCTGATGGAAAGTGGCCACCGTCGTCAAAGATATCTGCAACCTAAGGGATGCGGAAAAATACCTACCTACCTACCTATGATCACACAGCATCTTCAGAACCACATAATAATCCACTCATAGAAATGCAGCTCTCTTTCACATCTGACCGAAATTAAATCTAATAAATTGAATTTTATACCATCAGACCTTGTGACGAAACTGTGAAGGGAATGTTTTACTGTTCGTTCATTACACAGTTCAGTATCTGCACATGAAAAGACCTACCTAAAGATAATTAGTACTTACCTACATATAAAGTTAGAACGATAGGCATCACTATTTCTAAAAAGATAAGATAGATAGAAATATAGTTAGTTTAGATAAACATTTTATGCTCAAGTAGTTTCCGGGTTTTTAATCGCAAACCTTGATTTAGCCTACTCCTTCTCGTGCCAAAGGAATAGTTACAGATGCAGCCAAGATAGAAAATAATCATCTTGGCGATAATGTCCTGGTTGTGCTCTCACGCATGAGGGTCGAGGTCCGCCTTTGGATTGGCAGATCCAGGCTCTAGGATTTGGCAGATCAGATATATGATACCGAATTTGGGACGAGTAGATAAATGCTTAGGTAGGAATCGAGGTTGTCTAAAGGTGTCAACATAAGCGTCGCCCAAGTTTATGCAATCGGGCATTTAATTCTTGACAATTTTGAATCATGATAATTGAATACTATTTTAGATTTTTTTTTATTACTTAATTGTATTTTAACATTGACATTAACTATTAGTGATTCTATTCATGAAACTGTTTTAAATGATGATGTATGATTAATACTTGAATAAATGAATATAAATATGAATAAGTTGTAGGCGTTATACCCATGTAAGGTATAACGATAGACTGTGAGGGCGCCGTAGGTTATCCTACGTCATCGAGTACAAAAAAAATCCACTTTGTAGTGATACTACTATAACCTTTACATGAAAATTCAAAATTCAAAATTTATTTATTGATTAGTACATTAAATATCTCTTTCAATCGTCAAAAAGGAGGGGGGTAGGAAAGTAGGAAGGAAGCACACAGTGACACGCTGGCCGCCCCATGGCAGCAGCAAACCCACCCCACGCAGGTCACGACCGGACCGGACCGTGCCCGGCAATGCCAGGCAAAGCCGGACCGCGCTCATGTTTAGGAGACCCTAAAAAATGAAATGTACTGTTAAATAAATGTACTTACAATGAATGAAAGAAATATATACCAATACCCACAAAACGTTGGTCAGCCCGTGACTGGCACAAAAAAACAATTTTTCAAGTGACCCAAACTTCGACTTATTTATCGATAGCACTTACACATCTTCTTGTGTGAGTACTAGAAGTAAAAAGAACTGTCTGCCTCTCATCCTCTGGGCAGTTTCGCTTTTCAGCCACATTAAAGGGTATCTTTAAGACAAGAGTGAATAAGTACTTAATAGACAGGTATGCACCATCGTAGACTGCATCTGCACTTAACATCAGGTGAGATGGCAGTCAAATACCAGTATATTTAATAAAAAAAAAATTCACTTTGCTTTTCGGTCTCCTAAACATCTACTATTGCTATAAAGTGGAATTTTTCTTGTACTCGGTGACGTAGAATAGATACACATAACGCATAAACAAAACAAATCTGTACTGATTAACAACGCAAACTGACCTGAAACTTTACCCCACAGTTCCTGAAATGGAAGGAGGAGAACGCGAAATATCTGGTGGACTTCAAGCTGTCCGTCTCGCAGGCCGTGGAAACGTCCAGGGTGAACATCCAATGGCTGGAGAAGAACAGGAAGGTCATCGTGGACAGGATAAGGGCGCAGACGCCGTAAGACCACCGTAGTTGTAGAGGCTTCGTAGAAGGCGTAGACTTGTACGTAGATTCATGAGCACATCAAGAGAATAGATAACCTTGGAGTCTTCAAAGTTTAACTTTACTGGATACCCGTTTCGTACTCAGTGGCGGGCTTTGCCCCACCACTCATGCGCACCGCTGCAACTCCTGTGTAGCCAGGATCTACAACGGCGACCACACACAGCTCCTGAGTTTTGACACTTAGGCGCGCTCCAGGGCATGCTAATACTGCCTTGGCACCCACAACAAATCTAATTAAGAAATAACAGATAAGAGTGAATATAGAAAAAACTACATTTCCGATCCCATATGTCGAGATATCAATATCCCATCAGTTGAGGTGTGCCAAATTTAACCCAGATACTTAAGTCTGGTCTGGACTTGAAGACTCCAAGGTTATTGTCGATTGGATGCGCGTGAAGACGTCGCAAATCCAAGGTTGATGATCACTTATCATCAAGTGACTCTTGCTCATTTGCCTACCTGTAATTATGTAAGAAATCTAGCTTGGCTTCGTAAGATAGATGCAGACTTGTGTTGTATTGTGTATAGATATTGTGCTTAACTTGTGCCTACAATCAATTAGGTAGAATTTACTGTTTTAGGTGCCAATATAAATTATGACTAAGTAACTGTATATTGTTTCTGTAGAACATTCAAATTGTGCCTTCAATACTATCGTGCAGACAGCCCAGCCGATGGAAACCTGTCAGTTGTAGTAAATCCACAGCTGGAACGCATTTTTGATACCCCTGGTGTTGCTAATGTCCATAGGCAACTTTGATCACTTTCCATCAGGTGGCCCGGTTTTCTTTTGGTCTACCGACTGACTAAAAGACAGTTTACTATCAGGGGGGCAGTCTGCCAGTGTGTCAGTAGGCTAATTAAAAAACTCTGATGCCAACAATACTCTGATTTCAATTATTGAAATTGTTACTTTTGCGATTCCGTATCATCAATTGCATGGGTTCTAACACAGTTCCGTTGTATAATTGCAATTAACTGAAACTATTAAATAGATCATACGTAATCGCAAAAGTAAAATTTCATTGAAATTAGAGAATTGTTTGCAACAGATTTACGTAATTAGATAACAGGTCTCACTGTTATAAACAACGACCTAATCAAACGGTCAATGTCCTAATCTACAATCGACTCGTGTACCGGTTGTGAAATAATATCACAAATAATATTGTGCAATATTTATTGAGACTTACTTAGTTGCCAAGAGTCGACACGCGTCGATTCTAATAGCATTTGATGTTTGTTTGATCATTTATTCACCTTATCTCTTTCAATTCATGTTTATATCAATGTCATTATAAATAGAGACACTACTCGTAACAACTGTAGTTAAAGAAAGAAAGAAAGAAAGAGTTAGTAGCAGTTTGTTAAGAGAAAGTGTTTGTGTAAACCCAACTTGAATAAAAATTATTTGACTTTGACTTTGAAAGCCTTCGTATTGATACTTTCCATAATTTACCTTTTTCTATTACTTAATTATTTATTTTACATAGAACCATACATTTGTTATATACAATATTGTCAGTCAATCAAAGAAATAAGCCCTGTTCTCTAGTGTATTTTTGTGTGAGAGGCAAAATCAAATCAATGCAATTTTGTAGTACCTACTTGTTTCTTTGTTTGACTGAGTTATATTTGGCTACCCTATATGGCTACCCTAGTTGTATGTACCTACGTACATAGGTATTTATTTTATGAGTACATAATAATAGAAAATTATAATTATAGATATCTACAGTGTAGTGTAATACTTATTTATTATGTAGCTACTTAGATAAGTACAATGTACATATTGAGTCGTTGTTTTTTTATGGTGCTGCGTAGTATTAAATAAACTTCGTAGAGTAGGTATTTATTTAATATTTTATACCTACTTATTTACATATTATAATTTGTTTTCATTTTGCTAATATTTGTCGTCATTTTGACGTAGACAGCAATAATTCAAATCATATTTAAAAACCTACGTAAATAAATTATTTTTTGATATTTTGTTACACAAGAAGATGAATTAAACAAATGTTTGATCCTGCGATTTGTACATAAACGTGTTTTTCATTTTTTTTTCCTTTTTAATTATTCATCATAATTTATTTTCCTTTTTTAATTTTTTTCTCTAACTAGGCAAGATCGTCGGGAGAACCAAAAGACGTCGCGTCCTGCACAGAAGTCTGCCTTGCCTGCGTCTTTTGCAGCGGTCATACATTCCATATACGCCATACACAACATATCACGGGGAAATTATAACCCAATGAGTATTGTACACTTGTATAAAGTGGGCAAATGATGTTTGGTAACTTATTGAAGTAGGTACCTACTTTGCAGAAAGATTTCAACTCAATTGGGCGTATTTGTAAATTTTAACGTGACGATATTATCGTGGACGTCCACGATATAGGGGAAAAGTGGCATGATATTAGCGGCCTTAGCCAAGAGGTTTCGTTAATCTACAATCATTAATCTACAATCGTTGGTTGTTTGAAAAATGTATGGGATTTGAAATAAGGTAACGTTATCTGACATAAGCTAACGTTATCTGACATAAGCTGTTTGTGGTAGAAATTCTTGGTCCATAGACAATCACGTACTTTCGGTGTACAAAGGAGGCGGATTGGCGGATGATCCTACACAATCAGAGTCAATGTAGATGTTGGTAGAAATTGTCGAACTTCGACCTGTCAATTTTCTACCATACACGCATCACGCAAGCGGAATTGTCAAAGATGACCGGCAGGGGTGTGACGTTTTAGGTGCAAATGGTTGTGCTTCGGGGTTGCCACAGAACAAAAACAATGTCGTCTCGAGACGTTTCTTATTTTACCGATTATTTAGACATAGACGTAGATAGCACTTAATTCGGTTCCACATTACATCCTTAACCTAAGGTGGGTACAGTAATTTGACTTCTCCCTTTCAATACGTCCCTTTCATGCCAGCTCTCCCTTGTATCGTGGGCGTCCACGATAATATCGTCACGTTACAAATTATACAAGCACCCATTAAAACTTGGGACATAAGGTTATTAACCCTATAGTTTGTGCCAAATGCATTGGCGAAAGCGTGCCTTGATCTCTCGGTCAACTACTGGCATTATTTCATGAAAAATACATGAAAATCGTTGTATAATTTTCTATTTCGTTGATTTTAGAGCGCCATTTAAAGCGTTATGTAGGTACAGCCAAAATGGCGGTGGCAAAAGCGCAGTCGGCCCAGCTGGCTCCGCTCTACGATGCGTTGGATACTTTTTTTTTATACCACTAAGGGCAAAATCTCCACTGCGATGCGCTGCACTGCGATCTCCAACCCGCCTGCCAAGCGTGGAGATTATGGCAATGACCTCCCCTTTCGTGGGAGAGGCCCGAAGTCCTGCAGTGGACTGTTATAGGCTGTGATGGTGGTGGGCAAAAGCTCATCTACAATATGCTGGCAGAGTCGCGGAGCCGAGCCAGCCTGGATGTGACAAAGTGTGATGCCATTAAGGGCACGGACGGCGTGTTGCTCACAAGTGCAAAGTCTATCAAAGACCGTCAGTGCTGTCATTTCAAGGAACTGACAAACGAGGCGAACAGCTATGTGTGACCACCGCAGCTTCCTGCAAACCTTGGCATAATAAGCCCGATTACCCCTGTCGAGGTGGAAAGGTCTCTGTCCCGTATGAAGAACGGGAAAACTATTAGCCATGACGGAATACCCATGGAAAACAATCGGGACCCTGGGCGTACTCTTGCTCACTGAACTATTTAACAGGATCGTAGCTACGGGGCTTATAACTGACGCGTGGCGCGTAAATATTATTACGTCGATCTATAAAGGAAAAGGCAGTGTGCAGGAATGCAGCGACTATCTATTGCAGAGTATCAAACTTACGAGCCACACAATGAAGCTTTCCGAACGTATTATAGACTAGAGACTTCGCAAGGAAAGCTCCTGGTCAGAATGTCAATACGGCTTCAGATCGGGCTGCAGCACAATTAATCCAATCTTTGCCGTCAGGGTCCTCCAGGAATCCCACTGCAGTAGGAATCAACCTTTGCATTTCGCATTTCTCGACCTGCAGAGGACCTTCGAGAGTGTCCCACGTGAGATAATCTTGTGGGCACTGAGATCAAAGTCTGTGCCCAAAGCGTACATTAGGAGCATTCAGGACATGTACGCTAACACTGAAGCCGTCGTCAAAACCATCGTAGGCCATATTAGTCCGTTCCCGATTACCGTAGGTGTTCACCAGGGTTCAGTGCAGAGTCCTTACTTGTTCTGCGTTGACCTCGATGTCCTCTTAGCCGAAATTCAGGACGCGCCTCCTGGGCTTAAGAAATACGTTGATGACATCGAACTGGTGAGCATGCTTAGACAGGAGCTTGAGACCATGGTAAACACATGGAAGGAAGTGCTAGAAAACGGTGGTTTCAAGCTGAACGTCGAAAAACCATAGTATATGGCTAGCTGCAGCGCGGATCTTGAAACCATCCATATAAGGACGAATATGTCAATAGAACAGATACATTTAAATATCTCGAATCCATGCAGCATGAGTTCGGCGATATCGGTCCCGATGTCAATACCCGAATCTCCGCAGCTTAGGCCAAATGAAGGAAACTCACATTGGTCACCTTTGACCCTAAAATTCCAGTCAAGCTCAAGGGGCTTATAAGATATAAGAGCATAATTAGGCCTGGGATAGCTTACGGCTGCGAAACCTGTCCGGCGCTGACGAAGCGGACGTGGACTCCACGCCAATGAAATTAAGATGCTGCGGTGGAGCTGTGGCGTCACGCGACTTGATCGAGTGCGTAACAAGAGAGAGAGATACCGCGGATAAGATCGAAGAGGCACGACTGTACTGATTTGGTCACGTATTACGTAAGCCGCAGGGATACGTGGGAAATAGGTGTTTATCCTGCCTGTATCAGGAAAGAGGGAGACCCAAGAAACAATGGATTAACATTTCGAGATCCAACGGCAGAGGACGGCAGAAGCCGGAATTGACCGCTCGAATAATGAGAATGATGTAGGTACAGCTTTCGCTTTGACCGCTTACACATTAGTTCTGAGTTCTGCGGCCCTAGTTTTGAAATCGCTCGTTCTTTGAAATTCTAATGTTTGTCTTTTCTCTCTCTAGCAACTTACCACGAGTATGAAAGAGATAGGTAGCGCACGTGAGCGCTTGCATGAATGCAAACGGTTTCAAAAATAAATCCCCTGACCACAGAAAAGTAATGTTCTGACCGAGAGATCGATGTCCGCTATCGCCAATCGGTATTTTAAGAAGTTTTTACAGTATTTTGGGTTTTTACTTTAACGTAAAGAATATAGAAAAGGGTACAAAACTTGTGTTAATACTAATGTAGGTAGGTAGGTATAACAAGTAACAAATACCTGTTAGGTATGATGAGTCAGACTCCCGTGGCAAGGTTTCGTCCTAATATTTAAATGTTTTGGTTGCTAATCCAAAATTATTACCTGTGATAATGGTATGAAACCCTTTGTACGCAAGTCGAACTTGACCGATTTCTGTATTTAAAAGTAGTAATCGAATTCAACAAAACCGCCTGTCAAAAAAATGCGAGCAATATCACAGTTTAGGACTTCCAAAACCATCATAATGATGTCAGGCACTTTTGTATTGTTATGGAGTCTCAGATATGGTCGTAGCTGATATAGTTTTTTAACCAACTAATTACCAATATCTCAATCAATTACGTTTTTTAATTAATCTTTAACTAATATTTTATATGTATGGTTACCGGTACTCCCTTTATGTAGATACCAATTTGGGTTGAAAATCATGTGGAATAAATAATTCCTACAAAAATCTTTTCCTCTTAGCGTTTTCGATTCCAATATAATACTTACATCTGTGTTATACTGTCGAACTTTTAAACAGTGAATAAGTTCTTAATAAATATGTTGTTATGTGATAATACCTAGCTAACGTAGGCAATTGTGTAGCATCGAGCTTAGGTTTCGGTAGGATATTTTGTATTTTTGTAAGTTTTTACAATGTTAATAATAATTTTACAATGAATTCGCCTTTTTTTTTATGTAGCCCCCTTAACAGATTTTGTTGAAACCTACAGAAGATAATCAAGTGAGTACTTACCTGTTTTTTTATATATTTTTTATTCAGGTACTTATTATCACAATGTAGGTACCTAGTCCTCTCTGCAATCGTCGAAGGCAACTAGGCATCGTGAACAATACAAAACCATTTAAAAAATTTCCAACTATAAGAAATGGCTTCGGTAGAAAAGATGAACCTAAATATGGTTGTTCAGTAGTTGACCCGATAACGAAATAAGTTGTTGATGGAATAAGGTGGCTTACAATGTTTTGTACCTACTATTTTATGGACATGGAAAATCGCAGAAAAAACTCCGAAAACTCAAGATCGGTAAGTCCGGTACCTATTTAGTTTTCATAGCCTATCTATGATCTATCTATACCGGTGCCTTCTTCGTCTGTCAGCATGACCATGAGCCGAGGTAAGCTTGAGCCCAGAGGATGTAGAGCCCCACAGGGTAGGTATACCCGCAAAATGTTTAGTGCGCTCAAGGTAACTGTTCGAGCGACTGAAACAAAGATAGAATTGAACTAAAGATAGACAACCAACAATAACATATTTCGAAAGAAACAATGACAGACAGGCCATGTGCAGACTTGTGACACTTCATATATCGATCTACCTTGTGGAGAGTAAAAACTAAGCCCATAACCTCAACCCTGTTGCAGGGGCAGCATCCTCGATGTGACGGCGCAAAGCGGCAACGGCGCGCCGCGCAGCCAGATTGCCGCCTCTTTGCGGATGTACATTATGATAATATTATTATTATATTTTACCGTATGACGATTTTTGAGAGTTTTCTTTGAAAGAAGGTGAGAATTCTTTTTTACAATATTATTAAGTGTAGGCGGGCTAATGCGCTCGCTAGAGGGCCTGGGTCGTAAGCGAAAGGTACCGAGTTTGGACCCCAATACCACCATCTACATTCCAATGACTTTTTCTACGTTAGTTAAATACTAACCGATGCTCGTACGGTGAGGGAAAACATCGTGATGAAACCTACACCTTCAGGCGACTGAATGTGTAACCATGATCCAATCTGGTCAGGTTCCCCTGGTAGCAGGGTCACGGAGGTCAGATGGCAGTCGCTCCACTGTAATTACCTGATCTGCCAAACCCTGGATCCTGGGCCCTCGTGCGTGAGAGCACAACCGGGACATTGACCATGATGAGCCGAGTGATGAAACAATATGGAGTAAAAATAATAGTCAACAAATCAGCAGTTATGGTACAAATTATATTTTTATATCAAAATTACAACTTAAAACTTACTCTAGTAAACAATGAAATGCTTATAAAACCTTTTGTAAACATCGATGGCACCAAACGGTAACTTAATTTACTATGAACAAAGCACGTCATTTGTACGTATTCTTAATATCTTTGTAAAGCATGGATTACAGCTGGTAACAGACGCTCCGATTTGGTTCGAGCCGACCAACCGTTAGTTGCAGCCGATACTAATCCTTACTGTGTACAAAATAAAGTTAATTTTGGGTTAATACGGATTCGCGGGCAAGCCGACCTTGGCCTGACGTCCGAGCACGTCCTCTGTACCCAAAAGCGACTTTATTCTTTACTGCGTAAGGATTAGTATCAACTGCAACTGACGGTCGGTCGGCTCCAGCCAAAACGGAAAGTCTGTTACTAGTTTAACAACTTTTCATTCTTCAATATCCTTATTAAATATCTTACTTTCTCTCGTCAAAGCTCAAAATTGTGAAATAATAAAATTAAAATGTCATTTTTTACATCACTATCTATCTATACAGCTTTTGTAAAACATACTTAACAATAGAAAATGTATAAAACCTTATCTGACATAATATTCATACTAGAGTACGCAGATCATTTGATAAATTAAAGTAACAAAATACTTTTGTCATTTATTAATTAGCTAAAAATATTATTTGTCGTAAAATTTTGTCATAAAATTGTGACATAAAATGCAAGCGGAATACTTTCGAATGTATATTTTAATACCCTAATAGTGTAAATATTTTACTCTAATGGCAATAATTACAAACCTTCTAATTTCTCAGTCATTTTCGATGCATTTTAATTCAATATTTATTAAGTAGTCAATCTTAAATTTAAACGAGAAAACTGTCGTACGTATGTCCTATAAAACTGAAGAATGTGTGTTAATACAAACAGGAATTGGTTCTAGATATGTACGTTGGAATTGACTTAATATTTTTATTTTTGTTAAAATAATATCCTAAGCAAGATTCACACTACGCTGACATTTCGTTAGAATTCGTTAAAAAAGAGGTTATCCTACGTTATCTAGTACAAGAAAATTTCCACTTTATCCAATTCCACAGCGAAAGTAGACCCACAAAACGCTGGTCTGACCGTGCACAAAAAATATTGGAATTTCGCTTTTGAGACACATTAAAGTCACCATCCAGCGAAACTGCCAAGAGGATGCGAGGCAGTCTAGTTTTTTCTACTTATAGAACCCACACAAAAGGATATGTAAGTAGAGCTCGTCTAGTCTAAAATGACGCGCCCCACTACTTAGTTAGTTGATTTCGATGTGTGAGTGCAAATATTGATAACGACACTTCATCTGTGTGGGAGCGTCGACTGCTCCAATCGAGCGACGCGAGCTCCTACGTTTGAGTCTCACCGGCAACTGAATGACCAATTACAACGGCATTTGTATATGTATTGCGTCCATATTTTAAACTTGCTTGTGTGCGTTAATGCGATAGTGGGGCGCGTCATTTTAGATTAGACGAGCTTTTACCATCGCTACGAAATTTCGAAGATTGGGCCACCATTTTTTTTGTGTCAGGTTGTGCACGTTTTCTGGATCTCTTAAACGTCTAATATAGCCACAAAGTGGAATTTTTCTTGTACTTAAAAGTAAAACCCACATCACTCTCACAGTCAACTATGGCTGCCATAGTTTTCAGATACATCACTATACAATCACCATCATCATCATATCAGCCGGAAGACGCCCACTGCTGGGCATAGGCCTCCCCCAGAGCTCTCCACGGCGGCCGGTCCCGTGCCTTCCGCATCCAGCTGGCACCTGCGATCCTTACTGCGGTCGTCGGTCCACCTTGCGGGAGGCCTACCCACGCTGCGTCTCCCGGTACGTGGTCGCCACTCGAGAACTTACACAACACGTCAGCGTAATGTGAAACTGATTTTATTGACTTTTGAGTTTAGTAGACAGGTATTTGAGATCCACTGTAGCATCATCGGCAAATACAATAATAATTTATAATAAGGAAGACTTCGTATAAGTATCGTCGTTACTAAAAAGTCAATTCTAAAATTAACGAGTCCGAATCTGGATTGTTTTGATTCACAATATCTTCGCTTGTCTTTCACATTGGCATTTTGTTCCCCGTTGTCGCTATATTCACCTGAAAAGGTAAAATATTGTTTTATATTTTTAGTCATCAGTGTGGCAGTGCCGATCTAGGCAGACAATTGACTCTTATCCTTACGTAGTATAAAATAAAGTTGTATTTTGAATGCGCAGGGGAGCCGAGCTTGGTCGGACGTCCGACCACGCCCCCGCATTCGATAAGTTACTTTATTTTACACTAGGTAAGGATCAGTATCCACTGTCTAGCTGCCTCCTAAACCGACCCGGACGCAGTGTCGTAAGTAGTACTTAATAGTTTGTTCCTTTTATCAGTTTTTCTGTCAAAATTTTACGAATCCACGGAAATCTTCGAAATGAAGGTTATATTCAGGTAAAATCCTTGTCAAGCACTGTAGATGTGAACTTGAACTGAATAATATTTTTACAATTATTGGGCAGATATCTTCATAAAAAGATATGAGAGGCAATAAGATATGTTATTGCCAAAAACAACGCATTCACCGGGTCAGATAACTTTGTGGCACTGTAGTTCACGTTCACATCTCCAATACTTACCAAACTTAATTTTCACTACACACATTATCGAGTATGTTATCACGGTTAGTATTAAAAAGAAAGTGTAGTAAATAACCACGAAAGTCTTCAACCTATAAACTTCATATCATTATTATTATTATGGTATTTGTGAAAGTTTTGACGGAAAGAATGTGAAAAGAATGGACTCTTAACAAAATTGAGGTATCCAGGAAAATAATTGGTGAAAAGAATGTTCTCTTAACAAAATAGAGTTAGGCATTACACTTACAACCATCACTGTTTCTCCACTGGCACCATCCCCCTGGCGACACTTCTTCGCTTCCGCAGCGTCCCGAGGATGCTCAGCATCTCCTTCACGGCTTCCGGTTGCTCGTCCTTGCGAATACACAATATAACCAAGGTTAAGCAACGCTCCGTGGCCGTGTGGTGTCCGCCATCACAGCCCATAACAGTCCACTGCAGGACTTCGGGCCTCTCCCACGAAAGGAGAGGTTATTGCCACAATGTTTTTAATCTATTCAATAATTTACCTAGGTGCCTATTGTACGCGCTACTGTGTGTGCTTGTGTAGCTTTTTACATATGCTGTCTTTACTCGCGAGGACCTATAGCTACTGTTTTATAATAGAACTTTATACATTGTAATGTACAGCTGTTGTTACTACTACAAATAAATAAATCAATCAATAATCTCCACACTTGCCAAGAGGGTTGGAGATCGCAGTGTTATAAATAAAATAATGGAAAACGCTGCTGCCCGTTTTCCAGCTAACGGATACTAGATATTTTGTCTCGACAACATTAGTCGCCTTGTACGACACCCACGAGTGTAAGGGGTTGGTGCTATTCTACTCTGCCGGACACCACACGGCCAGCGGCATAGCGGGGTATCCCGTTCGAATTGGAGCCGCCCGCCGCTCCACCTTACAGAATATCGCAGCTAAATAATACTCTTTTAATAGTATTGTGTTTCTGCCGGTGAGTAAGGTCTCCAGTGCTCCATGGGGTGGGGATTTGGGGAACCGTGGCTTTGGCAGTGGAGGGGCATTTGCCTTTTTGCTGCCAGAGCAACGTGTTATAGAGGTGGGCAACGCATTGGCGATACTCTTGGTGTTGCTAATGTCTATAGGCAGTGGTGACCAGTTTCCATCAGGTAGCCCGCTTGCCTGTTTGCCTACAGTATGACATAAAAACAAAAACAAATAGTTCAAAATCTTGCGCACTTGAAATGGGAAAACTGTTCTTGTGTAGGTTCATACCTTAGGCCTTCGCTCGAGGAAGTTCTGGTCCGTGGACTTGAGCTGGAACTTTCCGCCCTTGATCTGGTCCACTATCGCGTCTATTGCACCGCCTGGAACGATGTCATACGAATTGTAAAGATAATAATCAGTGTAATGTTTTAAACTATCGCGGTTATTATCACACATTTTAAAGGTATGTACCGCGTACCTTTGTTGACGAGTAGCCCGATATTTCGACGCAGTAGCATGCATTATGGTCACGGGACAACAGAAATATCGGGCTACTCGTCAACGACCCTACCCCTACGAATATACCCTTAAAATGTGTAGTAATAAGTGTTTCTTAGGAACCACACAATTTATTTATTATTTAAAACAGTCAATATCTACATCATAATTATTTACAATAAAAAAAAGAGGTGTGGCATCTCTTCTGTAGGCCTGCTGGAAGAAATTTCTTTTAGAAATAAGTAGTGCCTGTTGTGTCGTCTATATGTATGATGTTTCTCTATGAATTTTACTGTATGCAATAGAAATTGGACATAAGAGGCATAGCAGGCCTAGTCACAGCTGAAGCCACAATCTATATTTTGTTTCATTTTTTAATTATGCATATAACTTGTCCAAAATGGAAGGCTATAAGTTGTCAAATACCCCTCCATAATCACTGCTATTATCAAAGTAGGTGGCCTTGTTCACCTAATGCCCTAACATAATGGCTTAAAGCCAATAATTGACCAAAACGCAAAACGACCTGAATATATTGACCTAAACACAGACTTCTAAAGGTGCAATATTTTTACTGAAATGTGTGGCTGCACCATTGTCACTTCGCCACTCACGGCACACTTCAGGTTGAATAGAAAAGGACGAATTCTGCCACAACTGTAGAGTGCGACTGAGACAACAACAGTAAAATGGCCGACATCTATACATAGTATGAAACAAAGTCGCTTCCCGCCGTACGGACGCCTAGATATTTTAAACTACGCAACGGATTTTAATGCGGTTTTCAACAACAGATAGAGTGATTCAAGAGGAAGGTTTATAAGCAAGAAAAAAAGGGTAGGAAGGGGTAAAGTAGGTGTACGCAAACGAAGCGCCGGGTGCAAAATTATTGCTATAAAATAAAACTATTAGTAAAGTCACAACTCACCCCCATTCTGGTCCTGTTTACTCCTCCGAAGCGTTACTTGCTTATTCGCCAACATCTCCGCCATATTGCCCCCCTCGGGGGCCGCGAACACGGCGGGAGGGGGCGGCGTGGAGGGCGGCGGGGGTGGAGGGGGAGGGGGAGGAGCGGGGGGCGAGGGGGGAGCCGGTGGGGGTAAGGGTGCCTCAGGGGTCGGCGTTAGGACTGGTGGTGATGGTTGGACGCCTGGTGAGATTTGGTTTGATTAGTTATTATTATTACCGAGGAGCGTCGGTGGCCGAGCGGTAAGGGTATCGGACTCGTAAGCGAGAGGTACCGGGTACGAATCCCGCTGTGGCCATGTACCAATGACTTTTTTCTGTGTTATGTACATACATTAGTTGAATACTAATCGATGCTCTTGCAGTGAGGGAAAACATCGTGATGAAACCTGCACATTCGGGCGACTGGATGTGTAACCATGATACAATCTGGTCAGATTCCCCTGGCAGCAGGGTCATGGAGGTCCACAGTCGTTCCACTGTAATTACCTGATCTGCAAAATCCTGGATCATGGTCGAGGCGGACCCCGGGCCCTCGTGTACGGGAGTACAACCGGGACATTAACGCTAAGATGATGATAATGAGTTATTATTATTACCAATGAAGAAAGAAGCTCATTTTAAAAGGTGAGGGCATAATGTCAAATCTGATATACAAAAAAGCCAAAAAAAACTAGCCCAAAACTATATTTGCCAGGAAAAATTGTACATAGTATAGAAAAATCGGCGTCACCTAGTTCCTTTCGTTATTTCACGGAGTTGTTTTATAGAAGTTACAGATATAATTTTAATCACTGTGACTCCAAAGGAACTTTTGGTCTTTCACAAGTCATCACCAATCAATCAACATTCACATTCATCGATGAATCATTCAATTCGACGACCGGCGTGTCTAGATAATGCGCTTATTACATTTGGCGCAATTCAGTCTTCTAAAGTCAGGCCATTTTTCAGGATGCAAAAATGGACCTTACTGCCTAACGCTGACATTATCAGGTGGTAGGTCTGTCAAGCCTGAGGAGTCCGCCTGGGTGAGTACCACCGCCTTATCTAATTCTGCCGACAAGCGACAATGCTTGCATTGTTGTGTTCCGGATGAAAATTAAGGTAGCCAGCGAAATTACAGGCATGAGGCATTTCATCTTAGCCCTCACAGTGACAACCTGCGGTTCTGCATTTCTGTTACCTGCAACCTAAATGCATGTATCGTAGATGTTAAGGGCGACAGTTACCGCTTCCCATCAGCTGGGGTGTCTGCTCGTTTATCACTGAGAAGTATGATAAAAAATAATTAGAAAAAACCTACAATACTAACCGATTTCCCTGACTTCAACGCATTTGTTCTGTGCTTCGACTGGAGTGTCCTTGTTCCCGCCGCTCTCGAAATAACTTATCTTGGATAAGAGGTTGCTTCGGACGGGCCTTCGACCTTCGGACTCCATCTGGAGACAAATTATATTCATTATTAATGGTGATTTGCATAAAGTTGCATAACACTTTCATCGCACATTTTATCAGGTTTATTACCACGATTAGTATTATTCATAATATTTTACTTGTGGTATGTGGTCTTCCGGTACGAGGACTTTACTGCCCTATCCTTGCTATAACTTTTCCTGCCAAAAGTTAACTGAGCAAAAGCCAGAGTGGCCTAAACCAATATTAGGCAAGTATAGTTGCAGTAAAGTGGCAGTGGGCAGGCCACATAGCTCGAAGAACAGATGGCCGATGGGGCAGTAAAGTTCTCGAGTGATGACCACGAATCGGAAGACGCAGCGTGGGTAGGCCTCCTACAAGGTGGACCGACGACTTGGTAAATATCGCAGGTACCAGCTGGATGCGGAAGGCACAGGACCGGCCGCTGTGGAGGTCTCTGGGGGAGGCCTATGTCCAACAGTGGGCGTCTTTCGGCTGATACATAAAACAATAAATAAAAAAATAGTCGTAAAAGACAATAAATGCATACCTGTGCTAATCTCTTCTCCGCTCGCTCGGCTCGCTCCACGGCTCTCCTCGCATCGTCCTCAGCTAACCGGATCTTCTCCTCCCACACCAGGATATCCGTGTCTTCGTGCTTCTCCGTTAGCTTCAGCTGGAGTGGAAGAGAGAGAGTGTGTGTTTATTTGAGGTTGGTGAACAGTCTGACGGGGCCCCAAGTTTACTAATTTACGAATCTTCTTAATCTAGACATAATGACAAGCGTCCACCACCAAGGAACCACCGTATAATCTACATTTGACTGATTCTACTTTTGACATCATATTCTGCTTTCATATTCTGCATTTGACTGATTCTACATTTAATTTTGTCCGATTCTGTATTTGACCGGTTCTATAACGGACAAATTCTACATTTGACCGATTCTTTTAAACATTTAAATTGTAAAATAAAAGTGGAAAATAGTGGTGGGTCCACATTTGTTAATTAGGGCAGGATTTATTCATATTCATATTTATTAGCTTCCATAAAGATAATACAATAACATTGTTATGTACATACAATACAGACCCGGTTGGGCGCAGCTATTTGGAAGGGAGGAACTTTAAACTTACGAAGCTAATGGAATAATTTATACATATTGACTATTTAAAATCCGTTCAGTACTTTTTGCATAAAAGAGTAACAAATAGAAGGAAATGATCAATAGATTCATCTTAGTCCTCACAGTGACAACGCACCTGCGGCTCTGCATTTTTGTTGCCTGCAACCTAAATGCATGAATCGTAGACGTTGTGGGCGACAGTTACCACTTACCATCAGCTGGGCTATCAGCAAGTTTGTCACTGAATAGCATAAAAAAAATATCGACCATCTAACCTGCAACTCTTCAATCTGGTCCCGATGCCGTCCGGCCTGGTTCTCCAACGCAGCCTTCAAGCTGTCCACCTCCTCCAAAACAGCGAGGAACCTCTCATCAAGTTCTAATTCTCCCATGAGGAGAGCGCTTTGATGGGCGAGCTGGCGAGCTCGCTTCTTAGCTGATAGGGCTTCCGATTTGTATCTAGAAATAGAATAGTGTTTATTTTTATTAATTGACTACAAGAAACCGGTAACGACGTCGCTGTCATTGGCATTCACGTGTCATTCCAAATTAATATAAAAAAGACCGTGTGGTGTCCGGCAGAGTAGAATAGCACTGACCCCTTACACTCGTGGGTGTCGGACAAGGCGATTAATGTTTTCGATGTAAAATATCTAGTCCCCGTAGACTAGAAATTATGCAGCAGCGTTCTCCATTGGTATATTTTTAACTCTGCGATCTCCAACCAGCCTGAATAAAGACAATTCTAATTCTAATTCTGCCGTCCAAGCATGGAGATTATGGCAATTACCTCCCCTTTGTGGGAGAGGCCCTTAGTTCTGCAGCGGGCTGTTGTGGGCTGTGATGATGATCAAAACGAAATGCCGCCATTTTCCACAGCTCCACTTTTGGCCACCGGGTCGATAAGTTTGTGGTACTGCACCTCTTTCCGTCTGTTCGTTTGTCACTGAGTAGAATAAAGAAACAAATACTTACGTCATAGCCATCTCCCTGTCCTTGTCAGCATTTTCCTTCAACCCTGACACTTCTTCCATCAGCAACTTGGACACCCGGTTGTGTTGCTCCAGCTGGCTGCGGAGTTCCTCCAACTCTTTCTCTTGCGCTTGGCATTTCTCTTTCTCTTGTTCCAACTCCTGCAAGTAGAGAAGATAAATCAGCTTCATAGCCCATAATAGTTCACTGCAGGACTTAGGGCCTCTCCCATGGAAGGGGAGGTTATTGCCATAATCTCCACGCTTAGCAGGCGGGTTGGAGATCGCAGTGTTATAAATACAATTATTAATTGACAATATATTTTAAAATAATAATATTCAAAACAAACATGTACCAATACATCATCATCGTCATCGTCTTAGCGCTCATCCCGGCCTCTGCCAGGGTCCGGTTTCCTACTCATTCTTCTCCACTTTGCCCGGTCTCTCGTCGTAAGCCGTTGGCTCACGCATCCGACTCGGCGATGTCAATCCATCGCTTCTCGGATACCGGTAGGTTCTGGCACCTGTTTCCCACGTATACCTGAGGTGCATGATCCAATACACCAATACCAAACCCAACACAACACAAATATTAAAGATTGCGAACATCCCTCGACTGCTTCAAGAGCAGCCACGACGCCACAAGCTGACATTGACGCCTAGTTCATCATAATCATCATCTTAGCGTCTATCCCGGCTTATGCCGCTGACGCCAAGATGATTGACATGATGACAACAACAGGGCCCTACAACATACCTGTGCAATAGCAACAGTAGCCTCGTGAGCCTCGAACTCATGCAGCCTAGCCGCCTGCGCGTCGCCCCTTAGCTCGGCCAGCGCCCGCCCGAGCTCCTCCACTGTACGCTTGAGGAACTCCACCTCCTCGTTTGAGCTGGTGTCTGATGCTGGAAGGCGAGAGGTTTATTTTATAACATTTTTTTATACCACAAATGTGGTATATAGTGTGCAAGTTAAAAACCTAACAAAGAAAAATAACAGACATCCAACTCACCGGCGTCATTAGAATCCGTGAAATCGATCTCCGCCGGCCTGATCGGCAGCGAGTTGAGCAGCGCCGTGCTGCGCCGCTTCAGCTGCTTGTTCTGCTTGTACCACTCGCCAGCTTGCTGCATCACCCTGGCGAGGAAATCAGTATTGAATTAGGATTTATTATCATCATCCCGGTGTTAAATCCCGGCTTCTACATAATCTATTGCATAGTATAAAACAAAGTCGCTTCCCGTCGTCTGTCTCACTCATAATCACAGCCCATGACAGTCTACTGCAAGACTTAGGGTCTCGCTCACGAAAGGGGAGGTTATTGCCATAATCTCCACGCTCGGCAGACAGGTTTAAGATCGCAGTGGAAAAGGTTGCTGCCCATTTTCAAGCCTACGGAGACTACAGATCTTGAAAACATTAGTCGCCTTGTGATATAGGCTAAGATGGCGACCTTCAATTCGAGTTAGTCCTACAGTTGCAAAATGGACTCGGTTCAAACTACCAACACGGCTATCACAAGTGTGTACGATACAGCTCGCGCCGCGATTGAGCGAACGTTTCCTTCTGTCAATACTAAGATAGCAGAATCTATGTCGCGCCTTTTCTCGTTTATCGCGCGCGAGAGCAACTTGTGGTAGCAGTACAGAACCAGGACAAGAGCCAGGTCCAGGTCGAAGTCCAGCGGTCTAGACATCTTTGACAACTCCGCTTGCGTGGTGCGTGTATGGTAGAAAATTGACAGGTCGAAGTTCGACTATTTCCACCAACATCTACATTGACTCTGATTGTGTAGGATCATCCGCCAATCCGCCTCCTTTTTACACCGAAAGTACGTGAATTGTCTATGGACCAAGAATTTCTACCACAAACAGCTTATGTCAGATAACGTTAGCTTATGTCAAATCCCATAAATTTTTTCTACCACAAACGATTGTAGATTAACGAAACCTCTTGGCTAAGGCCGCTGGTCTAGGTCCAGCCAAAAATGGTCAAGTAGTGTGCCGCTAGTTCCACAAACACAGACTTTGATGAGTTAAGATCGCCTTTGTACATCTCTTTTACCGTACTGTATTAGTCATGTTTGTGTACAATAAAGAATAAAGAAAGAGAGCATAAGCTGAGCCAGGTCCATTTGCCTTAGTTATTTTTATTGTTATAGATGAAGCGGTAAGGCACGATATTTTGTTTAAGGCAATAAATGATTCTTATTCTTAAAGAAACTTACATATTGATAGTCTCATTTATTAGAGGACCACAAACACACGACATTACACAAAATATATCTTAATCACTTTATAGCATCTTTATGAAGACAAAAAACACTTCTTTTTTACAAAAAACAAAGGAAGTTAATCGCAAACATCTTGATTATCTCACGGTTGAGTAAAGAATGTTTCGAGTCACGGTTTCGGGACCGCGTTCGTAAATTAAAATATTATGAAACTCATTACAATAACTTCAACTCGGTGAATGTAAATCAGTTACATTTATTCTGGTCGTTCTGCTTCCGATACCTACATTAATACCTAAGTGTTATGTCCTTACACTGGTTTACATAATACTATCCTTTCCTTTTGTCTATAGGTACTTACTGATGGTGTTGTTTATGTATTCTTAATCTCCGACGAAAACGAGTTTGACGTGAATCAGAGCCATAATGCCCGCGCTGTGACATCTCGAAATAGACATTTTTCCCAGCCACAAATGTCCATTAATAATGACATTAAATTTTTACTGCAGATGAAATATATTTTTTGGCTCCCGAGAGAATTTTTTTTATTAGACTAGCCAGGCATTTGACCGCGGTCTCACCAGAGGGCCTATCGGCTATCTCAGTGGACAACTGAATTTGACATAAAAAAATCTGACACTACTCTAATTTGGTAGACGCTATTGCCAGTTTTCGATGTAGATGACGTGGTGTAGAATTATCTAGTGTCAAATACAGTTGTCAACTGAGTTAGCCAATAGCCCCGCTGGTGGTAAGTGACGATGGGGCCGAAGATGAAGCATGCCTGTCTAGGAACAGCCTATTCACTGTATTCAATCAATCCCAGGGTCCCCAGCGGAAGACCTTGGTAAACCTCTAACCTCTTGGTAAGCCAGGCGGGCTTGCTTTGTAAAATTATTTTTGTATTTCCTGTATTTATTAAGCAATAAAGAGTTTACATACATACATACATACCTCTTAGTATAAGGAGGCAGACCTAACGAGTGGCGAGCTCGTTGCGGTGCTGATGTTCGATTAGTCTCGAAGTACGGAATGATCCGACTCGAACCCGGACTCTGCGAGCGTTGCTTCACCATAGTTATGCGGGAAGCTTCGTCAAAACTTGTACATCACTTGACCTATCACTGAGCAGTAAACTCTACGTTTCACTTGCCTGTAACGGCTACACAGCACTGGATATCTCATCCTATTCTTCAAGTCGGAACACAACCAGGACAGCATTGTTGCTTGGCAGCAGAAATGCTTAGACTATATAGATATTATAGGCAGCGGTATTTCTCCAGATGGACCGTCAGACTTGACTAACAGACTACCAAGCACCGGCATTCTATCCATGTATTATTATCCATCTTCACTCACTGTTGACCAGGTTGTTTATCATAATAAGGAAAAATATTGTGCGAGACATCTTACAACGTCAACACCCTATAATCAATGCCATTTGTTAGATAGAGGAACAAACAAGAACCGAGACTGGGTTGTTTACCTATACGTAGGTAAATAAATTTTATCTACACTCATAGCGTAATGTTCCAATTTCATATTCGAAAACAGTTGTTTAAGGATACACTTTTTTCACGCCAGTCTATAAAATTTAAAAAAATTACTTTATGATACAGCATTTCCCATACTAATTTCATTATAAGCTGTAACGTAAAATAACTTTTTAATCATTATGCAACACTTTTATTTTTTAAATTTTGTCGGGCGCCGAGACACGGCAAAATTAAGGCTGAATACCTAAATGTCTTTGACAAATTCAAAATTTAAATTTTCCTGTTTATATTTGTGTGTAATTATTTTCCCGCTAAACAGGATATTTTTTCTAATTGTTGTAATTTGTGTTTGTAAATGTTATTTCTTGTTTGAAGCAAATAAATAGATAAATGTGAAAGCATTGAAGTGAATATCCTCGACGCGTAGATACAACAGAACTAGGCTGACTCGCAGCTTACTTCCAGCAAAATTGAGATAAAGTAGTGTATGCAACTGCATATAATTAGGTATTAAAACAAACAGACACTAATGTTATAATACCCCCTTTTATATGACAGTTGCATAAACTATCTACTATTAAAACAGTATTCGCAGAACTAATTTGTTGTTACAATTTTACCGATGCTTCGCTCTAACGGTGAGGGTCCAGGATAGGATGACTTTACTATATGCACTCTGTACAACCTAAAGGCCTAAGGGGGGAGCCATGTACCAATGATTATTCTGGGTCATGTACATTCATTGAAGACTAACCAATGCTCGTGCGGTGAGGGAAAACATCGTAACGAAACCTGTACATTCAGGCTACTGAATGTGTAATCATGATCCAATCTGGTCCGGTTCCCCTGGTACCAGGGTCATAGACGTCAGATAGCAGTCGCTCCACTGTAATTGGCTGATCTGAAAAATCCTGGATCATTGTCAAGGCGGCCCCGATCCCTCGCACGCGAGCACAACCTGAATATTGACGCAAAAAAGGAACACAAACGCAGGAGTTCGTTGTCACCGTGACATACCTAAATGGTGTTAGGTATCTACCTCCGAACCGGATTGAAACGGAACTACAGCGTAACAGCGTTTGTCCACAGTCCGGTTTCGTCTCGGATGACGGACTCCGGCGTTTTGACCGAGACGGATGACGGAGACTGATCACGTTTGTCCACCGGATCCGATCCGATGCCGGACGTCGTATCATACTGATTAATATCAATTTTTTAATTAGAAAATACAAGCACACAGCCCACTTAAATAACGTTTGACGGTGACGGATTGACGCCCCTGGATAAGTTTTGCGGGTACTCCGGATCGAGTCTCCGGTTTAGCGGTTCATCCGATCAAGCAAAACTTCCCGGAGCCCGTCAAAAGAACACATGACGGATCTCGGATGCCGGAATTCAAATGAATAAACGTTCATAAAAATATATAGGCCCTTTCTTCGGTCCGGTTTTTTCTCGGATGACGGATCCGGCGAGACAGACCCCGTGGACAAACGACCTAAGCAATCACCTGCGCAAACGACGTTAAAAACGAGGACGACAGATGAAGCTAAGTGGAATAAGAGTGCCTAATTGATTATGTCGAAAATCCTTCCTAACACGGCGCTTATCTGCACACAACGTAACCAGACAAACAGATGTAGGAAAACCCTGCTAATGAGGGAGTTTCCTTATGTGTATATTGCCATATTTAATGACATAGCGGTAAAATATAGATCAAAACTAACGGCCATATACACATACTCTGTGAAAGTTTTAGTGCCTAGCTACAGCTGTTCCAAAGATATAGTCACCAAGAGTGCGAGCTTGGGGTGGGCCGTTTTTTTACTTTGTGGTACGAGTGAATGGATAGCGCCATAGTCGCGGCCGAGTTGCTGGGTTGGTGGAAAAAAAGTAAGAATGCGGACCCTGGCCGGTATTGACTGCTCGAATGATGAGGTGAGTATCACCACGCCCACTGCTGGGCATAGCCCTCCCCCAGAGATCTCCACAAAAGCCGGTCCTGTGCCTTCCGCATCCAGCTGGCACCTGCGATATTTATCAGGTCATCGGTCCAGTATTGATACGGCACGCACGAATTCGTAACGAAATTAGTCTTGCAATCGCGTCTTTAGTATTGAGAAAAATAACTTAACCGTTTTGTTTCATTTTACGCTTATTTTTATATTAACTTGAAAAAAAAATGCAACCTGACAGAAACGTAGAAGAGATAGAAGAGCAGAGTTGAGCTCAAACAAGTATTACAACAATTAAATTAGCTAAAAAAGTAGGCTTATAATAATTAGGTAGTAATTATGATAGACTAGAGATTAGTACAATGAGGCACTATTAACTCTTAACACTATTACTCAAATTAAATTGACAAATGTATCAATGCAATGTAATCATATTTAAATGTACCTGTGGGTTTCTTGCCGTTTCTTTTTCCCACAGATGGTCATTTTCCTAACTGAAGCGGCATACTGACAGACAGACGACATTCTTTTTACTTATTTGTTCCGAGCTCAGGGGGCGACGCGGGTAGGCCGGCTGGTGCGTGCGGGTGTGAGCGCCGGCGGGCTGGCTGGGGCCGGGCGCGCGCTGCACATGATTCGCCTAGGCGGTTATGTGCGTGGCGCGTATCGGTGCCCGGTGTCTCGCCGGGGTAAGCCCTCGCGCGCGCTGATCGGTCTGCATGCGTCGCCCCCTACCTGGATGAGCTCGCTTAACTTCCCTTTGTTTTCCGTTAGATTTTTGACTTTTGAAAAGAGATTAATTAACGTAATCCTAATTCAATAAATACTTTTTCATTTTCATTTTCATTTTCATTTTCATTTTCATTTTCATTATAGAAAATCACTTCGGAAAAATCTTCCAAAAGCTACCTTACAAGGTGTCTTGTTTGCAAACATTTTTGACTTACGTACCTATTTAGGTACACATTTTATTTTATAATGTTTAAGTTACATCGCGACAGTTTGATGTGTACTCAGTTCACGAATTTTTGTAATTTGTTCTTTACTAGCATAAGATGTTTGTGCATGAAGCATCCAATAACGCTCTATTCTTTTTTCTTTTGCTACTCAGTGACACACGAACAGACAGCCCAGCCCATTCTATTCTATTTTAAGTCATAAGCAGATAGCAGTAGGTACCAGGGTAGCATAAATAAGACGAAGTATCACGCAATCCTTTTCACAGCTAAGTACCGTCTGCCATACCGTTACCTTTTGAGTGCGTGTAATTGCCGTCCAATACCGGTTAGTGACTGTTACCATACAATCACAGATATGTTGCCAAATGCAGATTGTCTGTTTAAGATATAAAAAGTCGATTCTAAAAGTGGTAAGAGAAAAAAAAATGCAAAAAGCCAACGGCACGCGGTGTTCCCAGGCGGTCACCCATCCAAGTACTGAACGCGCCCGACGTTGCTTAACTTCGGTGATCGGACGAGAACCGGTGTTTTCAACGTGGTATGGACGTTGGCGACAGTTATGTTCAATTTATTGACTACCTACTTCATTTATAAACACATTTTAAAATTCTCAAAATAGCTTATATCTCACCCATTAATAAAGCGTAATCATTCAACAAATAAAAATAGCTGACCTCTACACCGCTGTTAATTTAGCTAATTTGTTGAATGACTACTCAGTGAGAGAGGTTTCAGTCTAGACAATTTTTATCACTCCTCCACTCCACTCATGGTCATAGTGATATCCTGAGCTTCATTCACGTCAAAACCTTATTATGAGGTGCAGCACCACTTTGCGGAATTTTTGAGAACAAATTTCTTACACTGGCAACAGTAAGTAACTGCAACAGTACTTAAAGCTCCCCCTTGACACTCTTGACAGACCTCATTATTCGTGTACAGGCTATACCTAACCTCCTTCATCATAAACTGGTTAGTGTAGGTAAGTAAAGATCGCAAGTACCTACCAGCTGGATGTGGAAGGCACAGGACCGGCCTTTGTGAAGAAGTCTTTCAGCTGATATGTTGAAGTAGGTAGATAGGGCCTAGGGGTTTTTCAAAAGGCATGTCTACTGGTACATCGAAGGCGGCACCACATCCACTTCAAATAGGTTGCAAATGTCCTGGTTGACGGTGGCCACTTTCCATCAACTGGACCGTGGGACCATGTGAAATGTGCATCCCTTAATTAAAGGTATTTACGGGGTCGCCAACGCGTGGGTGACGCCCCTGGTATTGCAAACGTCCATAGGCTGCCGTGACTGCTTACCATCGGGCAGGCCGTGAGCATGTTTGCCAGCTTAGTGGAATAAAAAAAAGTTAACTTACTTCTGCATAAGTCCGGCATCCACATCATGCTGGTGCTTAAGCTGCTGGTATTCATTGAACAGCTTCTCGGAGACCTGTCGCAGCTTGTTGAGCTCCCGTTCCCTTTCTGCGAGTTCAGCGGCAAGGTGGTTCCGCTCCTCAATAGTGATGTTGTACCGCCTGTGTAGGTCGTCATATTCGCGTTTCGCTGTGGAAGGAGATGAATTGTTTATAATAATATGATATGATATATGTCAGACAGATAGCCCTCTGTGCAGAGGATGTTTAGTAGCCGAAGAAACGACAGCTAACATGGTTCTAGAGTGTGGGGGGCTAAATGACTACAGAGCCAAAGCCTCACCAGAAACAGGTTCCCTTCAAGAGGTCTGTGTACGTCCTTAGAGACAGACTTCTGAAAGGAGCTGGGCTTGCTATCATAGCCGGTTCTCAATCACATACAAAGGACCGACTTTGAGTCCAAATACGGAAAATGGGAGCCCTAACCTAAAGCCATACCATCACAGGGTGCCAATCGACTCCTGATACTGACTAGAATGTCAGGGTCCCCAGCAGAAGACCCTGGGGAACCTTGCAAGGTATTAGGAGGCACACCTAACAAGTGGCGAGCTTGCTACGATAAGTAGGTGGATTCCTAGTTTGAGTGGAAGAAATTCTTAGGTACAAGTACCAATGTAAATAAATATTCATCTTCATCAGCCTCTGCTACATCAGTGCTGGATTTGGACCTTCGATTTTGATCTGATTTTGATGCCATTTCGATCTGGGGTATCGGCTACTGTGTAATCTATAATTCGAAATTACGGAATACTAATGTAACTTGGACTAGCTTTTAATAGACCTGTTGTTAATTTGATACCTATTTCCATTGCTAGAATAAAAGTCTTTAAATTAAACATTTTGATTAGGTATTCATATTCTACAAATATTAATTTCCTTCTACCTATTAGTTTCATTAATGACACAACAGGCAAATCGTTATTTTAACAATTTCCCTCATACAAATAGAATGCCACATAAACAGTGAATCACACATACATACATTCAATAAAACAATATGCCCATACTCAATTTTAAAATTCATAAACAAAATTATTTAATTTCTTTCGTGACATCTCATACCTATAATTCATTACACGGCATAACATACCAATTTGTTATCATGACCAGTCCACACTGCAGCTGACTGTACTAAAAGATAGTAACAATCCATAACAACCTAATCTGAATTGCTTTTAAATTGACATATACCGACAAATAATTTGAGGTGTGGTGGGTGATAGATATGGCAGATAATTTGAATCAAGTGATATTAATTGATTTGATAAAACAACCTTTTGATAAAACTTTTTTGGGCTCATTCAAAGAAATTTATTTATTAACGGAAGAGATTTGATATTCCGGTTAGAGGATACCAAAGGGTGCAACTCAAAAAGACTTGATATGCCCAATTATCAATGATAATAATTGGATAGGTATGCAAATGTAAAGCAAATGTATAATATTATAATTTTATTATTAGTCAACGAAAATATACCCATAATGAGTTAATAACTACATACATGAAATATAGGTTTTAAGACTTTAGTTTTCGTTTCGTTGTAAAGTGTTACATACATGAACTAGCTAAGTAGGCACTTACACTATTCATTTACTTTCGATCACCCATTCAATACTTAAAATAATTTATCAATTAAAATAATCACAACAGAAAACAGCTGATAGGTATTTTGACATTTGCAATCCAATCAAAAAACAAAGAAAATAGTGATGTGCAATTTCCATAACTAATATTTACTAGCTCAGTCAAAATTCATACTTGATAGAAGTTCTGAAGAACACAAAGGAGATATTATGTTAAGTAAGAATATTGTACCTATTCTCTTGCACAACGCATCGGTTCATTTGTTGTCGTAAGCAACGTATTGCGCAGTTCAATAACTGGTTTTAAGCCGAATATCAATAAATCGTCTCGCAATTTATCTTTATTTCATAGTGCCCAGTTATATTCGCAAAGCTTGGGTCAACAAAGTTTTTAAAACGTTCAAACAGTCTTTAGAAGTTTAAGAATATTTAATATGTGTGAGCAACAGGTTATCAACTGTCATAATCCTGCAAACACACGAATAGGATTTCTAGATTTCCACTCGTGTCTTCCTTTGCAATACGGTCGGGGAGAAGTAGCGCATGCGCGGTTCGCCAATCGCCAGGGATAATAAATAAAAACGTGCAAAACATTGATATTTTCGCGTAAACTCGTAAAGTACGTACCCTTTTCCGCTTTCAATAGGTGTGCTTTGTGTATCCTTTCGGAGTTCTCGTATTTGTTCTTCCATTTCTCGACGTATGTGGAGAGCGCGATGTTAGTTTCCTTGGTGTGCGGCGCTTCGGTCGGCGGCGGCGGCGGCATCCTGCCGGCGGCGGCGGTGGCGCGCGGGATCCTGGTGCCCGCGCCGCCGGGAGAGAGCGAGACGGCGTTCCGCCCACCGCACTGATTGTTCCCCGACGCGATCGCAAATACATTATCACCGTTCCTTTTAATCATTTTTTATTCGATTTCTATCACACACCCGCGTCGAGCGCTCGCATCTCGTCACCCGCGTACGCCGCAACACGTGTCAAATCAACAGGCTGGTGCGTCGAGTACTCGTCAATTTTAAGTTTTCACAAAATAAATCTCTTTGTTCTCTTGGTCGTTGAGGAAAACACGCGAAATACCTATACGCGCCACGGCAAAGTGTGTCACTCGCGATCACTCCGCGGCCTTGGGCTGCGCTGCAACAAGCAAGAGGTTTCGTTATTTTAACAACAATTTTAACCGCGTCAATCGCTCACGATAACCAGCGTCGGGTGTCGGTTCGCAACTAAAGTCCAGTGGCGTTGTGATATGATAATGAAAACTACGTCATCGTGAGTCATTCGACTTGATGTTTACGCTTTTTGTTTACGTTCGACAGAGGCTCGAGTGTTCGTGTTCGAACATAGGATACTTTGTAGAATTGTATTAGAGATAGTTGGAATTCGTCATGCATGTTCGTACGTAGTTTCGATAAGCTATCACTGTGGTTATAGAACACTATGTTTTGTTAGCGGTCATTTGTAGATAAATTGGAATTTGGTTTGTCATTGATTAGCTAATTTCCGACTAGTCGATTTCCTCATTTTCCTGCCTGTGTCATAAATTTGTATGTTGTAAAACTGAATGTTGTCTATCATTTTAAAATAGTTTCCTTAAATTAGAAGACCTGAGGCATATTTTGATGACTGCCTTTGGTACCTAACCTATCAACGTTTTGACATTAATTCATTAGTTCATCAATAAAATGATCTTACTAGATGGTTTATGCTATTAATCTGTTACTTAATAAACTGGTATAAGAAATAAGCGGTAAGTACCTACCTACATAATTTATCTAAAAATTTAGAAGCTATATATCCACGGAACACCAACTTTTTGTGAACGTGGGCAGATCAGTGAAATTTAATATCTTTGACCTTTAACTTTTAACTCGAGTTTAGTTCGAGTTAAATAATCGCACAGAACTTTTCAGCACTGAATATCCAGAATTACACCTACCTACGCATTGTGGTTTCGTATCAATGTTAAAATTGGGAATATTTATGTGGGTTGTTTGATGGGATCAGAGGCGTGGGAGCAGCTTTGAATTATTGTAACGAAAGTTTTAAAGGTATCTACTACAGTAGTATTTTAAATTTAGAATTTATCTAAATAGGTAGGTACTACTACTATTATGAGACCCATTAATAAGACAATTATTTATTTATTTTATAATTTATTGTACACAAGAGAACTTAACAGAGAGTGAAGATTAGTTATGACAACAGGCACTACTTAGTCTAAAAGAAATTGCTTCCAGTAGGCCTACAAAAGAGCGATGTGATAATTAAACGCAGATAAGACCTACACAATTACTATTACTAAATACATACACAAAACCCTATACTTACTATATTCATATACCATATAAATAAAATAAACAAATACCAGAATAACTTATACAATATAATACAATGAGATTGAGAACACAGAAATACATCTATGCACACTGGGAAAGACAGTATTCTTTCAAACGTTTTTTTTAATATGAATTGTCTGACTGTTCTTCGTGCGGAAGAGAATTCCACGGCCGTGCTGCATGAGTAGTGAAGGAATAGGAGAGGAAGTCGGAACTGTAAGCAGGAATTGCAAGCGATGATCTTACGCTTGAGCGACAAGGCTAGTATTACTTTATTCTAAAATACCAATGTTGCTCAGGCCTTAGATAAAAGAGGCCTTGATCGCCACTTCCTAAAACATGAAAATGTGACAGATCAAACACTAACTATCACTAGTTTCTAAATGTCTCTAAGAACCTACGGAAATAGTTTCGCAAAACAGTGATAAAGAATATAGCCTTAAATGCACATATCTAAATACTTAACAACTTCAAGTAGAAATACATTTAGGTTTATCACGCTGATAGATTTTAAGTTAACACGCAATATACATTACTTTACTTACCAAGATCCGTTGCAAATAACAAAGCCCTTAGGGAAATCAACTGCACACCGTCTGTCAACCTCTTGACCCTCGCCAATAAATACAGTCGTCCACACAGCCGCGTACGTCGGTCAAAAAGAGTAACAATCACCGCACCGGCACCACTCGCGACAGCGACACATCAAAGTCTAACAAAACTCCTCAAATGCACCGAACACATTTCCACCAAGTAGGGCCGAACGGATATTCTAAATATAAACTGTTTCCAGCGAAACGGGCGGCCAAACAGCGTCTTGTCTTCAGAATAAGCGCGAACACTGTGTGGGCCGACATGGCTCGGATAGCGCCAGTTGTAAAGTGATTTAATTGTCGCGACAGCACTGCGGAATTAATTCATACAAGCACTCGTACAAGCTTGCTATAGCACCATCTGATTGTTCTGGAAAACTGTTTGGGATTACTTCATCAGAAAACTACATATGATGGCATTTTTATAGGATGATTTCGTGAAGTGTCCATGATTCCATTCGTGGGATGAGATAAACGAAAAAGAACAGCAATTTTGAAGACGAACTCTGTATACTTAAACCACTACCAATTATGGAATATAATAGAGCTCTTACAAAAGAAGATCGCACACAAAATAGTCAACACAAAAGGAAAGGCATAGTAATAAGTAACAAGGCAACGAGACAAAAAATTACACTTGCATGTTGAAGCAAGTAAGCTGGGTAACCTTAAAACTTCCATATTTAGCTAATGGGGTCAGAGTGGGGCTTACCTTTGTAAAGACTGCCGGGTGGCTGGCGGTGGCGTGGACAAGGCAATCCGATTACCTTACGATAGCCAAGTTTTGCGACACAATGCGTTCATTAAAACTTTACGCCCGATACTTTATGAGACTCTTTGGAGATGTTTTAATGAGGGAGCTCTTTTAAACTAAAAATCTGTTGGTACTATCACTAGCGTTTAGGTAATATTACCCGCAATATTATTCAAAACTATGTGAATTTTGAAATCTGAGCTTTTTGATCTTTGCGATATTATTATAGAAGAAATGTAACAGTAATCATGCTATGGTTCCCATACAACTATGTTATCATTAATGATTCACCTTAATAGTTTAATTTAGAGCATGACTATAGCATTACATCATCGTTCATGTAAATTAATCGAGTCAGCCGTAACATGTTATAAAAAGTCATATGAATTTAAAAATGGAGAAAAAACCCCAGCGAAAGACCTTAATATGTCACTTACTTGAGTTCAGTACATTTTATTGCTTCCAACGTCATATGACTCGAATGATTTAATTCGTATATTATTTTTACGAGCGAATTATAAGTGTCGGCTCAGGGATCGTTCACCTCCCGGCCTATTTCTGTTTGTTATCCTGACTGGAATCGTAAAATGTAGAGTCAGACGGACCTATACAAGCTACAAGCGATGACAGCGAGGTATGCGCGAAGATTATGTGCCTATGACTGGACAATAGAATACTTATGAGGGCACAGGATAATAATATATAAAATAATATTTTTATAATGAGGCAACATAGCTTTTTTAGGATAGCAGGATTTTATTAAGGTACCAAGTTTCGATTAATGATCGTAGTTACATTTTGAGTGACATAAACACGACAATGTGCGAGTCAGAGTTGTACACTAAAGAGAGCCCTGATGATTAAAATAAAATAATGTTTCCTAAAGGGATACTTATTGACATTCTGAGGATTAACATGATAATTTTAGGTCCGCCCATTAAAAAGATATAAAAGGTAGGTATTACGAATAAAATACCGTATAGATATAGACAAACTGAGACCTTAGTTCGGATAGAAAAGAACCATTGAAAGATCGTTATCTAACAATTTATACCGCAGTTAGCAATTCTGCAATTACTACGCGTACAGAGCGATTATTTAATTATAAACAAACAGAGGCCATAGTTTTTTCAATGCTCTAAAATGTCATCGTAACTCCCGAGACTCGCCCACGGCACGGTACATGTTTGTCTAGCTGGCTAGGCTGCGTAGGCGCAGGATTGCCATGCCGTTTGTTACCAAAGAGTTTTAATGTCGAGAAGTTGCTAGTACTTGGCAGACAGCTTCATAAGTTACGACAAAGGATTTTTGCATTGGTAGGTATGTTAATGATAATTTTATACATACTATGTATAAGTAAACATTTGTCCACCATCTTACGGTGGCAAGTGACGTTGCGGACAATAGTATAGCATGCTTAGCCAGATGATGCCTATTCACTCTTGCCATAAAAAGGCCCAGACTAAGATATATGTAGAACAAATCATTAAACAAATGTACAAAGAATGACATGTAGGTAATTAATAGCGCCCCTGATGTTGCTGATGTCCATAGGCGGCGGTGACCAAGTTCCATCAGGTGGCCCGCTTGCCTGTTTGTCTGCAGTATAAAATAAAATATTATAATAGTAAGGCAAATGACGTTAGTAGTATTAAATATTTTCGTTGATTCATTCATTCAATTTATTGCAATAACACAGAACGTATAATATTTGCTCAACATCGTCTCTTTAAAATATTATTTATTACGCTGTAAGTAAAATATATCTTGGTGGTTTCAAATTAGTACGTAGGAACCAACATTAATAATAACATTGTAAAATTTATATAAGCCGTGTTGTACGAACGGAGGTACGTAAAAGGTGACCCGCCCTGAGTCTTAGTTGAGATTTAGTGAATCCATTCAGTAGCTTCATAGTTTGTTATCATCAACAAATCTTTCCACGTTTCTTAGATTAGAAAATATTGAAAGTAACAATTACAATACAAAACCTTAACCTTCTATCGCACTCGGGTAAAAGCCACGACAAGCAAAAAATATACTTACAAACATAACAATAACGTCAGGTCTTTATCCCAGATTTGGCAAAAACATCTTTCTTTTCTCACTCATCGGTTTAGATAGGATTCTCTAACTACAACCTGTCATTATTTGTATATTAGTGATACATACGTACGTCTCTGTCTTTCTTCAATTCATATGCTTATTTTGTAATATTTCTTTCTTCCATCCTTTTTCTCTATATGGATATACCAACTCACTCGCTATTCAATCAATAGTAATATCTTTTTTACCCCGTTACGTTCCCATAATAATTATACTATTCCGTAGATACTTTATCTTTCGAAGTTATTTTCATACTTTTATCGCTCTGCTTTCCATTAAACTGACGCTTTCACTCATGAATCGCCCGCAAAAGCCAGGATACAAGTAAAGAGTTATTTTAAAACATTGCTTTTCAAATGGAAAGTTAACGAAGAAAAAAACCATACATATACTTTCAGCCATGCTTATAGCCTCAAAGGGTGCCAACCGGCTGCCGAGACTGATCAGTCAGTCTCAGGGTCTCCAGGAAGACCGTAGTTCATATTTATGCTGCATTTAAATATTTATCCAGGTTTTGCTTCTTCTGCAACACACGCTTGTTTTCGCTTGCATACGTTAATGTCAGAATGAGCACTCGTCTACGTAAGGCAACTTTTTAGGTACCTTTTGTTTATCTAGTACCTACCTACCACCACAACATGTGAGCATCAAAAAAGATTTCTCATAAACCTCAAACAAGCATTAAACTTGATTTTTTTCCTGTTCATTGTATTCAATTAAACTCATTCAAAACAGGTCCAGTCACTCACATTATTTAATCAATACTGTCCATTAGTAATTTTTTACTAGCCATATAACTGTAGAACGCCATTTGTAGTGATAAAGATTATACTGTCTACATACCACTTACATTCATATCATGTATCATTTCGCTTAACATCCGTTACTTACCTACCTACTCTACTAATCGTCGATTTCACATCATTGGAGTACTTAAAATTTTTAAATGTTACTTAGCTGTGTAATAATTGTTATTACATCTAGTAAAATAACGTTTAACGCAATTTTGTATAAAATGTTGTTTATCTTAAGCATGAATACGATTAAGAATTTGGTGCAGGCTGCTCCGGTTTAATTAGAAGCACTTTAGATATTAGTTTAAATTGATTGGGCTGATCCACAGTCAATAGTATCCAATGTTCCACTAGTCCAACGTAAGTCCCCCTAGTAGTATGTAAAAGTAGATACTTTCCACTTATCCCTACCAAGACGTACGTAGAGAGGGATTGAAAATCCACTTTTACCAACCGATGTGTTTATAACAACAATAAGTAGGTAGGTACTGTCAATTACAAGAAAATTGTATTAATTACTATGGATTTAATAAACATTATATTGAGGCGTTTGAAGGTTATACTCGACGTGATTTTATATTATGTCACTTTTAATGATATCGGGGCCTTTTCTCGGGTTGTGACATCCCGAAAACGATTTTTTTGTAGCCATTAATAATCACACTGAAATGTCTATTGCAGCAAAAACACTTTTTCTGAACTAGGTACCTTCGACAATCGTATAATGTCGAAAATCCATTTCAGTGACATTTTAATAAGCCAGCAAAAATGTCGAATTTGAAATATCATAGCGCGAAAATAGGCCCCATGGGCCCTTAATTTATATACCTACTCCTTTAAGGCGTCGCCATGACATCTCTAGTGTAAAAGTGCAACATTAGAAAGACATGTCTCTATGCCTATTTCTATTCAATATACAAACATAGCATATTATTGGAACTTTCTTTGTGTACAATAAATGGTTGAATAAATAAATAAATAGGTGAACACAACAAGGTAAAAGTAACAACACACGAACACTTATTTAAAAATAAGGAAAATATTAAATCAATGAGTAGTTAATAACGTTACATTATGAATCAAGCTGTTGAGTCATACAACGATGGCCCCTCTTACAAAACAACTAAGATGTGACGTCATTCACATAAAAGATTATTAGGTTAATTTCCACGCTTATCAGTTTAAAATCGCGGTTTTAAATACATAACCTTTATGCACAAAGTTTTTAGCTGGATATGCTATAATTAAGTCGTTAAAGCCTTGTAGGCACGGTACCCGTAACTCGTTAGGGTTGGTGCAATATTATGATTTACTGGATACCAACGTGAACATACACGCCTCTTTTTTTATTTTATACGGCAGGCAAGCAGGCAAGCAGGCCACCTGATGGAAAGTGGTCACCGCCGCCTATGGACATCCGCAACATCACGGGGGTCAACAATGCGTTGCCCGCCTCTGATGAGACCTCTAATATACCTCTTGAATGATCCCATGCTCCCAGGCTTTCCTAAACTAGTTTTTATTATCTTAACAGTAGGTATTCTACCTACTTATTTATCACATCACACACAAGTTGCTTTGCTCCACTTGAGCCTCCTCCATATCAGTAGAGGGTATGTAAAGTTAGATAGATTAGCTTACGACATCCATAAGTCATCTCTCACAATAAATTTTATAAAGATAAATTATATGTATAATACTTACAAATACCTAAATAGAAAACAATAACTAGGCAGTTACTGAAATAATCATAATTTTCGTAGGTAATTTGCATTATTTATTACCTTTCGCAAATCCATACAGCTTGGCAAAAAAAAGAGTTTGCCGTGGTGACAGATGGGACAACTGTTTTATAATATCAGCCACATGACCCATGACCGTCAATGAATGTACGATAGTAGCGCCATTATTTGCAGCAAACTCTATTAAAAATATGGTTCCAAATAAAAATATTGATTGTAAGTATGGAACAGAGCGCAAAAATACTAGGTTGATATAATTTGGACATCCCTAGTTCATCACCCGAAAAACCAAAATTAAACTAACTCTTTAATAAATCCATTCATGTAGCGCCATCTATTACAGTGCTATGAAACTATTCAACCTTTACTGCGTGGCTATGACGTATGACCAGAACTATTACAGATGGCGCTCAGAATGCATTACAAGCTTATTCGAGTTGGGTCCTGCGAATTTATTCGAGTTTGGTCCTGCAAATTTATTTTTCCCGTATACTTGTAATAAAAAATAATCGGTTCTATTCAGGTGCTTCAAATGCAAAAAATTAAAAAGTCGTATAGAAAGACCCATATAGACCATGTCATATCATAGGTTAGGTGCCCATAGATCAGTAGACTTCTATTTATGCGATAATAAGTTTTTTTTGACTCTGTGATGATAGCATATGAAAAAATATACATACAAAGTATACAAATAGAAAGAAAAGCAAATAAATGTGTGCACTTGGAAAGTTGTTTATGAAACATTTGGAACTACGTAATCAATAAATTAAACACTTCTCACGCCAACGTCCATACCATGTTGAAAACACCGGTTCTCGTCCGATCACCGAAGTTAAGCAACATCGGGCGCGTTCAGTACTTGGATGGGTGACCGCCTGGGAACACCGCGTGCCGTTGGCTTTTTGCATTTTTTTTAAATTAAGTTTGATCTTTATCTACAATTTTTGTGAGATTTTTATGACAATTGAGGCATTTCTAATTTCTTGAGTTTTGCGAATGCCGATAGTCTATAGTTTTTTTTATTTGTGTTCCATTTTAAATTAAATCTTAAGTGTGTATATCATACTGTTTATAACAGTGTATAATAATGAAATTAAATAATTATTTGTCATTTAATAAAACATAATGTTATAATGCGATTGAAAAAATATGAGCACCATTGTTTTTTTATATTTATATGTATATTATACAAGACAGGCATTTGACCGCCATCTCACCTGTTGGTAACGTAGCCGTTGGTAACGACACGACGACGCGTGATTGTAAATCGCCCGTTGTATATTGTCGTTTAAAAAGTTGAATTGTGGTCTAAAAATTGAATACGTGTTTCGCCAACGTCCATACCATGTTGAAAACACCGGTTCTCGTCCGATCACCGAAGTTAAGCAACATCGGGCGCGTTCAGTACTTGGATGGGTGACCGCCTGGGAACACCGCGTGCCGTTGGCTTTTTGCTATTTTTTTCATATAATTTGACATTTAACCTTTATCTACTATTTTGTAAAGATTTTTAACCTACTGCGCCACGCAATAATGGTAAAGTGTTTAACAGCCTATGTATGTTCCTTTGTGGCACTCTTAAGACCAAACGCATAGGCCGATTTTGATGGTTCTTGCGTCTATCGGATTTGTCTTTAATCTTGCGAGTGTCACTGAAGACATTATATTGATCAAAATTTTATATAGTGACTAACTAACGAAAAATAAATAATGAGAAAACAAACTACGTTGTTTGTCATGTAGGTTTCTTTTACCATTTTTCACTTAGAACGACCGTTTAGGATCTATAATGATTTAGTTAGACAGAAACTATTCTTGCTTATACGCTTTTATGGTATCGGCCGATCGTTAATATGAAAAGCGGAAAATAAAAAAAGTAGTACAAAAACTAAAAGCCCCGACTGCTATAAAGAACTGAAAAGTTAGAAACAAGTCGAATGGTGTAGGGAAATAGGTGTATAAAGTAGAAACGTTAGTTTAATTTAAACATGAAAGCAGGCGGAAAGTAACTTTGAGGGATTTTTACATTTCTTGATGTTTTCGAATTGTTTTTTCTCTAAGTAAAGTAGTCTAACTTTTTTGTATTTTTGTTTCATTTTTAATTATGTCTTAAGTATGTATAGTATACTGTACATAGACGTAGCGTGAAATCATTTCACACCGCTTGCGCCGCGTGGTCAATCCAGATTTGTACTGCCAAAATACCAAAATTTCCGAGCTCGCTACGTTCGCTAATTCATTACTTTTCTTGAATAAGTTTGCTTCAGCTCTTTTTAACCAAAATTTGAAAAATTTCCTGGTCACTGCGCTCGCTCATTGATTAAATATTCACATCAAATGCGCCTGATTCTGATTTAAAGAGCCAATATATATATATATATTTAGGTATCATGTTCACTCCGAGTCAATTTAGCCGAAATTGGAAAAATTTGGAGGACGCTACGCTCGCTTTCTTTTTCAGTTAAGTACTTTTATTACGATTACTCCACCATACAGCTTGGCAAAAAAAGATAGTTTGCCGTAGTGACAAATGGAACAACTGTTTTATAATATCAATACCACATGACCGTCAATGAATGTACGATAGTAGCGCTATCATTTGCAGTAAACTCTTTTTAGCCATGTAATTATTTATTAAATAAAAATGGTTCCAAATAAAAGTATTGATTGTAAGTATGGAATAGGGCGCAAAAACACTAGGTTGATAAAATTTGCACATCCTAAATAAATTATTAAAATATATAACTATAATAAATTCATTCAAATAGCGCCATCTATTACAGTACCATGAAACTATTCAACTTTTACTGCGTGGCTATGACGTATGACCAGAACTATTACAGATGGCGCTCAGAATGCATTACAAGCTTATTCGAGTTGGGTCCTGCGAGTTTATTCGAGTTTGGTCCTGCATGTTTATTTTTCCCGTATACTTGTTATAAAAAATAATCGGTCCTATTAAGGTGCTTCAAATACAAAAATTTAAATAGACGTATAGAAAGACCCATATAAGATCATGTCATGTCATAGGTTAGGTGCCCATAGATCAGTAGACTTCTATGCGATAATAAGTTTTTTTTGACTATGTGATGATAGCATATGAAAAAATATAGGTACATACAAAGTATAGGTACAAATAGAAAGCAAAAATAAATGTGTGCACTTGGAAAGTTGTTAATGAAACATTTGGAACTAGGTAATCAATAAATTAGACGTTTCTTTCGCCAACGTCCATACCATGTTGAAAACACCGGTTCTCGTCCGATCACCGAAGTTAACCCTTTAACCGCCAAGGTCGGATATATCCGACAAAAATTTTCGTGCTCATTTCGCCAAGGACGGATATTTACGACCAAATACCACTACTCGGTTAATCTGCCTTTTTGTTTGATAGCACTGTATTATATTAAAATTATGTTCATAATTTGGTAAATAGTTGATGAAGTAATCATATACAATTGCTTACACTTTAGTTTCTTAATTAGAAGACTTAAAAATAATGTCTAAAGTTGAATAAATTACTGATAGTATTATTCGAAAAGTGTATTGGTGTCCAGCGCCAGTGACGGAAAAATCCGACAATAAGGATGGGACATAAGCAATGATTTACTGGTAGAAAAATCCACATAAATTAAATTATTTCTGTTTATACTTACTAATTTATTATAAAACAAATAAAGCAAATGTTACTCTATAGTAAACACATTTATTTCTATAAATAAATGTGTTTATTTTGTTTTAATTATAATAAATAAAGCTTAAAAATGTCAGTGACTGAATCGACAATTCCCATCCCTAGTCTGCATGTTTAGAAACTAATGTTGCTAGTACACCCAGCGCCACGGACGGAAAAAGACGACCGCTTCTGACGTCATAAACGAGTGCCGCCTTCTGGATTTTTCCATTGGTGTTGTGCTTATGCGTGTTATTATTATGTTCGTGTTATCGATTATTGTGATTAAACATGATTACAGCTGAAGAATTAATACGTATTCTGGAAGGTGATCTGTAGTTAAATATCATTATAATCTGTCAAGGTTCGATTCGGTAAACTGATATTAATATTGTTGAAATAAGTATAATCATGTTTGTTAAAAAACTGACCAATGTTGTTTGTTAACTATTGCATTTAGATAAAGAATACTCTCTATAGGACTGCATTGAAAAATAAGAATAACAAAATTCTTTTCATGACCAATTTTATTGTGCGGAAATCAATAAATCTTTCAATATCTGTAAACGCTTTTTGTTTCATTGTGTTACCAAAATACCTGCTAATATTAGAAATAAAATTACAAAGTAACGTTTTCTATCTACTGTCTGTTACGATATTTAGATGAAATTGTAAGCGTTTGAAGGGGAATTACCCATATCGATATACTATTGAACATCACTATTTGTTGTAGGTATTTATTTTTCGTTTTACTGTGCGTGGCGCTGAGGGCACGCCAACTGATTCTAAGCGTGGCGGTTAAAGGGTTAAGCAACATCGGGCGCGTTCAGTACTTGGATGGGTGACCGCCTGGGAACACCGCGTGCCGTTGGCTTTTTGCTTTTTTTTTCATATAATTTGACATTTAACCTTTAATTTTATCTACAATTTTTTAAATATTTTTATGACAGTGGAGGGATTTCTACACTTCTTGAGGTTTTCGAATTTTGTTTCGAATGAAGTAGTCTATAATTTTTTTATTGTATAATAATTCTATAATTATAGAATAAAATAATTATTTGTCATTTAATAAAACATAATGTTATAACGCGATTGAGAAACGATGAGCACCATTGTTTTTCTTTTTAATATTATACAAGACAGGTATTTACTGCTGTTTCACCTATTGGTAAGTGACGATGCCATATCATAGGTTAGGTGCCCATAGATCAGTAGACTTCTATGCGATAATAAGTTTTTTTTGACTCTGTGATGATAGCATATGAAAATATATAGGTACATACAAAGTATACAAATAGAAAGCAAAACAAACAAATGTGTGCACTTGGAAAGTTGTTTATGAAACATTTGGAACTACGTAATCAATAAATTAAACGCTTCTTACGCCAACGTCCATACCATGTTGAAAACACCGGTTCTCGTCCGATCACCGAAGTTAAGCAACATCGGGCGCGTTCAGTACTTGGATGGGTGACCGCCTGGGAACACCGCGTGCCGTTGGCTTTTTGCTAGTTTTTTCACATAATTACTTTTATGATATTTTTATGACAGTTTTCTACATTAATAGAGATTTTCAAAATGTATTTTCGATGATGAATGATGATAATGGTAGATAATTTTTGTTTATGTGTTCCATTTTTAATTAGATCTTAAGTCGTATACTGTATATGACAGTGTATAATATTTATTATTGAATAAAAAAATACATGTCATTTCATAAAATATGATGTTATTGAGAAACGATAAGCACCATTATAAAGAGCAATTTCACACGTCGCGTGATTATAAATCGCCTGTTGATTAATATTATCGTTTAAAGAGTTAAATTGTGATCTATAAATTGAACACAGTGATCGCCAACGTCCATACCATGTTGAAAACACCGGTTCTCGTCTGATCACCGAAGTTAAGCAACATCGGGCGCGTTCAGTACTTGGATGGGTGACCGCCTGGGAACACCGCGTGCCGTTGGCTTTTTGCTATTTTTTTTCATATAATTTGACATTTAACCTTTAACTTTATCTAAAACTTTTTAACCTATTGCGCGACGCAAAGAAGGGTAATGTGTTTAACAGCCTATGTATGTTCCTTTGTGGCACTCTTAAGACCAAACGCATAGGCCGATTTTGATGGTTCTTGCGTCTATCGGGTTTGTCTTTAATCTTGCGAGTGTCACTGAAGACATGATATTGATTAAAATTTAATGTAGTGACTAACTAAATAATGAAAAAACAAACTATGGCATGTTTGTCATGTAGGTTTCTTTTACAATTTTTCACTTAGAACGACCGTTTAGGATCTATAATGATTTAAAGTTATACAGAAACCATTCTCGCTTGTACGCTGTTATGGTATCGGCCGATCATTAATTTTTAAAGGGGAAAATAAAAAAGTAGTACAAAAACTAAAAGCCCCGACTGCTATAAAGAACTGAAAAGTTAGAAACAAGCCGAATGGTGTAAGGAAATAGGTGTATAAAGTAGAAACGTTAGTTTAATTTAAACTAAACTTGAAAGCAGGCGGAAAGTATCTTTGAGGGATTTTTACATTTCTTGAGGTTTTGGAATTGTTTTTTCGCTACGTAAAGTAGTTTAACTTTTTTTATTTTTGTTTCATTTTTTATTACGTCTTAAGTATATATAGTATACTGTACATAGGCGTAGCGACAGGGGTGTTAAGGGGGTTCAACCCCTCCCGAAATCATTTCACACCGCCTGCGCCGCGTGATCAATCCAGATTTGCACTGCCAAAATACAAAAATTTCCGAGCTCGCTACGTTCGCTAATTCATTACTTTTCTTTAATAAGTTTGCTACAGCTCTTTTAAACCAAAAATTGAAAAATTTACAGCTCGCTGCGCTCGCTCATTGATTAAATATTTGCACCAATTGCGCCGCGTACTTAATTCTGATTTAAAAAGCCAATGTATAAGTACTTTTACCAATCGGTATACGGATCGATATATGTTTTGGAACCCGAACACAAATACCTACATGGAAATCAATAACTAGGCAGTTACTGAAATAATCATAATTTACGTTGGTAATTTGCTTTATTTATTACCTTTGGCAAATCCATAAAGCTTGGCAAAAAAAGAAAGAGTTTGCCGTGGTGACAGATGGAACAACTGTTTAATAATATGAGAAAGACCCATATAAGATCATGTCATATCATAGGTTAGATGCCCATAGATCAGTACACTTCTATGCGATACTAAGTTTTTTTTGACTCTGTGATGATATCATATGAAAAAATATACATACAAAGTACCTATACAGATAGAATGAAAAGCAAATAAATGTGTGCACTTGGAAAGTTGTTTATAAAACATTTGGAACTACGTAATAAATAAATTAAACATTTCTTTCGCCAACGTCCATACCATGTTGAAAACACCGGTTCTCGTCCGATCACAGAAGTTAAGCAACATCGGGCGCGTTCAGTACTTGGATGGGTGACCGCCTGGGAACACCGCGTGCCGTTGGCTTTTTGCTATTTTTTTCATATAATTTGACATTTAACCTTTATCTACTATTTTGTAAAGATTTTTAACCTACTGCGCCACGCAATAATGGTAAAGTGTTTAACAGCCTATGTATGTATGTAAAAATCGTTTGTGGCACCCTAGACCCCAACGCGTGGGCTGCTTTTGATGGTTCTTACGTCTTTTGATTTGTCTTAATATTGCGAGTGTCACTGTAGACATGATTTATTATTGTTATTTTATTAGCCTGAATCATTCCATTGCTGGGCAAAGGCTTCCAACCGATTCTTCCACTCTTCACGACATGATATTGATCAAAATTTAATATAGCGACTAACAGCCGTCGTTTTGTGAATAATAAAGAAATCAATGTCAACAAACTGTGGCACGTGGGGTATCGTTGAATAGGTATTGAAAAATCATATTTAGGTTACTTTTACTATATTTCACTTATAACGATCGTTTAGGATCTATAATGATTTAAAGTTAGTCAGAAACTATTCTCGTTTGCGCTTTTATGTTTTTTTTTTTTTTTTTTTTTTATGTTATCCGGCAGACAAACAGGCATGCGGGCCACCTGATGGAAAGTGGTCACCGCCGCCTATGGACATCAGCAACACCAGGGGAGTCACCAATGCGTTGCCCGTACCGAACACTAATGTAAAAAGCAGAAAATATTGAAAGTAGTACAAAAACTAAAAACCCCGACTACTAATAAAGAACTGAGAAGTTATAAGCAAGCCGAATGGTGTAAGGAAATAGGTGTATAAAGTTGAAACGTTAGTTTAATTTAAACTTGAAAGCAGGCGGACAGTATCTTTGAGGGATTTTTACATTTCATGAGGTTTTCGATTTTTTTATTAAATGAAGTAGACTAAATTTATTTTTATTTTTCTTTCATTTTTAATTAAGTACGTCTTAAGTGTGTAGAGTATACTGTATACATATAACAGTGTATAATTATGGAAGTAAATAATTATATTTATATCATTTTGTCACACAAAACATAATGTTATTTTGCTATCGAGAAACGATAAACTCCATTGTAGTCATTTTAAACGTCGCGTCATTGCAAATCATCTGTTAATATTGTCATTTGAATCGTTGAATTGTGGTCTATAAATAGAATGTAGACATCGCCAACGTCCATACCATGTTGAAAACACCGGTTCTCGTCCGATCACCGAAGTTAAGCAACATCGGGCGCGTTCAGTACTTGGATGGGTGACCGCCTGGGAACACCGCGTGCCGTTGGCTTTTTGCCATTTTTTCATATAATTAGACACCTTTAACTCAATCTACAATTTTGGGAGATTTGTATGACAGTTGAGGGATTTCATGATTTCTTGAAGGGTTCGAAATTTTTTTCGATTGAAGTATAGTGTAGTTCGAGGAAATTCGACGTTTAGTCTTCTTCCTCTGGACCTTTACGAAGCCTTCTTCCTGGTTCTCGGGGGCGCTCGGTGATTCCAACAAACCCGTAGATTTACGGGAAGTTGAAGTCTCCGTGCGGTGATGTTGGGGCATCGTCGGTGCGCGGACGGCATGAGCGGGCGCTGGCCGGCTGGCGGTGAGCACGGGCTGGCGGGCGGGGGGCGAGCGGGCGGCGGGCGGTGAGTCACGCAGAGCGCCGGCCGCGGTGCGCGTGCCGATGCGGCGTAGGTATCAGCTGACACCGGCGCGATATAAAAAGCGGAAAATAAAAAAGTAGTACAAAAACTAAAAGCCCTGACTGCTATAAAGAACTGAAAAGTTAGAAACAAGTCGAATGGTGTAGGGAAATCTTTATATATATAATTCTTCTGTGAGTGTGTATGTCACTGAACTTCTCTCAAACGACTGGACCGATTTTGATGAAATTTTTTGTGTGTGTTCAAGGGGATCTGGGAATGGTTTAGATTCACAATTTTGTAAAAAAAGTTTGAAATTTTCAAATTAAAGACGTGTAGACAGGACAACGTCTGTCGGGTCCGCTAGTAGGTGTATAAAGTAGAAATGTTAGTTTAATTTAAACTTGAAAGCAGGCGGAAAGTATCTTTAAGGGGTTTTTACATTTCTTGAGGTTTTCGAATTGTGTTTTCGAATGAAGTAGTCTACATTTTTTTTATTTTTTTTTTATTTTCAATTCTGTCCTTAGTGTGTATAGTATACTGTACATACTACATAGGCGTAGCGACGGGAGGGTTCAGGGGGTTCAACTGATCCCGAAATCATTTCACGCCGCGTGATCAATCCAGATTTGTACTGCCAAAATACCAAAATTTCCGAGCTCGCTACGTTCGCTAATTCATTACTTTTCTTAAATAAGTTTGCTACAGCTCTTTTTAACCAAAATTTGAAAAAATTCCATATTTTAGGGGGAGGGGGATACGGATCGATATTTATATGTTTTGCACTTGAACCCGAACACAAATACCTACATGGAAAACAATAACTATTCAGTTACTGAAATAATCATAATTTACGTAGGTAATTTGCATTATTTATTACCTTTGGCAAATCCATACAGCTTGGCAAAAAAAAAAGTTTGCCGTAGTGACAGATGGGACAACTGTTTTATAATATCAATACCACATGACCGTCAATGAATGTACGATAGTAGCGCCATCATTTACAGCAAACTCTTTTTAGCCATGTAATTATCTATTAAATAAAAATGGTTCCAAATAAAAGTATTGATTGTAAGTATGGAACAGTGCGCAAAAACACTAGGTTGATAAAATTTGCACATTTTCATAAAACGAAAAATCAAAATTAACCAACTCTATAATAAATCCTTTCATGTAGCGCCATCTATTACAGTACTATGAAACTATTCTACCTTCACTGCGTGGCTATGACGTGTGACCAGAACTATTACAGATGGCGCTCAGAATGCATTACAAGCTTATTCGAGTTGGGTCCTGCGAATTTATTCGAGTTTGGTCCTGCAAATTTATTTTTCCCGTATAGGTACTTGTAATAAAAAATAATCCGTCCTATTCAGGTGCTTCAAATACAAAAATTTAAATAGACTTATAGAAAGACTCATATAAGATCATGTCATATCATAGGTTAGGTGCCCAGCCCATAGATCAGTAGACTTCTATGCGATAATAAGTTTTTTTTGACTCTGTGATGATAGCATATGAAAATATATAGGTACATACAAAGTATACAAATAGAAAGCAAAGCAAATAAATGTGTGCACTTGGAAAGTTGTTTATGAAACATTTAGAACTACGTTATCAATAAATTAAACATTTCTCTCGCCAACGTCCATACCATGTTGAAAACACCGGTTCTCGTCCGATCACCGAAGTTAAGCAACATCGGGCGCGTTCAGTACTTGGATGGGTGACCGCCTGGGAACACCGCGTGCCGTTGGCTTTTTGCTATTTTTTTTCATATAATTTGACACTAGAATTTTTGAGAGATTTTTTTGTCGAGGAATTTCTACATTTCTTGAGATTTTCGAAATTTTTGTTCAAATAAATTAATCTATAATATTTTTATTTGTATACCATTCTTATGCAAGTTATAATCTTACGTGCGTTTATACTTTAAAAGTGTATAATAATGGAATTAAACAATTATAATATGTCATTTACTCGCACAAAACATAATGTTAGGATTCTATTGATAAACGATAAACACTATTGTAAGGAGCTATTTATTTGACACCTAGCATGATTGCAAATGGCTAGTTGTACAGTCGTTTAAAAAGTTAAATACTGGTCTATATATTGATCACAGCAATCGCCAACGTCCATACCATGTTGAAAACACCGGTTCTCGTCCGATCACCGAAGTTAAGCAACATCGGGCGCGTTCAGTACTTGGATGGGTGACCGCCTGGGAACACCGCGTGCCGTTGGCTTTTTGCCATTTTTTTCATAAAATTTGGCACCTTACACTTAATCTTCAATTTTGGGAGATTTTTATGACAGTTGAGGGATTTAATGATTTCTTGAGGGGTTCGAAATTTTTTTTCGAATGAAGTTTAGTATAGTTCGAGGAAATTCGATGTTTAGTCTTCTTCCTCTGGACCTTTACAAAGCCTTCTTCCTGGTCCTCGGGGGCGCTCGGTGATTCCAACAAACCCGTAGATTTACGGGAAGTTGAAGTCTCCGTGCGGTGATGTTGGGGCATCGTCGGTGCGCGGACGGCCGGAGCGGGCGCTGGCCGGCTGGTGGTGAGCACGGGCTGGCGGCGAGCACGGGCTGGCGGGAGGGGGGCGAGCGGGCGGCGGGCGGTGAGTCACGCAGAGCGCCGGCCGCGGTGCGCGTGCCGATGCGGCGTAGGTATCACCTGACACCGGCGCGATATAAAATGCGGAAAATAAAAAAGTAGTACAAAAACTAAAAACCCCGACTGCTAATAAAGAACTGAAAAGTTAGAAACAAGCCGAATGGTGTAAGGAATTAGGTGTATAAAGTAGAAACGTTAGTTTAATTTAAACTTGAAAGTAGGCGGGGACACCTAATCTTTAACTTTATCTACAATTATAGGGCAATTTTTTTGACAGTTGAAGGATTTCTAGATTTCTTGAGGGGTTCAATTTTTTTTTTCGAATTAAGTCTAATTTTTTTATTTGTGTTCCATTTTTAATTAGGTCTTAAGTATGTATACATTTACTGTATATAACAGTGTATAATTGTGGAATTAAATAATTATAATTTAATAAAACATAATGGCATAATGCGATAGAGAAATGATAAGCACTGTAAAAAACAATTTGACACGTCGCGTGATTGTAAATCGCCTGTTGTATAATATTGTCGTATAAAAAGTTGAATTGTGGTCTATAAATTGAACACAGCGATCGCCAACGTCCATACCATGTTGAAAACACCGGTTCTCGTCCGATCACCGAAGTTAAGCAACATCGGGCGCGTTCAGTACTTGGATGGGTGACCGCCTGGGAACACCGCGTGCCGTTGGCTTTTTGCTATTTTTTTCATATAATTTGACATTTAACCTTTAACTTTATCTAAAACTTTTTAACCTATTGCGCGACGCAAAGAAGGGTAATGTGTTTAACAGCCTATGTATGTTCCTTTGTGGCACTCTTAAGACCAAACTCATAGGCCGATTTTGATGGTTCTTGCGTCTATTGGATTTGTCTTTAATCTTGCGACTGTCACTGAAGACATGATATTGATTAAAATTTAATATAGTGACTAACTAAATAATGAAAAAACAAACTATGGCATGTTTGTCATGTAGGTTTCTTTTACCATTTTTCACTTAGAACGACCGTTTAGGATCTATAATGATTTAAAGTTATACAGAAACCATTCTCGCTTGTACGCTGTTATGGTATCGGCCGATAATTAATATAAAAAGGGGAAAATAAAAAAGTAGTACAAAAACTAAAAGCCCCGACTGCTATAAAGAACTGAAAAGTTAGAAACAAGTCAAATGGTGTAGGGAAATAGGTGTATAAAGTAGAAATGTTAGTTTAATTTAAACTTGAAAACAGGCCGAAAGTATCTTTGAGGGATTTTTACATTTCTTGAGGTTTTTGAATTGTTTCGAATGAAGTAGTCTAAATTTTTTTTATTTTGTTTTTATTTTCAATTCCGTCCTTAGTGTGTATAGTATACTGTACATACTACATAGCGACGGGAGGGTTCAGGGGGTTCAACTGATCCCGAAATCATTTCACGCCGCTTGCGCCGCGTGATCAATCCAGATTTGTACCTACTGCCAAAACACCAAAATTTCCGAGCTCGCTACGTTCGCTAATTCATTACTTTTCTTAAATAAGTTTGCTACAGCTCTTTTTAACCAAATTTGAAAAATTTCCATATTTTAGGGGGGGGGGGGGGGTTGTACGGATTGATATTTATAGGTTTTGCACTTGAACCCGAACACAAATACCTACATGGAAAACAATAACTAGTCAGTTACTGAAATAATCATAATTTACGTAGGTAATATGCATTATTTATTACCTTTGGCAAATCCATACAGCTTGGCAAAAAAAAAAGAGTTTGCCGTGGCGACAGATGGAACAACTGTTTTATAATATCAATACCACATGACCGTCAATGAATATACGATAGTAGCGCCATAATTTACAGCAAACTCTTTTTAGCCATGTTATTATCTATTAAATAAAAATGGTTCCAAATAAAAGTAGTGATTGTAAGAATGGAACAGAGCGCAAAAACACTAGGTTAATAAAATTTGCACATTTTCATAACTCGAACAATCTAAATTAAACCAACTCTATAATAAATCCTTTCATGTAGCGCCATCTATTACAGTACTATGAAACTATTCTACCTTCACTGCGTGGCTATGACGTATGACCAGAACTATTACAGATGGCGCTCAGAATGCATAACAAGCTTATTCGAGTTGGGTCCTGCGAATTTATTTTTCCCGTTTACTTATAATAAAAAATAATTGGTCCTATTCAGGTGCTTCAAATACAAAAATGTAAATAGACGTATAGAAAAACCCATATAAGATCATGTCATATCATAGGTTAGGTGCCCATAGATCAGTAGACTTCTATGCGATAATAAGTTTTTTTTACTCTGTGATGATAGCATATGAAATAATATAGGTACATACAAAGTATACAAAAAGAAAGCAAAGCAAATAAATGTGTGCACTTGGAAAGTTGTTTATGAAACATTTGGAACTACGTAATCAATAAATTAAAAGCTTCTTTCGCCAACGTCCATACCATGTTGAAAACACCGGTTCTCGTCCGATCACCGAAGTTAAGCAACATCGGGCGCGTTCAGTACTTGGATGGGTGACCGCCTGGGAACACCGCGTGCCGTTGGCTTTTTGATATTTTTTCACATAATTACTTTTATGATATTTTTATGACAGTTGAGAGATTTCTACATTTATAGAGATTTTCAAAATGTATTTGCAATGATGAATGATGATAATGGTCGATAATGTTTGTTTATGTGTTAAATTTATAATTATAGCTTATATTAGTCGTATACTTTATATGACAGTGTATAATAATAATTATTGAATAAAAAATTTACATGTCATTTAATAAAATATGATTTTATTGAGAAACGATAAGCACCATTATAATAATAATATAATAATAATAATCATACAATTTGTTAGATACAATAACTTAATCTAATGTTAGTATTAAAGTAAAATCTTCACTGCTGTGACGTGCAAGTTACAGCAGTGCCTTATATACGGGCAGTCTAGGCTGCCGGTAATCATCGCATTGTGGCAAAGAAGCAATCGGTACGCGCCTCCGCGAACATGCCAGAGGCGCTACAGTAGCGGGGCAGACCCACCACCGCCCTGAACGCGTTATTGAACTGGACGCGAAGGGCATTATACGATTTCTGTGTATAATCTACCCATAGGCTACACGTGTAAAGTGATGTGCAATATGCTTTAAAAAGCGTAACTCTAGCTTCCTTAGAACATCGTGCAAACCTACGGGCGATCATATTTGCTCTTATCGACAAAGCCCTTCGCTCCCGCTCAATGTCGGCGTTGTCTGTTATAACACGTCGCGTGATTGTAAATCGCCTGTTGATTAATATTATCGTTTAAAGAGTTGAATTATGGTCTATAAATTGTACACAGTGATCGCCAACGTCCATACCATGTTGAGAACACCGGTTCTCGTCCGATCACCGAAGTTAAGCAACATCGGGCGCGTTCAGTACTTGGATGGGTGACCGCCTGGGAACACCGCGTGCCGTTGGCTTTTTGCATTTTTTTTTTTCATTAAGTTTGATCTCTATCTACAATTTTTGTAAGATTTTTATGACAGTTGAGGCATTTCTACATTTCTTGAGTTTTGCGAATGTCTATAGTCTATAGTTTTTTTTATTTGTGTTCCATTTTAAATTAAATCTTAAGTGTGTATAACATACTGTACATGTATTATACAAGACAGGCATTTGACCGCCATCTCACCTGTTGGTAACGTAGACGTTGGTAACGACACGACGACGCGTGATTGTAAATCGCCCGTTGTATATTGTCGTTTAAAAAGTTGAATTGTAGTCTAAAAATTGAACACAGATATCGCCAACGTCCATACCATGTTGAGAACACCGGTTCTCGTCCGATCACCGAAGTTAAGCAACATCGGGCGCGTTCAGTACTTGGATGGGTGACCGCCTGGGAACACCGCGTGCCGTTGGCTTTTTGCATTTTTTTTTTTCATTAAGTTTGATCTCTATCTACAATTTTTGTAAGATTTTTATGACAGTTGAGGCATTTCTACATTTCTTGAGTTTTGCGAATGTCTATAGTCTATAGTTTTTTTTATTTGTGTTCCATTTTAAATTAAATCTTAAGTGTGTATAACATACTGTACATGTATTATACAAGACAGGCATTTGACCGCCATCTCACCTGTTGGTAACGTAGACGTTGGTAACGACACGACGACGCGTGATTGTAAATCGCCCGTTGTATATTGTCGTTTAAAAAGTTGAATTGTAGTCTAAAAATTGAACACAGATATCGCCAACGTCCATACCATGTTGAAAACACCGGTTCTCGTCCGATCACCGAAGTTAAGCAACATCGGGCGCGTTCAGTACTTGGATGGGTGACCGCCTGGGAACACCGCGTGCTGTTGGCTTTTTGCCATTTTTTTTATCATGTAATTTGACACTTAACCTTGAAATTTATCTTAAATATTTGAGAGATATTTAACCTACTGCGCAACGCAAAGAAGGGTAATGTGTTTAACAGCCTATGTATGTTCCTTTTTAGCACTCTAGAGACCAAAAGTGTGGGCCGATTTTAATGGTTCTTGCGTCTATAAATTTGTCTTAATCTTGCGAGTGTCACTGAAGACATGATATTGATCTAAATTTAATATAGCGACTAACAGCCGCCATTTTGTGAAAAAAGAAAAAAATAATGTCGACAAAGTATGGCATGTGAAGACTGTGGAGTATCGTTGACAGGGCCGGATTTAAGCTTTCGCCGCCCTTGGGCACTGAAAAAAATGCCGCCCCATCATTGAAATATCACTAAAAGTTATGTAGTTTTGATATCTTATTTATAAAAAATTAAAATATCTAATGTATTGCAAATAACTTATTATATATTATATACTTTGATATGACATAAAAAAATATTTGTTTTTGTTCGTAGAGCTAAACATTTTGCACTCAGCTTGACTTATAATTATATTATAATAATTTTATCACAGGCAAATACGCCTTACTTTTTGAATTGCGAATTGGTCGATTAAATCTTCACAATCTAAACGTTGAAGTACGTCTGATTCGATGCATAGAATAGCTAAGCTATTGAGTATTGAGTGGATAGCAAGTCCATGGACTATACCGATAGAAACTAGATATATCTGTAGAACAGACTGCAGTTGGCAGAATGCACAGTTAAAAGTTGAATAGATTCAAAAGTATAAGATTTTCTTTAAATTCACGTTAATAAGTATAATCGACGAATTATTAAATTTTTAAGAAATTCATTGATTAACGAAATTTTTTTTTTGAAAAATGCAAGAATAAGTCAATAATAACGTTCTTAATTTTCCCAAAAAAAACCATATTTAAATTTTATCATTCCAGTAAACTAAAAAATCTAATATTACCATTTCAAATCTTCACTTAAGGTGCCAAAATTATAATTTACAAAACTTCGATTTGACAAATATTGTACGAGTCAAATTTCTTGAATTATCTATTAAATAATATATGAATAATTAAAATAATAAAAAATGTCTATTGAGAAATTTTGATGACAATAAAAAATTTTTTTTTCACTTTCCAAATTTTGCCGCCCTAGAAAATTTGCCGCCCTGGGCACTAGCCCCGACTGCCCCTAATGTAAATCCACCGTTGATCGTTGAATAGTTATTGAAAAATCATTCTAAATTTATAGTTCATTTAGAACGACCGTTTAGGATCTATAATGATGATATAATGAAAGTTCACCAGAAACCATTCTCACTTACGTTTTAATGGTACCGACCGATCATTAATATAAAAAGCTGAAAATAAAAAAAAGTAGTACAAAAACTAAAAACTCCGACTGCTAATAAAGAACTGAAAAGTCAGAAACAAGCCGAATGGTGTGAGGAAATAGGAGTATAAAGTAGAAATGTTAGTTAATTTAAACTTGAAAGTAGGTAACTTTCCAATATTTTTTGATAAGCACTAGAGACTTTATAAAAAGATGCAAAAATCTTGGATTGAAAGTAATATTTTTAAATTAATACATTTAAATTTTTTACTCTGATTTTTTACTCGCGCTCGCACTCCCGGCTGAAATTTTTTGTGTTTAGGGGATGTTTGGTCACTCAGATTTGTCTGACTGATGAAATATAACTTTGTAATAGTTACTTTAATAACATATGTAAAAGTCTGTCATTTTTTGTTGAGCTTTAAAGCGTCTGACAAAAGTTCTGGCCTATGAAAAGTGTCTGAGACCTATAATACTAGTTCAGAATAATGTTCTACAAAGTATAGGTATATAAAAATCAGCCATACAAATATAAGTTAAATAACTATTATTTTTAGTTACCTTTCTCACCTGGTACCTGCCCAGGTGTCACAGGTAAAACACGCAGGTATTTAAAGTACACGAGACGCTACTGAGAATCTAAGCTTTCATCCATGTGAAAATAAGTTATGTCTGATCGCTCTGGGATCTTGGACTATATAATTGTAAGAAGCCATTTGACATGTCGCGTCGTGGTTGCAAATCGCAAATTGCAAATTGTGGTTTTTAAATTGAATACAGACATCGCCAACGTCCATACCATGTTGAAAACACCGGTTCTCGTCCGATCACCGAAGTTAAGCAACATCGGGCGCGTTCAGTACTTGGATGGGTGACCGCCTGGGAACACCGCGTGCCGTTGGCTTTTTGCTATTTTTTTTATATAATTTGACACTAGAATTTTTGAGAGATTTTTTTTGTGGAGGAATTTCTACATTTCTTGAGATTTTCGAAATTTTTGTTCAAATAAATTAATCTATAATATTTTTATTTGTATTCCATTCTTAAGTAAGTATAAGTCTTAAGTCTGTTTATCCTATAACAGTGTATAATTATGGAATTAAATAATTATAATATGTCATTTAGTCGCACAAAACATAATGTTATGATGCGATTGAGAAACGATAAACACTATTGTAAGGAGCTATTTATTTGATACGTAGCTGCGTAGCGTGATTACAAATGGCTTGTAATACTGTCGTTTAAAAAGTTAAATACTGGTCTATATATTGAACTCAGCAATCGCCAACGTCCATACCATGTTGAAAACACCGGTTCTCGTCCGATCACCGAAGTTAAGCAACATCGGGCGCGTTCAGTACTTGGATGGGTGACCGCCTGGGAACACCGCGTGCCGTTGGCTTTTTGCTGTTTTTTTTAATTATAGTTTATGGATAGACAGACACCTTACCAACCTTATCTACAATTTTTGAGAGATTTTTATGACAGTTGAGAGATTTCTACATTTCTTGAGGTTTACGATTTTTTTTTTAAAGAAGTAGTCTTTAATTTTTTTATTTGTGTACCATTTTTAATTATGTCTTAAGTGTGTATACATATAACAATGTATCATTATTGAATTAAATAATTTATGAACATGGGTACAAGCAAAATGTTTACAAAACCATAACAAATAAACTAAAACCTAAAAAAATAAAAAGTCATCCACATCACTTTTATATCCATGTCCACAACACTGCCCCCCGGAATCGTGCCCAGAAAGCTGGCTACGTTGCCTCGTTGGATAGCAAAACTTATCCTCTGTCCGAGGAACGAGTCAGCCATTAAATAAAATTTCAATTTCAAAATTTCTTTATTGATTAGGACATTAAATATCTCTTCCAATCGTCAAAAAGGAGGGGGGTAGAAAATTAGGAAGGAAACACCCTATGGCCGCAGCAAACCCACCCCACGCCAACCGCAGACAGGAGACACCATGTGTGGGAAAGGAAGGAAAATTAACGCCGCTTCCAAGGTAGTTCTCCGTGGGGGAAAGAAACGGCAAGAAACCCACAGAGCCTATGTTATTTTTTTTTTTAAACATGTCTTATGTACTAATATATTATTTGTCCTATATACTATATTAAAAGTAAATACCTGTATAGAACAGCAGTTCAGTCCCATGGACTTTTGTCATTTACATATTCAGATATACTATATTTATATTTAGTCGCACAAAACATGTTATAATGTGATTGAGAAACGAATAGCACAATTATAAAAACCACTTGACACGTCATTGATTAAAATGTTGTATTGTGGTCTAGAAATTGAACACAGTGATCGCTAACGTCCATACCATGTTGAAAACACCGGTTCTCGTCCGATCACCGAAGTTAAGCAACATCGGGCGCGTTCAGTACTTGGATGGGTGACCGCCTGGGAACACCGCGTGCCGTTGGCTTTTTGATATTTTTTTCACGTAATTGTGTACACTTGACATACAGACACTATAAATCATAAATTGACTGTTCATCAGGGGATTCACGACCCTCAGTAATGAGGAACACGAAGCCAGGAGGTGGTAGTACAAAATTATAAACAATCTCAATTAAACTGGCTTTCGAAAAGAGAAAACCTCATTCAAATCGGTCTATCCGTTCGTGAGCTACGATGTCACAAAGCCACAGATACACTTGTCAAACTTATAACACCTCTTTTTTCGCTTTAAAAACGACAACTGCCTATCGAACTAAAGACCCACGAATATTGACGTCTGTGCTAACTTCGTACAGCTTCCAACATTGAGTTATCAATCTATAAAACGCGTACTTGTCCACCCTCCCCCGAGGGTGCGATCCGCGCACTCAGCACTAATCTTTGCGACTATTCACAACCCTAAAACGCGGGGATGTAGATCGCATAATCCCTGCATAACGCTGGGAAAACAATTTAGTAGACTCGCTATGGAGAATAGAAAGAACTATCTATATTTATTATGGTTTATCGATATAACAAACGCTTTAATTGAAATGGGGATGTTATTTAGATTGCTTGGGGAATGTTTGGATTTTACTAGCGGTCCTTTGGGTTTTTATCCGCGTTCGAACCGAAGATAATGCGTTTTTTGAAGATAACTCTCGATACAAGGTTGTAGGTTGTATTAAAATAAACTATCGACAGACGTGCCAAAAGACTGATTGGTGATGATTCGCTTGTCGAGTCCCGCCTTCTGGGTCTGGGACAACGTCGTAGAGTAGCCGGCTTGTTGATCTTCTATCGAATGCACTACGGTGAGTGCTCCCAGGAGCTCCACAACCTTGTTCCATTGTGCTCTTTTTATTATCGAACAACGAGGGGGACATATGATCGTCATCCATGTATAATAGACGTCCCACCATCTTGTACTCAGCGTTTTGTATTCACTTTTCTTCGATTCTTTTTTTTATTCTTTTGTATAATTTGTGTATATTCTAGGTATTCATGCTATATCTTTGACCTCATCGTCGCTTTCCATCAGGTGAGTGGAGGTCAAATTCAAGCCTAATAAAGTTAACGAAAGAAAATAAATATTGTTACCTATTGCGACTTTAAGTGAAGTTATTATCCTACCCTACCGATTACGTATGTATGTACCTATTACCATGGCTAAAAAAAATCTAGTATTTATAGGTACCTAAACATGTTCATACTTTCGTTAATCATAAATGTATCTAATCACAAAACAAATTTTAATGTTCATGTTCATAATATTTATAATTCAAGATTATTATTGTAAATAGTGCCTAATTATGGGCCGTTACTGTACTCTTACAGAGTGCACGTTTAATTACTGTAAAACATGGTGTAATGTAACACTGAATAGGCGGATAATTAAAATAAATCCAAAACAAAACATTCGTCTTCCTTGAACAACTTAAGAATTCCAATCTCGCGGGATCCAGTTTCTTTTCCGGAACTTCAAGTAAGAATGACACTTGGCAAGGAAAGCTTCCTGTTAATGAAAGAATTTTCGCGAAATCAGTAGTTTCCCAGTTTACGCCATTCAGGTTGACAGAGAGTAGACAGGACTTTACTTTATTTTATTAGGAAATAGAAAGGAGCGTCGGTGGGTTTATGGTAAAAGGCCGCCACGTACCAATGTCACCTACCAATTTTCTGAGTTATGTACACGATGCTCTTACGGTGCGCGGTGAGGGAAAACATCGTGATGAAAGCTGCACATTTTGGCAATTGAATTTGTAACCGTGATTCAATCTGGTCAGGTTCCCCTGTCAACAGGGTCAATGAGATGAGATGGCTGTCGCTCCACTGTAATTATTTTATCTGCCTAATCCTGGGTCATGGTTAAGGCGGACCTCGGGTTTCCTATTATGGGGATCAGCGTGTATGGTGATTTTTTTTTAATATTTTGTGTCATTTCTATTAAACTTATGAATGTGCGCGCTCAGCGAGCTCAGTATTTTTGGTATTTTGGCTTTTAAAATCTCTATAGTGCTAGAGCTAGTGTTAATTATTAAAGAGAAAAGCGAGCGCAGCGTGCTTGAAATATCAGATTTTGACTCAAAAGAGCTGGGTGAACATAAAGTAACATTGATCACGCGGCGGTGGTTTGAGTGATTAAAATAATAAGCGATGCCATCGAGCCCGAAATTTTCCAAATTTTTGTTCAAAAGAGATGGGGTAAACATATGAAAAGCAACATAAACCAAAGAATGAGCAAGCGCAGCGAGCTCGGTAGGTATTTATGGTATTTTTGGCTCATCAACAACTCAGAAAACATCGTGATGAAACCTGACTGAATGTGTTACCATGGTCCAATATGGTTAGGTTTTTGCCTGTTAACAGAGTCAAAGAGGTGAGATGGCAGTCGATTCACTGTAATTACCTGATCTGCCAATTCCTGGATCATGGTCAAGGCGGACACCAGGCCGCCGCGAGCGAGAGCACAACTTAAAAATTAGTTAAGTAATTTTTGAGTACTCGTATATCCGTTATAAACAAAACAAACCGACAAACAATCAAATCTTCCCTCATTACAATATTAGAATAGGCAAGGCGTGAGTGATGCCCCTGGTATTGCAAACGTCCATAGGCTGCGGTGACTGCTTACCATCAGGCGGGCCGTAAGCTTGCCACCTTAGTGCTATGAAAAATAAAAAGATATTATAAAAAAAGTAGATATAAAAAGCTTCGCGGCATTACAAACTCATGGCTTCCACAACGCAGGCTCTCGTCGAGGGAGCTCGCCAGGGGTCGCAAACCGGGGGGTTGTACCGATTATTTTAATGCACATCAAATTGTCAGGGGTGCGCGTGTTTTGTTATACACGTCCGGCTGGGGAAGGAGCCGGTAATGGATGAGTTCTGGCATTACGGGTTTAGGCGGTAGTTTTTGGAGTGTGCGTTTGGTATTTTTATTAATTATCGTTTTGGTGTTAATGGCGTTGCGTTCTCGCGTGTAAGGGCCTGTAGTCCGCCTTGACCTTGATCCAGGATTGGGCAGATCAGGTAATTACAGTGGAGCCACTGTCATATGACCTTGACTCAGCTACCAGGGGAACATGATAATGATGATGATAGTTGGGGCAAGCGGAGTCAGATAGTTGGAACGGGCAGCGCATGTGACTGGTGCGAGTAGAAAAAGCACATAACTAGACTCGTTCTGTCAGTCCAGGATAGTCCACCATAGCGTTGATTATATCGAATATCAGTAGCCGTATTCACAATGATTCGAAACGTTTCCGAACGATTCGACACGAAATTCGAAAGTCGATCGATTCGAAAACTGTTATTCAGAATCCCGATAGATTTCACGGAAACTCTACTCGCTATATCATATGAAAATTTCATCAAAATTAACTGAAACCACATTTTCCTAAGAACTTTTGCGGGGTCCTTTGTCGATTCCGTATCCGAATCCGATTTCCGAGCCATTGTGAATACGGCTACAGTTTCAGTTTCATGTCGGTAATTAATCGTCTGCTCTCGAGAGAAAGCATATTAAGTCTCTCCGCATATCTGCGTGGATTTCCAAAACGGTAATTATAGCGGCGTGTGAAACAACGCTGTGCCGATTCCAGCTGAGCGATGTGTTTCACCTAAGGAGACCAAATTGGGGTGGCATACTTCATAATGTTTATAAATACATTAGCAACATATAGAATTAGGCCGTCTAGTGGTAACCACGCGAAGATTTGAAAGAACGTTTCTCGCTCGTACGATTCGGATTGAAATGAGCTCCCAGCCACAGTGTTTCCTTTGGACTATGACATGGGATCGTTCAAGAGGTATATTAGAGGTCTCTTTAGAGGCGGGCAGCGCATTGGTAGCGCCCCTGGTGTTGCTGATATCCATAGGCGGCGGTGACCACGCACCATCACGCGGCCCGCATGCTTGTTTGTGTGACGTATTACATACAAAATAGAGTTTTTAAGTAATTTGGTAGGTGGTGTCACAGAAAACCTACCACGTGCAGTGTATAAAGACTCACATTTTAACGGAGTGGGGTTGGTTGTGTTATTCATAGGCGGTCATATTTCGTGGGTAAACTTTCTGCAGCAGTCCCGTTGTAAGTTCTGGTCAGCTCACCCCACATTTGAAATAATATCCACGCTTGGCAGGCGTGTTGGGAATCGCGGGGATGAAATCACTCAACAGACAAGCTAACCGACAAATATCGGAGAGTCTAAGTAAACAAATGTTACCTAAACTACTTTACTCGTTCGCTACCGCCCCAACAATTGAGTCGTAATCAGCGTTAAGTGAGTGTGGACGACTCGTCTGGCCGGTCCATACAAAATTGACGCTGTGCGAGTGTGCACCGGTTTATCTTGCCGGTTCATACAAACTCAATAGGACTCATATGGCTATGGTATATTTCGCTAAATGCTATGGCCCGCGTACTCGCGTCGCGCCAACGTGGACTCAGCTGGCCGGGCATCTGCACACGCGTATGGTATATTTGCGGCCACACAGCTGTGCGCACGACTCATCTGGTCGTGTTTGTTAGCGAAAGGGTTAATTGATTTTTGATAAAAAAAATTGGATCGCAGTCATTCCGCCCGTTCGGGAGCTACAATGCTCTAGAGTCCAAGGCAGATACACAGACATACCTACAGAGTCATACTAGAAACTATAACACTCCACGCACGAGAACAAAACCTTAATATTGGTGTTAATATTAAGGTTGTGCCCTAAAGCGCGAGGGCCCGTGTCCGCCTTCACCATGATCCAGCATTTGGCAATTATAGTAGAGTCTGACCTCCGTGACCGGAAAACCTGAACAGATTGGACCACGGCTAAACATTGTGCAGGTTTCATCACGACGTTTTTCCTCACCGCAGAGTGCTTTTCCGTAAATTGTTAAAATATGTTATTCACCCGTACCGTTTAAAATACTCGAAAGCGTATTCCCCACGTTTCCCACAAACGGCGTGCAATACGAATAATGTTATACCTACGAAACGTAGTACTACTTATCAACATGTTATACGTATACCGGGGCGGGCGGAGTCTACGCCGTAGCAATCGCGCTACGACAGCCGTAGCGGTGTTGCAAGCTCGGAATTGATTTTCCCGAAATATGAACGTGTTATTTTGTCGCTAGAAAAACTATCTGGGATTAAAATTTTAGGTTGCGCTTCTGCTTTTGATCATCTTAATCTATCCTTATACCTGTTTTTAGCTACTCGTAAAATTAGATATTTGGGTTCGGTCGGCAAAAAGGGTATTGTTACAGATATTACTAAGTAAACATAATTTATATGGTTTCAAAATCATAGAATTTAAGTGAAATCACTATATTGGTTTTGTATGGTCAGGTTCCCCTGGTAGCAGGGTCGCGGAGGTCAGATGGCAGTCGCTCCACTATAATTATCTGCCAAGTCCTGGATCATGGTCAAGGCGGACTCCGATCCCTCTTGCGCGAGAGCACAACCGGGACATTGACGCCAAGATGATTATTATTATACTATGTTGGTTTTATACACGCAGACTAATTTCATCTAAACGCCTGTGTGTAAATTTATGGCAATAACATTGTATGTATCTCAAATCAATTGAGAAAAATCAAAAATTAGGCGCGCCCATTTACAAAAATGGTTTAATAATTCTCATCGCTATTGCATGCATGTATACCTCATTTATACCTGTAGTGTTAAACATTGCTGCATGCATGTTATTCATCGCTGCATCTTTATCTATACCATTGTATTTGTATTGTTAACCTTACACGCATGTTTTAGCTAACCAACAATGTTGTGTTTGTATATATGTTGTAATGTTACTTGTTATCCGCGGATAGAATGCTACATAATAATATTAGATTGGCGTTTTATGTGGTGAAAATGACGGAAACTGTAATTTTTATACAAGCATATTTTTAAATGTCTTGGAAATGGCAAATCCGATCACAATGAAACTTTGCAAGTATAATCAGACAACATTAAGGTAACTGGTGCATATCACATATCACTTTATCGTGATAACTACACTATTCATCAAATTGTACCTAATTAAAAAGGCAATATTGACAACTACTGAAAAGGGGTATTTTCAAACTCCTATAAAACTATAAAACATATTTTTAAATTAATTTTTGAGACTTGTGGCTATCTAAATATACTCTATTCTCGAAATCAAGTATAAATTTTAGTACGTTATGTACAATTTAAAAAGTATGAACAAATAAATACTTGCGAAAGACGTCGATTCCAAAGGTAAAGACCCAATAACAACATTTATTAGCCAATTTGTGAACAAAAATTTCATTCATAAACTCGCCATTATCCTTATATTTTTCCCTGAAAATTCGGGGAAACCATCCCTAAAGCACGCCCCTTGAACTCCACCAGTCGGTACCCCGCCGCGACGCGGCTGCCCGCCTTCGCCGCCACCCCACACGCAAATCACCAACAAAATGTGCCTAATAAAATATCATATCACAACGACTACACCATAAAATACCCGATTCAAAAAAAACTTAATTAAAAATAAAGTGGTTCTATTTTCAAAATTGAGGTGCCTAGTTTGTTTCTCTGATTGATCGCTCGCCAAAAACGATTCAATGCGGATTGATTTTTGTGATACGATTTTTTTCGATCTTGTACTTCTTGTGTCTGGAACTCTGTGTGTCTGTGATAAAATGTGTTAATAATTAATTATTATCTATAGTCGCTTTGTTGGCAGTGTGTATCCTTACAACTAAATTACAAAACAAACTAAATAATAACACGGTACGCTTCTGTTTCCAGAAAACAGAACTAGCGAGGATCTGTAATTGGCTTATTGACTCGAATATAATATTTATTATGTTTTATATAGCTGTTGGTACTCCAATAAATAAATAAATAAAACATTCCCAGTATCAGTAAATACCTATAATGTACGAAAACATTACAAGAATTTCTGAAATTGTCAAGGCTATAACCATGTAATCGTGGTACAATTAGTAGCACTAGATAATAAATATGTTTAATGAAAAGGAATACTTACTTTTCCTTGTTAATAATATTGGGTATGATTTTGGTGAGACACTAAAATAGTAGAGATTCTATTGACAACGAATTTTACTAACATAACCAATCAACCGAAAACAAAATTCTTCAAAATGTGACAGCTTTTTAAAAGCTAGGTATAATGTGCTTGTTGAAATATAAGCAACAATTACAACCTAATATTAGAGGTTTTCAAGTGAAAATTGCCGGAAAACCGGCGATTTTTGCCAAAATTAACATTCCAAATTCTCGCAAAATGGCGGAACCTCTTATTCCGCCGATTCGCCGCGTTTTTGTGTCATTCCTTTGGGTTACACGCGATACGTCCGCATTCACTCGCATTCACTCTTCTAAATTCGTATTTTAATAATAATATAATAATAATATTTTTCATCAGGTATATAGACCCATATTTGTACAATAATTTTATTCTTGGGTTAAATCGTTTGTTTTTTATTTAATTTAAAACAGTAATTTACATTTTATAGGAAAAGAAAAAGAAATTCCGCAAATAAACTAACGTCTTGAGTCCATAGAAATTGGGAAATGCTTTCTCTCTTCCTAATTTTTTGTGATATCTTCGGTTAACACATAACCGAAGCCGAACCGATAACTTCGGTTAAGTGATTTTTGTGATTGTAGTTTTGTATGAAGTAAAAATTCTTAGATATCTTAGAGATATATTTTGTTATTGTTAGCGATTTTTTGCTTTTTCATATGTAAATAGTGTCTCTGTATAGTATAGGCCAAAGTATTTTTTTTAATGAATATCCCATGTTGGACATTAAATATGTCTTCCTTTCGTCAAAAAGGATTGGAGCTACGGGGTATGTCAGTAAACAAACACACAGTAATTACACATGCTGTCCGCCCCAGGGACACACGCTGTACTACACGCAAAACAGTATATCACACTGTTCCTGGCGATAATAATTGTAGTTAAACGAAAGTGTTTATGAAAATATACTATTCAGATTTATTAAAGAATGAATCTACATCAATGTCGACTTCATTCTTAGTATTTTAGGTCTGTGAGCTCTGTTATAAATTAATTCTTGAAGTGATATTTAAAGAGTAATAACTGGACAATGTAATTCCATCTAGGCTTTTGGGTTTGGGCGTGAAAGAAAACGTAACAGAGTTACCACTTTCACATTGATATTATCACAAAATGTGTTTAGATGTGCCTAGGTTTAAAATATACGAGACATCATCATCAATATAAGAGAGGTAGGGCATAGCGGGGTATCTCGTTCGAATTGGAGCCGCCCGACTGGGGAAGTACCTCCACCTTACAGAATATCGCAGCTAAATAATACTCTTTTAAATAGTATTGTGTTTCTGCCGGTGAGTAAGGTTTCCAGTGCTCCATGGGGTGGGGATTTGGGGAACCGTGGCTTTAACAGTGAAGTGGCATTTGTCTTTTTGCTGCCAGAGCAACGTGTAATAGAGGTAGGCAACGCATTGGCGATACTCTTGGTGTTGCTAATGTCTATAGGCAGTGGTGACCACTTTCCATCAGGTGGCCCGCTTGCCTGTTTGCCTACCGTATGACATAAAAAAGAAAAAAAAATCATCTTGCCGTAAAATCCCGGATACGTTACGCTCGTGCTCGTCACGCGAGGGCCTTCTACTCGTCTTGGTCGACTTCGCTCAGTCTTTGGCGTCCTAGAAGTTGAGTTTCTTGGTACTGCTAGCCATCGCTCCTTGGGCCGGCCTCTTCTTCCCGTAACTGGTGGAGGTGGCATGGCCAAATTGTTCCCGACGTAATTTGCCGATCCGTGCAAGACGTCGCCAAACTATCGAAGGCAGCACTCTTGCAGCTTATCTGCGATGTCTCGGATGTGAAACCTACCGCGTATGTGGGCATTTCGGACGCAGTATTTGCGAGAAACTCCACACATCCACCGCAGCATCTTCATTTCCGTGTCGCGCAACTCCTGCTTGTGCCGCGTAGAGGCCAAGTCTCGCTGCCGTAAAGAGTACAGGTCTAATGAGGGTCTTGTAAATCTGTCCCTTCAGCTTCATCGGTGTTTGGGTGGTGGTGGGGACCCTTATCCCCCTAAAATAACTCATCTTCACAGCCCATAACAGTCCACTACAGGACTTTGGGCCTCTCCCGCAAAAGGGGAGGTTATTGCCATAATCTCCACGCTTGGCAGGCGGGTTGGAGATCGCAGTGTTGCAAACATAACAATGAAAAACGCTGCTGCCCATTTTCCAGTTTATGGAGACTAGATATTTTGCCTCTAAACGTTAAAACTAACAACGCAACGTTAACTAACTAACGCTAAAATAACTAGTAAGTACCATTTAAAGCGACTGAATGTGTAACCATTATCAAATCTGGTCAGCTTCCCCTAGTAGCAGGGTCACGACAGTCCGATGGTAGTCGTTCCGAGCCGACTGTAATAATCTGATCTCCCAAATCCTGAATCATGGTAAAGGTGGACTCCGGGCCCTCGTGCTCGAGAACATAACTGGAACATTAACGCCAAGATGATTTTTTACCGTTTTAAAATCGTTTTCATACTTTGTCTCCGCGAAAACCGATGATGGTCCCTACAGGACAAAGGAAAGTGAACGACACTGTTTACCTCAATACCAAAGGGTAAGGTTTGACCTTTCTCTCCCAACTTAGCAGAACTATAAATAGTTGATCAAAGTCGCCCGCCCACGCTGACAAGTTTCGAATGCCTAATTTATCAGTCAAATCTGACTGATTGTTTGGAAGATAGCTACAGCGTCATCTTATTCTTTTTAATTGTTTTTATTATTCATCGTCATCTTAGCGATTATGTCCCGTGTATGCTCTCCGCCTTGATCATGAGATTGGCAGATAATTCATGGCCGCAGTAGGATTCGAACCCGGTACCTCTCGCTTACGAGTCGAATCCTTAATCACTAGGCCACCGACGCTCTTAGAGACACCCTGCAAAGTAGATTCACAATTCAGACCGAAATCGACTCAATGACGTGGTTTCCGTACAGGGGGTAGAATTTACTAATTACTTTTGAAGTTTAGACGTGCACCGCCCTGTATTCCCTGTAATACTAATAGACACGTAACGGTGCATTTAGACCAAACAACGTACTTCAATGTTTCGGCTTTCCTACCGCGTACCTTTGTTTACAAGTAGCTCGATATGTCGACGCAGTTGCATGCATCATGCTCACGGGACGGGTCAGTCGTTTCAAAACATACCTTCAAAACTTTTTGAGTCAGCTGTTTACGATGCTTTTTATTTTCACTTGAAGCCCTTAATCTCATCTTCTCAGCATGGATTTTTCAGGGGAAGGTCAACCACTAGTAATCTTTTATACTACAACACATATATTTGTGATGCATTTGCTAAGCGTGTTCAAGTTGACGCAATCTATACCGATTTTTCCAAGGCATTCGACAAAGTTGACCATCGAATACTCTGCAAGAAGTTGAATGCTTTGGGATTTCATGGGAACTTGTTGCGCTGGATAATTTCATATTTGTCCAAGAGAAGTCAGCTCGTCGCTCTTAAGGGGGACTATTCCTCGCCAATTTTTATTAATTCTGGTGTTCCCCAAGGATCACATCTCGGACCTTTATTTTTCATTGCTTTCATTAATGACATAGTCGATAATCTGTCATGTCCTACACTACTTTATGCAGACGACCTCAAAATATTCTCAACTATAATTTCTTTGGCTGATGTTATGAAATTACAAAGAGATTTGGATACTATAACTCAGTGGTGTATTATCAATAGAATGTCGCTTAATCTCGATAAATGTAGTGTTATATCATTTACAAAAAAAACTAATAGGATACTAAATCCTTACACTATTAACGGCTATCCACTTGAACGAAAATATGTTGTTAAAGACCTAGGCATATTTTTTGACGACGAGATGACTTTTAAATCACATTATGATGCAATGACCGAGAAGTGCTCTCGTACATTGGGTTTTGTTGCCCGTATCACGAAACAATTTAAAAGACCTACCAGTTTCATTTATTTATTTTGCTCCCTAATACGCAGTGTTCTAGAGTAACTCGGTTATATGGTCACCTTATTATGCTGTTCACATAAATAGAATCGAGAACATACAGAAACGATGTCTCAGGTTAATATCGTACCGTTTCAACTTAAACCGTACTCATAGAACTTATCCCGAACTTTTGAACAAATTCAAAATAAGCTCGCTTGAGGATCGCCGTAATTTCCACGGGCTGCTTATGTTGCATAAAATTATTCACAGTCATATTGATTCTCCCCCTCTCCTCTCTAACATTAAATTTAATACCTACCAACGCACTAGGAACCCTGAACTATTTATGATACAGGTTTATTTAAACAACACTTCTTTTTACAATCCTCTAACTCGAATGTGTCGTCAATACAATGAGTTACTAGATAATAATACTGACGTTGACATCTTCGACTATAATACCAATCATTTTCGAAATAAATTGCATACTATATTTTTTGGATGATAATGGTCATCATTGTTGCCTTAAGTGTATTTTGTTTGGAATTTTTGTGTTACCCTTTTTCTTTTTGTATGCCTAAATTATAAACTTATGTAGAATAGGAGCATGTACTTTCTTTATATTCTAAATAGTACACATTCTCAGTGGATTTCAGTCTGAACTTGTAATTGTTATAACCATAAAATTCTTAAGTGGCTGTTATCTGTTATGTGTATAAATAAATAAATAAATAAATGTGTGATAATAACCGCGATAGTTTAAAATATTATGCAATAAACTTCAATACTTTTAACAATAACACAGAGCAAGCAACAAAACAAATGATAAGTGAGCATAGGTATTTAGATAAGAGTGCTTCCGGCGTGAATATCCCTTAATAAACCATAGTAGATAACGTTATCTAATTCATTTATTTTTTAAATTTTTGCATATTTATCTTGCAAATTCGTCCTGGGACCAGGCATTATTGCCTATTCAATATGGTGGTCTGGGCATTCGACAAGTGTCAAATGTTTCTCTGCCTGCCTTTTTGTCTTGAATGTGAATAGCTCGCAGTCCCTAGTCATCGTGGCGTTAATGTCTTGGTAGTGCTCTCGCGCACGAGAGCCCAGGGTCCGCCTTGACCATGATCCAGGATTTGGCAGGTCAGGTGATTACAGTTAAGGGGGAACCTGACCAGATTGGATCATGGTTACACATCCAGTCGCCTGAATGTGCAGGTTTCATCACGATGTTTTCCCTTACCGTATGAGCATTGGTTAGTATTCAACTAATGTACATAACACAGAAAACAGTCATTGGTACATGGCCGGAGCGGGATTCGTACCCGGGACCTCTGGCTTACGAGTCGGATACTCTAACCGCTCGCCCACCGACGCTCGCAGTCCCTACTAAATAAGATTTGTCTAAACTTTGACGTTTGAATCGGCATTCTCCACCGAGGCCAAAAATGCTTGGCAGTTGGCTTGCCCGGAGTCGGACCCTCCGGCTAATCCTTGCTCGCAGAGGCTTTGGGATTAGCCGCTCTGCAGATTGGTGCGGAACAACCTTTTAAGCGCATCAACCAAAATGCAGAGCGTGCTCGCCTCCAGGCTGCTGGCGAGTGGGAGTCGGGTTTCTGGCTACAGACTAGAAGAATATTGGAGGACCGTTAGTTTGTATTTGGAATTTAGGAATTTATTTATTACCTTAAAATCGACGGTGTGAATGTAATTTTAGTACTAGATCCTGATTTCGGGGGTAGGTTACCTATACCTATAAAAGCATTCCATGTAATTGTCTGACCAGGGGCTCAAAGAAGATTGGAAAGTTAGCAACGTTCATGGCATGTATTTTTTTGCGCTCTATTTTTGAACCTCTTTTCTCGTTTCGAACCATTTTAAATATTAATTCTCGGCATGAAAAATTTAATATTTTTTTAATCACATAAAGAGTACAAAAACAAGGAAAATCAGCATACATTCAAAATATCGAAACTTTCATGCCGAAAATCTAAATTTTAAATTAGGGCCCCAGGAAGAGCGATGGTTTGGTCTCAATGCACCGTAACAGGGAGTTACTTAGTACTCGGTTCGCGGAACTTTCCGGCTGACTGACGGGGCTGCATGTCTGTTGCGTAATACTACGTTACGTGTCATATTAATTCCTAGATTCGCCAGTTTCCGATTTTGAATTCGAAATGTGATGAAGCTGGCTGGAATATTTGGCGGAGTAACTTAAGCTTGGCAATGTATGTATGTATGTATGTAATTTCTTTATTGCATCAATTTATAACATTACAGGAAATAAAAATACAGTTTATAATGCAAAGGCGAGCTTATCCCACAACGGGATTTCTTCCAGCTAACCTTTGATAAGCCGAGAAGACCTTTAATGAGCGGTGAAGGCAATCCTTCGGTCGCGTGCAGATCTCCTAATTTCTGATTGGATCGCGCAATGAGACTCCGAGCATTGCCCTTTCCATTGCCCTTTGGGTGACAGTGAGCTTTCCTTTTTGGCCTACAGTGAGTGGCCACGTCTCTGTTCCATAGGTTGTCACTGGCAACACACACTAGTCAAAGACCTTCGTCTTGAGACAGTGCGGCAATTTGCACTGCCTACTTTAATAGATAGCTACAGAAATTGGATTGGTTATGCCTACATTTAGACAATATAGATTAATTCAAAAGTTCTATCAATGAAGATCAACTACACTGCATAGTATAGACCTTAGGTACCTTTTCATAGACGTAGCTTGGTCACCGACGACGACAGTCTAAATGATGACGACATCAGCCTTGACCGCCGCGTTGGTCGAGCACTGAATCCAACATAAATTGTCGTGAAACAGTTATATGAATCTGACAAGCCATTACCAAAATTTAGGGTCGTCAGAATTAGGTTCTGTAAAGTTAGAGGCATGACTCTTCATGAGATATGATAACTTTTTGACAATGAAAGCGTTATTTGTAAATCTTGGCTAATATGAAATGTTTTGAGTAGGGTTAACATTTTGGATATCGTGAAACAATAAAGTAGACAAGTCGAAGTGGAATAGAATCAATCGTTTCGGTCCAGCCGTACCTACCCAACTGATGTGCGAGGATTTACATTTTAGTTTCCTACAATTGTATTTAAATATACCCACTTGAATACTCGTTGTTTAGTGTTTCGCTAGCAGTTGTCGTTTCAACTCGTTCCCACGGTCCGTGGTCCTTAACAGCTACAAATCAGTCAAATTAGGCACCTCATTATAAAAAAATAGAACCACTACGTCAAACTAAACTTTAAAGTACTTAAGCGGAGCACCAGCCTGTTGTTAATTCATGAAACCACCTCTAAGTAATCTAGAGGTCAACTCTAGATTGCGTAGAGATGGCTTACCTATTTTCCCTTTCACCAATGCGTGGTGACATTTGAAATTAAAAAAAAAGACGTATCCTAATTTTCAGGCAACCAACAAGAAGCAATTAAACCCTCAAGACTGGAAGACGACAATAATTTAGTGATAAGTCAAACTTGTTTTGGTTACGAAATGGTGGTAACAGAATCGGTGGCAGTGAACGGTTGCGTATACGCCAGCGGCGTACAGCCGCAATGACGTAACCAGCTCCCAGTATCAATCCGCACAGTGAAAGTGATCAGTGCACGATGCGCGGCGGATGAATACAAACGCGGCCTTTGCGCGCGGGAAAAAATTAAAAAGAAAAATATTTGCGCGGGAAATTTGACAGCTGTCAATCGGGAAGATTAACAAAATAGTGAGGTGACAACGTCGATTCCTGTGTCGTGTCGATAGTAAAAGGTGGTGGTTCCGGGTGGAGGTTTCGGGAGGACACCCGCCCTCCCGGTCGACCAATGGCGGGGCCGGCTACGCCCCCCCGCGGCGCGCGTCTCGCCGTCGCGGTTTTGCTCCTGATATTCAACGCCGGTAAGTAGATTTTGTTTATGTTTCCCTACTGCCGGTGCCACGTAAATATTCGCACTTGAGTTGTGATCTCACGCGTATGGGGTCTGTAATCCATCCGCGCCGATACGGATTGGAAGCGTGGGTTGGGCGCTATGTATTTTTATTTGTTATGTCTAGACTAGGCTATACGACACCTAACCCCTTACGCTCATGGGTGTCGTACAAGGCGACTAATATTTCCGAGGCAAAAGATCTAGCGTCTCCGTAGGCTGGAAAATGGGCAGCAGCGTTTTCCATTGTTACATTTACAACACTGCGATCTCCAACCCGCCTGCCAAGCGTGGAGATTATGGCAATGACCTTCCCTTTCGTGGGAGAGGCCCTAATTCGATTTTGGTAATTTATTTTTAAATGGTAACAACTAAGCAAATTAGGCCCCTCCACTGCTCCATGCATGCATTTTATTATTTTTGAAGAATATAATTATTAAAATTAAAAGATAATTTTGTTATCATCTCTATATCTAAAAATCTAGTTGAATCTGGAATTTTTAAATTATTTATATTATTAAATGTAGTTTGATTCTAATCTAATCACATGTTACATTAGCCAGATCTTATCGACTCATGTCCGTACTGAACGGTAAAGTTATCGACAATTTTCAGGGTTGCTCCAATAAAATATCGATGAAACAGAAAAGCTATTTTATGGTATTTTAACTTTGTTATTGTTTTGCTTCAGTAAAGGTGGCGATGGAACAGCATTTTATAGTATAGACAATGTGTGGCCAGTTGTTAGCTAGCATATGACTTGTACATCTTAGGACTCACGTCGTGTAGGCGATGAACAAACCGTTTGATATCTTACTATCTTCGGCTCATTACAGTGGAGCGACTGCTATCTGACCTCCGTTTCCCTACTACCAGGGGAACCTGACTAGATTGGATCATGGTTACACATTCAATCGTGTAATCACGACGTTTGCTTTTATCGTAAGAGCATTGGTTAGCATTCAACTAATGTACATAACTCAGAAAAGTGTTATCAGTACATAGCTGCAGTAGAATTCATACCCGGTTCCTCTTCCTTACGAGTCGATACCTTAACCACTCGGCCGCCGACGGTCCAATGCTCCCGCTAAAATTCCACGAAAAAGTGAATTTTCTTGCTTATTTATTTATTAAACCTTCCACTTGATTCATTCTATCTATTGTTGAAAACGTCTTAAAACGTTTGACATTTAGCGAATGAAATTTGATCAAAAAGTAAGAATGTACTTGAGAGAGAATTCTTGTAATCGTCACTGTAGTTATTAATGTTATTTATGTATGATCCTCTTAAACTAGTGGACCCGATGCGTCTTCGTTCGCGTACCTTCTTAATTTCACAAATAGTTAAAATTGTCGCACAACGCTTCCACTCCGCCATTTTCGGCGTCTGTCGCAACAACGATCCACCCGAGCGGAGGCCGTAGACTCGCCAGACCTTCGGTTGTGCCAGTGAGTAAAGAATAATTGGTATTCACCGACTAGCAACAATACGCTCAGTCGGCACCGATTCCTTGAGCAGTGCAAGGTACTTTCCATGTAAATTTATGAAATTGTTTCTCTTTGTGTACTATGTATTTTGTATCGCTTCTTGGAATAAACTATACTATTCTATTCTTGGTACAAAGCCGCAGTGAGATTCGGACCTGGTACCTGTCTTCGAGTCGGATACCACACAGCCACGACGGATCAATAGCTCCGCTAAAGTTTCACAAATAGTTCAAATTGTCGCACACGGCGCCTACTCCGCCATTTTCGGCGTCTGTCGCAACGACAACGATCCACCCGAGCGGGGGTCGTTGACTCGCCAAACCTTTGGTTGTGCCGGTGAGTTGAGAATCATCGGTACAAGGCCGCAGTGAGATTCGGACGCGGTACCTCTCGCTTACGAGTCCACCTTAACCACTCGACCACTGGTTCAAAACCACCGCTAAACTCCACGAATAAGTGAAAATTGTACACAACGTTGACTCGCCAAACCTTCGGTTTTGCTGGTGCGAAACGCGCACGTAGCGTCAGCAAATACCGCAGAGCGGTTGTGGAAGGTCATTGACCGGTGAACGTTAACTTTGACATTTAGAGACTGAAACTTCATTATAAAGTAAGAGTGTAGGAGGCTCGCGAGAGAATTTTGGAATCGGTACTGTAGTTTAAAATGTTATTTATGTATTTCACTAGTGGACCTCACGCGACTTTGTTCCCGTACACCTACTTTACCCCTACCGTTCCTTTTTTTTTTCTTACTTATTTACCTTGATATTGAATAACTCTCAATATCATATAATTCCACATAAGTATGCGCGTTTACTTAACAGACGAGCTCTGTGAGAATGCATAGTATAGCTACTTTATGGCATGGGCATGCGCAGAGCAAAAAAAAATTACCAGTCTTGAAGGAACTGACTTACCATAAAGGTAACTGACTTTCCAATCTTTTTGCGGGTGTGTGACTAGCCCTACCTGATTCATAGAGAGAGAGTTCCATTTTGTGGACAAAGAAGTTTAATACCTTATCGCCTTAACGTAAATTGTTTGCAAATACGACGTGCAAGAAAGAAATCGAAAGTAAACGCTTGAGAGTATGTACAGGCATATGGACCTACAAAAACCAGTATAAGATGAGCTAGCGTCTCTATAGACACGCTTAGCAGCGTTAGCTCCTTTTATATTGGTGGGAATAGCTCGATAATGTCGAAATGATGTCTTGTCTATAATACCAAGCGTGAAGATAAAGGAAATGCCCTTCATAAATGGAGGCTTATGTCTTAACTCGGACATGAAATTCTCTCGGAGAGAAAAAAATATTTAAATTGATGATGATGATGATATTTGGAAATATCTTAGTCATGGAGAGCCGTGGCCTCGGTATTAGAGCATTTAATTTACCGGTATCAGGAAAGAGGCCCCGTGGGCGACCCAAGAAGGGATGGATTGACATCGCCGAGTCGGATGCGAGAGCCAACTGCTTACGACGCGAGGATGCCGAAGACCGGGCGGGAGAAGATTGAGTAGGAAAGCGGACCCTGGCAGAGGCCGGGATTATCGCTAGGACGATGATGATTATGAATTTGCCTATTTTCTGCCAAAGCATCGAGTTCCGAGGTTAGAAGTGGGCAACCCACAGGTGTGTGACCACTGTCCATCAGGTGGCCCGCCTTTTTTTATTGCCTAGGAGGCACACTAACGGACGGTCCACCTGATGAAAAGTGACTACCGTGGTCCGGGATATTTGCAACCTAACGGGAGCGGATGCGGTGCCGGCCTTTGAGGTACCTGTAGACATGCCTTTTGAAGAAGTGTTATAGGAAAGACTTCAGCAGAGAGCTCATTCCCCATCTTGCACCTTGCTTGCCTGTTAGTCCTACCGATTGACATAAAAAAAATCTAAATGCAGTTTCTCTATGAAGTTGTTTGCTGTCGCTACCGACATTACCACACGCGCTAAGGTTGCGTTCGCGCCATTCACCTCTCATGATCGCTAACGTTATCGTTTACATCTTACTCTAATTGAGTTAATCTTCATGTACACGTTCCTCTGACAAAATCACAAGGTCTTTTCGTACAGTACCAACCTTCCCAGTCTGGGAACATTCCCATTCACGAGCGACTTGGGGCAAGTTCTTATATTGCTGGTTGTAGTGGCACTTGGTAAGATGGCGGTAAATTTCCTGGCTATTTTAAATAAAAATGAAAGACAAACATTCTTGCCGTAAGTCCCGGTTATGCTTTCGCAAGGCGCGCGAAGGCCAGGGGTCCACATTCCTACTTCTTTACAACTTCATCTGGACTTCGGCATCAGTGGTGGTGAGTTTCTTGGCATGTTTGTCCTCTTTAAAGACGTCATACTTCCAAAAGCGCGTCAGAGTAACTCACGCTACACCGAGCTTGTCCGAGTCGAAATCGTAGCCCGGTTAATTATATCCCGTATATATTGTATGGACATTGTCATGTTATACCGAGGGTGGCGAAGGGCAATCGAGTTGTGATTTCTCGGCCGCCACTAGGTCGCCCCTCAGTATACCATAAGCGTGTCTATACAACATTTTATGAGATTTTATTTGACAGTGCTAAGTTCCAAATTATCTTTCTCCCACGCACGCTAAGGTTGTGGAATGAACTACCTGCAGAGGTATTCCCTGGAGAGTTCCACATGGAGTTCTTCAAAAAAGGGGTGAGAAGGTTTTTACGGGGTCGGCAACGCGTGAGTGATGCCCCTGGTATTGCAAACGTCCATTGGCCGCGGTGACTGCTTACCGTCAGGCAGGCCGTAAGCTTGTTTGGCACCTTAGTGGTATAAAAAAAAATTCGAGGCTGAGACTCGGCTCGGACGCGTGTAACGTGATTACGTAAGTCATCATTGGACTCCCGTATACTAACCGTTCAATAACAACAAAGTACGCATGGCCATTACGGCTCTATTGTTTTTTTTCTACGGAATCCGACCTGGCAACGGAAATAGTCTTCATTAAGCCAATTAATGTTTAGTCACTTTAATTAATGGGAGGCTTTTAGGGAAAAGTCTTAAGAACTATGGTCGCTTGTTCTTTATTTAGGCAAGCTAGCTAACAGAAGCGAAATGGCAGTAAATGATCTGAAGAACTAAGAAAATACTACTAAACTTTATTTCTACTTAAAATCACATACACACTGTGAATTTCGACTATTGATTTACTGTTTTACTAATAAATACGTTGATCAAGGGTTGAACGCTCATTTAACGAGTGTGTACATCAAAATACCTTTGATATGTGCAACAAACTTATCTGACCCGGTGACGACGTCGATGTTGTTGGAGTCGACATGATGATGTCGACATTTCAAAATAGCGACACTTAGTTTCAGCTTTGGCCACCGGGTCAGATAGTTTGTGGAGTTATTATTTTGGAGAGTCCGACGCCGATAGTCGGCTTCCCAGCAGACGTCACCACAAACTTATTCCCAAAACTGGAACTAAATGTCGCCAATTGTAATAACATTTTTCGGCATTACTAAATTCGAAAACAGCGGTATTGGGCCAGATAAATTTATACTCACGCCGTGTAACTAACGACTGTGTACAGGCATTTACACTTATTAATCAATATTATGGTATTAGTAAGACGGTTAGATAGTGGACCACAATATGGACCTGAGCTTTGAACTGTCATATTCCTTTAAACGCTAAGCCCACCTCGTTTGTACAGCGTTAAAAATATGTTTTGCATAAGCGAGAATATCGCATTAAGTTGTAATTTACTGCATATTGCCGCGGGAGCTATGGCTGGCGAGGCAGCCATTTTGGTGGCTAATGCCTTTTACGTACCTACAGTACCTACCTATTTAAAAGGGAGGTATAGTTTGTCTTACGTTCTACTCTTTTTAGAGAAGCTAGAGAGCGCTATAACTTGGGTCTCTTTCAAGACAAGAGTGAATAGGTATTTAATAGACAGGTATCCGCCACCGTACACTGCATCTGCACTTAACATCAGGTGTGATGGCGGTCAAATACTTGATCATTTTATTAAAAAAAAAAATATCCTTGCTATATGAATTCCATGAGTAGGGTGCAAAAAATTGTTTATATTATGCCGATTCGATATGTCCGACTCGTACCCTGAGGGACCGGGTTCCAATGCCAGTGCCGCCAATTAGGTACCAATCACATTTTTCTGAGTTATTACATCAGTTGAATCTAACCGATGCTGTTACGGTGAGGGTAAAATCGTGATAAAACTTGCACGTTTGAATGTGTGGGTAACTATAATGCAATGTAGTCAGGATCCCCTGGTAGCAGGGTCACGGCGGTCAGATGGCAGTCGCTCCACTGTAATAACCTGATCTGCCGAATTATGGATCATGGAAAAGGCGGACCCCTGACACCTAATGTGTCAGGTGTCAGGTGCTTAGGAACATCTTAAGCCAACAACTTAAGCGTCGCCTAAGTTTAGTGCAATAGTGCTTGTACAAAAAATCCAAACTAGGCTTTGTCTGCAGACAACAGCGTCTCTAATTCCCCCTTCGGGTAGGCACGAAACCCTAAATAGGTTAAAAACATTTCATTCAATAACCTCGCTTTGAAATACAGCAATCTAAATCACTCAAGTCTTCCAAGCCCAGGAATGCCAGCGCAATAGAATCAGCGCCGGGAGCATTAATAATATGCACCCCATGTTACTGCCGGGCATAAGCGGGAAACAGAATAACAGGCTTTCACAATTTATATCACACCAACAGTCCATAACGGCCTGGGTGTTTATCGCCGCCTTATCTATTTCTGCCACCAAGTAACAATGCTTGCATTGTTGTGTTCCGGTTTTAAGGATAAGGTAGCCAGCGAAATTACAGGCATGAGGCATCTTGTCCTCACAGTGACGACGCACCTGCGGTTCTGCATTTAGCTCGTTGAACTGCCTGGGTGCTGGCCACAATTGTAACAGCATCGTTTGAAGACAACATTAAGAGCACCTTTGTGATATGTTATGATATGACCAGATTGGATCATGGTTACAAATTCAGATGCCTGAATTTGCAGGTTTCATCACGATGTTTTCCCTCACCTTACGGCTCTTACGAGCATCGGTTAGTATTCAACTAATGTACATAACTTAGAAAAGAGTCATAGGTACATGGCCGCAGGGGGATTCGAACCCGGTACCTCTTGCTTACGAGTTGGATACTCAACCACCCAACTACCGACGCTTTCAATACCGACCCTCACTGTCTAATTATATTAGGTGTTATTTTATTAAACTCATTCCGTAGATCCCGGGACGATGGCGCAATCGAATCAATGCTTAGGGGCCGTAATCTTATGCACCCCGGATAACCGGGGCGGTTAACCGGATGGGTGTGGAGACGGGGGGGTTGTTGTGGGACCTTATTTGGGCCCAAAATCTCACCTACTCGTGGTCTCCCCGCTGAGAGATGGTTGAAGCTCTCGTTGAGTAAGAACGAGGTCGCTATTTTTAAGGTTGTGCGGGTCGTTATTAATTTGTATGTGTGTTTTTATTTATGTGGGCCTCAGTTGCCTGAAATAAGTGAAAAAATAAATAAATAATTAAATTTTTTCGGGTGACTATTTGCGAGATTAATGGGCATTTTTTATAAAAATGAGAACAGAGTAATATTTTCAAGAAGAGTAATGCGCTTATTACATTGGGCTAAATTCAGTCGTCTAAATTCAGAAGCAAATAGCGTGAGTGCAAATCAAAGTGGAATGTATGGCTCATGAAATAATGTCTATTTTTGTTTTACATAAATTATTACTATTAAGTTCCGCGTCGCTCTGCTTTCAAAAGGCGTGATACAAAAATGCACCTTATTCACCTTTTACTTCTGCTTCTGCTTTTCAAAATCGTTTGGCTGCTGAACCAACTATCATCCTAGTATTCATATTCACACATCATCATCATAATCATATCAGCTAGATGACACCCACTGCTGGGCATAGGCCTTCCCCAAAGATTTTCACAAAGGCCGGTCCAGCGCTTTCCACAATCAGCTGATACCTGCAATCCTTACCAGGTCGTCGGTTTACCTTGTGGAAGGCCTACTCTAGCTACGTCTTCCGGTACGTGGTCGTCAATCGAGAACTTTACTGCCCCATCGGGCATCTGTTCTTCTAGCTATGTGCCGTGCCCACAGCCACTTCAGTCTGGCAATCCTTAGAGCTATGTCAGTGACCTTGGTTCGCTGGTTCATTTTACCTGATCCCCAAACGATGTTGAATGATGAACCATAGCAATCGTTAGGATGGTTCACCAGCCACCATCCAAACATCCATATTCACACACATCTATAGTATTAGAAGTTTCGATTACTTACGCATCCTGACTGACACGACAGTAAATCCCAAGGCGGGTGCAAGTTTGTTATTTATCAGTCGACAACTTGCCCGCAACTGCGGCGCCCCAATCGTCCCTCGGGTAGGGTGGCCATCTGTACGGGTTTTTACAGGACGTCCCGGACGGCTGAAGCTGTCATTTTGTTCGTTCTTAGTCGGCATTTTTAACACTGAAGGTCGTGTCTAGTTTGAAATGTTGACCATTTCATGTAATAAATAATCATCTTGGCGTTAATGTCCCGGTTGTGCTCTCGCGCACGAGGGCCCGGGGTCCGCCTTAACCATGATCCAGGATTTGGTAGGTCAGGTAATTACAGTGGAGCGGCTGCCATCTGACCTCCATGACCCTGCTACCAGGACCCAACCAGAACCTGACCAGATTGGATCTTGGTAAATTGGATAATGTTGACCATTTGATGTACCCATGCTGAGAGCCTGCGTCCGAAACTCGGGAAGCGTCGCGAATGCTCAGTTGTATCAACAGCGCGCGAGCAACGCGTTTCATTTGAGCGCGTTCGAGAGATTTGGACACACTCTTCCGTTTGTATCTGCCCTGTAATTTAATAAGTAAGAAAATTACAGGACCATACATGGTTCCGTATATTTGAATCGACCGCTTGCTCATGCACCTACTCATGGTGCGAACGGTAATCGGTACGACGGTGCTCGCCGCCATAATTATAACAGCAATTTTAATTTTTTAAATGATAAACTGAATTTGATGAAAGTGACTGGCAGACATTGGCACTTGATCGTGAAGAGTGGAGGAATCGGGGGGAGGCCTTTGCCCAGCAGTGGGATGATTCGGGCTAATATAGATAGATAGAAATGATAAACAAACTCGTGTTGCCCTGTATTTTGTCCTATGAAATGAGCCTCCTAGTACCATTGGCGAAGCGAGAAGCGCTGGGGACCCTAATACTGTTGTGAACAGTCTCGGGAGCCAATTGGCACTCCGAGAAGGTAATTATCAATATCAAAAGAAGCCCACCGGGTTGGTCACCCTACCCTCGAGGGCGGGGGTGCTTCGCAAACATTAATACCGGCCAAACTGCGATCGCGGGGTTGACGTGCTACCGTTATCGGCTACCGTTCTGTTGTACGAATAGATATAGTTAATTAACATTTCCTTAGCTGTGAATTGGTGAAATTAGGCCCGACGGATGCTGGTCAGGGGTTTATTATTAAAAAATATTATTATTTAATCCTTTTCCACTACTTTTTTTGACGACCTGAGTGGTTCAATGGTCAACATGCCGGTCTGCGACGCAAGAGGTCCCGGGTTCGATTCCCGGCCGGGCAGATATTGAAATTATGAATTTTAATTTCTTTTACGGGTCTGGGTTCTATGTATAATAAGTATGTTTTTAAAAATAAGTATAAAGTAGTTTATCAGTTATCTAGCACGCATAACACAAGCTTTGCTTACTTTGGGGCTAGATGGCGCTGTGAGAATTTGTCCACGATTATTTATTTTATTTTATTTTATTTTTACTAAATTTTAAGGGACATGGGATTTTTATCAAAATTTTCAATTTGTCTTTTTACGTTGTTTCTGTTAATTTAACTATCGGTACTAACAATGTTTCACTAACAAAGAAACATTGAATCCTAAAACTAAAATGCCATTAATACTTTATGATATAACTAGATTATATATAGATATATAATAGATTTAACTCCTATGTATGAAAAAATTAAACAAACGCTTTTTACACTAGTTCCACTATAATTAAATTAAACTTGAAATATTGCCGGTTTCGATTAAATCATCAACAGGCAATGTATATCATGAATACGTGGGTACCGCTCAGTACATGTGTATAAACAATTTTTTTTTATTGTATGCAGGATTTTTACCCCCTACCTGGATGAGCTCGCTTAACTTTCCCTTTGTTTTCCTTTCGATTTTTGACTTTTGAAAAGAGATTAATTAAAGTAATCCTAATTCAATAAATACTTTTTCATTTTCATTTTCATATAGTAAAACTAGTATAATAAGTCTTTTTTAATTTATCATAAAATTCCATTACGAATTGCCCTTCAGCGGCAGACCGCCCTAAGACGAATTTGATATCTCAACTCATTTTATTCATTAGATTATGGGATTAAATCGCAGTAGTTGAAAGTGGGGTGGCCAGCCTACCCGGCAGCCCTAACCGACGGCCCCTAGGGGCGCTGGAAAGTGCTCAATAAACATAATATCCCTTTCATCGACGTAAGTGTTGGCCGTTATGCTGCGTAGTGTAGTTCGGTTTACGCCAATGTATTGTGTCCAACAAAGTGGTGAGAGTTTTCGGAATAAACCATATTCTGGCGGGAAACGTATTGGCGGCGCCCCTGTGGCCCAAGCACAAGTGTATCAGCGACAATGCTCGCGCCGCGAGAGAGCGTTTGTCTCTTTCTCTCATTACTAAGATGAAAGAGATAGCAATACCTATGTCGCGCTTTTTCTCGCTTATCGCGCGCGAGAGCAACTTGTGCTAGGCCTACTGGTGTTGCTAATGTCCATAGGCGGTGACCACGCACCATCAGGTGGCCCGCATGTATGTTTGTCTGCCGTTTTACATTAAAAAATCGCCAGGGATTTAAGTTTGTTAATTAATCAAACCTTTGCACCAAAGTTGTCGTGTAGGTGGGTATCTACTTGCGGTTCTAGGGGAACTTTCTCCCACGTCGGTAGGCATTTCTTTTAAATATAATATGACCTACCTATCCTAAAAGGAAAAATTTTAATATTACAATTTAGCCTAACGACTAATAAGTAATTTAAATTTAACATAATTTGCTAAGAATAACACTAAAAATGTGCCATTAACACTTTTCTTATTGCCTACAGGGGAATACATATTGTTTTTGTGTTCCTTGTGGTAAGAACTATTGCACTGAGTATCATTAATATTCACTATAGTAACTCAAAAGGTTTTGTCCTTTTAGTCTTCGCACTATGTCCGTGTTATCAAGGAGCTGATTAGTCGCGACGTTCACATTATGATGAAGCCTTGCTTCAGGTGCTTCACGTAGGTAGTCATGGTTGTGAAATGATTATCAAATAATACCCACCTCATAATCATGGGCAGCCATTCGGCTACCGAGACCGTTCCATGAGTCTCAGGATCCCCTTGGTTAACCTCGCTTTGCCAACTTTATTATCCGACGCCACAGATAATTCAACATTATACTACCGACACTTCGACGATTGACAACGCGCGCTATAATAATAAAAAATAAAAATGAATTTATTGACACGAATTTTAACATTTTGATAATATATAGGTTTACAAAGTGACAGTAGTATGACAAAAATTTACAGCCCTGCCTCCTACACTAGGAATAAATCCTGTATCTTAAGAGACAGTGTTCGAGTTGGGCGCGTTGGGCGGTTTTAAGGTCGCCTATTGGTTGGCCGACGTCTGTCGTACGACGATGGTCGGACGACCAATGCCGATTAGGACAGCGCCTTACGATCGATTAGACTATTCTATTTTATTTTTCAGTTTATTGTACACATGTAACTTTGACGAAAAATACAGAGTTAAGTATAGATGACACAACAGGCGCTACTTATTTCTTAGAAGAAATCTCTTCCAGCAGGCCTATCAAAGAGATATGTAGTCGCAGATTAGACAAGCACAATATCTAACTAAATATACATACACATATAATAACCTAATATAATAAACTACATATACCAATACATAAAATACATAGATACCTACAAATTAGCCTAGTCTCAAAGTACAGAAACTGTCACCCATCCAGTCCCCAACTCAGCTTGCGTTACTTACTTTGGTTATCTCGCTAAACCCCTCAAACTTAAAATACGAAATGAGACATTTTAAATCCGCCATAAAATTTACAAATAAAAATCAGCAATCCACTCAGGTCTCAGACGCTCTCCATTCGATCTCTGGCAACATTGAGCGAGTTTTCCGAATATAATTTATGTCCAACCCTTCTATTTTATACGCGAGAAGACTCGGTAAAACGTCCGTAAAATGCCCGAGGCACTAATGTGGCCAATAAAATAAAACCCGACCGAATTTTATATGCAAAGCTTTAAGGCCCCCGCTTCGTAAAAGGAGAACTCTTTAATTCTGCAGGGTGCCATTTTCTTCGAGCGAATTCAAAATGGTGGAATAAAAAACGCGCGAAGATACGTTGTCTCGATTCGGAGATTTCGGGGGTGTATTGTGGAAGCCGTCGTTTTATAAAGTTGCCGGCTTATTCTTCTATGGGGAGATTTGAATGAAAGAACCACTTGTAGTCAAGTAGGTAATTGGGTCATGTTATCTGCTGTATCCAAACAGTAATTAAATTTGAAAATTATGAAAAGCTATATAAATTATCGTTGTAAAACAAAGATATTTTAAAATACACAACGGATTTAAATGCGGTTTTCAACAATATATGAAGTGATTCAAGAACTCAGAAGAAGGTTTATAAGAAAGAAAAGAAGGGTAGGTAGGAGTAAAGTAGGTGTACGCGAACGAAATCCTGTCAGGTTCACTGGGTTTGTAGAAAATAAATAAATCGATTAAAAACACGACGCTGAGTATTGAAATACTTGAGTTTTGTGTTTAAAGTGATTTATTTATTTAGGCAGCAGCATTTTGGGCACCTTGCCTAATATAATTAGTCTTTTAGTTTATTAAACTAATAGTTTTTCCATTTATTTTTGTTTTTAGATAAACCTAGTTTTAGAATTAGTTCAGTTTTGTTATCTTTCGTATGTCTACATGCATATTTTACAACCTATGCAGTTACTGATGTACTTCCACCAGATGCTTTATCTACGATTAAATATAGTTTATTTAGGTACCTACCTACAAAAGGTTACTTGAAGTTACTTAATAATGTAACCTTTTTAAAAATAATGCATATGCTGTAAAACTGTGAAATAAATGAAATGAAATGAAATGAAATAATTCCCAGCACTCCTATTTCTATACATAGTCTGTGACAGATAGGTAAGTAAAGGTGGGTTCAAGTGAAGTTGATATTGTTTTATTGACTTTTGAAACTCTCATCCCCTCAGAGGCTACTCTGAGCAAACGGCTACGTTGAGAGTAGCAAATATGTGACAATCAATTCCACAAAGTTTACGCTACTGTGGACTTTAGCCAGTTATAAATAGGTTACAAAGTCGATTGCCTCTGCGTACGTACCGTTCACGAAAGCGCTAACAATGGTCATTATTCCGCAAAAAGTTCTGAAATTAAAAACATGTTTTCATAACAAGCTTTTTTTATCTTTTATCGTGGACGTTCAAATTACTAAAAAGGTTACCGTTTGGCATTGTGATATTGTTAAAGTTCTCCCCAGTTTACAAGTTTCCACGAATGTCTGCGGCCTCGTAGCCTTCGAACCATAGATAAAATATTTACTTTACTTTAGTAAATATGTTCTCTATGCCTCGAACAGATGGATCGACATCAATGCGGTTTTCTTTATTTCAAACACAGATGATCCATTTTTGTTTCATTAAAATCGGTTCAAGGAACAGTTGAGTTGAGAGTGATGTATATTTGGTTGGGTTTGCGACATTTTTCTGTCCAACCTGTGGGTTACTAGCGCTGCGATCTCTCATCTGCCAAGCGTGGAGGTAATAGTACTGTAGCATGTGTACTCGTGCAAGCCTTAGGTAAGGACGGGTTCTAGGACAGATAGGTGTCGGAGGCCGTATGTTTGGACGGGCTCTAAGTTAGGTAGGCGTTCGGGTTGGCCTGATGCTCCTGTAGGGTAACCGGGGCTCTAGTCGGTTAAGTAGGTTAGAGCAAGTAGGATGTAGGGTGTAGGTTTAGATAGGTCGGAGCAAGTAGGACGCAAACTGTTAGCCTGTGTCTATGAGCACACATAGCACTGACTAGGTAATAATTCAAAATTAAGCTAGAAGAACACTTTAGTGCCGCCTTAGTCGCCGTGTTGACCAATGACTCTTTTCTTAATTATGTACATTAGTTGAACACTAACCGATGGTCTTACTCGAAAACATCGTGATGAAACCTGCATTGTGTAACCACGATTCAATATGGTCAGGTTCCCCAACGGTGACGGAGGTCAGATGGCAGTCGCTATACTGTAATTACCTGACCTGCCAAACCCTGGCTCATGGTCAAGTTGGACCGCGTTCCCTCCCTGCGCCCCCGCACAAGCACAACCCTGACATGACATCTTTTACAATCGTAAGAAACAGAATCACCCCGCGAGCGGCATTACTTCACACATTCGGTTTTACTCCAGCCGTAAAGGTTTAGGGCCCTTATTCAGATGCGACGCGTTAGCATCCGAAAGCGGAGCGGTGGAGAATATGTTGTACTGTTTTATGTCATGCTTACTCGTGTAGAGCTCGTCTAGTCTAAAATGACGCGCCCCACTACTTAGTAAGTTGATTTCGATGTGTGAGTGCAAATATTGATAACGACACTTCATCTGTGTGGGAGCCAATGAACGGCGCGTGCTCCTACGTTTGAATTTCACCGGCAACTGAATGACCAATTACAACGGCATTTGTATATGTATTGCGTCCATATTTTAAACTTGCTTGTGTGCGTTAATGCGATAGTGGGGCGCGTCATTTTAGATTAGACGAGCTCTAGCAGGGCTCGTACCACCGATTTCCGATAGTACGCCGCCATCTTGAGCCTATAGAGTAAAATGACGTCACAACATCTTTAGTTTTATTAGGTGGTAGGACTTTGTCAAGCCTGAGGAGTCCGCCTGGGTGAGTACCGCCGCCTTATTTATTTTTGTCGCCGAGCAGCAATGCTTGCATTGTTGTGTTCCGGTTTGAAGGATAAGTTAGCCAGCGAATTGCAGGCATGAGGCATTTCATCTTAGTTCATGTTAGTTACACCGCAGCTGCGGTTCTGTATTTTTGTTATCTGCAACCTAATTAATTTAATTAATTTATTTATTTAAAACTTCATGCACATTACAGTACAAAGGCGGACTTAAAGCTACGTAGCTTTTTCTACCAGTCAACCAGAGAGAAATTAACAAAAATTACAAGGCGGTGCAACAAAAAGGGGGAGTGAAGAGCATAAAATATACTAAACGTAAAATTAAATTTAAATTAGAATACCAAACATTTACAAACCGAGATTTATAGATACTACTATAACAGGAGAGAGAGAGTATGTATGAATTGAAGATGTTATGGGCGGCAGTTACCACTTACCATCAGGTGGGCTGTCTGCTCGTTTGTCACTGAGTAGCAGACTGTGCGTTAAGTAAATAAACATAATAATAAATATTCGTGGACAAATTCACACAGCGCCATCTAGCCCCAAACTAAGCAAAGCTTGTGCTATGGGTGCTAGCTAACTGATATACTACTTAAATACTTTTAAATACATACTTATTATACATAGAACACCCAGAACCGTAACAGAAATTAAAATTCATCATTTCAATTTCTGCCCGGCCGGGAATCGATCCCGGGACCTCTTGCGTGACAGACTTGTTGTTGACCATGAATGTTGACCATTGAACCACTCAAGTCGTCAAGTATTAGTATTCTGTGTCGATGTAGGTTGTACGCACCCTTTCCGATGGGGTGTCTTAGCCTTAAAAGCCTTCCAGGTTAAAGGCGTCCCCAGACGGAAATTAGCAAGGCGCTTAGGTCTTGCATGGAGCAAGTCTTGCATAACCAGTCTAGTCGCGCTGGTACTCATGAGAGTTCTCCACCTCCCTCCTCTCTGTTAGACCGGAGGGTGCCCTTCACCCGCAGCGGTGTGCGTAAGAACAAAAAAATATCTGTAGCCGTATTCACAATGGCTCGGAAATCGGATTCGTATACGCAATCGACAAAGGACCCCGCAAAAGTTCTTAGGAAAATGTGGTTTCAGTTAATTTTGATGAAATTTTCACATGTCATAGAGAGTTGAGTTTCCATGGAATCTATCGGGATTCTGAATAACAGTTTTCGAATTGATCGACACGGGTTCGCCGCTCACGAATTTCGTGGCGAATCGTTCGGAAACGGTTTCGAATCATTGTGAATACGGCTACTGTTCTCTTTATTTTAAGTTTGAAGCGTACCTTTCGAACATCGGGACGCGAAGTTTGAAATTCTACTCTATTTCGCGGAAACACTTCGAATGGGATACAGGAGCGTCGATGGCCGAGTGATTAAGGTATCCGATACGTAAGCGAGAGGTACCTGGTTCGAACCCCACTGCGGCCATGACTCTTTTCTCAACTATGTACATTAGTCGAATGCTAACCGATGCTCTTACAGTGAGGCAAAACATCGTGATGAAACCTGCACATTCAGGCGACTGAATGTGTAACCATGATATAATCTGGTCATTCCCCTGGTAGCAGAATCACAGACGTCAGACGGCAGTTGCTCTACTGTAATTTATGATCTGCCAATTCCTGAATCATGGTCAAGGCGTACCTCGGGTCCTCATGTGCGAGAGCACATACACATACCGCCAAGATGATTATTTTTATTTACTTCGAATAAAATTCAAAAAATTCAGAATTCAAATTTTCTTTATTGATTAGGACAATAAATATCTCTTTCAATCGTCAAAAAGGAGGGGGATAGGAAAGTAGGAAGGAAACACACAGTGACACGCTGACCGCCCTATGGCCGTAGATAAACGTATCCCTCGCCAACCGAACCGTGCTCGACAATGCCAGGCAGAGCCGGAACGCTATATTATAATAGGTTTATATCTATAGAAAGTTACACACCAGCCACAGATATAGTATTTCCACAATAACAACGCTGATCACTGCGATGGGTGCGTCCCATATTATTATTGTCTCATTTCCCTCGGAGCTTCCTCACGACATCAAGACACAAACGAGTATCGAAATGCCACGACAAAACTGTATTAAGTGCGCTTAGGGGTGTGGGGGGGTGTTGTAGGGCTGTCGGCGAAAAAATAAAATAATCAGACCGATTGATGTCGAAAACTCCCGACCACGAATATGTATAATATTTCCTAAACATCTTTTAAATCAATAGAGTTAATACAATAAAAAACACCTTACCCTAACAAAAAGACTCTTAATCTAACTAACCTCAGAAGCTCAAGCTAGCCGCGTTACCCCACTGGATAGCGTGGCTTATACGCTTGGAGCCTATGATGGTTTGAAGGACTAACGATGTTAGGATAAAAAAAAACATCTAGGCATCAATATCCCGGTTGTGATCTCGCGCGAGGGGCCGGGGTATAATGGATAATGGTCAAGTCGGACCCCGTCCCTGTGCCCGTCAAGTCGGATCACAACCGGGACATTAACGCCAAGACAACCATTGTACATAAATATAATCACCATCCCACACTATCTTCTTAAATCGCCGTTACTAAATTCAAATAAACAAGCACAGGCAACCCTACCGCACCCCCGGCTGCACAAAATCTGGGGGCGAGCATGTCAATCAAAATATCCCTTAATGGGGCGCTGCGTTCCGTTTAGGATATTAGATAAATAGCGCCCCCACCCCCTTAATTCGCCCCCTGGGCTTGGGGCGAAGATGATTTGACGACGCGTCGACGCGACGGCGACGTTTCGGTAAAGCTAGAGTTATGTCTGCGTGATTTTTGCCATACCTATATTTAGATGTAGGGCGACTTAGGTTAGAGTTTTGTCTGCGTAATTTTTACCATACCTATGTTTAGATGTATAAGACTCGGAGAGTGTCGAAGTTATCCTACGTCATTAACAACAAAAATCGACTTTGTTGCGACAGTAGACATTTAGGAGACAAAACGTTGGTCTACCCGTGTGTAAGGGATTTTTTCTTGTACTCGACGTAGGATAACTTACGGCGCCCATACAGTCTATATTAAGAGGTGTGTGAGACCGACTCGTACCCTGAGGTAACGGGTTCGAACTCCAGGTACCAATGACTCTTTTCAGAGTAATGTACATTAGATGAACTCTAACCGATGCTCTTACGGTGAGGGAAAACATCGTGATGAAACCTGCAAATTTAGGAACCTCAATTTGTAACCATGATCCAATCTGGTCAGGTTCCCCTGTTAACAGGGGAACCTGATAATCTCCACGCTCGGCAGGCAGGTTGAATATCGCGGTGTTTTAAAAAATGGAAAAGCTGCTGCCCATTTTCCAAACTACGAAGACTCTAGATCTTTTGCCTCGAAAACATTAATCGCCTCGTACGACACCCACGAGTGTAAGGGGTCGGTGCTATTCTACTCTGCCAGACACCACACGGCCAATGAATGAATTATTCTCCCCTAAAATCGAAAGAGAATTTATTTGTCTATAAATATCACCAAACTTGAAATAAACATCGCTACGAACTTATCTGACCCGGGATCGGCGTCGCTGTTGTTGACAATAAAATTGTCACTTCAAAATAGCGTAAATTAGTACCAGTTCTCCTCACCGGGCCAGATAAGTTTATTGAACCCACTGTAATTTAAACAAGATCAGACCCTCTGGCCCAGTGTTGCCAGGTAACACTCTTCGGAAATAATAGCACCGAATGCTTGATTAGGGTGGATACTTTGAAATCAGATTTTAGACAGGGGTGTTTTGTTTGATAATTTCTAAGGCTGTGTAAGCCTTTTATATGAAAACTTAATTTTTTATTGTTTTGTATTTCTCTCTCTGACGTCCGTGCCGAACGGATTGGCAATAGCGGGCATTGACCTTTGAGACCTAATTAGTAAGCGGTCAATGTAATAGCTGTTACGTTTTAAATTCTATAATCGTAGAATAGAATAGAATTGTTTATTAGAATTAGAGGTACCTCAAAGGCCAGCACCGCATCCGCTCTCCTTAGGTTGCAGATGTCCTGGACGACGGTGGCCGCTTTCCATCAGGTGGACCATCCGTCCGTGTGCCTCCCGAGTCAATAAGAAAATAAAATCAAAATTTGAAATTAAATAATCGTATTCGACGGAATAGAGAGAATATTGAGAGAAATTATGACCATCACGCAGAGATCCCGGGTTTGATCCTGGCCGAGCAGAAATAAAATGACGAATTTTAATTACTGTTACAGGTCTGGGTGTAATATGTAAAATAATTATGTACTTTTAGTTGTAACTTATCAGTTATCTAACACCCATAATACAAGCTTTTCATACTTTGGGGCTAGATGGCGCTGTGTGAATTTGTCCAAGAAAATATTATTTATATATTTTATAACAGTGTTCATGTATTTTTCAAGAAATAATGTCAGTAGTTGACCGAGAGATCAAGGTACGCTCTTGCCAATCCATTAGGCCTGATAATAGACGTGTATACTAATACGGCTGACATTGTAACGTAATTATATTAATCGCAGCCTCTCTCACTGGAGGTAAGCAAACGAAGACGCTGGGTCACTTCTGCTAGAGCTCGTCTAATTTAAAATGACGCGCCCCACTATCGCATTAACGCACACAAGCAAGTTTAACATATACAAATGCCGTTGTAATTGGTCATTCATTTGCCGGTAAGATTCAAACGTAGGAGCACGCGTCGTTCATTGGCTCCCACACAGATGAAGTGTCGTTATTAATATTTGCACTCACACATCGAAATCAACTAACTAAGTAGTGGGGTGAGACTAGACGAGCTCTACGCGACATCGCTAACAAATAAATTTGTCGAAGCTCATTTGATTGACAACTTTAAATCGAATCGAAGTCTGAATATAATAAACGTTCCTTACATCTGAATAACAATGACTTAATCGACAACTCGAAAAAGTGGTCACCGACGCCTACAGACACCCTGATGCCCGATTGCACTAATGTGCAGGTTTCCGATGTTTTCCCTTGTAAGAGCATCGGTTAGTGTTCTACTAATTTATATACAAACATAACATAATGTTTTAAACTATCGCGGTTATTATCACACATTTAAAAGGTATATTCCGGGCTTCGGGTCGTACCGTGACCATGATGCATGCAACTGCGTCGAAATATCGGGCTATTCGTCAACAAAGGTACGCGGCAGGAACCCGAAACATACCTTTAAAATGTATACCTATAATTAGAAAAGAGTCATTGATACATGGCGGCATTGGCGAACCCGGTACTTCAAGGACCCACCCCACCTCCGACGCTCCTAAATATTTTTGTTTATCTTGATTAAAGAAAAGAAAAGTTCTCAAAAAAGCTATGTATATGTATGTATGAAAAGAGTTGTGGATATATGCGAGGCTAAGGAGTTGTGTCAGGACAGAGCAATGTGGCGGTCCATAGTGAGCCTACCCCACCTCTGGTACACGTGAGCTTTATGTATGTATGTATGATTAAAGAATTAAAACCCCCTTTCCCTTCCAGTGCCAACAACGAGCCGACGCCCAGAGCCGTACTACGGCCGCATGGTGGGCCGTTTCACCCAATACGCCCACGGCATCCGAGGCAACGTGTACGCCGTGGACGAGAGCACACTCTTCGTGAGGCATTTCGCGTACGACGGCACGGGCCCCGCGGCGTACTTCTGGGTTGGGGATACGCCGCAGCCCTCGCCGGAGGGCACGCTCGTGCCGTACCCAGAGGATTATACTACCAAGTGAGTGTGGCGTGAGGACAGGATGATTTGTGATCATCATCATCATTCTATACTTAGTTTTTTTTTTTTTATGTCATACGGTAGGTAAACAGGCAAGCGGGCCACCTGATGGAAAGTGGTCACCACTGCCTATAGACATTAGCAACACCAAGAGTATCGCTAATGCGTTGCCCACCTCTATAACACGTTGCTCTGGCAGCAAAAAGCAAATGCCACTCCACTGCCAAAGCCACGGTTCCCCAAATCCCCACCCCATGGAGCACTGGAAACCTTACTCACCGGCAGAAACACAATGCTATTTAAAAGAGTATTATTTAGCTGCGATATTCTGTAAGGTGGAGGTACTTCCCCAGTCGGGCGGCTCCAATTCGAACGGGATACCCCGCTATGCCCTACCTCTCTTAAACTTAGTTATTAGGTGTTATTCGTTTTAATTTCGACGTTTCGCTGTGACGATAACAGGCTCGATGTAGTGATGCAGTGGCTCAAACTCAGCCTGATTTTGAGTGACACTCTTCGCCGAAGCCGTCTTTTTTAATTTCGATGTTTCGCCGTGAATTTGAGTGCTTGTAGAAATTTATCAACCGCCGAATGATGCGACATTAAAAAATTATACATGGAAAAACCGATAGATAAATTTTCTAATGATAAAAGCTATCCGAAAATGATGTTGTTGCAGAACATGTATATTTAGTCGGATAGGTTTGTGTACCGCCAATAACTGCAATGCAACGAATAGTTATTATTATTTTGTTAAATGGGCTTTACAAGGCTAAACGTCTTAGTATCACTGCTACCATTGCTGATCTATTGCGTTCGCCTCTAGCTTACAGTTCAGTGCTGATCCTTAAATCTTCTATGAACTGTTATATGTTCCTAGCAATGATGTCGTTTACCTCATCGGGTGCAACGAATTGTTCGGTACAACAACATTTCTTATTACCTATTCAAGCTACCAAGCTTAAACGCGCGCCAGCAGTAACCGCCTCCTGAAATGCATAGCTGACAAAATAGAGAGTCTTGTTATGTGGGTACTCATGCAGCGGACAATATCTATGCTTAATATAGTAGATTATAAAATTGCATTAGAAGCGTCGGTGGCCGAGAGGTTAGGGTCATAAGCGCCTCTCGAATCCCGCTGCGGCCATGTACCAATGAATCTTTTCTGAGTTACGTACATTAGTTGAATACTAACCGATGCTCTTACGGTGAGGGAAAACATCGTGATGAAACCTGTACATTCAGGCGACTGAATGTGTAACCATGATCCAATCTGGTCGGGTTCCCCTGGTAGCAGGGTCACGGATGTCAGATGGCAGTCGCGATAGTAATTACCTGATCGGCCAAATTCTGGATCACGGTCAAGGGGACAACGGGCCCTCGTGCGTGAGAGTATCTGGGACATTAACGCCAAGATGATTATTTTTAGAAAATTGCAAGAAGCACTTAAAACAAAAAATTCAATTAAAAATGTAATAGAAATTTTACTAACATAGATTAGTAACAACAAATGGATAACTGTTGTCTCTTTAATAATGATAATTTAAATTTAAACATACCTATGTTTAAAGGCGTTGCTTCCAAATGTCAATTTCAATACCTACCTACCTACTCCCCAATTCTTGCATCCTGTTTCCCCTGGCACAGCATAAGTATTCACAGCGTGCGGCCACTTGGCGGCTACACGGGTAAATTATTGGGAATTCGGCAGGCCCAGCGGAATGCCAACAATGACAGGGTAACTGAACAAGCGTGTGGAATTTTTGTAACTACGTAGGTACGCCCCCTGTCCCCGTTCGGGCTTGTTGGGAGTCAATTTGGGACGGTGTTGCGATAAAACATTTTTGTTTTAGTGACACAAACTTCGACTAGACTCGACGTAGCGATAGTACTTAGGCCTATAGGATACTGAGAGGCCTATGCCCAGCAGTGGGCGTCTTTCGGCTGATATGATGTACTTATTTATTCTTTTGTGCTGGTTCTACTTATAAGTAGAAAAAAAAACGGTTTGCCTCACATCGACATTAAAGTCACTTTTTGGTGTGGCTGAAAAACGCAACGGGTTTTTTTTTTTATACCACTTAGGTGGCAAACAAACTTGCGGCCTGCCTGATGGTAAGCAGTCACCGCGGATGTCAGGCACCACAGGTATTTTGTGGATTTTTTCTTGTTCTCAATGGTGTAGACTAAGCGGGTGTAATACACTATGGCACTCTCACAGTCGATCCGTCAATATTAAGCTTCTGTATATAAACATTATTCCACTATAATATGAAAGGTAGAGCTCGTCTAATCTAAAATGACGCGCCCCACTATCGCATTAACGCACACAAGCAAGTTTAAAATATGGACGCAATACATATACAAATGCCGTTGTAATTGGTCGTTCAGTTGCCGGTGAGATACAAACGTAGGAGCACGCGTCGTTCATTGGCTCCCACACAGATGAAGTGTCGTTATCAATATTTGCACTTACACATCGAAATCAACTTACTAAGTAGTGGGGCGCGTCATTTTAGACTAGACGAGCTCTACCGCTAGGTACCGTAAAAAAAGGGAATAAATAATTAGCACAAATTCGTGATGCACTCTCCCGCGTCCCCGCGAGTCGCCGACGAAATTATGAATGAGTAATGCGTGCAAATTGTCCCGCAATTAAATAAACACGACTGCTAGGGGGCGGTAATGATAATGGCTTCCTGGGGGCGAAGACGTTAATCAGGGGGATGGGGCTGTCGGCACTGGATCATTTTCGAGTTATGACTAGCTAATTTTTTTATGTTATACGGCAGACAAACAGAAAAACGGCCCGCCTGATGGAAAATGGTCACCACCGCCTTTGGACATCAGCAATATCAGGGAAGTTACCAATGCGTAGCCCGCCTCTGAAACTACCTCTGTTACAGCTTTACAGGAGAAAAAAACTGTTTTTGAGCTTTCAAAATCTGTATCGTCTTTATGGAAGCAAATAATCTCTTTATGGGTGACAATCGGTTCCCTAGACTGTTAATTGTTAGACCACTCTCTGGAGCTGATAAAAAAGTAAAAATAAAGACTGAAAATCCGTATATTATTTATATACATAGTTTAATGACTTCTTGGTGGCGAAGACGGCAGTCAGAGGGACGGGGCTGGCGGCACCGAATCATTTTCGAGTTATGACTAGATGGAATTAAAAAACTGTTTTTGCGCTGCCTAAATAAGAAAAAACAATCCGTCAAGGGATGCCAATCGGTTCCCGAGACTGAAAACATACCGTCGAGTTCGGCCAATCGGTTTCCGAGACTGTTCATTGTAAAACTAGTGTCGGGAGTCGATAAAAAATACCAAAATAAAATCATACGATACGTGGTAAATGGGTGCATAAACCTGCCGGAATCAGGAAAGAGGCCGCGAAAGGCCCAAGAAGCGACGGATTGACACCGCTGAGTTGGATGCGAGAGCCAACGGCATACGACGCGAGGAAACAGAAGACCGGGCGAAGTGAACGTGGAAGTGGAAAGCGCACTGTGGCAGACTGCAGCCGAGATTAATCGCACATGTAGTAAAACTTGTAAAAAAAATATAATCATCTTGGCGTTGATGTCCCGGTTGTGCTCTCGCGCACAAGGGTCCGCCTTGACCAGGATCCAAGATTTGGCGATCAGTTTTTTACAGTGGAGCGACTACCATCTGACCTCCGTGACCCTGCTACCAGGGTAACCTGACCACATTGAATCATGGTTACACATTCAGTCGTCTGAATGTGCAGGTTTCATCACGACGTTTCCTTTCACAGAAAGAGCATACGTTAGCATTCAACTAAGGTACATAACTCAGGAAAGAGTCATTGGTACATGGCCGCAGTAGGATTCAAACCGGCCACAGACGGTTGTCTAGTAAAACTAGATTAACTTAACTTTATCGATATCTGTCTGATGTCCGTATTACGTTAGCCATTGGTATTACTCGGACACAAATCACAGGGACATTAAAAAGTCGAACCAAACAAATGCGCTGAGTCCATTAGTGGAACAATGCTCATCCGTCAATAGCATACAGACATGCGATAACCTTATCGATTTTGGACAGCTTACAGAAGGTTGACGAACTCGAAAAAGCAAGGCTTAGGTACCATTATAAAGTGAAACCGACAATTCATAATAATAAGTAGTACATAATAATGACTGTAGTACAACCATAGTTTGCACTCTGATTGTTTTTGTTAAGTCTTAATAGCATTGAAGTAAGGAAGAAACTACGAGAAGAAGAGCTGTCGTTATGAGTGTCACTAGATTTAATTTTAGCCTGTATACCTATTATGATCAATCATCATTGTTCGAGTGATCAAACCCAGCTTCTAACAGGGTCTGTATTCTGATTATTTTTCCTCCACTTCGCCCGGTAATGCTGAAGGCAGTATCGCGTCGTAAGCCTGTGGCTCTCGCATTCAAATACACGATCTCAATCTATCGCTTTCTGGGTCTTCTTTGTGATAGTGGCAGGTTAAGGCACCTGTTTCCCACGTAGATTTCCCTGAGACTTGCGCATTATAGCCAAACGCCTCGTACGCCAAAGATAGGACGATTAAAAACCGTAGAAGACCTCGCACCGTTTTTCTCATTACTGAGGGTCGTGTATCCTCCGATGAGCAGTCAATTTCTGCTTTACGATTTCTCTCCACCGGCATCTGTCCTTGGCATCCTGGAGTTCACTCCAAGGATACACACAGGAACACAGGATCAAATCCGCTGCATGATTCATCATTTCGTCATGATTTGATCGAACTATCTGCGACTTCTCGGCCGTCTGCTGTCGATCTTGCCGATCACCATAACGCGGTGTACATGGAAAAGTCATTAAAAAGTACCCTCTCCATTGCAGAGATCCGCCGGTGCTGACGGCGCACAGCAACTCAGACATCCTGCTGCGGCTACCAGGGAACAAAAGGCTGCGGGACATCAAGTGGCTCAGCGTTTGGTGTCGTCGGTTTACTGTGAGTACGCGCTGTATGCAACCTTCGCGGCACCAGAGGTGGGCAGGGTTTCCACTCTTAGTAGATCAAGTATCGATCGACCACATAACTTATACATAGCCTGCGGGGTATGAGGTAGGTCGGAGGGTGATGTTTTGGGGATAACCGCGGGGCATATCTCGCGGGGCTTTTAGCATTTTGTTCCACGAGACCTTTTTGTCCCGGTCGTACCCTCTGGGAACGTACACACTGGGTACGACGTCGACGCATCTCAAACCGACAAAACCCGAGCCCACGCATGTGACGCAGTGACAACTTGATAACGTTTCTCAGAAAAAACACTTGAGATCCCTGCCCCACGCCCACGCGTTTAGCCCCGAAATAACGCGGAGAAGTCCCCCTCCCTACCTCACCGTGGGCGATACACCAGTTGTGTGGTCGATTAAAAGGATTTATAGTAATTCACCTTTGGTAAAATCATGCACCCTGCTGAATGGTCTTCTCAGCTCGGCGTTGGATTGCGACTTGTTTGCGGACCGTTTATGTGTTGTTTGTAAATTCATTTAAAGTATTTGTGAAAATTGCAATACTTGAAAGTATTTGTAAATCATTATGATAAATTTGAATGTTGTGCACAGTGCTTTGGCTCGCTGTAATGCTGTGTACTTTCTGTAATAATAAATAAATAAAAATCAACTGTATACCAGCTATTCGCACGAACCGCATTGGCCCGACGTTTGGGGCCCCGTCCGCGACGTGTCTGCGTCTTTTCTGTGTGGCCGCTCTCTAAGGAATGGAACACGTTGCCTGCGTGTGTGTTCCATGATCATTATATTCTGGACGCCATCAAGGCTAGAGTGAATAGGCTGTTCCTAGATAATACTCTGTGAAAGGGAGATGCCTGGCTAGTTTAAAAAACCTGCGGTGCCCGGTGTGTCGGTCAAAGCTTACGTTATTCTAAGCGCTCGTACGCAAGTCGGACTGCATACATCGCTCGCTACAATCAGCTACCAAACTTTCCATATATTTTTATTTTTATTTTGTCAATTTTACTAGTTTCCGCCTGCGATTATGCCCGTGCAAAATTCGCTTACGTACCACATCTAATTCATATTTCATCAAAATTATTTATGTTTCTTGGTTTTTCGTAAAGGAGTAACAAACATCCCAACCAAAACTTCGCGAAAATATTGTTGAATATTATGACTCTGAATACGTTTGTAGGTAAGTATCTATTTGGTCTCTCATGTCGACTCGAACTCAAGTTCTTGTGCTTCTATAATTACAATTATGATATACTTTTACTAACCCTATATTCACAACAATTATCTATTACCGACTAAGCTAGTAGTTATAATTATCGATGAGCAAAGAAAACTCTCTCACGGCCCAATGCTGCAACACAGCACACACAATGTTCTTCTATGAATACGAAGTCAAGTTATGTCGTTACGTCATCAGTCATCATACCTAGTCATATGCCTAAAGAACCATCTTGTCGCGATATATTATGTGATTGGAATAAGTGAGTTTTGGTGTCATAATGGGTAGGGATCGGACTCGTAAGCAAGAGGAACCGACTGAGGACCAATGACTTTTTCTGAGTTATGTAGAAGCTCGTCTAATCTAAAATGACGCGCCCCACTATCGCATTAACGCACACAAGCAAGTTTAAAATATGGACGCAATATATATACAAATGCCGTTGTAATCGGTCATTCAGTTGCCGGTGAGATTCAAACGTAGGAGCTCGCGTCGTTCGATTGGAGCAGTCGACGCTCCCACACAGATGAAGTGTCGTTATTAATATTTGCACTCACACATCGAAATCAACTAACTTAGTAGTGGGGCGCGTCATTTTAGACTAGACGAGCTTTGTTTCTACATAACTATGACATCAATATTAATTATATATTTGAGAATTTAATTTAGAATTATGAATGTGACATTTTATTTAGTATAGTAACGTTGCCTGTTCGAATTGTGTGAATTTGACTTTTTTTCATTATCTACCTATATTTACATTTTTTTTCTATTAGATATTATTTTAATACATTACACTTAATCATTTGTACCTATCAAATATTGTATGTCCGAAATGGGCACACTGTTGAGACTGGCCACGGATGTCAGATGGCAGTTGCTCCACTGTAATTGCTTAGCCAAATTCTGGATCATGGATAAGGCGGACCCCGGACCCTCACGCGAGAGAACAACCGGGATATTGATGCCAAGACGAGATTGTTGGAAACTTGGAATAGGTATCTTTAACCCCCTTTTTATCCACAAAGTAAAGGCAAACAGATTTCCCTTCTGGCATATCGCGTTACATTGGTGCTCGATGATGGCATGTTATGACATATTTTTATGATTATTTGTGGCGCCCATAAAACCGGAATGAGGTATAGCGATTTAATGTCTGTTTTATGAGAATATCGTGTGGAATCTGTCTGTACGGATATAAAAAACCCGGTGCGGTTTTTAACCCCAAACGAAAATAGAGGGGAAAACTTATAACAAGTCTGTGGCTTTCTGTGTCTGTCTGCGGCATCGTAGCTTCTGAACGGATTGACCGTTTTGGATGCGGTTTTCTTTTTTTGGAAGGCAGTTTGATCGAAATGGTTCTTAGCTTTGTTTTATAAAAATCGGTTCGGTAGTTTAGAAAATATTTGAGTTCAAGTAAACTTCGGGGGTATCCGACTTTTATTGTCGGTTAGGTTATTCGGTTCTGTAAGGTTTTTATTTTAACTACTATAGGTAAGAGTTAGTAGGAAGATAGGTATAATGAGTTAATCAAAAATATCGTTATTATGGTTCTGTCTTGTCTTCAAAAATTATAGTTTTTTTTTTTTTTAATTCAATTTAGTAGGTAAGTATATTAAACGTATAAAGCAAATTACATATTCTTCGAATAAAGTAAGCCTACGCTACGAGTAATTCGAAAATCATCCCTAACACAACGCCGTAGATATACCTAATAATATTAATATGTTGTCATGGGGTGCCAATGGGCGCCCGAGATAGATATCCGTACAGATAAGTTCATCCATGTATCAAAAGTTAATGTAACCGGCATATTTCGTGACAGACCAAATTATCGATTAGTGGGAATACGCACGCGCGGACTTTCCCGCCAAAACGTTGGTGACATCAATGTTGCCAACTTTGCGTTTTTGGCGCTAGATCTAGCGCTTCTTTAATTACATTTTTGGTACACATATAGTTTTCCCTACCAATCTGTTTAAGTGCGCATCATAGCAACGGTTTTTACTAAGAAAGTTGTAGATAAAGTTGGAAGCTTCATTCTGAATTTAAAACTGAAGAATAGAAAGATAACCTTGTATTGATTCGACTGGTTTGTATATATCTTTAAAATATTATTCCCTAAAATAACAGTGCGAGGGTGACCAGACCTGGTTACCTGAAATACAGGCTTCTTGCCTAGCTTAGGCATTAGTCTCTAATAAGTGTTAATACAAGATGTGAATTGTCAACTGTAAATTATTGGGGGAAAATAAACGTTTACTTATTATTATTAATTTCTAATTACCCCTAAGTCTCTTTCTAACTAATTGTTGTGTTTACCCCAAATTCTTAAACGCATTTAGACTGATTCCTAAACTATAAATTTATACAATAAACGTTACATTAAACATAATTAAACCTTAAACGTACGATTCGGATGTGGAATGTGCTCCCAGATCCACAGTGTTTCCTTTGGACTATGACATGAAATCGTTCAAGAGGTATATACGAGGTCTCTTCAGAGGCAGGCAACGCATTAGTGACTCCCCTGGTGTTGCTGATGTCCGTAGGCGGCGGTGACCACTTTCCATCAGGTGGCCTGCTTGCCTGTTTGTCTGCCATATAACATAAAAATAAAAACGTGTTTAAGAATTTAGTGCAAGCGGGACTAAGAGGGGGACGGTTATTAAGAGATTGATAAAGAACGAAAACGTTCAAAGGTTACTGGTTGGGGTCACGAATCTTATCTTAAATTATATGTTCGAAGTGTGGCTTCTAGTTCTACCTACAACCTTCTTGATTTTCACACATTTAGGTCTTGTTTTGTACTCGTACCTACGTTTAAAAGTGCCCAGCGGCCACAATTATTTTCTATCACAAATGTTTCTTATACAATAAAATCTTCGAAAGCATAGCGATTTAGGTAAGTTATTGTAAATATGAATATGAACTAAAAGGATTACTGGTAAGGCTTACCATAAAATTAAGAATATAACATTTTACACCGTTCTCAATTTTGGGGAATAAAGTGCCCATTTCTCACAAAAATATTGTTAAATCCTTTTAGTTCACGTTCTACTTAAAATCTAGGCCATGTTTTATCTAATTCGGTTGGATAGAACTAGATGTACAGATTGACCTCTCCGTAGTATAAGCTTCCATACATTGGGGAGTTCATTTAAAATGGTCGCTCGGGAAAAATATTAACAGCCCTTAAAACGATTTCCACACGGACGAAGTCGTGGGTAAAAGCTAGTCTACAATAAGTCCCTAAATCGCATTTGATGATTTCATTGGAATATTAAAATGTTTGACAGAAAAATATATGCGGAACCTTGACACCCGTTACCAATTCCTTTTTCCACTAGGATCCACAGTCTTATACAAAATTCTGAAATGTAGCGCTTCACTATATGATGCAGCGCGTTTTCGCTTAGAAGAGTTGGCAGCACTGTGACATTCGCATCGTAGACCGCTTGGCGCGTAAAAGGTTGCCCGCCCATTTTGAATTGTCAGCTGGATAACGGGACACTGGCTTAAGCGGTGCGCTTTTACATTCGGCCGCGTAGCCACTTTAAATTGAAGTTGTGAGTACGCTATGGAGGCTGTTGATGTTGATTGACTTCATTCAGATCCGCCATCGAGGTCAGAGAAATGCGGAGATGAATACATGGATGTGTGTATGGTCATTGAAGTGGTTAACTTGTTAAGAATCTGTTTATGGGATTTATGTTTAAGTTAACTTTTAGTCTAGTATTATTTGCTCATTTAGCAAAACGTCCAAACCAACACTTTCAATATTCAAATAGTCTAGCAAATCGTCCGAAATGCAAGATGTCTAAGGCGCTTTCCGCCCTGTCCCTATGATTTTAACGCGGTTTTCAATAATAGATAGAGTGATTAAAGAAGAAGGTTTATAAGCAAGAAAAAAAGGGTAGGTAGGGATAAAGTAGGTGTACGCAAACGAAATCGCGCCGGGTTTCAGACTAGTGCAGCCTGAAATAAAACTCTTTATATTTGTCATTCGGGTTCTTCAAAAGATCTGGCTATCTACAGGTACCTCAAAGGCTGGTAAATCATCTTTTTTATTGGACTAACCAGACATTTGGCCGCCATCTCACCTGGTGGTAAGTGACGATGCGGCAGAAGATGCAGCCTGCCTGTCCAGGAACTGTCTATTCAATCCTTGAAGGCGTCTATATTATAATGCTCAGGGAACAATCTTACAGGCAACGTGTTCCATTCCTTAGCCGTACCTACGCATTATAAAGGTGCCAAAACGACGTGCTGGAAAATTTTCATTTTTGTGGATGAACCTTCTTAAATCCCTTTGCTACGTTCTCTCTGTAGATGTCTTGGCCTATGGTAACCAGTTTTCATCATGTGGACCGCTTAACCGTGTGCTATCCTCCCAAATAAAACATTTAATTAATGAAAATACTCATATGGCAATAGTATGCCAGCGCGCAAGACTTTTTACGCATAGGCCTGTAATAGGCTTAGCATTTATCACATTGATTTACCTAGATCTTACTTAGTAACGTGATTTCAAAATGAAAGATCGCCACCAGTCTTCGTCAATGCCCTTGCTGAATTTCATCATCATTCATCATCATCATCTTTTTCGCAAGGGACCGGGCTCGTCTTCCTGCTTCTCTATCTCCAATTCGTTCGGTCTTCAGCATCTTTGGTGGTTAACAACGTCAAGCCATCTCTTCTTAGCCTCTGTATCATGACATTTCTTCTCTACTAATACGTAATATACGTAATTACAAAGCCGGGCTGCCTGAGACGTGGCCAAACTTCACAAAATATCTGCGTGATTCGAACGCGATCTTAGCGTAGAACTCCTCACATTCGTACCCAATACTTACAAGAAACCTCATCATTTCCACAGGTGAATTTCGGCGACGTCTACATACCTCAAGGCCTGGACCCGCCTAGAGCCCGAGTATTACCAGAATTCAAGCGCCTGGCCCACGGTCTGCGGTCCGGCAACATCAGTGTGCTGGACGCGAAGACCTTCTACATACCGAACCTGCATTACGATGGGGCTGGCCCCGACGCTTACTTCTGGGTTGGGAACGGCAGCGAGCCTAATCCTTTTGGAACTAAGGTGAGTTTCCTACTTCTTTATTTTTACCTCACTTTTCGCTGCTTAGATTTTAAAGTAAGTTGGCCGTGTGGTATCCTGCAGAGAATAGTACCAACCCCTTACACTCGTAGGTGTCGTAAGGGCGACTAACGTTTTCGAGGCAAAAGATCTAGTCTCCATAGGCTAGAAAATAGGCAGCAGCGTTAGTCCTGCAGTGGACTGTTATGGGCTGTTGATGGATGATATTAAAGTAAAATATGTTTATCACACTTACTTCCAAGGCACAAAAGTACAAAACATACAAGCAAAAAGAGAAAAACAAAACAATTAATTTACAAAAAATACGCCAATTGCCATTAGCCGTGCCATGGAGTGTGCAATAGGCCGCACTCAGCATATGCCTCATACTCAGCTCATGCCGCAGAGGCGCTGGTTTTCAGTGCGTTGTTTCTCCATGGTCCTCATCAGTCCATAACCTTATATTGGTCGTGGAGCCTTTGCTACTTGGCTTAAGATACTCTACGGTGTACCAGAGCCTATCTGTCGCGCTTTCAACATTCGAATTCGACATTTTCGACAAAAGTCACTGAAATCTCTATTGCAGGCCAAAACCTGATCTTCGCCAATAATTTATTGTTGAAGATCTTTTTTAATTACATTTTTAATTGAGATATTTGGCTAAAAAAATGTCGTTATTAGAGATGTCGGGGCGCAAGAACAGGCCTCAAGGCCTTTTTGGAAGAAATGCCGAGAAGGTGCCTGAACCTGCCGGTATCAGGAAAGAGGCCCCGCAGGAGGCCCAAGAAGCGATGGATTGACATCGCTGAGTCGAATGCGAGAGCCAACGGCTTACGACAAGAGGATGCCGTAGACCGGGCGAAATGGAGGAGAATGAGTAGGAAAGCGGACCCTGGCAGAGGCCGGGATAAGCGCTAGGACGATGATGATGCAGAGAACCGCGTGGGAACCCGGAGCGGGTCGGTACACGCTAGTTGCTTATAGAATCGCATTTACAACGAAAGCGTCAAAGTAATTCGCCGTATAGCCATGTGAAACTCCAAGAGTTATAGCCCTTTGTACAATTGTGTGCCGTTTGATGCAACACTGTACTTGTATCAACAGATCGTACCGGGAAAGCTAATGGGGAGAGCGATCTAGATACCAAACTAAATGAGTGGGAAAGTTACGTCGTCACGAAGTTATTTAAATTCGCAGAAAATAATTTCTAGTTGTTTTGTACGACGTAGACGGAGCTACGTGGGTTAATTTTTCTCATGTCTCAGATGCCATTGCAAATTGCAATCATTCAAGACTGAATCTTTATTTGGTACAGCGTCTGAGCATTGCCGCCAGAATTTTGGACACGCTAGGCAGCGGTCAATTAGACATAGACATAGACATAATATTTATTTGGCCATTTCTACAATATAAGTTAACAAAATATTTCTTACTAACATAATTAGATGAGTGTTTGATTTTAGTTTTATTTAGATTTAGATAAATTTTCAGTATTATTTAGTTTTTGTTGTGTTGTTGTGTAAATAAAATTAACATAGTCTGAATTACTCTTGCTTTTCAGGTGCCAAACGAGATGGGCTCCTTGAATCCTCTACGAGGCTACCAAGGCGAGGACATAGAGATCGTGTTGCCTGGCAAGATGACTGCGTACGACATAGACTGGCTGGCTGTCTGGTGCGTGGAGTACCGCCACAACTTCGGACACGTCCTGATGCCTAGGGACCTGGATGTGCCGCCTGCGCTGGGGCAGACCAAGATCACTGTGAGTGTGGGGACTGGTGTGAGCAGGAATGACAGGGTTATTTTTATATCATACGGTTGGCAAACAGGCAAGCGTAGCGGGCCACCTGATGGAAAGTGGTCACCACTGCCTATAGACATTAGCAAAACCAAGAGTATCGCCAATGCGTTGCCCACCTCTGTAACACGTTGCTCTAATCTGTCAGGACCACGTGCACAGATTCTCGTGCTTTCGACATTTTCTTCTAGCCACAAATATCTATTAAAAAATCACTGAATCTTTATTGCAAGCAAAAAACTTATTCTTAACTATTCTTTATACATAACATAGTTTTAAATTACATTTTAATTAAGATATTTAGCTATGATATTTTTGCGAGTTCTTCAAGGGTGTGAAAAGGCATGAGATTCGCAACAGGCTAGTGATATTCCCGGTATTGCAAACGTCCATAGGCTGCGGTGACTGCTTACCATCAGGCAGGCCGAAGCTTGTTTGCTACCTTAGTGGTATAACAAAGATACCATGAGAGAAACCGAGAGAGGTGCTGCTGGCACTTCTTGCCGTTTCATAACCGTTTGTTACTGCAAATTCTTATTTTCAAGTTTAACCCATAGTCACATTAATCAAAATGAAGCAAGTTTTTTCTAGATATCTGTACCTTTAGCATGCCTATAGCATTTATGATTGTGTTCCTTGTAACTAATATTCTATCCCTTTTATTAATTAACCACCATCAGCTTCCGAGGAATCTTAATCGTTAATTTTTCAGCGCAGCCTTAACGGACTAATATTTAATACTATCAATTAAATGTAAAATGCTTTCCATTTAATGCCGGCTACTCACCTTCATGCCGCGTGCCATGCCGCTTGTCAGTTGGCATGAATAGACTTGTCCCACCAAACTAACTGTGTGTAAGATTTTGAAAGGACATGTTCATGTGTCTTGTCGTTATGTGGGGTAAAATGGGTGGAATCAAGCATATTTTGATCATGCCACTGGACCAAGCTGCTTGACGGTGAGTTGGCTTGGCTGAAGCCGCCCAACCGTCAGTTGCAGGCGATACTAATCCTTACGAAGTACAAAAAAAAGTCGCTTTTGGATGCGTGGGCGAGTCGACCTTGGTTGGACGTCCGACCACGTTCCACGCATAAGCGACTTTATTTTATAAAGCGTAAGGATTAATATCGACTACAACTGACGGTTGGTCGGCTCCAGGCACATCGGAGCGTCTGTTACTATACTCTATTTTTTTTAACTATTAAGTACTGACGCTGAATACGACATGCTCATTGGTTCATTCAAATTAAGTACGCTAAATCGGCTTTCACGGCGTGGATTGATTGGTGGTTGATGTGAACGCCGGATTTTAACCAGAAAAGCGAACGTTATCCCAGTACTTTATGGTAAAAAATAGAGTATAGTATAACCATTGCTTTCTTTTCAGGGTAAGAGGAAAAGCGGACAAACCCGTCACCCTCAAAAATCACAGAAATTAATTATAACCCCACAGACTTATGTGCAGCCATCTTGGTTTTCGTTTGATTGGCTACGAGACTTTCAATGACTCTCAATGATTGGAGAAATTTAATTTAATGTTTTAAACTATCGCAGTTATTATCACACATTTTAAAGGTATGTCCCGGGTTTACTACCGCGTACCTTTGTAACGACAAAGTTGCTTTGTTTGAGTACCTTTGTTGTTACAAAGGTACGCGGTAGGAAACCCGGAACATAAGTTTAAAATGAGAAATTATATTGTAAGGAAAACAAAGAAGGCTTTTATGTTTTTGTTTGGTTTTAAATTAGGGATGTTTATTATGCTAAAACTATGTTTACTCTAAGATGTGTGTGGGTGTGTGTAGGTATCTCTTTTATAGGCTATGGCACAATAGCAGGGGACGTTATACTCTTTTGAGACATATGCTCTTTTAAACTTTATTTATTTATTTATTCTTCTTTTCTTAAATCTATTTGCATGCTTTTATTTTTGTTTTGTATGTTTATTGTTGTGCTTTTCAGTCATAAATAAAATTTTATTTATTTGTTTATGTTACTTTAAAATGATGTTTTTGTATTTAAATAAGTACTTATTTATTATTTATTTCCAGTTTATTGTACATATAAAACTTTGATGAAAAATACACAGTTATAGATTAGAGTTATTATCTGTTTAGTTAGATTGAATTTTTATTTTTGTCATACATTCCTTAGACAGGGGTGGGTAAAATTATTGAATCGTCAATTAGGGGTCTCTTAGGTCATCGTATTTATTTTATTCAGTCACATATCACCCTTTACTGGTTTGAAGTTGATATACAGGATGTTCAGCGAGTTTGGTGTTTTCCCATGGGGTGAAAAAATTGTTTTGATGCTAAAGTGACGTTACCACCTCTCACCCTTCCTTGAACATCCTGTATAATTTCCATTATACAGGACATCCTATAATACATTGCCAAAGACTGTCTTTTTCTTTTCTAAGAGTTAATTTTAAGTTATAATATTATCGTCCAACAAAATAAACATTTTACTAACAACATTTCGATGTGTGCATTTTCTGTGCTTCCCTTGGGCTTTGGACATGTCTTAACAGCCTGCCTGGTGGTATAACCCGGTGAGTAACAATGCTTGCTTTTCTTAATAATTATTCTAAACTAGAGTTTCATTCAGTCATTCAATGAATGAGTATTGAATGACTTTGAATGAATGTTTTGAAACCGTCGTGGGGAGCCATAACAAGCATGTGTAATGCGATTGTTACACCTATCTTAATTCAGTCCACTAAATTCAGAAGCAGCTTGCGTGAGAGCAAGTCAAAGTGAAATGTATTACTCATAGAATAAAGTCCATTGTCGGATCGTGTTTCGCGTCGTTCTTCGTTTCAAAAGGCGTGATGTGATACAAAAATGGACCTTATTTTATAAGCACTACATTCCATTTTGATTTGCTCTCCAGCTTTATGCTTCTGAATCTATTAAGTGCATAACCCAGGCTATAACTCAGAGTCATTCTCTACGCTCCGGTTCCAATATGTCGTTAATAACACTATAGGTAATAATCATTTTGGCGTCAATATCCCGGTTCGCTCGAGGGCACATGGCCCGCCTTGACCATGATCCAGGATTTGACAGATCAAGTAATTACAGTGGAGCGATTGTCGTCTGACCTCCGTGGCCCTGTTAACACGGGTGGGTTGTGTAACTGTTATACTGGCTGACGCAGCCGGTGGACGCAGCGTGGGTAGGCCTACCGCAAGGTGGACCGACGGTCTGGTAAGGATCGCAGGGTGGAGATCTCTGGGGGAGGCCTATGCCCAGCAGTGGGTGTCTTCGGGCTGATATGATAATGATGAAGTTCTTAGGAATATCTTAAGACGACAACTTACTCGTTTCCTAAGTGTTGTGTTCCTAAGCAATGCATATGGTTCTGGTGGTTCAATGGTCAACATCGGCATGACCGGCGTCTGCCACGCAAGAGGTCCCGGGTTCGATTCCCGGCCGGGCAGAAATTGAAATTATGAATTTTAATTTCTATTACGGGTCTGGGTGTTCTATGTATAATAAGTATGTATTTAAAAAAAAGTATTTCAGTAGTATATCAGTTATCTGGCACCCATAGTACAACCTTTGCTTAGTTTGGGGCTAGATGGCGCTGTGTGAATTGGTCCACGAATATTTATTTATTTATTATATGTTCTGTATTAAAGTGTAAGCAATGTTTCAGACGAGCTCAACGACCTCCCAAAGTCCGTTCGGCTCCACCAATAACTGCAAAGAGATACTCGATAAGAGATTACAGGTCCGGTGGGAACTGCAGGTAAATATTTTTGTCACTTTTATTGTTAATAGGATAATCAATAGTGTTATAATAAGCCAGGACAGAGCAAAGTGGCGGTCCATAGTCTCTGCCTACCCCACCTGTGGGACGCAGGCGTGAGCTTTATAATATGTATGTGTATCTGTGTTAACATAAGTAGGTATAGTTTGACTCATTGATCAGTACCCCCGGACGCAAAAAGATAGGAGGGGGGAGTTGTTATAAGTTTGTCATGTCTGTATTATGTGCACCTGTGTGTCTGTCATAGAGACATAGATATGATTTATTAAATTCTGTCTGATCTGTTTGTTTTGGTTAGTTATAATTCTACTGTGTATGTGTGATATTTAAAAAATTAATGTCCCGGTTGTGCTCTCACGCATGAGGGCTCGGTATCCGCCACGACCACGATTCAGAATTTGGCAGATCAGGTAATTACAATGGAGCGAATGCCATCCGATCTTCGTGACCCTGATTGACTGACAGGGGAACCTAACCAGATTGGATTATGGTTACATATTCAGTCGCCTGAATGTGCAGGTTTAGTCATGATGTTTTCCCTCACCGTAAGAGCATCGGTTAGTGTTCAACTAATGTACATAACTCAGAAAATAGTCATTTGTAAATGGCGGCACTGGGATTCGAACCCAGTATCTCTTGGTACGAGTCGGACCCCTTAGCCATTAGGCCATCGACGCTCGTCGTAAATCTTGGTATAAATTCTAAATATAACAATTTTATTTTCATAATACTGTGCATGAAATACAAAGCTTTGAAATAATTACATTTCATTGTTATCCGAAAATAAATAATTAGTTGTAATGTTTCCACGTTCAAGCGAATGAGAGATTCGGAAAGGTAATTGTATATCCTAATATTTAATATACATATAAGTAAAATGTCTATATTGTGTCGTGAGCTTGTCCATTCACATAGTTTTATCTGAAACTATAAAAAGTATTTCAAACGAGTGTAACTCGAAGACGAGTAGAGCAATAATAGGTATAGCTATAGTAGCTCAAATACTGTTTTAATTTCTGTTTTAAAACGGTGAATAATGACATGAAGCAATACCCTAACAATACCTTAACCTTAGTCCGAAGTTTTTGGCTTATCTCCCCAAAAGGTTTCTTCCATCCGGTCGTACTTACAAAGAACCTTTTCAAAGAAGAAGCCTTGAACAAAAAGCAACGTTGAGGGTTAAATTGCTTTAGTTAGCCCACCAAATTAATTTTTATCGCAGTCTATTGAGCCATTTATACACACCATAAGAAAATTATGACCGAGTTGTTCACTTCAGTCCACATCACGACAGTAAAAGGAAGCAGCAGGTAGCTCTGCCTCAGCTAGTAACAGACGTCCGACCTAGGTCGGCTCTCCCGCACATCCGAATTGATCCAAAAGCGACTTTGGAATAATTCGGATTCGCGTTTTGTACTTTGTAAGGATTAGTATCGTCTCTCACTGACGGTTGGTCGGCACCAGCCAAAACGGAACATCAGTTACTAGGATCGCCGCAAACAGAAGTTACAATAAATGAGCTGTGTGACGTTTAAAATCCATCTTCCATACATCATCAACAGCTCACGACAGGTAACTTCAATTTCACCCACCTACCAACCACATATCTTGACCCCAGCCATCACTCACGTTCCAGGGAGACCACGTCCAGATCACGCTGGCTTCGCGGCTCCGCAAAGACCAGTATATGGCGTTCGGAGTGTCGGGCGCGGAAGGCAAGCCTCGCATGTTGGGCGGCGATGTGGTTGTCGCCTACTGGGATAACAGGTAGGTCTGGTTTTCATCGTCATTGTCATTTCAGTGTCCCTTGGGGAACCGTGTCTTTGACAGTGAGGACTGCGACAGAGCAAAAAGTAGAGTAGAATAAACAAAAATGTAGCTTGAGGTGGAACGAATTGTAACAGAAATTATTATAGCGGCAAACGCTTCTAATCAACACACTAAACATTTACAACTGTACCCTAGGTTCTTTTGGTGTGAGGGGGCCCGAAAGGTCCCTTTTCGCTTTTTCATAAATATCTATATAATAACAGTGCGTCCTACGGAAATATGGTTCATTATTATATTGTAGCCTATAAATTTCTCAAGACGACGAGAGAAACATGATAATGATATGGGTGGAAAATGGTATGGTAGAATGGAAATAATTTGCGCAACGGTACGGGTGAAGATCAGCTGATTAGAAGCCTACAACCTACCATTTAACCACTCGGCCACCGACTTGCTATTTATCTAAATTGGCCATATTTCCCTCAAGGGTTTCACGGGGTCGGCAACGCGTGGGTATTGCAAACGTCCATAGGCTGCGGTGACTGCTTACCATCAGGCAGGCCGTGAGCTTGTTTACCACCTCTGTGGTATAAAAAAAATGACCATCCGTACTCAATACAATACACAATACGCAGGGTATCATATTATCCTAGCTCAGGCAAAAAATATGTTTTATTTTTACCTTTTACATGTTTTTTTTACATCTAAAATTGAAATGTATTTCACAAGATTAAAAAAAAAAAATAAAAAGAACAATCCCAAGCTATCTTCAGTTCTAACTTCTAACCCCTCCGTTCCAGAGTGAACCTCCCCCGCGTGGTGGACTACCTGATGTCGCACCTCGCGCAGTGCGACGGCGAGCGCGGGGTCTGCCCCGACGTGCGCCTCGGGGGGTCCAACGACGTCGACATCGGTGAGCCAAATCCTGATCTACCTACATTAATGTTTGTTTCAAACTACACTCGCGTTCTTTACACATATTATTTTGGACGGGACTATCACGCGACGTACGTTTTCGACCGTGGTCACGAGAAGACTGTCGTGGAGACAGTTGCGGTGATGCGCTGGTAGACTCCTGCCCTCACATAGAATTTTCAGTTTGTTGTTGATTCGGAACTGCACGGCACACAACACTAACGATGTCCACGAATACGTCAGACGATTTTCAGTCTTAAAGTCTGTACTTACTAGTCCACAGCTGGACATAGGCTTTCCCGTAGAGCGCAATTGCACCCCAGCGTCCATCCGTAAATCGTCACTCCGATACAGTCGGAGGGAGTTCTCCACGATACAGCTCGATCATATCAGTGAGTACCTCATCGGCATTCCTCAATACTCCATGGTTTCGAATCATTTCATGGCTTATGATGCCATAATCCAAATAAGCTTGATCAAACTTTTTGGGAAACTTTGGAAGTACGTCATGGCACTTGACGGTGTGTGCGGCTAGTTTGGCTTTATCAAATATATGTGGTCTAGCCACTGGCTCAAACCGTACGATGGTGAGTGACCACTATAAGGGACTATGGAACAATTAAACCAGTTGAGAAACCTAAGGAATAAAGTACGACTGTGCTCGGGGGGTCCAACGACGTCGATATCGGTGAGCATGACTACCCAACACCCAGGGTGTGGGGATTTGCGGAACAGCTTTGGCAGTGGAGGGGCCTTTGCCTTTTTGCTGCCAGAGCAACGTGTTATAGAGGTGGGCAACGCATTGGCGATACTCTTGGTGTTGCTAATGTCTATAGGCAGTGGTGATCACTTTCTAGCAGGTGGCACGCTTGCCTGTTTGCCTACCGCATAACATAAACAAAAGGATCCTACCCTACCCACTTCTCGGTAATACGGAAACCTGGGCTATGCTCTAGTATCTACAACGGTGCCAAATCGACTATCAGTATATCGAAGAATTGAAGTGTCTACGAAAACGCCACCATGTCAGTGCATCTCCAGAACCAGAACTCAAAGCCCATATAGCTGCAGAGAGGAGTTAGACAAGATTATGTCATAAAACCGAAGTTGTTCACCGGTGCGTTGGAGAGTCTTTAGGATTCTGGACTGCGACGGACTTGGCATCAATATTATTTATAATCTTACTTACATTCTTGCACATTCAGGCGTCTGAACGTGTAACCATGATCCAATCTGGTCACGTTCGCTTGGTAACAAGGTCACGGAGGTCAGATGGCAGTCGCTCCACTGTAATTATCTAATCTGCTAAATCCTGGATCGTGGTCAAGGTGGACCCTGGGCCCTCGTGCGCCAGAGCACAACCGGGACGTTATTGCCAAGATTTTAATCTTTTAATTAATATTCTGTGACTTTCTTGCTTACGAGTCCACCTTACAAATAAGCCACCGACGTTCTGTCCAAAATAATCACAATATTTCCGTAATCCTTCCAGTATCGGGCCAACAGAAGGACGGCATAACCACCATAACGTTCAGGCGTCCCCTGATGGCCGTGGAGCCCGCCCTGGACAAGGAGATCCTGACCACCCGGGCCCAGTCCGTGATCGCGGCCTTCGGGCCCCTCAACACGCGATACGAGGCCAACGCACACTCCTTCATGGACACCACGAGGGCTGATGTCCAGATCGACTTCGGAGCACAGGTACTTTTTTCCACAACAGCTTTGTCACAAATTTTTCTGCTTCTTTTGGTCCCTTTTTATGTAATAATTTACACCGAATTCTCAATATACACGCACAAATTAAGTTGGGTGTGGCGGAGGACTTAATATAAATAATTTATTTTAACAGACAGAGTTACCACTAGGTTTATTAAGTCAATACTAATCTAAATTTAAAATACAGTGATATTTATATCTCAAATAGTGAAGCGTTGACAATAAATATTATGACGTTCGTTGCACATTTGAGGATGATGACTTAGTGCTGACGAATGATAGTTGTAAGGGTTGCTCAACCTTAACACACACGTACCTACACACACACACACATAACATTTTTGATGTTAATATGATTAAAGGTTCTATAAGTTCAATACAACCATACAATAATTTATTATGCATAGTTAATTAAGAAAGAGCGGAGTCTCCTAACACAAGCATTAAATGGTTAAAAGGAGGTTCATGCCATTTATTACAAGACACTTTTAATAAACAAAGAAAGATTTATTTATTATTATTATAATTATTTATTTCTTGGTAAAAACAAAATTTTTAAAAACCATAACAAATAATATAAACTTTACAAAATAAAAATTCATCTGCATCATTACCCCCCGGATTGGTGCTCAGAAAGCTGGTTACATTACCTCGTCAACTAAACTTATCCTTTGTCCGAGGAACGAGCCAGCTCTCCGGTCACCTATGCCGTCTATTAGCTTGTATTATTATTTATTAAACTTATCTTTAAAATGTGAAATCAATGAACCAACACGACTTGGCAGCGGTACATGTATAGATAACATTATACATAATATACATGGTTGCAAGAGCGAGGTAATTGAACTTGCCCTATCCGACCACACAGCTCAGATTTTGAAATGCCCAGTGAAAAAAACGTGTACGCTCCGGTATTGGTTCACAAAACGTAGAGATTACTCTAGAGAAAATATGGATAAATTCACACAATGTCTTCAAAATTTAAGTTTTTCTAAGGTTTATGAAACCTCAGATCCAAATCAGGCTTTTAATGAATTTTTTGACACATTTAAAATGTTTTATGAGCTGTGTTTTCCCGTTATTAAAGTAAAAGTATCAAATTTTTGCCGACCCAAATGGATAAACCGCGGTATAAGAATTTGTAGTAAAAGAAAACGAGAGATGTTATGGAACTATAGAAGAACACCTAGTTTAATCACAAAGGAAACATTTAAAACATACAGCAAAAGATTAAGACAGATTGTAAAATTGACACAAAAATCTCAAAATAACTATTTCATAAAAACAGCTCGAAATAAATCAAAAGCTATTTGGAAAATTATAAAAGCAAATAATCCGAAAATGCCTAGACATGAAATACCGTATATAAAACCATACAATAATATTAAAAATCCTAAAAATATTGCACAAACTTTTAATGACCATTTTTTAAATCAAGTAGAACCATCAAATATAAACATGCATAGCAATACATGCAGGTACGATAGTCCTAAGTCAATGTTCATGAGTCCAACGGGACCCTTTGATGTTTTCAAAATAATAAAGGATCTAAAAGATACAAATAGTACAGGATACGACGACATATGTACTAAGGTAATCAAATCGGTAGCTATAATAATTGCACCAATTTTAAGTGACATTATCAATAAATGTATAGAACATGGAATATTTCCTGACAAGCTTAAGATCTCAATAATTAAACCATTATATAAGAAAGGAGATAAACGAAATTTAGGTAACTATAGACCAGTTGCGTTAATTCCAATTTTTTCCAAAATTATTGAAAGGGTTATGTACAATAATTTATATTCATATCTCGAGAAAAACAATATTATATGTGAAGAACAAAAGGGATATAGAAAAAATAAATCTATTGATTCGGCATTGTATAGTTTCTTAGAGAAAATATATTCATGTATGGATGCGGGGAATCCAGTCCTGGCGCTTTACATGGACTTAGCTAAGGCATTCGACTGTGTCAGACATGATTTGCTGTTAGATAAACTCAGTGTCTATGGAGTTAGAGGGAAATGTTTACAACTTATAAGTTCATACTTAAATGAAAGAAAGCAGATTACATGTATTACTGGTCTTTGTCAGAAAACTAAAACAGAAAAAGTTTATTCGTCTACACCAGGGGTTGTGCGGTATGGAGTTCCCCAAGGCAGTGTATTAGGACCACTACTATTCCTAATATACATTAACGATTTTCCTAAATCAACACAATATTTCATGGCTCTATTTGCAGACGATAGTACTGTCGTGTTTACTGGTAATAATTTAGAGGACATTGTCGATACCATTAATAGTAATTTAAAGTCCATGACTGATTGGCTAAAAGCGAATAACTTAAAAATTAATATAAATAAAACATTAATAATGGATTTCCGTCAAAGGCAAAGAAATAATATTGAACTTGGCATTAAATATCAGGGCATAAAAGTTGAAGAAACGAAAGTAACAAAGTTTTTAGGTCTGTTTATAGACAACAACATGAGATGGCAAACTCAGATTGACATGGTATGTAATAAAATTCACCAGATGTCATATGCCTTATACATGCTAAGTAAAGTTGTGAATAAGAACGCTCTAGTAACGGCCTATCATGGCTATGTGGCATCTGTAATAAAATATGGGATCATTTTTTGGGGAAACGCTACCAATAAGGAAGCAGTGTTTGTAGCGCAGAAACGGTGTATAAGAGCAATTTGTAACCTAAAACAATTAGATTCATGTCAACCACATTTTAAAGAATTAAAAATTCTTACAGTGCCTTTATTGTATATCTTGGAGGTTGCTACATTTGTAAGATTGAATTTACATATATTTACGTTTGTTACAAGAAGCCGCCGATGTGACCAGTTATGTTTGATTCCGTCGAGAACAGCCTTGTTACATAAAAGTTTATTTGCAATGGCGCCAAAAATTTATAATAAAGTGCCTAAACGCATTCGAGATGCCGAAACTTTTAGCGAATTTAAGAGACAATTAAAGAATTTTTTGATGGAACGATGTTACTATTCAGTGAATGATTATTTATCTGACACGAAAATTTAATTTAAGTAGGTACCTAATTGAAATTGTTTGGTAGAGTAATTGACATTTGTTAATTTATTTGTTTGACATATTCAATAATTAGTTTGTAGATCATTGACATTTTATTTACATATTTGATTATTTCGGTTTATTTTGTATATTAATTGTTAGAGTTAGACACATTTAATCTCAATTAGATTGACATATAATTATGTAACTCGCTAAGCCTTAAAAGGCAACTAATGTGATCAAATATTTGTATTAACATTAACATTAACACCAATGTAACCATTAGAGAGCGAACGAATAAATGAATTATGAATTATGAATTATGAATCTTTTACCATCCTAAATTAGACCGCATAATATCTATCAATCTAAATAAATAAAATGTTTATTTTAGCATATCTAAATTATTATTACCTTGACGTTTTATATTTAAAATTATTATTATTCTGACATTTTGTACTGTAATTTACTGCTGGCATTTTATTTTGGATGGGTGATTTAATTTAAAATTTAGACATTTTAATTTTAGTAATAAGTTGGATTTAGGTACTAATGTAGTTTGTAAGTCAAGAATGTTTTACTAAAACTCATATGGACATAGTATGAAATATTTTTTTATTATTTTTAGTTCATGATCACAGCCCGTAACAGTCCACTGCAGGACTTAGGGCCTCTCCCACGAAAGGGGAGGTTATTGCCATAATCTCCACGCTCGGCAGGCGGGTTGGAGATCGCAGTGTTATCAATATAACAATGGAAAACGCTGCTGCCCATTTTACGGAGACGCTAGATATTTTGCCTTGAAAATATTAGTCGCCTCGTACGACACCCATGAGTGTAAGGGGTTGGTGCTATTCTACTCTGCCGGACACCACACGGCCCAGTTTTTTTAGTTATTGTTTTATAATACGTAACTCCCCCCCCAGAACGACAACACCTGCATCGGGCTGGCGTCGCTGGACGTCCGCGGGCCGCGGCCCTGGCCCGCGCGGGTGCTGGCCCACACCACTAACTTCACGGCCCGGATCGGGCCCGCGGGTGGGCCGAGGGGGTACACCCCTTTAACAGGTATGGGTCGGCTAGATTATAAATAAGTTTCTCTTTTTCTAAGCACGGATCGTGCCAGCCGGTGGGTGGTATACTGCTGTTACAGGTGGCTCGGGTCCAGACTAGATTTGATAAGATTTTTTTTTCTTTTTTTTTTCACCGCGCGGATCGGCCCAGCTGGTGGGGCGAGGGGGTATACCCCTGTTACAGATAGGTGGGTTTGTGGACTAGATTATAGATAAGTTTTCTTTTTGTGGATTTGATTAGATTAGATTTTTTTTTTCTTTTAATCTCCTCTCGGATTGGCATGGCGGGTGGGGCGACGGGGTATACTCCTGTTACAGGTGGGTCGGGAGGGGTTTGTAGAGTAGATTATACAAGATTTATTGATTCCCCTACACAGTGATTTAAAAAGAATACGTGTCATCGAGTAAGAGAAAATTCCGCCGGCGGAAAATTGGCCGGTCTGCCACGCAAGAGGTCCCGGGTTCGATTCCCGGCCGCGCAGAAATTTAAATGATGAATTTTAATTTCTGTTACGGGTCTGGGTGTTCTATGTATAATAAGTATGTATTTAAAAAAAAAATGTATTTAAGTAGTATATCAGTTATCTAGCACCCATAGCACAAGCTTTGCTTAGTTTGGGGCTAGATGGCGCTGTGTGAATTTGTCCACGAATATTAATTTATTTTAAAAAAATTTAAAGAAAATTACATAATGCGCCAGTTAATGCACTTATTATTACACCTGGCTAAATAGAGTCGTCAAAATTCAGAAGCAAAAAGCGTGAGAACAAACCAAATAGTAAAAGATCCATATTAGGATCATTTATATTATGTAATGCAACGCTCCGCTTTTCAAAAGCCGTGATACAAAAATGAACTTTATTTAATATGCAATACATACCACTTTCATTTGCTCTCACAATTTTTGCTTCTGAATTTAGCCAAATGTAACAAGTGCATAAGGTGTATAGTTTCTGGATTTCTGTAAGGTTTTTTGGGGGTGGTCACTGATCAATTAGTATCTAAAGAATATAGCCAGGCTCAGGAATCTAGTCGTTGACTGTGCAATATCAGGCGAGTAGATATTATTTCTATACTAACTTTCTCAATTTCATGTTTCATGCAGACAATGAAATTGTCAATGGATACAAAACTGGTAAATATATCATAACATTAAATAAACCATTTTTGTAAGATGTATTTTGGTGTCACGTACCTTAATCAAAGTGTTAGTCATCTCTAGGTTCATTACGTAACTCTGTTGCAAACAATTCTCTGATATCAATGATTGAAATTGTTTGAGCGTCGGTAGCCGGGCAGTTGAGTATCCAACTCGTAAGCGAGAGGTACCGGGTTCGAATCCCGCTGCGGCCATGTACCAATGACTCTTTTCTGAGTTATGTACATCAGTTGAATACTAACCGATTCTCCTACGGTGAGGGAAAACATCGTGATGAAACCTACACATTCGGGCAACTGAATTTATAACCATGACCCAATCTGGTCAGGTTCCCCTGGTAGCAAGGTCACGGAGGTCAGATGGTACTCGCTTCACTGGTACCTGATCGCCAAAACCTGGATCATGGTCAAGGCGGACCCCGGGCCCTCGTTGTCGAGAGCACGACCGGACATTAACGCCAAGATGAATATTATTTATTATAATAATTGAAATTATTTCCATCCATCTCCAGGCCATCCATCATGGGGCATCGCATGGTACATCAACGACCAGCTCATACCGGAATTGTACGTGGAGCGCGGGAAGACATACACCTTCTACGTGGAAGGTGGTGAGGAACGCACGCAGCCTGCCAGGTTAGTATTCTATACCACTGCGGTGGCAAACAAGCATACGGCCTGCCTGATGGTAAGCAGTCACCGCAGCCTATGGACGTTAGCAATACCAGGGGCACCACCCACGCGTTGCCAACCCCGTAAAACGTTTTCACCCCTTTCTTGAAGAACTCCATGTTGTACTCTCCAGGGAAAACCTCTCCAGAGTTGATTCCACAACCTTAGTGTGCGTGGGAGTTCTCTTCTTGTTCTTTCTTCGTCCTTTCCTGCCTTCTTTCTAAGTTTCCTTCCATTGTAATTTATAGCCTAACCAGGATATTATGAGGCAGGTTTAGGTACCGGGTCATCTTGGCGTGGCCCGGTTGTACCCTCGCGCGCTAGGGTCCGGGGTTCTGATCCAGGATTTGGCAGATCAGGTAATTACAGTGGGGCGATTGCCATCTAACCTCCGTGACCTTGTTAGCTGGGCCCCAGATCGGATCACGGTTACACATCCAGTCGCCTGAATGTGCAGGTTTCCTCACGGGATTTTCGCCCAATTGGTCGCGAACTGTGCGGTTCCAGGAGGGACTTTCGCCCACACATACTAAGATTGTGGAATGGGCCCTGAAGAGGTATATTGGAGAGTACAACAAGGAGTTCTTCGAGAAAGGAGTGAAAAGTTTTTACAGGACCACCAACACGGAGATAAATCCCAATCCATCTGACTGCTTACCATCAGGCAGTTAGGACATAAGCTTGCCACCTAAGTGGTATAAAAAATTGCAGAATATATCTACCGTCCCCCATCTAACATTGACCACACGCACCTATTTAAAAAATAATTAAAAGCATTATTTAGTCTTAAAATTTTATGACATTGTTTAATTATTGATTACATTACTATGAAATGAAAATTGTAAGTCATAATTGAAATTTAATTTAATTTGTCAACGTACCGGAAGCCGCAGCGTGGGCCGGCCTCACGCAAGGTGGACTGACGACCTGATAAGGATCGCAGCTACCAGCTGGATGCGGAAGGCACGGGACCGGCCGCCGTGGAGAGCTCTGGGGGAGGCCTATGACCAGCAGTGGGCGTCTTTCGGCTGATATGATGATGATGAATTTATTTATTGATTTGTAGCCTTGAAAAGCCTCTGTAATATCCATCTCTTACAAATAAATGTTTGTACCGCTCGCAGATACCACCCATTCTACATAAGCGACTCATCGGAGGGCGGATACGGACAGAAGTCCCCGGAAGAGCGCCGCCGGCAGCGCGTCTTCGCCGGGGTCGCCTTCGACAGCGAGCAGTACCCCTACCCCACCGCAGGTAATAATACCACAGCGCAGGTGGAGATACCACAGCGCAGGTGGGACTAGCACACCGAAAATACCAATAGCACAACTCAGGTAGCATTACCACACCGCGGGTGGAACTACTCCACAGCAGCTAGCACTACCCCACCGTAGGTACCAATACCACACCGCAGGTACCAATACTTTTTTTTTTTTATTAATAATAGGCTTGCATTTGACCTCAACTCACCTGATGGAAAGCGAATAAAAATACTACACCGCAGGTAGAACTACCACAGCACAGGTGGGACTACCACAGCGCAGGTGGGACTACCACACCGCAGGTACCACTACCACATCGCAGGTAGAACTACCTCACCGCAGGTACCACAACCACACCACAGGTAGGATAGCCCCACCACAGGAATCACTACCTACCACCTGCTCGACATCGACCAGTACCCCTCAGCAAGTTAATCATACATAGATTAGGAGTGCCTCGGACCACCTTCCGTTATCATCATGAGACCATAAATATCATCTAGCTAGGGGTATAGCACTTATCACCACCATTCCAAAGAGCCCTATGACCACCTTCCGACTCCATCATCAGACTGGTAGTACTACCATAATTATAATGCCCAAGCAAGTTAATACATAAGTAGGTAGGTATACCAAACAAGCTCAATTGGACGTCGGGAAATGGGTCTTATTATTTTTGCAAGATTTAACCCGAACATACAAAGATTGCAAGTTAAATCTGGGGAAAATCTTGGGGTAAATTATTGTATTGCTGATTATACGACTACATGTTTTGCTTATATTTAAATGTCCTCCGCTATTCAAATTACGACGTTTTCGTTCTCCGGGTGTTTCGCTTCTATTTAAATATAGAACCTTAATAATTATGTAGTAATATAATTATGTACCTTTTGTGATTGTTATCTTTATGTTCATATTATTGTAACTTTCTTTGTGCACAATAAATAAATAAATAAATAATCGTGGACAAATTCACACAGCGCCGTCTAGCCCCAAACTAAGCAAAGCTTGTGCTATGGGTCCTAGCTAACTGATATACTACATATATACTTTTTTTTAAATACATACTTATTATACATAGAACACCCAGACCCGTAACAGAAATTAAATTTCATCATTTAAATTTCTGCCCGGCCGGGAATCGAACCCGGGACCTCTTGCGTGGCTGACTGGCATGTTGACCACTGAACCACTCAGGTCGTCAATGGTTAAATAAATAAATAATTGACTGTCCAAATCAAGAGTTTTCTCTCCCCCCAGCCGGGCGCTACTGTGAATGGACCCACAAGACCATAGACCAGGCCGCCGCGGCCGAGACCTTCGAGGATTACATGAAGACCTTACAACTGGAATGCGTGTCGGGGCAGCCCGCCGTGCTCAACTGGACCGTGGCTCACGAGACGCCGGATCTTCTTTATTATCAGGTTTGTGGTGATAATAAAGAAATAAAATAAATAAAAAGTTTATTTAATCTTGTGAAATACATTTCAATGAGCAGTTTTCCAATAGGTATCTAAAGCTCCTAGACGGCGCCCCGACAATTTTAGTAATTGATAATCGCTTGAAATAGGTTCTTAGCAAAAAGGATATAAACACTGGGTACGTTGTATTGGATAATATTGTATTTATCAATAGTTTTTAACCATTTTAGAGGTTGCAATAAATTATTACAAACAAAACAAACATCAATTTGACTGAGTCAATTCGTTTCATGGACACTAGGATCAAGAATGGACACAATACAAATCACAGATAATATGAAAGGTTTGTATTAAAATACATTTCGTTGAACTTTTTGGTAATAAATTACCAAAATTTTAGGAACGCCATCTATTGATGCTTTTTGGAACCAATTGACTATACCTACTGGAAAACTCCCCATTTTAGATGTAAAACCACGTAAAAGGTAAAAATAAAACATATTTTTTGCCTGAGCTAGGATAATATGATACCCTGGGGAAACCTCCATTTTCTGTTTTTTCAGTAACTCCGATGAACGATTTCTAACTCGCCTGCCAAACGTGGACAGTTTCAAAACCGCCACTACTGTGGTGGAGGCTCAAGTCCAACAATGGACTGTCACTTACGTTTGGCGCTGTCCTTACTGGCAACGGTCGTATGACCAGTCGCTAGACCAATAGGAGACCTCAAAACCGCCCATCGCACGACCGTTGCCAATTAGGACGGCGCCTTAGTATAGATATTCTGTGCTGTCACGTGATGTTCATTTTAGATATGCCCGTGTGGATATCATTATTGAGTAAACGTGTCTCTCATATCCTGTGCCTAGATGGGTTGACGATCTACGCAAAACTGACCCCTACCGGTCAAAGTAAACTTTAAGGAAAACTTTATGTCCAGTAGTGGGCAGTGAGCTAGTCATGACAATGCGCTCCACACTACCTACAGTATGTATGTAAACTCTTTATGGCTTAATATATATAGGAGTTACAAAAATAATGTTACAAAGCAAAGGCGGGCTTATCCCACAATGGGACAGTACACAGTTCTTCCTACTTACTTTTTTATTATTCTTCCTCACCAGTGCTACACACACAACAACCTCGGATGGAAGATCCACGTCGTGGACCCCGGCACCCCGATACCGATGCCCGGCAACCAGAAAGCGGACCTCAACTCAGCTACGAATTTCCCGCCAATTGCGACACTTGTCATTTTCACAGCTGTCATTGTCAAAATGGCCGCGAGATAAGAACACGTTCAAATTTTAGCGGGCGCCGTTTCCTTTTGAGGAGTTTTTCGGTGATTATTCGCTTGTTCGCTCTGTGCACACGGTTATTGAATTTTCTCTTTTGACGTTGTTTTATAATGTACCTACTGTCTGTGGGAAATGGCAACGGATTGTAAACCGATATGCGAGTATAGCCCAGCGTTGCCGGCAGACAAAGTTAAATCTCTGAAACGACATTGACAGATGCAGTGGCTCATTCTCTCTCTTCCTCGATAGAATACAGGTTTTAAAGCGATATTTCACGCAATCCATGTATTACCCATTTAGAGGTAAAATTAGCCACACTTCGGCAAAAATAACCGCGCCGGCAACGCTGTAGCAGTCAAAAAGGGTTACAAGCATGAGAAAATAATTCTACCATGCCAACCTACCATAATTTAAAATATGATTGGATATACGACTTTCCGTTGTTGCCATGGCATTATGAGCGAAGTTTGTGATAAATAAAGATGAAAGTGCATTGAAGCGGTGCCTGCCCTTTTTATGTACAGGTTTTTACAATTGGGTAAATAATGTCAATCTACATTAAATCAATTTCATATCAAACAATGAGGTGTATTTTCCACTTTATACAATTTTAGGCTTTCGACCATCAATCATATGTAGTTGCTCCCACGGGACACATCTTGATAATGCCTTCGAGCTTCATTGACTCAATTTTGAAGTAATCTATGGAAGTTAATCAATTAGTTATCTCTTCAGAGTAAATAAATATTTGTATTTTGACCAGTTACAGTATTATTGTCTGTACACTCGACACTGTAACGTGTATAAATTAGGTATAATAATATTATTATTATTATATATGTACACTTAGATGATTAATTTATCTATTATACCTTTATACTATACATATATATGGAATTGATTGAGGGAGTTATTTAATTTTAGGAAGTAATGTCTTTAAATGCGATGGAACCATTGACAATAATATTGAAAAGACGACAATAAATAAATAAAACCCAATGAATAAATAATAATTTTGATATTGTATTATTAATTTGTGGAAACGTCCTAGTGGTATTGACAATAATATTGTGTAAGAGTTCAATGTTTTCCTATTATTATACTATGTACGTATTTAGAATAGTATTTAAAAAGATTTTTCATTTTGTTGATACATGAGATACATGTTCTTTAGAAGTTTACAAAATTTCAGATATTTAGTAAAAAATATATTATAGTATCTATCTGTATGTATTATACAATATTATAGATTTTGGATTAGTTTATTAAGCTTGGAAAATCAAGAAAATTAGCATTTTTTTAAATAATTAACTTTGACAATACTAAAACAACGTTGAAACTATTGACAATAAAATAATAATTTATTACAATTATTATTATTATCGTATAAATTTAGCGAGTAAGTAGCATAAAACAAGACGTGAATTTTAACAAATGACAATAAAGTCGTCTATTGAAAAACTAGATTAAGAATATCTTAGTATTTAAATAATTAATTTGTTTGTTTAGACCGCACTTTGGTCATGTAATAGATGATGCAGCGATATTATCACTTTTGCACGTTATATTTCTAGATATAGACTGTTCAGGGGTAATTCTGACGTGCACGTTGGACTCGTTATCATTATACTACCTATAAACAGTGTTATATATTCGGTACAGTTCAACCCCTTCTTTTTACTCTAAGCAGAGTCTAACTTCAAAATGTCCTGACTAAAGGCCTAGAACCCACGGACTGATGGACGGACGAACGAGACGACGTTACACGATAAATGATGATTAAATACATTAAAGACTTAAGAAACCGATGATCTAAAAAAAAGATATGGATATTACAAATCCGAAAATGGATTTTAGAAATCAATTTTTGAAACGCACATAATAATAGGTTTATTATTGCTTTGATATTTGCTAATATTTTGTATAAAATAAGGGATTAAAGGGAATTATTTGTAACTGACCACTCATTATAGTATCTACATTTTAGTCAGCAGTTTTACACAATTTAAAATACATGTGATAAAACATGCTGCATTCTGCCTCGAATTTTTTAGTACTTTTTAAAGCTGTTTTCGCGGTACGGTTACCTGAACCTCACTAAACTCTCAGATTAAACATTTTTTTCCACGTTTGAAGACTTTTACTTCTGCCGACTAGAGCCACTACAATAAATATCAAGTATATCAATATCGAGATAGTTTATGTAAACGATATATCGTTTATGTTATAGGTGTTATTTCGTTAACGTAAATTTTTAATGTTAACTTTGGACAATAAAATTGAAATTAGTATAATATATCTCGAAACTTCAAAATTTTAATATGAAACCGATACTGAGAAAGATTTTATCTGACTTAATAGTACTTTTAGGAAAAATACAACTAGTGAGTAATTTTAAAATCATTTTACACTATTGTAGTTGTAGATGTTGATGCACAAATTTCTGTTAAATGTAAGAATTTTATTAGTAGTTATACATTATATAGGCATTTATTACTGTGCAATTATATGAGCCTGCTCTAGGTCAAGTTTTTGGTGATTTTAACTGTAATTTTAGGAACGTATACAAATTACGTAAAGCAAAATGTTTGGTATTTCTATGTACTGTAAACCAAACTGTTATATCTTATTTTAACAATTTTACGATAAAGTGAAATCCGCTAACCCACACTAGGTCTAACTATAATTAAACAAATTTTGTACTTTTAAACCACTTATTTTAAACATGTACTTACTATAAAGACATATAGTAAGTACATGTTTAAAATAACAATAATTTAAAATAACTGAAATGGCGTTATTTTAAACATGTACTTACTAAATGTCTTTATAGTAAGTACATGTTTAAAATAACGCCATTTCAGTTTCTGCCTGACTAGGAATAGAACCCGGGCCTCTGCGTTGCAGACAAGTGGCATAGTTGACTACTGAATCACTCAGGTCATCAAAATAGCGATGCCTTAAATAGTGATAGATGATAATGGCTACGAATAAATCGATCTTTAAAAAATAATTTAATAACGAATTACGTAATTTGTGTACGATTTATCGCGTTGCAACTCTAAAAAAATTATAGCTCGCTCACTATGTATAAAAATACCCATTCTGTCGATTTGATGATACTTTGGTAAGATTTACTACGGTTGATAGATACATGAAGCCTACACCTTTCTCAAACGCTGGCAACACATTTCCGACCCCTACCGGTGTCGAGTCCGCTAATTTACTTGGCCCGATTGATACGTTTTTGGTATTTTATTTGGAATACCAACAGCCATACAACAACATAATACTCTTATCACAATATTCTTATGAAACAGAAAACCAATACAGCTATTCACTGATAGATTTTGGTATACAAATTAGAAAATCTATTGGCACACTTATACCGATAATAAATTGGACACTTAGCACTAATACAATACTACAGTGAAACTGACGTTGAACTGTCATTGCGATTCAATTACATTTGAATCGACCCATTAGTAAATTAGCGGATTTGAGATCCAGCTTACTGGTTTACCTCCTAATAACATAAAAATATCGAACCTAAGTAATCTTTATTGCATTGCATGGCGGTACTGTAACTCAATGCCCAATAAATTTTATATAATAGCTACCCAAAGCTTCCTTGATTCGACCGAACGGGCATTTGTATAATTAGGGGCTATGTTCTCATTAATAAAATGACATTTAATAGGAAACTACTTACTTACTGTCTTATGAATATAACTCTTCTAAATCCCCATATAGACTTGAGCATATCAGAAATACCGTATCATAAATTATCATCAGTATAGTATTATTAAACCACGCTCACACAATGAGTTAATTTAGAACAAAATCATTTCAAGGAATATTACTAACTATTTGCCTTATTTGTATTCAGTACAAAGTAATATAAGCCAATGCAAAGAATATAACTACATTTCAGCAGTTTCTAGAATAGTCTTTGTATTTTGAAATGCCTAAGCATATTTTAGAGTAGACCTTTTACGTAACCATATTATGTTATCATTTTTAATTTCATTTAAACATTAATGTTGAATTATTGTACGCTATGATTAAATCATTTGCTGTCTTTTATATTATTCTTTTTAATGAACTCTGATCAAACTGATACTATTGCATAGAACTTTAACGCTTTCTACAAGAAATGTAAATAAGCATAGGTACATAGAGCCATAATTCGTAAGTCAGTTTTTGTAAAAACGCATACATCACCAATCTACGGTTACGAGACGCTGTTAATTTTTGTGTAATTTATAAAATAACTTTGACAATAAACACTTTTTCCTAAAGTATCTACGTTCTTTTATTTTAGTAAGAATAATAAGTTATCCCGCTTCAAAATGTAAACAAAATTAAAAGTTGGACCTATTTGAAAAAAATGTTCTGGGAGCTACACCCCCTACGCTTATCCACGTCGCTTAAGCCTGCCATTCTAAACCACTTATTCGGCCGGTCCAAAGTAGAAAGGAAGGCCGTCAAAGAACTGTCCGTTTGCTCTATGTTTGGCGCTGATTAGTTTCATAGCCTACGTGCATGTGGTGTAGAGAGTTGACTGTATAAGCCCGTGATATTAAAATAATTTGATAATTTAAATTTCAAAAAGAGCTTTAACACAGTAGTAAGCAGTGCCCGGCTTTTTTATTTTCTAATGTCGTTATTTTACCACCCCTAACTAAACCTTCTGTACCGACTAATTATGGGCCATGGAGGTTTTTTTTTTAAACATTTTAACGTTAAAGTCCCGTTATTACCGGCCGAACTACAAAATCATACCTACATCTAACTAAGCTAGACACAACAGCGCCACTCTTCATCGGTAATAAAAATATAGCCCTATTTTTTTTACTAATTAATAATATAAGAAAGAAATAAGGGGTAAATACCAGTCATGGATTTCCACTATCTAGTCTTTAACATTCATTAAAAACGGGTAAACGATGGCAAACCATATAAAACTCTAGATAAAACTAGTTCTATAGAACACTATTATAATACTATACATATATGGCTATAGCCACAGCTTGTAAATACTACTATAGCTATAACATTATTTTCTAACATGCATTTGCATTAGGATATTTCTGTATGAGTTAGCAACACCAGTCTTGCTCAACTGGCTCAAAACGTCTTGAATCCAGTGCCGTAAAACAAACTTATATAAGAATTGATACAATAGATAGTTTCGTGATTCACGATTTTTCGTGTTTTTATTTTTATTTGTCTAATCTAAATCAATAAGTTAGTAAGTTATTGTTGTGTCCAAGTTACTTAAATCATGATTTAAATATTTACTAACAAGCACCAAATCTATGCTTACGAGCTATACGGTGTTTACTTAGCTAACACAATACCCAAAGCACGCACCTGTGTTTCACACCTGCCTGTCTCTTGTTTGTTTTATTCAACATAGGTTTTAGGCCAAAAACCGTAGCTGAAAACTTTAAGGATGGCAGAAAAGGTAAGTTATTGTTCAAAATTAATTATAATATGTGGCTCGAATTCTAGAATCCTCGCACATCATCGTATTCGGATGCTCCTAAAAAAAAACACCTGTCTCTTTACCAAAAAGTTTACATATCTGGGCTTCCTTTACTTTTTGTCAGGTAAAATGAAATTGTGAGTGGCGATTTTGTACTAACTTTACACACATTAAAATGTTTTAGACTGACCAAATTTTCTGTGCATTAGTGAAATTTTTACCAGGTTAGGTCCAGTGCTTGTTTTTGGGAAAATCATAAGTGTAAAACTAGTATAGATTCCGATATAACCTTTAGTTTAGCCTGTAGCTTATGTGATCATATTTATGCATAATTTATTACCAAACATTGTGTCATAACTAGAAAATAGCACAAAGAATACAGTATGTTGGTATATTTTAGAAAATTCAAGAAAACCCGACACAACATACTGAAGAAACTACCGAATCCGACAAGAGTAAAGACATGTCGAAGGCCCCAGCAACATTGCCTGCTCCCGTCACAGTTCCAGCACCGAGGCTATCCATTCCATCGTTCACCAAGGCACCGCCGAACGACTTGTACCGGAGATTGCTTCCAGCCGTGCTTTTTCTCCTCACATTTGTGACTGTAATGACGGTGTTACTGATCTACATGGATACCGTTGGTGAGTAACGTTCCAATATTAGGTTATATCAGGCATGGGCAAAATTTTTTCTTGCATGCCAATTTTTCTAACAAAATTTTAGGCGGGCCAGGTTTTTGAATACTTGGTTACCTGTATTTCATGATTAAAATAAAAATATAGGTAATTATAAGTATCTTCTGAATGACATAAGTATGGAACTGTTGTTACTGCTTATTTGGAAAAAAATTTCACCAGAAAGCCATCTATAATTTAATGGTTATGGGCTAGATTTCAACTATTCGCGGACCGGAGACCTGCAGGCTGTAGTTTGCCCACCCAAGGTTAAATACATCAAAATTATGCACTAGATATTTACCCCAGCATAGCTTTTCTTTGCTTTATAATTATGTTTCAATATGTATTAAAACAACTGTTATAATTGTAAGTCGTATATTTCGCTAGGGAGCGAGATTAGAAGTGTGTCTTACATCGAAACCTGTCACTACCCGCATTTCAGTACATTATTATTATAATAGCATAAAATGACGGTACCTATCTACAGCATAACCAAAACAATGCCAACTCTGTATATCACATATCTTTCCCCCAAGTAAGACTACACAACACTAACATTCTAACAAATCAACATTATAAATTAGAAAGAAAACATATTTAAAGATTATGATTGTACGTTAAATCAATATATAAAAATTAAACCAAATAATTACTATCACTAACTATACTACTAGTACTAGGCCTTTGATATGGAGTTTTAGAATGAGCACTAGTTTTACTTCTTATTTTACCAGCACCATGAAGAGTAACTTCAGCCGTCTTAGGTATGCCTAGTATGTCTTCCCATGTATCAGAGTCTGGGACTTCAATTATGGTTTCTGATTCTACATCACCCGGGTATTGTTCTTGCTCTACATTGCTGCTTCCCGTGTACTCTTCATCCATACTTGTGTTCTCTGCTCGGACTACTCTCTCAGGTGTCTGCCTTCCCTCTAATTGTGACCCTGTTTTCTTTACAATCAGTTGGTCGATATGACGCATAATTACGGTTCCATCATTCGCTTTAATCTTATAGCTCGAGGGCCCATCCTTCGAAAATATTTTACCAGGTCTCCATCTTGGCCCTGCACCATAATTGCGATACATGACATCTTGTCCCACTTTCGCTTCTCTACATCTCTTGTCATTATTTTTACTAATCTGCTTGTCAGTTTTTTTATGTTGCAGGTTGTCTGGATGCACGGTATTCAACAGCGTACGAATTCGTCTTTTCATTAGCAGTTCAGCCGGACTTTTGTTTGTTGTCGTGCATGGAGTGACGCGAAGACCCAGCAATAAATTCGGTATCTTGACATCCCACGCTAAATCTTCCATTTTCCGAAGCTTATCTTTTATAGTTTGGACCATGCGTTCTGCCAATCCGTTACTCGCTGGGTGGTACGGAGCAGTAGTAACTTGTCGAATATTATTTGCTTCGAGAAATGCCTTCATTTCATTCGATACGAATGAGGTGCCGTTGTCGGAAACTAGTACTTCGCAGAGACCATGCGTAGCGAAAGTCATACGAAGCAGTCGAATAACTGTTGCTGTGGTAGTATTATTTACCACGTAAAGTTCCGGCCAGCGTGAGTATGCGTCTACCATAATCAAAAAATATTTATTGTGATATGGTCCAGCAAAATCCATGTGCACCCTGGACCCAGAGTTGCAAAAAATGCATTACTTTGGTTAATGCATTGGCGTTTCATTACTCATTACTATAATTAATGAGTAATGGAATCAGTTTCCATTATTCATTACTAAAATAATGAGTAATGGAATCAGTTTCCATTACTCATTATTTTTTTTTTAATGGAATAAAAAATAAATTCTCATTAAATTTTTTGTAATGAATAATGTATCATCTTTACATTACTCATTTTTTAATTTTAATGAGTAATTTGAAAATCTACATTACAATTTTAAATATTAATGAGTAATGTACCAAATTTTCATTACTCATTATTTTTATATCTAATGAAGGAGTAATGAGTATTCCATTACTCATTATTTATGAATATATTTACTATTTCTGATAATAGCTATTGTTTAGATGTTGATAAATGGAAAATAGGATTATGTTTAGTAGAGGATAAAATTAAATCTAATTCAAAACCATGTTTGATTTGTTTGATGTGTAGCAAAGGGGGCACTGAGAGAAAAAGACTTAGAAAAATTTTGCGAAAAAAACACTCAGAAAATTTTCAACTTTTAATAATGGGACGTGATAGGGGAGACCCTCAGGACGTAAAATGTCCAAGTCGCAAAATGTCCAAGTTCCAAAATGTCCAGGTTGCTTAATGTCCAAGTTGCAAAATGTCCAGGTCGCAAAATGTCCAGGTTGCATTGAATATTATACCACTGGTCATTTTGCAACTTGGACATTTTGCGACCTGGACATTTTGCAACTTGGACATTATGCAGCCTGGACATTTTGGAACTTGGACATTTTGCGACCTGGACATTTTGCAACTTGGACATTTTGCGACCTGGACATTTTGCAACTTGGACATTTTGCGACCTGGACATTTTGCAACTTGGACATTTTGCAACTTGGACATTATGCAACCTGGACATTTTGCAACTTGGACATTTTGCAACCTGGACATTTTGCAACTTGAACATTTTGAGACTAAATGTAACAAAATGACCGCCATTTTGAACGTTTTTGTTCCTGGACCGATTGCTTTCAAAACCGATATCTGAGCGTCCCTTGGGACTCCTGACATGAATCTGGTGCCAAAATGTAACAAGATGGCCGCCATTTTGAACTTTTTTGTTACTGGACCGATTACTTTCAAAACCGATATCTGAGCGTCCCTTGGGACTCCTGACACGAATCTGGTGCCAAAATGTAACAAAATGGTCGCCATTTTGAACTTTTTTGTTGCTGGACCGATTGCTTTCAAAATGAATATCTAAGCGTCCCTTGGGACTCCTGACATGAATCTGGTGCCAAAATTGGAAAAAATGGCCGCCATTTTGAATTATTTTGTTACTGGACCGATTGCTTTCAAAATGAATATCTGGGACTCATGACATGAATCTGGGCTCAGATATCGGTTTTGAAAGCAATCGGTCCAGTAACAAAAAAGTTCAAAATGGCCGCCATTTTTTCCAATTTTGGCACCAGATTCATGTCAGGAGTCCCAAGGGACGCTCAGATATCGATTTTGAAAGCAATCTGTTCAGAAGTCTTTTTTTTTGCGCCGCACTGAAAAAAAGTTTGGCCCCCCTAGCGCCCCCTAGCGGCACCGCAGAGAAAAGTGTTCCATACAAACGGTGTTCCTGGCGGTGCCCTCTATCACATCCCACCATCAAAAGTATACGTTATAATAGGATCGCACCTCGTCGAAATTTTTCTAAGTGTCAAAATACGGTCGATTTACTCAAAGGGGGCGCAAGGCATTTGGACTTTCGTAATTTAAGGTATATTTTTTATGGCTGGATGTTGTAGGGTAGGTCATTAGGAGCAACTTTTACAGAGGTCATTTTTTTTTGCGCCACTCGGAAAAAAAGTTGGGCCCCCCTAGCGCCCCCTAGTAGCACCGCAGAGAAAAGTGTTCCATACAAACGGTGTTCCTAGAGGGGCCCTCTATCACATCCCACCATCAAAAGTATACGTTATAATAGGATCGCAACTCATCGAAATTTTTCTAAGTCCCTGTGCCCCCCTCGATTTCCGAAAACGCCAAAATTTTTCTAAGTCCAAACAATTCTATTATTCATTACTTTTTAAATGCGTAATGGAAAATTTTACATTACTCATTTTTTACAATTAATGGATAATGAAGGTCCAATAATGGCTCATTACAATTTTAATGAACAATGTGGAAAATTCCATTACTCATTATTTTTTTTAAGGAGCAATGTAAAAAATTCCATTACTCATTATTTTTTTTAATGAGTAATGGAGCACCACACATTACTCATTAATTATTTAATGAGTAATGTGAATATTTTACATTGAAATTTTTTTTTTAATGAGTAATGGATAAAAATTACATTACCATTAAAAAAAATAATGATTAATGCATTATTTTTTACATTAAAATTTTTGCAACTCTGCCTGGACCATGGTCTCGTCGGCGAAATCCACTCGTGTACCGATTTTGGTGGTAAATGTCGGTTCTCCAGACACTACACCCGCCAACTAATGCCTCAATGTCTTCATTAAGCCGTGGCCACCAGACATAGCTCCTAGCCAGCGCTTTAGTTTGGACTATTCCTGTGTGAATTTTGTGTAATACATGAAGAGCTTTTGGCCGTAATGTCGTTGGTAAGACCACACGTGAGCCCAGTAACACGCAGTCATCTTGCACGGATAACTCCACTCGATGAAGCCAAAATGGCCGTAATTCTGCATCAACTACTTTTGCTGGCCAACCGCGTTGAATATAATGTATAACTCGAGATAGAACTTTATCGCGCTTTGATTCATTCGCTATTTCTTCCACGTCGTAAGGAAAATCATCAGGAGTTTCAGCCATCAATAAAATCTCGCATAGCTCTTGCTCTGGTTGGTCAGGCACCGGTTGCGGCCATCGACTTAAACTGTCAGCATTACCTATCTGCGGTCCTGGCTTATAAACTATTTCATAATCATGTGCCGTTAATGCTATAGCGATTCTCGTCAGTCGCGGAGATAGCATGTTAGGCATAGGTTTTTTAGGGTCAAAAATGCCCAATAGCGGTTTATGATCCGTCACTATGCGGAAACGCCTTCCCATAATATAATTGTGGAATTTTGTAATTCCAAACATTATTGCTGCGGCCTCCTTATCTAGTTGGGAGTAGCGGCGTTCATGCGTGTGCAGCGTTCGTGAGCCCATTGCTATTGGACGTTCTTGGCCGTCTTCTAATTCATGTGCTAGCACCGCCCCCACTCCATATTCTGAACTGTCGCAAGTGAGGACTAGTGTTTTTCCTACATCATAATGTACTAATGTTAGATCAAACGTAAGCATGCGTTTAGCCGTCTCGAATGCAGTCTGCTCACGTTCTGTCCATTTCCATATCTGTGATGTGTCCAGTAACCTATGAAGGGGCTCTAATAACGTCGCCTTATGCGGTATGAACCGTTCGTAAAAATTATAAAGGCCAAGGAACGCCTGGAGTTCTCGTTTATTGCTTGGTTTGGGAGTGTTCACTATGGATTCAACTTTACTTGGCGCGGGGTGAATGCCTTCTGAGTCTATGACAAATCCCAAAAACTCGACTCTTTGTTTAGCAAATCTACATTTGTTTCTATTTAATCGGAGTCCTGCTTGTCCGATTCTCTTTAGAACGGTGTCGAGCCTCTGCTGCATTTCCATGACTGAACGACCGGAAACTATAATGTCGTCGATCAGCACTGCCACCCCCGGAATATCTGCTAATAACGACGTCATTAATCGCTGGAATATCCCGGGACATGCCTTTACTCCAAACGCTAATCTATGGACGGTGTACAGACCTTTACAGGTGTTTGAAAGTTAACATCTTGGCTGTGTCCTCGTCTACAACCACCTGCGTGTAGGCTCGATCTAAGTCCAGTGTTGTAAAAAATCTTCCTCCAGCCACGGCGGCGAAGACTTCATTAGCTGTCGGCATCGGGTATGTATCCGATTCAGTTGCCTCGTTAACCGTACTTCGGTAGTCCCCACACAGCCGAATTTCTCCTGATTTCTTCATAATTGGAACCACCGGAGTAGCCCATTCCGAAAAAGAGGTCGGCCGTAATACTCCTTCTCTCTGAAGCCTGTCGATTTCTTTCTCGAGTCTTTCTTTAATTGCGTACGGTACTGGTCGGGCTTTCAGGAATTTAGGTGTAGCTCCGGCCTTAACATGTATAGCTACAGGGCGTCCCCGGTAGGTACCGAGCCCGTCTTTGAAAACTTCGCTGTGCCTGGAAATTAGGTTCTGCAACTCTTGACTGTCATCGCTTGTCACGAAATTCAGTTTGAGGCTTATATTTAACGGAGCCAGCCAGTCGCGACCTAATAAGTTAGGTCCATTTCCTTTAGCCACCATCACGTAAATCTCGTGAAATGTCTTGATAACGCACTGTAAGCGTCGCTTGGCCTAGCAGCTGGACAGGAGTGTTGGTCCAGGTGCGTAGCGCTCGGGCGGCGGGGCGCAGCGCGGCGTCGGCGGCGGGCCGGCGGCGGCGCAGCGCCAGCCACGTGCGCTCGTTCACGATAAAGAAGCTGGCGCCGGTGTCGACTTGCATGCGCACGGGCATATCAGCCACTAATAAATCTATTTCGTATGCCGGTACGCGGCTGGTACCTTCCACGCAGTATATGCCATTTAAATTGTTGTCAGAGTCCTCAGCAAAATTCACATTTTGTTTACCGGTCTTCTTTTTTGTAATGCAGACTTTTTCTAGGTGCCCTTTCTTCTTACAAAAGCGGCACACTGTATTTATAAAGCGACACTGTCCTGGGTGACGATCGCCACACCTGTAGCACATCCGAGTCATATTTGCTTGCACTGCGTTAACGTCCATCGGCTCGTCGGGCGGCTGCGCGGCCGCAGCGCTCGGGCCCGCGGCGGGCGGCGGCGCGCCGGCGGCGGCGGCGCCCTGGATCATGCGCACGTCACGTCCCGCGCTCTCCGACGACAGCATGGCGTCCACCACGTCTTTGTAGCTCAAGTTGTCGCGTTTCAATAGGTCATATTGCAGCCTGTCGTCGGACATTCCACAGACGAGTCGGTCCCGCAACATTCTCTCCAACTCATTAAAATTGCAGCCGGTGCTGAGTTTCCTTAGGTGCGCAATATACTCCGCTGCCGTCTCATCGCGATGTTGGTCGCGTTTATAAAATTTGAACGAAACAGAAATTTCGTTTGGTTTCGGGCTATAATGTCTTGTTAACGTGGACACTATTTCACTGAAAGTCACATCAGTTGGTTTCCTTTGTGTGATTAACGCAAGTAAAGTCTCATACACTCGAGAACCACAAACAGTGAAAAAATTTGCCCTTTTCACAGTGTCCACTGACACGCCATTTGCTTCGAAACAAAACGTTAAACGGTCTATGTAATTGTCCCAATTATCGGATTGCGGATTGAACTCATAGAATTTAATTGCTTTTCTATCCATTTTTAGCACTTTTCACTATACGTCGCCACTATTATGTTTCAATATGTATTAAAACAACTGTTATAATTGTAAGTCGTATATTTCGCTAGGGAGCGAGATTAGAAGTGTGTCTTACATCGAAACCTGTCACTACCCGCATTTCAGTACATTATTATTATAATAGCGTAAAATGACGGTACCTATCTACAGCATAACCAAAACAATGCCAACTCTGTATATCACATTTATTTACTATACCATGCATATAATTATATTTAAACAGAACAAATTGTCTAACTGATGACGAGAATCGCATCAAAATCTGTTAAGTGGTAGGCGGACCCCGGGCTAGCATGCGAGTCTCATAATGTCGCGCCTCTGTCCAAAGGCGTGACATTATGTAAAATTTGTTCTGTCTTATTTCGGATCAAGACGAATTTCTTATGCTACAGCCACTGTGACAGGTGGGTTGCTTCCCCTCTAGATTATTGGATCACCGTTGGTTTCAAAGACTTAGCTTAGATCTTCGACTGGCAAGTAGCGAAGCCACCAAGCTAGGTGACAAGCACGCATTGGGGCCGGCTGCGAACATTTTCTAATATTCGTTTTAAGTCTAACGTCTGATAAAATACTAATATCATCATCATCATGGTAGCAGGGTCACGGAGCTCTCCACTATAATTTTATTTGCCAAATCCTGTATCATAGTTAAGGCGGACACCGGGCCCTCGTGCACGAGAGCCCAACCGGGACATTAATACCAAGATGATTTTTATTTATCATCATCATCCGAGTGGTCAATCCAAGCTTCTGCCAGGCTCCGTTTTCCTGCTTTGTTTCCTTCACTTTGTCCCATCGTCGGCATCCTCACGTCGCAAGCCATTACGTTATAATACTAATACACTGCAACCTAAACGTATCATGTTTTATTTTTACCTTTCACGTGTTTTTTTACATCTAAAATTGAAATGTATTTATGAATTAAATAACTTTTTGTACACTAGTTCCACTTTATTATACAATTTTATTAAATTGCAACCGGTTTCGAATTACTCATCTTCAGGCAATTGCCTGTAGTAGTAAATTACTAATAAAGTGGAACTAGTGTACAAAATGTGATTTAATTCATAATAATGGAGTTCCATCATGAAGTGACAACACATAGTGTTAAATATGAAATGTATTTCACAAGATTTAATACACTTTTTATTTATTTATTTTATCAATCGTAGATGTTATGGGCGATAGTTATCGCTTACCATCTGAGTGTAATTGTGTAGCATAAGAAAACACCACTATGAATATATTTGAATGCCCTGTATCGTAAGTAGAATAAAGGTGTTTTACTTTACGTTACTATTCCTAGCACTGGGCGCCCAACAGTTCCGCGTGAACATGAGCCAAGACTACGAGCTGGCCCGCATCCCGCCGCGCTCGGCCGCCTTGGTGGCGTACGTGCGGCAGCTGCGGGTGCCGCCGCGGCCGCCGCGGGCGCCGGCGCCGGCCCAGCCCACGGACCGGGCGCCCGTGCTCCAGCACTGGCTGGGGGATACGGTGAGTGTTTGGTATTTAACACTAGTTGGCTCGGCGCGACTATGTTCACGTGGTGTCCTGCTCCTACCAGTCCCCTTTATTGCGGCTTTACCCCTACCCTACACCTACCTCTACCCCTACCCCTCCCCAGTTGGGTTTGGTTCGCGTGGTGTCCTACCCCTACCCTACCCTACTCAACCCCACTACCCTATTCTACCCCTACCCTACCCTACGCTACGCTTACCCTACACCTACTCCTACCCGCCCTTACCCAACCAAAGTGCTCTCGCGCGCGAGAACACAACTGACTGCCAACATCAACGTCAGCTGTCGGGACATTAACGCCAACATGATGTACCGATTTTAAGGAAACATAGCTAAGAACCATCTCGATTGAACTGTCTTTCATGAAAACCGCATCGAAACCCACAGACCGACACACACATACACTTCACACGTCAATCTTGCCCCTGGTATTGCAAACGTCCATAGGCTGCGGTCACTGCTTACCATCAGGCTGGCCGTAAGCTTGCCACCTTAGAGGTATAAATCTTATAACACCGCTCTTTTTTCGTCGTGGTTTAAAACCGCGTTGCCTGCTGGTGTTCCCTGATCATTATAATCTAGACGCCTTCAAGGCTAGAGTGAATAGGCTGTTACAGTGCCGTGCCTAGACAGGCACGCTCCATCATCGGCCGGCTCATCAGTTGCCACCACGCGAGGTGGCGGTCAAATGACCGACTAGTCCAATTATATAAAAAAACACTTAAATTCTCCACTCATCAGCACAACGGCACATTGGTGGAATTCCTCCCATCCGGCCCTCGCGACCGGACCGCCCTCTAGCTGGAGTCTCGCGGACGACACCGAATCGAAACCCACAGCCAGACACACACATACACTTCACATATCAATATTATAACACTGCTCTTTCGTTGGGGTTTAAAAGTTCTCTTCACCGCAGCACAACGGCACATTGGTGGAATTCCTGCCGTCCGGCCCTCGCGACCGGACCGCGCTCTGGCTGGAGTCTCGCGGCTGGCGCGGGCTGGCCGTCCGGGCGGCGCCGAGGGCTTTCCTGGCCTTACGTGGACGAGTCGCCGCGTTGCATGCCTGCCTCAGCCCCGCCGATCATCCTAGGGAGGTGAGTCACTAAAACACTGGAGTTTAGGTCCATCGCGGTGAAAATAAAAAAATAAATAATCGTGGACAAATTCACACAGCGCCATCTAGCCCCAAAGTAAGCAAAGCTTGTGTTATGGGTGCTAGGTAACTGATAAACTACTTATATACTTTTAAATACATACTTATTATACATATGTAGAACACCCAGACCCGTTACAGAAATTAAAATTCATCATTTCAATTTCTGCCCGGCCGGGAATCGAACCCGGGACCTCTTGCGTGGCATACTGGCATGTTGACCACTGAACCACTCAGGTCGTCAAAAGTATTTATTGAATTGCTTACTTACTTCGCTGGCTCAGCGACCCAAAGTGGATCTTGGCCTCCGACACCAGAGATCGCCATCTCATCCTATCCTGCACCATCTGCGATTCCTAGTGCGAGCTGGTCTTTATGAACAGAATTTATTGAATTAGGATTACGTTAATTAATATCTTTTAAAATAAGTAATGGAATGTTAAGCGAGCTCATCCAGGTATCCAGCCATCTCAGCCCATCCGCGAGCGTCGGTGGCCGAGCGGTTAGAGTATAAGCGGTCTGACTCTAAGCCAGAGGTCCCGGGTTCGATTCCCGCTCCGGCCATGTACCAATGACTGTTTTCTGAGTTATGTACATTAGTTGAATACTAACCGATGCTCTGACGGCGAGGGAAAACATTGTGATGAAACCTGCACATTCAGGCGACTGGATGTGTAACCGTGATCCAATCTGGTCAGGTTCCCCTGGTAGCAGGGTCATGGAGGTCAGATGGCAGTCGCTCCACTGTTATTACCTGACCTGCCAAATCCTGGATCATGGTCACGGCGGACCCCAGGCCCTCGTGCACGAGAGCACAACCGGGACATTAACGCCAATATGATAGAGCCAGCCAGCTAGAGCCTGTGTTACCGGATCTAGCTGTTACCAGGGTGCGCCGGGCGTCGATTCAATCACGCCGCTCAGGGGGCTCCTTGCGTGCATCCCCTAAACCTGAACAATGGAGAACTTGTTCGAGGCCAGTCCAAATGCCGTATGCGTCGTTGAATACTGGGTGAACAAAGTGTATAATGTAGGGAGTAAATATAATTAATTTTAGCGACTTTTACCGAGGGAAGCCTCCTTCCCAACCTATGGGAGGTCTGTCCGCGCTGCGTCTTCCAGTACGTGGTCACTATTCGAGAACTTTACTGCCCTCTAACTAAACGCCTGTATTTTATGCAATAATGGCAAAAAATTTCGTTAAATCTGCCAAAAGACGCCCCCTGCTGGGCCTCCCCCAGAGATCTCCACAAAGATTTTACCGTAACAGTATTCAAGTACCCTCTGAAAGGAGAAAGCCTTGCGAATGTCTGAGCTTAACCCCCAACGCGATTTCCTCCAGCTAACCCTAACCCCCCTGCAGGTAACCTACCACGACCCAGAGACCCTGGAGTCCTCATTCAGCTCTCGAGTCCTCTGCCTGCCTCTCATGACGGTCCTGCTGGCGGCCGACGCCACGCGAGCCCATCTAGTACTGCTGAGGTCTGAACATGCATTGTCTGCGTTGAAGAGGTTGCCCTGGGAAGATGTCAGCTTGAAGGTGGGTGGAACGATATTGTTTTTAACGTTATGTCTTATTTTATTTTTCTTTATTAAGGAAAACAAACAGCTTACAATATAAGAATATAATTCACACGTTAGCCAGTGAAGTTTCCACAGGATAATTTTACTATAGTGAATAAACTATTTTAAACTAATGATATAATAACAGTATAAATGTTCAAACCAATGAATTTCCATTATCAGCGATGACACCTACTTATATTAGTCTCTATTATTAAACATTTTTTTTTTTTTTTTTATGTCATACGGTAGGCAAACAGGCAAGCGGGCCACCTGATGGAAAGTGGTCACCACTGCCTATAGACATTAGCAACACCAAGAGTATCGCTAATGCGTTGCCCACCTCTATAACACGTTGCTCTGGCAGCAAAAAGCAAATGCCACTCCACTGCCAAAGCCACGGTTCCCCAAATCCCCACCCCATGGAGCACTGGAAACCTTACTCACCGGCAGAAACACAATACTATTTAAAAGAGTATTATTTAGCTGCGATATTCTGTAAGGTGGAGGTACTTCCCCAGTCGGGCGGCTCCAATTCGAACGAGATACCCCGCTATGCCCTACCTCTCTTAAAAAACATAAATATTTGTTAACTACTTACTAATATTGCCCTTTACTGAAGCTTTATATCCGCCATATTCCATATGAAACATCAATTCCTGCGTATGGTTTAAACTATCGCGGTTATTATCACACATTTTAAGGATATTTTCCTGGTTAAACCCGGAACATACCCTTAAAATGTGATATTGTTTTTGGTTCGGAAGTTGCTGCATGACCTAACCGATGGAAAATGTCGGATCCAATTGTTCCTGAACTACTGAACCGATTTTAATGTAATAAACTTAGGCAATTCCTAAGTTTAGTGAAAACGGCCGTTGTATAAAAATAAGCTAACCGACAGAAAAAGTTTAATTAATCTCAGATATTTTCTAAACTGCTGGAGCGATTTAAATGAAACATAGCTGATAACTATCTCGTTTAAACTGGCTTTCAAATAAAACCGGATGGAAATCGGTCCATCTGTTCAAGTGCTACGATGCCACAGAGACACACCTCCACAGATCAACAGACGCAAGTCAAACTTATAACACCCCTGTTTTCGGTGGGTATTATTATTATAAGGGAACGTTCTGGAGTCCCTTTTGAACAGTATTTTTCTTCCGTTAGGACACATCGGTGTGTCGTTTCCTCGTCCACCAAATGGCTATTGTTTAACGGGAGCCACATTTTAAAGAAAGAGACTTTTTAATTTCTGGCACCTCTTCGATATTTAACATTTTTATACACAACTTATTATATGAAGTCACAAACCTTACAGATGCTGGAGATATTCAACACCGATCCCATCAAACGGAACATGACGACCGATTTCCTAGCGACCAAGAACTACACTGTCGCCGCAGCCTTCCCAGACAGTGTCATGTACGCATTGGTCGACAAACACTAGGGGTCCGAGCCACCACAACGCCGATAGCCAATCAGGAGCGAGGAAATCACGTGGTGTAGCGATTGGCCAATCGGATGACGGTTAGTGTACAGTGGCGCTCTCTATGTTTAGTTTCGCGTTGTTGGCGTTGCTTTGTACTGGGATTTTCGTGATTTGTTTATGTATTAGTTCATTAAACATATTCAAACGTCCATAGGCTGCGGTGACTGCTTACCATCAGGCAGGCCGTAAGCTTGTTTGCCACCTTAGTGGTATAAAAATAATATATATTTCATATTTAGTGGTTACTGTAGTAAATTAACCTATCACATCCCAAGCATCCGCGAATCTATTATTCTTGCGACATGTAAAATTGTAATATGGATATTTTGTTAATGTTGGTTTGGCACCCTCATAAAATGGAGATTAGGGAAATGTTTAATTCACTCGAGTGTTTTCTTTTGAATGCTTTCGTCGACCATTCCGTCAATGTAAGAATGTTCAGGATCGTTTTAGTGATTACATCCAAACGGGCTAAAAGTCAAGTCTAACACGAATTGTTTATAAAATTCTGTTGATTGTTGTCTACACCACATATTTTCCTAAGTACACAAAATCACTGATTATTATTCCAACTTAATTTTAAAGGTATGTTCCCTGTTTCCTACCGCGTATCTTCGTTGACGAGTGGCCCGATATTTCGACGCAGTTGCATGCGTCGTGGTCACGGGACGACCTTTAGAATGTGTGATAATAACCGCGATAGTTTAAAATATTATAACATAGTTTTGTTTTTAAAAATTGATATTTATTCTCCCAGTACAAAGTAACGCTACAACATAGATAACAAAAAAATTCTCGAATCGTTTAAGTATTATATTGACTATTTGTATCGAAAAGTGTATTAAGCAAAAATGTTGTAACAACAAATTGGTTGTTTCCAAATGTATATCAAGTGGCGAATTCATTTGTAGATTTTCCATTTGTTTTCTTTCTATTTGAATCTTGTTCGATGAACGGCTGACAGCTTTTTATTTTATCTACAATTTTATTTTAATGTAAATTTATTTAATTACCCAGTATTAATATAATTTATCGAACAAGGTTTTCATCTAGGTCTCGTTTAATTTCTCACGAATAATTTTAATAATTAATTTATATTAATATTATTTTTAATTATATCTGTCAGTGTACGGTGCCTTACGAATACAATCTTAAGTTCTATTCATAATGAATGATAAATTATATTAAATATGATTATAGATGAAACTCAACGAAAGAACAAAAATATTGAATGCTCATTCGTATATTTAGAGGACCCACTTATCTTTATAATGTTAAGAATGCACGGTAACTGTTTATATTTCGATGTCTTTATAGGAATGTATTTGGGTGATCCACAAGATGTTCCAAAATAATATGGTTACACATGCAGAGTAATATTGTTTGGAGAGTAAAATCCCTGGCTTTCCATTTAGAAGTAGAGCTCGTCTAGTCTCAAATGACGCGCCCCACTACTTAGTTAGTTGATTTCGATGTGTGAGTGCAAATATTGATAACGACACTTCATCTGTGTGGGAGCCAATGAACGGCGCGTGCTCCTACGTTTGAATCTGACCGGCAACTGAATGACCAATTACAACGGGTATTGCGTCCATATTTTAAACTTGCTTGTGTGCGTTAATGCGATAGTGGGGCGCGTCATTTTAAATTAGACGAGCTCTACCGTATCATCGATTCATAGGTTCAGTTGCTAACAAAGTTCCATTGAAATTACTAAAATGACTAAATCCATAATACGTAATCTCAAAAGTAACAATTACAATTATTGAAATCGGAGAATTGTTGGCAACAGAGTTGCGTAATTAGCCTGTAGAGAGTTTTGCGAAAAAGGTGTGAAAAGGTTACATCCTCCGCTGTGGCAAGTCTCTGCCAGTGCCAGCCGTTACGTAGATCGTCACCCCGCCTAGTAGAGCTCGTCTAATCTAAAATGCCGCGCCCCACTATCGCATTAACGCACACAAGCAAGTTTAAAATATGGACGCAATACATATACAAATGCCGTTGTAATTGGTCATTCAGTTGCCGGTGAGACACCAACGTAGGAGCACGCGTCGTTCATTGGCTCCCACACAGATGAAGTGTCGTTATCAATATTTGCACTCACACATCGAAATCAACTAACTAAGTAGTGGGGCGCGTCATTTTAGACTAGACGAGCTCTACCAACATGTCTCACGTAACCTATGTTACGTTCCGTATTGGCAGCTAAGTTTTGGCAGCAGAAGAATATCTCTTATCTTCTCTTTTGTATTATTTTGGACATCTTGTGAGATTAGAAACGACTGGACAATAATAAGGTTTGTGTGTAAGGTTGTTTATCGGATAGTAGCATAGGGTAGAATAAATTATATACCACGGCTCACTATTTATAATGTTCCATCGATTCCAACCTATTTACAAATTTACTTCTAAAACATACGTAGGCGTTGCATATGTTAAAAGCAAGGATACTCAAGGACAATATTAATAGTATTGGATACATTCAGCGGCATCTAGCCCCAAACTAAGCGTAGCTATATTATGATATTTAAATAAATAAAAATAGGTATCACACACTTTACATGTTGCAACTTAATGTGATTAAAGTATGCTATTGTCTTACAAATCATTATTTGTATACAATATTATCCCGGTTGTGCTCTCGCGCGAGAGGGCCCGGGGTCCGCCTTGACCATGATCCAGGATTTTTCAAATGAGGTAATTTGTAACGCGAGTTTGAAATTCCACTAGATGGCGCCACTGGCGAGTAAGGTCCGTTGTCAAAATACCTCGCGCTATTGGCCAGGATCGAACGCTCAAGTTCACAGTTGGATTTCAGCCAATAGGACGGCGTTATTTTGACAATGACACGATCTTACTTGACAGTGGCGCCCACAGGTGAGCACAAAAACTATTGCTCTTATTACAGTAGAGCGACTGCCATCTGACCTCCGTGACCTTGTTGACAGGGGGACCTGACTGGATCATGGTCACTTATACAGTCGCCTGAATGTGCAGGTTTCATCACGATGTTTTCTCTCAATTCTGTATTCGTCACAGATGAAGACAATATCAAAGACATGAATACCCTCGAGTCTGGACTAAAATAACAATATAGAGTATATTTTTCAATAGAAAAGGCGAAAGTAGAGCACATGACAAGTATTTGCTACAGAAATCTAAATAAATTGGCTCAAGTTTAACACTTCAACACGAATAAGTGCTAAACATAAGTGCTAGATACATAAAGCTCACGCCTGTGCCCCACAGGTGGAGTACACAGAGACTATGGACCGCCACTTTGCTCTGTCCTGACACAACTCCCTAGCCTCGCATATATCCACAACTCCTTTCATACATCTCCTTTTATTCTTGCCACTTCGGACCCCTTCTTGCTAGAGATGATTTAAATAACCTCACGATAGTATCACTGTGACTTTTCACAAAGGAACTATGTTACAAAACACATGTCATAACAATATAGGACCCATAAAAAGGACCGTGAAGCTTCAGTATCTTTTCATCAGTAGGTTCCCAATCGGCGGCATGTTAGGGAAATAATGAATGTTGCATAAAAATATATTAACATGCCGCCGTTACTAGTGACGTTATTTATCATATATCTCTTGCACTTATTCGGGTGAAGTTCTCGAGTGGCAGTCCTGTTAGTAAAAATAAATACAGGTATAGGATATCACGGTCAGTAATCTAATTTAACAATCGCGACTTGTTAGTTTCTTTTTCCGTCACGTTCCTACTTACTTATCCATGTCCCATTGTTGGCGACATTCGAATCATGTCAATGAATACTACATCATTTAGGTATTGCTACATAAAACGCAGAACTAGCGCCACCTCTGTCGCGGTCAAGCTTTAATACCCCTTTTGTATCATCAATTTGATATCAACCTATATATTTTTTTCTTTATATTTCTGTGGATAATACATTCAATAAGTCAATCTATCTACATTTCTGTAGATATTACATCCGAGCACGAAACTCTACTTCTGTTATTTTCTTTTGAAACTGAAACGTACTATAGATAGTTAGGCAATATAGGAACACTCACTTTTTAGCTTTATACACAATTTTTTATACTATACACCGTTAACGAAATTTTTAATATCGCCTCTCTGATTGTCACGCGTTTATTAAGTTATGTCCGCTGCCATTTTCTTTTATTTATAATTTGATTAATGTAATTGGTGTTTTAATTATTTATTGTTCAGTAGGGAGCTGTTTACACAAATATCAGAGTACTGTGAAATCAAATTTTAAGTTATATTCTTCACACACTGTTACAACATGAGGAGTATCAGTATTGCAGTCTGCTGCAGAGAGAATTGACCGTCCTACCGTACATTTATTGTAGGGTCAATTCACTCCGCAGCTGACTGTACACACAAACATCCATACATATTTGGGTTGTGTATTAGTTTCATCATATTTGTGAAATAGATACCTACGTAATTTTAAATACAGAGTATTTTGTATTACTGTGATTGTATTCCATCCAATTGTAATTCGTGTTTATTCATTCCGAATACATTTCGAAGAATCTCGTGGTTCGTATAAGGTTATTTTATACTTATTTTGATTAAATATTCGATTAATTCAGATATTCGATGTGAATGCGATTTTTTATTTCATTCCAATTAATGGTACGTTGATTATGCCACGATTATTTTGAAATATTGTATTCCAATAAAATATTTTAATATTATAATTGTTTTAAGAGAAGACTGAATATTTATTTTTTTATAATATCAGTTGGCAGGGACGATGGGCAGCCTTATTTATTTTGTTATAAACTCTTTTTCTCAGTATTAATTATTATTTTTTAAATAATTTGATTATAATGCTATAATTATGATTGAATGAACTCGTTTTGTAGCCCTTAAAGTTAAGCGAATAATGACAAATGATGATTTAAATTAATTGAAACGATTTTAAGTTAGGCTTTAGTTAACTTTAAGATATTTTGTGTTAGGCTTAGACTTTATACGCGCTCAATTTTCCACAAGTAAAAGGCTTTAATCAATTTCTGATGTTTTATATAATGTGCCTTAGGCGCTGTCCTAATTGGCAATGGTCGTGCGGCGGGCGGTTTTGAGGTCTATTGGTCGGGCGACGTCCGTCGTCGACTTTCGACTTTCTTTTATATACATGGTCGCACTACCGTTGCCAAGTAGGGCAGAGCCTTACTGCTGTTCATGTACCTAAATGTAATGCGAAACAACGACTTATGCGTCGCCTAAGTTTAGTCTAGTTGCAAAGGGTAAGGCTTATATGGGGCCTTTGTCACACATCACAGCCCGTAACAGTCCACTGCAGGACTTAGGGCCTCTCCCACAAAAGGGGAGGTTGTTGCCATAATCTCCACGCTTGGCAGGCGGGTTGGAGATCGCAGTCTTTAAATATAACTGGAAAATGCTGCTCAGTTTCCAGACTACGGAGATTCTCGATATTTTGCCTCGAAAACACTAGTCGCCTTGTATGACACCCATGAGTGTAAGGGGTTGGTGCTATTCTACCCTGCCGGACACCACACGGCCTTTGTCACACGGCACTAAAAATCCCTAAAGCATAAACCACTCGGAAGAACTACTATGTGAATGATGGTGTACGGCATCAATGCAAATGTAAACTAGACTGCCTCATAGTCAAATGCCACCTGTCGTAAGAAAACTACGCCGCTAGTGAGCAGAGTGCTCGCCAGCAGTAACGGCCGCTTGAAATAAAGAGCTGACAAAATCAATCAATCAAATGACAATCAATATACATATAATAATAATGTAATGAACTAGGAATTATAAATTTTACTAACACAGACTAAGCTTTACTGACAACATCTTGTCTCCTTAATAAAGATAATTTAAATTTATAGTGGGTTGGCCCTGTGTAAAAATTTCCTAAGTACAGAGCGCGCGAGTTCATGTCCATTGGGCCCGACCGTCTCTCAAATGGATTATACATCTCCATCTCACTCGCTCAAACCGCAACCGAGTGAGAATTAATGAATGAATGAATTTATTGCTGTAAAATGTGGTACATGGTAGATGTTACAATTTTTATATTCGCTTCTCACACTTTACCAGTATCTGGCATGCAATATTTGAAGCATAATTAATCTAATTATTATTAAAATGTCCGCAACAAAATTCATAAGTAATTAATTATATAAATAAAGTAATACATCTCTAAAATAATCATGTCACTTGCGCTAACATTGCGAGATGGTGATATATCGAGCCTTAGAGTTATTTAAGCGGTCGTGCCCGATGGATATGACTCGCGCACAGCACAGGTCACTCGCAGAGTTGGCATGGTGTGCCTCATTGAACTCAGGTGTACCTACTGGTAGAGTGTAATCTGGCGCCCTCATCATTTTCCGAGCACACAATTATTGATTTTGTCAGGAACCCACACTATCTCTTCTGATAGTACACTCGAGCAAGCAAATCGATTCGCCCCAGTTTTCCATAATCGCCCATACTTTTCTGGCGTAACAAATCGGTCGTCACTTCATAAATTCCTAATCGATTTTAATTAGGTTTTCGCGGTTTGATAGCCTATAAGACGATGATCACCTCATTCATAATGAATGAGTCATTGGTACATGGCCGCAGTGCGATTCCAATACCTCTCGCTTACGAGTCGAATACTTTAACCACACGGCCACCGACGCTCCCGACGACTCACCGAGTTAACTTTATGATATATTCTAGCCAATTTTGACATCAGACACGATGCAAAAGCGCCATCGTAGATTTTAGGATCGCTTAAACCCGCTCTGTTGTTATAGTCAACAAATAAAATACAAAATTCAGGTAATAATTAAGTTTTATTCATTTAATACACCTTGTCTTTGACAAACAATCATTTCTTGATCCGACCTTGTTACAGACTTACCCCTAAGCGGACACAAAAACGTAACAATCGAAAATCTTGAACAAAATTGATCGGAAGTCCAGTAATTATATAAAACATCGTTGAATTTACTGCAATTATACAATGAACTAATTACACAAAAATAATTATAATATATTCCTTAATCATAATTAAATTGTGCGAGCTAAATCAACCGACAACACACAGTTTGCACTGCAATATACATTTTGTTTAAACTAGTTAGAATAAGCTAATAAAATAAACGTTTAAATATAATCAACTACAAATAAATTTTATCATAATTATTGCTTTAAAATCTCAATTAGAATAATTAATTAATGGTAGAACAAATTTCTAATATTACAAAAAGAAAGCATTTTTACAAGTTTGGTCAGAGACAATAATAAAATAATATTTTGTAAGTAGGTAGTACAACATTTGCATTGACGGATGAACTCAAAAAAACGAATAATCGATTATAATACGTGGCGTCAATTATGGCTGCATATAATTCACATAAGCGATTAGGGATTAGGTACCACAAAATCCGAGTAATTTAATCGTAGATATAATGGCACAAACTTATCTAACCCGATGGCGAAAGCTGGTGTGTGACCAAAGTGTCGCCATTTTGAAATGAGAACAACCGTTTTGTAGTGGGCGCCACTGTCGAGTAAGCTCTTGTCACTGTCAAAATAACGCTGTCCTATTGGCTGAAATCCAACTGTCAACTTAAAGCGTTCGATTCTGGCCAATAGCGCGAGGTATTTAGACAAAGGACCTTACTAGCCAGTGCCGCCATCTAGCGGAATTTCGAACTCGCGATATCCCTAATTGAAACAACAGCGACGTTGCTACCGGGTCAAATAAGTTTTTTTGCACTATACCAAGTTGGCATGTAGGTATTGAAAATGTCAAATCTTTGATGATGGGCTCTGTAGTATGTACACAAGACAGAAACCAACCTATCCTGTTTAGAATTTAGACTGTCACCGGTTTGAGCGCGCATCATAGTGATTTTTTTTGTAATGTCATACGGTAGGGAAACAGGCAAGCAGGCCACCTGATTGAAAGTGGTCACTACTGCCTATAGACATTAGCAACACCGAGAGTATCGCCAATGCGTTGCCCACCTCTATAACACGTTGCTCTGGCAGCAAAAAGGCAAATGCCCCTCCACTGCCAAAGCCACGGTTCCCCGAATTCCTACCCCATGGATGCTAGATCATTTCCATTATAATAGCGTTGCAGGCGCATGTTAAGGCTAATGTGACTTTAAGTGTACTTTGAATGTACCTACATTGAATAAAAATGTTGAATCTTCATCTGGTCGTGGGTAGGTTGACGACCTACTCCAATCGACTGAATTACTCGAGTGCGAACCCTATTTCTACTACTGCTTATCTAAAAAAAATGTTTATTGAACCACAGACATAACCACTGCGAGTGAAATGATACAGCGTGCCCGGGCGTTGTACAAACAAAAAAAAACACCGTCACAATGATAAAAAAACACGTGAAATATCCGTTAAAAATATGCACCAGAAATAACTAAAGCACAAAAAACTACGCAAATTCCTTCGCTTCAAAAATTAAGATCGATAAAAACTCGTTTATTGTTGGCTTTGGTCCCAAACACTTTAATAAAACTTATAAAATTATATATTAACAGCTAACTTGCAAGGGCGAAATTGTTCAATTACAATTTTTCTCGATTCACATGATATACCTACTTATAAACGGTAGCCTGGAAGAGAACCTTTCCTATAAGCCTATCCCTTGCTACCATGGAAATAATAAGTACCATAATAGGTACCACGTACAAAAAGTACGACCTACTATGTATGATAAATACTAGGTTGTACGTAGTACGTACATAACTACATATTATTTCACTGATTGCTTCAAGCAAATCGAGTAAGAGTACGGCTAAGGAATGGAACGCTTTGCCTGCGAGTGTGTTCCCTGATCAATATAATCTGGATGCCTTTAAGGCTAGAGTGAATAGGCTGTTCCAAGACCGGCATGCTTCATCTTCGGCCGCATCGTCACTTACCAACAGGTGAGATGGCGGTCAAATGCCCGACTTGTTTGTTATAAAAAAAAAAAAAAAAAAAAAAAGAGTATTGGCTTGTATTTCGTCTAATTAGACTAGCAGGTTAATCTTACTTAACTTGCTAGCATTCTGTGACATTTTCTTGTCAAATAATACATACCCTTGCAATTAACTACAGAAAATAAGTTAACTATAGCTGCTCTAAATTCACAACTAAAGACATTTAAAGGCCAAGGAATGGTTTAAATGCAATACTTTTCGATATCAACAATAATTGATTTGGTGTTTCGACCTTTTAGAGGGCTAGTTGCACCGCTCTGGCTTCGGATTTAACAATCGGTTAAGTTAGACTGTATTTTAACAGATATGTAGCCTTTTTAGTCGCTGAATTAATAAATAGGGAGAGAAATAATACAACCGCAAGTTATTAAAAGAATAATACAAGAAATTTAAAGTTTTCGATCCTTAATTGCGATAAACTCTGATAAATAAAACTGATAGTATTTAAAAATTAATAAATTCATCAATCAGTATAACTCTATACCATACAATTTACGTAATAAGAAGAAAATTTGGTTACTAAATCAATATACATTTACTTGTTAGAATTAAATAGGTAGATATACATTATCAATTGAACAAATCAATATACAATGTTTAAATTACTATTAAGTACATACAAAATGGTTAAATCAGTTAAGTTTGGCTCGCAATATGCAAGTAACCAATCAACAGACATACCTTTCCGCACTAGGTATTCCACCGTTACGTTCCATATTATATAACACTTATTAGGTAATTCTAAGTAATATTTGACACTACTACATCGATAGGGGCCCGGTTGCACCAACTCCGTTTAAACGCAGCGCAGACTGGATCGGCAGTGTTGAAAGCTGTAGATATCAAGGCGAGTATCTCGTAGACATTTTATTTAAATTTATGAAATTATTATTAATGGTCTGACGCTGATTTGTCGTAGTCAGTGCTAACCGAGGTTCCAGTAAAAAAGGGTTACTTCTGTCTATACCATAGTACGTAAACATGGGTAACTAGGTAGATATTTTACCGACTTTAGAAATAAAAATTTGGAATCCTGTTCCACGTAATAAAAATTATCTTTTATTGTTTAAGGACCAGTATCCTTAGCCATATTCTACCACAGTATATATTTGAGAAGTAACCCAATTTAGACATTGTAATTTACTTTCCTTAGGCGGGGTATAAAAATACTCTATCATAATAACATCAAACTCCAACAATTAGGGATCTACAACCTGTTTTATGATTACAATATACCTACATATATTTTTATCAATACACCTCCAATATTATTAGCAATATGTATTCTTGTATATATTTTTTTCTACGATATCAAGAGGTCAATGACCCTATTTAATTATGAACTCTATCACGTTCGCATAGGTTTCATATTTCAGTGACATTCGAACTGTCGTACGATAACCGATGGTGTTATCGGCTCGTGCTGGCTTTTCACCACCTATTTTTATTTATAAATTAATAATGTTACTTGAGTCTTTTAAAATATTTTCTCTTATTTTCTTACACCATATATTCGTTCAGTTATTTGCGTTTTTTTAAATATAAAGTCAATTTTGGTAAAGGAAAAGCCACGAACTCGCTTCTGTAATGCGGTTCCTTATTATATTGTATGTATGATGTTTAATTAAATTATAATTAAAATTTTGTTTAAAAATGGCAACGAATTGTGATGGCTTAAAAGATAAAACGATAGGTAACAAGATTTACTGAATTTAATGTGGAAAAGTGCACTACGTAAATAATATAGCAGTAAGATATTGATGTCCAGACATACACATTCTAAAACATTTTGATTTGCCGAAGAATTAGCACAATAGACTACAAATTACGTATGTCTAAAGAGGCGATAACTTTCAGTAGAAAATCTACAACTTGCTAATTTGTGCCAACATATATCGACATAGATGACATAGCCTTAATTTATTGTATTGGCGAAATGTTTTTAACTGCGCAATGCTGCCAACTTTATGCAAGTCATTTTGTTGGAATTGCTGGCTTCCTTTCACTTTGGCCGTACATTTTATTCGGAATAGAATATAAAAGAGATACCTGAAGCCAAGCCAAAAGTAAATAAATGAATGTTCTTTTTTATGGATGAGATGCCTCAAATGAGCCCTGACAACATGAGACGCAATGCGAGGCTTCCAAAGATTTCGACAAAACCGAACGATTGATTGACAGATTCGATCTAAGGACAGGTCTTCATTTTGACAGACGACAGTGGATACAATTGAATTTATTTCAATATGAAATCCCTATATTATTACGTTGGCGACATAGCTCGAAGGATTGCCAAGCTTAAGTGGCAGCGGGCAGGGCACATAGCTCGCCGAACAGATAGCCGATGGAGCAGAAGTTCTAGAGTGGCGACCACGTACCGGAAGATACAGCGTTTGTAAGCCTCCCAGAAGGTAGACCGACGACCTGGTAAAGATCGCAGCCACCAGCTGGATGCGGAACCGGCCTTTGTGGAGATCTCTGAGGGAGGTCTATGTCTGATTATTATTATGTTGACAGACCCGGTGACGGCGGCGCTGTTATTGACAGCAAAATCTCGACACTTAGTTCCGGTTTGTGGCGCTTCACTACCAACATAATAATATAGGTATTTACCCCTGAAATTATATACGGGCTACGGACGCTGACTGGTGGATTGTTTACTGCCTAGATAAGAACCTAGCTAGTCTCATTACAAATGAGAATTGCTACGTTCGCTACTTTTAATAGAGCTAGAGATCTAGATATTCCAGGCACTAACCATGCCACCTGTCTGTTGCTGAAGTAGCCTTAGGACCAACAAATCCTAATTGCCAAAGATCTCCTGCTATGTACCACTTGAATACTCAACAATGACAACATTTAATATCATGTAGGATATATACGCTGATATGCAAGACTCTATATGTACATCTAAGGTCTCTCGAGGGGCGAAGCTTCCACGAATATCCGAGTAAAAAAAAAGCCTGCACAAACCGCCCCCCTTCCGAAACTAAGTCATTGAATTACCTATTATAATAAGAATAGTACTTCAATTTGGAGCAAAGATCCGTAAGTCGTACACGTCCACGTGAACAATTTGGAAATATCTACATACAGAGTGGGACAAAAATAAGATTAGGAGCGAATTCCGTGTTGGTTTTTTTTGTTGTACGGCAGACAAACAGGCAAGCGGGCCACCTGATGGTGCGTGGTCACCGCCGCCTATGGACATCAGCAACACCAGGGGAGTTACCAATGCGTTGCCCGCCTCTGAAAAGACTAATATATCTCTGGTTGAAAGTAGTGTTGTAAAGATTTGAGTCCTTCAGTCTTAAATTCGAGGAGTCAATTTCTATGACTCGAGACTATTAGTCTCCCGAGTCACGAGTCTATTTGAGTCTTTTGTGTTATTTGAGCTGAACTGAGACTTCAGATTAAGTGAAATAACTTAGTAGTTACTACTACCTTAGCCGTGCCCCTTCGCCCAACTCACAAACATAGTGAGGTTGCGTTTTCCTCAAAATGCAAGTGATTATAGGCAGTTATTGTTATTTTTTTTCTTAAACACAAATTAATGGAATGTATTCAATGATATTGGTTTTAAATCGCAGGAAACGACTGAGCCTTTTAATGAAGGTCGTAGCTAACAAAAAAGCCTACCGACTGGTTGCATTCAAAATACTCAGCTGTTGATTTTAAACATTATTCCTTATTTTTTATTTAAACAACCTAGTAGGTTCCTAGAAACACATACTGAAATTTGACATATCTGTAAGATACAGCTGGCTCACAATCTGTTTAAAACTATCTAGAATGTCCATAGGGTGCGGTGACTGCTTACCATCAGGCAGGCCGTCAGCTTGTTTGTCATCTAAGTATACAAAAACTTGGTGTAAAAAACGAGCGGCCTCTTGTACGCTAAACAGGCAAAAGTAACTTCAAAAACTAAACTCTGGCAACTACTAAGGGATCTGTCAAACAGAAAGCGGCCATTTTCGTCTATTAAACTCGTGTCTCGGACACGACCATTTTCTGTTTGACAGGTCCCTAAGACATAAACTGCACCAACACGGAATCCGTCCCCGAGAACACAACACTTTACTTTATACACTACTACCATTTAGAGTACAATTTGATAGGAAAGAGCGCGGCAACAACAACACTGAATGCGGCGCAACAAGGAACCAATACGCCGCCAAACTAAACTATACCGAAGAAAAGACAACTAGCGCCCCCCACACGGTCAATATTCCCGTTGCCACGCTCAAACGTTTCATCTTTTCGCTATTGCAAGACACTATAGTTACTAACTTCACGACTAACCCTTCTGGCATATGTCTGCCAAGGCCGAATATCATTGGAGGAAGTTGTGGTTTGCGAATTGAGGCTTCATGTTGTTGTTGTTTAACACAGCGCCCGATTGCGCCATGAAATTGTTATTCATTGGCATAAAATTCATGCCCATCGGTTGGAGGACTGGCCCGGCCATGTTACTGTGCGCTGGACTGTTCGGGCTGGATTTTAGTTGGTTGATAGTCAGGGCGGGGCCGGCTTTAGGCGACCTAGGGGCCAATAAGTTGTCTACGTCAATGTTGATGGCGCCAGTGGTGTCAGCCCATGTTGCGCCGACTTTTGTTGTGGGTTTCGCAGTGGAAGGCTGGTTTGTCGGTTGCAGGAGACTGACAGGCGGCGGTTGGAGACCTGGTGGATTAAGGGTTAGTTTCGTATGGCGTGACATCACTGCGATTTTGGATGACCTTTGTGTCGAAGCGAGCAGATAGTATAACTTAAGGGTAGCAGTCTCGCTGTGTAGCTAAGCAACTAGACGTCTGACTCTGTCTAAAACGCAAAGCGTCAAAATTATAAGATTGATCGAAATCAAGTTTCAACAACAACGTTTTCAACGTCCATCTGTAAATCAAGATAGTAGCTAAAAACCTAAACGATGGACGGCTTTTTTATGGCAAGGTCTCGCAACGCTCTCGCATTGATTCGCTCGGATTTCAATTGTGATTGTCGGCATGTAAGTTAAATATTTTTTAAATCACGGTTCATATATAGGAAAAATCAGCATTATGCATCAAAATAACGAATTTGCCATGTGGAAAATCTACTTTGAAAACCGTTCAAATCGAGGCGAGCCATTCAAAAAAGGGCCCCAGGTTGCTTACTTACATATCTTCCAATTTCCCAAGTTACTTTACTTTTTAGACAGAGTCTAATATATATATATTTTTTAATGTCATACAGTAGGCAAACAGGCAAGCGGGCCACCTGCTAAAAAGTGGTCACCACTGCCTATAGACATTAACAACACCAAGAGTATCGCCAATGCGTTGCCCACCTCTATAACACGTTGCTCTGGCAGCAAAAAGACAAATGCCCCTCCACTGCCAAAGCCACGGTTCCCCAAATCCCCACCCCATGGAGCACATATATGATACAGTCATAATTAGAATGACATTTGTCTCGGAACTGCGTCTATACTATTGCACCATAGACATAAGTAGTCCATATATATCCATATATGGACTACTTATGTCGTGAAATTGTGAAGTTGAGGCTTGTTGAAAATGGGGCTTGAGGTGGAACTAACAGCAACAGAAATTATTTTTAGTATGTTGATTAGAAGCGTATTACCTACCATTTGCCGCTATAATCATTTCTGTTGAAATTAGTTCCACCTCTACAAGTATTTCTACTCCTACTCCACTAAAAATAAGGTTTAAATTAGTTGTTCAAATCATTCTAGTCTTTTCGCTAAGCTACTTTTAACGCTACCCGTACATTTAATACCACAACTTTCTCGTGTACGAATCGATGTTATATAAAATCGGTTGCATCGATTAAAAGAACCTAGTGAGTCTTATAATATTTCAATGACATTTTCAAAACACATGTGACCGCACGAAGCATTAAAATCCAGTGAGTAACACAAATAAAGCACCAACGAGAATTAAGCAATGAATAGCAACTTTATTTAATAAGAAAATCATTACATGCAACAACGGTGGGTTTGACCTACGCATAAAATATTCACAATCTAAAACTTACGAAACTAAAATGGAAAAATATCACTCGGAAGTTTCTCGCATCGCGTTCTCCATTAGATGGAGAACTTGCGCGGCAAAGATAGCTGTTTCGGACTTAGGGCCTCCAAGGCGCATCGTCAAGTCAACGTTCGATAGGAGATCGGCGAGCCAAGACCTCATTTCTAGTAACGTTTCAAGGAATTCATCTTTCAAAATAGACGGTGGTAATACCAAGACAATAGAAGCAAGAACTGTCACAACACATATTTGTAATTTGGGTTCCGATGAATACCTCATGCACATCAGCATTGGCACTAATTCCGTGCAATATTGCTGCACTTTCGGACAGTTTTTCGCCGCTAGCACTATATTCCCAACCACAGTCAAATACTTGTAGAGCAGTATGTTGTCTATATCATGTTTTAATTTGTGACGGGTTATAGACAGCTGTTTGAGTCCAAACCCACCAATAAGGGGGTAGAAGAAACTGTCTGCTACAGCCGCGAATTCGTTCCGTTTCGCTTTAGCGAAAGGATGCGGTCGAATCGAATGGAAATATCTTGTCTTAATGATTAAACGTCTGCGTATTATCTCTTCTGGTGGCACATCTCCTTCACTGACAGTTATGGCCTCCACAGCTTTCTCCTTTGGAGATTTCTCCGTCCTCACCCCAGCGATCCTATTCGCTGATTCCGACAACACGTCCAGCATGAAGATCTTCGTCGCAATCGAGTACCGGCCTATATCCGCGTGTATCTCTCTGCATAGGTGTTCTGCGCAAATTTTCGGTTTAGCGCAGACTATCGCCACACATATGTTGAACTTGACAGCGTCGAAATCGTCCACGTGGTATTTCTCATCCAAATGTAGGAAGAGGCTGAAGAGTTCCATCGTTATTTTATCGCCTTCATTGGCCAGTTGGCTATTGACTAGATCCTCAGCTACATCCATACAGGCCTGGAAGATTTCCGCGTCTTTGCCTTCCCCTATGCCTTCGATCAAATCTCTTAGGTAATGCGGGCGTTTCCTGTGAGCAACCGGCAAGTCGTTGCTCATGTCATAAGGTTCTAAATCGTCGTCCGAATCCAGATGAATAACGCTCTTATCCCGAACCAATTCGTCTAGCTTCACTGAGAGTATAGTTTTAACTATTTCCTTCGTTTGCTCAGGACTCTTCACTGCACACGAAACGATTGTGTTCTGACTAACTTTGGGCACTGTACCGGTCACTTTATCCGCGATTATATCCAAATCTGGTTTCGCGTCAAGAGTTTCTACTGCAGAACCATCGGGCGCTACAAACTTTTTATCAATGAGACATTTCTCAGTTAAACCTTTCAGAATTTCCAGCATATTAAGACAAACCCGCCCCATATCTTGGTACTCAAAGTTTAACTTTTCAACCGCCTCTCTCTCGCTCGGATTCACTTCTAGAAACATCTTCAGTACCAACTCACAAGTAGCCATACCAATGCATCTGAACTCTTTGTTCAATGCATCTAGATGTCTAGACATTCCCCTGAACAACGTGGCTTTGATTTCTGCAGTTTCGAATGGGATACCATATTGGACGTGGAGTACGACACGATATTTGACCGCTAAAACGAATATTTGCGACAAAAACATATGCTGCGCCACATTCCCCGTGTGCATCAGTTTCACGTCAGACCAAGCCGTTACCACTTTAGTGATCAGTTCCGATAACAAGTCGCCAGCCTTATCAGAAGTCGATAAATAATAAATGAGATTTTCGACTACATCCGTCTCCCCATAATCGTTTGGTACATGAAAATGTGGTAGTTTCTCGACCAAAACCTCTCTCCAGTTATTATTTCGATCGATACTCTGCCCTAATACGTTCTGAATTAGTTGCTCCTTCGATTTATAATCTATCGGGCACTTCGTTAACAGCGCTACAGCAATGCACTCGACTGCTTGTCGATATAGTTGATGCAGAACATTTTGTATCATACGCCTCTTAATGTATTTGGTTGGTTCTTTATTTTCGTCGGCGGCCCAAGCGAGTAGTACATTTAGGAACCTCATTATAGCCTCACAGTTTCCATGGCCATTGTAAAGCATTATTATCTTTGATAGTAAAGTCGACAAGGCAGTCATATCGAACTGAGTGCCTTGGCGGAGGCTGCACTCGGCAATGAAATCCATACTGCGTAGGATGTGAAACAGCAGATTGTACGCATAATTATCGTGGGAGAGCGCTTTCGGCGTATCCAATTCCAATCTGTTGGCAACCCTCTCGGGGACCGACACAAGCAATTGAATAAATTCCGACCATTCACGACCGTGGGCGCTCAAACTACGTCCCTCAGATAGATCTTCTGTAAATGGGGCGCTATACTCCACTATTGCACACAGAACCATGTCACTTGTGACGTAACCTACAAGAATATCGCCTATAGCCCGTAAGACTTTTTTATTTTCGGTCGCTGGCAGCTTCCCACAGAGGATTCCCAAGATCTCTTTGCTGGCGCGGTAGCCCTCCTCCACCTTGAATAAGTACAGTATTTCTTCGTTCAAAAGCGGCCATTTTGGTAGCAGAACGCTCACGATTATCCTCAACACTTCAAGGTACGTCTGCATAACCTCTTTTGTGACCACAAATTCGTCGATTCCACAGAGTCTCTGCACGGTAACCGGTCCAGGGATGTGGGCCTTCAAAAGTTCGAAGCATATCCGCAGACTATTCACTTCACTCTCGGACTTGATTGACTCAATGGGTTGTAATGTACCCAAAAGTTCCTCCAGGGCCCGTTGGAAATCCCAGCGGATGTCTGAAATAGAAAGAAAACCTGAATGTGCCCAAAACTTGTAAAGTAATCTGTTAAGGTTTGTTCAACGGGATGTTTGTTAGTCCACGGTAGCGGTTTTGGATAACGGTCACATGTGTTTTGAAAAATGCGTTCCACAAATAATTTCTAGTACTAATTTAGCTCTCTACGCAAATTCTAAAGTTTAAACTGCCTTATTTTCAGTAACGGAAATAACTTTATAGTACAAGGAGGTAAATAACGCATATCGACTAATTATAATATAATGATGGCAACTGTTTTTGTGCTCACCAGTGGGCGCAACTGGCGAGTAAGGTCTTGTCACTGTCAAAATAACGCCGTTCTGGCAGGTGACTGAATGAGTAACCATGATCCGATCTGGTCAGATTCCCTGACAGGGACACGGAGGTCAGATGGCAGTCGCTCTATTGTAATTACCTGCTCTGCCAAATCATAGATCATGGTCAAAGCGGACCCCGAGCCCTAGTGCGCGAGAGCACAACCGGGATATTAACGCCAAGATTTTTTTTATTAGCTGAAATTCAACTGTAAAATTTAAACGCTTGATTCTGGCCAATATTTATTACGCGACGTATTTTGACGAAGGACCTTACTCGCCCGTGGCGTCATCTATTGTAATTTTGAGCGATAGCTTCCAATACATCGGGTTATATCCGATGACATGAGCTTGCTCGGATTATTTGTAAACGCTGAATATTTTTAGGTATTTACTTTCTCAACTTTCACTATATCAGCACGGCTGGCACAAGTGCACAAAAGGCGAGGCAAAAATACTGCCATCTTAATATTGAAAGAAGGAAACAACTGCTCTCTCGGGGCGCGAGATGTGTGCCAGCACACTTGTGCAAGCCGTGCTGAAATACCGTCTGGTCCTCTAGTTGAAAAAAAGTACTTCATACAACTTCCAATGAGGGTTTTCCGATATAAGAGACTGCTCTAAGGCGTAAGGGTTGCTGCCAAAAAACTGTTGCAATATTGACCAGACAATCGAGTCTATAAGACAACATCCTTGACTGCAACGATGTCATTTGACAGACCGTGGCGAAGTTGCCACAGCAACGCGCAAATTTCTATTGAAAGAACAATTCACATGCATTGATGCAATCAAGGATATTTTTTAGAGTCGCATTGCTAATATAAGTCTAAATTGACAGATCCATTTCTGATCCAGGGCCATCTGGAGGACGTTGGCGAAAACCTTTATAAAAACTGCAACAGTCCGTCTCAAACCAATCTTCCATCGATGTTAACAAATGGAAAACATCAAACAATAATTGTTAATGATCTGTAGTATGATCGTTTCAAATTGTTATTTGCTTACAAACTGAAGCAAAATTAGTGACCCACAGTGTAAATTCACATCAGTTATTTTGTAGTGACGGATTGACGAATACAGTTTTCTCTACGATCAGTGTTATGTTTACATCGATAGAAAACTGATTTCCGACACCATTCACGTCTCAGTACCGCCTTCTAGTGGCCTTCATCACCACGAAAACCTTAAAACTAGTGACAAAACACTTCCTTACCAGCATTGACGGTGGGCTGTAGCGTTACTGCCGAGAGGTCTCCGGCGAGAACGTCCATTGCTGAGAAGGCCGTTGGCGCGGCGAGGGGCGCTGACGATCCACTTAGGAGGTCCAAGTTCGATGCCGGTGGGTCTGGGCACAAAGGTTTATTATATAGTTAACACTAGTGGACACGGCGCGACTTCGTTTGGGTACACCAACATTACTCTACATACAATTTTTTCCTTTCTTCAAACCTTCCTCTATCTATTTTTGAAAATCGCATTAAAATCCGTTGCGTTGTTTAAAAAATACATAGGGACAGACGGCGGGAAGAGATTTTCTTTTATACTGTGTATAGATAATACATACGCTGATCCGACTCGGTAAGTGATAAGTATTGAGTTCAAACCCCAGTGCCGTCATGTACCAATAACTTTTTTGAATTATGTACAATTGAGGAAACAATGTTTAGAAGTTTAGGAGTCTTCTTAATTGGTTCTTATTATGACGAGATACATCGCATACTGACATTAATAACAAACTACACGTCGGAAAATAGTAACACGGCCAATTTCGGACTTAGGTCAACTCTGCGGATAAACATCGTGAGGAGAGCTGTATATTCAGATGAAACAACCATATCAAGGCATGTTCTCCTAGTAACAGGGTCACGGAGGTCAGATGACAGTCGCTCCACTGCATTCATGATCAAGACGGACCCCGGCCTCTACAGTGTTCGGGATTTTTACGCCAATGATTATTGATTCCTAAAATACTAAACCGATTTTTATGAAATAAAGCCAAATGCCCCAATTACACTGGTCAAGGACAGTGACGACAGTTCACTACTGTCCGATCGGTTTACACCACCGCACTTCCCACTGCCCTTGATAACTTCGTGGGGACTTAAAAACGACATTCATACATCGAAAACAGATACACAACAAACTCACCAGCAACACCGCCATTCCCGACCGGGCCGGACGCACTGAACAAGTCACTCGCTGTACCCCCAGTGAAGGCGCTACTGAAGTCCGCGAAGCCTAAACCCCCACTAGGGGTTGCCAGGGGGGCCACGGGGGTTGTCAGGGGGGCCACGGGGGTCACGGGGGTTGCCAGGGGTCCGGAGGGGGCTCCGAACGCGTTCGTGAAGTCGCCGAACTCGTTCGAGTCCTTTCTAGGTTTCGGCTCGTCCGCTCTGGGGGAGGGAAATTGTTGTTTTTAATTTAGTGAACAGGTAAACGGGCCACCTGATGGAAAGAGGTCACCGCTGCCTCTATATTTATTAGCAAATACATAAGGTGAACAGGCAAGCGGGCCACTTGATGGAAAGAGGTCACCGCTGCCTCTATATTTATTAGCAAATACATAAGGTGAACAGGCAAGCGGGCCACTTGATGGAAAGAGGTCACCGCTGCCTCTATATTTATTAGCAAATACATAAGGTGAACAGGCAAGCGGGCCACTTGATGGAAAGAGGTCACCGCTGCCTCTATATTTATTAGCAAATACATAAGGTGAACAGGCAAGCGGGCCACTTGATGGAAAGAGGTCACCGCTGCCTCTATATTTATTAGCAAATACATAAGGTGAACAGGCAAGCGGGCCACTTGATGGAAAGAGGTCACCGCTGCCTCTATATTTATTAGCAAATACATAAGGTGAACAGGCAAGCGGGCCACTTGATGGAAAGAGGTCACCGCTGCCTCTATATTTATTAGCAAATACATAAGGTGAACAGGCAAGCGGGCCACTTGATGGAAAGAGGTCACCGCTGCCTCTATATTTATTAGCAAATACATAAGGTGAACAGGCAAGCGGGCCACTTGATGGAAAGAGGTCACCGCTGCCTCTATATTTATTAGCAAATACATAAGGTGAACAGGCAAGCGGGCCACTTGATGGAAAGAGGTCACCGCTGCCTCTATATTTATTAGCAAATACATAAGGTGAACAGGCAAGCGGGCCACTTGATGGAAAGAGGTCACCGCTGCCTCTATATTTATTAGCAAATACATAAGGTGAACAGGCAAGCGGGCCACTTGATGGAAAGAGGTCACCGCTGCCTCTATATTTATTAGCAAATACATAAGGTGAACAGGCAAGCGGGCCACTTGATGGAAAGAGGTCACCGCTGCCTCTATATTTATTAGCAAATACATAAGGTGAACAGGCAAGCGGGCCACTTGATGGAAAGTGGTCACCGCTGTCTCTATACATATCCTACCCTATAAGCATTACTCACAAATCACCGACTATTGTTGAAAAATCCGTAACAAAGTTTAAAGGATCTAAGCATACATACAGAGTCAGACGGTGGGAAGCGACTTTGGTTAAACTAGTATAGATTTCAGTATAATAAATGAAATAACCGTGTGGTGTCCGTCAGAGTAGAATAGCACCAACCCCTTACACTCGTGGGTGTCGTACAAGGCGACTCATGTTTTTGGGGCAAAACTTCTAGAATCTCCAATTTATTCAATTTCAAATTAATTTATTTAATTAATCGTCAACATGGGTTACAAAGTTGGTTACATATATTTAACAGATCTCCATGTTCCACCATACGGTATACGATACGATCCACATAGGTACCTATTACTTTACATAAAATGAAAATTAAGCTAAACTAAACCAATAAGATGTCAAGATGAATCATCATTTGAAATGTCAAAACTATAATTAATTGAATATTACTACCAAATAATAGTATGTCAAGTTTTTAAAAATTGTTTAAATAATTTAATGTTATTTAAATAATCATAATTAAGTCACCGAAATAAAATTCTACCTAACATAATGTCAACATACCAATTCATACATATGTACAGTCTACACACTACCCTCAGATTAAATTATCTCCGTAAACTGGAAAATGGGTAGCATCGTTTTTCATTGTTATATTTATAAAGCTGCGATTTCCAACCTGCCTGCCTAGCGTGGATATTATGGCAATACCCTCTCCTCTCGTGGGAGAGGCCGTAAGTCCTGCAGTGGACTGTTATGGGCTGTGATGATGATTTGCTTTTTCCTTTTAAAAAGTATATTACCTAGGATAATACACAGGATCCCCAGCGAAGACCCTGATCGATTTAGCTACAATAAAAAATATCCTAAAGAATTTGTAGTTTGACATTCTTGACATTTAAATATGACATAATTTTAGAATACCTACTAATATTAAGGTGAATTTAATATATGAGAAAAGTACAATTATATTTACATTTTAAATTACAATTATTAAAATTAAGAAAAAAAAAGTCTTACTCTAACCTTAAACCTTAAACCAAAAACCTTAATTCTAACTAAACTAATTTAATATATCTTATTTATATTTTATTATAGCACATTTCATATATCTTATTTATATTTTATTATAGCACATTTCCCTTTTTAATTTTAATTTGTAATGTATTTATTGTATGTCCGAAATGGACATGCTGTTCGAGCTATTACTTTGTATAAGAGCTGCATACCATGTATACAACAATAAAGAATTTCTGATCTACTTAAGATCACCAATCTGTCTCACCTCGGATCGAAATCATCTTCTAACCCCGTTCCAGACCCACTAGTTGGCGGCGGTGGTGCGCACGTCTTGAACAGGTCATCCAGTAGTTCGTTGGACTGGTTGGTCTGTGCTGGGGTGGGCTGGGGGGGCTGGTGGGACCGCGGTTGGGATGTGACGGCTGATTGGGCGTATGTGGCGGCCGCTCCTGGGGTGGGAAAAATAATAATTACAAACCAGCTTTTGCCCTAGATAGCGTCCGCGTAAAATTCGGGTATAACATTCCAATCTGTTGCTGTGGGAACCATATACATATGGTTTATAAGAGTCGGCCGATTATCGGTAGATTATCTCCATGGCAACCACATAATGGAACTAGGGTGGGAACTAGGCAGCATATACCTTTTTTAAGCGCGCGGTTGTTTAATGCGATAAACGCTACGTTACACGCAATGCGATAGACGCAGATCATTTCAAATCAGGTAATATAATGATAGACCATTGTTTTACGCGGTTAACGCAGCGGCAAGCGCAGCGTGAGACCAATGCGTCACACGCACATATAAAAATATTTTATCTTCATAGTTTATACAAGGAGTATCCTTGTTTATTGCGTGAAACGTGTCCGTTCAACGCAAGCGGTTAGCGCTTGCGCATATTCGCATACAATTTAAATATCGCTGCGAACGGAGCAATCGCATAAAACAATATTGCACTATGTAAGCTCACACGTAGAAAAAATGACAATGCGCTCGCAGCAGCGTTTAGCGCATGCGTTTGCCGTAAAAAAAAGGGTGCCTTGTTTTGGAACGCAGACGCGGTAGACGCATCCGTTGATCGCATTCGTCTGACGCTGCGATCTGCGCATAAAACAACCGCGCGCTTTACTGAATAACAGATGAGGGAAGATATATGGCCGGATCTCTTACTAATATGTATAGGGGTACCACGACTTCAGGTTGCTTTGATAGATTGCGGAAAAATGAGCATTAGTATGCTCATCATTTATTTTACTGGCAATAATAAACTATATAGAGGAAATATAACTTGACGCTATTGAGTAGTCTAACAAGCCGCCTTCGTTATTGTACACCATTTAAAATTAGTCGGTTTATACTGTCAAACTTTGGTGCAAATGTCTACTACGTCAAATGTTGACATATTTGACAAGAATCATAATGCCATGAAGGAGGGCTCTAGGTTTATTTTTGAAACGTATTATTCTAATTTCACAATCGAGACATGTTAGTTTCTTTTTCCGTCACATTCTTATTCGTGTCCCATTGTTGGCGACATTGTAATTCTGTCGCCGAATACTACACCCTTCCGGTGTTGCTACATAAAACGCAGAACTAGCGCCACCATTGACTGGACACCTTCTTTCGCAGTCAAGCTTTACTTTTCGCAAAAACATAATATTCCCTTTTGTACTCACCCAAATCGATCCTTTTACTCGGCGTACTGGGCTTCGTTTTCGCCGGACTTTTCAGGCTGATATTCAACGTCTTGTCGCTTCGGACCTCTCTCTCTTTCTCTTTCTCGCGGCTATCTCTGTCCTTTTCGCGCTCGCGGTCGCGCCGCGGCGGACTGTCTGATACGCGTTCGGTATCGCGGTATACGTTTTCTCTGGAAAGAGAGAAAGAATGAATGATTAATTAAATGAATAACACTTTATGCCACAGAAAGTGAAATATAGAAATAGAAAGAAAGTGATTTAAGATAAATTCTTTTAACAAATACAATAATTATCTTGGCGTTAATGACACGGTTGTGCTCTCGCGCGCGAGGGCCCGGGGTCCGGCTTGACCATGATCCAGAATTTGGCATCCACCCAGAATAGCATATCATCGATTAGCCAATTAGGAGACACCACAATTAAATTTCACAAGGTACCTAGGAAAATGTCTTATAAAAGTTTACAACTTAACGCAAATCAGTGAGAGAGGCGTCCAATACAAAGTTTAATAAAGTATAATGTATGTATGTATAATCTGTCCATACTGACTTGTCTTATTTGGTTAAGGAAATTATGTATTTAAATGGATAATGGTAGTAGTATTCGTTGAAATTTCCATTCTATGTATTTCTTGTATATTTCAAGATATTTATACACAATATACGTAGCGTGATTGATACGGCAAGTCGTGATTTTAGGCATTGTTTGTTCACCAAATAGCACAAGTCAGTTTAAACAGGTCATATGTATGTATGTATGAGTGCTCAACTAACTTGCTGGGTTTCCGATGCGAATAATCGTCGTCGGAGTCGTCCCGACCGTAGTCCTCCTCGTCGCCTCGCTCCTTGGGCTCGTCTGAAATGTATACAACGTTATTATATTATAGGTTTATTATACTATAGGTTACATAGTAGTAGGAGATCCGGCCATATAATAGGGCCACGATAAGTCCGTATTGACTGACAGTAGTAAATATCATAAAATGTGGATATGGCAATAATCTGGGGATAATCTGTCCTTGTCAGTCCTTCTTGTAAACATTCAGTTATTCGGTCACGATTAGCTTGAATTTGTACTTTTATTTGTCTAAGGGCTGATTTTTCAATCATCAGATAAAACATATCAGTCTGATAAGTTATTACGCGACTAAAATAAAATCGTATAATTACTTCAAATATAGGTGAAGGATTATAGTATGTTTGAATTTGGCAGTATATTACTTTATTAGGCAGATAAATTCTATCTGAGGATTGAGAAATCGGCCCTAAATCATTAATCTTGCTGAAAATCATCTCCCGCACTTCCTTTTTAATTGTTTTGCTTATTGTTTAATAATATTGTTCATAACTCACGAAAATAATCAGTCTTACAGAAATCAATTTGTTTGTTATGACGTTCTATGACGTTTAAAAAGTTGCTATACAGAGATTTATTTAATAAGCGATTTGGACTTAGCGTGGTCTTATTCTAGTAATATTTCCCGGTGAACATTCATAAAATAAATTAAATGAATGTTCACAGATATTTCCGTTCTGACCATGTTTTACCGAGGCAACTATATATTGTTGACAGGGGAAAAAAAACTTTTCGTTTGACATATGAATCGATCAAATAACAGATGAGAGTAGATTGTCGCCATGGCAACCTAATAGAAGGACCAGGGTGAGAGTAGGCAACCCCTATATATTTTTTCCTTCATTAATTAATATTTTCTTGTTTTCGTATAATGCACGATTTTTTGGAATAACAGATGAGGGAAGATATTCTATTATCGCATCTTAAGGCCAACACAGTAATGTTCTGTAGAACAGACTTGCCTATCTATTCCAAGACATAAGTAGGTTTAGAGTATATTTTGTTTACTATGTATCAAAGGTTGCCTGAAAGAATAAGGCTAAGGCCTATATAAAGGCCGGTTGCTTTCTATTTTCTGCTTTGTTTTTGTTATTATCTGTGTCTAAGCAATGAAGAATTTTTATTCATTCACTTATTATTTTCAGGAGAAAAATGCTATGGCGAAACTTTAGATTTAATCATAGAATGGACATTGGACATTATTACATATGGACATTATCTGAAATCATTTTTTTTTAATTTATTATAATTAAATTTAATAGAGGGCAATAAACGATCAAGCAGGCACTTGCACAGCTAGCACAAGTGTGTGTGCGAGAGCGCCAAGCGAGATAAGGCACGATATAGGTTTTGCGTTTCATCTTAGGGAACGTACCCATACTACGTGACCTGTTTTTTAAGATTTTTTGACCCCCCCCCTCCCCTCGGTGACCACTCGTAGTATATGCCAAGACCCCCCCCCCCCCCCCCCCCTTAAAGTTTTTCGTAGCATTGACAAGTATTATTTTTAATTATTTCGCAGGCAGAAAGTGTAACAAATGAAAATAATTTGACTCATATTTGCAATTTCTTGCGGCGAAATCGACTACGTAACAAAAATTTAAGCCACCCCCCCGCTCCTGTGACTGAGCGTAGTATTTTGAAGATCTCCCTCCCCCCCCTAAACGGGTCACGTAGTATGGGTACGTTCCCTAATAGTATTGAGAGTAGGAAATAAAGGTAATGGACGACCTGAGCGGTTCAGTTGGTCAACATGCCGTTGGTCTGCCACGCAAGAGGTCCCGGGTTCGATTCCCGGCTGGGCAGAAATTGAAATGATGTATTTTAATTTCTGTTACGGGTCTGGGTGTTGTATGTATAATAAGTAAGTATTTAAAAGTATTTAAGTAGTATATCAGTTATCTCTAGCACCCATAGTACAAGCTTTGCTTAGTTTGGGGCTAGGTGGCGCTGGGTGAATTTCAAGGTTACCATGTCTAGAGTGGGCTAGGCAATGTGGCCAAGGTCACCCTGTGGGGGCTAGGCAATGTAAGGCAATCAGTCATACCCCAGGGTCCCTGATTCGCGCCGCGGTCGCTGTACTCGCCCCAGCCGCTCGCGCGGGACCCCAGCACTGTGGCTTCTGATGACATGCCTGTAATAGAATGGATTATCTCATTAGTCAATTAGTAATATAGTTGTTTTTTTATGCTACACAGTGGCAGACGAGCAGACAGCCCACCTGGGGGCCAAAAAACTGTATTAAAACGTAGGTTTGAAGACTTTCGTGGTTATTCTTCACTACACATATTATCGGGTTTCGAGTAAATATAATATAATATCGAGGTAAAAACAATACTAACCGCGGTAACAAACCCGGTAATATGTGTAGTGAGAGTATATTAAAACGTCACTGAAATTGATCTTTGACAATATACGACTGCCGAAGGTCGTTGAGAAAATGTTTTTTGGCTGCAATAGACATTTCAATGTCATTATTAATGGAGATTTATGGGTGGATAAAATTTCGAATTCGAGATGTCACAGCGCGAAGAATTAGGCCCCTGGTGACAAACGGTAACAGTTGCCCAATACATCTACGATTCATTTAGGTAGATTGTGAATTGACATTGGCAATAGGTGAAATTCTCGAGTGGCGCAGGGTCTTTTGAGCACGGAACGAAACGAAACCTCGGAACAATAAATTTTGTAGAAAATGGTAACATAAAAAACGGTCTGGGAAAAGCAAGTATCTAACCGACAGAAAAAGTTGGATAACCCAAGACCAAGTTTACTTAAACTCACATCTTTTCTAAACTACTGAATCGATTTTAATAAAACAAAGCTAATAACCACCTCGATTAAACTGGCTTTCAAATAGAGAAGACCGCATCCAAATCGGTCCATCCGTTCGGGAGCTACGATGCCCCAGACAGATACACAAAGCCACAGATACACACGTCAAAATAACACCCCTCTTTTTAGACTGTGGCTAAAAACAAGTCATCATCATCATCATCACAGCCCATAACAGTCCACTGCAGGACTCAGGGCCTCTCCCACGAAAGGGGAGGTTATCGCCATAATCTCCACGCTGGGCAGGCGGGTTGGAGATCGCAGTGTTATAAATATAACAATGGGAAATGCTGCTACCCATTTTCCAGTCTATGGAGACTCTAGATCTTTTGCCTCGAAAACATTAGTCGCCTTGTACGACACCTATGAGTGTAAGGGGTTGGTGCTATTCTACTCTGCCGGACACCACACGATAAAAACCAGTAGTAACAATAAAACAATGCATCCCGCTCCTTCCCCCACTCACCGACATCATCATCACAGCCCATATCAGTCCACTGCAGAACTTATCACCTCTCCCACGAAAGGGGAGGTTATTGCCATAATCTCCACGCTCGTCACTCACCGATATATTTGTCCTTGTTCTTCTTGGCCTTCTTGCGTTCCTCTCGCAGTTTGTCGTCGTCCTGGACGAAGTCGATCAGCTCGCGGACCTTGTGACGGACGTTGATGCCCTGTGGAAGTAATGAACACGAGTTAAAAATAAATAATAATTATAATAATGTATCATGCTGGAAGAGCGTCGGTGGCCGAGTGGTTAAGGTATCCGACTCGTAAGCGAGAGGTACCGGGTTCGAATCCCACTGCGGCCATGTACTCTTTTCAGAGTTATGTACATTAGTTGTATACTAACCGATGCTCCTACGGTGAAGGAAAACATCGTGATGATACCTGCACATTTAGGCAACTGAATTTGTAACCATGTTCCAATGTGGTCAGGTTCCCCTGGTAGCAGAGTCACGGAGGTCAGATGGCAATCCCTCCACTGTAATTTCCTGATCTGCCAAATCCTAGATCATGGTCAAGGCGGACCCCGGGTCCTCCTACGCGAGAGCACAACCGGGACATTAACGCCAAGATGATGATGATGAATAATGTATAATGCTGGACTGAAAGAAGACGCAATGACTAGAACAGTCTACTGGTATCTCAAAAGGCCGGCACCGCATTCGCTCCCCTTGATTGCAAATGACCTGGGCTGGGATTCTCGCGTTGTCGACATTAGAATTCGACATTGTCTTTAGCCACAAATATCTATTACAAATATAGGTTATATCTATGTTATATCTCTGTATTTCTTTATTGTGTGCAATAAATTGTTAAATAAATAAAATAAATAAATAGGTTTTAAGACTTTCGTGGTTATTCACTACACTTTCACTACACATGTTATCGGGTTTGTTACCACGGTTAGTATTGTTTTTACCTCGACCAACTCAACTCAACTTGACTTGAGACTTGAGAGTCAACTCGTGACCATGACGCATGCAACTGCGTCGAAATATCGAGGTAAAAACAATACTAACCGTAGTAACAAACCCGATCTATTACAAAATCACTGAATCGCTATTGCAAACAAAATACTTGTTCCCAACGGTTTTCGCCAATCCTTTATTGCCGAAGATAGTTATAAATTATATTTTCAATAGAGTAAATTAGCTAGAAAAATTGTCGAGTTCTAGATGTCACAGCCCGAGAATTAGGCCCCTGGACGACGGTAGCCGCTTTCCATTAGGTGGACTGTCCATTTTGCCTAGAGAGGTACCCTAGGCAAAACCTGTGTATTTGTCTGTAACTGTAACTGTTTTTGTGTCGTGGTGTGCTATGTGTAATAAATGTCTTTTCTTTCTTTATTTATGTTTATTAGCTTCCACAAAGTTGTTACAATATTGTAAATACAATATGGACCCGATAGGGCGCAGCAATTTGGGAGGGAGGAGGCTTGTGTCAAAATATAGCACAATAAGTAGGTAAGTACTCACTATTTACTTTAGACTATCAGTAGTATCAAAACCATAATATAATTTTCAACTTTCTACTTTCAAAAAGAAAGAAAGCTACATACCTGATCCTTGCCGACTTCATCCACAAAGGTATAGTTTTCCAACGAGCGCAGGTCGTAGATGTGTTCCCGCGCGGAGGTCACCACGCGCTCGGAGCCGTTGCGGACCAAGTAACTTAGGAGCAGCAGGCACTGCAGACGGAAAAGCATAGTTGGTATAAGTTATCTAAATACAAAATTCAAATATGTTTATTCAATTTAGGTTATGACAAGCCCTTGTGAACGTTATACCTCCATAGGTAACATCAAATAACAATCAATAATAATTTTTACCGCTAGACGCCGCGATTTCATCGGGCCCATGCACGGCCAAAGAAAAAAACTAAACTCTTAATAAATACTTTATCAAGTGATATGGCCACGTCTTGCTCAGACAACGCGAATTACGTAAAGAAAAATGTGTGGCCATGCCACCTCCGCTACGCACGGGGAGGAGAGGCCAGCGTTGCTTTGTTTACCAATTTGTTCCCCGAACATTAAAATCTGGACCTTTCCAAGGCTCCAGAGATTCTTTCTAGACATAAATTAATATGCTTGGACAATTCACACGGCGCCATCTAGCCCCATAGCAAGCAATGCTTGTGTTATGGGCGCCAGGAAACTGATAATCTAATGTATATTTTTAAATACATACGTATTTTACATATAAAACCCAGAGCCGTGACAGAAAGTAATTAAAATTGAACATTTTAATTTCTGCCCGGCCGAGAAACAAGCCCGGGACTCTGCGTGGCAGATTGTTGTTAACCAACGGAACCACTCGGGTCGTCACATGCACCGTTTCGGCATTATAGTACTCACTACTCAGTGTACCTATTAACTGTAACTCAACGAATATATGATTATATCCTCTGCGTAATTTAACGTAAAAAATACTTTATAATTTTTATTTTATCAACTGCAACAGTCATCTTTTACCCCCATTTTGCCCCACAGATCTTTAAAATATTAGGACAGGAGCTATGACTATTGATGGAACGATAAGCATTTAAAAATATATATAAAATCAAACTCAAAAACGAGATTGAATGTGTAACCATTATCCAATCTGGTCAGGTTCCCCTGGTACCAGAGTCACGGATGTCAGTTGAGTTTTTATCAACTGCAACAGTCATCTTTTACCCCCTCCCCAATCCCTATGAGATACGGGCAAGCGTGTGTATGGTAATTTATAAAAGTTTCTAAATACCTTATACGTCCTCCGCCAATGCGACCGGTTGTCGTGCAGCATCCGCCGCCACAGCATGCTCATAACCTCCGGGAAGTGTTCGTAGGTGAAGGTGGCCAGCGCCAACTCCTGCATCTGCTGTCCGGTCGGCCCCCACGCCTCGTCGGAGGTAGCCTCGCGGACTTTCCCTTCGATCTCGGTGTAGTTCATCACCACGTTCGTGCTGGAAGAGTTCAATTGTATGTCAGTAGTGTACTGGTTTTCAGTGGAGGCACCTGTCACAACATTATGCTGAGGCGGGTCCATTTACGCTGGATGCCCATGAAAAATGCCACTGGAAACCCTATAATTGACTCCGTGTTTTATGTACCGTTTTTTTTTGTGATAAATGTAAATTATTATGTCGTGGCGTCCTTTGTAATAAATGTATTCTTTCTTTCTTTCATTGTTAAGCTGGTGGTCCGCGTATGAGTCGAATTTCGAGGAAAACTACAAATCGATGTAGAAGTTAGCCGTTTGGCACATGTGTACTAGATGCCCAAGCAGTCATTTTGCCCCACAATTAAAAATATTAGGACAGGAGCGATCTTTTTATATCAGATTTAACTCAAAAATTATTAATTGAAATAGGATTAGTTAATCTCATAAGAGCATCGGTGGCCGATTGGTCAAGGAATCCGACTCGTAAGTTACAGGTACCGGCTTTCCTGAGTTATGTATATTAGTTGAATACTAACCGATGCTCTTACGGTGAGGGAAAACATCGAGACTGAATGTGTAACCATGATCCAATCTGGTCAGGTTCCCCTGATAGCAGGGTCACGGACGTCAGTTGGCAGTCGCTATACTGTAATTACCTGATCTGCCAAATCCTGGACCCCGGGCGCTCGTGCGCGAGAGCACAACCGGGACATTACGCTAAGATGATGATTTATTTTATAGTTAATCTCGTATCAAATATCAAAAAGCTATAGGAAAACAAGGGAATTGTTTAACGAGCACATACAGGTATCTGCACGAATCTCAATAAGCACATTACAACTCATAGCTCCTATATTACGACTATTACTTTATGCTAATAATGCACAAGGCTAGTTCGGCCTTGTCGAGTATCACCTGCCATATAAAAAATATAATAATTAATAATGTCCCGGTTATGCTCACGCGCACGAAGGCCCGGGGTTCGCTTTAACAATGATCCAAGATATGGCAAATCAGGTAATTACAGTGGAGCGCCTGCCATCTGAACTCTGTGACCGTGCTACCAGAGGAACCTGATCATATTGGAGCATGCTAACCATGATGAACCTGAACATTCAGCCGCCTGAATGTGCAGGTTCCATCACGATTTTCCTCACAGTAAAAGTATCGATTGGTATTCAACTGTAGCGATCTCCATAGTGAACCAAAGAGAGCTCGCACACACGAGTTGGCAAGACAATCAGCATGACAGCGACTGTCAAATCTACATCGCGCTAACGGAGTGTTACATCTCCAACGCTTTTATACAAGATCCAAAGAGCGTCCATTGGACTTCGGTCCCCTGTGGTCCCCAAGCAGTGTGTCCGCGACGAAGCTCGCGCCGCGAGAGAGCGTTTGTCTCTTTCTCTCAATACTAAGACGAAAGAGATAGCAATACCTATGTCGCGCTTTTTCTCGCTTATCGCGCGCGAGAGCAACTTGTGCTAGGCCTACTGGTCACAGCAACTCGGCTAGGTGGGTAATTACCCTTTTCCACCTTCTCCATCTTTGCTTGCCAACATTGGCGGCTGGAATTCTCTCCTCCACGTTACCGCCAAACAACTAACGCACACATGTAACTCGGAAAAGAGTCATTGGTAGCCGCAGTGGGATTCTAACCCGGTATCTTTCGCTTACGAGTAGATAAGCTTCAAGAGTGCCGCCGTCGATGGTACGGCCACGTCTTGCGCAGACCGGCAAATTATGTGGGGAACAGATGTCTGGCCATGCCGCCCCCACCAGGCACGGGAAGGAGAGACCGGCCCATGAAGCGATGGCTTGACGTCGTTAAGAATGACATGCGTGCCAACAGGCTCACCACTAAGGATGCCGAAGACCGAGCAAAGTGGACTAGGAAAAGCAGGAAGGCGGACCCCGGGCCCTCGAGCGCAACCGGGTTTAACGTCAAGATGATGACGATGATGAGCTCTCGCTCACGAGTCGGATACAGTAACCACTCGGCCACCGACGCTTTTGTCAACTGTCATATGTGTGTGAGTAAATACGAAATCTACACTAGACGATGGATGTGGATTACAGCCTTGTACTGTTAGGTATTTCGATAAACAATGTTTGTCGATTATTTACACCATATGTTACAACTATGTGAACACGTGGTGGTTGAAACAATGTTTTGTCATGTAGTGTCATTTTGTCATGTAAAACAACTTTTATTATATTAAATTTTGATCATTACAAATCCTTTCTTTTACAATTTAGCTTTTGTGCTTATTACATTAGCCCTAAATTCAGATGCAAAAAGCGTGAGAGCATACCAAAGTAGAATGTATTGCTCATGAAATAAGGTAAATTTTTGCATCACGCCTTTTGAAAAGCGGAGCTACGTGTAACATAATATAAGTGATACAAAAATGTATCTTATTTTTTGTGCAGTTTTGTTTGCTCTCACGCTATTTGCTTCTGAATTTAGACGGCTGAATTTAGCCAAGTGTAATAGGCGCATTAGCACTGCGTGAACGCAGCACGCAATGTAACATGTAGCAGCTACATTATTGTGTCATCTACGTGTAATAAATATCTCATTGTACAGATTTTATTCATTTTATAGTAACCAAGATAATGACTTGTGTGAACTGATAAGAATAATAATCATTCCTGTAATGGCAATAAATCATGGTGAGAGTTACATCATTACCCTAATCTAACAGGCTTAATGGTCAGGCGTAATGGCTTAATTTGTTGAAAACCTGACCTTTCATCGAGTGTCCATGATCCAATCTGGTCAGATTCCCCTGTAAACAGGGTCACGGAAAACAGATGGCAGTCGGTCCACTGTCATCATCAGCGTCATCTTCCAAGCGGTCAGTCTCGGCTTCTGCCAGGGTCCACATTCCGGCTTCTACATTTCGCCCGGTATTGGCCATCCTCGCGTCATAAGCCATTGACTCTCGCATCCGACTCGGCGATGCCAATCGATCGCTTCTTGGCAATAGCCAAATATCGCGGGACATTATACCAGTTTTAGGCGTCCATTTTCCGCGTATCTCTGAGGCTTACGCAACACGTGACCAAACCAGCGAAGGCGAGCCTCTTTTATTATATTCCTCACGCCAAGGCTGCCACGGATGTACTCGGTCAAGTCGCGTAACTCCGCACATCCACCGCAGCATTTTCATTTCGTTGGTGTGGAGTTCGCGGACGTGCCTCGTCAGGGCAGGCCAGGTGTCGCAGCCATAAAGCATCACAGGCCTAATTTTGCTCTTGTATATTAGCCCCTTGATCGGGATTTTAGGGTCATAGGTGACTACCGCAAGCTCCCGCCATTTGGCCCAAGCTGCAGTGATTCGGGATTTGACATCGGGGCCGATGTTGCTGGACTCTTGCACCACGGATCCAAGGTAGTTGAATTGATCTGTTTCGTTGACAGCTTCGTTCCCTATACGGAATTACGGGTGGTTTCAAGATCCGCGCTGCAGTTAGCCATATATGTACTTTGTTTTGGCGACGTTCAGCATCTAACCGGTGTTTTCTACCACTTCCTTCAACGAGTTTACCCTGGTCTCAAGATTCTGTCTAAGCTTGCTCACGAGTGCGATGACATCAGCGTATTTCATGAGCCATGGTGAGGATATCGAGCACAACGCAGAACAAGTAAGGGCTCAGGATTTGTACCCTGATGAACATCTACAGTAATCGGGAAGTTTTCACCATGGCTTCAGTGCTGGTACATGTCCTGCATAATTCTTATGTACCCCTCGGGCAAAGATCCACAGATCCTTCTGCGGGTTCCTACTACAGTAGGACTCTTGGAGGGTTCTCAGGGGAAAAAATGGGAGCCATGGTGCTACAGCCCGGTCTGAAACCGTATTATCATTCGGACTGGGAGCATTCCTAGCGAAGCCTCTGGCCAATAATATGTTTGAATAGCTTCATTGTGTGTCTCAAAGTTTGATACCTTGATTGTTGACGCAATTCTGCACACTGCCCTTACCGTTATAAATAGGCGTAATTATGTTTCCGCGCCACACGTCAGGTATAAGCCCCATGTCTACGATCTTACTGCATGGGTCAGTGAGCAGGAGTACGCTCCAGGTCCCAATTGTTTTCCAGGTTTCTATGGGTATTCCGTCATGGCCATTAGCTTTCTCAAATTCTTCATACGGGCCAGAGACATCTCCACCTCATCAGGGGTAATCAAGCTTATCATACCAAGCTTTGCACTACTTTGCAGGAAGATATGGTGGCGGCACGTGCTTATTGTCCTTGTTGGACAACAGGCCCACTTTGTTTCATCTAAACTGGCTCGACACTATGACTTTGCAAGTTTATAGATGAGGTTCTGTCCCTCTGCTGTGCTGTGGAGTCAGCTTAGAAGACGAACCTTCGCCACGGTCATTTTGGATAGGTGCTTTGCTCATAAGTACAGTTCCCTATTCGAAACGCAATAACCTCGCTTCCAATTCTTGAAACATGCCTTTTTATTCCACCTCCTGTACATTGCTATTCCACCATCCCATTCCTAATTCTTCGGCTGCCATTCAACGTATTGAGTGCTCCAGAGCTCAAGTGCTCCAATCGAGCCTTTGGCTACTTCCAAGAACTCTTGGCCCTTAGGTTTCAGCAGTGTTATACAGTAGGGTGTCTACTACTTACACAGACGTCCATGTTAAGGACTCACTCCACTGTTGGCCCCAGGCCCTCGTGCATAAGAATATAACTGAGATATTGACACCAACACAATGAAGTACCAAAAACTTTCAGAAATTATAAGTCTTGAAGCAATTGTAGCAACAAATTAAAATGTAAGATTTCAAATTATAATAGAAAATTAGGAGTACTTTTCTTTGGCACCTGTCCAAGAATTTTAGGTGAGTAAAAAAAATTTAATATAACAAAGGCGATTCTTTGTTTACAATTTCCTCATTGTATGATTGACCAAAAATTATTGAGAATAACATTATTTACAACTTTAAATGGGAAAGTACCATGTTACAGTACGAGAAAAAGTAAATAATGACAATGTAGAGGAGCCAAACTATTATTTAAAGTAATGTGGGTAGGTAATCAATGAACTTGTTGATATTTCTTTATTTTAAATTCGAGAACTAGCCCGGTATTCATTTTTGCAACATAACAATCAAATTGGAATTCAAAAACAACTTTTAAAACAAATTGCCCAATCATCTATCAAGGTTACTGTCTCCCTGAACATTGCAAGTTACATTCAACACGTACCTGTTTCATTCATTTTACTTAATTACAAAGCACTTACGTTCTAGATACTTACAGAACCGGTTGCTTACCCCATGGGATCACTTGATAACGTCTATTTTGGCCGAAAAAAAACTAGCTCGTCCAATAAAGCTGGTTTCATTTTTAACCCCTTTAAATGGACGTGGTAGCTATCTGCACACCATGGCATGCTCGTTTACGTGTAAAAGGTACCATCAGGCGTAATTAAACCCACTAATAGCATCAAAGATGTGTCTAATTTACATAAAAATTAACTAAAACTACAATTTCGACTCACACTTTGTCGGCCAACTCCCGCACCTTCCACATGCTTATAAACCGATCCATTTTTGTATAAAATAACCAAAATCAGTGTTCAATTATTAAAATCACTCAACAGAAATGTGGAATACATAAAAATTAAATAAAAACTCGAGTTGATGATTTGGCTGACATTCTTGCAAAATGGCGAGTGATTTTGTGTTGCCAGGTAATAATTTTGAAATTCTACCACAGGTAATTTTTCCAGTGCCACCCATAGAGAAAAAATGTTTATATGCAGAAGCAGAGTGTAGGCAAAATGTCACACATCTCTAACACACACACAACGCAAATGCAGGGACAAAACAAACAAACAGAACAAGGCAGCCCATCTGCAGATACGTTATTTTTTACAACGAATTATACTCGTACCGAACACAAACTAATCTGACTTGTGGGCATATTTATATTGTCATTTTAATAAAAGTGCAATGAAGGTGCCGACCTAATCACCGTCGTCGTGAGCCTAAACTACTGGGGTATAGATCTACCTTCTAATTGGGAGAGAACGGGCAATAGTAGATCACTTAGGCCCAATGCGGATTAGCAGACTTCACAATCCGAATTAATATCTGACATGCAAGTTTCTTCACAATATTTTCCTTCACTGAAAAGACAAATAAATCATTTGCATCCAAATATGAATTAAGTACCTATATAATTAAAAATCATTTTCAAAGGTAAGGTGTCTGGAGATCAAACCCACGCCCTGATAAATACCACCGTCATTTCGATCTCTCGATCCTACATACCGTGAATACCGTGACCTAGACATGAAAAAAAAAATTAATGAAAAGGATAGGTAGGCACATAAATATATCAAACAGGCAGTATATTCTTTATTTTCAATAAAAATTAATGCATCTACTTATTATTCAAAATGTTTACAACACAGCACTTCCAATTTGCAACCCAACATTATCATGTCTAGTCTTCAGGAAACCTAGAAAACAAATAAATGAAAATAAACGTAAATTCGCGATTAATCAGTTAAAGTTTTTTTATAAAATGTCTGAACATTTAAAATGTCATTTAAGTACATTTTTACCGCTATATACAATATTAGAGTATTAAAATTCGATGCAATAAATACTAAATCCGACCCTGTTTACATCGAAATATTTCCGTATCTATTTAGACACCGAAATAAATTATAATTTGCCAATAATTTTAAATCTGTCTTCAATGGCACACTATTACATGCATATTTTTGTCACAATTTCTAAAATTGATTCCCGATAGCACGACAACGAATTTTTAGGTACTTACCGGTGAAATGACAACCCAGGTGTATTTCCAAACTTTGCGCTTTCACATAACTGTGCACTACATTATACCATCTTTTAAATTGTTTGATTTAAATTTGATTGGGACATTATAAAATTTACACCGACGTTTCAAATTAAACGTCTGGTCGTTAGGAGCCGTATAATAAGACCACGATAAATCCGAATAGATTTAAAAAAAAAAAAAAACTCTGTATGGCAACTTATGCCATGTCATTTTTCCGTCATAGAACGTCATTCATTAAAGTCATAACAAAGAATTTGACTGACTTGAAAAATATTATTAAGGCAATTGGCACATTGGAACGCAGCAGCAGGGTAAAGGGCGCCACCCTCTCGGAACACACTGAGTCCGTAAATTATATTATAGTCAGAAGGCGATGCATTTCGATCATGATTGTGATCGACTTCAATTTATTTGTCAGTGTGACGAATTAGTCCGTAGTATTGTTGATGGCTTCCATACGAAAGAGAGAAAAAGAGATAATGAAATGAAAGATCGTGATAAACAAATCACTGGTTGTGGGATACTGGTAAACATAGACTCATGGGAAAAAGACTACAATTTCTCTTTAGGGACTAACGCACGTCACGCACACAACCCTACGGTGCTGCGTTTGAGTGTGCGAATCACCTAAATAATAATGGGCAATGACTGACAAGAACAGATTATCCAATCGTTATTGCCATATCCACACTTTATAATTTCTACCACTGTCAGTCGATTCAGACTTAGCGTGGTCCTAGTTTAGCAACGTGGTGAACGTTCAAAACATTGCGCGCTTCACTTTCTGACAGGCTCGTTCCTATGGGTGAAAAAACGGGATAGCAAGATTTATAATCATTGTAGAGTGAGCGAAAGGGGTTTTGGGGCCCCACCACCACCTCAGGGGCCCAAGCCAACCTCACCGTGGTCTCCCTGCTGGCAGACGGACGAGGCTCTGGCGAATTGGCTTTTCCCTAACGAGTGGTGCGGGTCGGATGGGAGTCGACGCACGTAAAAAGCCAAACCCCCACAAAAATGGTTTTGAAAAGGTCTGCTACTGGAAACCAACACCATGCTAGGGCGTCGCTGCTGCGATAAGTGGGCTAGGGCTACCCAGTCTAGGGAAATCGGGCAGGGGTACAAGCTTGTGTACACCGGGTCGGCAGAAGGGAGGAATGGGTTCGCTATTGTGGTGTGCGTCGAATTCCGGAACGGCATCTTGGAGGTGAACAGAGTGAGCGATTGGCTAATGCTGATCAAGGCGCTGATAGAAGGATCAACGTATAACCTCATCAGCGCCAATGCTCCTCAGTCCGGTTGTGCCGACACCGAAAAGACTACCTTCTGGAACAGCTTCGAGGACACCTTGCGACGTATACCATACTCCGAACAGATTGTGGTGGGTGCGGACCTCAACGGCCATGTGGGCCAGAGGAGCGAGGAGTTCGGTCAGGTGCATGAAGGCTTTGACTACGGCCAGCGAAACAGTGAGGGAGAAGAAACTCTCCGAACCTCACTGGCCGCCGACTTAGCCGTGGTTAATACCTTCTTCCGATTTAATTCTTATTTGGAAATGGACATTTGAATTTTATTTAATTGTTTAATTTTATCAGTACTTATTGTGCAAGATGACTTGTGATAGTGATAGGTAAAAAATGTTTGTTTGTGACATTTGATTATTATAAATTTATGTATTACAATTAATGTAATTTGTGACATTTTATAACTTTAACAATTGACATGTAATGAATATTACCAATGAATAAATATGAAATATGAAGAGACTCGAACACTTCATGGCATTAAAATCCCTGTAAAGCTCAAAGGGCTTATATACAAGAGTATAATTAGACCGGTGATGCTCTATGGCTGCGAGACTTGGCCAGCGCTGACGAAACACGTTCGCAAACACCACGCCAACGAAATGAAAATGCTGCGGTGGATGTGCGGAATTACGCGACTCGATCGAGTACGTAACGAGTACATCCGTGGCAGCCTTGGCGTGTGGGATATCGCAGATAAGATCGAGGAGGCTCGTCTGCGCTGGTTTGGTCACGTGTTGTGTACCGCGGAGCATTCCGTCGAAGACTTATGTCCACAATTATACCTGCGCGGACGACCGCCATTTTGGTTCAACTTACGCGCCGCGATTTATACGGTCGCTATGGAGCGAAGATTTTCTTTTAGCCACGGCATTTTTATTTGATCTGAGAGTTTTGCAGATTATAAGGTGTGGGTTGGTAAATAAATATATCAGTTTTTATATCTTTAGGCAATTTTATTTATTGTTACTTTTGTAATTTCCATACTTTAATTAAACATGATTTATTCAGTAGGTACTTACAGCAATTTTTTTAAACTTAGCTAACACACATAGACATACTTAAAGTAGTTTTAATAACTTCAGTCAATAAATTGTCCATTTCTCACGCAGTACAATATACTGCGACATAATTTTTTCTTCTAATGAGTGTACCTCATTAGAAGGTCATACATCATTTCTTTATTTGATCGTTCTGTGGTTGCGAACCGTAGCATTGCCAAAGTTCAATTGCCTTGTTGGCAACAACGTCTTCACACTGCTCAGATACCTAAAACAAACAAAAACTACTATTTAAAATATAATTTATTAGGTGGTCACACAGAGTGGGTGATCAATGTTTTTCATAGCTTACTGTTTAGGCAGAGGACAGTAGTATTGTTCAGCCTATGTTTCTAATAAAATTTATTCCTTCTAAAACCGCTCGGGAATTTATATTTTTATCCAGGAAAAATCTATGGGCATTCGCCGCGATGAGCGGAAGCACAGCGCGGAATGGGTTGAGGGTATTCGTAATAGAATCAGATCTCGGATCTCCCACGCAATGATAAAATTAAAGTTAATTTTGTCTCGAAAACGTGAAACAGCAGGAAAACAGTTACTTCATAAATTACAAAAATTATTTGCAATACTTACTTCTGAAACACATCTTAAGATTCTATGGGGTTTATTGGCTTTCAAAATTGTCCGCCTTAGAGTAATGACTAACATCACAGCCACAAAAGCGAGTATTTTGGGTGCGCCGCTACAGACTTTGTCCCATATTCTGCAAAAGAAACTTTATATGTAATACGATAATATCACAGGTAGGTGGTACAAAAGGGATGAGTGGAAAAAATGTTTTGTTCTGTCGGGTAGACCGTAGTCGTCGTCGTCGTCGACCTAGCACTTATCCCGGCCTCTGCCAGGGTCCGCTTTCCTACTTAATCTCCTCCACTTCGCCCGGTCTTCGGCAACCTCGCGTCGTAAGCCGTTGGCTCTCGCATCCGACTCAGCGATGTCAATCCATCGCTACTTGGGCCGGCTCAGGTAGACCGTAGATTCTTTTGATTCTAGAGACACTCCGAAACTTTGATATTATCTTTGTCATTTTTATTGATTTGATAAATAACAAAATACGTGATGTAACTACGAAAATAAATCAAGTTACAAAGTCAGTGGAGCGACTGCTATCTGACCTCCAAAACTCTGCTACCAGAAGAACCTGACCAGATTGGACCATGGTTACACATTCAGTTGCCTAAATGTGCAGGTTTCATCACTATATTGTCCCTCACTGTAAGAGCATCATCTTATCTACCTTACGTAAATTGTTTGCCTAGGAACATTAGATCTCACAATTTCCGTATACTTTGTTTTGCTATTCTGAGACCCTTTCAACTTTTAGTTCCTATAAAGAGAGGCGCTGTTGTCTCTAATCTAGCTTTATACTTAGCTAATGCTTATAGTTAAACCACGAGGCTTGAAATATGTAACGTTAGCAGCCTAACAATCCAAGCAACAAGACTAATAGAGCCATTTACTTAGCCAATGAGGTGTCATCAAGGATTCCGGCGAAGCAACAGTTGAACCATGTAGTCAGTGGTAGCACCTCCATCCCATCTGTGTCCAACAGGTGGCTGCAATATAGAAATAAATAAAATTTTAAGCAGCAGAGTAACTTATAGATGGCTAGCTCTCCTGTGACTCTGCCCGCATGGACTACACTTTATATCACTGTTAGAGGGAAATAAAGGAGTATATGTCCATCCTCAGGTGCTAAACTAAATCCATACCGAATGCCATCAAAATCGGTGCAGTGGTTTAGCTGTGAAAGTGTAATCACTTCTAACATTACAAGATGAGTTATCAACTTTTAAGTATCAACCAAAGCCATGACCTCTTTTATTGAAATTGACAACATGGACAGACAACCTCATAAAGGTTGTAGAGAAACAATAGAGGCAAGATCCACAGACACTATAGGTGTAGAGGCCTATGTTCAGCAGTGAATGTCCTACAGCTTAGATGTTAGTGATGACTTTTGTCTATTTCTGTTTAGAACTCACATGTACAACTCTTCATCTTCCTTTTCAAGCATAGTTACGAAAGCCTCCTTCAATTTTGGCAAATCCTTCTGCATTCCCCGCACTGTCTCCGTTAAGTTTTTTGCCATCCAGTAAACGTCCACTTCATCGGAATAGAGTTCCAACAGACACTTTGTTATAGGCAGGAAAGTGTCTACAGACTGAAAATATTTTTGTCATTAGGAAATTCTTAGTAATTTTTTTTTATGACATACGTTAGGCAAACAGGCAAGCGGGCTACCTGATGGGAAGTAGTCACCACTGCCGATAGGCATTAGCAACACCAAGAGTATCGCCAGTGCGTTGCCCACTCTATAACACGTTGGTTTGGCAGCAAAAAGGCAAATGCCCCTCCACTGCCAAAGCCACGGTTCCCCAAATCCCCACCCCATGGAGCATTGGAGACCTTACTCACCGGCAGAAACACAATATTATTTAAAAGTGTATTGTTTAGCTGCCGTATTCTGTAAGGTGGAGGTACTTTGTCATTGTTTCGAGACTAGAAAAATTAATGTAATTGTAATATAATGACTGGGAATAGAGTTCCCAGTGAAGAAGGCCATGATCTAAAATGGTTATCGATTTTAATTGGAGCCAAATACTTAATTTACAAAAGACCACATATTCAATTGGTTGGTGCATACATTTTTTAATGAAAAATGTTAAGTTTGACTTTTATGGTTGATGTTATCATTATCACCTTTAAATGGCAATAATTTGTGTAGCTTACTTTTTAAAACTCTGAGCCAGATACCGGGTATACCGGATTTGTAAGTGTTAATAATTAATAAAATAAAAATAAACCAGCTTACATCGAAGTTTGTGTGCGGAAAGTGCCTTGGTTGAGCCTCCTCTGTGTCCAGTAGCCACATCTGCAGCAGTACCTCGTGGCGTGGTGCGGTTGGGGGCGCTGCCGCTAGGATCTTGACTGCATACAGTAGATGGCTGAATTGTGCCGTTCGCTGCTCACGCACGAAGTCATGAGAGTCCGGATAGATTGGTAGTATATCTGAATAGAATTAACCGTCATTGGTTACCTGAATGTCTATATAGCCTCCCTGGAGAGGGATTTCGAGTATAGAGTTGAAGCAACCCATTGAACCCTTATTATTAAGTAGGTTAGGTAGGTCGTACGCTTATTTGGCGCCTTTGTTGTATAAAAAACATATGATCAAGCAGTGAGGTTGAATGCCTGAATAATTTGCTTTCTGCAGTTACCAAACAAAACGCAACAAAGACACGAGTTCCAATCGAGGCTAGTTTACTGACCTAATAACACTTTCCACACGATATTTCTGTAAGCAGCGGGAACAGTGAACCGTAGACAGAATTGCTTGAGTTTTACTTTGTCCCAAGGCTTCTCTTTCATTAGGATTTCCAGGGATTTCTTCTCTTCAACGCCCCGGCATCCAACCCTCTCGTAGTACGTAGACCGAAAATTCCTTTCGTCGTTCATTTTCGTCCACCAATACCGTAGTCATAAACAGGCGCGCTAAAGGAGGTGTATCCCGGGAAACTGTAGCACCTTAAATGCAGTTTTAATGATAAAAAAATAGCACAGCAACAGACGAAAAGGCAAAAATTGCAAACCTTTGTTTACAAGAAAATCTATCTGATCTATAGAATCCTGTCAATCAATGTCAAACACGGTTGTCAAATGTAAATGGCATTTTTTTTTTTATATTGGTTAAGGATACACTCCTATAGATTTACGCTATGATTTAATTTTCATTTTGTTATCATGTAAAAATTAACAAATGTAAAATATGTTTTACATATTTCGATAAGAAACATAACTGAGTATTATATAATAAGGCCATAAAGTCATCTCCACATTTTGGAATTCTTAATTCAAAATTCGATCAAACAAAAATAAAGATCACCATGGAGATTGTGAAATCACTAATCACGCGAAAGTTTTGTTTGATTGATTTGTCACAATATTACACTTTTGTGGATATAAACATATTATTTATATCATGGAAGCTCCTGAAGCTTCGGTAAGTGATTCAGCATTCATTGAAAAGAAACGAAATGAGTTGAGGGAATTTTTTAAGGACGCGAAACTTCCAAAAGAATCCATTGATAGGGCTATAGAGAATGAACTAAAACCCCTCAAAGAAGGAATATGGCCTTACATAGCTGCTTCGCATCCTGGCGAAGTCCAATCAGAATATGAAGTAATGACAGGTCAACCCTTCACTGATATTGGTGAGCATACAAAGCCTCTAACTTCTGAAGAAGTTAAGGGAATGCTTAAAGGCAATCCAATCTTAGCGGAAAAAGCACGTAAAATACAGATTAGTTATAAAGACAATAGAACTTCATCCATTCCATTAGATCAGATAAATTTACCAAGTTTTTCTGAAATGAAGGATGAAATTGCTTCTGCTATGGGAGATAAACAGAAAATAAATAAAATGAATTGCAATTATATGCAGCTACTAAATAACTCGATTGTTGATTATAAATCAAAAAGTAAGGAAGCTAAAGAAAGTCCAAAGACTGATACAGAGACGGATCAGGAAGGTGACAGCGATATAGAAGAATACAAAGCCATAGAAAAAGTAGTAAGTCAATATACAGACAAATCATATGAAACCAGATTTAAGGAAACTCAAGATATGCTGCTAAAAATGGCAGATAAGTATGATGATCCAAATACACCGCAGAATTCGATATCACCAAACGTAGATATAGAGAACAATACAATTTTGAAAGAGTCATCTAATGTATTAATTAAATCAGATGACAATAGAAAGTCTGCGATTGAAGAAGTTAAGGAAACGTATGCAATAAATGAAGCCTTGAATATTCCTATACATTCATCATTGGCATTGACAACTGAAAATATGCGAGAAGAACCTCTAATAACTGACGTTGAAACTAGCAATTCAGGTTCAAACGAAGTATTTCCGAAGAATTTTGAAACTAAACTTCAAGATACTGAAACCGCTCTACGCCAAATACACGATGTCATAAACAATTTCCCTGGTGTCAAGAAACGTCCAGAGCTTTCTAAAAGCAAAGAAATGTCACCAGGGGATTCGAATAATGATATCAAACCATCAAATGAAAATGATAAACAAGCCGACCGATCTGATATATCATTCGTTCAAAATAATCAGAACGACTCAATAACATCCAATCAGATACAACAACCTGCATTAAGATTTGATGAACAAATGGAACAGACAATGCAACACGCCTTAGAAGATATTTACGAGATTTCTCATAATGAAAATCAAGACAACAAAGAACTAGAATTCAGAGAAATGAAAAATATTGCTAAAAATATTGTAGAAGGAGCTGAGAATCTCAGCACATTAATTCGTGAAGACATAACAAATAAGCTAAATAGCATGAATGAACTACTAAATGATGTAAATGAGGCCTTAGAAAATTCCAAAAAATCTAATTTAGTCTATCAAAAGCTCAAAGAACAATCTGAGGCAAGAGATCGCGTAAAAACTTGTGTGGATGGTATTGAAACTGAAGAAACAATTAAAAATGACGAAGATGACGTGGAAGATAATACTGATACAGAAACTAAAGAAGATAATTCCAGGGTCTCAAACTCTGACATTAACGATATTAATGCTGCTATAAGGAAATTAAATTCGGGTTTAAAAGTTCACGAAAACAGTATAAATGAAAGCAAAGAACGATATGAAACGAGAAATAAGGAATGTAAACAATTCATAACTGAGGTTGACGAAATCCTATTAAAATCCAAACAAATACTCCATCCACAAAAAGTACCATCTTGCTTGGATCCGTTAAACTGGAAAGACGACGTTAAGAATGACGTTGATACGTCAATTCCCCAGACGAATACTGCATTTGACAATATAAATGAAAAGGGGGAAAAGAAAAGAAAGGAGCTATGGGATATAGATCTGAGCTGCGTACAAAAAGATGATAAGACAGTAGATGTCTATAAGAAGCAAGAATTAGAAAGAAGTAAACGCATCGATAGTCTTCTAACTGATATCAAAGGTACGATGAAAGACAATAAAGAAGTGTTGAGGCTTGCCAATAGTATGCTACGAAGAGAAGAACAGAAGAGAAAGACATTATGTGGCAAAGCAGCTTTACATGAGGTACCAGATCTCGAAGTTGACGACAGAGCAAAAGGTGACAACATTAGAGTAAACTTGGAGAAAAAAGAGGAACAAAGAATACCTTTGATTTCTGCTGTACCTCCCATCGAAGGGATAGTAAAAGGTATTTATAGAATTTAGGCATTAATATTTATAGTATTTGATATGGCCAATAACATATCGACCTACACAAACCAGTAAAATATGAGATAGCGTCTCTATAGAAGTGCATAGCAATGTTAGCTCCTTTTATACCAGATTGGGTAGATCGCTGTTTTTAAAAATATTTTTTGTCTAAGCTTCATCAATAATGGCAGTTATATTATAGAACTGCAAGAACCTGAAGAGGACCGGAATAAGCGTTTGGAGAAACAGAAAAAGAAAGAAGAAGAAGAGAAAGAGAGACGCAAGCAGATGGAGTTCCAAATAAAATTGGAAAAGGAAATGGAAGAGGCTAACAGAACACCGAAAATGACTAAAGAGTTCATAAAGAATAATTGCCGTCAGCACAAGCTATATTGTACTCCTTACCTTAACGATATATTGTATTTACATTTCAAGGTAGGTACCTGAACTAAATGTTTTATTCACTTTTATAACAGTTTATATTATACAAGACAGCATAAACATAGTACAAAATTATACACGCCACCACATCAAATTCAATACAATAGCTAACACAATAACGCGCAAAATATTTCAGGGATTCTCCAAGATCGAGAATTTGGAAGAGTATACGGGACTCAAATGTCTGTTCCTCGAAAACAATGGCATTCAAATGATTGAAGGACTGGACACACTGAGTGAGCTGAAATGCCTCTACCTCCACTACAATGTTGTGAGAAGGATCGAAAACCTCACAGGGTGTCCAAAATTAGATACATTGAACCTTGATCATAATTTCGTGAATAAAATTGAGAATTTAGACCAAGTTCCTGATTTACATACTTTGAGTCTCGCGCACAACATGCTTTGTTCAGTTGGTGAGAATACATTTCGATAGATTTTGGTTGTTTGTGTTTCGGCAAATACCTAATGAAGTTTATATTGTTTCAGAGGACCTTGATCAGCTTAGATATTGTACAAATCTTTCTGTCTTGGATTTGTCCTACAATCGATTGGAAGACCCTCTCATTGTTGATGTATTAGCCGAGATGATAATATTGAAGGGTTAGTTTATACCTATTACGTTGCCAAGCTTAGAGAACCTAGAAGTAAAGGAATGAACACACAGACACGAATAACGATGTACTTGCGATTATTAGATACTATAGATTGGATATTTTGTCCTAATGTCCCTCCAGTGTCTGTCTATACATAGGACCGAAGCTCTGTCCAACGTTGTGGCAGATGAGAGCCGCGGACCACCTTATGACATTGACGTTTTTCATAAAAATACATTAGTATTTCAAGCCGAAAACAGACCCTTGGCTATCCGTACGCGATTTTACACGTAACGGAGTTCCTGGCCTGCAACTATTTTTTTTTATTGTCTATGGAGGCACACGGCGAGACGGTCCACGGTTTCCTGATGGAAAGCGGCCACCGTCGAACAGGACATCTGCAACCTTTGTGGTAACTATAGACAGGCCTTTCGAGAACCCCACCTCCACCGGGAAAACCTCTCCAGGTAGTACGTTTCTATTGATCCTGAGCGCTCGTTTCCGCCAGGCGAGTCAATCGTATCACCGTAAAGTTTCGATCACGAGTTTGCCATGTCAAATCCATGTATGTATAAAAGATTTGATTCACTTATTTGTGTGTGATTCAAAAAGGTATAAGTGTGAGTAAGTCACTCGCGATCGGGCTCCGAAGGCCAAAATTGTCTAGCCACGATCGATTCGGGAACACGACAATTTAGCAAAATAAGCTCCCTGATTCCACAACTGACTCAACATTCACGAATCTCAATTTTCATCAACCTTTCTCACTCGCCAGTGCTGGTCCTAACGGGCAACCCTGTGGTGCGAAACATCCCGGCCTACAGGAAGACGTTGACACTACGCCTGAAGGAGCTCCTCAATCTGGATAACAGGCCGGTGTTCCCACGCGATAGGGCTTGCGCCGAGGCGTGGCAGCGAGGCGGGGTCGATGAGGAGATTGCTGAGCGGAGACGGTAAGGATACTCGGCATAGCTACTCGTACAGAAGGTATAAGATGAGCTAGCATCTCTATGGATGCGCATAGCAATGTTAGCTTCTTTTATACTGGTTTTGGGTAGGTTCGGTTCTGAATATATTTAGGATTTTGCTCTATCATCCTAAGGTTGAAGTTCAGTTGCGTCATAGAACATCAATGTCGATTGTCCCTTGTAACTATTTTCTTACTGTTACAGTCTCAGCCTTAGCGACATCTTGTTTTCATAGAAAATTTAGTCAAACTGCTAAACCGCTCTGGGCCTGACTGTATAACGTTTCTTAGTTGTCCAATGTGACAAAGAACCATAGCGTCCAACTCTACACACTCTTTCAGTATTTTGGATATTACCTAATACATACTTACGTATAAATAAAGATAAACAGCTACAAGCTTAAATATTTATCATAATACCCAATAGATCAGAAAAATCAAGTCCAATATAATATATCCATATTATGGCGGGTGTACCAACTCGTTTCTAACCTATGGCGATACCTTCAAAGGATCAGGTTTTCAGGAAATTATAACCGCCGTCCGCTTACGTGGTTAGAAATTTCTTGACACTGACAAATACTCGACAGATGGATAGCCAAAGACCAGGAGAAAGTGATGGCGAGTGTTAGATACCTGATCAAGATGCGGGATGACAAACGAGAAATTCGCGAGGCGAAGGAGAAAGAAGAGAGAGAAAAGCTGGGACTGCCTCCAAAGGTTAGCTCGAACTTTTTTCTTTCCTTCATTCGTTCGTGTTAATTCTATAGCGTACAGTGGAGCTGCTATTCCTTCAAGGGGGGAGAAGGTGCGACAGGGGATGATAAATTGAAATTTATGATATACGTGCAAGGAGAAATTCAAGGCTCTCCCTTCGGCACACAGCTCGCAGAAGCCGATGGAGCAGGAAAGTTCTCGTATGACGACGACGTGCCGGAAGACGCAGCGTAGGTTGGCCTCCCTAGGTAGATCGCCGACCTGGATTATCGGTACTAGCTGGATACGGAAGACACAAGACCGGCCGTTGTGGATATCTCTGGGCTCCCCCACAGGCCATATAAGCTATAGAGGCATATACCTCCGCCTACGCCCAGCAGTGAGCGTCTTGCGGCTGATAAGATGATGATGATGATGATAAAGTACCTACCTATGTATGTTTAGTATTCTTTGCGGATCCTCTCCTCACGGTGGAAAAGCAGCTTGAAGCTACATATCCCGATTAGATAACTCGATAATTGTGATGCCTGAGCACGTTAAAATTAAATAAATATCAATTAAAAGTATTTATGGAGAACATCCCTTAATATAAAATTGGGTTTTAATTGCAATCCGGACGACTTTCTTGAACTTGTCTTGAAAGTTTTAAAAGTTTACCGTCCCATATTAATTCTTTTCACATACATAGTCACTCATCGTCTTATTGAAAGTGTCTTAATGATGGCTATCTTAATGTTTTTGGATGTTTATGACGAGATTTCAATTCTCACCCCTTGGCAAAGCTTCTGAACACATAATGGGTGGAGCACAGCTGAGCTGGAACGATATCAAACAATGAAGAGTTTAGGCAAAATCTGTCCAGGTCCGCTGGTAAGGATCTGGTCAGAGATCGAACGAAAACTCCAAAAAAGCTGTCAACCCAAATCTGGTCTCCAAAACAAGTACCTAGGCAGAGTGGAAAAGATAGCTGCTACACTCCCGTAAACCATACGACTACTATAAGAACACCTAATGCATGCCAAGCTGCTTCACTATTTTTGAACCTTTGGGTTGTCTATAAAGAAAACGGAACTAAGCAGGTCTACAAATATTACAATAACTGTTTATAAAACAGGACCCCGAAGACCTGATCGCCAATCTCCCGCCAGAACCCGAAGGCCCAACGCCCATGGAAGAGAAGTACGGCCCGGCCGAAGTGAAGGTTCAAGATGGCACACCAGTCGATATGTTGTCGGGTTCTGAGGAAGAGTCAAGCGGCAGCGATGTTAGCAGCACCAGTGGCGAAGATGAAGGTTTGTTTTGGTTTATCAGGATTTAGATGATCTAACGGGGATTTTATGAAATTGAAGCCAAGCCGAGGGTTTTATGGCAAAGAAATAAACTAAACAATACGTTTAAGTATCATGACGTCTGCACCATGCTCTCATGCTTGTCTAGGAACAGCCTATTTACAATGGCCCTGAAGATTTCTGGATTAAACAGTCCAGTAGCCGTATTCACAATGATTCGAAACCGTTTCCGAACGATTCGACACGACATAGGCGGCGGTGACCACTTTCCATCAGGTGGCCCGCTTGCCTGTTTGTCTGCCGTATAACATAAAAAAAAAACGAAGTTCGTGAGCGGCGAATCCGTGTCGTTCGATTCGAAAACTGTTATTCAGAATCCCGATAGATTCCACGTAAACTCTACTCTCTATAACATATGAAAATTTCATCAAAATTAACTGAAACTATATTTTCCTAAGAACCTTTGCGGCGTTCTTTGTTGATTCCGTATCCGAATCCGATTTCCGAGCCATTGTGAATTCGGCTACAGGGCATTCTATTCCTTATCATACCCATGAGTTCAAAAGGAATGTATTGAGAAGATGTAAGAATGTGGAAGAGGCAATAGGCGTGTCAGACAGGATTGAAGGCTGTGGCACTCAATACTCCATATAAATGGGATACGGGAATGAGTGTGTATAAATGTATGTACCTATAACATGTACAGATTGCATAAAATACGTATTCACAGACACTGAGACGAAAGGGATCGAGTGGTCCCTAATGGACATGGGCAAACGTCTCGTCCAAGAGATCAAGCCTGAAGAGTCACAGTCCACTGACCCGCCAGTGCATACAGAGGAGTTCTGGACCGGTTTCACTGCTTCGTCATCGGCCCCCAGTGGAGGGTAAGATTTCAACACACATATCTTGTAAAACTCAATTTAAAAATACAAATATAGGTACCTCTTAAGTATTCAAATACGCTGCATTATACCTATCTACTTTTTCTTACGTTTATCATTTGAAGCCCTATGTGTTACTTTCTTCCTATCTGATCAGCCATTGCACTAGATACACAAGAATAAAGATACTTGAGTTATTGGAACTGTCAATTGCATGCGACACTGGCGCGGTTCGCGCACGAATTTCTGAAGTCTCATGGCATTCGATTGCCGTCACCGCCCCCCACCCAATATGCTTTACTGAAAGATCCTAGTCACTTAAACGCTAGACTTGTAGCTTAGAATTTTAGATTACTTACTCGTATTTTCTTCATCATCATCATCCGAGCGCTCAATCGCTGCTTCTGTCAGGGTCCGCTATCCTGCTCTTTCTCCTCCACTTCACCAGCTTTTGAGCATTTTTACGTCGTAAGCCGTTGGCTTTCCATCCGACTCAGCGACCTCAATCCATCGCTTCTTGAGCCGCGGGACCTCTTTTCTGACACCGGCAGGTTTAGGCAGTTACTCGTATGTGAAGTACTATTACTAATAAAAAACGATTTCAGCGACGTCACCTCAAACCTGCAATCGCTGAACAAGCTGCTGTTCAACCAGCAACCTCATGTCGACAGCAGGAAGAGGATTACCAAGATGTTGGATGGTAAAGATACATAACATACATAATTGATTATAGAAACAATAACGGTAATTGAGTGCGTTGAGAGACTGTCTGCTACTGAAGCATATAGATATTCCAAGATGATCTTGGACGTAAATTATCTTTACTAATGTAGACCAAAAGCATTCAACACTTCATACTTTTAAGGAAATAGTATTTTTACAGATGCGAAGAAGAACAAGAAAAAAGCAGACCATGTTTCAAAGGAGTTCGATAAAGACATGGAAATTATGAAATCGGAAAAGGCTGAGAAGAAACCGCTCATTGAGATAGTTGATACAAATAAGAAACCGCTAGTTGAAGAAATAAAATCTGATTCAAAAGACGATGACAGAGTTCCTGATGTTATAATAGAAGATGGTTTAATAATTGACAATAAAAATAAAGTCATTCGTCATATCAAAGAAATTGAGGATCAATGTCAAAAGGCCAAAGAACCTACGGACAAAGTAGTCGAATCTAAAAAAACAAAGCCTCTGAAGAAAATAACTATCACAGAAATTAAGTCAGATACAAAAGATAAAGTGCCACTTAATAAAATACCATTAGAATCTGACAACAAAGTCGACGAAGTCAAAGATGATAAAAATAAAGATAGTGGGGAACCTGATAAAAGTAAAGAAGAGAAGACAGAACTAGGTGAATGTGCTAGCACATCTGATTCGGTTAATCAGTACACCACTGAAAAGCGACGTGGTGAGTTTAATTTTTTACAAGACTAAAGTGCAAACTGCAAAGATGGCGTATGATCGGTGTTATCGAGTAGTTGTTTCAAATTTTCACTAATTTTTTTATCTCTGTATTAAGTTATCGTATACTTATCTCCGTACCTCATATCAAAGTTGTCTAATGAAAGCGAGCAGAAAATTACCAATAGGAACATCACCTGGCTACCTTATTTTTCAAGCTGCAAAGCACTCCACCCCCATGTACCATATGACTACTATAAGAACACCTAATGCGTGCCAATCATCTTGGCGATAATCGTCTCGGTTATGCTCTCGCGCACAAGTCCCAGGGCTCAACCCTTACCATGATCAGGATTTGGCAGATCAGGTAATTACAGTGGAGCGACTGCCACCTGATCTCTTGTGACCCCGCTACCAGGAGAACCTGACCAGATAGGATCATTATTACATATTAAGATGCCTAAACTTGCAGGTTTCATCATGATATTTGCCCTAACCGTAAGAACATCTATCGGTTAGTGTTCAACTAAAGTACATAACTCAGAAAAGAGTCATTGGTACACGGTGGCGCGGCAGTGGGGTTGGAACCTGATACCTTTCGTTTACCGTTCTCGTTACGTCGTACCTCGAGACCACTAGGCCACCGACGCTCTTATAACAACCAACCCAGCACTAGTATAAGCCGAGATAGCATCGCTATCGATGATCTAAACAGGGTAGGTTGAGGTGCTGTCTTCTGTAGATACTTGCCAAAATAAAAATATTCCTATAAACTCGCAGAAACCGACGGTGACGGCGTTGGCCTAATAAACTACATGCACCGAATCAACAATCCAGAGGACAAAGACCTGGAAGACGAGGATCTGGATCTGGAACCTAGCGCCGAGGACCTGGAGATCTTTGAGGAGGTAGACAGGGCACAGGATGAGGTGATGGCCAGGATTGCCAAAGGCCTGCCACCCGTGGATCCAATGGTAAGTAGGTTGAATTTTAGCGATTAAATTCGGTAGGTATAGGATGTGTTCGTATTGGGAACTGCAGCGAATTCGTGTGCTGTATAAGCAAGCAAATCGATTCCCATATTTTTTCATATTTACTCCTACATTTCTGGCGTTCCAAAACAGTTAATAACTTCATAATTATTGATCGATTTAATTTATTGGCTATTAAACCGCGAAAACCGAATTTAAATCGATTGGGTATTTATTCAATTATGCTTAAGACAGATTTATAACACCATGTATTTATGAGCATATTTTGAAAATTACGGTGTGAATCGATTTGCTTGCTCGCGAGTGTAGTATCATTGGCTAGGTACCTATCTAATCTAGGGTATTGGGACATTATATGTATAGGTCATCATCGTCATCTTCCATGTCAACAACATACTATGGGCTCCATTTGCCGCTTTCCAACAAGCCGGTTCAGCTGTCTCCACACCACTTGCCTTCCTCACAAAAAATCCCAACCAAAACGATATACATCGCCGCCCCCCACCCGCGCCAATTCCAGAAGCTGTACCACAAGCCGACGATGGACGCGTACCACGCGGCCGAGGAGTGCGTGCCGGCGCACGCGGTGCGCAGCCGCAGCGCGTACACGGAGTACCGCACCGACAACGCGTACGACCGGATCGCGCTCAGCCAACTCACCGGCGGGGAGAAGCCTGGTGAGATTAGCATCATAAGCCTATAATAATCCACAATTGATTATAGGCTTACAATGAGCGTCAATGTAGGCTTGTCCTCGGCTTGCCGCATCTGGCCAGAGGACGTTTTACTATAAGCTTGCTGAGGCGCGGTTGCAACTTGGCGTTTACCCCAGCGATTGTCGGTTCTTCGACAGATATGGCCAACCTACACAGTGGTGAGACTATGGGTCTCTTGGCAACTTAATCGTTAAGCAAATAGGCATGCTGGTCATGATGGAAATGGTTACTGCTGCCAATGGACATAGCAACACCAGAAATGCGGATTTCTTACGTTCCAGGGGTATCTTACTTAGGTACTTACTACGCTGGCTCAGCAACCCAAAGAGGGTCTTGGCCACCGACGTCAAAAGACGACCCACCCCCTCGATCCTGAACGGATTCCTGGTATCTATTCTTGTATCGGAAGATCGATTAGCTTTCTCTAGGTGCCCAACTGGGAAACTTCCTAGATACCGCTGGTAGGAGGAAGTGCTGAAGGACCCGGGGTATGTCCACTCTCCACTTAGCTGAGAGCTTATGCTCAGACAGGAACATAATACTATTCGAAACATACAACATACGGTTATACGACTCTGTATTACCTATTATTCGATTATTACAGACGAGAACAAGGTGAAGTTAACGCAAGTGCCGGGCGCGGTGCTTTTCCAGTATCTGGACCAACAGGTTCCCGCCAACGATGGCGTCCAGTACGAAATTGGAGCGGAAAATCTGGATTCTTCTGGTGAGCAAGCGATACGTATATGGGACTGTAACTAGCGACTCGTCTACCTATATTATTGTTACTTATTATAACGAGGAAATGTTTGTACGTTCGTTCCGGGTTCGGTACCTAATCTCCGAAACTATTGAAGCAATCTTGAAATTCTTTTACTAATACGAAGCTAGCATATTCTCGGCTACTTTTGATCCCGGAAAAATAATAGGGTCCCGCGAGATATTTCAATGTTTGTGGAAATTTTGTCGTAACCGTTGTAGAAGAATGGCCCGACTACCAATGCAATACAATACCTAAGATGCTTTTACGAGTTGCATCGCAGTGGCATACGCGTATCTTGTACTTGCATGTTCTTTGCCTCAAGTTGGTCTAAGGGCTGTGGGCTAGTAATCACTGTGTTCAGTAAAAGTACCTATGATTTACATCAATTATTTTGTAGCGAAACAAATTTTCCACCTCTGTCATTTTGACACATTTATATCAATTTTACTTTTTCTTCCAGATTTTGAATCTGATGACACTATTAGCTTAGACAGTCGCAACGAAGAATCTTGGAAAACCGAAACAAAGAATCCTGATAATAAACCGAAAGGGGTAACAGATACTTTAGTCAAGACTGACACACAGGTTAAGCAGACAAACGAATCAGAAGACTCCAAAAAGAATAAGAAAGATGAAAAGAAAAGTGAAGATAACAAAGACGAAACCAAAAGACCTAAAAGTGCAAAGGAAGGAACTAAAAAAGCTAGACCAAGTTCAGCTTATAAGCCGAGAAGTAGTTGGACCTGCAGCGGTGAATCAAGGACCATATCTAGCACACCGAAGAAACAAGAACCGAAAGAAAAAGGAAAAGGCGATGGCAAAAGTCATAGTAGCGAAATTGACGAAGAAGATGACCCCATGTACGGAGGCCCTTCTGAAGGTATTAAAAAAATTTAAGCTTTAGTACTCGTTTCCGCAGCTGTTGAGTCAGACTCCTGTTTAGTCAGACGATAGCCTCTGAAGGCATGCTCCTGTTATAATTTGAGCGATTTAGTTGGTATGTGATTAATTGAAAAGTGTCAAGTCTAAAGTGGTTTTGATAGTAGGTAGGTACTTATGCTTTGTCTAAAATAGGATGATAATTTTGACAGCTCACTAATTGTTGGTCCTTGGCGCACACCCATGAAGTTTCATGTTTTATTTCGGTAAAATGTACTACGGATAATATCGTACTTCATAGACAGGCCCCGCCCCTTTAGTGAAGTGCCACGAATAACGAATAACAACAGACAATCGTAAATCGGCATTCAAATACAATAATTGAACATTTAAAATTAATATTTTGATAATTAAGTTGTTTTTTGCAACTACAACTCTAATTCCTTGTTTGGATTTCACCCAAAGAGACCTTCCACAACAACGATTTCGACTTGCGCGTATTCTACGGAATAGGCTGACTGATTAAATAAAAATACGCACGGGTCGAAATCGTCGTTGTGGAAGGGTTTTTAATGTCGTATTAATAAATTATTATTTCAAAAGAAAATAAATAGTTTATTTTGTATAACATGTACTGAATAAGCATGCAACTATCGATTCCAAGTTCTATGAGAATGATAATCGATAATCGAATAGATTCATTAACGATTTTACATTACCCTATCCCTACTGTGAATTGTCAAAATTATCATCCTATTTTAGACAAGGTATAAGTAGCTTTCTAGAACTACATAATTATCTGAAAATTTAGGTATATTCCGGGTTTCCTACCGCGTACCTCTGTTTACGTGTAGCCCGATATTTCGACTTAGTTGCATTCATCATGGATCCTTTCCTCCTAGATGGTTCCTGGATAGTTTCTTTCCTAGTTCCTTTTAGTTCACCTTCATGTCTACAATACTTGTTAAGGACTTTTCCTGAAACGCTATGGTTTCAAGATTTCACTGGATGATTAAAATAGACAGGAGAAAGAATTGACAAATTAACTGTCAAATTTCAGTCCGCTGGTGACATAGCAACTGCCACCAGCCTAAAAGCTCTACTTGTTTTTCCTCTCAGAGCCAACCGGCCCGCGGGCCCAATCCGGGCCGGCGTCGTCCTACGAGATGATGATCACGGTGGACCGCGACGAGGCAAGGAAGTCCATCATCAACACTATCAACTCTTACCAGGATCGCAGGTTCCCTTCACAAGGTCAGTGAGTCATCATCATCATCTAGTCGTCAACTGCTGAACATAGGCTTCCCTTTGCGCCTTCCACACTGATCGACTGTGCCTCTTGTATCCATTTTGGTTCCCTACGACCTTTACGTGGTTCGTCCATCTTGTAGGGACTCTCACACTGCGATGAGGAGTGAGGAGAATGGTGGCAATCTATTTGTGGCAGTATTAACTGGACCGAGTACACTGTTTGAGGTTTGCGTAGCATAAGCAGCTTTTTCGCGCGCGGGTGAGCTAGGTACTTACCACTTTCGAAGCGCATGCTTCAAAGCCCGTCGTGCTAGGTTGGCAGAGTTGAATAAGCATCTGAAAAGATTACCCTAAGAACATCTGAAGCATGGTGGAACTTGAAAATAAGTAAAGGTACCAGAAAACACCGCAGCTCATTTTCTGGTCTCCGTCGCCATTTTGATCCAGCTCTCGCTCTGGCTTGCTGTGATTGGTCCCAACTCAATAGTATCAAGATGGCGGCGTACTATTGGAGAACGGCGGTACGGCTGCTGGTCTATCGCACTTCTTGCCTGTCTCCTCAAGACATAGTCACCTTGTAGGCAACTAAGTCGAGTCAGCATCAAAAGTAGTTAATCAAACTTCAACCATATTTCAACGACATAAACCCTATTTAATAAAGAGCTCACAAAACATCCACCAGGAAACAACTCGAACGCCGACGAAAACGCCCGCATCGAGGACAACGTCGCGTCCGAACTGCTCGACCGCACCATCCACTATGAGGAGCGAGCGTTGTACTCGCACCACGAGGCCATGAGCCGCCGCGCCGGCGCCATCGACAACCGCACCAACGTCATACTGGAGCACATGTCCAGCGAGATGACCAACTATAGCGTGAGTGGGGGGAAACTATACAGACTGTAATCTTCTCAGCCGCATCCTCGAGTCGCAAGTTGGCTCTCGCACATTGGCGTATCTAGGGCTATTTTCCAGGGGGGGCCTGGACCCTGAGGTGGCCGATGAAGCCGAGTCAATCGCCAATGTACAGCCAGTGAGCACCCCATCCTGGGGTGGGCACGGCCCACCCGGCTCCCCCCTTCCTACGCCTATGCTCTCGCATCTGACTCCGCGATGTAAATCCATCGCTTCTTATTATATTCTTTATTGTACACACAAAAATGTTACCTTAAGATTTCACATAGGCGAGCTTATCTCTGTAAGAGATATCTTCCCACCAACCTGAGAGGTGTAGCGTGGTGTTAAGAAGTAGGTACTTGAGCATGTAGTTGAAAAAAAGCTAGTATTAACTAAACCAATTTCAATTTATTTTTATTTGTGGTAACACAGGTAAAAAAGATGTTACATAAAGCGCGCTCCACATGTGGACAAATCCGCGGGAACACGAGAATGTAGAGGTAGTATTCGTGTAGTCCCGTGCATATTTGGCATGTCTCGCCTGTTTCATAAACTAAGTCGAGATAGTTTGTTGTCGTCTCGATTCGATCGATTTTATATTTATATTCCTAGCGCTTTTTCCCGTAACAGGTTCGGGATACTCTTGACCATGATCCAGGATATTAGTAAATCAAGTAATTACAGTAGAGCAGGTGCTATCACCTTTGTGACCCTGTTTACAGTAGATTACTAATATTACACCGATGAATCGATAAGCGCACTCCACATGTGCAATCACAAACATGTGGAGTGCGCTTAATAAGTGTGCTCAACAATGTGAGTGCAATCCTACAATGTTAATAGACATGTACGCAGGGAAAAGTGGGCCGCATGTGGCCCGCGGGCCGCTTGTTTGACATAGCTGTAGTGGACCTATCAAACCTCTCGATTGAGAGTACCTACGATCAAAATGTTTGTCACTTTGTAACGCTCCTGTAGATGTAGATTGTCAAATTATTCTACAATTAAAAAATCCTCATCGTCTCCCCCAACAGCTTCCGGAAGTGTCTCGCCTGCTAGAAGTCACGATGGACCAAGCCGAGCAGCGTTGGCGGGCGGGCGAGTTCGTCCCCTACTCGCTATCAAGCCCGCCGACATCCGACACTGAGAACGACAACGATCCGACACTGGTCCCGAGCCGGGACAGCTCCTTTGAGAACAACGAACACACACTGACCGATGAAACGTCTCAAGCGCAACAGGCGCCTGAAAACAAGATGGCTGCCATCGAGGAAGTTGATCTCGCTGCCGACCGATCCGTGAACGATTCCGGCATCGGCAACGACGAGGTGGTCGACGAGAACGAAAGCAATGAAAATATAGCGGATTTTAACAGAAATCAAAACAACGGTGAATTAAAAAAGGATGTGAATGCGACTGACGAGGCGAACGAGGACGTTTGCAACAAATCTCTGGACACAATCACCGAGGATGGTGTATTGGTGACAGCGAATGATATTTCCGTGGACGGGGCTTCTGTGGACGACTTATTCGAGGATTGTGTTGAAGATGAAAATGTGAATGTGACCGAAGACCAGTTCGATAGAGTGGAGGAGAATTATTCGATTGAGATGAAGTTGGCATTGGGTATTGAGGGCGGTAAAGATTGATTTGATTTACCTTTGAATGAAGACTCATGTAGGGCTTTATTTTCGAATCGTTCGCTTCAATAAACGGTTTTCAGGTTTGATTTTCGGCATTAAAAATTCAATATTTTAAAATCACTTTGGCAACACCGGAAGAGTACGGTTCAAAAATAGGGAAAATCAGCATTATACTCAAAATATCGAATTTTTCATGCCAAAAATCAATATTGAAAACAATTCGAATCAAGGCGAGCGATTCAAAAACGCCCTGTACCTATGCCAAACGGATTTAGCCTTCTTTATTTATTATGTCCTTTCTGTAGCCGTATTCACAATGATTCGAAACCGTTTCCGAACGATTCGACACGAAATTCGTGAGCGGCGAATCCGTGTCGATTGATTCGAAAACTGTTATTCTGAATCCCGAAAGATTCCACGGAAACTCTACTCTCTATAATATTATGAGACTATGAAAATTTCATCAAAATTAACTGATGCCACATTTTCCTTAGAACTTTTGCGGGGTCCTTTGTCGATTCCGTATCCGAACCATTGTGAATACGGCTACTGAGTTGTAGTTTGAGCCAAGTAATATTCGGTTCGGTTATTACTATAGCACTTACTTTTTATGGTGTGATCGTCGTCATTAAATTTAAATTATCATTATCCAAATAAACCACCTCGTATAAGTTTGTAGACTAATTGGGAGTTATATAATATTATATTGCACTGGGTAGTGATGGTTGGTGGAATGTAGTCAATATTTGCAGAACCATTTTTATGCTTTATATTTATTATGCAATGGGGGATTTTCCGACAGGTGTTTTAAAAAGTAAAAAGTGTAGTTTAAGGTGTAGATGGCGCTGCCTAGTCAGGATTCTCAAGTATTGAATTTGGTAGCGGAAGTTATTCGTAAAGGTGTTTCGTGAAATTATACTTAGTTTTAGTAAATGTTCTAAAAAGCGCAAAATGTGTAAATTTTTATACATTTAGATTCTTGAGAATCGTGTCTATCAACGCCATCTGTTACAATTATTAGAACTATTTTTTCTTTTTAATCGCCTCGGAAAATCTTTCATTAAGGAAGGGGCAACGGCAATAATTTACGAATTATAAAAATGTATCGAGATTCTATCACTTGCCTAGGAACTTTAGTTAATTTATTATACTTATTATTTCTTTAATCGTATTTTGTGTGTAGTTTCTTTTAGTATGTATAATTGTAATAATTATTGTGTAATATGGATTTATTAATAAAACGATAAAGATATTTCTGTGTATTACTTACTCTAAAGGCCGTGTGGTGTACGGCAGAGTAGATTAGCACCAACCCCTTACACTCGTGGGTGTCGGACAAGGCGACTAATGTTTTCGAGGCAAAAGGTTAGTCTCCGTAGGCTGGAAAATGGGCAGCAACGTTTTCCATTGTTATATTTATAACACTGCGATATCCAACCCGCCTGCCGAGCGTGGAGATTATGGAGTCCTGCAGTGGACTGTTATGGGCTGTGATGATGATTACTCTAAAGAAGTATAAAATTAAAAGACTGAATTTTGTAACAAACTAATTTAATATTTCATATAATAATAGCTTGATAAACTTTGATGCAACTATTTTAATATATAAAAATAAATTTCTTAATATAAAAATATCTATTTACAATAGATTTTATGATATAAAATGGGTTTACTTCGTTTAAAATTAGCCTAGATTTTTGGGATATAAAAAATACCGTTTCAGTCTGTCGTAAAAATGTATAACATTAATATAGGTATTTGACACATACATGGGCCCGCAGAGTGCGGTATAGATACAGTACAGTAGGGCCCTAAACAGTGCGATGCGGATTGTCCGCAAGGGTGCGTTAATCACGGTCGAGATTACCTTGAATAAAAATTTGACAAGTTGGATAGTTTCATACAAAAAAAAATAGAATTGGTGCTACAATTGATTTTCAAAAAATATTGGACACGTATATTTTATTTTGTTAAATAAACAAAAATATACAGCCAGTTGAAATACAGCGTGACGTCAGAGCATTAGCACTATTTACATTTAGAATGACTGTGTGATGTGACGTCATCGGCCCCCACTCCCAAACTTTGACTCGTATATTTGTAAATTTATCTCTTTAAGAAAAATAAAAAAAATGGAACTATCGTTTTTGCTCAGGAAACTAGCCAATTTCGTGCGAGAGAGGATAGTTCATTGGTACCTTTTACCATCTACCACGGACGTCCGCGTAGGCCATCCGCATCGCACTGTTTAAGGCCTAAGCGCCCGTGTTTAAAATTGGATAATTCCATTCTCAATTTTAGTATAGGTAAGTAAAAATGAAAAAGTAACCATAGTTACAATGACGCAGTTAATTAGTGGTGCTGGTTATATCGATGAGTGGAGTGGTACAATCAACAGCATAAGTATTACACAAATCAACAATAACCAGTATAAGATGCGTTAGCGTCCTTATAGACGCACATAGCAATGTGAGCTCTTTTTATACTGGTTTTGGGTAGCTGACTTCTGTACTTGAAAGTTCACTAAAAAACTTGAGCCACCTCCTTTTCTGACCCCCTAACTTCATAATTACTCTTTAGTTCATATTCTTATGATACATACCTGTATGAATATACTGTGTGATGCATTGATAGAAACTGAGAAATGTGATGAATATAATACCACGTTTCGTTAATTGTAAAATAAATATCAGGGAGCTGGATGACGTTAAAACTAGTGAGTGAAAACATATTTCTTACATTGAAGCATTCCCTCAGATTGGACTATTGTTTTTTCTTATAAGAACTAACCAGGGGCAGGGGGCTTACCATGAGCTCTTATAGCAGGACCTAAACAGAATTGCTTTCGCTTTGAACGAGACAAGCTTATGTGACACGTATAGCGCTGTCTCGATCTAAGCCAGGCAGTTCTGTTTAGGTCCTGCTATAAGAGTTCATGGTAAGGCTCCTGAATTCTTGCCCTGTGACATGTCGAATTCTAAATTTTTAAACTTTAGTTTGGACTTAGTAGTTTCACTAGATGTCGTTGCTTAGACAGGATTCTCAAGTATTGAATTTGGTAACCGAAGTTACTCGGAAAGGTGTTTCGTGAAAATACACTTAGTTTTAGTACATTTTCTGTAAAGAAAGCGTAAAATGACTATATTTTTATACAGCTAACGATCTCTTTGATTTATTATTGAGAATTGTATCCAATCAACGCCATCTATTACAATAATTTGAACTATTTATCTCGGCTCACGGAAAATCTCCCATTCCGCCTCGCGTTGTATCAGTGTTGTGGCCGTAGCTCAGTGGGCAACTGAATTTTGACATATTTTGATAATTCTACCATACGTCATCTACGTTGGTCACTGGCCATTTCTACTAAATTGGGAGTAAATGTCAAATTCAGTTGTCCACTGAGATCAATAGCCCATGGGCGCTAAGCGAAGATTGAGAATTGTAGATTAATGTTTTGGTAAGTATTAAATATTTTAATTTCATCACATTTGTGACAGGTATATAAAAACTAATCCTAAAATACAAGACAATTACACAACTATAACAACAGAACTGTCCATTTAAAACAATGAAATTACCGTAAACAATTTCAACAATGCGCATAACACCAATCACACATTGATTTGTGAATAAAATAATCTCTTTTAAGACGTTGAAAAACATTTTTAAATAGCTTAAAGGAAATAAAATAAATATATCTATATTTTACATTGGTAAGTGATGTGCTAAAAAGTTAAAAACAAGTAAACATTGCTTTTGGAGAGGATACATGACACACTCCAAAATCGTTATCAAGAAAGTTTATGATTGAACTTTGTAGTAGGTCGCCCGCAGATATTCAAATTACTAAAAAAGTTTTTTTCTGTCAAAAATATTACTATTCCAATAAAATCTACTGGACGTCGGAATAGGAAACGCCCAGTGGGATGTCTTAGATACCGCTGGCTGGATGAAGAGCTTCAGAGGCCAAGATGGAAGTAATCCGTCCAAGATTGGCATTAGTGGCGTCTTTTGGTGTCGGCGGCCAAGATCCTCTTTGGGTCGCTGAGCCAGCGCAGTAAGCAAGAAATGAAATCTATGAAACCATAGAGATTTAGATAAAATCATTGTAAAGTATTGTTGATTATGAATCTGAACTAGGCTAGTTCAAAAAATGAGAGTAGAAAATAGTACGTTCCCATTTTTACGGATCACAAAAAATTATAAATCCTTTTACATGAGTTTTATTGACGATTTTACTTAGTTTCTGAGATATCATTGGAATAGTAAAATTTATACAGAAAAAATATGTTCGCCAGAAAAGCAGCTCAATAAAAAAAAGCCGCTGCAATTATAAGTCAACATGGCATTCTAATGCGGCGTCCTTACAAACGAAACAAAGACAATGAAAATTACAAATTATTATTGTAATTCATAAGACAACTAAGTATGACATATACACAGTTTTGACAGAAAATTGTAGCCACGCTCGCAGTGTCTTCACAAGTGCATATTCGTCTTTATCTAGTCCATTTCATATTCCTAACATTTTTTTATTGCTTTACCCCGAAAATCAACATTCACGCTTCAAACCGTCAATAAAGGCACTTGCACACACCCGTACGTAAACTAGCCCGTTGGATTTTAGACCGTAAGTCGATCGCTGTAAGACATAAAATCGAACTGCGTGACGAGAAACGAGTGTTTTAAAATGAACCGGGTATACTTTACTGAAACAAATAACAAAAATACCATTTTACCCATCAATGGAGTATTGATTGAACAAGACAATAGAGCGACAACAAATGTAAAATAAACCTTTTTCAACTACAGTTTTATGATGGCCACTCACCATCATGCCGCTTGATCCAATGGCATGATCAAATTGGCTTCATTGGCAAATTGGATAAACCCTAACTGACCATGTAGCGTAGCAGGTACTTTTGTACTTTCGCCGCCATTTTGATGCAATTGCATGCTGCAATTGGTTTAAACTAACATAATGTCCAAAAGGGCGGCGTACAATTGGTGATACTTTAGGAGTTTGTTCGGGAATAGTGTGCGGTGTGTAATTTTAATATTTCGATCTCGAGAAGCCTGTGCTACCGAGGACAAGAAAACTCGAATTCTTTGCACTTTTTACTGTTTTTTGTTTATAACTAGAAAACGGCGGCCTACAGCAAAATATGCTTTTACACTAAGGTAATCTACTTACATATAATTCTCTACAACTTTTGCTTTATGCACTTTCTCTAATTCTCAACCGTAAATATTCTCTAATATTCATCCAAATTATCTCCTTGATCTAGACTTAAACAAGCCAATGTGATCATGCCAATGTGATCATGCCATTGGATCAAGCGGCATGAAGGCGAATTAACACCATAATATTAAGCTCATATTTGTAACCGATACAAGCTCATAATAAACTTCAATAATCTTTACTTACAAGCTCTACCTATCACCGATATGAAAGTAGATTATGATCTAGTAATTTAAAGAAATCGATTAAAATGAGGAACGGTACTATTCGTCTCTTTCAAACCATATATCGTGGAAGCGAGAGGCCAATAGAAGCATCCATAGTCAATATCTTTCTCTAATCTCTGAACGCCCGGTTTTGATATATAGAAAACAGTTTCTATTGTAAAGACAATAGAGCTGAGAATCGCTTGCACCTATATGACTGTGGATTTACATCAACAATTGCATATAAAGTAGGGTTGAAAATCACTTGCATAATCATGAAACAGGATTATACGAGAGACAACACAACGGAGTCATACATCACCGCCTTCATAACACAACAACTCATTTAACACCAACATTCGCACCGATGTAAAGCTACCTTACTTCTAACTACGAAACGAGCATCTAACCTCATGCGGCATGGTGTTTCAGGTCGAATATTTCCATGAGCAGGGGTTCTATGGGGTTCACGTCTAGATAGACCCCCGTCACGACTTCTGCCAACTTCCGAAGTTCTAGAATCTTCTGTATGAGCTTCAGGAATGTGGACTTCGCTTCGCAGCCGAGGTATACGCTTTCCAAGTAACGCCGGAGGAGATAGTAGTATGAGTTCTGTGGGAGAATTGATTTATTGTTACCGTGGCCATCTTAGTTGCTTATGCTTAGCAATTTAGTTCTGTGGAGAGTGTTTGAAATATTTTCGTAAGTATTGAGAAGTCGATGAAATGATTGAGTGGGTTCCTTTTACACTGGTCGCCACGACACCGACGACGTCATTGAGAACGGTCTATGGGTACTTAAAATATATCGATTTATCTTATTTTTTGTATTGTCGTGGCGTCTTTGATGTAATGAAATTTTTCTATACTATTCTACGTCCTAAGGCCGTGTGGTGTCCGGCGGAGTAGAATAGCACCAACTCGGGTAGCACTCGTGGGTGTCGTACAAGGCGACTGTTTTCGAGGCAAAATATCTAGTCTCCGTAGGCTGGAAAATGGACAGCAGCGTTTTCCATAGTTTTATTTATAACACTGCGATCTCCAACCCGCCTGCCGAGCGTGGAAATTACAGCAATAACCTCCTCTTCCTTGGGAGAGGCCCTTAGTCCTGCAGTGGACTGTTACGGGCTTTGATGATGATACTATTCTAACGTAAAGACCTGATAGATCGATTTACCTTTTTCTTTACTAGGTTTTTTTTGTATTGTCGTCTTCGTTGTAATAAAACATTTCTATACTATTCTATAATATATTCTAATGCACTACCCACCTGCTCCAACTTGATCACATCTCGATGCACAACTTTCGGCCGGTCTGGCGCGAAAAGCAAAATGGCGGACATGATCAGCATCACATGTTCGTCGGTGCGCCAGCGCTGCTCAAACGTGCGTATGAAGCCCTCGTGCATGCTGTATATGTTGCCTTTGGCCAGTTTGAGGACGTCCGTCCTTATTGTGCCTATCTGGTCCTGGGTGTGGGGGAACTGGGGAAGAAAATGTTGTGTCAAATAAATGAATTATATGGGCTTATGTATCAAAGACTCCTCTCTGAGTTATGTACATTGGTTGATCGCTAACTGAAGCTCTTACGGTGAGGGAAAACATCGTGATATGCGTCACTATGATCTAATCTGGCCGGGTTCCCCTGAGATGGCAGTCGCTCCACTGTAATTACCTGATCTGAAAATCGTGAATCATAGACAAGGCTTCCAGATTATACTTATCAGGGAGGGAGAGCAAGGCTGCTAAGTGTGGTAGCCATTGCTATACCTACTTGTTTATTGTTTTAAGAAAGGTTAGGACAGGCAGAGAAAAGACGACGAACTAGGACAAGACGTATTTTGTTGGAAGACCAATAAAATATTGATTAGTTGAATTCTATTGGTACTACTTTTCATCACAATCCCGTTCCATTCCCCGTATTAATTTGAAAAGATGTGTGAGAATGGAGGGCTGTGGTGTTCGATAGTCTCTGCTTACCTCTGTAGGATGTACAGTATAGCAATAAATGCCCTGATGTTGCTAATGTCTGTAGGCAGCGGTGACCACCTTCCATCAGGTGACTCGCTTGTCTGTTTGCTAACATAAAATCACTCCCTTCCTTCTGGCTAAAAAAAGGCAGGTGGTGTTGAGTAGACGTAGGGATAGAGTAGGCTAGGGTAGGATAGGGTATCTCCTTTCAGAGGGTCTAAGGTTGGCTGGAAGAAATCCCATTGTGGGATAAGCCCGCCTTTGCTTTGTAAAATGATATTTTTCTATCTACTGTATTTCGTTTTAATTGCAATAAAGAGTTTACATACATACATACATAGGGGAAAGGGTTAGGAGTAGAACACCACACGAACAAAACATCGCTTGGCCGACAAGTTTATAATAAAATTAGACAGTTTAGGTAGGTGGTTACCATCCACTGGTTCCGCTGTCCGTCGTACTGCATGGCGCTGCGCAGCACCAGCATCTCGATGCAGCCGCCCTTCAGCAGAGCGATCTGGGTGACAAGGAAAGGAAAATATACGTTTTATTTTCGTTCCTGTACATCACGCACGGAATAGGCTAGTTTTTTAAGCAAAAAACGATAATTCCATTTAGTCCGTTAGGTAATTTATCACACGTATTTTTTTTATTTACAGTATTTGACAGATATAGCGAGTCAAAGTTTTGGAGTGGGAGCTGATGACGTCACATCACACAGTCATTGTAAATGTAAACAGTGCTAACATTATGACGTCAAGCTATATTTCAGGTACAATTTTTTTTGTTTATCTAACAAAATAAAAAATATGCCCAATATTTTTTTTATATCAATCGGTCGGACTTATTAATTTTTTTGTATGAAGCTATCCACTTCATAATTTTTATTCAAGAATAATCTGGACCGCGATCCGCAACGAACCCTTACGGACAATCCGCGTCGCACTGTTTAGAGCCTTACTGTACTGTATCTATACCGCACTCTGCAGGCCCATGTATGTGTCAAATCCCTATATTAATGTTATACATTTTCACGACAGACTGAAACGGTAGTTTTATATCCCAAAAATCTAGGCTAATTTTTAACGAAGTAAACCCATTTTATACCATAAAAACTAAAGTAAATAGATATTTGTTATATTAAGAAATTTATTTTTATATATTAAAATAGTTGCATCAAAGTTTATTAGGCTATTATTATATGAAATATTAAATTAGTGTGTTACAAAACTCAGTCTTTTAATTTTATACTTCTTTTTAGAGTAATCATCATCATCACAGCCCACATCAGTCCACTGCAGAACTTAGGGCCTCTCCCACGGAAGGGGAGGTTATTGCCATAATCTCCACGCTTGGCAGGCGGGTTGGAGATCGCAGTGTTATAAATATAACAATGGAAAACGCTGCTATCCATTTTCCAGCCTACGGAGATAGCCTACGGTTGGTGTCATCTATTCTACTCTGCCAGACATGACACCATTTTATTATGTTACACGGCAGACAAACAGGCAAGCGGGCCTGTATGTTAGGTGGGAATTGTATAGTCTATTTGAAAACATTTTTTTCTACCCGTCTCTTCCAGATTTTTGATAATATTCATATCCTCTTTTTTAAACACCGACGAAAAAAACGGGGCGTTATAAGTTTGATATGTGTTTGTGGCTATGTGTGTCTGTCTGTGGCATCGTAGCTTCCGAGTGGATGGACTTATTTGGATGCGGTTTCTCTATTTGAATGCCAATGGGGCGGCCAACGTGTCACTGTGTGTTTCCTTCCTACCCCCCGTCTTTTTGAAGATTGAAAGAGATATTTAATGTCCTAATCAATAAAGAAATTTTGAGTTTGAGTTTGAAAGCCAGTTTCATCGAGAACTTCTTAGCTTTAAATAAATATTCGTGGACAGATTCACACAGCGAAATCTAGCCCCAAACTAAGCAAAGCTTGTGCTATGGGTACTAGATAACTGATAAACTACTTAAATACTTTTAAATACATACTTATTATACATAGAACACCCAGACCCGTAACAGAAATTAAAATTCATCATTTTAATTTCTGCCCGGCCGGGAATCGAACCCGGGACCTCTTGCGTGGCAGACCGGCATGTTGACCACTGAACCACTCAGGTCGTCAGGTCGCTTTGCTCCAATAACATGCGTTTAAGTATTTTAGAAAACATTTTCGTATAAGTAAACTGGGTTCAGTTTACCCGACTTCCCCCCGTCAGGTAGCCCTCGACAACCATACCTGGTCCTCCTCGCACATGTTCTTGAAGGCGTTGATCTTCTTGGCCATCTTGATGAACCGCCGGATGGCCACCGCCGTCAGGTTCACGATCTTTATCAGCCGCGGGTCGTGGCCGCCCTCGCCCTCCTGAGGGAGGCAGGGATTGCAATACCTCAGTGGTATAGAAAAACATACAGCGGATCCAGCTATAAGGCTTATCACACTTGGCTGAATTCAGACGCAAAATGCGCGAGAGCAAGATCATATTGCACGTGACTAAGATCCATTTTTGTATACCTTATATATGTCGCAGCCAAATGGTTAAATTAGCCGTTTATAAACGGCTAGCCTTTAAAGCAATTATTTAATTAAAAATTGGCCAAATTCATGAACTTTGAATGAAAGGCTAATGAACGATATTGCCTCGAGTTTACGGAGCTCTTCCAATCATTGTCATAATGCTAACCTAAACTAACCGAATAGAAACCTAATGCAAACTATTATTATACTTTGAAGTTATTGTGGGTAGGTTAGCATTGGAACAATGTGTGGAATAGCTGCGTAATCTCGAGGCAATATCGTTCTTTCAACGTCACTTTAAAATCTTATGAAACTGGCAAATTTTCAACTAAATAATTGCTCAAAAAGCTAGCCGTTTAGTTAACTGGCTAATTTAACCATCCGGCTGCGACATATATCTTACTTTGATCTTGTTCTCACGCTTTTTGCTTCTGAATATAGACAACTGAAGTAAGTGAAGTATAATAAGCCTTTAACCTCATGGCTATGATCGGCGGGCCGAACGTAGCCGACGGGTTCCGATCGTCAGTCGTAGTGGAGTCTTGGCTTGTTGGTTAGATCCGCAGATCGTAAATGTTGAAAGAAAAAAGTTTTAAAGTACAAATTTCTATATTTTTCCTTTTAAAATAAACCGTAGGTATATTTTATTTGTCAGCAGCTGCAATCAGTGTATACAGTACTGATACAGCGGAGTCCCACTTAGAGTGGTCGGTCCTACACTGGTACTACAAAACCAGCATAGCTTAATATAGGTTTTAAGACTTTCGTGGTTATTCACTACACTTTCACTACACATATTATCGGGTTTGTTACCACGGTTAGTATTGTAGTGAACCCGATAATATGTGTAGTGAAAGTGCAGCATAGCTTAAACCCATCAACAACGAAGTGCAGCTTACATTGGTCTCACCTTCAGGGTATTATAAAACCAGCATACCTTGATCTCAGCGGTGCCGTAGACCTGCTTAGAGTGATCTCTCTTACAGGACTATACGGAACCAGTATACCTCTGCCACGGCACCACAGCAGGGTCCCGCTTAGAGTGGTCTCACTTACAGAGCTACTAAGTAACCAGAATACATTGACCTCAACAGTGGCGTAGACCGGCTTAGACTAGACTCACATATAGGACTTATACAGAACCAGCGTACCTGGATCCCACGGCAGGGCCCCGTTTAGAGTGGTCACACTTACAAGACTACTACAAAACCAGCATACCTTGATCCCGGCAGCGGCGGAATCCCCGACCAGTATTGAGATATCGTCATCAATGGGCGCGTGCAGAGCCTTGTTCGCTACAAGCAGCTCGTTCAGTTTCGCGCGTTCCACCTACGGAAGACATGATGTATTTTATAAATACTTACACTTATTATTATTATAAATATAATTACCTAAAATTATTATTATCAGTGGCCGTGTGGTGTCCGGCAGAGTAGAATAGCACCAACCCCTTTCATTCGTGGGTGGCGTGCAAGGCGACTAATGTTTTCGAGGCAAAAGATCAAGAGTCTCCGTGTTCTGGAAAATGGGCAGCAGCATTTTCCATTGTTATATTTAAACACTGCGATCTCCAACCCGCCTGCCAAGCGTGGAGATTATGGCAACAACCTCCCCTTTCGTGGGAGAGACCCTGAGTCCTGCAGTGGACTGTTGCGGGCTGTGATGATGATGATATCAATAAATCTCTCTAAAGACACTATCCTGGTTATCATATCATACTCGTATACCCACCCCCAACAGTAGTTCTGCACAAGAACTACCGCTATGAAGAAACTAATGGTATCCAACCTGTTCTGCTGTGCACAAACTTAGTCAATTTATTTGAATACTTAAGTACTTCTGCATTAGTTGTTTTTGTTTTATTGGTTAATTTGTTTACATTAAGCGTTGATTTTCTTTTGACTTCGGCGCCTTGTTTTAAGTTCACAAGTTAGAAACCAGCATCTTACAAACAGATACAGGTAAACAAAATCATCGTAAAATGTTATGGTCAACACAGTTCATGGTCATGGTCGGGGTAACGCCACACGGCCCATTGACAGTATCCAAAACATGTAACTTTATCACTAGCTATTTCAACATGTTTTACCGGAATTTCCTGCCAAATTTGCATAACAGGCCAAATTAAATGATCAATATCATTTGGGTATACAGATTTTATCTCCAAGGCGTTTCGATGCTGAATTATCAATTTGTTTAATGAGCAATTTTCTAATAGGTATCTAAAGCATGCCTAACCACTCACTAGATGGCGCCCCGACAATTTTGGTAATTGATAATCGCTTGAAATAGGTTCTTAGCAAACAGGATATAAACAGTGGGTACGTTGTATTGGATAATATTGTATTTGTCAATAGTTTTGAACCATTTTAGAGGTTGTAATAATAATGGAACATAGTGCTAACTTCTATAAATATTTCTTTTTACACTTCGTTCAACCTTTAACAGTTATGTTTAAATTATTAAACATTTTATTTTTAAGTTTAGTATTAGTTGACTGCATGAAATCACTGCCACCATCATACAGATTATAAAAAGATTACCAAAATTGTAGGAGCGCGCCATCTATTGATGCTTTTTGAAACTAACTATCTATACCTACTGGAAAACTCCTCATTGGCAAAGCGCGTGCGAACGAAATTTGATGATTCATTACATCACTATTATCAATGCCTACATTTACGTAGAATATTTTTTCGCCACTAAGGTAATAAAGCTGACGGCCTGCCTGATGGTAAGCAGTCACTGCAGCCTATCAGTCAGCCTAACAGCCAGCAGTCAGCCAGGCCGTAAGCTTGTTTGCCACCTTGGAGGTATAAAAAAAAAAGAAAAAAAAAAGGCACGCATATAACCTACTGTTTATAAAGCTATAATCCATGTTTAATTTACGATTTCTGAACTAAAAATCAATAGGTACGAGTGAAAACCCGAGTTTATCTCAATCACGATAGTTATGATAGGATTCACAACATTCGCTTCGCATGACACATTTGGCAGAAATATCAATCCTAATTACACAGTTTCAAAGTTCAAAATTGATTGTTGTTATATATATGCAGTGTCACGACACAGGTGCCTATCTATTTGTGACATTATACTTATTGCTACTTTGTTGCTCTTAAAGATACTGTGTAAATATATTACTATCTCTATACCATATAGGGTACAAGGAAATCGTTATTTACGTTCTATCTATATGTTCTTTGTTTGATTAATTCGAAGATAGAAAAGGCGCGAAATAGATCTTGCTATGTCTTTAATCTTCATCGTCATAATTTTATATTATGTTTATTTTCTCCATGTTGGCCATTCTGATGGACTCAAATGTTAACTAGAACTGATCAATTCCTTGAGGTTTGGGAACTGGAGACCTAAGATACAGACGAAAGTCTAGTTTAGGCTCCAATCTCACAATCTTGAACTTTAAACTGAAAATTGTAACCTTTAACACTGTATGTGAGAAAATAATTTATTTATTGATTTTATTTATCATATATTTAAGAGTTTAATAATAAATAAATAAATATTCGTGGACAAACTCACACAGCGCCATCTAGCCCCAAACTAAGCAAAGCTTGTACTATAGGTGCTAGATAACTGCTAGATATACTACTTAAATACTTTTAAATACATACTTATTCTACATAGAACACCCAGACCCGTAACAGAAATTAAAATTCATCATTTCAATTTCTGCCCAATGTATGACTCTTGTTGGTGGAGCAATCGCCACTCCTCTCTCCTGTCTGCCAACCTCTTCATCTCCTTATAATCATCTTTCATCTTAGTATTAATATAATCATCTTGGCCGTCCCGTTAATGTCCCGGTTGTGCTCTCGCGCACGAAAGCCCGGGACCGGCCTTGAACATGATCGAGGATTTGGCAGATCAGATAATTACAATGGAGCGACTGCCATATGACCTCTGTGACCCAGGGGACCCTGACCAGATTGGATCGTGGTTACAAACTCAGTCGCCTGAATGTGCAGGTATCATCACGATGTTTTCCCTTGCCGTAAGAGCATCGGTTAGCCATCTAATGTACATAACTCAGAAAAGAGTCATTGGTACACGGCAGCAGTGGGTCGCTTATAGTCGGATGCTTTAATTCCTCTTCATGTTACCTATCTACTTACACATTTACACATTTTTGCTAGCCGTGCTTTATATGTACATGGCATAAATTAAAGTCGCTTAACGCGTCAGTCGATCTGTCTGTATAACTGCTAACTCCTCCTAAACCACACAACGGATTTTGATACTGTTTTCACCATCAGTTAGATAATTTCTTAATGAAGGTTCATACGTATAATACACGCATATTACAGTAAAGAAAGGCTGATAAACCCGTGCGAAGCCGGGGCGGGTCGCTAGTGAAAAACAAAGATCGATAAGACACCTACCTCATTGAGCTCCCGCGACGATCCGTTGCAAGAATTCACCGAAGTGTACGCCTCGAATTCGAGCTTGATGGCTTCACATAGTATCGACTCTATGGAGTTCGGTTCTATCCTGAAAGGCAGAAACGTTAAGGAATTATTACATATACATATATTTTTAATATTAGACAAGACAGGCATTTGACCGCCACCCCACCTGTTGGCAAGTGGCGATGCGGCCGAAGATGGAGCCCGTATTGCTGAAGGCATCTAGATTTTAAGACTTTCGTGGTTTTTTACTACACATATTATCGGGTTTGTTACCACGATTAGTATTGTCGACGTAAAAGCTATACTATCCGTGGTAACAAACCCGATAATATGTGTAGTGAAAGTGGCATCTAGATTATAATGATCAGGGAACACACTCGCAGGCAACGTGTTCCATTCCTTAGCCGTGCGGATTATAACAGTCGAGTAAAGTGTCTCATATTGTTAAAAAATTATTACTCATGCCCTCCTACCCTACCCTGACACCACTATGTGGGGTCAACACATTATTCTTATGCTTCTATCTTTTCCCACCTGCTTTTTGGAGCGTCGGTGTCCTAGTGTGTAAAGGGTTTGACTCGTAAGCGAGAGGTTCCTAGTCCGAATCCCAGTGCCGCCATGTAGCAATGACTTTTTCCTGAGTTCTGTACGTTAGTTGAACACTAACCGATGCTCTTACGGTGAGGGAAAACATCGTGATGAAGCCTGCACATTCAGACGACTGAGGCGTAACCATGATCCAATCTGGTCAGGTTCCCCTGGTAGCAGGGTCACGGAGCTCAAATGGCAGTCGCGACACTGTAATTATCTGATCTGCTAAATCCTGGATCATGGTCAAGGCGATCGAGGCGAGATATTTTATTGATTTAACTGTGCATTTTACACAATAATTATATAAAGAAAAATATAAAACGTGCCGAATTGCAATGTAGTTCCCGCGGAAACGCGTCCTGAACTTCACCCTTACGAATTCGCGCTAAAGCTAGTCAGACATACTTAGCGTAGATGATATTGTGCATAATCTGATAACGAATAACTCCGCCGTCTATACCAGACCGCGGTCAAATGACGTTCCAAGTACAGATCCAATACAACTTGAAGCGTGGCGAGAAAACGAACTAATTCTGTTCAAAGGTACTGTTCTTTTCCTCCGTACCCGCACGAAGTGTTATGTGTAAACTGGCGCCACAATCGGAAGACCAGCTTATACTGGACCACAACTGGTGTTTTGTTTGTATGACGCATAGTATTATCTTGCCCGTTGGTAACATGATACGCCAGTGGCATCTCCACGTGCACGCTATATGCGTGTAATGTCTGTTAGATGTTATGATGCCTTGGTACCTCTGCGCTTATGGGTATGGACTCCGGACATTTTAAACGGTGTAAACAAAATATTTTCCTAGCGAGACTTTTAGATTTTGCAATAAATTATGGTGTTAATGTTAGTCAACTTCATTTCGGTATTAGGAGGCATAACGTTTTGGGAATTAAAGTATTTCGAGATATTTATTTATTTAAAACTTCATGCACATTACAGTACAAAGGCGGACTTAGAGCTACGTAGCTTTTTCTACCAGTCAACCAGAGAACAATTAGCAAAAATTACAAGGCGGTGCAACAAAAAGGAAGAGAAAAGAACATAAAATAGACTAAACGTAAAATTAAATTTAAATTAGAATACCAAACATTCACAGACCGAGATTTATAGATAATATAACAAGAGAGAGAGAGGGAACAAGAAACTAAATACAACAAGCTACCAGCACACTCAACAACACTACTGCCCAAACACTTCAAAAAGAGAAAGACTAAGTAGGAAAATAAGTATAAGGGGTTACAGAGTCTTTAGAAAATTATTATAAACTGCTTTTTAAAAAAAAAAAAATTAATGACAACAACTATGAAAAGACATGTGTATATGTCGCAGCCAAATGGTTAAATTAGCCGGTTAATTAAATGGCTAGCTATGTAAGCAGTTATTTAATTGAAAATTGGCCAAATTCATTAACTTTGAAAGTAAAGTCAAATGAACGATATTGCCTCGAGTTTACGGAGCTCTTCCATTCATTGTCATAATGCTAACCTAAACTAACCGAATAGAAACCTAATGCAAACTATTATTATACTTTGAAGTTATTGCGGGTAGGTTAGCATTGGAACAATGTGTGGAAGAGCTGCGTAAACTCGAGGCAATATCGTTCTTTCAACATCACTTTAAAATCTTATGAAACTGGCAAATTTTCAACTAAATAATTGCTCAAAAAGCTAGCCGTTTAGTTAACCGGCTAATTTAACCATATGGCTGCGACATATACATATATGCGAGGCTAAAGAGTTGTGTCAGTACCCCACCTGCGGGACAGAGGCGTGAGCTTTATGTATGTATGTATCAATAGCTATTTCAAATAAATATTATAACAATATAGTTTAAATGACCAGAATCAACAGAATGGGTCCATTTGGTAATGGAACCATCTGGGAACGGGACAATCAAAGGTCAATAGGACCATTCGAGACCATCTATAGACCTCGGAACTAGGCATGAGTTCGTTATATCAAAACGAATATGAAATCGGTTATGACATTCATATCATAACATATCGATTTCCCGTATTCGGATATCGGTTTTGGCAAAAACGTCGCGCTCCAAACGATTTACTTCAACAAAACGAATGATTTGATAACGCGCCATGCGATATTCGCTCCTTCTCTTTCCTAGTAATGCCAACCTTAGTGGAGTAAAAGGGACGGAGCGAATTTCTTGCGGCCGCCAATGCATAATTGGTTATTTATTGTTTTAAGGAGTTTTGATGTTAATGTGTACATCTATAGGGTTGAAATAATGTTACGTCATTTTTGTACAAGTTTTTGGGTTTGATTTGAATGCATTTGACATTGATTTCGTTGAAAAAAAAAATAACAAAAACAATTACGAGTAAAAAATTATGCGCCAGAAAAGTTGAAAAAATGTATATTTTTCTACATTACTATAAACAGCTTTTTTGCTAGTCCTAAGCCTAGTAAAGCATGTAGTGAATCCGTCATATTTGACGCAATTCTGATATCCTATCAATGTACATAAAACTATCATTCGCTAAAATGCGTAGCGCTTGCGTTTGGAGATCGTTTGGTACTTACATATCTTTGAAATCGATATCTGAAAACGGTTTTCGAAATCGATATGAAAACTTCCAAATCAGTTACGTATCGGTTTTCGTTAAAAACGGAAAACGCTCATGCCTACTCGGAACTCGGAAGTGAGGACTATACCAGCTTGTCTAACACTTGTAATTACCATGCCACTAATTAGGTAGGCTACATCATCTTGCAAACTTGAACAAAACAACATAATTATTGTTATTGTATTATTTTACTATTGGTTCCGTAATAGAGCTCGTCTAATCTAAAATGACGCGCCCCACTACCGCATTAACGCACACAAGCAAGTTTAAAATATGGACGCAATACATATACAAATGCCGTTGTAATTGGTCATTCAGTTTCCGGTGAAATTCAAACGTAGGAGCGCGCGTCGTTCATTGGCTCCCACACAGATGAAGTGTCGTTATCAATATTCGCACTCACACATCGAAATCAACTAACTAAGTAGTGGGGCGCGTCATTTTAAACTAGACGAGCTCTACCTGGAGAGGTTTTCCCTGGAAAGTACAACAGGAGTTCTTCAAGAAAGGGGTGAACAGGTTTTTACGGGGTCGGCAACGCGTGGGTGATGTCCCTGGTATTGCAAACGTCCATAGGCCGCGGTGACTGCTTACCATCAGGCGGCCAAGTTCGTTTATCACCTTAGTGGTATAAAAAAAACGCACATTGGCAACCCATATCAAACGAACCCAACAGACAAATATCAGAAAATCCCTAACAAAGTCTATTTCTCAAACTACTGGACCGATTTTAATGAAACAAAGTTAAGGACCACATCGATTAAACTGGTTTTAAAATAATGAAAACTGCACCGAATTCGGTCCATCCGCTCGGGAGCTACGACGCCACAGACAGGCACAAAGTCACCAAAGACAGATACACATAGGGTTGCCAACTTTTTTTAGACCAAATATAGTATTTTAGGGTTTAGAAGCCATAATAATATAGTAGGGATTAATTCCCAATCAAAAAATATATAGTAGGTTTTTAAATAAAATGTTCGTAAATATATTATTTCTTAAATGTATATTTTCTGCTACATTGAGCTTCATAGCTGTTTTGTTTTATTTGACATGAGTTTGACGTCACGTTATACAAATGTCAAGGCTCAAGATCGTTCTGTAATATTCGATTTGCATCAGGAAAATTTTTCTTTTGAGGATCTTATAGACGCGTTCCGTTTTGCGGTAAGTGGTAATGTTGTGCTAATGAAATATAGTAGTTTCGCCTACTATATTTTAATTTTTAATTTATAGTAGGTAGACTCCTAATATAGTAGGATACTATATTATATAGTAGGGTTGGCAACCCTAGATACACACGTCAAACTCTAGTAACAGATGCTCCGATTTGGCTGGAGCCGTCTAACCGTCAGTTGCAGTCGATACTAATCCTTACGGTGTACAAAATAAAGTTACTATTTCCCCCACCCCACCTGTGGGACAGAGGTGTAAACTTTATGTATATATGTGATGTATGTGTGAGTACGGAACCCTGAAAAGCACGTAACACCGTCATGTTATTTTGTAGTTTGTACACATTATCGTAGCGATCAATTTTAGGCTGTATTGTGATTAATCTACACATTTATTACGATAAACTGATAACTATGATATAATGCCTCTTACAGCCAAATGAGTCATCGTTATCCTTTATTTTTATATAGCATCAGGTAGGTACTTTTAGCCGTGTGGTGTCCGGCAGAGTAGTATAGCACCAACCCTTACACTCATGGGTGTCGTAGAAGGCGACTAATGTTTTCGAGGCAAAAGATCAAGAGTCTCCGTAGTCTGGAAAATGGGCAGCAGCATTTTCCATTGTTATATTTAAACACTGCGATCTCCAACCCGCCTGCCAAGCGTGGAGATTATGGCAATAACCTCCCTTTTCGTGGGAGAGGCCCTAAGTCCAGCAGTGGACTGTTACGGGCTGTGATGATGAGGTAGGTACTTTACTAGTGGTGACCCTATCACCTCTAACCGAGTCGGTGCCCTTTTTCTTTTTTTCTTTTGACAACGTGGAGAAAATCTGCGATCCAGGTACCCAACCCTGCTATCCACTAATAACTCCACGGTTGTCCACCTCGGTGCAGTTCGATGGGCTCCGGGATCTCAATAGAACGCAACCGGATCCCTTCTAACACCGCGCCCGAAGGCCCATCGCGTTGTGTACTCTCCAAACCTGCCCCTACATTGTTCCGGTGTGTATCGGCTTGATGACCACCCCAAGCCGACACCGACCCCGGAGTCGTTAGGTCGGACATTGTAGCCCCCGCCACAAGAGTCCGCAACTCCGATGACCCCCTTTAGTCGCCTCTTACGACAGACGGGGAAGACCGTAAGCTCTATTCTTAGCCGGAGCTACACGGCTCCGCGTTGATGGCCTTATGGTTAAGGGGTCCGACTCGTTAGCAAAGGGTGTTGTGTTCGAACCCCATGTGCCGCCATGTAGTCACTCAGCTAATTAATTGACACCCCAACCTTATGACAATCCATGTGGCAAAATGGAAGGTCAGGTAATTAGTTGTCTTTTCTGAGTTATGTACATTAGTTGAACACTAACCGATGCTCTTACGGTGAGGGAAAACATCGTGATGAAACCTGCACATTCAGGCGAATGAATATGTAGCCATAATTCAATCTGGTCAGGTTCGTCTGTTAACAGGGTCACGGTGGTCATATGGCGGTCGCTGCACAGTCACTATCTGATCCACCAAAAATTTTTTTTTATGTTATTCGGCAGACAAACAGGCAAGCGGGCCACCTGATGGAAAGTGGTCACCGCCGGCTATGGACATCAGCAACACCAGGGGAGTCACTGATGCGTTGCCCGCCTCTGAAGAGACCTCTAATATACCTCTTGAATTTAGTGATAGAGTGACAAATACAGTGATCCGTGAAAGGTGTGGCATGAAAGATGATGTAGTGGCATAAATAGCAAAAGGGACGTTGAGATAGTTTAGGCATGTAGAGCGAATGGATTTATGAAGATTGACGAAAGAGGTATATAGCGCAAACTTGGAAAACCAGTCTTTAAGAGGACGACTTACACCCGTAAATGGATGGCGAGAGTCTATACTACACTGAAGGTCATCATATGGCCACAAAATGGTCTATACGGTTCAAACTCGCAAAAAACTGTGTGGGACTGTTACCCGTTGCTATAACTCTATATCAACCAGCCGTATTATCAAAGTAACCGTCAACCTAACCCAAATATTAGTATCTCAAGTACATCGATATCAATACGCAGCTAATTGTTATCGGGAGATTGTCATTTCCGAATTCCAAAAAGGCACGCGTGGTGTCCTCCCTACACTCGTGGGTGTCGTACGAGGCGACTAATGTTTTCGAAGCAAAACTTCTAGTCTCCGTAGGATGGAAAATGCACCAGCAAGGCAGCAGAGCTTTCCATTGTTATGTTTATAACACTGCGATCTCCAACCCGCCTGCCAAGCATGGAGATTACGGCAATGACCTCCTCTCTCGTGGGAGAAGCCCTGCAGTGGACTGTTATTTGCCGTGACGATGATGACATGCCTTAGTAAAGAATCCGCGTAAAGAAATATAATAATAATTATCTTGGCGTCAATTCCCCGATTGTGCTATCGCGTGAGGGCCCGGGGTCCGTCTTGACCATGATCCAGGATTTGGCAGTTTAAGTAATTACAGTTGAGCGACAGCCATCTGACCTCCGTGACGCTGCTAACAGGGGATCCCGACCAGATTGGATTACACATTCAGACGCCTGAATGTGTTTTTCCTCGCCGTAAGAGGACGGGTATGAATAAGCTTACGGCCTGCCTGATGGTAAGCAGTCACCGCAGCCTATGGACGTTTGCAAGATCAGGGGCATCACCGACTCGTTGCCTTTGTTTCGGAAGTGCACGAACTACCAATTAAAAATAAATAAAGATCAAGGGATATCTTGTCTTGATGATATTATTCTATGTCCCCGGCGACACTGTCAATTCAGTGACACAAGTTAACAAAACTAAAGTTTGAATATGGAATCGGCCCTCTTTTAGCAGTTGACCCAGATGGATGAAATCTACTGTTTGTGCAGGTGTCTGGTATAATCGTGACTTGTTGATTTAGTATACAATTCGTCAAGCCTGATGATAGTTCTAATTGGTCAAGCGTGTTTAAATTTTTATCATCGTTTTTGTTTTCAGCTCGCCAAACATTATTTTAGTTTCAATTAGGCAAGTGAGTCAATTTGCCGAAGTAATTGGTCAAATCTGTATAAAATTCAGAATAGTCAAGTTGACAATAAGTTGTATTGCTTGCTGTAAGCTTCAATTCGCGCGGCAAATCCTGAGACTTTGCATATCGACAGAGGACATCATTGAAACAAATACTCACTTTCCCAGGTAAAATGGTCTCGCGAATTGAAAAAAAGTTGCTGATTGCTGCTTTGAGGAACCGTGGCTTTGGCAACGGATGGGGCATTTGCCTATTTGATGCCAGAGCAACTTGTCATAGAGGTAGGCACTGCATTAGCGATACCCCTGGTGTTGCTAATGTCTATAGGCAGCGGTGACCACTTTCCATCAGATGGCCCGTTTGCTTGTTTGTCTATCGTTTGGCATTATATGATATAAATGCATTTTTTTAATAAGACTAGCCAGGCATTTGACCGCCATCTCACCTGATGGCAAGTGACGATGATGGAGCATGCCTGTCTAGGAACAGCCTATTCACTGTAACCTTAAAGGTGTCTAGAAGATTTTGTTTGTCGTAATTAGGTGTATAAGCTACATTAAGTCCTAAATTATAAATTGCAGTGTAGTTATTGGCACTACAACTTGATTATGTATCTAGCTTAAATAGAATAAGATTGCTGTTAAACTGTGAAATATATTAATAAGATGAAGCATGCCTGTCAAGGAATAGCCTATACAAACGCAATGCGTACGGCTAAGGAATGGAACTCCTTGTCTGCGAGTGTATTATCTGATAATTATAATCTGGACGCCTTCAAAGCTCGAGTGTATAAGCTGCCCCAAGACAGACTACCTCCGCGACATAAGGATCCACAAACCTCTCAACATCCTGCAGGATGTCCCTCGCCTTGTTCGCGTCCACGCTGGAGCTGGTGGACGGTTCCTCGCAGACATGGTCGCGCTGCTCCTCCCGGAAGGCCGGCTCGCCGTTTGTCAGCAACGACCTGCAACGAACGAGGGGTGTAGTGGCTGTGTCTGTCTATACTAGGCCACACTGATCATCATCTGTAAATTTGCTAGGAAACATCCGGAATTTGATAAACAACGGGACGATCCATCAATAACTCACACATTGCGCCATAAAAATAGACTATTGCTACCTAGCTCCAGACTTTCACTACACTCCTCTAGCCATCTAGTTATGTCCATAAAGATTTATAACAAATTACCAGAATTTATTCAAAATGAAACAAAAGATAAATGCTTCCAGAAACACCAGAAACAGTTGTTAATAACTAAAAGTTATTATACAATCGATGAATACCTGAATGACAAACTAGAATAAAGTGCAATAAATAAATAATTATTATTTATTTATTTATTTAACCATTTATTGTACACAAGATTGTTACAAAAAGTATATTACATAATATATTAGACACAACAGGCCAACTAATATTGTAGTGCCCGTCAGGGTCATAATTGTAAATTACTTTTATGAAGCAATAAACATTTGAGTATTGAGTATTGAGTATTATTTCTATGAAGAAATTTCTTCCAGCAAGCCTACAGCAGAGAGATCGTATCGGATCGTATGTTCGTAGATAGATAGATAATGTATACAGATTTATAAAGATATATAAATAACCAAATATATATTATAGTATTGATTCATAGTTGGTAGTATACAAGTAACATAATAATATTAAAATTAAGTACCTAAGAAGGTATTTCGTAACACTTAAATCTACTAAGTCAAGCCACTCCTACCCTCCTCCTCCTCCTTTTCCTCTCTACCAATTTGCTGTGCCCAATCCGGGTCCATGTTGATTCTAATCATCATTATAACATCTATATGTAAAACTCGAAATGCCAAAAAAAAAAATTGAAAAAAAAAAAAAAAAATTCGATAATATATATATAATACTTGAACAATTCACACAGCGCCATCTAGCCCCAAACTAAGCAAAGCTTGTACTATGGGTGCTAGATAACTGATATACTACTTAAATACTTTTTAAACACATACTTATTATACATAGAACACCCAGACCCGTAACAGAAATTAAAATTCATCATTTCAATTTCTGCCCGGCCGGGAATAGAACCCGGGACCTCTTGCGTGGCAGACCATTGAACCACTCAGGTCGTCGGAATTTAAATTGAAATTGAAATTAACAGTTCATTGCGGGACTTTGGGTCTCTCCCAGGAGAGGGTTATGGCCATAATCTTTACGCTTGGCAGGAGGGTTGGAGATCGCAGTGTTATGTATATTATCTTAGAAGTGCTTATATTATGTAAACTTTCGGAAGTTAATCGAAATTTTTTAAAAGTATTAGCAAAGATTTTTATGGAGATTAAAAAATATTATTACATGCGACTGATCTGATGAATGTGTTCATTGTGACTTTTTGTGCAAACAGTTGTTAAAATTACGAAAATATGGACCAGGTGGAGTTACGTGCGGTGATAACATATGTGTCTGAACAAATTGTTCACTAATGAATTTTTTTTGGACATTTATCAGACTTTAGGATATAATGCTTTACACTGTGTTATGACTTATGGCATACTGCTGTGGGGAGACGCTGCCGATTGGCACAATGTATAAGGACTGCAGAAAAAGGCTATTCGCGCGATTTAACAATTGAGACCTTTAACTTCTCTAAGAGATAAATTCAAGAATATTGACATTATGACAACGCTCTCACAATATATATATGAGAACATAAACAGTGATGTTCATAATATTAATACTAGAAAGAAGGATAAGCTTGTTACTAGTGCTTGTCGTCTAGCAAAAGTCCACAAATGTGTACGCTTTTATAATAAGATTTCATAAGATTATTGTAGAATTTACCACTGGATAAACTACACTTCACTTTGGAGTCACTATAGAAGACTAAACTAATGTAGGCTCTGTGGGTTTCTTGCCATTTATTTACCACGGAGAACCACCTAGGAAGCGGCGGTAACTTTCCTTCCCTTCCCACACACGGTGTCTTTTGGTCCTTCCGGATCTGGGGGGCGCCTACTCTGCGTTGGCTGCGGGGTGGATGGCGTATGGTAGGTATAGGGTAGGGCTAGGGTAGGGCTAGGGTAGGGGTGGGTAGGAATAGGGTAGGGGTAGGCCGGGGTAGGTTAGGTGTAGGGGTAAGGTAGGATAGTTGTAGGCTAGGGGCAGGGTAAGGGTAGGGAGGGTAGGACTAGTGTGGGAGCAGCTACCTATCACATGCAGCATCTGTAATGCATGCTCGCTTAAAGGTCTGTCTGGCGGTGGCATGGGGGCCGGGTCGCCCTTTTCCCTCAAATATGGTTGAATTGGACGAGGGTCCAAACCGCCTGTGAGTAGGGGATCGTCGACAATAACAGCAGCCCGGCGGTACCAGCACGGCAACTCAGCAATTGATGGATATCGTGAAAGGTGACTAATGCATAGTGGCATACCGGCTCTCTCTCTCTTCTGGTATATTTCTCCTCTTCATTGGCTTTGATCTTCTGCCTGATGGAGTGCAAGGTTGACGGGGATTCTCAGTGCGTCGGCAACCTGATCTACTCATTGAGATGATGGGACTTTGTCCTCGTGGTCTCTTCCCTTCCATCCTCACAATCACGAGCAGCTTCTCCAGACCTCGACCGGACTTCGGAAGACCGGCTATTACATACGTTAATACGGAAATGGTCAGCAGCATTTTCTACTGAGTAATTTCGACACTGCCAGCGGGCTTAGTATGGGCATGGCAATAAAAAATCATCATCTTGGCGTTAATGTCCCGGTTCTGCTCTCGCGGACGAAGGCCCGGGATCCGCCTTGACCCCTGTTCCTCGTCCGGGTTGGCCTTGTCTTCTTCTGCGTCGAATACCCATGCCTGAGGGTCGTGATCACATTTCCTCATTTCGGTAACGAGAGCTCTCGGGTCCAAGTAGAGTGTGTTGTGACGTCAGCCCGTTAAGGGAGAGTGCTTATGGACGTGTGCGCTCGCCCAAAGAGCCACAGGCAACTATGCGTGCGCATCACCCGTGATTAGGTCTGACGCAGTCCGCATGACCGAGAGCTCGATAGGACCCTGGGTGGAGGAGGGTAGCCCACCTGATGGAAAGTATAGTAACTGTCGCTCATAACATGTACACAATCTACGGTAACTGTTTGCCATCAGGCGGCATTACGGTTGTTTGCCACCTTAGATATCTAACTATCTAGATATACTCTTTATTGCACACAAAATTACAAAAAAGTAAATTTAACAGGTCTTTTCAAACATTGCCAGCTTAGTGGCATCTTCATCCCGTATACCGGTGGTAGTGGTGTGGCACCTCAAGGTTTTATGAGAACTTCCTTGTTTAGGGTGCCTAGTTGTACTACCTAGCAAAACTAAGTAATTAAACAAATATTGCTAAGAACAACATAATATTTCAGGAACCAATATTCCCCTACAGCCCAGATAGCAATGGTGTTGGATGGGTACAGATGTCACCTGTTGATTGATTGATGCTAAGCAACTTGTGTATCAATTTGTATGGAGCGTCGGTGGCTGAGTAATACGGTGTCCGACTCGTAAGCAAGAGCTACCGGGTTCGAATCCCACTACGGCCACCGGCAGTTACTTGAATGCTCACTGATGCTGATAAGTTTCAATGATCGATAAATAAAGTAAACTAAACTTTGTTCTTACGGTGAGGGAAGCATCGTGATGAAACCTGCATGTCACGGGGGTTAGATGGCAGTCGCTCGACTGTCATCATCACAGCCCGTAACAGTCCACTGCAGGACTTAGGGCCTCTCCCACGAAAAAGGAGGCCATTGCCATAATCTCCACGCTTGGCAGGCGGGTTGGAGATCGCAGTGTTTAAATATAACAATGGAAAATGCTGCTGCCCATTATCCAGACTACGAAGACTCTTGATCTTTTGCCTCGAAAACATTAGTCGCCTTGTACGACACCCATGAGCGTAAGGGGTTGGTGCTATTCTACTTTGCCGGACACCACACGGCCACGCTCGACTGCAATTACCATATATTCCAAATCATGGATCATGGTCAAGACGGACCCTGGACCCACGAGCACTACCGGGATATTTACGCCAAGATGATTATTTTTTAATTTGTATTTCAATTTGTATCTAAAGAGCTTTTATCTTAAAGTAGAGTGTAATAGCAAACTTACGGTGAGATAAAACGTTGAAAAATAAATTTACTGGGATTCAAACTAGTGATAATAATAATATCTCCAATCTCCATGCAACCCGTAGGCCAGGGATCACCAAATGGCAGAGACCATGATTTTGTCCTCACAAAACCTTAAGCGAACACTTGTATTACTTGATACAGGCACGGTTTTTTGAAATGGCAAAGTCCAAAATTTATTTAATAGAGCGCAATGGTGCTCGCTCAATCATTCGTTTTGGCAGCCACCCCAGCTGATAAGAACCAAAATGGTTTCAGTTACTTTTCTTATCATTCACCAAATTGTTCAAGAGCTAAAACTCCAAAAACTGCATGCTCATTGCAATCCCTCATACATTGATTTCCTTAAAAGTCATTTTATGAGTTTTAAATTTTATTTACACCTTTGCTGCTATGTACCAGTATGTCATCACCAAAATTATCACTAATTTATTAATTTAAGTTACTGTCATTACTATCAGCATCATCACATAATCTAAGTATCTATAATTCATCTATTATAGATAATTTAAACAGCGTCACTGTTAATAAAGGTACAGCATTTTCTCTGATGGCTGAGGCCAACTCGGGAAAGACAGATTCGGTCACACAGTAAACAGACAAAATAATTCGCCCTGGATGGTAAGTAATAGTCAGTGCGTTCATTCATTGATCACTCCAGTTTTAAAGATAACAAATATCAAGAATTTTTTGCTCCGCTCTCCCATTCATTTCAGTTACTCTGAATAATAAATAACTTAATCTAGTAATCACAACAGCATCCAAGAGACAAACTGTCAAAAAATGTGATCTCACTCCGCTCACTGACTCCTAGATATAAGTTACTTTTATTACAATTGAATCAACTATTATTATAAGCCCCAAATGTCATGAACTTTAAGGTCTCTCGGCTCGCTCATACATTTGCTTATTAGCCCAGCTTTAATATCTCAAAGTCTCAAAAATTTCAAACTAGAATTTAAATCAATAAATAAGCATTATTGATTTAAGTTGTTTTTATAATGCCCAGTTTATAAGATCCAAAATAAAATCATATTCAAATTTTTTTTTATTAAAATTTTATTTTATTTTTTACCGTATCAAGTACTAACAGATCATGACGGTCATATTATTTTTAAGAACGAACTCCAAATGAAACTAATTGGTGACCCAAGCCATAGGCTAGAGTTAGCAGTATGACATAGGCTTGTTTACCACCTTATTGGTATAACAAGGCCATCACTGCAGTTATAAAACTCTTCTGTCTGTCTGTTGAATGGATTTTCATGTGGTTTGCACCAATAGACAGAGAACTTCAGGAGGAAAATTTATGTGTAGGTTTAATTTCTTAAGGTGTGTTACTTCACATGCGAAACTGGGAAATCAAAATATAGAATCATAACACTCTTTACAGCTTTGCTTCGGATGTGATATACATGTGTCGCAGCCGGATGGTTAAATTAGATGGTTAATTACCAATACCTATGCCTTTGAAACCCAATGGGAAAAATATTTAAAGAAGAACAATTAATTAATTGAGAATGTCAATTAACCTCAGGATAGTGTGATTACATACATATCAGTTGTTCCAACTGCCTGTCTGTTCAGGAATAGAAATAATAATTAAATGTCTAGCTTGTTAAGCAATTATTTAATTGAAACAAACACCAAATTAAAAATAATAATTAAAAAGTCTACAAATGACATTGCCTCGAGTTTATGGAACTCCTCCATGAATCGTCAAAATGATGACCTAATTTAACCTAATTAAACCTAATGCAAACTATTATTATCGTTTTAATTTCGTTATGCTGTTGTTGTGACAATGCATTGAATAAATCCACAAACTCTGGAATGTGTTGTTCTTTCTTTAAAGATCCTTGTGGACTTTACTTCCAAAGTAAATTAATTTAGAGTTCCGTTCAATTGAATAATTGCGAACTATCTAGCTATTTAATTAAATGACTAATTTAACTATCCGGCTGCGATGACATATGTATATGACAAAGGCTTTTCTGTTAACCAGATTCTTTTTAAAAGCTAGGTAGTTTAAATATGTATACATTACTAACCTTATACTTGCTGGTTTCTGCTGGTCTGGATACATACTATTATCAACACTATCACAAACATACTGATCCATAGCCCTGTGCTCATATAACGAACGGTTAATAACACTTTTTTCGTCTATCGGATACACTTTCATTGTATACGGCAACTCAGTACTTTGCACAGGTGGATACTGATGGTATATGGGTGAAGAATGTAGCGACGTATCCAAATCGTTACTTAACGGAGATTGCACTGAACTATTCGGACTACACGTTGTACTATTTAACACATCGTATTGGACTATTGAGTGGTCGTTCATTGTTGTGTATGTGGTGGTGTTACATTCGTCGTGCTTAAAGTTTGAAGTGTTGCTTTCATCATGTTTGAAGCTCGCGGATGTATTGCATTCATCGAGCTTCAAATTTTTCGAACTGGTCACACCGTCGTCATCTGGGTCGCTCGACTGCCGTTTCTTTGCTCTGTTCTCCTCGATCTTCCTTCGCTTCTCCGCTTTGTCTTCGTCCGACATGATGAACTCCTTCACCATACCGACGGCTAAACACTTTACTAATCGACATTTTTGGCAGAATCTCCTCGTCACAACCGTAATATCACAATTGTTTGTGAACGGACACTTGAATTCTTTATTGGTTAACGCGTTTCGCCTAAAGAAAGCCTTGCAGCTCTCGCAGGAAATGGCATTGAAGTTGTAACCGAGGGCTTTATCCCCACACACAAGGCAAATCTTCTGTAAATTTGGTGATAACTCCTTCTTCACTGTACTCGGATCGTCTTGCTTTTTATCACTGTTCTCGCCGTTGTTATCCATTTTCATTACAAAATTATAGCTAATAACTACAACATTATACACCTATTTCTACAAATCTAACGTAAAACGTAAATATTTTCATTAATGTGTCATAGTGTACTGTTTCGTCCCGCGTCACTCGAGCGCGCGTAGAGATTAATCATTAGGGACGGCCAACGATTTGGTTGTTAAGGGACGATATCGCGAAATTAACCATGGATTTCGAGATACCTAAATTTTATTATCGAGAAATGTGAAGATAACAACCACACAGAGGAAGGATGACTAATGTCAAAATGTCATGAGTGACATTAGTCTCCTTGGATTGACGTGACTAACTGTCAAAACATGTGTTCGGATACGATATGATACTGAGCTGATGATGAAGCCACAGCACACATTAACGTTTGTGAGTAAAGTGCGCTCCACATGTTCGCCGAAACTTCCGGCGAAACTTTGGCCGGGACTTTGGTCGATCCTCTACATTCTCGCCTATTAGGGATGTGGTGGGTGTCAAAACGTCGACATGATATCGATTCATCGGTGTAGTATCACAAAAGTGATAGCACCTGCTCTACTGTAATTACTTGATATACTAATATCGTGGATCATGGTCAAGTGTACCCCGAACCTGTTACAGGAAAAAGCACTAGGATTATAAATATAAAATCGATCGAATTGAGACGACAACAAACTATCTCTACTTAGTCTATGAAATAGGCGAGACATGCCAAACATGCACAGGACTACACGAATACTCCCTCTACATACTCGTGTTCCCGCGGAACTGTCCACATGTGGAGTGCGCTTAATAAAGTGCGCTCCACATGTTCGCCGAAACATCCGGCGAAACTTTTGCCGGGACTTTGGTCGAATCTCTACATTCTTGCCTATTAGGGATGTGGTGGGTGTCAAAACGCGTCAACATTATATCTATTCATCGGTTTAATATCGTTAATCTGCTTTAAACAGGGTCACAGAGGTGATGGCAGCTGCTCTACTGTAATTACTTGATCTACTAATATCGTGGATCATGGTCAAGTGTACTCTAAACCTGTTACGGGAAAAAGCGCTAGGAATATAAATATAAAATCGATCGAATCGAGACGACAACAAACTATCTCTACTTTGTCTATGAAATAGGCGAGACATGCTAAACATGCACGGGACTACACGAATATAGGCGAATACTCCCTCTACATTCTTCTCTCTTTCCACCCACACATTGACAGCCTTACAGTTAGACTCCATAAACTAATTTTTATATTTAAAGCGCTTAGGGATATTGCGGACCATTCAGTTCTAAGAATGGTAAACCTCGCCCTTGCCCAATCGGTGACCTCTTATTGTATAGTTTCGTGGGTGGGATGCAACAAAACGTACTTATTAAAACTTGAGCGTGCGCAGAGAGCGCTTCTGAAGGTTGGCGACTTCCTTATCGTTTGCCTAGTTCCGAGCTCTATACATATTGTAGGGTTCTCTCGGTCCGCCAACTTTTTATTCTGCAGCTTACTTTGCAGACCCATTTGCGAACTCCATATGATCTTAGCACTCCAATCTCGCGTAGATTTTACAATGTTTGTCCATCCGTACAGACAAAATGCAGTCTGGCCCAATGGAATTTTTACTTTCTTGCAAGTTTTGTTTATAACAAAATAAATAAAATTTTAAATATACATTTGTTGTGTAAAGATGAATGTAATTTTTTTTATTGGGATGGCTGCACACACACACACACACACACACACGCACGCACGCACGCACGCACGCACGCACGCACAAACGTATTTTGTATTTGTATTGTATTGTATTGTATTACTGAGTAATGGCATCATGCGATTGGAGTTACGCGGTACCGCCCCCGTTCATGTTAAGCGTACTCCACATGTTCGTCATTCCACGGGATTACGAGAATGTAGAGGAAGTATTCGCCTATACTCGTGTAGTCTCGTGATTGTTTGGCATGTCACGCCTATTTAATAGACTAAGTAGAGATATTCATATCGTCTCGCCTTGTGCTGAATCACATCACGTTGGTTCTTTCTAGTCGAACATCTAGGTCAATCCAAAACTGTACATAATTCACAAAGAAATAAACTCACTGACTACAAATAAAATATACAATATGCATAGACAGCTACGCTATGCAGAAAAAATATTGATGTATCCGATGACCGATCTATCGATTTTATACTTGTCTTCCTTTCGCTTTTTCCCGTAAAAGATTCGAGATACACTTGACCATGATCCAGGATATTAGTATATCAGATAATTACAGTAGAGCTGCTGCCATCACTTCTGTGACCCTGTTTACAGCTAAAGCTACCAGATTAGAAATTACACCGTTGAATCGATATAATATCGATGCATTTTGACACCTACCACATCACTAAAAGGCGAGAATGTAGAGCCTACCAAAGTCCCGGCAAAAGTTTCGACGAACATGTGGAGTACGCTTTACATATTCCTTGTGACGGTTTTCGAAATTTACATATAACGTAATGGGTCAGAACATTTCAATCGATAACTAGACGATCACTTACTTACCTACGGCCAAATCACAATATTTAAAATGATGTTTATTATGTTATTGTTATGTCTTACCTTTTATAGGCAGATACTCGTATGTGTGTGTTTATACAGATAAATAGTAGAGTGACTGAATAGTTACAGTACCGAGTTGAATTCTCAATGCCGCCACGTACCTTCCATTGAGTACCTTTCTGAGTTATGCGCTTATTACACATTCCTAAATTCAGTGACTGAATTCAGAAACAAAAAGCGTGAGAGCAAATCAAAATGGAATGTATTGCTCATAGAATATGGTCCATGTTTGTAACACTTATATTAAGTCATGTGTCGCTCCGCTTTTCAAAAATCTGAGATACAAAAATGGACATTATTCTTTTCTTTTTTTTTATGTTATCCGGCAGACAAACAGGCATGCGGGCCACCTGATGGAAAGTGGTCACCGCCGCCTATGGACATCAGCAACACCAGGGGAGTCACCAATGCGTTGCCCGCCTCATTCTATGAGCAATACATTCCACTTTGATTTGCTCTCACGCTTTTTGTTTCTAAATTCAATTACTGAATTTAGGAATGTGTAATAAGCGCATTATATGTATAGGCACATTAGTTGAACACCAATCGATGTTTTTACCTACGGTGAGACCGGTGAGGAAAAATATCGTGATGAAATTTCCACATTCAGTCGCTTAAATGTGTAGCCATGACCCATTGATAAAGGTTTTTACTAGGTCGGCAACGCGTGGGTGATGCCCCTGGTAATGCAAACGTCCATAGGCAGCGGTGACTGCTTACCTTACCTTAGTGGGATAAAAAAACAAATCAGGGTGCCCTGTTATCAGGGTCACGTAGAAGGTACAGATGGCAGTCGGTCTACTGCCAAATCCTGGATCATGGTCGGCGGACATAGAATTATCGCGTGCGAGCACAACCGGGGTTTCGACTGCAAGATTATTCGTCGTCACATCCCAAAACATAACAGTCTTAGGGACTCTCTTGCGAAAGCGGAAATCCCACGGGTTGGAGATCGCAGTTTTAGAAATGTAACAATGGAAAAGGCTGCTGCCCATTTTCTAGCCTATTTTGACTCTAGATCTTTGACCTTGAAAACGTTAGTCGCCTTTACGACACCCACGATTGTAAGAGATTGGTGCTATTCTACTCTATTCTATAATACTATTGTGCTTGTTACATTTGACTAAGGGCCGATTTTTCAATCCTCAGATAAAACATATCAGTCTGATAAGTTATTAAGTGACTAAAATAAAATGGTATCATTTCTTCATATATAAGTTAAGGATTGCAGATTGTTTTAATTTGGCAGTATATTACTTTATCGGGCAGATAAATTTTAACTGAGGATTGAAAAATCGGCCCTAAGTTCAGTAGCCTACATTCAGATTAAAAAAGCGTGAGACCAATTCAATCATAGAATACCTAGAATATAAGGAGCGGTTATCGCTTGGCAGGCGGGTTGGAGACATAGAAATGGAAAACGCTTTTGCCCCTTTTCCTGCCTACTTCAGTACTTTTGCCTAAATAGATAATAAATAAATATGCTTGGACAATTCACACAACGCCATCTAGCCTCAATGTAAGCAAAGGTTGTGTTCTTTATTTATTTTTCTTTATAATTGGACTAGCCAGGCATTTGATCGCCACCTCACCTGGTGGTAAGTGACGATGCGGCCGATGATGGAGCATGCCTGTCTAGGAACAGCCTTTTCACTCTGCCCTTGAAGGCGTCTAGATTAATGGTAATGCGTTATGGGTACTGACAAACTACTTACATATTTTTAAATACATACTTATTATTATATTACACCCAGACCCGTAACAGATATTTATTTATTTATTTCCATTTAAATTAATCATTTAAATTTCTGCTCGGCCGGGTATCGATCACGGGACCTCTGCGTGTCAGAACCAACTGAACCCCCTAGGTCGCCAAGATAATTACTTATTACTAGTTTGGATAATGGAGCGTCGGTGGCCGAGCGGTTAGGATATCCGACTCGTAAGCGAGAGGTACCGGGTTCGAATCCCGCTGCGGTCATGTACCAAAAACTCTTTTCTGAGTTTAATTAGTTGAATAGATACTAACCGATGTTCTTACGGTGAGGGAAAACATCGTGATGAAACCTGCACATTCAGGCGACTGAATGTGTAACCATGATCCAATCTGGTCAGGTTCCTGGTAGCAGGGTCAAGGAGGTCAGATGGCAGTCGCTCCACTGTGATAACCTGATCTGCCAAATCCTGGATCATGGTCAAGGCGGACCCCGGGCCCTCGTGCGCGAGAGCACAACCGGGGTTCTGACGCTAAGATGATTCATCATTACAGCCCATAACAGTCCACTGCAGGACTTTGGGAATCTCCCATAAGAGATGAGGTTATTGCCATTATCTCCACGCTTGGCATGCGGGTTGGAGATCGTAGTTTTGTAAATATAGCAATGGAAAACGCTGCTGCCCATTTTCCAGCCTACGGATAGTCCAGAACTTTTGATTCGAAATTAGTGTTATTTTACCACTTATTATTATATAATAGTTAGGATAATATAACCGTCCAACCTGTACATTAGATACACTCCGTGCGTCCTTCACATCATTCACGTCATATTTCTACACATACGTGATACAATTCCAATACAGAGAGTAAACAAAGCCACCACGAAATCGTGTGTCGCAGAAAGTTTCCGCAGACATCGCGTTTACGCTTACGCCGTCTCAGCGCTTTTATGTAGCAGGCAGCGTGGGTTGTCAGTATTTTTGATGAGTGTCTAGCCTATAAATTGTTTTTTTTTTTCTGGTATGTATATTTGACTTTTGTGTGTGCAAAAAAGAGTTTTTTTTTTCTTACTTAGTTTTGTGGGGTAACTAAATTAATTTTTGATTCTTGAATTCGTTCTGCTGCAGCTAATGCTGAGTCGGGGTTCTCTTTGATATTGCATTACTTAAGTAAGTAGGTTTTAAATAGATGTAGGTAAGTAGAATATATGTTAATAATTGAAACTTATTCAATATTTTGTAATGTTAAAATGAATAATGTCTAGGGCTATGTCTATACCTACTAAGAAGTATGCCCCCGTGATAATAAACAACTTTTACTGTGATACGATACATATAGATAGATAAGAGCCTGATAATTACATCTACCTTACCATTCATTCACACTGGAACACAAACGAGGTACAACAGCTAGTCAATCTCAACCTTAAACAGTATTTGGGTGTTAAACAAAACGTACGAATTATTCGTTTAACCGCAACACGGCTTCTTCCTCAAACACAGTTAATAAAAGACCTTAATACCCGTCTTTGTTCGTATTCATTCGCGTGTTACTTTCAAAATGAATTACTTGTCGAGGTATCTGATATTACTGTTCCGATTACTTCTTATTTTCGAAATTGCGGAAGCAAATACCTATAGTGTTAGGATAGAGACGGAACAGCATGTTAACGTTGTTGACAAGAAGTTTTTGAGTTTCACTATTGATCCTAAATATTTGTTCGCCAGTGATGTGAAACATTCCGGGTAAGCTAAGGATTTTTTTTTTGTTTATAACAAGTGTCTTTTAATAAGTGGCAGGAACCTACATTTAAGGATTAAAAGTCTGTAATAGGAGACTCCGCTCTTTCTTAATCATATTTAATAGGTTGTTTTTAAGAAAGTTTCCAAAGCTGATTTTGCTTTGATTGGTAAACAACATTAGCGAATCATTTCCAAAAAATGCCCAACGCTAATTTCGCCAGTGATTAGTTTCATTTGAGCGTTTCTTATGAAATCGTCATTATCAATGTCTACTCTTCGGCGTTTTGATTGTGGAGCCGACGGAAAATTTTGATTTTTATGATGACGAAAAGAAGAAAGCAACGAATCATCATGGAGAATGTGCAACATTTGTAAAATATTTCCTTCGTTTTTATTAATTTCATTATTAATTTTGTGATGCCATCCTTCCACGGTATTATTTGTGCGATGTCTTTCTCCGTATATACACCACATATTTATAAAGTCTTCTTTCATCCAGTAACTTTCGAAATATTTAATAAACTTTTGTATTCCTTCATCTGTTCAGTACAATCCCCTACTTCCCTTCTAATATTATAAATGCGAAAGTTTTGTCTGTTACGCTTTCACGCCTAAACCGCTGAACCGATTTATAAGAAATTTTGTACACAGGTAGACTAGAGCTTGATAAAGGACATAGGCTTTTATTGCGAAAAAGAAACTTGGAAGAGTTGAATTGGGGATGAAAACTGGTATGGTTAATCATTTATGAAAATGATTATTTTTTAAAAGTTGGTCATGTATGCGTTCATGGCAAAGCAACCAAATGATGCATATTCCATTGTATTCCATTTAATTCATTCGCAAATCCCTGAATGGCAACTACTATTTTGAGAATACAACAAATAGTAGTATTTTTTTATAAGCTCAATATGTCCCACTGTTGGGCAAACGTCTTCCCTAGTGCTAGTGAGAATAAAACTTCTATCATAAAAATGTCCAATAGAACAAGTGAGAGAAAAGAGTTGCACTAGTTTTATTATTTGAAATCGAAGGACTAGTGAGAAAAACAGAATACCACTAGTTCTACCATAAAATTGTTCAGTAGAACAGGTGAGACTTAAGAGTTCCGCTTGTTCTATTATTTAAAAGCCTAGGACTAATGAGAAAACAAAATACCACTAGTTCTACCGTAGAACTATTCAATAGAACAGGTGGGAACAAAGGTGTTGTACGACGGGCGGTTTTGAGGCGGTCGCACGACCGTTCCCAATTAGGACAGCGCCGATTGGTTAAGGACTTGGAATGGACTTAATTTTTTTTTTCTATAAATATATCCTGCTTTTTACGCGACGAGCGTGCGACTGACGTTGCCCGACCAAAAGCTTAGGAGACCTCCGCCCGTCATACGACCGTTGCCATGGAGGTTATGCCGTTGCCAATTGGGACAGCCCCGGCTCGCTTTACTTCTGGGTTACCCTTATTTCATTCTTATGTAACAATGGAAAAGTTACATTAGAATGAAATAAGTTTCAATTATAGTATTTACTCAGGTATATACTTACTTCTGAAATAAATAAATATTCGTGGACATATTCGTGGACAAATTCACAGAGCGCCATCTAGCCCCAAACTAAGCAAAGCTTGTACTATGGGTGCTAGATGACTTATATACTACTTAAATACTTTTTTTTTATAATACATACTTATTATACATAGAACACCCAGACCCGTAACAGAAATTAAAATTCATCATTTCAATTTCTGCCCGGCCGGGAATCGAACCCGGGACCTCTTGCGTGGCAGACCGGCATGTTGACCATTGAACCACTCAGGTCGTCAACCTACCATACCTATTTCAATTTTTAATTTAATTTTTGAAGTCCCTAAACAACTCTCCCAACCTCTCCGCAGTCAAGAGAGCGTCTGCATGGCCTCCTCGCTGACGCCAGCGCTGCTCCGCATCGCTGGACCCTCCACCGCCACCATGACCTTTCACAACACCAGCATCAGTTTCACTGACCTTGACGGGTTTGAGGCGCAAGAGGATCAGGAATTGAAGGTAGCTTGGCATTTTAAAACAACGAAAAAAGAAGGGTGTATCTATGGCTCTGAGTATCTGTGGAGGTGTGTGTCTGTCTGTGGCATCGTAGCTCCGAAACGGATAGATCTGGGTGCGGTTTTCTCTAGTGGAAAGGCAGTTTCATTTTAAATTTGTTTCTTTAAAATCGGTTCAATTTTATGGTTATTTATTGTAAGTACTTTATTACAGAAACGTATTAAACGTTTATTGTATTCTAGGTATTAATACAATAAAGTATTTTCATTAATTCATGAGCTCTCTCCCGATGACTTTCCTTTGAACTAATATGATAGGGTTCCTCAAAAGGTAGGGCTGTCGGTGGCCGAGTGGTAACCGTATCCTACTCGTAAGCGAGAGGTACCGGGTCCGAATCCCAATGACGCCATGTAATTTAAAATGATTCTCGATATGTGCCTACCAATAACGTTTTTCTGAGTTAATTATATTGGTTGATTACTACCCGACGCTCTTACGGCGAGGGAAAACATCGTGATGAAACCTGCACATTCAGGCGACTGAATGAATAACCATTATCCTCTCCGGTTAGGTTCCCCTGGTAGCAGGGTCACGGAGGTCAGATGGCAGTTGCTCCACTGTAATTACCTGATCTGCCAAATCCTGGATCATGCTCAAGGCCGACCCGGGGCCCTCGTGTGAGAGCACAACCTGGACATTAACGCCAAGAGATTATTTTTTATTATTTTTATGGGGTTCGTCTACAGGTACCTCCGCACCGGCACAGCTTCCACGTCCCCAGATTGCAGTGACCGTTTTTCATGACGACGGTGGCCGTTTTCAATCAGTGTCCGTGTGCCAAGGCAATAAATAAAAATAAAATCTATTATTTAATTCAAGGTTTCCAACACCCAATGGAAGAAGTTCATTGACTGGGCAAAGTCCACTGGTTTCGAGCTGGTTTTCGCTCTGAACAATGAGAGGAAGACTCGCTCTGGTCTCTGGGACCCTAACACTGCTCTGAACGTGCTCACCATGGCTGAGAAGACCGGCGTCCAGGACTTCTACTGGCAGTTGGGTTATGGTATGTACCTATTCAGTCGACAGCATACAGAACACATAGCGCCATAGCATACAGCATAGTCCGAATGGCATCTTGAACGTGTTGGCGAACAGGTGCAAACTGGTTGCAACTGCATCTGCTGTAGGGTAGTGTAGGTGCAACGGGCGTGGCAGGGTCGGGGTATCAATAAATAAATGTGAATACTAATTTTAAGCGATAATTTTCCTTCCTCTCCCATATATGGTGTCTCCTGTCTGCGCTAGGGTAGGGGTAGGGTAGTAGTTAGAGTAGGGGTAGGGTAGGGTAGGAGTAAGATAGCGGTAAGGTAGTATAGGGTGGGGTAGGGGTAAGATAGTGGTAGGGTCGGGGTAAGATAGTGGTAGGGTAGGGGTAAGGTAGTGGTAGGGTAGAGTTAAGGCAATGGTAGGATAGGGTAGGAGTAAGGTAGCGATAGGGTAGGGAAAGGATAGAGTAGGGTGGGGGCGACTACCTATCACATGCAGGATGTGTGATGCACGCTCACTTAAAAGTCTGTCTGGCGGTGGCGTGGGGGCCGGGTCGCCCTTTTCCCTCAAATATGGTTGAATTGGACGATGGCTGGGCCCTGCGTTATACTCGTGAACGGGTGCTGCCTTGGTGGACTGGCTTACTCTTGCTGTAGTTTTAGGTGGTTTTTCTTAATTATACTAGACATACCTATATAATATAATATAGCGTTCCGGCTCTGCCTGGCATTGTCGAGCACGGTTCGGTCGTGGTTGGCGAGGGATACGTTTATCTACGGCCATAGGGCGGTCAGCGTGTCACTGTGTGTTTCCTTCCTACTTTCCTACCCCCCTCCTTTTTGACGATTGAAAGAGATATTTAATGTCCTAATCAATAAAGAAATTTTGAATTTTGAATTGAATTGAAGCTAATTATTATTATACCTTACGGATATGGATTGTTTCCGAAATAAATGTTTATTTATATATTTACTTATATCGACTTAATAATCTAGTATAAGATGCGCTAGCATCTCTATAGACGCGCATAGTAACGTTAGCTCCTTTTATACTGGTCGATGGTAAGTCGATTGCCGTCTTCTGTACAATGCAACAGCATAAGTGCACATTAAGAATCATATTCCTGTGTAGATGCTAAAAAGGATTGATCGATGTACAACACAAACGCAATTCTACCTATTCGCGATTCTACACAATATCGATTCCGCACAACTGACATTCAACACATTATTTATTCCACACAGTCTTCAATTATACACAAACGCGTTTCTTCCTGTTCGCGATTCTACACAATATTAATTCCACACAAATACCATTCATCAGATTCGCTATTCCACATATTCGTCAACGCTGGGGACCTGGGTCTGGCTGACTTAGACCTGGACCTTAGTTTAATGGAACCAGTTAAGGTTGACTAAGGTCAACCCTATTTAACAAACCTCGTTCAATGCTTTTTTGGTTGACTGGGGTTGACCTTAGTCAACCTTTACTAGGCCCGCTAAACTTAGGCCCTGGTCTAGTTCTTAGCTTGGGTAAAGAACCAGTCTCAGGGCGCCCAGCGTTGACCAGATTCGTTGACCAGAGTTGACCTTGGTCAACATTTACTAGGACCATTAAACTTACGCCCTGGTCTAGTTCTAAGCTTGAGTTACAATACAACCAGACTTAGGGTGCCCATCATTGAACAGGTTGGTTGACCAGAGTTGACCTTGGTCAACCTTTACTAGGTCCACTAAACTTAGGCCCTGGTCTAGTTCTACGCTTAGGTTACAATACAACCATTCTCAGGATGCCCAGCTTTGACAAATGTGTGAGAATGGCAGTCTAGGGTCCACAGCGTTGACCAGATTGGTTGAATCAGAGTTAGGATCAAAGTTATTATGAGATTTCTATGAGCAATGCGTTCCTGTTTGGTCTGTCAGTGTTAATTAACAATACACTAAAGGGCCAGCTGCCCTTAAAAGCATGGGTGGCCTAGTGGTACCGGGTTTGAATCCCACTGCCGCCATGTACCAATGACTCTTTTCTGATTTATGTATATTACTTGAATACTAACCGATGCTCTTAGGGTGAGGGCAAACATCATGATGAAACCTGCTCATTCAGGTGACCAAATGTGTAGGTAACCATGATCCAGCAGCAGATGAAGCAGTTGCACGACCTTATTCCGCCGGCACCTTTCCGCCATCGGGAGACGCGATCCGGGCAAGCACTTCATCCTTATGTCGTGGATCTGCCAGCCTCTCGACTTTTATAATGCGTACGGCTAAGGAGTGGAACGCGTTGCCTGCGAGTGCGTTCCCTGATCATTATAATGTAGAGTGAATAGGCTGTTACAAGACAGGCATGCTCCATCTTCGGCCGCATTGTCACTTACCAACAGGTGGCGGTCAAATGCCTGTCTTGTATAATATAAAAAAAAAAATTTATCAGTTTCCTGTGATAGTAGGTCAGATGGCAGTCGCTCCACTGTCATTACTTGATTTGCCAATCCTGGATCATGGTCAATGCAAACCCCGGGCCCTCGTAAGCGATAGGACAACCGGCACATTGACGCCAAGATGATGAGATGATTTAAAATATGTGACGAATATGTGAAATAGCGAATCGGTTAAACAGCAATTGTGTGGAATTAATATTGTGTAGAATCGCGAACAGGAAGAAACGCGTTTGTGTATAATTGAAGACTGTGTGGAATAAATAATGTGTTGAATGTCAGTTGTGCGGAATCGATATTGTGTAGAATCGCGAATAGATAGAATGAGGAGTTTTCCAATAGGTATCTAAAGCATTCCTAACCACTTACTAGATGGCGCCCCGACAATTTTGATAATTGATAATCGCTTCAAATAGGTTCTTAGCAAACACGATATAAACACTGGGTACGTTGTATTGGATAATATTGTATTTGTCAATAGTTTTCAACAATTTTAGAGGTTATAATAATAATGGAACAAAGTGCCAACTTCCATAAATATTTATTTTTACCTATCTTTCAATCTTTAACAGTTATGTTTATATTAATAAACATTTTATTTTTAAGTTACGTATTAATCGGCTGCATGAAATCACTGCCACCATCATAACGATTAAAAAAAGATTACCAAAATTGTAGGAGCGCCATCTATTGATGCTTTTTGAAACCAACTATCAATACCTACTGGAAAACTCCTCATAGCGTTTGTGTTGTACATCGATCAATCCGCTAAAAAGTATATATTGAACATAGTTGTTGAAACGTATGTATGTTGTTAAACGTGAGATATTAATCGCACAATGTACTATTCTTAAAACGCAATAAGTGCAATTTTCGCATAATATCACATTCTAGAAATGTCACGTCTTCTGTTGGATTTGCACCTACAAAAGGTTAAGTTATAACGTGATGACGTTTTGAGATCGTGTCATTTTGTGATATTTTGCTGTGTGCTATTTTAGTGGCATTTTTTTGGCAGCATTTTGCGTCAAGTTGTCACTTTGAGGAATCATTCCCGTTCTCCCCCGAATGCTATCCCCTGAGAGTGTGGCATTGTGCACCTAATCTATTATGTTTGAATCATAAAAAAATTATGTAATAAATTCAAATAATTGTAACATACGACTTCTACATGGTTGGACATTCGGGCATTTGAATGTGTAACCATGATCGAATCTGGTCAGGTTCAGGACAATTGGCAGTCGGTACACAATTACCTGATCTGCCAATCCTGGATCATGGCCAAGGCGGATCGCGGGCCCTTGCGCGAGAGCACAACCGGGACGTTGCCATCAACAAGATTTCCTATATTATTTATCATCTTCCCCAGAATGCCGCAACCAGTCCATAGAGGAGTACCTTGGCGACTTGGAGACTCTTCGTGTCATCGTGGAGACCTTCCCGGAAGGTGTACAGCATCGCTGGAAGGTGGTCGGTGGTGACGTCACTCACTGCCTCCAGAAGGACTCCAAGAGTGACTTCAAGGATTACGTGACACTGTCAGATGATATGTTGGACGCTGTGCTGCTACATGGGTGAGTGTTATGCTTGGTCATGGGGGTTTTGAGTCTTTATTTGTCTCGTTTTGTCTGGCCTAATGTCTTAGAAGCTAGCTAGAAGCGTTTTTGGCCAAGTCGTTCGAATCCGGGGTTCCGTCTGTACCGGTTTCGAACTCCAGTGCCGTTATGTACTAATGACTCTTTTCTGAGTAAAGTTTCTAAACATTACGATGAGGGAATACATCGTGATGAAACCTGCAGGCGACTGAATGTGTAACCATGATCCAATCTGGTCAGGATCTCCAGGGAAACGGAGGTCAGAAGGCAGTCGCTCTATTGTATGTATGTATGTAAACTCTTTATTGCATGTAAAAAGAAATACAGTAGGTAGAAAAATATCATTTTACAAAGCAAGCATTTATCATTTGTAATTACCTGATATGCCAAATATTGGATAATGGTTAAGGCGAGACATTAACGCCATTGCCAATGATTATTTAATGTCTTAGAAGCTTATAGCCCAGAATAGCATATAGGCTACAAATTATTCCGCAATTCAATATGGTTCCTGCGCGAACGGGTCCGGAACGTTACCGAATTTTACACGGACGGAGTCGCAGCCAAAGCTAATAAACCATAATCCAATTTACCTCATTTCCAGAGACTCGTCAGCACAAGAACTGGAGAGGATGCCGGAGGCTGACCGTCAGAAGTTACTCCAGCGTCTCAGTGTCAGCCCCACCCCGCTCTGGCTCACTGAGAGTCCTCATACTCCTGAAGCCTTCTCCGAAAGCGAGGAGTTAGCCAGGGCAGTGGACTGGATGGCCAGCTTGGGATATTCGGCCAGGAATGGATTCTCTGTGCATTTTAGGGAGCTCGTGGAGCAGGAGTTGTATCAGCCTACCTTGGTGAGGATTTATTTTTTAACCTCTAGAAAAAAGAGGATTGTTAGAAAGTTGATGTGTGTATCTGTGGCTGAAATGTATGTGGAAATGGGCAGCAACGTTTTCCATTGTTATATTTATTACACTGCGATCTCCAACCGTCTGCCATTGAGGCTGGTCCAGTTTGATCCGACGACGCATCGACCTGCTTCCTTATTATGTACCTGTTGATTTTGTTAGATTTAAGTGTTTCGAATGTGTTATTGGACCAAATGAAGATACGTCTATGTCTATGATGATACATAAGCTCCAACTTCCCTTCCAGAGTTTCTACATGGCCCTCCTGTACAAGAATTTGGTAGGAGAACGGGTCCTGCAACTCGATATGAAGGCGTCGCAGGCGGTTCTCTTCGCGCACTGTACATCACTGCGTCACATAGCCGTGGAAGGCGCAGTGACGCTGTACGGAGCGAACTTGGACGACGAACCGGCGAGGTTCTCTGTGAAGCTGACGCGAAGGGAGGATGGTGGTGACGTCATGCAGTTCGTGTTGGGGCATGATCGGGATGGGTGAGTTTTAGTTCATCATCACAGCCCACTGCAGGACTTAGGGCCTCTCCCTCGAAAGGGGAGATTATTTCCGTAATCTCCACGCTTGGCAAGCGGGTTGGAGATCGCAGTGTAGTAACATAACAATGCAAAATGCTGCTGCGCATTTTCCAGCCTATGGAGACTGTCTCTAGATCTTTCGCTTCCAAAACATTAGTCGCTTTTTAAGAGAGTGTGGGGTTGGTGCTATTCTACTCTGCCGGACACCACACGACCACGGCGGAGTTTTACTTACCAATTTATTGTTATAGATATTAACGGTCTGCCGCGGTTTTCACGCTCAGTTCGGATCTCTGTAAACATCCAACTATCCCCCGGGACCCTGTTATTTTTCCCGTTGGCCGCGACTTCGACTATGTCGGGCTCCGGCGAGGAAATAGCCTTTAGGATAACATTGCCTATGTGTATATGGGAGCGTCGGTGTCATAGTGGTTCAGGTATCCGACTCGTAAGCGAGAGGTACAGGGTTCGAATCCCACTGCAGCCATGTACCAATGACTTTTTTCTGAATTATGTACATTAAAATAATGCTAATGGTAATCTTCCGGTGAGGGAAAACATCGTAATGAAACCTGCACATTAAGGCGATTGAATGTGTAACCAAGCAGGCATGCTCCATTTTTGGCCGCTTCGTCACTTACCACTAGGGTTGCCAACTTTTTTAGACCAAATATAGTATTTTCGGGTTTAGAAGCCATAAAAATATAGTAGGTAGGGAATTATTCAAAAAATATATAGTAGGTTTTTTAAATAAAATGTTGTAAATGTCCTATATTATTTCTTAAATGTATATTTTCTACTACATTGAGCTTCATAGCTGTTTTGTTTTATTTGACTTGAGACGACTTTGTCGATACATCATACAAATGTCAAGGCTCAAGATCGTTCTGAAATATTCGATTTGCATCAGGAAAATTTTTCTTTTGAGGTTCTTATAAACGCGTTCCGTTTTGCGGTAAGTGGTAATGTTGTGCTAATTAAATATAGTAGTTTCGCCTACTATATTTTAATTTTTAAATTATAGTAGGTAGGGTTGGCAACCGTACTTACCACTAGGGGAGATGGCGGTCTCTTGCCTGGCTAGACTAATAATAAAAAAAAATATGTTAAAGGAGTTATCTGCATCATCCTCCTGCCACCCCTGCTCTTATCCCACAAGGCGTAGGTTAATAGGTAATATAGGTTATGAATTTCAGTAACCATTTAATTATTTATCTACAGGAACATCATCGTGAACGGTCACCCAATGTTCTATGAAGGTGATATACGGCCGGTGGTGAAGCGTCTGAGGCCGTACAGGACACTGATCATCACCTTACCACCAAGATCCTTTGGTTTCTGGGTCCTTTTCAACACAAATATCGACGCCTGTTATAATATTGAAGCAAATGAACAAAATGAATTCGTCGAAGCTCTAACAGTTGATATGGATGAGTATGAAGCACAGTCTGATGAAGTAAAAACGAAAGTACTGGAAAAAATAGAGAAAGTAAAGAAAGATGTAGTGCAGACTACTACAGCAGTGCCTATCGTTGACACTACAACTTCAAGCGACTTGAATCAAACATCTATTGAAAATGGAAGTAAGGAAGGGTTAGGAGAAAGAATAAAGAAATTGAACACTGATATAAAAAATGCTCATAAATTACTTGATACACCGGCGAAAAATAATAAAAACAAAGTATTAGAGAGATCTAAGCGTCAGTTGGTAGACAAAGGTAGACGAAGAAGACAAAGAATTAATAGATACAAATCCATATTGGGACGTAAAAATTTTGATGAGGTCAGGCCGAAGTTTGAGTTAATTAGAAAATACTTCGGCTGGAACACTGATACTAGGACTAGTTTAGCAACATTGAATAGACCTGCACGTAAGCGGTCTAAGTATGTGAAAGGCAAAGGGCGTTATGAAGAAAACGAAATTACACCAATAGGTAAGTCTACAGGTTCCATTTTGGAAAAACAGCACGAGAAAGTTGTAGATAGAAAACGTAGAAGTATTTCAGACCCTGAGCGCAAAACGGAAATAAGAAATATAAAAACAGGGAAAGATACCACATATGATTCAGCAGAAAATGACGTAGATATTGACGATAGGGACAATGCGAAAATTCTTAAAGTTTTACAGAAAATACATAAGGAATTAAAAGAACTGCCTAGTAAAGATATAGATTATCAAGATTACGAAAGCGATTCGAAGAATGGAGACGAATCTATAATGTCTTCTGTACTTGACCATGAAAGCAATGAACATGACGGAAAATCAAAGAAAGGATTGCTGAAGAGTACATTGTCAAAAGTTGTAGGCGTTCTGGACGATTTGAATAACAATTTGAGTAGATTTTGGAATGTTATCAGAATTTTAGAATAGTAGATTTATATAAATTAGAATTATGTAATTAGAATTGTAAGTAGTTTTTCAATTTGTACATTACATGACTTTAGTGGTTTAATAAATTTAGTCTTGTTATAAAGTTTTTTTTTTATCATTGCCTAGTGAGGCACAAGGATAAACGGTCCATCTGATGGAAAGCGGCTACCCTCGTCCAGGACATCTGCAACCTAAGGGGAGGGGATGCAGTGCCGGCCTTTGAGGTACATGTAAACATGCCTTTTGAAGAACCCTTTGTTATAGTGCAAGGGAAAGACTTCGGAAAGGAGCTCAATCCACATCTTGTAAGTTGTGTACGAGGACTTGTATTAAAAGAAAATGCATTTAGGTGGTACAATGTAGTTTATTTATTATTTAACAACATGTTAGGCACGCCATTTTCACACTCGCCTATAGGTCCGCATGAAAATGGCGAGTACCTCTAAACTTTCATACATAACTAATAGGGACCTCTGAAATTAAAATAACAGCATCGCAATAGTAAGACAAAAAACGAAATAGCAATAAGCTTCCTAGGTTATAATGTCTACACAAGTGTAACGGGAGACAATTGTAAAGGAACCTAACGTATATCCGACAAAGATAGATATATGGCAGTTGTTTACACAGACAACAGCAAACGGAACGCTAACTTAGTTATCAACAACAGTTTCACAAAAGCTCAATCCGATTTTTATTTACCTAAAAACATTTTCAACAATAACCTCTTTTTTTCGTTTTTCATCCATAATTCTAAGTTTAAATGTAATCGTGGATAAACTACTAACCTTTTATTTCTTTATAATAACAATACAACATACGTGAACCTCGTTCATTATAGAGCTTAGCGGTTTCCCGAGTTTACTTTCAGATTACGATTTACATGTTTTTTACTCAGTAAACTTGCATTTTTAACACTAGATGTCACTAATATTAAAAGCTAACGTACTATACGTGATCTTATATTGGCCAATAATATGTAATTTAATTTATCTAATGAACCAACAAGTAGTACACTCGGAGGAATAACTAGTGTGGCGGAAGTTACAAATATCTGCTAGATTTTTAATTAATGGCAGTACTACCTCAGGGTTCGCCTTTGGGGCGAACACCTTTACAACTTAGGTTAGGCTTTTATAACACTGTGAGTCTATTCCCCGAATGTACTATAGTGACACGTCTCTACTACGAAGACGTCAATGAAAACAGAACTAATAACAACTGTACAATACAGAGGGACACTCGTCAAAAATTTTACTTTATTCAAAATAAACCCAAAGCGCAAAAATTGCATACTGTGGCACTTTAATATCAGTTCTTTGTCTCGAACGTCGACTGTATTGTACAATGTACAGGTAATATGTCGATTGTACATTATTATAATTTACAACGTAATACTTTTATCGTAAAGTGTATTGAAGCTCTTGTGTCAGTGTGAGAAGTAAGTGTCGTTGTCTCTATTATATTTACCTTATATTGTAAAATCAGCCAACTCTTATTCTCGTATGGATACTGCATGAGAATCTCCAGTTCTTAAACCATCATTATCTTCTCGTTCTCAGATCTCATTGTGATAACCATACAGAATAAGCTTCAACAGCACCGAGGGAATTTTCATATGAAATGTGGTCTTTACCAATTTGAACATAGTATATAACAATAATGTTGTGATCAGACAACCATTTCAAATGATCAGTCAATCGACGCATTTTAGTTTTAGCGAAAAAGAGAAAGCAACTTGTCACCTCAATAACATTTCTCGGTTTAAAACATCAGCACAAGCCTTTATATATATTTGCAAACGTCACCATTTGCTTCCAACAGCGATACTCGACTGCGACAAGTATATCACTTTCTCGTTCGCGGACCTAAATTTATTTCTAGTGCATCTATCATCAATATGCTAATTTATCAATAAAATGTTTAACAAGGTATTAAAATGTATAAGTCTACATCATAAACTCCTCTAAGGGTAAGACAACAGTGAAAATTCAAAATCACCTACTCGTGAGGATTATAGAACAAGATAAATTCAAGAGAGAAGATCACTGTCTTTTTTGAAATAACAAGAGATCGAGTTGTAGCCGTCGCAGGCCAAAAAGTCATACTTTCATTCTAAATAATCTAACTGAACATATATATAAATAGACAACAAGATATAGTTAATATATATTTACCCTGAGTATGAAAGTCATAAGATCAATTAACAGCAAATAACTGATTGTTTATAATTTGTCATTGAGGAAAAATCTAAAATTGGTCACAAGTCTTTAAATTTCATTTCCTTAAAATTATTCGCTACGGGTGTGAATTGGAAAGGAACGATGTTACATACTGATTTACAGGTAACGTACAATTATGACTAAACTACACATCTACCTTGTATAAACCTCTTTATAAATTCACTATATTTTAATATAAAAAGAAAAATTGGTATATAAGATTATAATATTGTAGTGCAGGAATCAGTTACCAATGTACAAATAATTCTATTTTTTGAAAGACATAGTGGGACAGAGTTTGTGGTTGTAAGATTGTGGAGTGGGAGTGTCGCGGTCGTGGTGGCCTGGGCGACCAGCGCCAGCCCAGGGCGGATCCCCGCCAGTCCACTGGAGTAGCCATTCTAAAATACACAGATCGAGAACCCTCCAAAAATAATGGACTGAAACAAGGCAACAACCATTTGATATCACCCAAATTCCGTCATTGTATTGCGCAATCAAGCAATATTATTAAATCTAAATTACACATTATTAAACACTGAACATCGAAAGCTTAAACATACAGACATAGAAATAGCTTTAATAGAAGCATCTAGATACAATTTCATTTCAATGGAAACAATAGATAAAATAAGGAGATATCAAGAGAAAACGACACTCAAACACACTGTCAAGAGCATTGTTACACTTATAGACAATGCAGCTTCAATTCATGCAAATATAACACCAGTCACACGTGATCTGCCTTTTGGCATCGCAGAAGTAGTTAACTTTAATTTAGTGACAGCAGCGAATTAACACGCACGTTTAGTTGTACCTAGAGCTCGCTACGCACCAAAATAACATCCTAAATTACTATATACTACTTAAATGAGAGCCAACAACGAAGAACGCAGACTAAGGTCGTACTACTAGTTAGATCGAAGATAGATGAAGATAGATAAAGGCTCTATAGGAGAGTTACATAGTATAATATAGAAGTTGGAGCTAACACACATACGTACGATATAGGGAGAGCTATGTCGATAGATGTGAAACGATCTGGAATATTGGTCATGTCAAAATTATTATAAAAGTTGACAGGTCCGAAGTAATCTTAATCCTATTATTGTTTATTCCGAATAACTACGAACAACCGTTTAGCTAAAATTGCCATGCACATACATATAACTATCTGTTAATACATGATAAACCTAGGTTAACCACACATACATGGTGAAATTGAAAGATATATCTTACTAGTTATAAGATTGTGAAGTTCTAGTTGGTAGGACGGGTCACTTATTACTCGAAGCGACGTCCGTGAACAGATAATTCTTTAGATATACATTTATGTGTACATAGATATAGATATATTGATAGACATGTCGACTATTGCTATGCGTGCACAAAACAAGGTCCTATCGAAAGAAGCTATGAAAATATACATCAATGTGTGCAGTAGAGTGCGAGAAAATATGTCGAATCTTAATACATCAGAAAAATAGTAGCATTCTCAATAAACAATCAGAAATTATTGTTGTATTTCTCATATTTACATATGTGTGTATATTGAATAGTATATAAGATCTGATTTTCGCAATGATTAGAGTGAAGGTAAGTAATAATTGACCTCAATTCATTATAACAAACTCAATGCATAATGCAAAAATATAGTCTTAAAATAAAACAATTCGGAATTAAAGTACTAGCAAGCTTCAATGTAGCTATTACTGAAAATACACAGTTCAAAGGTAAAATAATCTTAAACCTAAATGTGGAAATACATGATGTGCTGATTGGACTGTGAGCGTCGAAGGGCGAGGCTCACGAGAAGGAAGAAGATGAGAGTATCGATAGAGACGTTGGTGGTGATACAGTCAATGATAGATCCAAAGTAGAAGATCGACAAGCTTAATGAGAACGTGCCAACGAGCGCCTGGGCGGTTCGCACCGGCGTTAATTAGTTTATTTTATTCATATATCACAGCTTTTGACGATAACAAATCTTTTGCATTTGCAGCTTTATACGTGGAGTCAATTGTTCGAACAATTAGCCAAGCAACACTATCGCATCGCACGCCTTCCGCGTCAGTAGTAATTGAGTCATTGTTGTCCGAGTCGCTTTTCACTGTCTGTACTTTGCTCAGACGAGTTTTGTTAAGTTCAATTTCGATTTTGGACAGATGTTCTTGTTCGTCTGTATCTGTTGTGTTACGTTTGCTTCTGTCAGTCGGTTTTGTATGATTGAAATTGTGTAGCTTCACAGTGATTTTGCTCAGTGTACCAATGTGTCTGTTAGGTGTATTTTGTTTAAAGATGAATCAATTATTATTCCCACGGATCCAAGCATGTTTACTTTCGACCCCGAATCGCTCGAAAAATTCGCTCTCACAATGTGTTTAACTTTATATACCTAAGCGTAAAACATCGATAAAGATTAAAAACCATCGTCGCGACAACTACGCTACTCGGTTCAACAGTAAAACAACGCGAAGTGTAATATTTGTTACACTACGTACCTTTACACATTATACTAAACGAACATTGATCTTATATTAGACACATGCAAGAACAAAATGGACAACGATCATTTATCAAATCCGAAAAAGTCGCCTTCAGCGGGCGATCTTTCCAGATTTGGATTTGCTTTAACAATATTGCTCCTATTATATGTTCGATGTGGATATTAAGGCTAGGTTTCACAGGTATGTACACCTAAACAAAATACACTGACACAATATCGCTTTACACTGCAGTAAGCACGCATGCAAAAGATTTCGAGGCAAAAGTCGAAGAGTTTCAAAAGTGTTTTGGAAAAGAGAAACGAGCGAAGAGCGCAAGCCGCGTCGGCCTGAGGCCGGGAATTTGGATGAGACAAATCACCAGGGACCGAATACATTGTTATTTCAATGTAAGTTAAGTTCGCAGCGAGAGACAGTAGAAGTACATCGGCTTGAGTTAAAACAGACACTACACGCGTGCTAATACTTCCTATCAATACATTTGCCCTCAATAACATTACACCGTCGTTTCTAGTTGTAATTTTATAATATTTCCTCTTTACACTTAAATAACAATATATCACAAGCATCAACATATAAAACGGATTGTGTCCGCGTTCTCGCGGACGCGCCACTGCCATCGATAGTGCGTCGCCGATGACTTTTTGACCTAACGCTCAGTCCCGCGCTCCAGATCTCGCATAGTTTGAACCAGTTGTGTCGAGGGCTGCTTTCCACGAAATTTTTTTATTTTATGAATGTATAAAAATATTATTGCTCATTATCAAGCACCAACGCGCCACTAGCCGACTACGTTCCGAAAAAATTTAGAATTCGAATCTCTCCTACAAGTTTCTTCTTGAGCGCGAATGATACGGGATCCCGAACGAAACGTTTGATTCTTTTTCCTTGGGAGTGGGTGGATTTTATACTGGCTTTTACGATTTTTATATATGGGGTTTGGGGTGTCGTGATTGTGATACGTCGTGCCAATGGCCTGATTACAGCTACATCATGCATTCGGTAACATATGGATGGGTGCGGCGCCGGCCGCCGGCTCACTGCATGACGCACTTACTCTCGATCTGCGACTTTAGTTCGTTCACTTGCGTTTCGATGGTGTTTTTCAGTTCTGAAAACATAGGAGTAGAAAATAAGTGTCAATAATTGTTGTTCTGATATGTTCTATGTATTTTATTTGAGGATCTGCTATATTCTATGTATATTAAGAGAAAATTTGGGAGAACACCAATAGATAATTCGAGAAGGAGTACCATGGAGTACCACAAGGTTTTGTTTTTTATTGCCTAGGGAGGCAACGAACGAAATGTCCAACTGATGGAAAGCGGCTACCGTAGTCCAGGATATCTGCAACCTAAATAAAATCATTTACGGCTGCACCTATTTCATAATTATTTTTTGATTGGGTAAAAAAAGAAAGAGTAGGTAGGAGTGGGGTTGGGTAGGTTTAGGGTACGGAAAGGATAGCAATGTAGCATTGTACTGTACTTACTGGTGAACTCATCCTGATCTTCGAGCTCGGCCTCCGCAGCCAGTTCCTCGGGCGTCTTCTTCTTCCTCATCAGCGGGTTGTCGGGCTCCATCTGCTGCTGCTCCACCACCTCCTCCTTCTTCGGGATCTTGTACTGGAAACCAGGGAAAGGTGGATTTGAGATCACAAATTAAATATTTAATTTTTCATTCCTTAAACAAGGGACTTGGGGCAAGCTTTACATATTATTTTATAATTTAGATTTTTTCCCCTAATTTGTTTTTATTTCTGTAATGTCTTACGATTCGACAAAAATATAATGGCTTACGACGCGTGGATGCCGAAGACCGGTCGAAGTGGAGAAGCATGGGTAGGAAAGCGGACCCTCGCAGAGGCCGGGACAAGCGCTAGGACGCTGATGATAATGGATTAATCGAGGTTTTAACTTGAAATAAGTTTGAAAAAGGACAAGTTTAAGGAAGTGTCGGAGTCGCCCGGAGGGATATTTATCATTCTATCCCGAAAGTTTCGATTTCACAGTTTATAATGTTCCCTCTGGTAGCATCGGCGGCCTAGAGGAAAAGGTATCCGACTCGCAAGCGAGAGGTAACGGGTTCGAATTCCACTGCCGCCATTGCCGAGTTATGTACTTTAGTTAAATAGTAACCGATGCTTTCACGGTGAGGGAAAACATCGTGATGAAACCTGCACATTCAGGCCACTGACTGTGTAACCATGATCCAATCTAGTCAGGTTCCCCTTGTAGCAGGGTCACATAGGTCTAACGGCAGTCGCACCATTGTAATTACCTGATCTACCAAATCGGGGATCATGGTCAAAGCGGACCGCGGGCCCTCGTGCGCGAGAGCACAACAAACACAACAATTGTTGTTAATTTGGACATTTACGACAAGATAATTATTATATTAGGCAATGTTCTAAACTATTGCGGTTATTATCACACATTTTAAGGGTATGTTCCGGGTTTCCTATCGCGTACCTTCGTTGACGAGTAGCCCGATATTTCGACGCAGTTGCATGCGTCATGGTCATGGGTCGACCCGTTTAAATATTACCCTTAAAATGTGATTATTATTTTATTATTATCCACACCGGACTGAATTCACGACGAAGGCGAGGAGGCTCCGCTCATCACCCGGGAGGTAATTAAAGCGCAGATACCCTAACAGCCCAGCAAATTGAAGTGGTTCAGTTAACACGTTTTTGCGTAGTAAAACAACTTGGCCGTTCAAAGGCGATCATTTGCTTAATGAAATTGGCTGTTGGATGTTTCTGAAGCTGGGGGGAGTGAGTAGTGCAAGGGGTTAGGTTTATGTGTTGGCGATTACTTAGGCGCCCTAATGTATTGATGAGCTCCATATTAAATAAATAAATAAATTTATTAATGAAAAACTTAAGCCTAAAATTACATGTTACTGTTACTTTTGCACGGACGACGAATGCGTATACAGACGAAATTAAAGTTGTTTACAATAAATCTATGGCTAAGCAAAATATAATTAGGCTAGTTATGCCTGAACTAAGTAAATCTTAGGCATCAAAGTTGGTGGGATAATACATATTGATCGGTCAATATCGGTCGGAAGTGAGATTTATTTTTATGTTATACGGCAGACGAACAAGCGGGCCACCTGATGGTGCGGTCACCGCCGCCTATGGATATCAGCAACATCAGGGGCGGTAACAATGCGTTGCGCGCCACTAAGAAGACCTTTAGTATACCTCTTGAATGATCCCATGTCTTAGTCCAAAGGATACACTGTGGCTGGGAGCTATACTATCTCTACATCCTCGTATTGGCCAGGTTTTGTGGAGTTTTGGCCAGCATGTGGAGCCTTCGTAGATGGCCGAAAAGTACGTAGTTCCCTACTAACAAAACCAATAGCTGACAACGTAAATATAGAGTAAATCCGATAAAGGAAGTCAGATAGGAAATGTTGCCTGTAAAATCGACTTTGAAGCGAATTGAATTTTATCCACGATAAAAGAGAAATATGACGAGATTGAATTGTAGCAATGAACAGAAGCCAGCATTAAATCAACCAGTATAAAAGGAGCTGACATTGCTATGCGCGTCTATAAAGATGCTGGCTCATCTTATACTGGTTAATGCAACTCAATATTGTGGTGTACACTTTTATACACTGCGGTGATTTGTTGCTGTATAGTATGTAAGTTAGTCAAGAGCGTCGGTGGCCTAATGGTTAAGGGGTTCGACTCGTACCCCGAGTTAGCGGGTTTCAACCCCAGTGTTGCCATGTACGATTGACTCTTTTCTGAGTCAGGGAAAAATCGTGATGAAAACTGCACATTGAGACTACTGAATGTGTAAACATGATCCAATTTGGTCAGGTTCCCCTATCAGTTTGCAGTCGCTCCACTGTAATTACCAAACCAATTTTAATGAAACAAAGCTACGAACCATCTCGTTAAAACTGGCTTTCGAATAAAGAAAACCGTATCGAAATCGGTCCATTCGTTCGGAGCTACGATGCCACAGACAAACACACACGTCCATATAATTTTTTTGTCGTTGGGGTTATAAGTGACCCCACAGTGTAGGGGGGTCCGCGAACAACACCCCCTGGCAATATACATATGTAATCGATGATAACAGTATTTTTTTATTATTTATTCTTAGGAAAATCAACTTTATATTAATTATAGGAATATTAATTGTAATTGGCAATTATATTGGGACGTCGGTGGCCGAGCGGTTAGAGTATACGACTCGTAAGCCAGAGGTCCCGGGTTCGAATCCCGCTCCGGCCATGTACCAATAACTGTTTTCTGAGTTATGTACATTAGTTGAATACTAACCGATACTCTTACGGTGAGGGAAAACATCGTGATGAAACCTGCACATTCAGGCGACTGGATGTGTAACCATGATTCAATCTGGTCAGGTTCCCCTGGTAGCAGGGTCATGGAGGTCAGATGGCAGTCGCTCCACTGTAATTACCTGACTTGCCAAATCCTGGATCATGGTCAAGGCGGACCCCGGGCCCTCGTGCGCGAGAGCACAACCAGGACGTTAACGCCAAGATGATTTTTTTTTATTAGAAAACCAATTACAGATTCTCAGAGATAAACTTAGAATAAAATATTATCGGTTATTCAATATACAAGTACAAAAAAAATTTTTTTTTTTATGTTATACGGCAGACATACAGGCTAGCGGGCCACCTGATGGAAAGTGGTCACCGCCGCCTATGGACATCAGCAACACCAGGGGAGTCACTGATGCGTTGCCCGCCTCTGAAGAGACCTCTAATATACCTCTTGAACGATCCCATGTCATAGTCCAAAGGAAACACTGTGGCTGGGAGCTCATTCCACATCCGAATCGTACGAGCGAGAAACGTTCTTTCAAACCTTCGCGTCATGACCAACAGTCGTGACAAATTGCAGTTAAGGCTTAAATTAACAAAAATCTTCTGGCCGTCGCAACACAACGCAACCGTATTTTAACGGGCTTTGCCCCTCACTCATTTCCACCGCTGCAACTCCTATGTAGCCAGGATCTACAGCGGCGACCACACACAGCTCCTGAATTTTGACACTCAGGCGCGCCCGAGGACAAGCTAATACTGTCTTGGAACCCGCAACAAATTGAACTAAGAAGTAATAGGTTGGAGTAGGAAATATAACATGTACATACGAACGTTCTTTATAAAAAAGAGTAACATCACTACCAACCGAGCCACGCCGCTGCGGACAGTCCGACGTCATTGATAAATCGATTCCTCCCAACAAATTGATTGTATTGTTCCATCAGGACTGCCATTTACACTTGGAGCGTAATTTTTCAATACAGTATTCTGTAACATGTTTATAATGGCCGTCATATTGAGTTCCTAAGGATCCGGTTTCCCGCGCTAATTTCCCCTGGGGCGCCGCCGCGTTCGATTTTCGAAACGCTCCAGTGTTGCCACACTCAAATAGATTGGGTCTTTTATAGTGTAAACTCTCGGTTCCTTTGACAACGTTTTTATTCAACGGAAAGATTGTGTAAGAGGCTTAATTATTAAGAACTGGGCCAATCCTCTTTCGCGTTTAATCTTCAATTGATTACGGACGGTGTCCTGGGAGGGATTTATTTTAATTTTAAAGGCATTTTTTTCTGTGTGCCGTCCCCTCGAGATCTCATTAGGGGCGCTTTCCCTGTAACAAGCTATAAGTACAAGTCGGCAGCTTTTCAGATTAAAACGTGATACTCTGTGGTTAGATATTTTTAAGGTAATCGTTTTCTTTTTTCTTTTGTAATAATTTTATTTCCCGGCTGAATTTTGCGACGCAATGTGCTCGAATAGTCCAATAAAGTGATTGTTTTCAATTAAATGAAAGAGCTTCATTTGTGCTTCACTTCAATTTATATTACCTACATTGTTATTTTGAGTAAGTAGTTAGATTGAAGTTAATGTTGTATAGACCTATAATTGGGGTGCATATAACCCTTGTGCTTTATCTAAACTAACTTGTATTTTTAATATTTGTACTCTGTTGGTACATCAAATAAATAAATAATTAATTGAACGAAAGAAAGGAACTGTCAAACGTCCACTCAGCACCTTCATAACTCAGGACTTAGTTAATCCGTTTCAAATTACAGGCCTAGGGACTACGTCTATTTCGTAACAAATGGGCGCAACAAGTACGGACTCTTCTAAATTTAATTAAAATTTAATACTCCGCATAGTGCTCGTGTGCCACAAAACTTCTATTCTGATATTACGTGAACAAATTTTCCTTTTCGCAATAAATTTCAACCGTGCCCGAGCAAAATCCCGGTTTGGGGCCATTCTGCAGGATTAAGTTAATGAAAACGGTCGTAAAGTATATTTCGTGTGCTATAGGTACACGGGAATGGTTGCAGCTGTGTTTGAATGCCCGGGAATTAGAGATATTTAGATATTTTACACTTATCGCCGTGTTGTGTTGACAGAGTAGAAGCCCGTACAGCAGACGTACACGATTTCTGCTCGATTTGTCCCAAATGTTGCAATATTGGTTTCTATTTTAATGTAAGAAAGCTTATTTTAATATTATTAACAAAGGCCCGCGTAGTCCCCGCACAGTTACAATGTCGTATTAATAGGGTAGACTAAGTTTTCTGCTCTTTATTTTATAATAAGTAAGTGTTAGTGTCAACTGTTTAACTGGCTGCTACCGAGATCGGCCCTGCCACAGTGTTGTAGGTGGCGCCTGTAAGTGAACACACTGCGCTAAATACGGTTCTACGATTAGTAGATTTTGCTCGATCATTTAGGTAGGCGTTAATTTCAACGGATTGCCTCCCAAGTGTAGTCAGTTGAAACCCTGTGCGTTCACGCGTACGTTAGACCTCATGTAACGTTTCTGAATACCTACGGGAGTTAGATATTATTTGGCTTGTTGCCGGTCAGTCCAAGAGGTTTGTGCAATTCTACTCTGCCGGAAACCTTAAGGAAAATAGACGACTGGCGTAACTTCTTGCTTCGTCTTCTCTTCTTCCTTCTTCTATTATCTTCTCGCCGAGAGAGCCTCAAAGAAGTCAACCTGACTCGATTAGGGAGTCACGCTGGAACGGACTCCCTACTAGAGTCAATTTCACATCTATGAGCTTCAGTCTTCTGCCTCCTGCTTTTAGTCTTCTGTCTTCTTAATTCCTAATGATTTTCTGATGCAAATCCAACATACAGTATCTGGCCTGTAACCGGAGCTAATATTGAAAATAGAGACTCTAGAGTATTGGTATTCTTTCCATTTAACTAAAACCCAATCCATTACACACAACAAGAATTCAAAGTTACAATTAATAATCAATGGTTATTGCAAAATGATATTATCGCTAACTACTAATTGTCAATGTCGTGGTACAGGGCATAAGATAATATAATATCAGCCGACACAACCCACAAAATGTGAACGAGACGTTCCGAGTAGCTCCGAATAAGTACGATGCAGAGTGAATTCGATCAAGTTAAAATTATTGTTTGAATTACATTGATAAGAAACGAAAATTTAAGTTTTGATTTTAATTAGTTCGGACCATAATGATTCAATAACTGGTGACCTATAAAGCGTCCGATTTTGATATTAGCTCCGGTTCTAGGCCACACATGGTATATCATATTATAATGAGAAAATAGCTCAGTCCTTTTTACGCCTCAACTGCTGAACAGATTTATAAAAAACTTTGGCAAGTCAATGGCAATTTGGGAAAGGTAATTTCATTAGCTTTTAATCTCCGAAAATAACCGAACCGAGTCGTCGGAAAAATTTAGTGAACTATATTTTGACAAGCATTTGGTGCCGACATTACTCTTAAAATTGCAAAATTTAAGTGACAATGATTAGACAACAGATAGCTGGTAAAACCTGCCAAATATATATCTCTGATATATCCAAACTGACTTGACTTGTTTGTGAACAAACAAAATCGAACATGACGACATGCCGTATCAATCGCGTTAATTACACTGGGTATAGATGTCTGGATTATCTAAAAAACAAAAAGAATATGAATTTCAATGAATACTGCTACACATTATCCATTTAAATACATAAATTCCATAACCAAATAAGACAAGTCACTCCAGACAGATTTTATATCACACTGCAAGTACTCATACAAAATTCTAAAAATACAACGGAAGTATACCTTCTCTGGGCGTTTACATCACGTGACACCGTACACTGAACCCTCTTCAATTTTAACATGGTTACCGATCCAGGCGAACACCCTAAAACTAGCTGTAATGTACGAGCCGCTGCAGCACAATGTTGCCACTTCTCGCTCAGATGAGTTGCTAACCGAATTACGCCCCCCGCCCCGCAATCTTCGGGCAAATTGACGGGTAATGACCTACGCAAGATGGCCGCCTATTTTCTGCTAAATGGTTACTCAGACGAGCGATCCGCGGAGGTTATTAGAAAGGTAGTCGATAAATGTTTGTGTAAGATGCTTCTGTATCGGTTTGGTTTTTGATTTTGTGAAAATAATAAACAGTACTTGCAAAAAATTGGAATAGATACATAGGCAAACTGTGGACGCATTTTTTTCACGTACCTCTGGCAACCCCTTTCAGGGATAGTACCGGCGGGTACAATCTGCGTGCCACAAACTTATCTGACCCGGTAACGGCGTCGCTGTTGTTGACAACAAAATTACATTTCAAAATTATTATTATTTAGTGGCCGTGTGGTGTCCGGCAGAGTAGAATAGCACCAACCCCTTACACTCGCGGGTGTCGTACAAGGCGACTAATGTTTCCGAGGCAAAAGACCAAGAGTCTCCGTAGTCTGGAAAATGGGCAGCAGCACTTTCCATTGTTATATTTAAACACTGCGATCTCCAACCCGCCTGCCAAGCGTGGAGATTATGGCAATAACCTCCCCTTTCGTGGGAGAGGCCATAAGTCCTGCAGTGGACTGTGACGGGCTGTGATGATGATGATTATTATTTTGGCTTGCATTTGACCTCAACTCACCTGATGGAAAACGACGATGAGGGACACTTACGCCAAAATACGATGGGGTTATCTTGTTGCGTTCATTAGTTCCTATGACCACCTCCCGAATCCATCATCAGATTGGCTCTATGGAATTGTCATCCAATTTACAAAGGTTTACCAAATTTTAGCTCAATCGAACGCTGCGAAGTGGATCAGGTTAGGCTTGCAAGATTTCACCCAAACACAAATACCTACTACATACAAATATATTATTGCTAGTTAAGTAAAAGCTTGCAAAAACAGGTTTTATGCAGCATAGTCGAATAGTAGCAGAGATCCGGATTGAACGCAGGTGAAAAAGAACTAAATAATTGCACCAGGTATTTCACCGCCATCTTACCTTGTGATACGTTACGTTAGTTTATTAATGTGTATTTTAGAAATAAAATACACATACCTACCTAACATAAGCCCTTCAACGACAAAGAACGGCTTCGAATTATAAAAGAAAAAATCCCTACCCACTTTATCATCCTCCACACCCGTATATTTATCTCTGGCAACACGTGGCTGTATCAATTTTCCACCTTGAACACACTGGTAACATTTCACGCTTAGTCGCGTAGAGCGATTTACGATCGAGTTTACGTGGTAGTGATGGCTGGTTTCACAAAAACCAGTATAAAATTTGCTACTTTCGCTATGCGCTTCCATAGAGATGCTAGCTCATATTATACTGGATGGGGGTAGGTTTATGTGGTACCACAGCGGAAGGGACGGCACAGTGGAGCGTGCTTATTCGATTAAACCTAGAGTTGCTTGGATGATATCGCTTTTAGTTACGCGGCTACGTTGTAGTTGGCTACCTGTATAGGCATAGCTTCTGAATGAATAGGTAATACTTTAATACATTTTAAGTGTCATAGTGTTGTGATACTAAAACAAGAAAAGACATTTGAAATTGACATAAGCAAACATTTTATATCACTTTACAATTTATCTTATAAGTCGGTATAGGTTTTATTGTTGTCAGTTTGATGGTACCAGGGCCCGTCAAAACTTTTTCACCCCTTTAAAGAACTCCATGTTGTACTCTCGAGGGAAAACCTCTCTACGGAGTGCATTCCACAACCTTAGTGTGCGTGTGAGAAAGTTCCATTGGGACCGCATAGTTCGCGACCAATTTGGCTCCAAGGTGTGAGGCTGATGGCCATTAGGTAGTACTACGGACCCGACCAATAGGAGGCCTCAAAACCACGGTCGTACGACCTTTGCCAATTAGGACAGCGCCTTAGGGCCCCGCGGGTTTCATATAACTTCTTCAAAACCGCGTCACGCAATGGAATATCAATTCTGATTGACTAATCAATAAATTATTCAATAAAAGCCTCAATACGAGTGACAGTCTGTGAAGGGCAAGAACTACACATTTCACATGCCAACGTCAGTGGCTGACTCGATCCAATAAAGCCAATAACGGCTGGTAAATAAATAATCGACCACATCACGTGCACTAGGGCTTAGTTTCATGTGGTTTCGTGTAGGAATATATTTACAGAGTATTGTTAGAGTAGAGTCTAACTATTATTGTATGAAAAAACCGTTAGGGAGCCGTAAACTGTTCAAATAGTATCTGGGTCCTTAGCGGTCTAAGGTCTTAGTCGACTTCGCTAGGGGTAGGCAGAGAGCACCAATGATATCCAATTAGTCATAAAAAGGTATATTAGAGGTCTCTTCAGAGGCGGGCAACGCATTGGTGACTCCCCTGGTGTTGCTGATGTCCATAGGCGGCGGTGACCACTTTCCATCAGGTGGCCCGCATGCCTGTTTGTCTGCCGGATAACATAAAATAAAATATATATATAGAGTTTTTTCTCATTATCCGCAGTCTACTTCATGGTCTATTGTAATAACTTAAACCGTCATAAAATTACATTTGGTTAAAGAGGCAAAACTGGCGAAAAATAATTACAATAATATACCGCCTATAATTGGTCGTGTGGTGTCCGGTGGTCGTGTGGTGTCCGGCAGAGTAGAATAGCACCAACCCTTCACACTCATGGGTGTCGTACAAGGCGACTAATGCTTTCGAGGCAAAAGATCAAGAGTCTCAGTAATCTTGAAAATGGGCAGCAGCATTTTCCATTGTTATATTTAAACACTGCGATCTCCAACCCGCCTGCCAAGCGTGGGGATTATGGCAATAACCTCCCCTTTCGTGGGAGAGGCCCTAAGTCCTGCAGTGGACTGTTGCGGGCTGTGATGATGAATATACCATCTTGGGCACTCCCTTTGTCGCACAAGTCGGCTCTTGTGGCTGTTTCTGACTCTGACTTCCCCGACGGAAGATCTTGGTCAACTTCGCCTCGAAAGGTGGCATACCTAACGAACGAGCTCGTTCTGGTGCTGAAGTACGATTACCCTCAAGGAACGAAACGGTCATCATCCAGTTACTGGATAAGGTTGGACTGGTAATTTTCACAATGTCATTGCAAGGAAAATTCGAACCTGCTATTTAAAAGTTCAACCTTATGGTGAAAGATCAACATTAATTTCCTGGTCGATTTTACTTAGAAGTAAGACGAACCCTTACGATCTACTTTTCAACCAGGAAACAGACGCTGCGATTTGTCTGGAAACGACCAACGGTCACTTGCAGCCAATACTAATCCTTATAATGCACAAAATAAAGTCGCTTTTGGATTAATTCGGATGCGCGAGCGAGCCGACCTTGGTCGGACGTCCGACGATTTCCACCGCACCGAAAAGTTACTCTATTTTATACAGCGTAAAGATTAGTATCAACTGCAACTGGCGTTTGTTCAGTTTCATCCAAAAAGAAAAGTCTGCAAGTAGTTTTCCCTCGCCACCACCCCTACATCCGTTACATAACAACTATAACACAAGACCCTTACAAATAGCTAACCTAGTCACGCGATCCTTTTAATAATTGAATAGGTTCCACCAGAATGGGGTCACTCGTACACGATTGGTGCTAGAAATACTTTATCAACAAGTCCGTAGATTTTCTTTAAGTACTAGCTAGGCATTTGACCGCCATCTCATCTAGTAGTAAGCACCTAGTGGTAAGAGACGATGCGACTGAAGATGGAGCATGCCTGTCTAGGAACAGTCTATTTACTCTAGCATTGAATCTAGGAACAGCCTTTACTTTAGCGTTGAAGGTGTCCAGATTATAAAGTTATGGGAATGCGCTTGAAGGCAACGTGTTCCATCCTATCTTAATTTTTAATGTAGCTTAAATTTTAATGCCATTTTAGGTGAAACGAGTGGTTTAAGCAGAGGCAGCGTACATACCTACTAAAATCATGGAACACTGAAATATTTTCAAAACTTTTGGTAAGGTCTTCTAGGATAAAAAAGCAGATCTTAGCCTCACAGCTGCCATCTGTACCTCCCTGGACAATAAAAACATGTTAACGCTAACTCTAAAATATAAGTCAGTTACCCTAATTCCGTAAGCAAAAGCAAAAACGCCGGCCTCATTTCAAAGCTGACGTAATTGCAGAGTTAGCTGCTTTATTTCAACTTTTTCAGTTAAAAATGCCTTTCTAATGCTTTGCATACAAACCGTACTCGTATACCTAGACTATGTTAGTTTATAGTACTCTATTTTTTTACTAGTTGGGTGACTTACAGCGTAAATCAACGCTTATTGTGAACAAATTAACCAATAAAACACAAACAACTAATGCAGAAGTACTTAAGTATTCAAATAAATTGACTAAGTTTGTGCACAGCATAACAGGTTGGATACCGTTAGTTTCTTCATAGCGGTAGTTCTTGTGCAGAACTACTGTTGGGGGTGGGTATACGAGTATGATATGATAACCAGGATAGTGTCTTTAGAGAGATTTATTGATATCATCATCATCACAGCCCGTAACAGTCCACTGCAGGACTTAGTGCCTCTCCCACGGAAGGAAAGTTTATTGCCATAATCTCCACGCATGGCAGGCGGGTTGGAGATGGCAGTGTTTAAATATAACAATGGAAAATGCTGCTGTCCATTTTCGAGACTACGTAGACTCTTGATCTTTTGCCTCGAAAACATTAGTCGCCTTGTATGACACCCATGAGTGTAAGGGGTTGGTGCTATTCTACTCTGCCGGACACCACACGATCAAAGTGATATAGTTATGCTAAATTGATAATGATATAATGATATGATTGATCGATAACGAGTACGCGTGACGTTGGTGATTGCCGAATGCGCACTGACGACGTGGCAATACGCTTAAACTAATAAATTGGCGTAAACGCCGACGTTGCATTTATGTTTTGTACGTGCGTAACTCGTACAACTACCTATAATCTGTCCAAACTGACTTGTCTTATTTGGTGAACAAATAATGCCCAAAATCACGACTTGCCGTATCAATCACGCTACGTACATTGTGTATAAATGTCTTGAATTATATAAGAAGCACATGGAATGTGAATTTCAACGAACTCTGCTGCACATTATCCATTTAAATACATAATTTCCTTAACCAAGTAAGACAAGCCAGTTTGGACAGATCATAGTTTAATATTTATAAGTTAAAACGACTATAAAACAGATTAAAGCAGGTAAAAACACAATCTCCAAGTACAAAAAACTGTTCCACTCCCAGCTAAACGAACGGGTGTCGAAGAGTTGATCAAACAGCCAACCTGGAGTGTTTGCCCGCACTAATAGTGTTTGCTTGTTTGTTTGTTTGCCCTCGCTGAGTGTAATTGAACGAAAACATAAAGATAGTGCGGCTCGAAAGAACGCTTTTTCCAGTACAGCTTTTTTCGCTGAATGCTGGTAGTGTTATTGTCATCTTTTTAAGGGTATGTTCCGGGGTTCCTACCGCGTACCTTTGTTGACGAGTAGCCCGATATTTCAACGCAGTTGCTTGCATCATGGAACATACCTTGAAAATGTGTGATAATAACCGTAATAGTTTAGAACATATTGTATTGTAATCTTGTTGTTCTAATTTTGTGTAGTAACTAGATATTCATTATTAGTCTGGATATTAGTCTAATATTGGGATTTTTCGTGTGTAGAAGTCACATTTTCATGTGTAGAACACACGAAGTTTAATAGTGACGGCACTACGTTCAATACGGCTTCATGACTGGTCAATTTCGTTCAATTTGTTTATTTCAATGATTTGTGTTAAATATTGTGTATATATTACAGGTATTATAGTATAACATTGATCGACATAATATTAAGTCATATTGGAAGCGATAGGTATCATGGAGCCGATCGCCATTCAAGTTTGTCAATTGGAACCCTGTGCATTCGCGCGCACTGCGAGACCTTCCTTATTACGTTTCTGAATATAGTACAACTACCATGAGTTTTTTTTTTTAATTTACTGTACAGTAAACGTTAAACAATTTGTATGAGATTCCCTACAGCGCCTCTATTGAGCAGTCTGTAGCGGAACTAAAATCTCTACCATCAGTTTCTATTGGTTAATTTACTTTACCACATTCGTTTCAGTTTACGTAGGGAGTGTCATTTACGTAGGGTTTTGCATCAGGTGTCAAACTTAACAATACGATATCTCTCTTATCTTTAGTATACGGGGTCGAAACAATCTAAAACGAACTCTCAACAGAACATCTTAAGCTTCAAATTCGACCAATAATACGCCTAACACTGTCACCATTCTCGTAGAGCAGTTTGAGCGGTCTCTCCTCGACAATTCCGTATAAAATTACTTGTCCTTTGAAACGGGCATTTAGGGCGCAAATTTTATTAGGGGCGCCAGTAATGGGGCGGCAAATGGACGGAGCGCAAATTTAAAGTGGCGCCAATTTTGAATTTTGCGCGCGCTAATGGCTGGCAGACGAGGAAGAGTTTCTACTAAGTTGGTGTAGTTCCGAGGTAGCTAGTGGTAGCGCTAGCTTCGTGTTGCTTTCAAATGCTTTAGCGCAGATACTGTGAAGTTTTTAATTATGTGGGCAGACGGTTGGGTTTTTATTATCCTTGTGTTGGCTCGCTTCGCTCCTTTTTGCATTTCGGCGTGCAGAGGCTCACTATGTGAGTTGTCGACGATCCCATATTAACTAGTTAGAACTACTGGCTGTTCGAGTAGGGTTTGTTATTGTGTGTATTCTTTTTACTTTAATTTTCACTGAGGTGGTAAACAAGCTTACGGCCTGCCTGATGGTAAAGTCACCGCAGGTTATGGACGCTTGCAACACCAGGGGCATCACACACGCGTTGCCGACAACGTCAAAACCTGTTCACCTTGAAGAACTGTTGTACTCTCCAGGGAAAACCTCTCCAGGTAGTTCATTCCACAATTTTAGTGTGCGTGTGTTACAAAGTACAAGCATTTTTGTCATAGAAGAAGGAACCCGGCGTAACCAGTATATATCTAACGACCTACGTGTTTACTGAGATCAGAATTGAATAGACTGTTTCTCTCCATCTTCGGCCGCGTGACGTAGATAAAATATCAGCGAAATTATTTGCATATAAAAGTACGCAATGTTTTACGTAAAAGCACGTAGCGTGCTGCATGTTACGTAAATGCATATTTTAATTGAAACGTGATCGTTGAGCCCTCACTGATAATCCGCCGAAAAGAGCATTCTGTTCATATTTAAATATTAACAGGATGCTCGTTATTTGCACGAGAGGAAAATCGTGATATTAATTTTGAGCTGATATTATTTCGACAGTTCAATTCCGGTGATTGAATGTCTGACTATGATCCAATTTGAATGTCTGTTAACGGGGTCACGGAGGTCAGATGGCAGTCGCTGTAACCTGATCTGCCATATCCTGTATCATGGTTTAGGCGGAATCCGGGCACTCGCGAGCAAAACCGTGATATTGACGCTAAAATTATTACTTGTACAGCTAAAATATACCCATATTCAGTTATGCCAATGCATGATTCAAATTGTCCAAATGGTTCAACGTATTTGTAAATTTATAATGGTATAAATAATCGCTAAAGCATTCCACACGATCCACACTACTTAACTAATACAACTAATTTGAATTATTTAACAACATTTCTGAAATTCAATTTGTTTGTTCTTGTTTTACTCGGTTCAATAACCGGGTTCGATTCTTGGATGCCACTTGGATTTCCTTAACATGTTTTTCGGCAGAGTAGAATAGCTCCAACCCCTTACACTCGTGGGTGTCGTGCAAGGCGACTAATATTTTCGAGGCAAAATATCTAGAATCTCCGTGGGCTGGGAAATGTGCAACAGCATTTTCCATTGTAACATTTATACTACTACAATCTCCAACCTTGGAGATTATGGCAATAAGCTCCCCTTTTATACCTTTATAGATATACTGTAATATTTCTCTGACAAGACTATTCTATTCCTAGCCCGTCTTTAACAACTATCTTTACAAATTATTGCAATTCAGTGGAGTGAAAGCTCGCAAGTCCTCTGAAGAAGGCGTTTCATCATGAAAGGGCACAAAGGCTGCGGAATAGTTTCTCAGTCGGGAGTGCATTTCGGTGACTCCTTTGAGGTTGTAGGGTTACCTAGTTAACGACATTTTTGTTAAATTTGTGTTAAATAGGAACTAATGGCAATCAAGATTACGGTCTGACTAATGGTAAGCAGTTATACAAAATTATAATTTTAGATGTTTTATTCATCTTACAAAATATTATTACAGTTTTATTATGATTATTATTTACGAACAATTTAAATGTATATTTGAATGTATTTAAACGTTGAGGTGATTTAATGTTTTATTGTCATATTGTTTTCTTTATTAAAGAAAACATAAAGTTTTATAATTCATAATTATTACAAAGCCAGTTCGTACATTTAAGTCAAATAAGTTTCCACTAGGATATATTACAATAATCATTATATGACAGTTTGATTAATTATTTACCAATATCTTTGTATTATTTGTCATCCTAAGCCATGTATAATTATCAATTACATCTAACTACCTGACTTTCGTAGCGCCTTTTACAAGGTGTTTAATGGTATATTCAAGTTTCAAGTTCATTTAACAGCGAAAAAATGAAAATGAGATATGAAAATGAATTACATTTCAAATCTCGGGACAACCCTGACTGTTAGAACCTTTTTAACGCTCTCTCGCCTTAAGTCCAAATTACGGGCAATTTGCTCGAAATTCGCTCGAAAAGAGAGTACCTTGACAATACGTAACTGTGGTATATTTGTAGTAGATTTTATTGAATACCAGCGACTCGCACCGGTTTTGCACGGGTGTTCTTGGGATTTTTCCATTATAATATGCATGTGTTATAACTAGGAAAGCTTCGGTGGCCTAGTTAAATCATTTATTTCAAGTTTCATAGACTCATATTCTCATTACATTTCATTATTAATTATAGTTTATAATAATTAATATATTCATCTTCAGCATTACAACGTCACTTTAGAATTAATTCATGTCATAATCATAAAACAGAAATAAACATAGGTCATATGTAATGTCAGATAAACTTATACAGATGTCAGCCTTTAAATAATATGTATTGCATGTCAAAATATGGAGATCAATTTATTTATTTATTTATAGGGGTAGCGGTATCCAACTCGCAATGCGGGAGGTACCGGGTTCGAATCCTATTGCCGCTATATGCCAACGACTGTTTTGTGAGTTATGTACATTAGTTGAATACTAACCGATGCTCTTACGGTGAGGGAAAACATCGTGATGAAACCTGCACATTCAGGCGACTGATGTGCAACCATGACCCAATCTGGTCAGGTTCCCCTGTTAACAGGGTTACTCAAGACTGATGGTAGTCGCTCCAATGTAACTGATTTGCCAAATCCTGGATCAAGGTCAAGGCGGACCCCGGGCCCTAGTGTTGGTGCGGTTGGCACATGGTGGCGCCAGGTTTCGAACCCGGAACCTCTCGCTTGCAAGTCGGACCTCTTAACCACTAGGCCCCCGCCGCTCGTTAGTTAGTATTCGAATATCGACCGTAAAACACTAGGGCGTTAACATTATGCCACAATGTAAATCCAGCAGCAGACTTACAGAGTTACAGCCCATTTGTTGATTGGACTTGGGATTGTTTGCACCATGTTTACAGCTGCCGTCGAAGTGGATTATAAATAATAAATACACGTGCTTGGAAAATCACACAGCGTCATCTAGCCCCAAAGTAAGCAAATCTTGTATTATATGTGTTAGATAACTGATAAACTACTTATCGACGACGAAGTACCAATATCTCCTAACTAAAAAATTACGTTTCAAGAAACGAAAACAATGTCTCACATTTTTATTTTTTATAGAAGTTTATTTTTTAAAAGCTTATTCTATTAGTGTTTAAAGTTACAAAAAATCGAATATCAAACTTAGGGGTCTTGCCAGCACGTGCGAAATTGCATTCTGCGTCGATTGACATTAAAAACTAAAAATCGCCAAAATGGAACTTAGGAGGTATTGGTACTACGTCGTCGTTACACTTTTCTTTTTAAATACATAGTTATTATTTTGGTTACTTTTAAGTTTTTTGAATGCGTTATTGGATCAAATAAAGATACGTCTATATGTATATCTATTATTCATGCTACACCCAGACCCGTAACAGGAAAATTCATCATTTCAATTTCTGCTCGGCCGGGAATCGAATCCGGGACCTCTGAGTGGCGACCGGCATCTTAACTAACTGAACCACTCAGGTCGTCATTGGGTGTTAACATAATGCTACAATGTAAATCTAGTATCAGAATTGCAGTCCATTTGTTGATTAGACTTTGGTTTGTTTGTACCATGTTTACTGCTGTCTTAGTGGATTGTTAACATGAGACAAAGTCTACATGTCGTTGTGGCTGAGTGCTAGTTCAGTATACCTTGAGCGCGGTTGAGGAAGATTCGATTTACATTTTAGTTAGGTTTGTGCCAATGAGCATCAGTCACGATTTTTGTATAGTGACTTTTCCATTAGCTTAAGATAGTTACCATATGAATGACAGTGAAGTAATGTTCACGATATTTTTTTATTTTATGTTACACAGCAGACAAACAGGCAAACGGGCCACCTGATGGAAAGTGGTCACCGCCGCCTATGGACATCAGCAACACCAGGGGAGTCACCAATGCGTTGCCCGCCTCTGAAGAAACCTCTAATATACCTCTTGAACGATCCCATGTCATAGACCAAAGGAAACACTCTATAACCAGAGAAGATATATGTCAAAAACAGCGACACAGCAGTTAATTTTCTGACAAATTAATTTGAATCATATTATAAAACGCTTATGTTGTCTTTTGTGGCCAGGGGGCCTATCCCCTGATCTGCCAAATCATTGTCAAGAACCCTGGGCTCTCGCGCACCCGGGATATTTACGCCAATATTAAACTTTAGATAGCGCTTGCTGAATTGGCTAACAGCCAATCTCAATCATTGTCTTATCTTATTTTTAATCTACGTCAATTTTCAATCGATACAAAACCTCCATGGTACGGTGGCGCACGAAAAAGAAAATTCCGGCAACGACGTCAAAAACAAACAGCCTAGTTTAAGTGAACTGCGGCTTAGCACGGAATTTCCGTTTAGGAAAGTCGACTTCTCGGTAGGTAATAAAGATTATTAAATATTGTAGGGGTGGGGGCGATAACCAACAAAATATACTAACAAAGGTTAATGCATAATACGTATCTGGCTAAATGTAGCCTTACAAGACTGGACTAGACTGGACTGGTAGACTGAAAAAGACAACATCGTCTAATAAGTTAAGTACTTACAGTACCTACTTTACCAATGAAGCAATGTTTAGAAGTGTTTAAAAAGAATCTTGCAAACATCTTCGGCGGCATCGACTTTTACCAAAAGGTGAGATGGTGGTCAAATGCCTGGCTCGTCTGATAAAAAAATACATATATACCTAGCTATAGTAAGTATAGGATTACAAAATATAATAGGTATTACAACTATGACACTTTGTAAGGAAGTTTGGACGAGCATGTATGATAAGATTGATGAATGAGATTGATTTGTGTATCGCAAGTGGTCTCTGCCTACTCCTGGGAATATGCATGACATGAAGCGCTTATGCATGTAGGTAGATAGTACACAAGTCGTTGGAAAAAATACGAAATAACAGTTTAAAATTCTCTCTGGCCGCGGTAAAACCAACAAACTGAGATTAAAACTCTTTCACAATAATATATGGCGCTATAAATCTGTTACTGTGTATTATCGGTGGCAGCTCACTTTTTGTGATTTTCTTTCTTTGTTTTAAAATGAAACTTGGTAATTTACGTTATTAGTACCACTGCATGTGTGCATAGCTAAGGTGCATAGCATGTGGAATATATAGTGGAACCTACGTGTGAAGTTCTCACTTCAAGAAAATTTTATTTTGTAGCTAAAGCAAGAGGGTATTTTGTGTATCTTTAGCCAAAATGAGTTTGCTAACTGAAGGGGACATTAGTCGCCTTATGCCAAATCAAAATAATTTTTTTGGAATGCTTTAAAACCTTCTAACAACTGAACAGGAATATGATTCTTAAGGTGATATGACACTTATGCTCATGTATCGTACAACGAAAATGGCGAAAACTCAGAATCAGAATCAGAATCAGAATCATTTATTTGCTGTAAATGTGGTAGGTACATTAACAATGTAGGTGGTACAAGAATCAGAGATGCAGTTCACACATTCAGTCAGTTTAGGCACTGACATACAAATATTAATATTAATACATAACAATCATTAAGTACATATTATCGAAGAGAAATTTGACATTAAATTATAATTACGAGAATTCTTAAACATGTCAGTCAATATTTTAATAATTTCATAATATTTAAATTCTAAATGTCAAATGTGTATGTTATTTATTAGGCTCAACACAATATGAATTTTAAATAAATTATAATGTTCATACCAATAAATTATTACAAATAGAAATAATCAGAAAATAATTAGATTGGTTCAGTGACTAACTTAACTAACTTACATAATATTACATGTCACATCGTTATTATTATAACCTTCTAGAAGTAGGTATTGAAGGATAAAAATTCAGCTACCGAATAAAAGCATTCTTTTTGTAGAAATTTGTTCAATTTGTTTATAAAAATATTATAAGGCTGGTTTTTTATTTCATCGGGAACTTTATTATAAATTTTTATACACATTGAGTGTGCATTTTTTTGGAAACGTGTGCTTTTAGGTAAATGCTCCTCAACTAGCCTATTTGTGTTTCTTGTGCTTCTTGGAAACAATTGTTTTGCCGTCTTAAAGCTGTTAGGTTGATCCCTTACAAATTTGCATACTTCGTATATATAAATACAAGGCAGTGGCAGGACTCCCAATTCAGCAAACAAATGTTTACATGGATCTTTAGGACTCACACCACATATTGCGCGAATGCACTTTTTCTGTGAGATAAACGCTTTATTTATTTCAGTACAATTTCCCCACAATAACAGTCCATATCTGAGCACTGATTCGACATATGAGTAGTATGCAACCATAGCAGTTTTTTTTGATACTGTTTTGCGTAATTTATATAAAGCAAAAGAAAAACGCCTTAATTTATTGCATATTTTATTTACATGCTCTTTCCAATTAATTTTTTCGTCTACCATTATACCTAGAAATAACATGTTTGTAGTCTTTTTAAAAATTTGTCCATTAAAATTGATATTTAACATGTCATTGAAATTATTAAAATTAATAAATTTTGATTTGTCAATATTTAATTGTAGATTGTTTTTGTTGAGCCATTCCATTATTATTTCTATAACTCTATTTATCTCTGCTTCATGGTGTTTAATTGATAATTGCTTATCACTACATACAACCACTGATAAATCATCCGCAAACATAAGACTTCTATGTCCTGTAATTCCTATTAGGTCATTTACATAGGCAATAAATAGCAAAGGCCCTAGCACACTTCCTTGAGGAACACCTAGGTCATTATGTCTGTAACTTGATGCGTGTACTTGCATAGTCAGGTTGGAATCAACTTTTAGGATTTCAACTTTCTGTTGTCTATTTTTTAAGTAGGTTTGTATCCAATTTAAAGCTTTACCTCTAATGCCATTGTGTTCGAGCTTCGACAAAAGCAGCCTATGAGATACTGCATCAAAAGCCTTAGACATGTCGAAAAATAAAACTGTTACATATTTATTTGAATTTAATTTTTGAAGTACTTCTGATACCAGATTAAATGCTGCCAATGATGTAGATTTCTTTTTTTGAAAGCCATATTGGTCCCGGTTTATGATGTTAAATTTTTCAAAAAAGTTTGTTATCCTAATTTGCATTGCTTTATCTAGTATTTTTGAAAAAACAGAGATCAGAGTAATGGGACGATAGTTACCCATTTTGGTTCTGTCACCTTTTTTGTAAAGAGGTTTAACTATTGCCTTTTTTAGCTTTTTAGGAAATGTGCCAGTTTCCAAAGATAAGTTTATAATATGCATTAGAATAGGAGCTAATTCATGTTTGCATTCTTTACTCAAACATAACATACTCAAACATTCTTCGGTACCTACCTAGCTACGATGGAACAGAATGTAGGTAACAGATATGTTTTGATATGAGAACGATTTCCACCCAAGCCTTGTTAAACCGTTAGTCGTTAGCGCCACAAAAACTCCTTGAAAAACTTGGGTCACCTCAAAAATCTCCGGAACAAAGGCCCAGGGCACGTACGCGGAAATTTTTCAGCGTTCCCAGGGCAGTTTTAAGCGGAGATTATTAATATTTTTAATTAAAAATAAGTGAGATGTCCCCCCTGACTCTTTTGTTTCGCAAATGAAGATCCCGCGCTTTTCGTCGCCGCCATATTGGCTGAGTTTTCAGTTAAATAAGGTCCGCGCGTTCCAAAGAGATTTTTGTATTAATGGAGGGAAAATGCGCCATATTTTACCCGCGTAATTAAGATTTGTTTAGCTCGATTTTTTCACTGGGGTTAAAGTAAAGGTTCTGCTTTTAAAGCCTTACAAGTTCAGTTGTGTTATTACGTTTTGGGAGTTCACGACGCCTTTTACGACAGCCAGATAAGCATTTCGGGATTGCGCTGGCGATGAAGATTTTATGTGAATTGTGTTCTGGAAGTTTAATTTGTGTTGGGATTTGTTTAAATTGTAATACGGTTTTTACTGCGGATAAACCTTTCTTATAAACGCGTGTAATAAGTAATGTTGCATTTTATTGACTTGTATTACATCCATTAGGTATTTTTCTCTTGGTAACAAGGAAGTTCAAGCTCAATTCTCTTAGGTTGTCAAGAGTGACGATAAAACATGATTATAAATATCTTTATCAATAGCCTTTTATGTGGTATTTTGCCATATTCTCAACACTTAGGAAAGGGCTTGTTCATCTAATCTTTAGAGGTTTAAGAGTTAAAAATTCTCTATTTGTCACCTACTTTGTGAATGTCACTCTGCGGTGGGCTGGGCTGCGGTTGGCTATTAGAGAACGTGAAGAGTGCAACTACCACAAATGGGTTTAAATCGAAATTAAAACGTTGGCTACTAGACCAGTGCTTCTATAATTTTAATGAATTTTTTAATTTTAAACAGATTAATGTATGAATGTTCGTCTTTCTTTGTTTTTGATTAGATTTGTATGACATTATCGACCCCGAATTACGTGTTTGTGTATGTTATATTTGACAATTTAATTACGATATGTAGTAATTCATTTTCTTTTGATGACGTTATAAAATTTGATGACATGTATAACTTTTATTATGTTATAATGGTACAATACCATACCTATTATTATGGTACCTAGGTACATTATAGACTGACGTGTAACTTAGTTATCAATAAAGAATTTGTATTTGTATTCTAGGGCTTTATTTTTGAATCGTTCGCCTCGAGTCGAACGGTTTTCAATTTTGATTTTCGCAATGAAAAATTCGATAGTTTGTTGCATGATGCTGATTTTCCCTGTTTTTAAATCATACTCACATACATACATACATACATTTCGGTGTTGCCTATGTAATTTAAAAAATATTGAATTTTCCATGACGAAAAGCACAATTGAAAACCATTCGAATTGATTCGAGCTATTCAAAAATAAAGACTACATCTTTTATAGCCATACCAAAGCTATACATGTAATTACCACTTTAAATACTCATTAACTACTCCTATTAAGTAACAGTTACCACCCTAAGCAATCACTTAGCCAAACATTACAGTAAACAGCCAACGAACGCAATGAAATCACGCTAGCGCAAATGCTTTCCCAATCAGTACGGTGGACAGCTAGCTTAACGCGCCTCGACCAATCAGGGAGCTTCATAGCCTCGTAGGCTGTCACAAAACGGCCTCGAAGGCGCCAACACAGTACACATGCTCGTGATGTCTCGTCTGACAATTAATTCACGAGGAAATGGGTCGAGTGCACTCGTACCCCTGTGTTCGCCCCGGCCCCCTGTACCCCCCCGTACCCCTTTTGTGGTAGGGTTGCCAGTTACGCGCGAAGTGCTGGCCAAAAAACAAGATGGGTTTGTATAGCATTCGGAAAAGGTTTTTAGGAAGGCGGTTTTTCAGTGGGTGATGCGGATGCGGTTTTCTCTTGAAAGCTAGTTTAATCGAGATGGTTTTTAGCCCTGATTCTTTAAAATCGGTTATGTAGTTCAGAAAATATTAGAGTCTAAGTAATACTAACCGTGGTAACAAACTCGATAATATGTGTAGTGATAGCGTAGTGAATAACCACGAAAGTCTTGAAACCTATATTAAGTACAGTTAGTCGAGGGTTTTCCGACTTTTTCTGTCGGTTAGGGTAGCATTTTGACAATTTGACATGTGTAGAACGAGTCACCATCCCTATTGAGTGTCAACCCAATTCCGGGACAGCCCTGCTCGTGCCGCTGTACCCGCGTAATTCGTTCGCAACTCAAGGGCCTTTCACGCCAATATGGTGGTAATTGTGCAGCGCCCGTTTGAAAGGGGTTTAAAAATCGAACGCTTGATAGACCGTCGATTGTTCGAGTGTTTTTGTGGCGGCTATCTATCTTTAGGTGTGATGTGGACATAGTTGTACACTACGTGGTGTCTACCAAATTCGAAAGAAGGTTTCTCACTCGTGCGATTTGGATGTGGAATGAGCTCCCAGCCACAATGTTTCCTTTGGACTATGACATGGGATCGTTCAAGAGGTATATTAGAGATCTCTATAACACGTTGCTTGGCAGCAAAAGGGCAAATGCCCCTCCACTGCCAAAGCCACAGTTCCCCAAATCCATAGAGCACAACTCACTTACCGGCAGAAACGAGTATTAATTAGCAGCGGTATTCTGTAAGGTGGAGCTACTTCCCCAGCTACATCTCTTTTTTCGACTGGATCTAAGAAAGCCTCTCCCACTCACCTTGTCTCTTATCTCCTGTCGCATCTTCTCCCGTTCCTCCTCCATCTTGCGGTGTTTCTCCTTGCGACGGTCCTCGGCCTCGCGGATGGCCTCCTGCCGCTCGCGTTCCGCCTCCTCCTCCTTTTCCTTGTCGTCGCTGTCGTCGCCATCGCCGCCGACCGCGCCTGGGAGAAAGACATTTGTTTATTTATTTATTCGTGTTGAGAGAGAGTGTGGTGTGTGGTGCCGCCACCTCAAAGAATAGCACCACCCCATCTCTTCCCGTGGGTGTCGTAAGAGGCGACTAAGGGACAAATCCGAAAGGTGGGCAGCAGCATCTTTCTGGGTAGATTTACATCAACTGCACTGCGATCTCCAACCCGCCTGCCAAGCGTGGAGATTATGGCAATGACCTCCCCTTTCGCGGGAGAGGCCCGAAGTCCTGCAGTGGACTGTTATGGGCTGTGATGATGTTAAGGGTAGATAGTTCGGCGGAGATCGTGGGTTGCCGATTGTTGAGGTGTTAAGGAATAGTGAATAGAATAGAAATCATTTATTTACACACAATAACAGCACAAACACATTACATTATGGCTTAGATAGGGTTCGAAACAGTGACCTCCAACAATACAGGTATTATTTCAGGTAATATGGAGGGCATAATTAAACGGGCCGAAAGCCGATTGGCACACCACAATAATACCATAATGGTATATTGTTGTTATGAATAACGAATTTAATTCACAAATACTCGAATTGGACTGAGGTTTTGGATGTGTATTTCATACACAATTGGCCTGTGTCGGTTATTTTAATTGATTTCTAAAATGTTTCTTTAAGTAGGTATATTGGTTGTTGGTTGGTTGTGTGTTACCCTCTAGTTTTAGAATTACCCTAAAGTTAAGTTTCCCCCTCCTCTGATCGTATTCCTCATATCTGAGGGTCGTGACCTCTTTCCCCCATAATCCTGTCACGGACAAAGGCACGCCATCTTCCCCTGTCCTCAGCACAGTGCAGAGCCTCGTGCAAAGTTAAGTATGTTGTGTAACCTCATAATTCAATAGGGAACAACACAGCCCATAACACACACCCATAATTTGTTATTTCCCACAATCCACAAGTGAGGCCCCAACCTAGCACGTACATATAACAAGACACCTAATTAGTCCAGAACGTCGCGTAATAGGGAAACAATGGGGCCCTATATCGGCGTGAAACCGGATTACCGGGGCCACATTTGCAGCGGTAACCGGTTCAAACCGGATTTCGTCGGTCGAGTGGCGTCGGGGCCGGGGCAATATGGCCGCTCAAAAATCCATTTCACGTCAATCTGAGCATCTGACGCGTCCGTCGCACGCACCGAGCCTTCGGGTACTGCTGGTTTTGTGCCACGCAAAATGCATTTGTGATATATAGGCACCGACGTCGTTTTTTGACGAATCGGTTGGTAGTCGCTGTAAGGTTGGTGGCGTGATGTGGTAAATAAAAGCATTTTTATAGTCAGAAATAGGTGGTTACATTGACATATACAATGCTACAGGAAGGCACTTGTCTGAGGGCGTGGTTGTGATGGAGGATAGAGTTGATGTTGGAGTTTCACAAAACATCAACTACAGCTGTGAGTAATGCTTTACAAGATGGCGGCGTTAGTTCTGATAATGTATTAGTATCTAATAAAAATAATAATAATCGTTGATTACGGTAAAAACAAAGAAAATACAGTTCCACTGCTCCCGCCAAACTTAATTGCAGTTTGTTGTCGGAGAAAACACAAGCTCTTATTACAAAGTGATATTTTCTCTTGTGTACAGCTATTTATACTTCAGATTCTGCATATTTAAGAGTTAATATTTGTAGCAGTGCATATTACTATGATAGAGAATAGAGGATAATCACCTTATATCTCACATTTCAGGTTTTATATAGGTACCTACTTATAGTTTGTGCTTATAGCATTCAATACAGAAATTGTCATTCATATAAAATTTGGCAGTCCAGGATGAGTTCTTGTTGGATGAGTTGGATGAATTGGCTGACGATGGATCAAATACCCTGTATTTTGCTGTAACTGCTATGATTTTTTTTTGCAAAAGTGCACTTCAATAAAGAAAACGCCAACAAAGCTGGCGACAGGTTTTGAATTGGCTTGTTCGGTGTTCCATTTCCAATTGTCATAGCAGCGCCACAATGGGCGAAGGCAGCCACGTTCTATGCAGCCACCAACTATTCAGTTCTTTCGTTTATTTCCATTTATATTGGAAAAATTGGAATTTTCTCGTAAATTGCACTGTGATAATTTAATCGGTGCAGTGTCGTTCCCATTGTCGGCATTTCATTATTGGAAGTTTTATGTATTTTGTTTTACTAAAATTATTATGACTGGCTGGAAAGGTATTTGGTTCCATTGTGCAATGATTTTTAAAAAGAGCCTTCTCAGTGGCTTCCACCTGCGTGCCTATGAAACTCAGTGATAATGAAGCATTCTATAGCGAAAGAATTTTTAAAATCAGTCAACTGATAAAATATTTAAATGATTTGCGAACGAACTCGCGGGTAAAACCTACCCGTACACACGCTCGAGACAGCATCCCAGCCGAAACAGGGCCACAACTCATTTACATAGTCACGTAGCCGCCATATTAACCGCGCACAATGTCCCCGCCTGGTAGATTAAACGAATTCCTCAAGTACAATTCCAGGCTATCTAAGCGAGCGCCATTCGCAGACGGCCCTCCCCCGCGGGGCAAGGAGGACGCCCTCTATGAGGGGGGGCGGGGAGTCTTTGCAATTCAATTTGTTGTGCCGGCCTGCTCAATAACGGGGAACCATTAAGAAAAAGGCAGTCGTTGCGATCCAATTAGTAATTGATCAGCGCCGGAGACATGCCACTGACAGAATAATGATCGTCCCGCGAGCACGGCTGTATGGGGAATTCAATAATTTCCGAACGTCAACATCGAGTACTGACTCCTTAGACACTTCACTTTTTCCGCGCGCGCTTTCTCTCTCTCTTTTTTTAATTAAATATCTGTTTGCGCGACTGAATATTCAAATTCGGAACGGATTTGAATAATAATGGATTTGTTGGAAATATTTACTTTGTAAAGGTAAAGCCTTCTTAATTATAACTTTTGTCGATTGTTTATTTGTTCGAAAAACACGGCTTGATCTTCGGATCCAGCTCCAGGATTACTGTTGCTCTCCGTTTGCTAAAAAAACATAACTTTATCTATCTGATCTACATACTTCCATGTTCGTCTCACACGTTTTTTTCTGTAAAGGACTCACTGTTTCTTTTTAATATTTTACGACGACGATAACGACATGTATTTATCCCGTAAGGGTAGGCAGAAACCACATTGTTCCACTTGCTACGGTCCTGACAAATCTCTGTCGCTTCTCCCACATTCATCATGCTTTTCATAGAGTTTAGGGTTCTCTGACCTTTCTTTAAAATATCTCCGAGTTACGTCCTATCTTGTATCTACGTCTCGGTCTTGCGCTACTATTTACTCCTGCTATATACTGATGCCGTGTGGCCGTGTGGTGTCCGGCAGAGTAGAATAGCACCAACCCCTTACACTCATGGGTGTCGTACAAGGCGACTAATGTTTTCGAGGCAAAAGATCAAGAGTCTCCGGAGTCTGGAAAATGGGCAGCAGCATTTTCCATTGTTATATTTAAACACTGCGATCTCCAACCCGCCTGCCAAGCGTGAAGATTATGGCAATAACCTCCCCTTTCGTGGGAGAGGCCCTAAGTCCTGCAGTGGACTGTTACGGGCTGTGATGATGATATACTGATATCTTTTACGTTAATCTTCTCTCATGTATCCCCTCTACAAGTCCAAACCAACTCAACATTTCTTTTTTTTTATTATTTTTAAACCTCGACGAAAAAAGTATGGCGTTTTAAGTTTGACGAGTGTATCTGTGGCATCGTAGCTCCCGTAGATTTGGTTGCGGTTTCCTTTATTTGAAAGCCAGTTTAATCGAGATGGTTCTTAGCCTTATTTCATTAAAATCCGTTTCGTAGTTTAGAAAATATAAGAGTTTAGGTAAACTTAGCTGGGGGTTATTCGAATTTTTCTGTCGGTTATGTTATGTATTCGTAAAAGCAATAACGAAGGACACGAAAGTGCACGACCCTGTTTGGTGGGTCAGGTAAACTCTAGTACTTAGGACGGGTCAAGTAGCTCGTTCTTACTAGCATCTTTACAACTCTCAACTATTATTATTATTATTCGTATTTATCTCTACAGATCTCCGTTCAAAAAGAACCGGAAATAATATTTGGTACGGGCCTAAGCCAAGTATCAAATACTGAATTAGTTATGTGTAATTTACAGGCACTTTCGCACTATTCTGCATGTATTCAATTCACAGCCATCTGCATTTATTTAATATATTGGACGTGGATCTAGTGTTAAAATGGAGTGGTGTAATTGGTTGGGTATTATTAAAATAATTGATATATGGATAAACTAGAAGCTAATGCTGACACGTGTATATCACTGCATTTTAAGTCATTATTAGTAAAACTTGTCCAGTCTATTTTTAAAACCAGTGATAAAGCACTTATATTGTCTTCAAGTAATTTATTCCACTCCAAACTCACGCGATTGGATATGAAGTGTTTTTTGTAATTACTTGTACACAGAGCTATCTATAAAATCATCTTGGCGTTAATGTACCGGTTGTGCTCACACGCGAAAACCTCTGCCTTGAATTGAAATTTCTCTGATCCACAATTTCCGGATCCATGATCCACCGTAAGAGCATCATAACTCAGAAAAAGTCAGTAACACATGGCGGCGGTAATCAAATTCGGTACGTCTCGCTTACGAGTCATGCCCGATGACCTAAAATTAAATATAAAATTAGTAATAGATCGAAATAATCTCCTTTGTCGGACACATAAGCAAAACTCCTGAAACCCTACACTCTTTACCAAGCATCTTATTAAGGGCCGCATCAACCTAACCGAACATCATCAAATTAATGCACTCTCACATTTCATTACACCATTAAAGCCCCCCAATATCATTAAGGATTGCATTATTAATGACAATTTATTGTTACGAAGCATTTTGTTTCCATTAATAAACATCTCAGTTTATAGTATGCATGTTGTTTTATGTATATGTTTATGTAGAACGCGTAAAATTAATCGCGTGGAAGCGAAGCGAGGGCCTGCTATTAGTTGTTTGTTATGCAATATTTGTTGGGCAATATTGACGTTGGATCGTGGCCGGCTGGGCGGGCTATACCGGGGGACATCGACAGGGGGGCGATTCTTGCGCTGTGACATCTCAAATTCGACATTTTCCCTAGACTGAGGGCCACAAAACTTTGCTGACAGATGATGATGCCTGTCGATATTGGCTGTGGTCGGTCGGTACTGTGGCTGAACTTGACATTGTCAGTCAAATTTAGTTCGACTTTCAGCCGGGCGCAAAGTCTCGTGGCCCTGTCTAGCCAAAGAACTGTATTAAAACATCACTGAAATTGATCTTTAACGATGTACGACTGTCGAAGATAATTGAGAGAATATTTATTGGCTAATAAACATTTCAATGTCATTATTAATGAAGATTTGTGGTTAGAAAAAATTTTGAAGTCGAGATGTCAAGCCCGAGAATTAGGGCCCAGTAGGTATGTAGGAGGACTCTTAGAAGCAGATGGGATAAGATCAGTATAATATATTGACGACCTGAGTGGTTCAGTTAGTTAAAATGCCGGTCTGCCACGCAGAGGTCCTGGGTTCGAATCATGGCAGGGCAGGAATTTCAATGATGAATTTTAATTTCTGCATTTCTAGTACGTATAATAAGTATGTATTCAAAAAAGTATACATGTACTTTATCAGTTATCTAACACCCATAACACAAGCTTTGCTTACTTCGGGGCTAGATGGTGATGTGTGAATTTGTCTACGGAATATATATAATTTTAATGAATGTGCCACGCCTCAGAATTCTTGTCAGAATATCGATTCGTCTTCATCTTCACACACCACACTGACTTAGTACACAATGGCCGTCATATAGGACTTGAAATGGTGCTCATATTTCACTCAACATGCCCATATACTAGATAACTCGAGCCATAGACCAGACTTCGGCTACGCAGCTAGAGTAATACGGCTTCCACTTATAATTGAATTGAGAGCTCGCATAGACAGTTTTGAACGAGGCGTTTTGAGCACTGACTTGACGGTTCTCCGAAGTCTAGATCTAGGTATTAAGTCTGGCGATAATTGTGGAATTGAATTTGTGCGCTTCAAATCAGTCTGAACCGGATCGGCGGAGTGCTTTGTGTCTAAATCGCAGGTTAAATTGCATTTTGTAATTACAGTGAAGCGACTGCACTCTGACCTGCGTGACCCTGTTAACGTGAGATTTGATCATGGTTACACATTCAGTCTCCTAAATGTGCAGGTTTCATCACAATGTTATCCCTCACCGTAAGAGCATCGGTTAGTGTTCAACTAATGTACATAACTCAGAAAAGAGTCATTGATACATGGCGGCGCTTGGTGTTCGAACCCGGCACCTTTCGTTTACGAGTCGGACCCCTTCACAACTAGGCCACGCTCTTCTACCCCCAAGCCAATGAACCTTGCATATTGCAGGTCCCACGTGACCTGAGGAACCTTTGTTAGAACTCCACGTAGTCTTTAGGGCAAATTAGTATTCCTAGGACGCTTTGTTCGACCTAGATGTACGTGACGTAATTGCCTGTGTTTATATACAGATCGTGCGAATATGAGAAAATGAAATACTAATGAAAAACGTGATGAGTTTCTAAGCAAGGCAAAATATGGAGTATTTACCAGAATCTGGAATTTAGAACTACATAATTTTACACGTGATAAAGGTCAATTTCGTATGGAAAGTGAAGAAAATGTAAGCAGTACAAATTGCAGTCTACACATTTGGGTTTTAGTTTGGATAAGTATGAGATTAAATTCTTCTGTAAGCGAACCCATTGCCTTTTTAATTTATATTCCTTTTACACAATAATTTTATTTTTAATATTTTAATATTTTTGGCGACACTCTCTATATGAAATAAAGTGTGTTTTTACTAGAGATAACTTTAAATTAAAATAAACAAAGAAAAAGTATTTAGTATCAGAGAAACTAGCTTTAAGTAAGTAAGTAAGTAAAAACTCTTTATTGCACACATATTATAAGATAATATACAAAAATCTAGCTTTATTGGAAAGATTATTTTATGGCATTTATGATTGAATATAATTTAAGAAATGTGGCTGCCGTGACTGTCGCGTAGATGGCCCAAACTAATCTAATCTTTTATGTACTCTTTTTTTTTTCTTGTGTTGAATGTAAATTATTATGTCGTGGCGTCCTTTGTAATAAATATTTTCTTTCTTTCTTTCTTTCTTTCAATCTGGATATCCTATCTTCCAGTTTTCGTAACAATTATGTACAACTTACTGAAAGTTTCTTTCGATTGTCTCTGGTTTATCCATGTAGAAAAGCGACTTGACATATTTCCAAAGAAAATAATGTAATGGAATTAGAACACACATTCTTGGTAGCCTACGTGAAGTTATTCGTTGATCTTCATTACTTTGCCCAACTAAATTATGTTCGGCGATGAAGCTCACTTTTGGTTTAATGATTAGATTAATAACATAATCGAAATCATATTTAAACATAAATGCCATAAAATAATCACTGTTTTTGTTCGGCGCGCTCTCAAAAAACTTGTACAAAGCCCTTGCTATAGTGTTGCATACACTTTCAAAGGCAATCGGCCGGACGTGTGCTGCGGCCTTGCACAGTTCGCTACAACCAACCTATTATTAGAACAATCGATATAGGTGTAGTGGAGGGAACGCGAGGGTCGCTGAACTACTAATGCAATATGCTACTATGCAAATATTTAAATCTGCATAAAATGTGGAAAAACTCCCAGTCTAGTGGCAGCGATAACAAAAGTTAAGCAATGCACGCCGATGTGTAAGTGGATGGGTGACCGTTTCGTATTAGGCTATACTTCGTGCCAAATGGATTGGGAATAGCGTTCCATGATCTTTCGGTCAACTACTGGTATTATTATGCAGCCTGCGTAAAAACTAGCCTTTGCTCGCGAAATTTCGGTTATGACATTCTAATTATCAATTTATACAAGCAAATTGGACGAAAAATGCCAATAATTTAGTTGGAGAAGTCTTAAAAATAAGACGAAGCAAGTACTTGTGAAGTTCAACATGAACTTGGGTGTACTATGTATAATAAGTGTGTATTAAAAAAAAAGAGTTAGTATTAGTAAGTATTTTATCGGTTATCTAACACCCATAACACAAGCTTTGCTTACTTTCGGGCTAGATGGCGCTGTGTAAATACATATATCTAAACATTTATGTATTAAAAAATATTTTTTCCATTTAACAATGCTAACAGTTTTCAAAAAGAGAACGTCATTCAGCCAGTGTTCCGTTCAACCAAAGAGGTTCTACTCGGGTACCTTGTTACAACAATTGTCCTTACTTAGAGGAACTTTTCTCGAACTTAACCAAGCTTTAAAGTTCAGTTGAGCGGCAAATAAGTTCAGTTCAAGAGAGGGTTATTGATGTGACTGTTTTAATTCGAGTTCAGTTGGAGGGGAACCTCGCCCCGTTTTGAGATCAAAGATGTGACGTGCGACGGTTGCATCGAATTATGAACTTGTGACTGTTTCACTGGTCTCCACATGGGTGGAAATTGGGGCTCTGATTCGCTGTAAGGCCTTTAGATTTGTACGAAATAATGTTTTAGTATGTAAATAAATATGCTTAGGCAAATTCACACAGCGCCATCTAGCCCTAAAGTAAGTAATGCTGTTGTCATGGGTGTTAGATGACTGAAAACGACTTGTAATCTTTTTTTTTAATATATTCTTTTAAATATACTACACCCAGACCCGTAACAGAACCCTGCCCCCGGCTGGGAATTGAACCCGGGACCTCTGCGTGGCAGACCAGCATGTTAACCAACTGAACAACTCCGGTCGCCAATTGACGTCATATTTATTGATTATAACCTAACTGAATATTACAGTAGTGCAAAAGAAACGGTATAGATTTCAACGCACAACACTAAAATACTTACATTACTTACATTTGAAAGTGAAAAACCGAAAAAGTATCAAAACTCTTGTTAGCTTTTAAACTGCCTCCTAAAATAGTGCGGCTTAAATAAAACTACCTCTAAAACCTAAAACTCAACCAAAAATGGCTGCGCTTTTGCGCTCCACATTGTTTTTCTAGTAAAAATATCGCCAGCAATAATATTTTAGTGTGTGTGGCAACACAGAAATGGCCTGTCGTATGTCAGCCTGTCCCGCGCACTGCCAGTATTTATTTTTACTGGCAACATTGATTTATTGTGTGGTTAGTCGAAACATACCTACCTATGTGTATACATACACTTTCATACTCGTCCGTATCTCATAGGGGTAGACAGAGTAGGGGTAGGTAGGGATATCGAGTTCCACAAGCGTAAGCTATACTATAATTAAATATTAGATTGTTAGTTACTTTTCTAAAGAGGATTAATCCTTGTCCTCGGTCCAGACGCTCTTGCCTAGCAAGCACTCTGGTCTCTGGTCCTTTGGCTAATACCAGATTCTTCCACAACTCCTTCACAGTCAAAGCTGCTCAGTTATGGAACAAACTTCCAAAGCACGTCCAAGAGTGTTCATCGCGCCACACATTTAGAAGAAGCTTAAAAGAGCACTATCTCTCTATGACTTTGTTATAGTATTATATATTTATTTATGTATTATAAAATCATTTAGTAGTATATATTATTAGTATTATTATTGTATTATGTTTGGGGGGGGGGGGGGGGGGATTTTGTAGTAAATAATTAGTTTTTAGTTGTCTCCCTATCTGAATAAGTATGTTCTAGCTTCGTATGCTTTGCCTGTCCCGCTATACAATTTGCTTCACATTATTTGTGGTTAGCTGGAAGAAATCTCTCATAGAGATAAGTTCGCTATTGTACTCCTTATTGTTTGATGTATCTAACTATGTATGTATACAATTAAGAATATAATATTTATAAAAACCTAAGAAAGCCTATTACAACGGTGTTTGTTCTCAAGAACTGTCTGACATGATGCCTACACATCACCTACATTCTATTATCACACCGCTCGCCACCGACAGGCAGACCGTAAGCTTGTTTGCCACCTTGGCGACCCGAGTGGTTCAGTTGATTAACATGCCGGTCGCCACGCAGAGATCCCGGGTTCGATTCCTGGCTCAGCAGAAATTAAAATGATAAATTTTAATTTCTGTTACGTGTGTGGGTGTAGTATGTATAATAAGTATGTATTTAAAAAAAAGTATATAAGTAGTTTATCAGTCACCTAACACCCATTACACAAGCTTGTTTACTTTGGGGCTAGATGGCGCTATGTGAATTTGTCCGAGCATATTTACTTTTATTATTATTTAGTGGTATAAAAATAACTTCATTTACACTCGTTATTCACACGAATGTGAACGCGACATCGCCAGCAATCCGCACAAGACTTAGCAGCGGAACTCCATCTTGACCTAGGCTAAGCCGCTAAAATCTAGCTCACTCCATAATCCTCTTTGCGTGAAATGAAACACTTTCAGAAAGGAACCTGGCGGCGCCGAGTTCGTTCTAGTGCTTAATTAAAACCTAGACTTATACGTAAGAGCTAAGCTAAAAGCGGAGTGCTCTAGCCGAATGGGAGGGCTGTATAATTTTACTCCTCTTAACAGAGGAATATGTGAAGTTATGAGGTGAGTAGCATACCAATGGCACAATTTAGAATCTTACTTATAATATATACCATTAAGTATGGTCATTTTGGAGTTAATGTCCTAGATGTGCTGTCGCGCGCGGGGCCCCGGGGTCCGCCTTGACCATGATCCAGGATTTGGCAGATCAGGTAATCACAGTGGAGAGACTGCCATCCGACCTCCGTGACCATGGGAACATGACCAGAATGGATCATGGTAGCACATTCAGTCTCCTGAATGTTCAGGTTTCATTTCCCTCACCGTAAGATCATGGGTTAGTGTTGAACACATGTAAGTTACATAACTCAGAAAAAAGTCATTGGTGCATGGCGGCACTGGGGTTCGAACTCGGTACCTTTCGTTTACGAGTCGGACCCCTTCACCACTAGACCACCGAGGCTCAGCCCGTCTGTTAATTACAATAATACTAGTGTACCCCACGCGACTTTTTTGCCTACAACTTCCTACTCCTTTTCTTGCTTATGCGCTTATTACGCATTCCTAAATTCAGTGACTAAATTTAGAAACAAAAAACGTGACAGCAAATCAAAGTGGAATGTATTGCTCATAGAATAAGGTCCATTTTTGTATCACAGTCACACTCTTGAATCACTCTATCTATTGTTGAAAAACGCATTAAAATCCGTTGCGTAGTTTAAAAGATCCAATGGCGGAAAGCGTCTTTCTTTTATACTACGTAAAAATTTTACGGGATGCCAATCGGTTCCCGAAACTGTCCAGCAGTCAGGTCCTCAGCGGAAGACCTTGCTTCATGAACAGCATGACGAGGCTCATACGAGTGGTAACCTCATTGGGGTGCTAAAGTCCGACTAGCCTCAAAGTACAGAGCGGTCATCCATCCAGTTCCCGGATTCTGCGTGCATTGCTTAACTTTGGTTATCGGTTTCACAAGTACGCTAGACCAGAGCCGCTGGCAGGCCGAAATAAAACAAATTTTGTTTTGAAAAAATGCACATTTTTAAAGAAAAACCCCTTACACTCGTGGGTTTTGTGGGCGACTAATGTTTTCAAGGCATACAATCTAGTCCCCGTAGGCCGTAAAATGGGCAGCAGCGTTTTCCATTGTTATATTTATAACACTGCGATCTCCAACTATTAGTTAAACAAGTAGACGTATACATAATGTCGATGCTATTAGTTCATTGATTACTTTAGAACTCCTAAAGTCGACGGAAGATGCGGCTTAGCACTAAATCCCTAATGCATTCCTTAAGCTTTATTGGAAATAGAATATTAAAATTGTTCGCTTACTTTGTGGCGTATAAAATTTTACTGCACCTGTATTCGTGGTGAGGTGTATCCAAATGATCCCCAAGTTTGTTATGCTTTTTGGAGTTTTGAAGTTATGAACTTTTATTGCTTTTTGAGATTTTCGGCCGGAGCGACTTGGGTCATTATCACAGTCCATAACAGTCCACTGTACGACTTAGGGCCTCACCCAAGAAAGCGAAGGTATTTTGACATGATATCCATGATATCCACGCTTGACAGGCGGGTTGGATATCGCAGTGTTATAAATATGACAATGGAAAACGCTGCTGCCCATTTTCCGGCCTACGGAGATTCATGTACAATTTATCCTCGAAAACATTAGTTAGCTTGTACGATATTCACAAGTGTGAGAAGTGGTGCTATTCTACTCTGCCGGACACTACACGGCCACTACACCACAAGTTTATTACAATAACACTACTTACGTAGATTTTGTAACTATCAGGTACCATAGCAACTAGTTAAATCATTCCACGAATCTACAGAAATATTTAAACGTTCGAACAATGTGCTACCAACGTTAACAGTTTCATAGAAACAGTAGTAAGCAAATACATACATAATAATGTACTCCATAAGTCGTGTTCCACAGAGAAAATCAATATTTTAAACACGAACGTTACGCTACGAGTGTAAACTGAGTAGGTAGAGTTGAGAAAACTGAATGTTTAGCAAGTTGAAATAAGTCTGAATTTGGTCATATCCGACGAGTGGTTTGTCATAAATATTAAGTATTCGATGTAAATAAATAATCATCTTGGCGTTAGTGTCTCGGTTGTGATCTTGCGCACAAGAGCCCGGGGTCGGCCTTGACCATGATCCAGGATTTGGCAGATCTGGCAATTACAGTGGAGCGACTGTGCTCTCTCGCACGAGGGTTCTGGGTCCGCGTAGACCATGATCCAAGAGTTGGCTAATCTTTTAATTACAGTGGAGCGACTGCCATCTTACCTTCGTGACCCTGCTATCCGGGGAACCAGACCAGATTGGATAATGGTTACACGTTCAGCCGCCTGAATGTCCAGGTTTCATAACGATGTTTTCCCTCGCCGTAAAAGCATCAGTTAGCATTTAACTAATGCACATAACACAGAAAAGAGTCATTGGTACATGACCGCAGTGGGATTCGATCCCGGCACCTCTCGCTTACGAGTTGGATACTTTAAACCATTCGGCCACCGACGCTTCTCTTCCTCCTCGCGACAATATATAACAAATAACATTGTATATACTCGCAATCCAAGATTCTACCCATTGATTATTCCATGGCTTACCCCTTCGCGGTAGCGGACCATAATTCAACCCGCACCGTCGCGTATCGCATGCCTTTTGCTTCCAGACACCCAGATATACAGACGATTCCCCTGTATATACGTAACGATGCTCGGCAAGCGTTTCATAAAACCGTGTATTTTATTACAAATGTATTTCGGTGCGTGCCGGCTAACGTAATAATGTAGCGAAGGTTTGATAATAAAGAACAATTCGACAAAAGGAAACCCTATAGGAAACCGATAAATAAAGAAGTTTATTGTAAGCTTAACCTGTCACGTTCCAAGGTGGGTCGCGAGAACAATTAATAACAATGGATTAGCGGATACTTGGGATGTGAGCGGTTAAATAAGAATGCCGTGTGCTAAATTTACATAGACAAGTATCGTTTGTGAATAAGGTTCTTCAGTTGGCAGTCATGAGTTGAGCGTCGGTGGCCTAATGGTTATGGAGTCCGGCTCGTACCCCGAAGTACCAAGTTCGAATCCCATTGCCATGTACCAATTATTATTTTCTGAGTTATGTATATTAGTTGAACACTAACCGATGCTCTTACGGTAAGAGAAACATCGCGATGAAACATCGTGAGTCAGGCGACTGAATGTGTAACTATGATCCAACCAGGACTAGTTTCCCTGTTCAGGGTAACGGAGGTCAGATGGCAGTCGCTCCACAGTAATTATCTAATTTCGCAGAGATTCTCTGACTTAATCATGATCAAGGCGGACCCTGGGCTCTCGTGCGCGATAGCACAATCGAGACATTAACGCCAAGATGATTATTTTATTCGATAAAACCCTCAATATCCCTGCCTCTCAAAACACATTTGTCGGCTATTTTATTATATTTCGGCATTCTCAAATACACCGCGTGCACCTCCATTATACCTTTTAGTAAAGAGTTCGCTACAAACGCACATAAGTTCCGTATTTTATATCAGAGACACTGCAAATAGGTGCTATGTGGTCCGTGCGAGATCCCCAAAGGATATGGAATGTCAAAACGGGCTCTTTCAAGCCGTAAGTTTTATTCTTAATGATAATAAGCAGTAGTTTGAAGGGGGTTGGGTTCTTGGCTTCTGAAGAGAAAGTATCCTTTCAAATTCGGGGCTTTCTTGATAATACATTGACACTTCGGAGTGTCGGTGACCGAGTGGTTAAGGTATTCGACTCGTAAGCGTGAGGTACCGGGTTCTAATCCCACTGCGGCGATGTACCAATGACTCTTTCTGAATTATGTTCATTAGTTGAATGCTAACCTATGCTCTTACGGTGAGGGAAAACATCGTGATGAAATCTGCACATTCAGGTGATTTTATCTGTAATCATGATCCAGGTCTGTTTAGGTTCCCGTGTTAACAGGGTCACGGAGGTCAGATGGCAGTCGCTCCACTGTAATTACCAACATGTTGTAATATGGCGCATTAGCCATTTAGCCCGCGGTGGCTGACATCATATTCCATACACATGCAGATTATAATCACCCTTATCTCCATAATGTTATAGTTGCGCATTGCGTACGCGTTTCCCGGAGTTGATATATGAGTAGACATAGACTGAAATTGTAATTACTTTCCTGAGTTACCTTCATGTATATACTACTGCTGTATCTGACAATTAGATGGGATTACGTACTTTTCTTGCTATATGTTGGCACTGGGGTTCAAACACAGTGCCTCGGGGTACGAGTCGAAGTCCCATCGAAAAACACAAAATTTTGTCTCATGTCGTGTGTCAAAAAGTACACTTTTCGACAGACATACAAGAAGGAAGGGAGGCAGTTACTTGTTTTTTAACCGACAGCGCGACCCAAAGTACGTAAGTAAGTAAGTAAAAACTCATTATTGCACTCATATTACAAGACAATATACAAGGATCAGCATAATATACATGCGCGCAAAGGCGGCCTTATCCCTTTAAGCGATCTCTTGCAGACAAGCTTTGGGAAGAGGTAATGTATCACATTAACTAGTAAGTAGTGCTAGAGTAACTAGTAGCGAAAAATAACAATTAACAAAGAATCAAAGGAAGGTAATGTGTTTATCAGCCTATGTAATGTATGTTTTAACCATCTTCTCAGAATGCCGGGTATTATAATATAAATTTTACATGTTTTTCTATGAGTTTGTCTATGGTAGCGTAGCTCTCGAACAGATAAAAGGATTTCGATGCAATTTCCTTTATAAGAAAACTAGTTTACCAGCATTGTTTCATTAAAATCGGTTCAGTAGTTTCGGAAATATTTGACTATTTGTAAGGTTTTCCGACTGGATATTTTCAACAGGGCTTTAAAACTTTATCGCACATGTTATCGGGTTTACTACGATTAGTATTGTTTTTACATCGACGATATTTGACGCAGTTGCATGCGTCATGGTCACGAGTATCGTGGTAAAAACAATACTGACCGTGGTAATAAACCCGATAATATGTGCGATGAAAGTGTAGTGGATTATCTTGCTTTTAACTATGTCGTGTAAAAATCGGCTTACACCCAAGTCTCAAGATGTACAACCTCAATGTGACCTCGCTTAGACGGTGAATTAGCGCCGTCTGGGCAAACAGTGAGTCAGAGTTGACCTCGACCGAGCCAACATGGCTAGCTTCACTGCTTTCTCAGTTTTTTTATACCACTAAGGTGGAAAACAAGCTTACGGCCCACCTGGAGGTAAGCAGTCACCGGATAAAAGATAGTAAAGTATTGGAAATGGATTTATTACAACAGTCACAAAGAAGTGTAGTTAGTAGGCATACTTTTGCTACCCATCCAGGTTTCTAACTCGTCGTCGTAGTAGATGAGTAACAGAGTAGAAACAGCGAATCTCGATCGGAGATGAATTCTATTTTACTTTAAAAGACTTCCTGTAGCTGGATTGATCGATGTACAACACAAACGCAATTCTACCTATTCGCGATTCTACACAATATGGATTCCGCACAACTGACATTCAACACATTATTTATTCCACACAACTGCAGCCATTCAACAGATTCGCTATTCCACATATTCGTTACATATTATAATCATCTCCTGTGTGTACAGTACAAGTGTACAGTATCACTTTAAGAAAATTTTCCTTTGCCATTACAACACCATTCACGGCATTTGATGTATCTATAGCCAAAATCAGTTTAAAAAAGGAAGGGAAAATTAGTCCTTCACCCTCAGGGTATTTCCTTTATAATAAATAAAAAAATATATGAATGCTACAAAAACCGTTTTTTTTTATACCACTAAGGTGGCAAACAAGCTTGCGGCCTGCCTGATGGTAAGCAGTCACCGCAGCCTATGGACGACAATACCAGGGGCATCACCCACGCGTTGCCGACCCCGTAAAAACCCTTTAATCTCTTTCTTGAAGAACTCCATGTTGTACTCTCCAGGGAAAACCTCTCCAGGTATTTCATTCCACAACCTTAGTGTGCGTGGGAGAAAGTTCCTTTGGAAGCGCACGGTTCGCTACTAATTTGGCTCCAAGGTGTAAGGATGAATTTCCTGTCACATTGGGAACGTACATCTTGAGACTTGGATGTAAGCCGATTTTTACACGACATCGTTAAAAGCATGACAATCCACTACACTTTCATCGCACATGTTATGGGGTTTATTACCACGGGTCTGTATCGTTTTTACCACGATACTCGTGACCATGACGCATGCAACTGCGTCAAATATCGATGTAAACTTCCTGGCGAGCGGTGCGATGATAGAATGTAGCTGTACCGGTTAACACCTGCACAGTTGTGCAAAGGAATATGATTCTTTAGGTGATCATGTACTTATGCTCTCGCATTGTACGTTGGATAGAAAACAACTGCGATTCTAAACGCTAAACCCACCATCCACCCAACATAAATACAAGAACACCCGAGTGCGACAGTACTTAATCGCTCGCTGAAAGCATACTGATGTATCTCGATTCTGGACACTGTACTCCAGCTGCCTCCCTCACTCCCCCGCGGAGTGACAAGGAGGAATGGCCACGACGTCGCCACAGAGAGGCTTTTTACGTACATGGTCGTTAAAAAGTTCCCCCAAGATTCGGTGTGGCTTCGAAAACGGTAGATTGGAGATTGCGGGCCGCAATGCGTTGGGACTTTTCAAGTTTGCTGGTCGAAGTTCTGCTCGCTATGTCGTTAGTTGAGGACTTATTGGATAAAATACGTTGGTAAGGATTGTTCGTCTATCTGTTATAGGAGCTGGAAATATAATATGAAAGAAAAAGAATCTAACAGTGAAAATATTGGGACTCTTGTGCTATCGTTTTGTTACGTCTACCACGGCAAACCTTGCCGAAATAGGCTTTCGAACCGCGCCTTGTGTTCTTATCAGGGACTTTTATTAGCTCAGTGGTTTAGCTTTGTAGGTCAGAGAATTATATATTGACGACGAGTGGTTCAGTTGGTTAACATCTGTCACGCAGAGGTCCCGGGTTCAATTCTCGGCCGGCAGAAATTGAAATAATGTATTTTAATTTTTGTTGTGTTATTTCTTTGGGACTTGATGGCGTAAAATGTGTGAATTGTCCAAGCATATTTATTTATTTAAAGTTGGAATTTTACTACCTTTTTTCTTAAAGTCTATCCATCTTCGAGCTTGTACTTTTATTGTTATCGCGGCTTTCCGCGTAACAAATGGCCACACAGACCACTGTAACCAAATTGTAATAGTTACGCCTGTGTAGGTTTCTTTGTGATTGGGCACAATTCACAAAGAAACCGTAAGAGCATCGTTCTATTTCAAGTAATGTACGTAACTCAGAAAATGTCATTGTTAAATGGCGACACTGGGGAGCGAACTCGCTATCTCTCGCTTACGAGTCGGACCTAATAACTATTAATCCACCGACGGTCTGTTTGAATACTGAGAATTCACCTTAAAATTTTCAACCTTGATTAATTTTGGCGAGTGAAAACAGCGTGATGAAACCTGCACATTCAGGCGACTGAATGTGTAATCATGAAACAATCTGATCAGGTTCCTGGTCACGGAGGTCTGATGGAAATCGCTCCACTGTAATTACCTGATCTGCCAAATCGCGGCATTTAACGCCAAGACGATATATTTAATCAACTTTGATTTATTTGTGAGACCAATCATAAAAAGTTAATAAAAGCAACTACTTGCTCGCAAATTTAAACCATATTTTCTCTAACAGCGTAGTAAATTAAAACTTTCGTGTCCGCCATCTTGGTTTAATATTCCGCCCGTAGCCCGGCCACCATTTCCCGGGATCCCGCAATATGCCAATGCAGGCCCGCGAAACGGGATTACCGTGTCGCTAATCGAATCCCGGACTGGCCCAGACCCCGGGAAAATGGCACACCGCCAACAGACTTCTTTGGAATTATGGTGAATTGAACTTTTTTCTTTCACTTCGGAGGAATATGATTAGGGAGCTTCTGTTCGTGCTATGATTATGGTCTTACTCGTATTGTTTAGTTTTTAACTGCCGACGAGTGTTATAAATTTGACGTTTGTTTCTGTGGAGGTGTGTGTCTGTCTGTGGCAACGTAGCTCCCGAACGGATGGACCGATTTGAATGCGGTTTTCTCTATTTAAAAGCCATTTTAATTGATTGATTGATGGTTCTTTTATTAAAATTGGCCTAGTAATTTAGAAAATATATCGAGAATGTATATTTAAACTTGGTCGGAGATTATCTGACTTTTTCTGTCGGTTATTTAGTTATTGTGCTCGTGTGTAGCGTGTCAATTTACACGCAAGTTTGATTAATTCAAACTAGTCTTTGGTTCAACCTTTATAATGCGTACGGCTAAGGAATGGAACGCGTTGCCTGCGAGTGTGTTCCCTGATCAATATAATCGGACGCCTTCAAGGCTAGAGTGAACAGGCGGTTCCTAGACGGGCATGGCATGCGTCACTTACCAACAGGCGAGATGGTAGTCAGTGTCTGTCTAGTCTTATAAGAAAACGATAATATGTGTCTGGCAGGAGTGAATGGAAGTGTTGGAAGGGGAAGATCGTGACGAACATAAGATATAATGATCAAATCGGAGATACTTTAAAGAAAGGTCAGGTTAAAAGCATCCTTTAGGTACTGACGAACATGTATTAAGCCTGGATTCGACCATTGTTTTATAGTGGGGTTAACACTAATTCTCAGATTAAAATGTCAATTTTCCATAGTGTTCTGACATTTTAATCTCAGAGTAGGCGTTAATCCTAAATAAGTTGGTCGAATCCAGCCTAAGTAATGCTTAAAAGCTTCAAATACTCAGCCCTCTTTATTCTGGATGGGTAACATCACTGTATATCTATTTCTGGCGGCCAGTAAAAATGTCTGCTTTTTGACGACCTGAGTGGTTCAGTTAGTTAACATGCCTGTCACGTACAGGTCCCGGGTTTGATTGCCGGCCGAGCAGAAATTGAAACGATGAATTTTCTAATTACCCTTAGCCGTGTGGTGTCCGGCAGAGAGGAATAGCACCAACCCCTTAAACTCGTGGGTGTCGTACAAGGCGACTATTATTTTCGAGACAAAAGATCAAAGTCTCCGTAGCCAAGAAAATGGGCAGCAGCTTTTTACATTGTTATATTTATACACTGTGATCTCCAACCCGCCTGCCAAGCGTGGAGATTATGGCAATAATTTCCCTTACGTGCTGTGATGATGATGATGAATTACCGTTACGGGTCTGGGTGTAGTATGTATAATAAGTATGTAGGCGTCCAGATTATAATAATGGATAGTGTAACACCAGATGAACAGATCTAGAATCTAGATCACATCTAGCTACTATAGCGTTTAACCTATAACCCTGCGTATTTTCAGCGTATTTTAGTGCTCACAGCTTCCAGAAGGCCCCGTGTCAAGGACGCTGGCTGGGTGCCAAGTGGGACGCCAACGATCGCAGTTTGGGAAGCGCTGTCCCATACCACATATAAGTGCGACTGCAGTTTTGGGAAACTACTTAGAGGATGTCGTTGCGATTTAAAAAAAATACTAATTGTGGCCTCTAGCCCCAAAGTAAGTAACCTTGGGTTATGGGTGTTAGATAACTGATAAACTACTTGGATACTTTTCTTTCTTTCAATACTTTTCTTTAATACATACTACACCCAGACCCGTAACAGAGCCTAGGTCTTTTGCCTCAAAAACATTAGTCGCCTTGTACGACACCCACGAGTGTAAGGGGTTGGTGCTATTCTACTCTGTCGGACACCACACGGCCACGGCACTATGCGCACATCGAAATAAACGCATAGCTAAATGATTATAACCTTAACGACAAAAAAGTCGGATAAACCCTTGAAAGAAGGGCTATGTCTTGTATATAATAAAAATATACGTGACATAGACCGTTCGTGTTACAGGCTACGTTTTTGTCATATGAAGCGAATAGATTTATTCGTCTCAGATACAAATCAGCCAAACAAATATAAGGTATGTGATACAGAAAGAAGAACCTAAGTACTAGGCTTGAAAAGCGATCAGTTTGATAAATTTGGAGTTATCAATTTTTGCGTGAAAGTTTTGGGAAGAATATATTTCCGAAATTATGTACCTACTAACGATTTCTTTAATACTATTGTACAATGGTTCTTATGTGGATCAAATTGTTGGCACAATAACTTTATTTAATTTTTCGCCGTTATAATACCACGGTCTTTATTTAAAAAAGTTTCTAATGGCGGTCGAATGTTAAAATAATAACAACATATCTATGGAATAGTATTTCTATTAGGAATTGTTCTGAACTATTTATATCTCAGAACCTGTCACGGACATAAACTTTATAATATTTCATCTTAATCGAAGCGTGTTCTTGAGCATTCCGCGTAGACGGTCTACGAATTTCGTAGGGCGCTACGAATTCACGTTGGCCTTTCCGTAGCCGTGCTACGGCTTCGCCGTAAATATATCGTGACGTTAACGCACTGTAATAAACTTGGTATTTGCGATTTATGATTTTGCGTAAAGAGCGCGCGTTATTACGCAATCGGTCAGGTTTTTTTTTTTTCATTTTTATGTCGGATACCGCATCAGTTTTGCCAGGGGTTAAACTGTTGATTTTCATATAAAATATGAAAAGTAGCAGTATCGTAGCCCTTTTCTTACTAATGCGTGATAGAGGGCTTCAGACACTCTGCAGGTGACTCTACTTAGAAATAATATATAACTACGACATCCACATTTAACTTAAAGTACATATTTGCGCTAAAACATAAATCTAAAATAACCATGTAAGGCGGAAATATCCGTTACACACACGAAGTTACAACGGCGCCGCACGAAATTTCCCAGGCAATCTCTGCAATACGGAGAAGGCAAGCGAACAAAAAAGCAGGCGCTACTTACCCAAAAAATTCATCGTACAGCCGTCTGTCACTTCCTACCCGAACCGCTATGCTAACTAAAACCTATCAACGATCCATAACAAAGTCTGCGTACAAAAATATCTTCAATTTTCTTAACTTGAGCACCGTGTATTACATTAGAAGGTATGATACGTTTCGTTACTATAGGGCGAGAGCGTTTGCTAAGACATTGTGACGCGTCCGTCCACCACGGATGGCGGCGAGCGAGTGCCAGCGGAGAGGGGGACGCCTGCTATTTATGCTGTCCCTCTCACGCACATACACACAGCCACCCTACACAGATATACACGCACACATAGGTGAAGGAGGGTGATGCTCCCTAGACCATTGTCGCCCGTAATAGAGCATAGAAAAGTTGATCCAAATTGCGCCTTTAATAATGATCGCCGCAATTATCGGAGGATTATTGTTCGGTTTCCTTTTTGCGCCTGCAATATCTGTGCGGCAAAAATTCGAGACGGTGTCTTGGGGGAATTTCTTGATAGGCGTCGCGATTTTTTGTGTTAATGGGTGGAGGTTTTGTAGATCAAATTGGATGGATAATGATAGATGGATGTTGAGAAATCTTACGTATAGTCAAAGTCAGTTTATTGCAATGAAAGTCACAAATTCTTCCACTGGTAAAATTTAATCGCCAATTTATTACACTAATATTCTTTTTTTATTTAATTTATTTAATATATTAAATCCTCATGCTTCTTTTCTAAAGAGGTTTTCAGATACCATTGTTTCACCTGCTACGGTTCCAACAATCACTTGCTTACTTCATTTTATTTTATAAGGAAATACTTCCTAATATTTAAGGCAAAACTTTGTGACCTACCTAGGACATAATTCAACAATGTTCTTAAAAATCCCAAACAAGACCTTCAAAGCCACCTTTTAATAAAGGAAAAACACTAAACAGAACACCACAGCGTGCGCCGTCCGTTGAAAAATCACGAATTCAATAGCCAATACATTCGCTTCAATAAATAGGGAGTAAGCAAGAGAAATGGCTGAGATATTTCAACGCTCCTTGGGCTCACACAGCCCTATATGGTAGGGTTGTCAAACCTATATAAGCCACTTTGTTTTATACAGTATTCGTGTGTAGGTGTTTTATCACTACATAGTATAAAACAAAGTCGCTTTCTCTGTCCCTATGTCCCTTTGTATGCTTAAATCTTTGAAACTACGCAACGGATTTTGATGCGGTTTTTTTTAATAGATAGAGTGATTCAAGAGGAAGGTTTTTAAGTAAGAAAAAAAGGGTAGGTAAGGGTAAAATAGGTGTACGCGTACGAAGTCGCACCGGGTCCACTAATATAGTATAAAACAAAGTCGTTTCCCGCTGTCTGTCCCTCTGTACATAAATTATGTATGTACGCTTCGATCTTTTGAACTACGCAATGGATTTTAATGTGGTTTTCAGCAATAGATAGAGTGATTCAAGAGGAAGGTTTTTAGAGGACAACACGCGAACACAGTAGCGGTGGGACAGCAAGTCTACTCTATAATTTTTATGGTCCGCCATATTTTATTCATACATATATGTAATTATTACTGATTAATTGATTTATTGTAATGTATTGACATGGTTAAATTTATGATTTTATGAAATTGTTTGACATTTATATTTTTAGTTAATTGACGTAGGTATGAAATTTGACATTGTTATTATTTTTATATTTTTGGTAATGAATTTAAATAGATATGGAATTGTAAAATATAAAAAGATATGGAATTGTAAATTCTGAAATAAATGATTATTTATTTAATATAGCATACCACTATATTTTGGGTAGAGATACTATATTGAGTTGGAAAGAAAAATATATAGTCGCAAAATCTACTATATATTTTAGCAATACAGCGGCCAGCAACACTTTCGTCGGGTATAATAACAGCCATTTGGTAAAAAATACACTTTGTATTCAATTTACTTCAAAAAAGTACCTTGTATTATTAAAATATTAAACCATCTTGTCATGTCAGGTATAGCACCAATCACTTTGACTAAGGGAGTAAATTGTGAGACTATTTTGTTGTCACCCTAAGCGTAAGTCTAAAGCCAAGAAAAAAAAAAAGAAAAAAAAAAACTTGAAATTATTTGGCAGCCCTACTACATAGGGTGCCTTTACACAGTGGCTGTATACGTTAGAACAAAGGCGTTAGAACGGCGTGCATGTCTGTGTGCGCATTAAATCTTTTATAGGTCGATGCATTAAGTAATTTAGTATTATAGGATGCAATTGACAATGCTATTCCTACAAGCTTTCGATGCGAGATTGTGTAAATGCGGTATTGATTGGGCGGGGTGACGGATTTAGTTAGAAACGATTGGGAGTTGTTGTCAATATTGACGACCTGGAATTATTGTTGACGACGCGGTGCAATTGGTTAACATGCCGGTCGCCACGCAGAGGTTTCGGTTTCGATTCCCGGCCGAGCAGAAATTGAAATGATGAATTTTAATTTCTGTTACGGGTCTGGGTGTAGTATGTTAAATAAGTATGTATTTAAAAAAACATGTCAGTAGCTTATCAGTTTTCTATCACCCATAACGCAAGCTTTGCTTTCTTTGGGGCTAGATGGCGCTGTGTGAATTTGTCCAAGCATATTTATTAATTTATTCTATATACATATTATGTGAAGAGAAGAAAATCATCTCACCAAAAGGGCATTGAATATGAATGTGGATGGATGCGCAGAAAGGGGAAGACCAAAGAAAAGATGGATGGATTGTGTGACGAGGGATATCAGTGAGCGAGAGGTGAGCGTAGAGATGACAGCGGATAGGGATGAATAGAGAAATAAAACATACTGTGCTGACCCCAAATGAATGGGATGAGGGCAGGATAATGGTGATGATAATCTATATACATAGTATAAAACAATATTGCTTCCCGCCGTCTGTCCCTTTGTATCGATGTCCGGATTTTAAAGCGGTTTTTAACAAATAAATAAATAATCGTGGACAAATTCACACAGCGCCATCTAGCCCCAAGGTAAGCAAAGCTTGTGTTATGGGTGCTAGATAACTGATAAACTACTTATAGAAACTACATAGAACACCCAGACCCGTAACAGAAATTAAAATTCATCATTTCAATTTCTGCCCGGCCGGGAATCGAACCCGGGACCTCTTGCGTGGCAGAACCACTGAACCACTCAGGTCGTCAAAGAATAGATAAAGTGATTCAAGAATAAGTTTATAATCTCCCAGCCATAGTATTTCCTTTGGACTATGACTTGGGATCGTTCAGGAGTTATATTAGAGGTCTCCATAGAGGCGGGCAATGCATTGGTAGCGCCCCTGGTGTTGCTGAGGTCCATAGGCGGCGGTGACTACTCTCTATTATGTGGCTCGCTTGTCTGTTTGTCTGCCGTATAACATGACGAGTGGGAATTATTGTCAATATAATTGGTTTATAAATAGAGTGTTATTCGTCGTGGCCTAAGTAGCATATCAAATTAGGTTCCACTCGCTTACAAGTGGAACCTAATTTGATATGAAATTCTTGAACAATGTTTCATACATTTGGTGTTTCGCACACATCGACAACCAAACTAAGCCTGGGCCTAATGACAACCAAACTACGCCACGCCACACATGTCAACCAAACCGGCCTCATGTCACCATTGACAGCGCGCCATCTTCCTTTCTCATTTGATCTGAATGCATGTATGTGTGTCGCGCAACCCATTAAAATTCACCCCACGTGCCTTGCTCGTCTCCTAGCGCTTACTGCACGCATTTGAATATTATATTAAACATTACACCAACATATAGGGAACTATGCGTACGCCGAGCCCCGCAAGTGGGGCAGCGCTGTCTATTTGATAAATCGTCGGGTGAAAATACGTCAGCTATATCTACCGACTAGCTGCCCGCTGTGAATTCGTTCGCGTGTTGTCCTACCCTCTAAAGCTTCCTCTTGAATCACTCTTAAGTTTTTTTTTATACCACTAAGGTGGCAAACAAGCTTGCGGCCTGCCTGATGATAAGCAGTCACCACAGCCTATGGACGTTTGCAATACCAGGGGCACCACCCACGCTGCCGACCCCGTAAAAACCTTTTAATCCCTTTCTTGAAGAACTCCATGTTGTACTCTCCAGGGAAAACCTCTCCAGGTAGTTCATTCCACAACCTTAGTGTGCGTGGGAGAAAGTTCCTTAGTAAGTATGTTATTGTTAAAATCATCTTGGCGTTAATATCCTGGTTGGGTTCTCGCGATGATCCAGGATTTGGCAGGTCAGGTAATTACAGTGGAGCGATTGCCATCTGACCTCCGTGACCCTGTTAAAACGGGTACCTAACCAGATTGGTACATTGTAATTATATTGTATCAATAATCTTTATTGTATAAGAATATTGTGACATTTAATCTCTTAATTTATGAAATTTTATTGACATTTACTCTTACTTCGCTGGCACAGCGATCTGGGCCTCCGACACAAGAATTCACTATTAGTAATTTATGAGCGAAATAACTCAATAAAAAAAAATTTACACATTTTAATAATTTACAATCGCACAAATCACTAAAAACCATTCATAAAAGCGCATAGTCACTCCATAAAAATCAAACATAAAAATAAAGCTCCCCTAACGATAAAATGCCTAAAAGGGACTTTACAATAACTTACTCTCCGGCACAAAGTAGCGGAAAAGCACTGGACCCATATTAATAATGCTTTTCATAAGTGTTAGTTCCGTTAGCCTGAGCAATAAGTAGACGCAAGGAGAGTAAGTATGCAATATAATAAAAATAAAACCTTTTTATATCTTAAAAGTGTTTCTGCGCTTGTGAGGGAACTGGGAGACGTATGTCGATCCCTTTCTAACGTGTAGGGGGAGGGCATATTGTGTCTCTGTCTAGGGGCAAAGCGAGAAAAGGCTTAAGTGATTCGCGAAAGGCTTTGCAGGCGCGTGATTCCAATGCTAAAGATTGGGCTAGTTTTTTTTTGCTGAGATTTTTTTTTTCTTTTCTTTCGGCGAATGCCAGTTTCACTTTTTGTGACGATTCGTTGTTGGGAGATATTTTTGCGAACATTGAAAGGTTTATTGGTGATATTGGATTTTTATGTGGACATAGTGGCCGTGTGGTGTCCGGCAGAGTAGAATAGCACCAACCCCTTACACTCGTGGGTGTCGTACAAGGCGACTAATGTTTTCGAGGCAAAAGATCTAGCTGGAAAACGGGCAGTAGCTTCTCCATTATTATATTTATAATACTACGATCTCCAACCCGCCTGCCAAGCGTGGAGATTATGGCGATAACCTCCCCTTTCGTGAGAGAGGCCCTAAGTCCTGCAGTGGACTGTTACGGGCTGTGATGATGATAATGATATTTACTATCTAATGCCTGACTGCCTCTGCCTCTCTTTATTCGAGTTAAGAACTTCACTCGAATAAAGTGCTAGAGACTGGTGATAAATGACGTCACTAGTAACGGCGGTATGTTAGTACCTTTTTACGCCACATTCATTATTGCCCTAACATGCCGCCGATTGGGAAACTACTGATAGAAAGACACTGAAGCCTCACGGTCCTTTTTATCGTGTGTCGTGTTATGACGTGATTTTGTAACACAGTTTCTCCATGAATAGTCTTGTATCCATCGATAAAGATATCAACACCATCATTATCATCTCAGCGTTAATGTCCCGGTTGTGCTCTCGCACACGAGGCTCGGGGTCCGCCTTGACCATGATCCAGGATTTGGCAGATTAGATAATTACAGTGGAGCGACTGTCTTCTGACCTGAGTGACCCTGCTAGTAAGGGAACCTGACCAGATTCGATCATGGATACACATTCGGTGACCTGAATGTGCAGGATTCACACGAGGTTTTTCCTTACCATGTTTTTTCCTCTGATTTCATTGTAGCCATTCCTCTGGTCTGGTTTTCATAAAAGTTTCGAACGTTTCAGATGTAAGCACATTACATGCCATCAATACCTTTCTTTCATCATAAATTCCTGACATAATTTTGCAGAGTATTCTAAAATTCATAGAATAATTATGACTTACCTAGTCAGCATCGCAGCCACGTTCAAGTTTTGTTGATTTTACTTGCAAAATTTACCTGAAAATGAAGAAATTTATTATTAGCTAAGAACTCTTTAAGGTTGATTGCCACCTTAGATTTTAACAGTATGGTTTTAACTATATCATTCTCAAGATCTTAAATTTTTAATACTCTTAAGTTACCAGCTTTCGCCGCGATTTGATTATAGGTAAGCAAGAAAAAAAGGCTAGGTTAAAGTAGGCGTACGCGAATGAAGTCGCGCCGGTCCACTAGTACATAGTATAAAACAAATGTATGTACGCTGAGATCTTTTAAAGTACGCAACGGATTTTAATGCGGTTTTCATCAATAGATAGAGTTATCCAAAAAGAAGGTTTATAGCAAGAAAAAGGAGTAGATATAGGTAAAGTAGGTTCAAGGATACAGTTGGGTAGGAGTAGGACGTCACGCGAACGAACTCGCGCCGTTTCCACTAGTTACTAATCTAAGACAGCTGCAGCTGAACCACAACAATACAACAAACATAATGTTTTAAACTTACGCAGTCATTATCAAACATTTTAAGGGTATGTTCCGGGTTTCCTACCGCGTACCTTTGTTGACGAGTAGCCCGATATTTCGACGCAGTTGCATGCGTCATGGCCACGGGACGACAGAGGACGTTAGACGTCAACAAAGGTACGCGGTAGGGAATAAGGAACATACTCTTAAATACAACAAATTTACAAACTTTCTTATTCATAATATCAGTAGGATTTGATAAAAATACTTTGCCCCGAAGACAATGCATACAAACATTGTAAAACACATTCAGACGGTACCTGCCTCCGTGATTCACATTGCAAAGTTGGAACATATGTTTGCTACGGACAGCTACGGGCTACGGCGTAGCTTGCTACGTGCTACGTGCTACGGTATATGGGGTGACGTATCGTTTCGTTGTATGATGTTCTTGTTTATATAGTTGATGTTTTTTAACCGCCGACCAAAAAAGGGGGGTGTATGAGTTTGACGTGTATATCTTCTATGGCTCTGTGCAAAAAGATTGGAAAGTTTTTTTTGCTATGTGCTCTGTTTATCTGTGACTCTGTGGCTCTATGTATCTGTGTCACTGTGTATGAGTGTGGCATCGTAGCTTCTAAAAGGACAGACAACCTGAGTGGTTCAGAAGGTTAACATGTCGTAGTCTACCACGCAGAGGTCCCAAATAAAAATGATGAATTTTAATTTCCTTTACGAATCTGGGTGTAGTATGTATAACAAGTATGTATTTAAAAAAAGGAGTTTATCAATTATCCAACACCCATAGCACAAGCTTCGCTTACTTTTCGTCTAGATGGCGCTGTGTAAATTTGTCATAATTAAACACTTTATTGCTCATACAAACCATAATACAGTAGATACAGTTTTAATCACTGAGACAGTATATTATAAAGAGGAAATAACTGTATTAAGAAGAGAATCGATTTCACAAGAAAGCGTACATACTAACTCTCTAGTTCACAATAAAATCTTCCAAGCAAGTGAAATTAATAAAACAGAAACTCAATTGTGGCCCCTTTCTCAGATTGGAAGATCCAATTCGTTGCCATTATGAATTAGAGACATTGTAAAGCAAGATTCAGAGTTGAAAGGACTAGACGCTGGCCTATATTTGAGAGCGTGATTCGATTTATTCAGTTCATCCGTGATACAAAGTGCTAGGGGCTCTGGGAGTCGTGACGAGAATTTTTAGGTTTGTTTTTAACCTCTGACAAAAAGACTATCTCTCTTTACTCACTTGATGTATAGTATAATTATATATGTATGTATATTATATATATATATATATATATAGGTATATATTTTATTTTGTATTCATCATCACAGCCCGTACCAGTCCACTGCAGGACTTAGGACCTCTCCCACGAAAGGGGAGGTTATTGCCATAATTTCCACGCTTGGCAGGCGGGTTGGAGAACGCAATGTTTAAATATAACAAGGGAAAACGCTGCTGCCCATTTTCCAGACTACGGAGACTCTTGATCTTTTGTCTCGAAAACATTAGTCGCCTTGTACGACACCCAAGAGTGTAAGGGTGTATTTAAATGTTTGTAGAAATGTATTACGCATATTACTTAAAGCCTGCCTTCTTGATATGTACTTATTGTTAGTTTTAAGTTTTTGAATGTGTTATTGGACCAAATAAAAATACGTCTATGTTTATGTCTATGTCTAAATTAAAATTTCAAGAGCACGTATTACATTATTACACCCCGACATTATGGTCTCTCCACAGAATGTGAGGTTGGCTGGAAGAGACCTCTTTTAGGGATAAGCTCGCCTTTGTATTTTGTATTGTAACTATGTTTCTAATGTGTTTTGTGCAAAAAAGAGTATAATAATAAAAAGAAGAGTTGAAAGTTTGGCTCTGAGTATGTGTGTCTGTACGACACCCACGAGTGTAAGGGGTTGGTGCTATTCTATTCTGCCGGACACCACGACTACATAATATGCAAATACAAAAGAATACTTTGTTTACTTTGGGGCTAGGTGGCGCTGTGTGAATTATCCAAGCATATTAATTAATTTATAATTATTTACGTATACGTATCCAAAAATTCCTGAATCCATGAACAGACTATGTCTCATCAAAAATCACGGTAGAAATCACCAATCTACACACGAGCGCGAACACAATCGCCCGAATCCCATTTATACCCATAAAATAAACTCTTCTGGGCCCCTTGTCCCCAGGATTTTAGGACAAGCCAGCCACTAACAGACAGTGGGGCGTAAAAAGCGTCAGTCACGAAGTGGGCCAGGTAGCGAACCGCCACTCGGCGTTGATTTCATTTACAATTCATTTGATGTACTTAGCTCGGACTGTAGGGGTGGCGCGCAGGAACGTTCTTTGAAGGCTCTAAAGATGTTAGAAAGAATGAAAGAAAGAAAAAAACAATCTTTATTCGACGACACGATGTTACTTACCCGCCGCCTTCTGCGGGTTCTATAAGTTATTCTTACATATAGAACTCACAAGAGGATATGTAAGTTAAGTAAATAATAAAATAAAAATTTATTATTATATGTGCACAGATTCAGATTCTTTATTGATAACAATAGTTACAGGTCATTACATTATCGAATCATTCGTAGTACAACTTATGTATTTTAAAATAATTAAATTATGGTACGTAAAACCAAGTATGCACAAGTTAGAATATAATAAAATTTACAAAAGTAATTTATAATTAATGTCATACCAACCGAAAATTGTAGGTCTAAAAAATTACAATTACGATTTAATCAATAAAAATATAAATGGCATAACAATTAAATGTTAAAAAATTTATAACAATGCACGACTAACGTTTTGTAGGTCTCACAGAAACAACGCACCAGCGATTCCGCCTTTTTGTTGGCTGCAACCTAAATGCATGAAGCGTAGATGTTATGGGTGACAGTTACCGCTTACCATCAGGTGGGCTGTCTGCTTGTTTGTCATTGAGCAAAATAATTTTTATTTTTTTATTGTTTTTTTTTTCCAGCTGTGAGAAATACAGAAAAAGTATCCGCTCGCCAGCCCTACCTAATAAAAGCTGGAGTGTGTGTCGGTCAGTAAATACGGTTTCTTAGCCCCCCTCCCCCTCCTACCCCCGCGCTACCCCAAACTGTTTGCTTCAGCAATTAGGGGTGAAATGCTGACTGATTCCGTTAAACCAAATCAATCAATTGTTTCACTTCGGGTGCGAAAGATACACGGTCTCAAGTTTGCTCTCGGAGTGTTTGGAGTTTTTTTTTTCATTCTACGCAGGTTTTTTTACTCAGTTACGAGCAGCTCCGCAGCTAGGTGCGGAAAGGAAAGGAAAAAACTATTCCAGTAGTTTTCAAATTTCGCAAAAGACATTCGTATGTGATCGTGAAGAGTGGAAGAATTGGGGGGCCTTTGCCCAGCAGTGTGATGATTTATGCTAATATGATGACGATGTTTTTAATCTAAAAGTCATAGAGATAATTACAATGAAATGAAATCTACATTTACTCTTAACCAATGAAAATAGTCAAATATACACGCCAACGCTACGCTATTTTTGTCAAAATTTTACACGCAACCATTTTCCCATTTTTTTTAGGAAAAATTGTTGAAATATTTCGGAAAATGACCCGTTACACATCATCCTCCCAAAACCAGTATAGAAGGAGCTAACGTTGCTATGCGCGTTTATAGACACGATAGCTCATCTTATACCTATAGGTCGGTAGACGGTAAGTACGTCGATATGCTCTCTTCTGTCAGTGAACATCAACATAAGGAGGGTCGCTAAATACGTAAGGCGTGATACGAACCACGTAGGCATATCTCACAAGGCTAGAGTGAATAGGTGTTCCTAGACAGGCATGCTCCATCATCGGCCGCATCGTCACTTACCACCACCAGGTGAGATAGCGGTCAAATGCCTGGTCAAATATAAAATAGATCTCCATCCATAGAATAAAAAATACATAATTTTAGGCGTTAATGTTCCGGAGAGCCCGAGGTCCACCATGACTATGATCTAGGATTTGGCAGATCAAATAATTACAGTGGAGCGACTGCCATCTAACCTCCGCGAGCCTGCTACCACGGGGACCTGACCAGATTAGATCACGGTTATACTTTCCGTCGAATGTGCAGGTTTCATCACGATGTTTTCCCTCACCGTAAGAGCATCGGTTAGCATTCATAACTTATAACGTTTCAGCATTTTATTACTCAGTGTACCTATTTACTGTAAGTCAACAATTTAAATGTCGAATAACGGATTATTCTATTCTATTCTAACTCAGAAAATAGTCGTACACAGATAATAATAGTACACGACCGCAGTAGGATTCTAACCCTGCACCTCTCGCTTACTAATCAGACAATCCTAATCAATGAACGAATGCAACAGAAAAACGCCATTATAAAGCTATCTGGAACGAATCCACTACTTACGCTATCAACGTTTGATTAGACGGAGAAAGGGCCAGTGTAAATGCATTAATCTAATAAATAAACTGTTAGGGGTGCCAGGGGAAAGGGAGGGTGGGAGGGGGGCACTGTCAATAAATTAAATGCCAAGTGCCTTGGCTCGCGCGGCGTTTGGATCAAGGGAGAGGAATTGCGTGGGTGTCGATTGTTGAGTAAGAAATACGTATGTACGAAATGCTTACTCAGAAACGTTACTGTGAGATCTCACAGTGCGCGCGAATGCAGCATTGCATGGAAAGAACGAATTTGACCAATCGTATAAATAATAATAAATATGCTTGAAAAAATTCACACAGCGCCATCTAGCCCCAAAGTAAGCAAAGCTTATGTCATGGGTGTTAGATAACTGATAAATTACTTATTTACTATTTTAAATACATACTTATTATACATACCACACCCAGACCCGGAACAGAAAAATAAATTATCATTTTAATTTCTGCTCGGACGGGAATCCAAACCGGGACCCCTGCATGGCGATCGGCATGTTAACCAGCTAAACCACTCAGGTCAGCAAATTATTAGTTCGATTATTTTATTACTTTGCTATAGAAAATGAAAAATGTTATTATCGGTGTGACGAATTCCTTAACGATACTTTTATATAAATATAGTAATATAAATAATAATTATAATATATAAAATGATAAATGACATTGATATTTTAACGATTTATAAAAATTTGACATTCAATTATTTCAATTAATTATAGTTATTGACGATTTAATAATGATTTATCTTGACATCTTTTTGTTAATTTAGTGTATTAATATCTGATATTTAAAAGGGATGAATTTCATTTTATTCTAGTTTTGTATAGTGTGATAGTTAGATAGGTGGATTGTATCGTATACCGTAAGGTGGAACATGGAGATCTATAAAATACATGTAACCAACTATGTAACCCATGTTGACGATTAAATAAATGAATTGTAAAAGAATTGTAAAAATAGCCTTGTATGAATTACACCACACGCTCCGGCATTGTTAGTAGTGACCGCGGTGTGGATGTCTGTCTGTCCATAAGCTAATTCTCTTCTGAACCGCTGGCTCACGCATTCAGCCTCTCAGTGTGAGACTCGTATCGCGTTACGGACTTATTTGTCTTAAGTATTTATATAGTTACGGAGTCTAATGCAGTTTTACTGTATTCTAGCTTTTGCCCGCGACTCCGTCCGCATGGAAATAGTTTTTAGGGCAGTTTATCTATTACCCGAGCGATAATTTCAAATGAACTCTTTAATGTTTGATAGCTAGTACTATGAAGAGGTCAAATTATATATCTGGATCTGCCCGACCGAATTAGATGAAACATGGCCTAGATTTTAAGTGTGACCCCAAACTACCAAATTTGAAAACCAAATCAAAATCCTTTCGGCGCCATTTCCATATTTCTTATAGTTTAGCTGGTCTATTATGGTTTTATATCAGACGTTCCAGTTTACAAAATTAATTACACTCTATATGGCTTAATAGCTACACAACAATAAAGTTTCATTTAAATCCGATACTCGGGAAGAAAGCTTCTTATTATGATGAAAGATTTTCGAAATCAGTTTAGTAGATCCAGAAATTACCTTCAACATTAATAAATGAACTTAAATTTTTTTGCCGTCTAGCCCCAACGTAAGCAAAGCTTGTGTTATGGGTGTTAATAACTAATAAACTACTTATGTACTTTTAAATACATACTTATTATACATGGTACACCCAGACATTTCAATTCCTGCTCCGCCGGGAATCGAACCCAGACCGGATGTTAACCAACTGAACCACTCAGGTCGTCAAAAGAAAGTGTGAAATATATGAACGTACATAAACACTCATGCTTGTATCCGTATGGGTAAGCAGAGACTATCAAGTACAACAAGCTACGATTATAAATTTTTTCATTTATGGTTGAGGGTATGAACATTCCCAATATAGGTATCCGGGGATTCCCACCCAGAACTGCCATTTATACCATTTGTGCCCATACAGAGCTCTGTATACAGCGTGTTCGCAAAACGTAGGATACAGGGTGTCATGGAGCCCGACGTTTCAAAGACTTCGACTAACAAAGAGACATGTGCTGTTGACGGGTGAGAGATATGGGGTAGTCGGTGTCTGAGGACGTTGAAGCCATACGTTATACAGCAATGATTCGAGCTTTTTATCCCTTTGTGTATTCATATTCATTTGTTTACAGTAAATATTTTACTTCGTCATACAAATATACATTAAGTGAAAAAAAAATTATCATGTTGGCGTTAATGTTCTGGTTGTGCACGAGCACGAGGGCCAGGGGTCCGCCTTGACCACGATCCAGGATTTGGATCTCAGTGGAGCGACTACCATCTGACCTCCGTGACCCTGCTACCAGGGGAACCTGACTAGATTGGATCATGGTTACAAATTTAGTTGCCTGAATTTGCAGGTTTCGTCATGAATTTTTCCTCACTGTAAGAGGATTGGTTAGTGTTCAACTAATGTACATAACTCAGAAAATAGTCATTGGTACATGGCCGCAGCGGGATTCGAATCAGATACCCTAACCGCTCGTCCACCGCGGCTCCTTTTTATTCTTAATAAAATAAAACAACTTATCTCAACTAATTCCAAATCGCTCAACATATTGTGGACAGTTCACTCCAAAACGGACTTCCATTTTCGAGTGGAAATCCAAAGGACCGCAAGAGCCCGGGGCATTTAATAATGGCGGTTGTACGCCGGATATTGTTCCGCGGCCATCTTGGCAGCCATCTTGCCCGCTGACCGGAAGCGGTGACACCTTTGGCGGGAACTCGAAGAATTTACCCACAAAATGTGGAATTCCGACCTCACTTACGAGCTTCCTAGGGTATGCTTGCTTGTGAAAGTCAGAGATGTAATCTACTGGCTATTTTGTACAGTATAAATGTAAAAATTAGAGTTTTATAGGACCCATAAAGAGTTGCAGCGCCGCAGTGGTTTATTTAACTGTATGTTAACTTATTTATATTATGGTAGATTCTTTCTCGTTTTTTGTCCGCCTATAATTTGGTTACTACGTTCTGCTCTCTTCCCCGTGGGAACCATATTGAATTTCGGAAAACCCATATTTATTTATTTAACTATTTATTGCACACAACAAAGAAATACAGAGATATAACATAGATATAACTGACACAACAGGCACTATTAATTAACCATATAGCTTTCTACAGGTGATTTTTTATTGTCTTTAATTTTTTTTTATTGAGTTTAATTTAAAGGTTTACTTGTGTTTGAGTTTATCCATTACCAACAAACAAACAATGAAATATTTTCTCTTTATAATATTATTATAGATGGCACGCAAGGGTTCGGGGTCCGGGGACAATGATCCAGGATTTGGCAGATCAGGTAATTACAGTGGAACGACTGCTACGTCCGTAACCCTGTTAATAGTGGAACATGATCAGATTGCCTCATGGTTACTAATTCAGTAGCCTGATTTTATAGGTGCGAAGACGATTATATTTATTTCTTAATAGGAACCTCTTAAGTGGGAATGGAACCTAAGTCATCCGCTTACAAGACGAACGCAGTCGCCACTCTGCCACCACCTCCACTCAGATTCCATTCCACTACAAAGGCTATTCAAGACCATTGTTAGAACTAACGAGCCATAAGATGACGCTGAACTTTATAACTAATGGTAGATAATTATATTTAGCACGGCTCCTTAATCAATTATAAAGGATTAGAGAAATGTATGCGGTAATGTTGTATAGTATCCTACAGAGCCAATTCTATGCAGCATCGTAAAAGCGTTGTTGAGTCTTGCCGACACATCATTCAAAACAATGAGTCATCTTTCGGCGTTAATGTCCGCGCACGAGGGCCCGGAGTACGCCTTGACTGTGATCCAGGATTTGACAGATCAGGTAATTACAGTGGAGCGACTGCCATCTGACCTCCGCGACCCTGCTATCAGGGGAACCTGACCAAATCTTATCATGGTTACACATTCAGTCGCCTGAACGTACAGGTTTCATCACGATGTATTCCCTCGCCGTAAGAGCATCGGTTAGTTTTAAACTAATGTACATACCTCAGAAAAGAAAAGAGTCATTCGATTCGAACTCGGTACCTCACTAGCCTACCGATGCTCTAAACCCAAAACGATGAGGAACATACAGATATTCAACTATGCTAACATAGGTAGGCATAGGTTTAATTACATTCTGAAATCACGGGAAGACTTCCCCTATTTTAGGGACAGTTGACGATTACAATTATTGCAAAGTGTCAACTGGGCTATAAAACTTATAAACTTTAAACTTATAAAAAAAAATTATAAATCTTGGTCGAATTTGCACTCAACCCGAGTTATCAAGCTTTACGTGGACTCAAATTTTAAACCACCATCTAAACGAAACACTTTACTCAGTTAAACGTAACAGTATGGCCGACAAAATCAGTAAACAGTTCCACGGAATCACTTAATTTACCTCCGCACACATATCCAATACGTTCCCCGTAATAGATTCGCCCATTCAATCATAATACATACCCAGATAATGCTCACAGCCAGTGTACAGACCATAATTACCGCGAACGCAAAGGGTTGGCGTACCCCAAGGCTCCATTATAGGTCCGGTGTACCCCAAGGCTCCATTCTGGGTCCGAGATTGATCTTTCTCATTCATCATAATGACTTGGCCGATGCGTTTAATAAATAGCCACTCATCGTGCTCGCTGGACGTTTTCTTATATTAAGAGCTTGTTTCGTTGCGTTTGTTTTGGTGTGATTACGGCCCAGTCCAGTGTAGGGGTTTGTTTTGGGTAGTGGGCTGTAATTGTTGGTGTTTATGCTTAAATTGCAATAGAGAATCACGATCATTTGCTTACTTAGTATTTAAGTGTTCTAAAATTTTCATATTATGTAAACGCTTATGGATTTTTGTGTAGTCAAAATAAATCATGTCTATGTCTATGTCTGTGTCTATGTCTACTTTGGGTCTAGATGGCACTGCGTGAATTGTTCAAGTACATTTATTTCTTTATTTACCATTACAGCACTCAATCTTGGAGCGTCAGTAGTCAAGCGGTTAGGGTATCCGACTCGTAAGCGAGACGTACCAAGTTCGAATTCCGCTGCGGCCATGTACCAATTGCTCTTTTCTGAGTAACGTACATTAATTGAATACTAACCGATGCTGGAAAACATCGTAATGAAACCTGCATGTTCAGGCGACTGAATGAGTAACCATGATCCAATCTGGTCAGGTTCCCCTGTTAATAGGGTCACACAGGTTAGATAGCAGTCGCTTTACTGTAATTACCTGGCCTGCCAAATCCTAGATCATGTGTAAGAAGGATTCCGGAGCCTCGCGTGCTAGTGCACACAGGACATTAACGCCAAGATATTTATTTTAATTTTAGGAGCAAATTATGTATTTAATGTATAAACAATACAAAAAGCTAATTTCATGTCATAATAGTAGACATATGTACAGTCGAGTTCATTAATATGTGAGCATTGCCAAGGCTTTTATATATCTGAGCAGATTCATCAATCAAACATATGTACATCTGCTCAGATATATAAGTACCCTTCCATGTACATTTATATTTGAAGCCTTGGTAATGCTCACATATTAATGAACTCGACTGTACATAGACGTATCTATATTTGGCCCAACAACACATTAAAAAAACTGATAACTAGCATAATGAGGAATCAGGGCGATGCGTCATCGGACAAAATTGAACCAGCCTCAGCATAATGCTATGAATGGCAGCAGCCAAACACAGCGCTCGTTTTCAGACTGACCCATAATAGAGCAAGTTGCGCGCACTGTGCGAAAAGCAGGTTAACACAGAGAAATTATTTATATAATAATATATATTTAATTCTAAATGAAAGAAGAAAAAATACTATATACCATAGTACCTGTATAGACAACAAAAACTTCATTCGAACCCACACCAGCATTCCAATTACGGTAAAGCGTAACCATAGGTCTTTGCTTATTCGTTGGGCCCGTTTTAATCCAGCCTCTAACATGGGTCCGACATATCGGTAGCCATCGGTCAAGCGGCGCGAAGGAATCGAAGGGCCATGTAAATCATTACATTTGTAACACCCGATGTTTACTTAAAAGTTCGGACTGAGGACACGGCTGCGCTATTGTAGAACCTTGGATTTCGTATTACAAAACTTCAAAAGTTCTTTATTGATTAGGATATTAGATATCTCTTTCAGTAGTCAAAAAGGATGGGGGTAGCAAAGTAGAAAGGAAACACACAGTCACACGAAGTTACACCAAATTCTACTTTGTATTTGAAGCAATGTTATTCGATGGCTATATCAATATTTAATAAAATTCCACTGGCAATTAAAGAACAGTCTAAAAACAAATTTAAAAAGGACTTGTATAAATGGCTATTGGAGCACTCCTTTTATTCTGTCAAGGATTTTTTAGAGTTTAAGGTAGCCTAAGGTGCATGCATATTCATTAATGCTGAACAAGTTTGCATGCCTGTTCATACTGGCTGAACATGTGAGAGCCACTGTGTGATGATTATCTTAAGACCTATCATTGTAACCATGTTTTAAGCAAATAAATATTCTATTCTATTCTATTCACGTTGGCCGGGCCCAGGGCCGAAGCACATTGACCCACGCCGACCAAGGCCGGACCAAGCCCGACAATACCAGACAGAACCGGGCATTTACGTAGGTTTAGTCGTTTGAACGGCCTGTAGGCAAAATGTGGATGAGCCCTTCTTTTATATCTGGAATAGAATAGAATAGAAAGCATTTATTCACACGACAAAAGCACCATAATAATTTGAAACACACAAAGTTTGTAGAAATTACAGAAGACAGCTCACCCAACACACTGTTTAGAGTTAGACCGTCTCTAGTTTGTACGCGCATCCATTCACATAGTTAGGAATTATGGCCCAAACTATGATCTCATTTTATAATGGTGGTGGGTAGGTTGATGTACTGCCTTCTGTACTCACGCAAGTGTCTACTAGGTACATAAAAGGTTCTAGGTACCTACATCTCGTTTGGAGGTAATGCAGAGAAGGTATATCACCAACTTACTTTGCACACAATTTCTGATTGCACATCCTTACATACCTAGTACAAAACTAATAATGTAAAGAGAATATTTTTTTGTGCATAGAGACTAGATCTTTCGGCTCGAAAACATTAGTCGCCTCGTACGACACCCACGAGTGTAAAGGGTTGGTGCTATTCTACTTTGTCGGACACTATACGGATAATCAATGGCCATCTCTTTATATTTTTTATGACGTGTTGGTGTCATTTCATTTGTAGTTGCGAAATCGCTACAGTTTAACGACATAAAGAGAACAAAGTATTCTAACCTCTATAGAACTTCTTAACCTCAATGTTAAAGAATCGCGACCAACCGTATTGTAGCCAAGTGCCTCAGTCTCCGGCTCCCGGCTCCAACCATCCATATTAATTCAACTCCTGTGCTCCATACATATGTATGGCAGCATTACTATGCCGTTAGTTGCTAGCCCTCGGACCGTCCGTATATAAATTAAATGTAATATTCATACATGGGGTTGCGATGTTGAAAAAGGTGGTGTAGAGGTCAGATGGTAAGTGTACGACGCAGTTATTGCGTAAGACTAAAAGGGTACGTACAGCTTTTTGTATCAGTATTTTAAATGGGCTTTGGTGGACTCGTAGGTGTATTAGGGATTAAAAAATTCAAGGTAGAAGAATGTGTTTGCCAATGATATTAGGCTCACATAGAGAGGATGGGAGAAGAGCGAGCAGTGAAGAAAGTATACTTGGGAAGACCCAGTGGTCGGCGACCGATCGGAAGTCCCAGGTATCGCTGGACTGACGAAGAAGAGTATGGAATTGGAAAGAGAACTGTTGGAACTCCGGGCTGACTGTTGGCCGGTGGTGGCACAGGACAGAGTGGAATGGAATCTTAGTGTCGGAGGCCAAGACTCATTTTGGGTTGTTGCGTCAACATAGTTACTGAGTAAGTAATAAGTTGGTAGTTTCGATGACCTGAGTGATTAAGTACGTCAACATGGCACTCTGCTACACAGCTTCGATTCCCAGCCGGGCATTTATTCTGTTCGGCGTCTGGGTGTTACAATGGTCATCTTTACATTCATGTCCCGTATAGCTTATTAGCTATTCTGGGCTAGAAGATACATTACTGCCTTTCACCATCATCCGTTTAGTAGTTTTTGCGTGATTCATACATCCATTCTTACTAATTTTATAATTTTTGAAGGAAGGATTAGTAGTAATGATCCGGCAGCCAATTAAAAATTAAAATAATTTGCAGCTTGCATAGAATAGCATGGATTGAACGCCAAGTAAAGCTAAAAAGTACTCCATACCATGCACTACAAGTACAAGAAAAGCCACCGTACATCACGTACTCATGGCGGTTGATATCCGCACTTTCGCACTATTCCGCACTTAGACACTATGTCGTTTTCCCGCCATCGCGTGCCACTTTGCCGTCCCGGTTATTAGGAAAATTCTGACTTATTGCCTTCCCACAAATGCGCTCTACTATCGCAGTTGTCATTTGGTGCGGCGCGAGTCATGCGCGGATGGAGGTTATGACATAAGGCGCTGCCGTATTTGGCAACGGTCATGCGACCATGGTCGTATGGTAGACGTCGGCCGACCAATAGGAGACCTCAAAATCGCCCGTCGCACGACCGTTGCTAATTAGGACAACGCCTAAGAGCCAAAAATATTGTAAGGGCCAAAGTCCATCATCTTGACGTTAATGTCCCGGTTATGCTCCCGTGCACGAGGGCACGGGGTACGCCTTGACCATGATCCATGATTTGGCAGATCAGGTAATTACAGTAAAGTGACTGTTATCTGACCTCCGTGACCTTGCTACCAGAGGAACCTGAGCAGATTGGGTCATGGTTACCCATCCAGTCGCCTGAATGTGCAGGTTTCATCACGATGTTTTCCCTCACCGTAATAACATCGGTTAGTATTCAACTGGGGTGATGACTTCAGTAAGTCGAGCCTACACCTTTCTCACAAGACTGGCAAAACCTTCGTGACTCTCTTGGTGTAGGGGGTGTCCGTAAATATTGTGGATCGCCCAGAGCTATCCGCACGAGCCGCTTTGGTTCAACCTTTATAACGAGTACGGCTAAGGAATGGAACACGTTGTTTGCAAGTGTGTTTCCTAATTACTATAATCTGCACGCCTTCAAGGCTCTAGAGTGAATAGGCTATTACTAGATAAGCATACTCCATCTTCGGCCACAAATCGTCACTTCCACCAGGTGAGATGGCCGTCATATCACACACATTAACAGCACATGCTGAGTGCCCCGCGGCGCCGACAGTGGCATTGGAGGCTACTCATTGTTTTAAATGCTTTTATGTTATGTTTCCTTTATCAATTATGTAACTGTTATTGTGTCATGGTGTGCTATGTCTAATAAATGTCTTTCTTTCGTTCTTTCAAATGCCTGACTAGTTTGTATATTAAGAAAACAAGCGGTGGTGATGACTTATCACTTACTTGCTCGTATACCTCTCTCTATTACAAGTATTCTACCAGAGCGCCCGGTCCGTTTCCGCTGCCGCTTCCGCTACCGCCTCCACTTCACCCCACATCCCCAGTAATGCCTTGAAAGGGTGTCGGGGCGTGAGGGCGAGGCTTTCTAGAAATGCGCTTGTTAGAAGGATCGCAGGGACGTGAGACAGTGCTACTGTGGGTTTATTTTATTCCACTCCAATAGACTAGGCGACGATAATGGCTGGAACGTTGCTTTAAAGTTTAAAATTGCGCTATCTATCGACAGATCAACGTAAACGTGGTTTAGCAGGTGGTAGGACTCTGTCTCGGGGGGAGGTCTATGCCTAGCAGTGGGCGTCTTCCAGCTGATATGATGAGGACTCTGTCAAGCCTGTGGAGTTCGCCTGGATGAGTACCGCCGCCTTTTCTATTTCTGTCATCAAGCAGCAATGCTTGCGTTGGTAGCCAGCGCAATCACAGGTATGAAGCATTTGGGCTTAGTCCTTACAGCGACAACGCATTTGCGGTTATACATTGTTGTTGCCTGCAACCTAAATGCATGAATCGTAGATGTTATAGGCGTTACCATTTACCATCAGGTGGGCTGCCTGCTCGTTTGTCACTGCGTAGGATAAAAAAAGGTGATGCCGAAGTGTTTATTGTCGATCGTAGGTTGTAAAGTCAGCTGCAGAAAACTTTAACACACACCAATTTTCTAAATACATTTGATAGTTTATAACTACCTTCATTTAAGTTCTTATTAAACTTAAATATCAGTTTTTGTCTTAGCACCTGTCAAAGTGTTAATTATTGTTTTAAAATCGCTATTCCTCTCTTGACTCTGGGTGGGCTTAAAACCAGCTCATGCTGCGCCCATAACAACTATCATTACATCACAGTGCATCTACCAAAAACTTACTGTTATGCTACCTTTTGTGTGAAAATGAAAATTAAAATGAAAAAGTATTTATTGAATTAGGATTACGTTAATTAATGAAAATTCAAAATTCAAAAATTCAATGTCAGTGTTCAATGTCTTTTCAAAAGTCAAAAATCTAACGGAAAACAAAGGGAAGTTAAGCGAGCTCATCCAGGTAGGGGGCGACGCATGCAGACCGATCAGCGCGCGAGGGCTTACTCCGGCGACACACCGGGCACCGATACGCGCCACGCACATAACCGCCTGGAATAAATGGTTTTGCATTGTACTATATTAGATATCATCAAAACTGGCCGTTTCTACACAGGCATGCTCAATCTTCAACAAAAACTTGGTAAAATACTCTAAACGATAGAAAACCGTCAGAAAACCCCCGACCAAGTATATAAACTCTAACATTTCCTAAACTACTCAATAAATTTCCATAAAACAAAGCTGAGAACCATCCCAACTAACCTGTCCTTCAAACAAAGAAATCTGCATCGAAATCCGTTGGGAAGCTACGATGCCAGACAGATACACAGGTCCACATACCTACAGATATTAAACACATATTAAAGCCCCTCTTTATTCGACTTCGCTTGATTTAAATTTGTAGCTGAATGTGTTTCTCGTATATTGTATATTTGAAAAAATAAATAAATAATTCGTCTGGGGTTAAAAAAACTCAGTTACAAAGTCTTTCTTTCCTCCTATGTGACCTTATAAACAGCATCCATTATCGGCTATCGCCCATTATGCTGATCAATTGAGCGTCGGAACGGCCGCCAGCATCCGTCTTTCCTCGCATCCGTAGATCCGCTCACATCCGCGCAAGCCCTGTTTATAACTGGGGATTTCGCGGATGAGGTATATAAATTTTGATGTCGCCCGCTTCGGGCTGAAGGTTGTGGACTTTGTAGACTTACTGCGTGTCTTTTATTGTCTTGGACTGTCTTGGGTTATTTTTTCTGGCTTTTGTTTTTTGTTTGTTTCTTTGAAAGTATAGGGGAGTGTCGTGTGGTTTTTGTTACCATAAGGTGGCAAGGCTTGCAGCCTGCCGACCTGACAAGATTAGATCATGGTTACATATTTAGTCGCCTGAATGAGCAGCATGGCGGCACTGGGGTTCGAACCCAATACCTTGGGGTACCAGTCGGACCCCATTAGGCCACCGACGCTCTACGTCTTGCAAACGTCAATTAGCTACGATAACTGCTTACCATCAAACGAGCCGTTGGCTTGCCACCTAAGTGGTTAAAGAAAAACAAAAGTGGACGTTTAAAATATAGGTTTAGGCGCTATTTTACAACTAGGTAGATTAAAACGCATCCACTACACGCAAGGAAGAGCACGGAGGCAATAAATATCGCCGGCTCTTTCACACGGTCAACTGCGACCGATTAAAAGCTACCGCGTGTGCGACGGCAGCGATGCGCGTTATCGCAGCGTCGCAGCGTCGACGCTTGACCGCCTCGGTGTGGCGGCACTGGGTCGTGTCGCCGCCTTTGTGTGCGGAAAGGCGGGGCTTTTAACTAGCTTTTGCATGGGGTTTTATCTGCGATTAATTCAATGTTGAATGTAAGCAATGCGGGGTTTCAGAAAGCCGATTAAAAAAGGAAGAAATACCTAGCTCGTAGTTAATTGCAATAGATATCGTAGATTATACATGAAATGTACAGCAAAACTGTGCTATAGGAGGTATCAAGGATACCTGACCTGCCACGAGTGCCATTGTGAGTTCGCATACTAATTACTGAGGCAAGTATTGTTTCTAAATACTAGTGCTTGCCACTAGCCAATTAGAGAAATTTGATATAGATGCAAAGAAGGAGCCTACTTACAGCTGAATTCACAATCTATATTTTGTTACCACCTTTTTTAATTGTGAATATAACGTGTCAAAAAAGGACGGCTATAAGTTGTCAAATACCCCTCCATAACGATTGCTTTTGTCAATTGGTGGCTATGGTCACCTATTGTTTTAGCTTTTTGTACGACATTGAGTTGTTGTTCCTATAAAGCTGTGACAGAGTGACAGTGTACAGTACATTCTCTATTACAGGTCGAAGGTCCATCTATGCTTATCCAAAATCTTTGCCACCAGCATTACATGAAACAAACGCCAAACGCGTCGCTTCGCTTTCGCGCGCATAATTTCCAGCGCTTCCGGTCGGCAAGATGGCGGCCGCAATTTCCGGCGTGCGTTTGACAGCTCGCTCTCGTCGGTAATTGGTCCTTTGTCGGCGGCTGACGTTTTTTCGGCCTGTATGCATTTTTGCCCCCACACATTCGGCTAAAGGTTTGTTTTGCGGTTCCGAGTCTTTGTCCGCGCCGTTTGAAGTGTGAAGGCTGTTCGGGGGACATCGGCCTATTTTGGTTGCGTGTTTTCGTGTAGGTATGACTTCTCGTGATTGAGGATTTGTATAGAAGTTGCTAGATGTTGGCTATGGTGCTTTTTAGCTCCCGTAACTGTTCAACTAGTCTCAGGGTCCGCAGCGGAAGACCTTAGCCAACGTCGCTTCGCCAACAGTATTAGGAGGTACACCTAACGAGTGGCGAGCTCGTCGCGGTGATAAATGCGATTAGATTAGTCTCGACATCTCGTAGTAAGCGTTTTGCATCCACGTTTCTTATGCGCACTGCAAAGGACTGGAACTGCCTGAGTCATTGTTCCCTGATAAGTATAACCTTGGGGTCGTCAAATCAAGAGTGAATAGGTATATTCTTCATCTTCGACCCCATCGTCGCTTTCCATCAGATGAGTAGAGGTCAATAGCAAGCCAATTGACAATAAAATATAATAAAAAAAGTTTCCAAGTGCGAATGACAACATCCAGCTTTTGGTGTGTTGCTTAACTTTGGTTACCGGTTTCGCAAGCACGCTGCGACTAGGTATGGGCAAATCTGGGAGCAAAAACTAGTATAATAATCTTAATATGTACGGTCGTGCTCTATAGTTCATCACTACCTTAAAATTCGTATTCCCGGGCAGCTGTTTTATAGCATGTAGAATACTGTTCGAAAGGGAACAAAGTAGAAAACATTTTAAAATTAAAACAATATCACAATTGCGTGTAGTTATTTATAATATAATTCAAAATCACTTTGTCAGTTTTCCTATTAAAACGCACAATGGTTTTTTGACTTAAAAAGAAAGTTAACGTAATGTGCAAATATTTTTCAATTTATTGTACGAGTAACTGTACATTAATACTTACTAAAATAAAAATAAAACTTTGAGGCTGTGTTATAAAAAAATATTTTTAATATAATTTAAAATATACCAAGTATGGAAATTCATTAAAGCAATTATCATTAATAATATAAAAAAACCTGCAGACAATAATTAGTTATTGGTGCCTAAGGGACAGCTAATAAGCCCTTATTTTAGCCAATTCCATTTGTTTAACAATGCATCCTGTATGTGGCTGTAGCAACAAACGATTTTCTTCTAAAACTGGTCATGCACTTACCAGCCCGACTGTACCTATACTACCCTTGTATTTCGCATCTTGATTCGCTTGCCTACTCTATTGTCTAGTGAGTGAAAGAGATAACCAAGTCGAGTAACAAGTGGTAACTAGATCAGCGCATCAATGGAGAGTAAAGCTACGGTTTTCGTTTTCATTAGCTCCAATAAATCTAGTTCGGGAGCCCGTGGCTCGTTTTCAAGAGGCGAGTAGGGTAGACACGGTCCAGTAGACGAGTCATGTACTAGCCTGATATAGGCGGTTTGGAAGGGTTGAACTTGTATTTTGTTTTGTATTTTGGATTCAGTAGGTATATTTTAGGAAATTGATTTTTATCATAGTTCTATAAGCGCTGTAGTATTTATTACATATTTCAGGTTTTGACTCTTTTTCTGCAAATGAAAATAAAAATGATTGGTTATAACCTAACACAATGAGGAGTTTTCCAGTAGGTATTGTCAGTTGGTTTCAAGAAGCATCAATAGATGGCGCTCATACAATTTTGGTAATATTTTAGGTAACAAATACTAAACTTAAAAATTAAATGTTTATTAATATAAACATAACTGTTAAAGGTTGAACGAAATGTGCAAAGAAATATTTATATAACTAGTCACTAAGTTCCATTATTATTACAATCTCTAAAATAGTTGAAAACTATTGACAAATACAATATTATAAAATACAAGGTACCCAGTGTTTATATCCTCTTTGCTAAGAACCTATTTCAAGCGATTATCAATTACCAAAATTGTCGGGGCGCCATCTAGTGGGTGGATAGGAATGCTTTAGATACCTATTGGAAAACTGCTCATTATCGGGGTTGGGTTTCGGATACAATACCACTAATGATTGATTGATGAGTGATGATTTTGCGATCTATCATGGCACTCATGATCAACAAGTCACGTTTAATTTAACCAGTGTTTTGTATTTGTACCAAAAATAGGGTTTTCAATTTTTAGGTGGTTTTTCTTAATTATACTAGACATACCTATATAATATAATATAGCGTTCCGGCTCTGCCTGGCATTGTCGAGCACGGTTCGGTCGTGGTTGGCGTGGGATGGGTTTGCTACGGCCATAGGGCGGTCAGCTTGTCACTGTGTGTTTCCTTCCTACTTTCTTACCCCCCTCCTTTTTGACGATTGAAAGAGATCTTTAATGTCCTAATGAATAAAGAAATTTTGAATTTTGAATTGATTAATAAACGTAATCCAAATACAAAGATGTTCCATTACATGTTCTCTCGTGTCGTGTCTCGGGTGTCTTGAGAGCTGTCATTTTTAGTGACAGAGTTTAGCTTAGCTTTTACTAAAATATAAATATTCAGAAAATGTATTAAATTCTTTATTCGATTCAAATTGAGATAATGACAATTTCAGCATAATTACTTTGACATACACAAACACACACATACAAACTCCTATGCATACACAAATACTCCTGTTTAGGCAGACATAGGTATAGGTAGGCGCGGTGAGTCGCTTCTTGCGTCTCACAACACATGCTAAGTGGGTACCATTTATACTGGGCGCTGCGGCACCGACAGCGGCATGAGGGGCTGCGCATTGTTTTAAATATTTTTATTTTAGATTACTAAATACATAATACATAAATGATAAGGAAAACTAATGTTTTCTAATTAAAATGAATAAATAAATAAATATTCGTGGACTAATTCACACAGCGCCATCTAGCCTCAAACTAAGCAAAGCTTGTACTATGGGTGCTAGATAACTGATATATTACTTACATACTTTTTTTTTAATACATACTCATTATACATAGAACACCCAGACCCGTAACATTTAATTCAATTTCTGGTGGGCCGGGAATCGAACCCGGGACCTCTTGCGTGGCAGACCGGCTTGTTGACCATTGAACCACTCAGGTCGTCAATTGTTATTGTTTCGTGGAGTGCTATGTGTAATAAATGACTTTTCTTTCTTTCTCACTTTCCCGTTTAGGTTAGTAGTAATACCAACTTAAGCCAGTGCCAACTGCCCCGCTCACACCAAACGAGGCACAGTAAAACTTCTCGTCCCTAACAGAATTAACTAGATCTTAAGAAGCCTGATTTGCGTAATCAAAGAGCCGGTAATCTCATTCGCCCCAGTTGCCCGACTTGCCATTTTGCAAACCCTCTATGCTGTTCTTCTATTGTATAAGGGCTAGGTTGCCTTAATGCAGTTAATCAGCTGTTTCCAGTAGGTACTGTCAGTTAAACATCGTAACTGTAGTGTATACGCACTGGTAATCATTCATTCGGTTGGTCATTCTATGTATATGTATAGGCAGTTTATGTTCATTATTCTAACGCACGTGTGGTGTCCGGCAGAATAGAATAGCACCAACCCCTTCACTCATGGGTGTCGTACAAGGCGACTAATGTTTTCGAGGCAAAAGATCAAGAGTCTCCGAAGTCTGGAAAATGGGCAGCAGCATTTTTCATTGTTATATTTAAACACTGCGATCTCTTTTGAACACCGAGATTATGGCAATAACCCCCCTTTCGTGGGAGAGGCCCTAAGTCCTGCAGTGGACTGTTACGGGCTGTGATGATGATGATGATGATTCTAACGCATGTGCGTGTATGCGTGTCTCTTGGTGCAGAGATGAACATTACAGTAACGCATGTCATCGTTAACGACGTCAAGCCATCGCTTGTTGGGCCGGCGTGTCCTCGGCTAGTATAATATAGTGGAAAAGAAATCTCGGAATGGCAGCGTGCTTGCGACACCGATAACCAAGGTTAAGCAATGCTCGCAATATACGGTAACTGGATGGGTGATCGTTTTGTACTTTGTCGAATTTGGCCGTGTGGTGTCCGGCAGAGCAGAATAGCACCAACCCCTTATACTCGTGGGTGTCGTATAAGGCGACTAATGTTTTCAAGGCAGAAGATCTAGATCCTCCGAAAGGCTGGAAAATGGGCAGCAGCGTTTTCCATTGTTGTATTTACACTGCGATCTCCAACCCGCCTGCCAAGCGTGGAGATTATGGCGATAGCCTCCCCTTTCGTGGGAGAGGCCCTGAGGAGTGGACTGTTGTGGGCTGTGATAATGAGCTCGCGACTAGTTAGGTGTGCTTCCTAATGCCATTGGCGAAGCGAGGTTGACCAAGGTCTACCGCTGAGGATGCTGACTCTGGTTGGATAGTGGGCCTCGAGGCACTTTCCATTATCGATAGTTTGACGGATAGTTGCTTCGACTGTGACGTATTTATTTTATTTTAATTGCATACCCTCTATGATATTCTCCTATCGTATAAGGGCTAGGTTGTCTTAATGCAGTTAATGAGCAGTTTCCAGTATGTACTGTCAGATGGTACCAACATTGATCAAGAGATGGCGCTCTTATTAACTTTGTAAGACTATTCAATTCAATTCAATTCATTTATTGCCTTTCCATGTGTTAGTAAATACAAGTTCTTAAATATATATATTAGTACAAGACATGGAACCCTGGTCGGGTATAGCAAAAATTTATTACATAATAATAATAGAGAGGATGCAGTATTTGAAATTAAATATTAAATCAATTAAATACAAAATTCTCAATTATAAAATAATGGCAAATCAAATAAATCAATTGTCACAAATATAATAAATAATACAAAATGTCAATATTAATAAAAATAGTCTAATTTTTTTTATAATCTACCTTCTTGTTTTTACAAAAAGTTCGTCTACCGTGTACAACGTTCTTTCCATGAGATACTTGTGCAGTTGTGTTTTAAAACGGTTCAGACTTTCAGTTTCTCGTATTATTTTCGGTATGGCATTATATATTTTTGGGGCCATTGCAAAAACACTTTTGTGGAACAATGTCGTTTTGCAAGGGTGCAAATGTAACTGGTCGCGGCGCCGGGCACTTTCCACACTTGGGAATAGGCGACTGTTTGTACGTACGAACACTGCAACCTCGTAAACGTATAAGGACGGCATGGTTAGTAAATTTAATTCTTTAAAGAAAGGCTTACAACTATCAGTACGTCGCAAGTCACAGATAGCCCTTATGCATCGTTTCTGTGCTTTAAATACTGAATCAATTCCAGTTGCGTTGCCCCAGAAGATAATCCCATATCTGAGCACGGAGACTACAAGACCGTGATACGCCACAATCAACGTTTTTCTACTGGCTAGTTTGCTTAGTCTATAAAGTGCGTATGAAGATTGGCTGATCCTGTTACATACGTATTCAATGTGAGTATGCCAATTCATATTCCTATCTAAATACTAAAATACAGGAAAATGAAACCATTCGAAATTAAATTCACGCGTGAAAATGTTTCGCATACGAATTATAAAAGTCATCGGTGAAATACAAAATCGACTACAGAGAGGCTATTTTTTAATTGCCCGCCTCGGTTCGAACGGTTTTCAATTTCGATTTTCGGCACGAAAAATTCAATATGTTTTAAATCACATTGGCAACACCAAAAGAGTACGGTTCAAAAATAGGGGAAATCAGCATTATGCATCAAAAGAAATAAATAAATAAAATATCGAGTTATACATGCCGAAAATCAAAATTGAAAACCGTTTGACGCAAGCGATTCAAAAACAGAGCCCCTGGTCCGAGAGCGTCTCAATATGTTTTCCCTCAGGGTAACAGCAGTGGTTGTCGATTATTCTACCGCTTGCCTATTCTATACACTATGTCAGTGATCAACGTGCACATACGAAATCGTGGCATGACTCCATTACTCTACCTAAACCACCAGCTTTCAACTCCGATACTCGCTAATAGCACGCGGAAATGGGAATAAAATAAAATAATAATACACCGCCATATCATAAACCGTGGTGCGATCAAATACGTGCGATTACGCGGCGGCCGCGTCACCATAGAGACGGTGGGGCCCCGCCCCTCGTTAGGGCTAGTGGTGGGCCGGTATCGATGAATATTTGTACGATAATTTCGATAAACACTTTCATCGCACTTGCTTTTGGGTTTATTACCACGGTTAGTATTGTGTTTACGTCGATATTTCGATTATTTACTAACCGTGGTAAAAGGCCCAATAACATGAGTGATGAAAGTGTAGTGACAAACCATGAAAGTTTTACAACCTGTTTTCAATTCAATAGGCGAAAATAACATTGGTCGGTCAGGCTGCATGTCCGTGTATGCTTGACAATTTCATGATTTAAGAGAAGTAGGGCATAGCGGGGTATCCCGTTCGAATTGGAGCCGCCCGACTGGGTAGGTACCTTACAGAATACCGCAGCTAAACAATACTCTTTTAAGTGTTTCTGCCGGTGAGGTCTCCAGTGCTCCATGGGGGAATGGTGGCTTTCGCACTGGAGGGGCATTTTCCCGTTTTGCTGCCAGAGCAACGGGCTACAGAGGTGGGCAACGCATTGGCGATACACTTGGTGTTGCTAATTTCTATAGGCAGTGGTGACCACTTTCCATCAAGTGACCCGCTTGCTTGTTTGCCTACCGTATGACATAAAAAGAAAGTACCTATATCATAAGTCTATAAGCAAGTAACTGAGTTTTAGTACTATCTTCCACTTCCATTTCTGATAACTTTGTTAAATCTTAGGAGATTTCCGTGATAAGGACCATCAACAATACTTTTTATATATGTAATAAGACTAGCCAAGCATTTGACCGTAAACTCACCTGCTGGTAAGTGACAATGCGATCAGTGATGGAGCATGTCTGTCTAGGAACAGCCTATTCACTCTACCCTTGAAGGCGTCTAGATAATAATTATCAGCGAACAAACTCGCAGGTAACGCGCTCCATTCCTTAGCGCTTATTCTCTGATAATTATAATCAAAACGCCTTCAAGTCTAGACTGAATAGGAATCGTAGATGACATGTTCGACAGTTATCGCTTACCGCTGGGCTATCAGCTTGTCACTACGTAGCAACGTGCGATAAACAAATATCGACACCACCGCAATCGACACCCGCCCCTCCCTGGTGTTGAAAAGGCGGCATTCCTTGCATCGTGGCACGCCGCCGCCCGATATTTGCCGCCTTGCCGCAGCCGGCATATTAACCGCCCCGGATGCCACCGATAGAATTCTTGGAACAATGCATCGCCCATCTCGGCCCGCGGTATAGCCGATCCAATTTACAAATTGCGGGGCGGGGAACCATTTCGGGAATGCCGTTTTTAAACTATGCCTGCTAAGGCAGCGATCGGGGGAAAGCTGGATGACTTCATTTTTCTTTGGAAGGATTGGAAAATGGAGAAGAAATATTTTTAGGCTCTTTTATGCCTCTTTGGAGACCAATAGGTAACCAAAGTTACGAGGCTAGTCGGACCTCGCAACAATGCGTTCGACACTCGTTATAGACTGTGAGATGTTAGATGACTCGTTATAGATGTTGGAAAGATTAATTCAACATTCCACAAAAGAGAACAGTGACAATTATGTGGCTGAAAAGCGAAACTGCCAAGAGGGTTTGAGGCACTTCGGTTGTTTTACTCATAGAACCCACACTAGGCTATACAAGTTTTATTGGTACAAAAAATCGAAGTTTGGGTCTCAATTCTTTTTGGCTAGGCTGTGTACGGGCAGACCAATGTTTTGTCTCCTAAACGTCTAATATCGCTACAAAGTGGATTTTTTCTTGTACTCGATGACGTAGAATAACGTACGGCGCCCTCACAGCCTATCTCATTGGCGAAGCGAGTTAACAAAGGTCTTCCGCTGGGAAAGACTTGTCGAAAAGTCTCTGGAGTCGATTGACACCCCGTGGCGGTAAATATTATTATTACTTTATGTCACAGTGGGAAATTGCTCTTATTTATCTATATTTATCTATATTGGATTGCTCTAGTTTTGGGTTGGTTTTTGCTTCATTTTCTTGTACCTAACCTCGCCATTTCTAGCAGAAATCGCGAAGACACTCCACTAGATGGCGCTACCGCTTCTGACGAGTGAGTCTGCCCTGTCTCCTCTATTTTAATAAACATCTAACTACGATCACAATAGGAAATGTCATACAATGTCAAGAGTTCACCCATAGTATTGAAATAGAAACACCCCTGGTTTCTAACTTTTCAGTTTTTTAATAGCAGTCGCGGTTTTTAGCTTTTATTCTACTTTTTTGTTTACCTGGGAATTACTACACGGAATTTATTTAAATTGGCATTAGTTATTTTATGCTAGGTATAAATATAAAAAAGGTCCATGCGACACGCAAACGATAGATTTTCTGTTGTTCATAATTTCTCGACGTTCATCCGACTTAATACTTAAGTCTGTATACTTGACTCACAGAAGTCTGGTTGAATCAATATGTACCTGAAACAAAATAAAATCACTTGTTAGTATTTCCTTGAATTTTATTTTTAACAATATCATATATAGGAAAGTAGGAAGGAAACACAGTGACACGCTGACCGCCCTATGGTCGCAGCAAACCCACCCCACGCCAACCACGACCGGACCGTGCTCGACAATGCCAGGCCGAGCCGGACCGCGTGACCAGTGCCTTCACCACATTCAGCCTACTGAATGTGTAACCATGATCCAATCTGGTCAGGTTCCCCTGTCACGATCACGGAGGACAGATGGCAGTCGCTCCACTGTAATCATCAGATCTGACAAATCCTGGATCACGATCAAGGCGCAACCCGTGTCCTCGCGCAAGAGTACAACCGGGATATTGACACCAACATGAGTATACTGTAAGTCAATACTCAGCTCAATTACAGGCAGTAGGCATTTTATCTTAGTCCTCGTAGACAACGCACCTGCGATTGTAACCTAAATCCATGAATCGCAGATGTTATGGGCGGCAGTGACCACTTACCATCAGGTAGGCTGTCTGCTCGTTTGTCACTGCTTAGCATACAAAAAAAGTCGCCGGCAGATAAAGTTGTTTTGGGGTTTATAGACGAAATCCCTAGGGCCGCCTTAGCTTAACAAAAAAAACTGAACTATAAGGGCGTTTATCTCGAAACTGTGTTTATGTGACTTACCGCATTTATAAATTGTGCGGCAATGAGTCAGCCTATTGCTGTCTTGAGCCTCCCCACACAATTGGAGGGTTATGGCATAAGGCCAAGGATTGAAAAAAGATTATAAATGGCTTTGTATTACGCTTATTTCCTTGCCAAAGATTTTACGACATATCCGCTTACAAAAAATTCGTACTAAAGATACAAAAGATAATACCTAGATCTTTTATTCCCATTCAGGTACCCAGTCTGGTTGAATACAATGCTTTTACAATTATATCTTATCCGTTGACTCTTTAATAGATCCTAGAATATTTGTTCGTTATCTTGGGACTGTGATAATAGAAAACAGGTACTGTTCTGGCAGTGTGGTGTCCGTCCGGCAGAGTAGAATGGCACCAACCTTACATTCATGGTTGTCTTACAAGGCGACTAATGTTTATGAGGCAAAAGATCTAAAGTCTCCGTTGACTGGAGCACATGGCCAGCATTTTTTTTCATTGTTATATTTACAAAACTGGGATCTCCAACCCACCTGCCAAGCGTGGAGATTATGGCAATAACCTCCCCATTAGTGGGAGAGACCCTTAGTCCTGCAGTGGACTGTTATGGGCTGTGATGATGATTGTTATAATATCCAGTGTCAAAAATAATGAAGAAAGAGTTTGCGAAATATTTTGGAATTTATCAGGGCAGGCCAGCAAACCCATGTCATTATTAATTAATGACATTGAACGTGCTCTGTGTCCATACACGGTCACACGCACACATTGACAACCAAAACTACCTACACTTTGCCGATTGACAACCAAATTACGCCAAGTTCACAATGACATATGCAGCTTGGATGACATGAGCTGTTCAGTTGGTTAACATGGCGGTCGCCACGCAGAGGTCCCGGGTTCGATTCCCGGCCGAGCAGAAATTGAAATGATAAATCGTAATTTCTGTTACGGGTCTGGGTGTAGTATGTATCATGAGTATAGTAAGTCATTTATCAGTTATCTAGCACCCATAACACAAGCTTTGCTTACTTTGGGGCTATGTATCATAAGTATAGTAAGTCATTTATCAGTTATCTAGCACCCATAACACAAGCTTTGCTTACTTTGGGGCTAGATGGCGCTGTGTGAATTGTCCAAGCATATTTATTTATTTTATATTTACGAAACCAGCCTCTTGTCATTGTTGGAAGCATGCCATCTTTATTTATTACTAGCTTTGGCCTGCGGAATCGTTTTTAGGGCAGTTTATCTTTTTAGAGCGTCGGTCGCCGGGCGGTTGAGTATCCGACTCGTAAGCGAGAAGTACCGGGTTTGAATCCCGCTGCATCCATGTACCAATGAGTCTTTTCTGAGTTATGTAAATTAGTTGAATTCTAACCTATGCTCTTACGGTGAGGGAAAACATCGTAATAAAACCTGCAAATTCAGGCAACTGAATTTGTAACCATGATTCAGTCTGGTCAGGTTCCACAAAAGCAGGGTCGCGGAGGTCAGATAGTAGTCGCTCCACTGTAATTACCTGATTACCAAATACTGGATCATGGTCAAGGCGGACCCCGGGCACTCGTGATCTAGAGCACAACCGGGACATTAACGCCAAAATGACTTTTTGTTTTACCTTTTTACCGAGCGACTATTTTAAATAACCACACATAATTATGTATGAAAGCTAGTATTACGGAGAGGTCAAGCTGTATCTTTGGTTCTGCCCAACAAAATTAGATGAAGCCTAGTCTAGATTTTAAGTTGGACCCCAAACTACCAAACTATGAAAACCCCATCAAAATCCGTACGGCGCCATTTCCGTATTTCGTATAGTTTAGCTGGTCTAGTATGGTTCTACATCAAATGTTCCAGTTTCCAAAATAAATTATACCCTATATGTTACCCAGGCTTAATAGCTATACAACATAAAAGTTTCATTCAAATCCGTCCAGTAGTTCCGGAGATTAGCGTGTACAAACAGACAGACAAAAACCAAAACATTCTTACTATTTCTTAATAGCGTTAACTTAGCTTTGAGTTTTTATTTTGGCTGTGGGCTCGAACCAAAGAGACTCTAAATACTCTAACAACTCTAAATAAATTAGTCGAAAATAAATACAATACAATACCATACCATACAAATCTCTTTATTTGCACACCAAAGGACACATACTCAGATACAAATAATGGTAAGCAGTACAAAGGGCGGTCTTATCACTAATATGATCTGTTTTCGACAAACTTGATGCTGACCTTGACACACAATAAGTATAATACACACAGTAAATATAACACACAATACCAAAAGAAAATAAGTAAAATTAAGAAACAAGTTAAAACATAATGCAAGGGAGAACATCAGGAGCGACCTTACAATGTAGTGGATGTATGTTTGCACAGTTCACAGATTATTGCCATACGAATAAACAAATAAATAATATGATTCAGTCCCGCAAAAACAGTTATTTGCGGGATACTAAACAAGCTTCTTGGTAAATTTTTTGACATAAAGGTTAAGACATAAATTAATATAGAATGACGTAAGAACTATCTTAAACTTAAAACAATTAATCAAACAGTGTTGACTATTTTCTGAGTTATGCACATTAGTTGAATACTAACCGATACTCTTACGGTTAGGAAAAACATCGTGATGAAACCTGCACATTCAGGCGACTGGATGTGTAACCATGATCCAATTTGGTCAGGTTCCCCTGGTAGCAGGGTCATGGAGGTCAGATGGCAGTCGCTCCACTGTAATTACCTGACCTGCCGAATCCTGGATCATGGTCAAGGCGGACCCCGGGTCCTCGTGCGCGAGAGCACAACCGGCCACATTAACGCCATGATGACTATTATAATTAACCTAACAGTGTAAAATTACAATTTGTATCTGGCAAAAAATGAAAATAATGAAGGGGATAATTTTTTTAGTCCCCTTCATTGTCCCCGCCAGTCCAGCGGGATCCCGCAAAATTTTCGACTGAGATTAGTCCCACAAAATGTATGCGGATTCCCGGTATTTCGGGATCTATGTGACACTGTGCTGAGCCATGACCCTTTTGTGTTGCTGCAGGACACACATTTAGTTTATATATTAAACTGAATTATTTATTTATAAATCTTGTTTAGGTATAAGTTTATGTATGCATAGACTACCAAATAAACGCTTTTCTACTTAAAGTTCTAATAAAAATCGAATGATAATGCTGTATCTAATATAACAGCAAAAAGAATTTTTTATAATTTCATGGGTTCACGTAAAAAATACTTTTTAAAACATTATTTTTTAGTATGTAATTGGAACATTATGATATAGGTGCTGTTATGGAAAAAGCACTTCAAAATGTTTATTTTTATCATTAATCTCCTAATTTCCCTAATTCGTTTCTAAATACCTAATTTGGTTAATTTTACACTACCTGCTTACACAATGGCAGACCCAAAAAGACGTTAACGTTGCCAGCGGAAATAATTGGAACTACACTGTTCTCATTAATACTTCCTTAAAACTTTTCACAGGCAGTGCCCCTCGTGACTGGCAAAAGGTTAGTGTAGTGGGTATCGTCTTTCATTCTTCATCAAAAGGAGGCGATAGTAGCTTTGAAAACTGGCTGTTTCATTTGCTGTCAGACCTCTGATCTGATCGCAAGGTTCCTTCTCAGAACTCTTTTAGCTATTGACTTGTTTTATAAATAACTATATTTTAAAACGAATTGTTTCCAAACTGTGCGTGGTTGTGAACACATTATACGGAGTTTAAAAATTGCAAGTGAACGCAAATTTTATTACGAATAAAACTATAGTTGCAGCAGGTAAGTCACTGTATTTAAGCTCCGATTTCCAAAGTGAGGTGTTAAGTTTATTGTTTGTATCTGTGAGTGTTTTAGCTTATTTGTGTTTTTGCAACGTCGATGGACCGATTTAGATGCATTAATTATTTGTAAGCCAGTTTAATCGTTGTGATTTAGTTGCTATCTTAATTATTGCCACGAAACTATGTACACGTTCTATTGCTAAATCATCATCAAGCAATGATCAAGAATCAAAATACCATAGTAATGTAATAGTAACGACATAGTTATCCAATAATATCTATTTTTTAAGTAGTTCATCGGTACCCGTTACTTTACATTAATTCTCAAAATTCACATCTATTTTGTCCAAACGAACCGAAACGATTTTGTTGATGTTAATGAGATAAATTATGTTATTTCAGATCCTCGAGCAGCAAGCAATTAGAGGCTATGGCTTCTCATAAACAGCCCGAAGTCGAGGAAGTGGACTGTCTATTTTGCGGCCAGCTGAACTGTAAATGCTCGAGCGAGGAATCTCCGCAAGCCCTCACCCGTCCTGACCCTGACGAAGTGTGTCCGTTCTGTAAACAATATGCCTGTAACTGCATCGACGTCAACTCACTGTCGTTCAGACATCTCGGCGATCTAATATATTGTTGTCCTACGTGCCGTAACTTGGTGTACAGGTGCAAGCCTCATCTCACGGGATCAAGATTTAGATCCTGTGATCTATTACGACGACCCTTCCAGCACCTCTGCGTCACGTATCCTTTTCCTGATACCTTTTGGACATGTAATAGTCAAACTCAGGGAGGCTGTGGTTCCTGGAGAACCTTGGGAAGGTAGGTTAGAAGCCTTTGTTGTGATTTCAAGCCGTCGTTCAAGGCATTATTTTCGTGCTTTTCGTCGTTCTTGAAGAGAGAAAGGCCTAACCAGAGTTTCTATTCTGACCTGAGAAGGACCCGCGTGTGGGACCACGTTTGGCTTCTTTCCAACCCAGCCCGCAATGTGATAGTCTTGTAGGCTATCCACCTTAGGCGGGGTCGAGGCCTTAGGCATTCTGAACAGGAGCCAGTGTTGTAACATGGGTAGTTCCATGTACGGGAGGTATCAAAGGTAATCCTTTCCCTAAAATCCCTCCGACCTATTACCTAAGGCTTGCACCGATACCAAGACTTAGCTTACACGCAGGCCATCTGACAGAGTTAGTAACTTTTTATTGTTTTTTTTTTTTATGTTATACGGCAGACAAACAGGCAAGCGGGCCACCTGATGGAAAGGGGTAGCCGCCTATGGACATCAGACACACCCGGAGAGTTACTAATTAGTTGTTAATAATTTGTAATAAGTATTGTTTAGTTATAGTGTTAACAAACAACAAACACAGAGACTTTGTGTGGACAAAGTTATTTGTTAAATTAGTATGATGTTTTTAGAATTTAGTGGTTGGACTGTTATTGTAATTTTTTATAGTTGTAATGACTTACATTTGACATGCGATTTTGATATTGTATTATTTTAATTAAAATATAAGAGTTTTATAGTATTTAAGTATTGGTAGTGGTGTATTTTTAGCTTTAATTTTGCGTTATAATATATGTCATGAAATAAACTATATACCTGTCTAAAAACTTAAACTTGGTGGTTCACGTTTCTTTTGCAAAACTTAATCAAAATAATCCTTGAGTATTTCCAGTATCTAATAAGTGAATCTCGCATCACACATCCATAGCCTAGAAATAGCTCACAACATCCACTCCGACTTTGTCTCCATAAAGTCTTTGTTGTTTGGTAGAAAGAGAAAATGCACGTGGCAAATATTAAGTCTGAACATCAAACACAGAAAGTAAATTTGTGCAGCTCAAGTTGGGATTGGGCCAGCCCAAAACAGTCTTCTGCCAGATGTAAATTATGCTCATCGGCTAGTCTACTTTGTGAGCTTCGACTCTGTCGCAAGCGAGTTAGTAAATACGAAACCGATACTATATCGATGTGCGCTATTTACCCCTGACTAAAGTAATAGAGAACTAATATGCCCATAGCATTTTGACAGGTATCAATATCAAATATTTTCTGTCGCGCGTGAAAATTAACTTTATTTAGTGGACACAAGGAATGAGACTTATTCCGTTTTGAATAATTTCGAATCAAAATGACAATTAGGTTATTACACTTAATTGTTTAAATAAATAATAGTAACGACATAGTTATTTAATAAGATTTATTTATTAAGTAGTTCGTTTATCAGTAAATTGACATTCATTCTCAAAATTGACATACATATATTTTTTCCAAACGAACCAAGGCGATTTTGATGAAGTTAATGATATAAATTATGTTATTTCAGATCCTCGAGCATATACCAGATATGGCTTCTCATAAGCAGCTAGAAATTGAAGAAGTGGAGTGCCCATTTTGCGGCCAGCTGGACTGCAAATGCTCGACCAAGCAACCTCCGCAAGCCCTCATCCGTCCTGAACCACAAGAAGTTTGCCCGTTTTGTAAAAAATATGCCTGCAACTGCCTCGACGTCGACTCACTACCGTTCAGGAGACTTGGTGTACAGGTACAAGCCTTTCAACCTCATCTCTGTCATTGAAGAGTATGATCCCGTGATATACTACGACAACCCTTCCAGCACCATTGCGTCACGTTTACTTTTCTTTATGCCTTTTGAACAAATAATGGTCAGACTCAGTAAAGATGTGGCTCCTGGTGAACCTTGGGAAGATAGGTTTGAAACCATTCTCATGATTCCAAGACGTTGTGCAAGTCGTTATTTTCGTCGTTCTTGAGGAGAGGAAATTCTGACCAGAGTTCCCATCCTGACCTGAAAAGGACCCGCCTGTGGGACCACATTTGGCTTCTTCTCAACCCAGGCTGCAATGTGCTGGTGTTGTAGGCTCGTCGCCTTCGGCAAGGTCGAGTCCTCAAGCATCCTGAATGCGTAGTTCTATGTCCGAAAGGTATCCAAGGTAATCCGTTTCCCAATATCCCTCCGACCTCTTAGCAAAGGCTGCACCAATACCAAGACTTAGCTTACACGCAGAGCCATCTGATGGAGTATGTAACTTTTTTATTAGTTTGTTTATAATTTGTAATTAGTATTCATTAATTATAGTGGTTAATTAGTTCTACGTTCGTTTTTGTTTATTTTTATGTCTGTATTTAGTGTTATAGTGGTTTTTTTTGTTTTGTGTAATGTATGTCGTGAAATAAACTTTATACATATCTAAAAACTGAAACTCGGTGGTTGATTTTTCTTTTACAAAACTTAATCAAGGTAATCCTTGAGTATTTTCAGTACCTAATAAGTTTATCACGTAACACACACGTATAACCTACAAATAACCTACAACAGTCCACTCCTAGACAGAAGCCTCCTTCATGTTCGATAGAATTATTCATGCTCGCACGATTCGGATGTAGAATGAACTCCCAGCCACAGGGTTTCCTTTGCACTATAATAAGGGATCAGTCAAATCGTAATTTAGATGTCTTTTTGGAGGCAGGTAACTCATTGGTAGCGCCCTGGTATTATGATGTCTGTAGGCGGCGGTGACCACTTTTCATCAGGTGGACAAGCAGCCTGTTGGCCGAATAACAAAAACAATTTTTTTACGAAAACTTTTTCACCCCAATCAATTCGATTTTCTAAGTCAGGAACGTAATTTTATTTTATTAATAGCCAACACGGACCCGAAAAAAATCCGTATCTGCTACCTTAGCGCATAGCTTAGAGTTTTTATTCTGATTTTATGCTGGAACCAACCGTTGCGGTCAGCGGTCTGTAGGGCCGTAGCGGTCGCGTTCTCCGTAATCTATGTAAGCTGTGGCCTAGAATCTCAAACACACACGAAAGCGGTAACACAGCAACGGTTACGTATACAGAATTTAGAACTCTGATTGCTGATCACGCACGGTGGTGCCTAAGAACTCCTAAGAAAGTAAATAAATAAGTAAAAGAAACGAGTTAAAATATAATGGATTGATTTACATCAGGGGCGAACAGTTTACAGGCTGTGCAGCCTACTATCTATCGCGCCTGACAAAAAATAAAAAGATATTTTATTGCACTCATGGATCACTTAACACTTTACACACTAGAAACACAGTTTCGAAAAGTTATTTAATCAGCTACCGCGTACTATCTGAGTTTTGGCTGAAATTTAGTGTGTAGTCCTTCTACGTAATAGTGTGCTGAGCCGTGACCCTTATTGTGATGCTGCAGCACACACATACAGCTTATACATGAAGTTGTCGTCATCATCATGCTAACGTTTATCCCGGCTCCTGCCAGGGCCCGCTTTCCGACTCATTATTCTCCACTTCGCCCGGTCTTCGGCATCCTCGCGTCATAGGCTATCGTTGGCTCTCGAATTCGACTCAGCGATGTCAATCCACCGCTTATTTTTTGACCACGGGGCCTGTCTCCTAATATCATATTTCATATTTTCATATTTATTCATTGGTAATATTCATTACATGTCAATTGTTAAAGTTATAAAAAGTCACAAATTACATTAATTGTAATACATAAATTTATAATAATCAAATGTCACAAACAAACATTTTTTACCTATCACTATCACAAGTCATCTTGCACAATAAGTACTGTAAAAAAAATTAAACAATTAAATAAAATTCAAATGTCCATTTCCAAATAAGAATTTGCATTACATTCAATAGTTATAAATTAAGTCAGTATTTTAATAATAATAATAATAATGTTAAATAAAAAATCGATTAGTCATAAAAATCATCAAGCTTGTAAAACGTTTGCTCAATAAGCCACCACTTTAGTTTTCTTTTAAAGACACTGTCACTGGTAGCCTCGGTTATGGACTTAGGAATGCGATTATATACTTTCGGGCCCATTACGTAGGTTATTTTATTTGACTTTGCCAGTCTGCGTGAAATAAGCGCGAGGTCCGTCTTGTTGCGAGTGTTGTATGAGTGGACATCCTCGTTCCTCTTAAAGAGGGCGAGATTATTCCTTACATACAATGCCGTTTGAAATATAACCAAAGATGGAAGCGTTAGAATTTTTTTGAGATTTAAAATATGGCCTTGCAGAGGTATCCTGCGGCACACGAGCGATTCGTCAGGATATCGTCAGGTTCAGGCATCTATTTGCCACGTGTCACTTAGGCTTGCACAACACGTGACCATACCAGCGCAGGCAAGACCCCTCGATCTTAAATGCGATATACCTCACGCCCATACAGCCATTAATATACTCGTTACTCGATCGAACCGCGTAACTCCGCACATCCAATGTAGTAATTTCATACATTAAATTGTAAATGCTTTTCTGTTCTATTCTATTCTATTCTATTCTATTCTATTCTATTTACAGTTCTTATAAAAAACGAATGACAACGCTGTACTTATCATTTATAACAGCATAAAGTACTTTTTTACATTTCATAGATTCAAGTAAAAAGTACTTTTGAAAACATTCTTTTTCTAGTTTGTAATTGAAACATTATGATATAAGTGCAGTTATGAAGAAAGTACTTGAAAATTGCAGTTCTAATATTTAATCTCCTCATTTCACTAATTCGTTTCTGAATACCAAATTTGGTTAATTCCTCATTTCGATATAACTACCTGCTTACACAATGGCAGACCCAAAAAGACGATAACGCTGCCAGCGTTAATAATTGGAACTACACAATTCTTATCAAAACTCCTTTAGAAATCGTCACGGGCAGCGCCATTCGTATCCGGCATAAAGTTTGTGTTGTGTATACTCTTTCATTCTTCACCAAAAGGCGATAGTAGTTTAGAAAAGTGTCTGTTTCATTTGCTGTCAGACCACTGATCTATTCACAAGTCCCTTCCTCAGTACTCTTCGAGCTTTTGACTATATAATTTTATTTAAAACGAAGTGTTTCCTGCCAGTGCGTTGTTGTGGACTTATTATTTGGTGTTTGGAAATTGCGGGCGAACGCAAATTTCATTACCAATACATCTATACGTTGCAGAAGGTAAGTCACTATTTTTAACTTCCGATACCGAATGCGGGGTGTTAAGTTTAACGTTTGTATCTGTGTGTTTGTGTATATTAGCGTATCTGTGTGTTTGCCTATGGCGTCAATGGACCGATTTTAATGTATTTATTATTGTAAGCGTGTTGATTTGATCTTTGAGATGATCGTGGTGATTTTTAAGTATATTTCATTTGAAAAATATGTGACATTTTGTAGATTTTGTCGGGGGCTCACAGACAGTTAGGTTATTTGCTATCTTAATTATTGCTACGATACTATGCAAAAGTTATGTTGTGTAATCATCAGTAATTAATGTAATGTAAATCAAACGTGGGTATTTTGGATACTACGTGAGCCTAGAATCACTCCTTCAAACCAATATTAGGGATTTGTGAGAAAGAATTTGACCGCCACGGGGTGCCACGGCTCATCATTGGTCAACTAGTGTCCGGGTCCGCAGCAGAAGACCTTGGTCAACCTCGCTTCGTTAGCGGTATTAAGAAGCACACCTGATGAGTGCCAACCGCTTTGCGATGCTGAAACTGAACTAGCCTCAAAGTACGAAACGGCCACCCATCCAATTATTGGTCTTGGTACTCTAATGTTAGTCATAACTGCACGTGGTATATATTAAGTTAGAACAATTATCAGATAAAGTGAATTGGTATATAGGTCGAGTTGGGATTGGGCGAGTAAATAATGCACATCGGCTAGTCAACTGTGCAGAGCTTCGACTCTGTCGCATGCGAGTTAGTACGCGAGTAAATACGAAGCCGAAACTATAACGATTAAACCCCTGTCTAAAGTAGTAGAGAACTATGCTTTGTCTAATATAGGTGATAATTTTGACAACTAATTATTTTTGGTCCTTGGCCACGCCTATGAAGTTTCGAGTTTTTTTTTTCGGTAAAATGTACTACGGACGATGTCGTACTTCATGGACAGGTACCGCCCCTTTAGTGAAGTGCAACGAATAACAATCGAAAATCGAACATTAAAAATTTATATTTAGGTAATTATATTATTCTTAGTAACTAAACTCGCATTCTTGTCTGGATTTCACCCTAAGAAACCTTTCACAACAACGATTTCGACTCGCGCGTATTGTACGAAATAGGGTGACTGACCGAATAAAAATACGCACGTGTCGAAATTGTCGTTGTGGATGGGTTTTTAATGTCGTATTAATAAATTAATAATTCAATAGAAAATAGATAGCTTATTTTGTTAAATACATACAGCATAACCATGCAACTATCGATTACAACTTCTATGAGAATGATAATCGATAATCGAATAGATTTAATAACGATTTTACACCACCCCATCCCTACTGTGAACTGTCAAAATTATCATCATCAATGTATATTTGACAAAGTATAAGATGCCCATTGCATTTTGACAGGTATCAATCTCATATATTTTTTGTCGCGCGTGAAAATGAATGTCGTGGACACAAGCAATTTGTTCGGTTTTGTGTAATTTTGAATCAAAATACCAATTACATTATTACACCTTTATTTTAATGAATAATAGTAAAATCATAGTTATTCAATATTATCCATTTATTAAGTACTTCACTGGTATCAGTAACTTCATATTATTTCTCAAAATTGACATATTTTTTGTCCAAACGAACCGAAACCATTTTCATGAAGTTAATGAGATAAATTATGTGATTTCAGATCCTCGAGCATATACCAGTTATGGCTTCGCACAAGCAGCCCGAAGTCGAAGAAGTGGACTGCCCATTTTGCGGCCAGCTGGACTGCAAATGCTCGAGCAAGGCACCTCTGCAATCCCTCACCCGTCCTGACTCTGACGAAGTGTGTCCATTTTGCAAAAAGTATGCTTGTAGCTGCATCGACGTCGACTCACTATCGTTCAGATGTCTCGGCGATCTAGTACATTCGTGTCCTGTGTGTTGTAACTCCGTCTACAGGTGCAAGCCATTTAGCCTCATCTCTCTCATTGAAGATTTTGATCCTGTGATCTATTACGACGACCCTTCCAGCTCCATTGCGTCACGCATCCTCTTCCTAATACCTTTTGGGCATGTAATCGTCAAACTCAGGGAGGATCCTGGAGAACCTTGGGAAGATAGGTTAGAAATCTTCCTCGTGATTTCAAGACGTCGTTCAAGGCATTATTTTAGTGATTTGCGTCGTTATTGAGGCGAGGAATTCCTGACCTGAATTCCCATCCAGACCTGAGAAGGGTCCTCCTAAGGGACCACATTTGGCTTGTTTTCAACCTAGCCCGCAATGTGCTGGTGTTGTAGGTTCGCCACCATCGGTGGGGTTGACGCCTTAGGCGTCCTGAACAGGAGCCAGTGTGGTATCATGGGCAGTTCCATGTCCGGGAGGTATCCAATGTAATCCTTTCCCCAACATCCCTCCGACCTCCCTCCGACCTCTTACCGAAGGCTTGCACCGATACCGTGATTAAGCTTACGCGCAGAGACATCTATTGGCAGAGTTTATAATCTTTTAATTAGTTGTTTTTAATTTGTAATAAGTATTTTTTAGTTATTGTGTTTAAATATTATAACTTGTTACTTAGTAATTGGTTAGTTTTTGTTTAATTTTATGTTTGTGCTTAGTGTTAATTTTTTTGTTTTGTGTGATTTTTTGTATTTAATTTGTTTTCCAATGTATGTCATTAAATAAACTTCATACACATCTCAAAACTTAAGCTCGGTGATGTTTCTTTTGCAAAACTTAATAAAGATATCCTTGAGTATTTCCATTAGTGGATGATTTTGTCGTAATCTCCACAGTTAGCAGGCAGGCTGTAAATACGCAAAAGAAAATGCTTTTTATTGGCTGGTTCACTGTGGTAATAAAGTTATGTTATTTTATGAGCAACACATTCCAGTTTGCTTCTGAATTTGGACAAGTGTGACGTCATTACGGCTCAGTAGGTTCAAAATGGCGACATTCATCATCATATCATCTTGGCGTTAATGTCCCGGTTGTGCTCTCGCGCACGAGGGCCTGGGGTCTGACTTGACCATGATTCAGGATTCGGCAGGTCAGGTAACTACAGTGGAGCGACTGCCATCTGACCTCCATGACCTTGTTACCAGGGGAACCTGACCAGATTGGATCATGGATACACATCCAGTCGCCTGAATGTGCAGGTTTCATCACTATGTTTTCCCTCACCGTAAGAGCATCGGTTAGTATTCAACTAATGTACCTACATAATTCAGAAGACAGTCATTGGTACATGGCCGGAGCGGGATTCGAACCCGGGACCTCTGGCTTGCGAGTTTCATACTCTAACCACTCGGCCACCGACGCTCATAATGAGGGATTTTCTGATGGCTATATTAAAAGAGTCGAAAAATCTCGATAGATGGCGTTAATCGTACAAGATTCTCAACATTCTAAAATTATAATCGTACAATATTCTCAACATTCTAAAATTTTAAAATGGATTAGCTAAGGCACCACACAGGTACAGCCATCAGTACCTACTACTAAAATATACCTTTACAAGACCAAATGGCTTCCAATGACGTATTTATCTTTTTACGAAATCTATGTAGCTGTTGATTTACCGAAATAACCTATTTTTTGTAGTTTCGTATCCGCATGCAAATGCGTCAGTGGACTACGTCAATGGTATTCAAGGCGGCAGTTGTCAAATCAATGGGAAAAATAATTATAATGAATAAGTAACTTTCCCTAAACTATTTAATTTCGCACGCTGAAACTTTAGGCGTAGGTTACTGATAATATTATTATTATTTAAAAAAAAATCATATCTGTACTCGAATGTAAATACTGTACAGATGAGCCACTCTTTTTAATTTAGGTCTGTCTGAAGCTAGGCCATGAAAATCGCGTCAAATTAACGCCATCTATTTATGGTTTATTGAACTACTTTTCTTAATCGTGTTTGCAGGTGGATGTATGGACTTATAGATTTCCGGTACTCCTTCAAACTAAAGCTACCAACAATTTCAAACTATTACTTTATGCTATTCAGTGCGAAATGACACCCCACCTGTTGGTAAGTGGTTACTGTCACCCATAACATTTAACAAGAATGCAGAATCGAATTCCGTCACTGTGGCGTGGTCACTCGTGTCCTTGTGTAATTGCTGGCCATCTTAGGCCCTTCTCATATGGAGCTACATAAAAAGACTCTGTATATCATTATTGTGTACAATAAACAGTTAAATAAATAAATAAGAACTAGTTACAAACTCAACTTACTAACTAGTTACTTGAGCATCATTAGGCACTAACTGGTTAGCAATGGTGCGAATAGTCACTAACCAGTTAGCAATGCTTTAGTGTAGTGCTGGTCGCCGGTGACCAAATATTCCTTGATGGCAACTTCTTCGACTCACTAACTAGTTATTTAAACGTCACGTACATTATCATAGAAGTTCGTACACGATGCGACTAGTCACTAACCGGTTAGCAATGCGTTAGCAACTTACATAGGCCAATTACATAACTCTGTTGCCAATAATTCTGATTTCAATTATTTAAATTGTTAGTTTTGCGATTTATGGGTTTCGTGTCATCGATTTCATGGGTTCCATTGCTAACAAAGTTCTATTGCAACAAACTGAAACTATCAAATTATTAAGTAACAATTTCAATCATTTCATGTTTCATTATATTATTTTACCACCTCCGTGAACCAGAAAATGGTCAGCATTTTTGGGTTGTGTATTTTCAACCGGCCTGCTAAGATTATGGCAATATCATCCACTAATGTGAAGGAGGCTTATGTCCAGCAGTGGACCGTTGTGGGCTATTTGTCGGTTATGTGTTTAATGCGAGATGCACTTATTACTTGAAGTACTCAAGGACTATCTTTATTAATTCTTGCAAAGGAAACATCAACCACGGAGTTTAAGTTTTTATATAAATAAGTTTATTTCATAAAATACATCCAAATGAAAAATTTGACACTAAAAATACACAAAAAATTAACACTAACTACAGAAATAAAATGAAACAAAAACTAACCTATCACTCACTAACCACTACTAATACTTAAACACAATAACTAAACAATACCTATTACAAATTATAAACAACTAATATCTACAAACAACACTGAATAATATGATACTAAAAAGGTTCCAAGCTCTGCCAACAGATGGCTCTGTCCGTAAACTAAATCGCGGTATTAATGCAGCCATTGAATATTATATAGTCGAAGGAAAGTTGGGGTATCACTTTACCCCCCGGACATGGAACTACCCATGCCACCACTTGACCTGTTCAGGATGCTTATCCTAAGACCTCGACCCCGCCTAAGGTGGAGAGCCTACAACACCAGCGTGCGGGCTGGGTCTGAAAGAAGCCAAATGTGGCCGCAATTGCCTTTTCAGGTCAGGATGGGAGCTCTGGTTAGGTCTCCCTTTCCTGACGCCAGGCTATCCTGACGTCCTGAAATTAAGACGGCCCAGGAGCCACATCCTTCCTGAGTTTGACTATTATTTGTCCAAAAGGCATTAGGAAAAGTAATCGTGACGCAATGGTGCTGGAAGGGTCGTCGTAGTAAATCACGGGATCATAAACAAATTATTAACACAAATTATAAACAACTAATTAAAAGATTATAAACTCTGCCAATAGATGTATCTGCGCGTAAGCTTAATCACGGTATCGGTGCAAGCCTTCGGTAAGAGGTCGGAGGGAGGTCGGAGGGATGTTGGGGAAAGGATTACATTGGATACCTCCCGGACATGGAACTGCCCATGACACTACACTGGCTCCTGTTCAGGATGCCTAAGGCGTCAACCCCACCGATGGTGGCGAACCTACAACACCAGCACATTGCGGGCTAGGTTGAAAACAAGCCAAATGTGGTCCCATAGGCGGACCCTTCTCATGTCTGGATGGGAATTCAGGTCAAGAATTCCTCGCCTCAATAACGACGAAAATCACTAAAATAATGCCTTGAACGACGTCTTGAAATCACGAGGAAGATTTCTAACCTATCTTCCCAAGGTTCTCCAGGATCCTCCCTGAGTTTGACTATTACATGCCCAAAAGGTATTAGGAAGAGGATGCGTGACGCAATGGAGCTGGAAGGGTCGTCGTAATAGATTATAGGATCAAAATCTTCGATGAGAGAGATGAGGCTGAAAGGCTTGCACCTGTACACCAAATTACGGCATATAGGACAGGAATGTATTACTTCGCCGAGACTCCTGAACGATAGTGAGTCGACGTCGAGGCAGTTGCAAACATATTTTTTACAAAAGGGACACACTTCTTCTGGGTCAGGATGGATGAGGGCTTGCGGAGTCCAGCTGACCGCAAAATGGGACTCCACTTCCTCAATTTCAGGCTGTTTATGAAAAGCCATAGCTGGTAAATGCTCGAGAATCTGTAATTTACATAATTTATCTATTGTTTATTATAATTTATTTATTGTCGTTTTAATTTGAAATTAAACAGAACAGAAAACACCTGGATAAGCTCGCTTAACTTTCCCTTTGTATTTCGTTAGATTTTTTTACTTTTGAAAAGAGATTAATTAACGTAATCCTAATTCAATAAATACTTTTTCATTTCATGTTCATTTTCATTTTTCCTTTTCACACTAAGCCCGACTTGCACCAAAGTCTTAAACACATTTAAGAATGACGTTTTACTTCATTTTGTATGAAATTTTGAATTTTTCATAAGCTTAAATTCGTTTAAGAATTTTGGCAAGTCGTAGAGAAATAAAATCTCATAATTTCATAATATCCACGACATAAAATTCATTTTTTATTATGCGCGCGCGACTGAAAATGTATGAGATTCAAAATGCAATGGACTTATTAATTCTCTACAGATTTAGTCAGCGGTAAATAGCGCAGCACAGCTAGCACAACTGTGCTCTCGCGTGATAAAAGGCGCTACATAATATATACTTTCATCTCAGTATTGAGAGAAAGAAACAGACGCTCTCTCGCGGCGCGAGCTGTGTCGCGGGCACAGTTGTGCTAGCTACGCAGAGTCGAAGCTCTGCAAAGTTGCCTAGCCGATGAGCATTGTTTACATCTGGCAGAGGACCGTTTCGGGCTGGCCCAATCCCAACTCGAGCTATACCAATTCACTTACTCTGTTTGATGTTCAGACTTAATAAATACCACGTGCATTTACGACTGATATTACAGTACCGAGACCAATAACTCGCTGTATCCGAGAACTGGATGGGTGACCGTTTCGTGCTTTGAGGCTAGTCGAACAGCGCCGCAAAGCGGTCGCCACTCGTTGGGTGTGCCTCGTAATGTCGTTAGCGAAACGAGGTTGACCTAGGTCTACCGCTGGGGACCCGGAGACTGGTTGACCAGTCTCGGGAGCTGTTTGGCACCCCGTTACAATCAAATTCCTCCTCACAAATCCTTCCACCACATTCTGCCTTCTGAATGTGTAACCTTGATCCAATCTGGTCAGGTTCCCGCGCGAGAGTACAATCGGAATATTGACACCAACGTGAGTATACTGTAAGTCAATACTCAATTACAGGCAGTAGGCATTTTATCTTAGTCCTCATAGTGACAATGCATCTGCGATTGTAACCTAAATTCATGATTCGCAGATGTTATGGGCGGCAGTGACCGCTTACCATCAGGTAGGCTGTCTGCTCGTTTGTCACTGCGTAGCATACAAAAAAAGTCGCCGGCAGATAAAATTGTTTTGGGAGTTATAGACGAAATCCCTAGGGCCGCCTTAGCTTAACAAAAAAACTGAACTATAAGGGCGTTTATCTCGAAACTATGTTTGTGACTTACAGCATTTATGAATTGAGCGAGAGCATGATTCAGCCCATTGCTGTCTTGAGCCTCCCCACACATATGGAGGGTTATGGCATACCAAGGATTGAGAAAAGATTATAAATGGCTTTGTATTACGCTTATTTCCTTGCCAAAGATTTTACGACATATCCGCTTACAAAAATTTGTACCAAATTTACAAAAGATAATACCTAGATCTTTTATTCCCATTCAGGTACCCAGCCTGGTTGAATACAATGCTTTTACAATTATATCTTATCTATTGAGTCTTTAATATATCCTGGAATGTTTGTTCGTTATCTTGGGACTGTGATAATAGAAAACAGGTACTGTTTTGGCAGTGTGGTGTCCGTCCGGCAGAGTAGAATAGCACCAACCCCTTACATTCATGGTTATCTTACAAGGCGACTAATGTTTATGAGGCGAAAGATCTAAAGTCTACGTTGACTGGAACACGGGCAGCATTTTTATTTCATTGTTATATTTACAAAACTGGTATCTCCAACCCACCTGTCAAGCGTGGAGATTATGGCAATAACCACCCCTTTCGTGGGAGAGACCTTTACTACTGCAGTGGACTGTTATGGGCTGTTATGATGACCGTTTTTAAAATCCATTGTTAAAAATAATAAAAAAAAGTCTGCGAAATATTTTAGAACATCTTAGCAATTGTAATGGAAACCGAGGCCACAAAATGGCTGTTGGAATGGTTTGTAATTATAATTGTTCAGTATGACGAATCATGCCAGATTCATTTAATTATATATTAGTAATAATTTAACATCGGTGGCCGAGCGGTTAGGGTATTCGACTCGTAAGCGAGAGGTACCGGGTTTAAATCCCGCTGCGGCCATTTACCAATGTCTCTTTTATTAGTTGAATACTAACCGATGCTCTTACGGTGAGGGAAAACATCGTGATGAAACCTGCACATTCAGGCGACTGGATGTGTAACCGTGATCCAATCTGGTCAGGTTCCCCTGGTAGCAGGGCCATGGAGGTCAGATGGCAGTCGCTCCACTGTAATTACCTGACCTGCCAAATCCTGGATCATGGTCAAGGCGGACAACGGGCCCTCGTGCGCGAGAGCACAACCGGGACATTAACGCCATGATGATTATTATAATTAATCAAACAGTGCCTTGTGTCAAATTACAATTTGTATCTGGCAAAAAATGTAAATAATGAAGGGGATAATTTTTTAGTCCCCTTCATTGTCCCTGCCAGTCCAGCGGGATCCCGCAAAGTTTTCGACCGAGACTAGTCCCACAAAATGTATGCGGGATCCCGGTATTTCGTGATCTATGTGACACTGTGCTGAGCCATGACCCTTTTGTGTTGCTGCAGCACACACATTTAGTTTAAATATTAAGTAGAATTATTTATTTATATATCTTGTTTAGGTATAAGTTTATGTATGCATAGACTACCAAATAAACGCTTTTCTGCTTAAAGTTCTTTTAAAAATCGAATGATAGCGCTGTATCCAATATAACAGCAAAAAGTATTTTATATAATTTTATGGGATCACGTGAAAAATACTTTTTAAAACATTATTTTTTAGTTTGTTATTGGAACATTATGATATAGGTGCTGTTATGGATAAAGCACTTCAAAATTTTTATTTTTATTATTAATCTCCTCATTTCCCTAATTCGTTTCTAAATACCTAATTTGGTTAATTCTACACTACCTGCTTACACAATGGCAGATCCAAAAAGACGTTAACGTTGCCAGCGGAAATAATTGGAACTACACCGTTCTCATTAATACTTCCTTAGAACTCTTCACAGGCAGTGCCCCTCGTGACTGGCAAAAGGTTAGTATTGTGTATCGTCTTTCATTCTTCATCAAAAGGCGATAGTAGCTTTGAAAACTGGCTGTTTCATTTGCTGTCAGACCTCTGATCTGATCGCAAGGTTTCTTCTCAGTACTCTTCGAGCTATTGACTTGTTATATAAATAACTATATTTTAAAACGAATTGTTTCCAAACTGTGCGTGGTTGTGAACACATGACACGGAGTTTAAAAATTGCAAGCGAACGCAAATTTTATCACGAATAAAACTGTAGTTGCAGAAGGTAAGTCACTGTATTTAAGCTCCGATTCCGAAAGTGAGGTGTTAAGTTTAATGTTTGTATCTGTGAGTGTTTTAGCTTATTTGTATTTTTGCAACGTCGATGGGCTGATTTTGATGCATAAATTATTTGTAAGCTAGTTTAATCGTGGTGATTAAGTTGCTATCTTAATTATAGCCACGAAATTATGTATACGTTCTATTGCTAAATCATCATCAAGCAATGATCAAGAATCAAAATAACATAGTAATATAATAGTAACGACATAGTTATCCAATAATATCTATTTATTAAGTAGTTCATCGGTACCCGTTACTTTACATTAATTCTCAAAATTGACATCTATTTGTCCAAACGAACCGAAACGATTTTGTTGATGTTAATGAGATAAATAATGTTATTTTAGATCCTCGAGCAGCAAGCAATTAGAGGCTATGGCTTCTCATAAACAGCCCGAAGTCGAGGAAGTGGACTGTCTATTTTGCGGCCAGCTGAACTGCAAATGCTCGAGCGAGGAATCTCCGCAAGCCCTCACCCGTCCTGACCCTGACGAAGTGTGTCCGTTCTGTAAACAATATGCCTGTAACTGCATCGACGTCAACTCACTGTCGTTCAGACATCTCGGCGATCTAATATATTGTTGTCCTACGTGCCGTAACTTGGTGTACAGGTGCAAGCCTCATCTCTCTTATTAAATCTAAAGATTTTGATCCCGTGATCTTTTACGACGACCCTTCCAGCACCTTTGCGTCACGTATCCTTTTCCTGATACCTTTTGGACATGTAATAGTCAAACTCAGGGAGGCTGTGGTTCCTGGAGAATCTTTGGAAGATAGGTTAGAAGCCTTTGTTGTGATTTAAAGCCGTCGTTCAAGGCATTATTTTCGTGCTTTTCGTCGTTCTTAAAGATAGAAAGGCCTGACCAGAGTTTCCATCCTGACCTAAGAAGGATCCGCCTGTGGGACCACGTTTGGCTTCTTTCCAACCCAGCCCGCAATGTGATAGTCTTGTAGGCTATCCACCTTAGGCGGGGTCGAGGCCTTAGGCATTCTGAACAGGAGCCAGTGTTGTAACATGGGTAGTTCCATGTACGGGAGGTATCCAAGGTAATCCTTTCCCTAAAATCCCTCCGACCTGTTACCTAAGGCTTGCACCGATACCAAGACTTAGCTTACACGCAGGCCATCTGACAGAGTTAGTCACTTTTTTATTCGTTTTTTTTTATGTTATACGGCAGACAAACAGGCAAGCGGGCCACCTGTTGGAAAGGGGTTGCCGCCTATGGACATCAGACACACCCGGAGAGTTACCTACTAATTAGTTGTTTATAATTTGTAATAAGTATTGTTTAGATATAGTGTTAACAAACAACAAACACAGAGACTTTGTGTGGACAAAGTTATTTGTTAAATTAGTATGATGTTTTAGAATTTAGTGGTTGGACTGTTATTATAATTTTTTATAGTTGTAATGACTTACATTTGACATGCGATTTTGATATTGTATTATTTTATTTAAAATATAAGATTTTTATAGTATTTAAGTATCGCTACTGCTGGTTTCTAGCTTTAATTTTGCGTTATAATATATGTCATGAAATAAACTATATACCTGTCTAAAAACTTAAACTTGGTGGTTGATGTTTCTTTTGCAAAACTTAATCAAAATAATTCTTGAGTATTTTCAGTATCTAATAAGTGAATAGCGCATCACACATACATAGCCTAGAAATAGCTCACAACTATCCACTCCTGAACTTTCTCGCTCGCACGATTCGCATGTGGAATGAGCTCCCAGCCACAGGGTTTCTTTCGCACTATAACATGGCATCATTCAAATGGTATACTAGAGATGTCTTTAGAGGCGGACAACTCAAACTTGGTAGCGCCTTGATGTTATTGATGTCGGTTGGTGGCCACGTTCTATCATGTGGCCTGCCTGCCCGTTTTTTACGAATAGTAAGCATTATTGTGGAAAAATTCGCAGCTGTCTAAACTATTCCGCCCAGCAACTCTTATTTGATCTAGACCGCAATTGTACCTAAATTGTATTAGTTGCCACCTTAGCGCATTAGCTTATAGATTTTATTCTGAACGTGGGGTCGCACCAAGAGACTAAATACTCTAACAAAATTATGTAAATGTCTGTCATTTGATTGTGGTTGAATAAGATTATGTGTAATCTTTGCGTGAAGCCTTCCTGCACCGCTTATCTTTTTCGATTGTTATCTCTCCTGTAGGCCTGGCACAAGTTGCTCTCGCGCGCGACAAGCAAGAAAAAGCGCGACGTAGGTAATGCTATCTCTTTCGTCTTAGTATTGGGAGAAAGAGGCAAACGCTCTCTCGCGGCGCGAGCTTTGTCGCGGACACACTTGTGCTAGGGCCACTGGTAGACTGGTAGCTAATACTATTTTACTGGTGGAAAAAGTATATAATAAATTCGTCGAAAATAAATACAATACAATATCATACATAACTCTTTAATTGCAAACCAAAGGAAACATACACAGATAAAATATATGGTAAGCAGTACAATGGGCGGTCTCATCACTAAAATGATCTCTTCCAGACAACCTTGGTAAGTAAATAAGTAAGTAAAAGAAACAAATTAAAACTTAGCGTAAAAAACAACATCAGGGGCGATCTTACAATGTATGTGCATGTTTGCGCAGTTTACAGACTATAGACATACGAATAAATAAATAATAACAGACTATTGAGCCTTAGGGAATGCAATCCCGCAAGAAAATTTCAATCTAGGTATTTGAATCATCTTAGTCTCGCTGTATCCAGGTATTAGATGGATCCAGCAGGGTTGACTTACACCTCAGAAGTCAATCGCAATAAAGACATGGTAGACCTCATTTTCGTGTATTAATTTTAATCCAAATTAAACAAGCTTCTTGGTACATTTTTAGACATAAAGTTTAAGACAAATTGATATAGAATGACAAAAGAACTATCTTAAACTTAAAAACAATGAATCAAACACTGACTTGTGTCAAATTACAATTTGTATTTGGCAAAAAAAAATTAAACAATGAAGGGGACTAAACCTTTTTTTAATCCCCGTCATTGTCCCCGCCGGTTCAGCGGGAACCCGCAAAATTTTCGACCGAGATTAGTCCCGCAAAATTAATGCGGGATCCCGGTATTTTGGGATCTATGTCACACTATGACCCTTTTGTGTTGCTGCAGCACACATATACAGCTTATATATTAAGCTGAATTATTTATTTATATCTCTTGTTTAGCTATAAGTTTATGTATGCATGGAGTACCGAATAAATGATTTTCTATTCTTTTATACTTAAAGTTATTTTAAAAATTGAATGTAAACGCTGTATTCAGTATATTATATACAGTATACAGAATTTTTTTATAATTTCATAGGTTCACGTGTTAAATACTTCTACAAACGTTTTTTTTCTTGTCTTATTGAAATTGGAATATTATGAAAAAATTGCAGTTATAAAGGAACGACATAATAATTGCAGTTCTAATTCAAAAGCCTCATTTCACTAATTTGTTGCGAAATATCTAATTAGGTTAATTCCTTATTTCGAAATAACTACCTGCTTGCACAATGGCAGACCCAAAAAGACGATCACGCTGCCAGCGGAAACAAATGAAACTACACAATTCTCACAAATACTTCTTCAGAAATCGTCACAGCCAGCGCCACTCGTGACTGTCAAAAGGTTTGTGTTGTGCATCATCTTTCATTCTTCTATAAAAATGCGATGGTAGTTTTGAATACTGGCTTTTACATTTGCTGTCAGACCACTGATCTGTTCAAAGATTCCTTCTCAGTACTCTTATTTTATTTTAATCTTCGAGCTATTAACTTGTTTGTTCATTAAATAACTGATTTAAAACGAAGTGTTTCCTGACAGTGCATTGTCGTAAACATATTATTTGGAGTTTGGAAATTGGACGCAAATTTTATACGAATAAAACTATATTGCATAAGGTAAGTCACTATATTTAACCTCCGATACCGAAAGTGGGGTGTTCAGTTTAACGTTTGTATCTGTGAGTTTGTGTGTATTAGCGTATCTGTGTGTTTGCCTACGGCAACGTCAATTGACCGATTTTAATCGGGTGCTTACAGACAGTTATGTTATTTGCTGTCTTAATTATTACTACGATACTATACAAACGATATATTGCTAAACCATCATCAGGTAATGTTATGTAAATTAAAACGTGTGTATTTTGAATACTATGTATTACTATCATCAGCCAAGAATCACTCCTTCAGATAAATATTAGGAATTTTACCGTAACGGGGCGCTACACGGCTCCCGAGACTAGACAACCAGTCTCCGGGTCTGTAGCGGAATAGTTTGGGCACCCTCGCTTTGCGAACGGTATCAGGAGGCACAACGAATGAGTGGCGACCGCTTTGCCGAGCTGAAGTTCGACTAGACACCCATCCAGTTCCCGGATGCTACCAGTTATTGGTCTCGGTACTCTAATGTCAGTCGAAAATGCACGTGGCAAATATTAAGTCTGAACATCAAACACAGAAAGTAAATTGGTGCAGCTCAAGTTGGGATTGAGCCAGCCCAAAACAGTCTTTTGCCAGATGTAAATTATGCACATCGGCTAGTCAACTTTGTAAGCTTCGACTCTGTCGCAAGCGAGTTAGTAAATACGAAACCGATGTTATATCGATGTATGCTATTTACCCCTGACTAAAGTAGTAAAGAACTAAGATTACCATTGCATTTTGACAGGTATCAATATCATATATTTTCTGTCGCGCGTGAAAATTAACTTTATTTAGTGGACACAAGGAATGAGACTTATTCCGTTTTGAATAATTTCGAATCAAAATGACAATTACACTTAATTGTTTAAATAAATAATAGTAACGACATAGTTATCTAATAAGATTTATTTATTAAGTAGTTCATTGATCAGTAAATTGACATTTCACAAAATTGACATATATCTTGTCCAAATGAACCGAGGCGATTTTGATGAAGTTAATGATATAAATTATGTTATTTCAGATCCTCGAGCATTTACCAGATATGGCTTCTCATAAGCAGCCAGAAATTGAAGAAGTGGAGTGCCCATTTTGCGGCCAGCTGGACTGCGAATGCTCGACCAAGCATCCTCCGCAAGCCCTCATCCGTCCTGAACCACAAGAAGTTTGTCCGTTTTGTAAAAAGTATGCCTGCAACTGCCTCAGCCTCGACTCACTACCGTTCAGGAGTTTCGGCGAAGTTATACATTCATGTTCTTTGTGCAGTAACTTGGTGTACAGGTGCAAGCCTTTCAGCCTCATCTCTCTCATCGAAGAGTATGATCCCGTGATTTACTACGACGACCCTTCCAGCACCATTGCGTCACGTTTGCTTTTCTTCATGCCTTTTGGACAAATAATGGTCAGACTCAGTAAGGATGTGGCTCCTGGGGAACCTTGGGAAGATAGGTTTGAAACCTTTCTCATGATTCCAAGACGTTATGCAAGTCGTTATTTTCGTGCATTTCGTCGGTCTTGAGCAGAGGAAGTCCCGACAAGAGTTCCCATCCTGACCTGAGAAGGACCCGCCTATGGGACCACATTTGGCTTCTTATCAACCCAGTCCGCAATGTGCTGGTGTTGTAGGCTCTCTGCCTTCGGCGAGGTTGAGGGCTTAGGAATCCTGAAAAGGTGCCAGTGTGGTGACATCTATGTCCGGAAGGTATCCAAGGTAATCCTTTCCCCAACATCCTTCCGTCCTCTCTCCGATCTCTTATCGAAGGCTTGCACCGATACCAAGACTTAGCTTACGCGCAGAGCCACCTGACAGAGTTTGTGACATTTTTATTAGATTTTTTAATGTTATACGGCAGACAAACAGGCAAGCGGGCAACCTGATGGAAAGTGGTTACTGCCGCCTATGGACATCAGCAACACCAGGGGCGTCACTAATAAGTATTGTTTAGTTATAGTGTTTATGTATTAGTCGTTGTTTTTTAGCAATAAGTTAGTTTTTGTTTAATTTGATGTCTGTGTTTAGTGTTAGTTTTTTGTTTTGTGTAATTTTTAGCTTTAAATTTGCGTTTCAAAATTATGGAATAAACTTTATACCTATCTGAAAACTTAAACTCGGTGGTTGACGTTTCTTTTGCAAAACATAATCAAGGTAATCCTTGAGTTTTTCCAGTACCAAATCAGTGCATCTCGCATCACACTCATATGAGCTACAAATAGCCCACAACAATCTACTCCTGGAAAGAAGTCTCTTCCATTTTCAAAAGAACCTTTCTCGCTCACATGATTCGGATCCTGCCACACAAACACAGTGTTCTCTTCGCACAATTATATGGGATCATTCAAAAGGTATAATAGAGATCTCTTTAGAGGCAGAAAACTCATTGGTAGCGCCCCTGGTGATCTTAGTCTATATGCGGCGGTGGCCACTTTCCACTTTTCCAGGTGGACTGCCTGCCAAAAAAAAATTTACGCTAAGTTATCACTATTGTTGAAAAATCCGCAGCTATCTAAACTTTTCCGCCCAGCAACTTACTTGATCTAGACCGCAACGTACCAAAATTTTATTAGTTGCCCCCTTGGCGCATTAGCTTTAAGATTTTATTTTATTCACTGAATAAAAAACTGGCTTGTGTCAAAATACAATTTGTATCTGGCAAAGAAATGTAAACAATGAAGGGGACAAAATTTTTTTTTATTCCTTATTGTAGATTATCAAAATATAATGCCGACACCGTGCATTAAAATGTTGCACGACGTCACGCCTGCGGTGAAATTTTACTCAGAAGTGACGTCACGAGACCCCACTCCGAAACTTTGCGCATTTGATACACTTTATATTTGTCATGTTTTTTTAATGCGTAAAAAAAAATGCGTGTAAACAATTTTTTTATAATGTAACTGACGGACCAATTATCGCATCGCTTAGCTAGCGCCCAGCCAGGCAGTCCACTCCACGCGCCGCCGCGTAACACGTATGAACCACGCTTCTCTGTAATCCCGCTAGTCCAGCAGGATCCCGCAACATTTTCGACCGAGATTAGTCCCGCAAAATGTATGGGGGATCCCGGAATTTCGGGAGCTATGTGACATTGTGCTTAGCTCTTTTGTGTTGCTGCAGCACACACATATAGCTTACATATTAAGCTGAATTATTCATTTATATATCTCTTGTTTAGGTATAAGTTTATGCATGGAGTACTTAAAGTTCTTTTAAAAATCCAATGAAAACGCTACTTATATCCTTTATAACAGCATAAAGCGCTTTTTTAAATTTCATAAGTTCACGTTGAAAATACTTCGTAAAATATTATTTTTCTAGTTTGTATATGGATTACATGGACATTATGATATAAGTGCAGTTATGGAAAAAGTAATTCAAAATTGCAGTTCTAATATTTAATCTCCTCATTTCATTAATTTGTTTCTAAATACCTAGTTAGGTTAAATCATTATTTCGAAACAACTACCTCCTTACACAATGGCAGACCAAAAAAGACGATCGCACAGCCAGCGAAAACAATTGGAAATACACAATTGTCACTAATAAATCGTCACAGGCAGCGCCACTCGTGACTTGCAAAAGGTTTGTACTGTGAATCGTCTTTCATTCTTCAACAAAAAGGTGATGGTAGTTTTGAATACTGGCTTTTACATTTGCTGTCAGACCACTGGTCTGTTCACAAGATTCTTTCTCAGTACTCTTAGAGCTATTTAGTTGTTTGTAGATTAAATAACTAATTTAAAGCGAATTGTTTCCTGACAGTGCACTGTGGTGATTATATTATTTGGAGATTAGAAATTGTAGGCGAACGCAATTTTTATTTCGAATAGAACCATACGTTGTAGAAGGTAAGTCACTATATTTAACCGCCGATATCGAATAAGTTTAGCAATTTTATCTGTGAGTTTGTCAGCGTAGTTGTGTGATTGCCCACGGCAACGTCAATGGATCGATTTAGATGCACACATTATTTGTAAGTCAGTTTAATTGTGGTGATTTTTGGCTCTGTTGTATTTAAAAAACATATGACTTGATGAAGATTTTGTCGGAGGCTTACAGACAATAAGCTTATTTCCTATCTTAATAATTACTAGTGGACCCGGCGCGACTTCGTTCGCGTACACCTACTTTACTCCTACCTACCCTCTTTCTACTTGCTTATAAACCTTCCTCTTGAATCACTCTATCTGCTGTTGAAACCCGCATCAAAATCCGTTGCGTAGTTTCAAAGATTTAAGCATACAAAGGGACATAGGGACAGAGAAAGCGACTTTGTTTTATACTATGTAGTGATAGTGATAGTGATTATTGCCACGATACTATGCAAACGCTCTATTACTAAATCATCGTCAAGTAATGCAATGTAAATTAAAACGTGTGTTCTTTGGATACTACATTATTGAGCTGCAGTGGCCAACTCGAAAGTCACTTAACCGTTTACGGACGCAGGTTAGCCGCTGCAAAGACTCTCTAGCTAAGTGGGGCTTCATTGACCAGACACAGCAGCGATGCGACTGTGGAGCTCCATCTTATACCATGGAGCATCTGCTTTCTTGTTCTCTTTGTCCTGCTACCTGCACTAGGGAGGAACTGTTCCTGGCGACTGATAATGCCGTTGCCGTGGCCAACTACTGGGCATGCCAGATCTAGGGTTTTCGAAAAATTTACTCGACGTAGAAGAATAAGACTACATGATTACAATCATCGGCCTAGAATCACTCCTTCAAACAAATAGTCTGACTAGCCTCAAAGTAGGAAACGGTCACCCATTCAGTTCTACAGACACTGCGAGTTATTGGTCTCGGTACTATAATGTAAGTCGTAAATGTACGTGGTATATATTAAGTTAGAACAATAATCAGAGAAAGTGAATGGTATAGGTCGATTTGGGATTGGGCCAGCCCGAAACAGTCCTCTGCCAGACGTAAATAATGCACATCGGCAAGTCAACTTTGCAGAGCTTCGACTCTGTCGCACGCGTGTTAGTAAATACATAGATGTAATTTTTGCCGTCGCCTAAGGTTGTAGAGAATTAAATAGTACATTGAATTTTGACAGGAATCAATATCGTAAATTTTATGTCGCACGTGAAAATGAACTTTATGCCGTGGACACAAAGAATTTATGAGGCTTATTTCTCTACTCCGTTTTGTTTAATTTCGAAACAAACAACAATTACGTTGTGAATAATAGTAACAACATAGTTATCCAATAACATATATTTATTAAGTAGTTCATTGCTATCAGTAACTTCATATTCTTTCTCAAAATTGACATAGATTTTGTCCAAAAGAACAGAAACAATTTAAAGAAGTTAATGAATTAGAAGTTATTTCAGATCCTCCAGCAGCAAGCATTTACCAGCTATGGCTTCTCATAAGCAGTCCGAAGTCGAGGAAGTGGAGTGCCCATTTTGCGGCCAGCTGGACTACAAGTGCTCGACCAAGCAACCTCCGTAAGCCCTCACCTGTCCAAGAAGTTTGACCGTTCTGTAAAAAATATGGACCTACTGCTACCGTTCAGGAGTCTCGGCGAAGTAATACATTCCTGTCCTATGTGCCGTAACTTGGTGTACAGGTGCAAGCCTTTCAACCTCATCACTGTCATTGAACAGTATGATCCCGTGATATACTACGACAACCCTTCCAGCACCATTGCGTCACGTTTACTTTTCTTCATGCCTTTTGGACAAATAATGGTCAGACTCAGGTAAGATGTGGCTCCTGGTGAACCTTGGGAAGATAGATTAGAAACCTTTCTCATGATTCCAAGACGTTGTGCAAGTCGTTATTTTCGTCGTTCTTGAGGAGAGGAAATTCTGACCAGAGTTCCCATCCTGACCTGAAAAGGACCCGCCTGTGGGACCACATTTGGCTTCTTCTCAACCCAGGCTGCAATGTGCTGGTGTTGTAGGCTCGCTCCCTTCGGCAAGGTCGAGTCCTCAGGCATCCTGAACAGAAGCCAATGCGTAGTTCCATGTCCGAATGGTATCCAAGGTAATCCGTTTCCCAATATCCCTCCAACCTCCCTCCGACCTCTTAGCGAAGGCTGCACCAATACCAAGACTTAGCTTACACGCAGAGCCATCTGATGGAGTATGTAACTTTTTAATTAGTTTGTTTATAATTTGTAATTAGTATTGATTAATTATAGTGTTTAAGTATTAGAAGTGGGTTAGTTCTAGGTTAGTTTTTGTTTATTTTTATGTCTGTATTTAGTGTTTATTTTTTATGTTTTGTGTAATGTATGTTGTGAAATAAACTTTATACATATCTAAAAACTGAAACTCGGTAGTTGATTTTTCTTTTACAAAACTTAATCAAGGTATTCCTTGAGTATTTTCAGTACCTGATAAGTGTATCACATAACACACACGTATAACCTACAAATAACCTACAACAGTCCACTCCTAGACAGAAGCCTCCTTCATGTTCGATAGAATTATTCATGCTTGCACGATTCGGATGTAGAATGAGCTCCCAGCCACAGGGTTTCCTTTGCACTATGATATGGGATCAGTCAAATCGTATTTTAGATGTCTTTTTGGAGGCAGGTAACTCATTGGTAGCGCCCTGTAGCCGTATTCACAATAATTCGTAATCGTTTCTTAACGATTCGACACAAAATTCGTGAGTGGCGAATCCGTGTCAATCGATTCGAAAACTGTTATTCAGAATCCCGATAGATTCCACGGAAACTCTACTCTATATTACATATTAAAATTACATCAAAATTATTTGAAACCACATTTTCCTAAGAACTTCAGCGGGGTCCTTTGTTGATTCCGTATCCGAATTCGATTTCCGAGCCATTGTGAATACGGCTACTGGTATTATGATGTCTGTAGGCGGCGGTGACCACTTTTCATCAGGTGGACAAGCAGCCTGTTGGCCGAATAACAAAAACAATTGTTTTACGAAAATAAACAAACTTTTTCACCCCAAGCGGTCAATCAATTCGATTTTTTATATCAGGAACGTAATTTTATTTTATTAATTGCCAACACGGAGCCGAAAAAAATCCGTATCTGCTACCTTAGCGCATAGCTTAGAGTTTTTATTCTGATTTTATGCTGGAACCAAAGACTCTAAAACTATAAGGCGCCGGCCCCACAGACCGTTGCGGTCAGCGGTCTGTGGGGCCGTAGCGGCCGCGTTCTCTGTAATCTATGTAAGCTGTGGCTTAGAATCTCAAACACACACGAAAGCGGTAACACAGCGACGGTTACGTATACAGAATTCGGAACTCTGAGCGCTGATCACGCTCGGTGGTGCCTAAGACCTCCTAAGAAAGTAAATAAATAAGTAAAAGAAACGAGTTAAAATATAATGGATTGATTTACATCAGGGGCGAACAGTTTACAGGCTGCGCAGCCTACTATCTATCACGCCTGACAAAAAATAAAAAGATATTTTATTGCACTCATGGATCACTTTACACACTAGAAACACAGTTTCGAAAAGTTATTTAATCAGCTACCGCGTACTATCTGGGTTTTGGCTGAAATTTAGTGTGTTGTCCTTCTACGTAATAGTGTGCTGAGCCGTGACCCTTATTGTGATGCTGCAGCACACACATACAGCTTATACATGAAGTTATAATCATCATCATGCTAACGTTTATCCCGGCTTCTGCCAGGGTCCGCTTTCCGACTCATTATTCTCCACTTCGCCCGGTCTTCGGCATCCTCGCGTCAAAGGCTGTCGTTGGCTCTCGAATTCGACTCAGCGATGTCAATCCACCGCTTATTTTTTGACCACGGGGCCTCTCTCCTAATATCGTCAGGTTCAGGCATATATTTGCCACGTGTCATTTAGGCTTGCGCAACACGTCACCATACCAGCGCAGGCAAGACCCTTCAATCTTAAATGCGATATCCCTTACGCCCATACAGCCATTAATATACTCGTTACTCGATCCAACCGCGTAACTCCGCACATCCAATGTAGTAATTTTATACATTAAATTGTAAATGCTTTTCTGTTCTATTCTATTCTATTTACAGTTCTTTTATAAAACGAATGACAACGCTGTACTTATCCTTTATAACAGCATAAAGTACTTTTTTAAATTTCATAGATTTAAGTGAAAAATACTTTTGAAAACATTATTTTTCTAGTTTGTAATTGGAACATTATGATATAAGTGCAGTTATGAAGAAAGTACTTGAAAATTGCAGTACTAATATTTAATCTCCTCATTTCACTAATTCGTTTATGAATACCAAATTTGGTTAATTCCTTATTTCGATATAACTACCTGCTTATACAATGGCAGACCCAAAAAGACGATAACGCTGCCAGCGTAAACAATTTGAACTACACAATTCTCACTAATACTTCGTTGGAAATCGTCACGGGCAGCGCCATTCGTGTCCGGCAAAATGTTTGTGTTGTGTATCGTCTTTCATTCTTCACCAAAAGGCGATAGTAGTTTAGAAAAGTGTCTGTTTCATTTGCTGTCAGACCACTGACCCATTCACAAGTCCCTTCCTCAGTACTCTTCGAGCTTTTGACTATATAATTTTATTTAAAACGAAGTGTTTCCTGCCAGTGCGTTGTTGTGGACTTATTATTTGGCGTTTGGAAATTGCGGGCGATCGCAAATTTCATTACCAATACATCTATACGTTGCAGAAGGTAAGTCACTATTTTTAACTTCCGATACCGAATGCGGGGTGTTAAGTTTAACGTTTGTATCTGTGTGTTTGTGTTTATTAGCGTATCTGTGTGTTTGCCTATGGCGTCAATGGACCGATTTTAATGTATTGATTATTGTAAGCGTGTTGATTTGATCTTTGAGATGATCGTGGTGATTTTTAGGTCTATTTCATTTGAAAAATATGTGACATTTTAGATTTTGTCGGGGGCTTACAGACAGTTAGGTTATTTGCTATCTTAATTATTGCTACGATACTATGCAAAAGTTATGTTGTGTAATCATCAGTAATTAATGTAATGTAAATCAAACGTGGGTATTTTGGATACTACGTGAGCTTAGAATCACTCCTTCAAACCAATACTAGGGATTTGTGAGAAAGAATTTGACCGTCACGGGGTGCCACGGCTCATCATTGGTCAACTAGTGTCCTGGTCCGCAGCGGAAGACCTTGGTCAACCTCGCTTCGTTAGCGGTATTAAGAAGCACATCTGATGAGTGCCAACCGCTTTGCGATGCTGAAAGTCAACTAGCCTCAAAGTACGAAACGGTCACCCGTCCAATTATTAGTCTCGGTACTCTAATGTTAGTCATAACTGCACGTGGTACATATTAAGTTAGAACAATAATCAGAGAAAGTGAATTGGTATAGGTCGAGTTGGGATTGGGCGAGTAAATAATGCACATCGGCTGGTCAACTGTGCAGAGCTTCGACTCTGTCGCATGCGAGTTAGTACGCGAGTAAATACGAAGCCGAAACTATAACGATTAAACCCCCGTCTAAAGTAGTAGAGAACTATGCTTTGTCTAATATAGGATAATAATGTTGACAATTATATATTCTTGGTCCTTGGCGCACGCCTATCAAGTTTCGTGTTCTTTTTCGGTGAAATGTACTACGGACAATGTCGTACTTCATAGACAGGTACCGCCCCTTTAGTGAAGTGCCACGAATAACAAAATACAATCGAAAATCGGTATATATAGAAAATAATAATCGAACATTTAAAATTAATATTTAGGTAGGTAATTATATTATTCTTAGTAACTAAACTCTCATTCTTGTCTGGATTTCACCCTAAGAAACCTTTCACAACAACAATTTCGACTCGCGCGTATTGTACGAAATAGTGTGACTGACCGAATAAAAATACGCACGTGTCAAAATTGTCGTTGTGGATGGGTTTTTTATGTCGTATTAATAAATTAATAATTCAAAAGAAAATAGATAGTTGATTTTGTTAAATACATACAGCATAACCATGCAACTATCGATTTCAACTTCTATGAGAATGATAATCAGTAATCGAATAGATTTATTAACGATTTTACACCACCCCATCCCTACTGTGAACTGTCAAAATTATCATCATCATTGTATATTTGACAAAGTATAAGATGCCTATTGCATTTTGACAGGTATCAATCTCATATATTTTTTGTCGCGCGTGAAAATGAATGTCGTGGACACAAGCAATGATACTTGTTCCGTTTTGTGTAATTTTGAATCAAAATACCAATTACATTATTACACCTATTTATTTTAATGAATAATAGTAAAGTCATAGTTATTCAATATTATCCATTTATTAAGTACTTCACTGGTATCAGCAACTTCATATTATTTCTCAAAATTGACATATTTTTTGTCCAAACGAACCGAAACCATTTTCATGAAGTTAATGAGATAAATTTTGTTATTTCAGATCCTCGAGTTACCAGTTATGGCTTCGCACAAGCAGCCCGAAGTTGAAGAAGTGGACTGCCCATTTTGCGGCCAGCTTGACTGCAAATGCTCGAGCAAGGCACCTCTGCAATCCCTCACCCGTCCTGACTCTGACGAAGTGTGTCCATTTTGCAAAAAGTATGCTTGTAGCTGCATCGACGTCGACTCACTATCGTTCAGATGTCTCGGCGATCTAGTACATTCGTGTCCTGTGTGTTGTAACTCCGTCTACAGGTGCAAGCCATTTAGCCTCATCTCTCTCATTGAAGATTTTGATCCTGTGATCTATTACGACGACCCTTCCAGCTCCATTGCGTCACGCATCCTCTTCCTAATACCTTTTGGGCATGTAATCGTCAAACTCAGGGAGGATCCTGGAGAACCTTGGGAAGACAGGTTAGAAATCTTCCTCGTGATTTCAAGACGTCGTTCAAGGCATTATTTTAGTGATTTGCGTCGTTATTAAGGCGAGGAATTCCTGACCTGAATTCCCATCCAGACCTGAGAAGTGTCCGCCTATGGGACCACATTTGGCTTGTTTTCAACCTAGCCCGCAATGTGCTGGTGTTGTAGGTTCGCCACCATCGGTGGGGTTGACGCCTTAGGCTTCCTGAACAGGAGCCAGTGTGGTGTCATGGGCAGTTCCATGTCCGGGAGGTATCCAATGTAATCCTTTCCCCAACATCCCTCCGACCTCCCTACGACCTGTTACCGAAGGCTTGCACCGATACCGTGATTAAGCTTACGCGCAGAGACATCTATTGGCAGAGTTTATAATCTTTTAATTAGTTGTTTATAATTTTTAATAAGTATTTTTTAGTAATTGCGTTTAAATATTATAACTGGTTACTTAGTAATTGGTTAGTTGTTGTTTAATTTTATGTTTGTGCTTAGTGTTAATTATTTTTTGTATTTTATTGGTTTTCCAATGTATGTCATTAAATAAACTTCATACACATCTAAAAACTTAAGCTCGGTGTCGTTTCTTTTGCAAAACTTAATAAAGATAATCCTTGAGTATTTCCATTAGTGGATGATTTTGCCGTAATCTCTACAGTTAGCAGGCAGGCTGTAAATACGCAAAAGAAAATGCAGTTTATTTGCTGGTTCACTGTGGTAATAAAGTTATGTTATTCTATGAGCAACACATTCCAGTTTGCTTCTGAATTTGGACAAGTGTGACGTCATTACGGCTCAGTAGGTTCAAAATGGCGACGTTCATAATCTCATCTTGGCGTTAATGTCCCGGTTGTGCTCTCGCGCTCGAGGGCCCGGGGTCTGCCTTGACCATGGTCCAGGATTCGGCAGGTCAGATAACTACAGTGGAGCGACTGCCATCTGACCTTCATGATCTTGTTACCAGGGGAACCTGACCAGATTGGATCATGGATACACATCCAGCCGCCTGAATGTGCAGGTTTCATCACTATGTTTTCCCTCACCGTAAGAGCATCGGTTAGTATTCAACTAATTTACCTACATAATTCAGAAGACAGTCATTGGTACATGGCCGGAGCTGGATTCGAACCCGGGACCTCTGGCTTACGAGTTGCATACTCTAATACTCGGCCAACGACGCTCTGAATGTGGGATTTTCTGACAGCTAGAAAAAAGAGTCCGAAAAATCTCTATAGATGGCGTTAATCGTACAGGATTCTCAACATACTAAAATATTAAAATGGATTGGCTAAGGCACCACACAGGTACAGCCATCAGTACCTACTACTAAAAATATATCTTTACAAGACCAAAGTCTTTGGTTACTAAAGGTTCATTGATGTGTGGATCTATTATTGGCTTTCAATGATGTATTTTTCTTTTTACGAAATTTATGTTGCTGTTGATTTATTGAAATAACCTATTAGTACTTTCGTATCCGCATGCCAATGCGTCAGTGGACTACGTCAATGGTCTTCAAGGCAGCAGTTGTCAAATTAATGGGAAAAATTATGATTATGAATAGGTAACTTTCCCTAAACTATTTAATTCCGCACCCTGAAACTTTAGGCGTAGGATACTGATAATATTATCATTATAATTAAAAAACCTTATATCTGAATTCGAAGGTAAATACTGTACAGTTGAGCCGCTCTTTTTAATTTATGTCTGTCTGAAGCTACGCCATGAAAATCGCGTCGAATCAACGCCATCTATTTATGGTTGTTGAACTACTCTTCTTAATCGTGTTTGCAGATGGATTTATGGACTTAATATTTGTGTGAAGTAGTTATTCTAGGCTAATGATAATGCGTAATAATGTAGTACCTATCCGAAGTATCACCGTTTCAATTTACATTATAGCTAGTGTCAAATAAGAAGATACTTGGCGGGTCACGTGGTTCGACTTGCGCTGTATACGATTACCTGCGCAAAAACCCCTCCACTGCCATTTGACAAGTCTCTTCTTTCGTGACGCGGGTTATACATTGATTGATGATGATTTCGCAACAGAACGTTCGCATAATTGCTGACAAAATGTACAATATGATTTTCAAACTCCAGTCTTCAAAACGAGACAACCGTAGTCTTTTTGGTGAAGAAAGTCTTTAGACAATACACAGTACAAAGTGGGTGGCGCTGCAGGTGAAGATAGTTCGTAGTTAGATGTTTATTAAAATAGAGGAGACAGGGCAGACTCACTCGTCAGAAGCGGTAGCGCCATCTAGTGGAGTGTCTTCGCGATATCTGCTAGAAATGGCGAGGTTAGGTACAAGAAAATGATGCAAAAACCAACCCAAAACTAGAGCAATCGCCTTGCCGCTTATTTCCCACTGTGACATAAAGTAATAAATAATATTTACCGCCACGGGGTGTCAATCGACTCCAGAGACTTTTCGACAAGTCTTTCCCAGCGGAAGACCTTTGTTACCTCGCTTCGCCAATGATATTAGGAGACACACCAAACAGATTGTAAGGGCGCCGAAGGCTACGTCATCGAGTACAAGAAAAATTCCACTTTGTAGCGATATTAGACGTTTAGGAGACAAAACATTGGTCTGCCCGTACACAGCCTAGCCAAAAAAAATTGAGACCCAAACTTCGATTTTTCGTACGAATAAAACTTGTATAGCCTAGTGTGGGTTCTATGAGTAAAAAACCGGAGTGCCTCAAATCCTCTTGGCAGTTTCGCTTTGCAGACACATTATTGTCACTGTTCTCTTTTGTGGAATGTTGAATTAATCTTTTCAACATCTATAACGAGTCATCTAACATCTCACAGTCTATAACGAGTGTCGAACTCATTGTTGCGAGGTCCGACTAGCCTTAAAAAATTCAAGACTTATATTTTATTTTTTATTTTTCTAGTAACTATTATGATTACGATTATGATTAGATTATGATTATCACCCGATTCCGGCTTGACGTCGACTTACGGGACACCCTGTATAATATAGAAAAGTGAAAAGGAAACACACAGTGACACGCTGACCGCCCTATGGCCGCAGCAAACCCACCCCACGCCAACCACGACCGGACCGTGCTCGACAATGCCAGGCAGAGCCGGACCGCGTGACCAGTGCCTTCACCACATTCAGCCTACTGAATGTGTAACCTTGATCCAATCTGGTCAGGTTCCCCTGTCACGATCACGGAGGACAGATGGCAGTCGCTCCACTGTAATCATCAGATCTGACAAATCCTGGATCACGGTCAAGACGCAAGCGAGAGTACAACCGGGATATTGACACCAACATGAGTGTACTGTAAGTCAATACTCAGCTCAATTACAGGCAGTAGGCATTTTATCTTAGTCCTCGTAGACAACGCACCTGCTATTGTAATCTAAATGCATGATTCGCTGATGTTATGGGCGGCAGTGACCGCTTACCATCAGGTGGGCTGTCTGCTCGTTTGTCACTGCGTAGCATACAAAAAAAGTCGCCGGCAGATAAAATTGTTTTGGGAGTTATAGACGAGATCCCTAGGGCCGCCTTAGCTTAACAAAAAAAACTGAACTATAAGGGCGTTTATCTCAAAACTATGTTTATGACTTACAGCATATGTGACGTAGCCAAACAATGGGCCCACAGAATATAATACCAGCGCTGTGAGTCGTTTCTTGCGCCTCACAGCACATGCTGAGTGGGTACCATTTGCGCTAGCCGCTGCGGCACCGACAGTGTCATGGGAGACTACATATTCACTTAATTAAGATATTTTAAATGTTAATTTGTCCTTTGCCTGTAATTGTAACTGTTATTGTGTCGTGGTGTGCTATGTGTAATAAATGTATTTTCTTTCTTCTTCTTTCTTTCTTTCATTTATTAATTGAGCGAGAGCATGATTCAGCCCATTGCTGTCTTGAGCCACCCCACACAATTGGAGGGTTATGGCATAAGGCCAAGGATTAAGAAAAGATTATAAATGGCTTTGTATTACGCTTATTTCCTTGCCAAAGACTTTACGACATATCCGCTTACAAAAAATGCGTACTAAAGTTACAAAAGATAATACCTAGATCTTTTATTCCCATTCAGGTACCCAGTCTGGTTGAATACAATGCTTTTACAATTATATCTTATCCATTGACTCTTTAATAGATCTTGGAATATTTGTTTGTTATCTTGGAACTGTGATAATAGAAAACAGGTACTGTTTTGGCCGTGTGGTATCCGTCCGGCAGAGTAGAATAGCACCAACCCCTTACATTCGTGGGTGTCTTACAGGGCGACTAATGTTAACGAGGCAAATGATCTAAAGTCTCCGTTGACTGGAACACGGGCAGCATTTTTATTTCATTGTTATATTTACAAAACTGGGATCTCCAACCCACCTGCCAAGCGTGGAGATTATGGCAATAACCTCCCCATTCGTGGGAGAGACCTTTAGCCCTGCAGTGGACTGTTATGGGCTGTGATGATGACCGTTTTTAATATCCATTGTTAAAAATAATAGAGAAAAAGTCTGCGAAATATTTTAGAATATCTTAGGGGTTTTTTGGCCTCGGTTTCCAATACAATTGCTGTTGCAATGGTTTGTAATTATAATTGTTCAGTATGACGAATCATGCCAGATTCATCTATTTATATATTAGGAATAATTGACCAATGACTCTTTTATTAGTTGAATACTAACCGATGCTCTTACGGTGAGGGAAAACATCGTGATGAAACCTGCACATTCAGGCGACTGGATGTGTAACCATGATCCAATCTGGTCAGGTTCCCCTGGTAGCTGGTGGTCATGGAGGTTAGATGGCAGTCGCTCCACTGTAATCACCTGACCTGCCAAATCCTGGATCATGGTCAAGGCGGACATACCCTATATGTTACTCAGGCCTATACAACAAAAAAGTTTCATTCAAATCCTGTAGTTCCGGAGACTGGCGTGTACAAACAGACAGACAACTGGAGGATCGATCCAAAGAGACTCTAAATACTCTAACAACTCTAACCTAATTAGTCGAAAATAAATACAATACAATACTTTACAAAACTCTTTATTTAATTTTTTTATACCACTAAGGTGGCAAACAAACTTTGCACACCAAAATACACATACTCAGATACAATTTATGGTAAGCAGTACAAAGGGGGGTCTTATTACCAATATGATCTCTTCCAGACAACCTTGACACACAATAAGATATTAATTAAATAAGTAAAAGAAACAAGTTAAAACACAACGCAAGGGAGAACATCAGGGGCGACCTTACAATGTATGTGCATGTTTGCACAGTTCACAGACTATTGCCATACGAATAAACAAATAAATAATATGATTCAGTCCCGCAAAAACAGGTATTTGCGGGAGTGAATAATCTTAGTCCCGCTGGGTCCAGGTATTGGCGTTATCTGGATTATTAGCGTGGACTTACACCACAAAAATCAATCGTAATCAAGACCTTGTAGAAGTCTACAAGGTCTTTATTACGATAAAATAAGTTTATTTTCATGTTTTAATTTTAATATATACTAAACAAGCTTCTTGGTAAATTTTTTGACATGAAGGTTAAGACATTAATTAACATAGAATGACGTAAGAACGATCTTAAACTTAAAACATTAATCAAACAGTGTTGACTGTTTTCTGAGTTATGTGTATTTTTTTTTATTTTTTTTAAATCTTTATTTTTAAGAGCTTGGTCACAATTTGCGACTATGCCGCTCTGTACAGCTTCCAATATTATTAAATTAAACAAAAATTAGCCAGGTTTCAAACCGAGACTCCTTATAGGAATTATCTCCGTTCCAAACCCAACCTAACTAATTTATAAAGTGCTTTAGCAGCCCTTGATAAAGGGGATGCTAGAACACAGTTACATATACCAACTTCTTTAAATTTATCACAATAGCTATGTATATTAATTCTAAACGATTCATTGCGTACACATTCCATTAATATGTGATAGACGTCTTCGGTCACATTACATTCAGCGCAGTTAGGTGTTTCCGATTTTCCCATCAAAAATGAAAATTTATTAAGTGGAATGTGCCCAGCACGACATCTTAAAGCTATTACTAAATCCTTTCTAGTCAAGCAGTTGTCAATCCAGGGGGAATTTAATGGTTCAGGTTGAATAGTCTTATACCAGATTCCTACATCAGTAGACCTTTTATCAAAATGTGTTTTCCACAATTCATAACAGTGCTTTTTTGGGATGTGTAAACACTCTGTATCAAATGGTAGACAGGATATAGGAATGCCATCCGTAACAGCTTCCTTAGCAAAGTTGTCAACTCTCTCATTACCTAGTATTCCACAATGAGCAGGGATCCACGGCAAGTAAATAGTTTTTGATTGTTTGTGTAACTCTAATATAAGATTAAGAATACGATAGGCTATCGGGACACATCGAACATTCGAGGTAGACCGAGCCAAATGTTGCAAAGCACTCTTAGAATCCGTAAGTATTACAAACTTATTACCATATACTGAAACAGACAGAATGTATGATAAAGCTTCAGCTATGGCTATCAGTTCAATGTGCATTATAGACAAAATAGAGGTAATTTGGAATTTTACATGAATATTAAATTGTGGATCATATATCGCTGCTCCAGACCCCTTGGAATCCTTAGAGCCATCCGTAAAAACTATATGAAAGGACTCGTATTGTAAATTACAGATATTGTCTACTGCCCAAACCAAAAAACTAGTGTTGTATAATCGTTTGGGTTTTTCAATCAAACTGATGCTATTTCTGGTAATATCAGCCATATTAATTGAGTTCACCCACACATCCAAAGAGAACATTTCTAAAATTGTATTGGTGTGCATAGGTATGTCACGGAAGTTATTATGAATAATTACTAATATGGGTTTGTTTTTTCTTTTCCAATTATTATTATTATTATCGCAATGGTTGGCCAAAACTTGGATCAATTTGATTAATTGATTAGGATGAATTGACTTGTTTTTAAAATAAAATTTACAGCCTAGGTAATTTCTACGAATGTGTAGTGGCGGAATAGAAAGTTCACTTTCCATGACATGTATAGGGGTAGTTTTTATAAAGCCTCCTACGACTCTCATAGCTATATTTTGAATAGATGTTAACTTTTTCAAGTGCGAGTCACATGAATCAGCATACAGAAAACTCCCATAGTCTAGACGACTGCGAATAATTGACATATATATCCTCCTCAAATGTTTAGGATGAACCCCCCATCCCGACCCTGATAAAACTTTGAGAGTATTTAAAAATTTTAAACATTTTTCAGAAATTTCATTAATATGTTTCCGCCATCTTAGTGAGCGATCTAGCCACATTCCTAAGTATTTAACGTTATCAACTATCTCTAATTAGGTATTGTTAATCTTAAGTTCAGCTGTTCCTCTAAATATACCTTTTTTAAAAACACATAATTTGCTTTTCGTTGGTGATAACTCTAAACCCAGATTTGACAATATTTGACAAAGCATATTCAATGCTGATTGTAACTCTCCAAGGCCTTCGTCTATCCTTTGACAAGTAATGTACAACACAATGTCATCAGCGTATTGCAATATTAAGACATTTTTAATTAGTTTGCACATTTCAATGGTAGCAATATTAAACAATAATGGAGACAGAGGATCTCCTTGGGCAAGACCTTTATAACAATGTCTTGATACAACGGTATTATCTGATATGATATGAACACGTCTTTCTTTCAGAAAGCTCCAAATATATTTACATAATTTATGTCCAATGCCGAGTTTGTCCAAGATGGATATAAGACCTGCCAGATCTACATTATTGTATGCATTGTCAATGTCTACGAAACACCCAAGCGTTACTTTGTCATTACAAAATCCTGTTTGTATATGGGTAATTAAAAAACTAAGACTATCCAGACAAGATTTGGATTTTCTGAACCCAAAGGTATATTCGGAAAACAGTGACTGTTTTTCTAGAAACCATTCGATCCTTCTGTTAATAATTGCATGGAAGATCTTACATATACAGGAAATTAATGATATCGGGCGAAGTGATGAGATAGACGTAGGGTCCCGACCTGGTTTTGGAATGGGTACCACTCTAATATCTCGCCATTCAGATGGGACAAACCCTGCTTCTAAAAATGAATTAAATAGTTTGACTAAAAATAATTTACCACTTTTTGGTAGGTTTTTAAGCATAGAATAAGAAATTCCATCATGACCAGGTGCTGTATCCTTGCTTTTTATACACCCATCTAGCTCATGAAGAGATATTTCCGACTCTAGATAAGGATTACTCGAGGTAAATTCAGGATCTGGTAAAATAGTGAAATCAGGGCATAAATTTTGTAAAAGTTTATAGGCTTGTACACTATTTATCTGATTATGGGAAATTGAATGACGACCTTTAATCCATTTCATTTTTGTCCACAAATCCTTTGCAGATGTTCGGCTATCCGTCTCATCACAGAACTGTTGCCAACTTTTTCTTTCAGCAATGCGTATAAGGCGTTGGGATTCCCTGATTTTATCTAGTAAGATATTGTGATTTTCAGGGGTAGGGTTGCGTCTAAACCTTGATAATGCTAGTCTACGTATGGCTACTGATTTGGATAGATCTGCATTCCAGTATGGTTTCGGGGAAAATTTTTGATCCAGTGCTTGACAAATTTTAATAGTAGGTATAGATAGATTTGCTGCGCGATTTATACAGTCCAGGAAAAAATTATATGACTTTTGCAGATCACTTAAATCCACATCGATAGCAAAGCATTGTTCTAAATATGCGGAATATGAAGGCCAATCTGCATTTTTTAAATTACGTTTTTTCTGATACGAATGATTAATTTCAAGCTGCGAGTGTATTTTAATTATAAAATGATCACTGCCCAATGACTCGTTAGTGACGGACCAACTAAACAAAACAGCTACATCTGATGACACTAACGATAAATCCGGAGATGATTGGCGTAATGATCCATCCACCATTTGAAATCGAGTTGCGGTGTTGTCGTTTAAAATAAAATAACTATTTTCTAGTACTGACCTAAATATTTGAATACCCCTTGTATCCGTCTTATACGACCAACTAGAATGGTGTGCGTTAACATCACCCACAATCATGGTCCGCGTTGAGCATAGTTTTAGTAAATCTTCCCAATCTGATTGAGTTGTATGTATACTGCTTGGGCAATATATACCGATAATATTTTCTAATTGATTACAGTTGTAAATCTTTACACGCACCATCTCGAAGCCAACGTTTCGATGTAAGATTTGTATTCGCTCTGCTTTTATTGATTTATGGATTAAAATTGCTACGCCGCCGCCAAATGCCACTTCCCTATCCTTCCTATATACCGAATAATTATTAATCCTTAATTCAGAATCCAACTCTAGCCAAGTTTCCGTTATCACAAAAATATGAACTTTCTCCTGAATTAACAACTGCCTTAACATACTTAGTTTATTTCTAATACTGCGCGCATTCCACTGACAAATATTTATATTATAAATAGCTTGAAAACAATTATTATCCATTAAAGATTGAAAGTAACTGTTTAATAAAAGCGAAATCTGAAATAGTTTCACAAATATATGCTAAGATCCAATCTCTCGAGATAGTCAGTACTGACTTAATTTTTTCACCAATGCTGCAATTTCTTAAAAACAAAATGTTTTTTATTTTATCTATTAATTCTTTAAAAGATATAAGTTTGTTACGAATTTCTTCACAGTCTAGGTCTGGCGCACAATAATCCGGGGGTTCCTCACAGTCCGAAATAGGCATACTCGATGTACCCTGGTCCACTTTAACGTGCGAAGTATTCCGTTTCTTGTTGATATGGGCTTTAGATTTCAAAGACGGCCGAGATAGTACCTCTGCGTAGCTGCGAGTAGGTGTTGTTGTAACGAACTGCGGCGTCGAAACCGGTTCCGTGTGGCTATCCGCTAGCAGTTCGAATGCATTGTTCGTAGGGGTAGGTATTGGAGTAGACGTATCGCGAGTTTCGCTCCGCGCGGGCTCGTGCGCCGGGCCGGCTGGTACATACATCGATACCGCCTTACGATAGGTTATATTAAATTCTGACATTAACTCTCTTAGGCTCTTTTCCTTAATAAACACTGGGCACGATTTGGACAGCGCCATGTGTTTACCTCCGCAGTTTGGGCATTTATAAGTTAAAATGTCACAGTTTTCATGGCGTTCCGCGCATTTTGGACATACTGATTTGTTAGCTGGGCAAAGCTTTTTAATATGACCAAATCGCCAGCATTTTGAGCATTGTGTGACAGGAAATGTGTAGGTATCCACTTTAACTCGGAGGTCGCATAGGTATATAAATTGTGGTAGTGTAGGTCCGATAAAGCCAATACGTATAGATTCACTAGGTATCCATCCATCCTCATTTCTTCGGTTCAAACGCGATATAGATGCAATAGCTACGGAGCTTTGGATATACCTTTTTAGTTCTTCCTCCTTCAGTTCAATATCTATATCTTTAACAAGACCATAGGAAATACCTACTTCCCAGGTTTTTTGGCTTCGCCATCCCATATCTTTAAAGTGTACACAGTCCATAAATGTTTCAGCACACTTTTCAGACCGAAAATTTATGAAAATTTTATATGGGTTTATAAATTTTATTCTCATAATACCAAGAATACTGTTCTCCTTCATTAATCTAGCTAGGGCAAATTGTTTGGGTAATTTTTCTTTACTCGTTACACTAACCTGTATATCCTCGAGATATCGTTTTCTCGGTTTTCTTTTAGCAGGTTGCCAATTGTCGTCGTTTTCAGCTAAATCTTCTCGTCCTCGTTTAAATGTGTAAATTCCGTCTTCACTTATTTCCATGTTATTTTCTGTCTCGTTGTTTCTATTTTCCTCCGCAATAATTTGTGTATAGTCCTCTAAACTTCTTATCTCACTCTCCATATTCGCTGCTGGGATAATATTTTCTTCGCATAATTCTTTATTCGAGTTTAAGTCCTCTGCCATTACCTAGAAAGCTCATAATACGTGTATAGGCACGGGACCGATTCGCGCCCGGTCGCAGGTATTTACGCGCACGCGGTAAACGCTCCGATCGAGTAAACAGTAGGTAAATACGTATCCGACAAACACGTCCACGCGTAGGAAGTTGTTTGACCGAACTGTGAGTTATGTGTATTAGTTGAATACTAACCGATGCCCCTACGGTGAGGGAAAACATCGTGATGAAACCTGCACATTTAGGCTACTGGATGTGTAACCATGATCCAATCTGGTCAGGTTCCCCTGGTAGCAGGGCCATGGAGGTCAGATGGCAGTCGCTCCACTGTAATTACCTGACCTGCCAAATCCTGGATCATGGTCAAGGCGGACCCCGGGCCTCGTGCGCGAGAGCACAACCGGGACATTAACGCCATGATGATTATTATAATTAATCGAACAGTGCCTTGTGTCAAATTACAATTTGTATCTGGCAAAAAATGAAAATAATGAAGGGGATAATTTTTTAGTCCCCTTCATTGTCCCCGCCAGTCCAGCGGGATCCCGCAAAATTTTCGACCGAGATTAGTCCCACAAAATGTATGCTGAGCCATGACCCTTTTGAGTTGCTGCAGCACACACATTTAGTTTTTATATTAAGCTGAATTATTTATTTATATATCTTGTTTAGGTATAAGTTTATGTATGCATAGACTACCAAATAAACGCTTTTCTACGTAAATGTCTTTAAAAATCGAATGATAACGCTGTATCCAATATAACAGCAAAAAGTAATTTTTATAATTTCATGGGTTCACGTGAAAAATACTTTTTAAAACATTATTTTTAAGTTTGTAATTGAAACATTATGATATAGGTGCTGTTATGGAGGTAGCACTTCTAAATTTTTATTTTATCGTTAATCTCCTTATTTCCCTAATTCGTTTCTAAATACCTAATTTGGTTAATTCTACACTACCTGCTTACACAATGGCAGACCCAAAAAGACGTTAACGTTACCAGCGGAAATAATTGGAACTACACCGTTCTCATTAATACTTCGTTAGAATTTTTTACAGGCAGTGCCCCTCGTGACTGGCAAAAGGTTAGTGTTGTGTACCGTTTTTCATTCTTCATCAAAAGGCGATAGTAGCTTTGAAAACTGGCTGTTTCATTTGCTGTCAGACCTCTGATCTGATCGCAAGGTTCCTTCTCAGTACTCTTCGAGCTATTGACTTGTTATATAAATAACTATATTTTAAAACGAATTGTTTCCAAACTGTGCGTGGTTGTGAATACATTGCACGGAGTTTAAAAATTGCAAGCGAACGCAAATTTTATCACGAATAAAACTATAATTGCAGAAGGTAAGTTACTGTATTTAAGCTCCGATTCCGAAAGTGAGGTGTTAAGTTAAATGTTTGTATCTGTGAGTGTTTTAGCTTATTTGTGTTTTTGTAACGTCGATGGACCGATTTTGAGTCTTTAATTATTTGTAAGCAAGTTTAATCGTGGTGATTTAGTTGCTATCTTAATTATTGCCACGAAATTATGTACACGTTCTTTTGCTAAATCATCATCAAGCAATGATCAAGAATCAAAATAACATAGTAATATAATAGTAACGACATAGTTAACCAATAATATCTATTTATTAAGTAGTTCGTCGGTACCCGTTACTTTACATTAATTCTCAAAATGGACATATATTTTGTCCAAACGAACCGAAACGATTTTGTTGATGTTAATGAGATAAATTATGTTATTTCAGATCCTCGAGCAGCAAGCAATTAGAGGCTATGGCTTCTCATGAACAGCCCGAAGTCGAGGAAGTGGACTGTCTATTTTGCGGCCAGCTGAACTGTAAATGCTCGAGCGAGGAATCTCCGCAAGCCCTCACCCGTCCTGACCCTGACGAAGTGTGTCCGTTCTGTAAACAATATGCCTGTAACTGCATCGACGTCGACTCACTGTCGTTCAGACATCTCGGCGATCTAATATATTGTTGTCCTACGTGCCGTAACTTGGTGTACAGGTGCAAGCCTCATCTCTCTTATTAAATCTAAAGATTTTGATCCCGTGATCTATTACGACGACCTTTCCAGCACCTTTGCGTCACGTATCCTTTTCCTGATACCTTTTGGACATGTAATAGTCAAACTCAGGGAGGCTGTGGTTCCTGGAGAACCTTGGGAAGATAGGTTAGAAGCCTTTCTCGTGATTTCAAGCCGTCGTTCAAGGCATTATTTTCGTGCTTTTCGTCGTTCTTGAAGAGAGGAAGTCCCGACAAGAGTTTCCATCCTGACCTGAGAAGGACCGGCCTATGGGACCACATTTGGCTTCTTATCAACCCAGCCCGCAATGTGCTGGTGTTGTAGGCTCTCCGCCTTCGGCGAGGTTGAGGGCTTAGGAATCCTGAAAATGTGCCAGTGTGGGACATGGGTAATTATTTGGTAAGTACCGGAAGGTATCCAAGGTAATCCTTTCCCCAACATCCTTCCGTCCTCTCTCCGATCTCTTATCGAAGGCTTGCACCGATACCAAGACTTAGCTTACGCGCAGAGCCATCTGACAGAGTTTGTGACATTTTTATTAGATTTTTTTATGTTATACGGCAGACAAACAGGCAAGCGTCCTCATCTCTCTCGTTGAAGAGTATGATCCCGTGATCTACTACGACGACCCTTGCAGCACCATTGCGTCACGTTTACTTTTCCTAATGCCTTTTGGACAAATAATAGTCAAACTCAGGAAGGATGTGGCTCCTGGGCCGTATTAATTTCAGGATGTCAGGAAAGCCTGGCGTCTGGAAAGGGAGACCTAACCAGAGCTTCTTTCAGACCCAGCCCGCACGCTGGTGTTGTAGGCTCTCTACCTTAGGCGGGGTCGAGGTCTTAGGATAAGCATCCTGAGCAGGTCAAGTGGTGGCATGGGTAATTCCATGTCCGGGGGGTAAAGTGATATCCCAACTTTCCTCCGACTATATAATATTGAATGGCTGCATTAATATCGCGATTTTGTTTACGGCACAGCCAGTTGGCAGAGCTTGGAACCTTTTTAGAGCTTGGAACCTTTTGAACCTCCCTCCGACCTCTTATCGAAGGCTTGCACCGATACCAAGACTAAGCTTACGCGCAGAGCCATCTGACAGAGTTTGTGACGTGTATGTTATACGGCAGACAAACAGGCATGCGGGCCACCTGATGGAAAGTGGTTACTGCCACCTATGGACATCAGCAACACCAGGGGCGTCACCAATTAGTTGTTTATAATTGTAATAAGTATTGTTTAGTTATAGTGTTTATGTATTAGTCGTTGTTTTTTAGTAATAAGTTAGTTTTTGTTTAATTTTGTGTCTGTTTTTAGCTTTGAATTTGCGTTTCAAATTTATGGAATAAACTTTATACCTAACTTAAACTCGGTAGTTGACGTTTCTTTTGCAAAACATAATCAAGTTAATCCTTGAGTTTTTCCAGTACGTAATCAGTGCATCTCGCATCACACAACAATCTACTCCTGGAAAGAAGTCTCTTCCATTTTCGAAAGAACCTTTTTCGGATTCTGTCACACAGATACAGTGTTCCCTTCGCACTATGATATGGGATCATTCAAAAGGTATAATAGAGATCTTTTTAGAGGCAGTAAACTCATTGGTAGCGCCCCTGGTGATCTCAGTCTATATGCAGCGGTGGCCACTTTCCATCAGGTGGCCTGCCTGGCAAAGAAAATTTACGCTAAGTTATCACTATTGTTGAAAAATCCGCAGCTGTCTAAACTTTTCCTCCCAGCAACTTACTTGATCTAGACCGCAACGTACCAAAATTTTATTAAATGCCCCCTTAGCGCATTAGCTTAAAGCTTTTATTTTATTCACTGAATAAAACACTGGCTTGTGTCAAAATACAATTTGTATCTGGCAAGAAAATGTAATCAATGAAGGGGACAAACATTTTTTTAGTGCTAATGGTAGATTATCAAAAAATAATGCCGACACCGTGTATTAAAATGTTGCACGACGTCACGCCTGAGGTGAAATTTTACATTGTGCTTAGCCCTTTTGTGTTGCTGCAGCACACACATACAGCGTACTTAAAGTTATTTTAAAAATCCAATGAAAACGCTACTTATATCCTTAATAACAGCCTAAAGTATTTTTTTAAATTTCATAAGTTTACGTTGAAAATACTTCGTAAAACATTCTTTTTCTAGTTTGTAATTGGAACATTATGATATAATCGCAGTTATGGAGAAAGTATTTCAAAATTGCAGTGCTTATAATTAATTCCTTATTTTGAAACAAGTACCTCCTTACACAATGGCAAACCAAAATAGACGAACCGAAACATAGCCAGCGAAAACAATTGGAAATACACAGTCACTAATACTTCTTCAAAAATCGTCACAGGCAGCGCCACTCATGACTTGCAAAAGGTTTGTACTGTGAATCGTCTTTCATTCTTCAACAAAAAGGCGATGGTAGTTTTGAATATAGGCTTTTACATTTGCTGTCATACCACTGATCTGTTCACAAGATTCTTTCTCAGTACTCTTAGAGCTATTGAGTTGTTTGTGGATCAAATAACTAATTTAAAGCGAATTGTTTCCTGACAGTGACACTGTGGTGATTATATTATTTGGAGATTGGAAATTGTAGACTAACGCAATTTTTATTCCGAATAGAACCATGCGTTGTAGAAGGTAAGTTACTATATTTAACCTCCGATACCGAATAAGTTTAGCAATTGTATCTGTGAGTTTGTGAGCGTAGTTGTGTACGGCAACGTCAATGGATTGATTTAGATGCACACATTATTTGTAAGTCAGTTTAATTGTGGTGATTTTGCGTCTGTTGTATTTATAAAACATGTGACTTGATGTAGATTTTGTCGGGGACTTACAAACAATTAGCTTATTTCCTATCTTAATTATTGCCACGATACAATGCACACGTTCTATTACTAAGTCATCGTCAAGTAATGTAATGTAAATCAAAACGCGTGTACTTTGGATACTACTACTACATGATTACAATCATCATCCTAGAATTCAAACAAATAGTCTGACTTTTTTTTATTTTATGTTATACGTCAGACAAACAGGCAAGCGGGCCACCTGATGGAAAGTGGTCACCGCCGCCTATGGACATCAGCAACACCAGGGGAGTCACTAATGCGTTGCCCGCCTCTGAAGAGATCTCTAATATACCTCTTGAACGATCCCATGTCATAGTCCAAAGGAAACACTGGCTGGGAGCTCATTCCACATCCGAATCGTACGAGCAAGAAATGTTCTTTCGAACCTTCGCGTCGTGACCAACGGATGGAGGATGAGTACCAAGCCCACTAGAGTGACTAGCCTCAAAGTACGAAACGGTCACCCATTCAGTTCTACAGACACTGCGAGTTATTGGTCTCGGTACTCCAATGTTAGTCGTAAATGTACGTGGTATATATTAAGTTAGAACAATAATCAGAGAAAGTTAATGGTATAGGTAGATTTGGGATTGGGCGAGCCCGAAACAGTCCTCTGCCAGACGTAAATAATGCACATCGGCTAGTCAACTTTGCAGAGCTTCGACTCTGTCGCACGCGTGTTAGTAAATACGTAGCTGTCGATTTATAATTTTTGCCGTCACCTATGGTTGTAGAGAATTAAGTAGTCCATTGAATTTTGACAGGTATCAATCTCATACATTTTATGTCGCCCGTGAAAATTAACTTTATGCCGTGGACACAAAGAATTTATGAGGCTTATTTCTCTATTCCGTTTTGTCTAATTTCGAAACAAAACCACAATTACGTTATTACAATTTATTTGTTCAAATGAATAATAGTAACAACATAGTTATCCAATAACATCTAATTAAGTAGTTCATTGGTATCAGTAACTTCATATTCTTTCTCAAAATTGACATAGATTTTGTCCAAAAGAACCGAAACAATTTTAAAGAAGTTAATGAGATAAATCATGTTATTTCAGATCCTCGAGCAGCAAGCATTTACCAGCTATGGCTTCTCATAAGCAGTCCGAAGTCGAGGAAGTGGACTGCCTATTTTGCGGCCAGCTGGACAGCAAATGCTCGACCAAGCGACCTCCGCAAGCCCTCACCTGTCCAAGAAGTTTGACCGTTCTGTAAAAAATATGCCTGCAACTGCCTCAGCGTTGACTCACTACCGTTCAGGAGTCTCGGCGAAGTAATACATTCCTGTCCTATGTGCCGTAACTTGGTGTACAGGTGCAAGCCTCTCAACCTCATCACTGTCATTGAAGAGTATGATCCCGTGATTTACTACGACGACCCTTCCAGCACCATTGCGTCACGTTTACTTTTCTTCATGCCCCTTCGACAAATAATGATCAGACTCAGTAAAGATGTGGCTCCTAATGAACTTTGGGAAGATAGGTTAGAAACCTTTCTCATGATTCCAAGACGTTATGCAAGTCGTTATTTTCGTTCTTTTCGTCGTTCTTGAGGAGAGGAAGTTCTGACCAGAGTTCCCATCTAGACCTGAAAAGGGCCCGCCTATGGGACCACATTTGGCTTCTTATCAACCCAGCCCGCAATGCGCTGGTGTTGTAGGCTCTCCGCCTTCGGCGAGGTTGAGGGCTTAGGAATCCTGAAAAGGTGCCAGTGTGGTGACATCTATGACCGGAAGGTATCCAAGGTAATCCGTTTCCCAATATCCCTCCGACCTCTTAGCGAAGGCTGCACCAATACCAAGACTTAGCTTACACGCAGAGCCATCTGATAGAGTATGTAACTTTTTAATTAGTTTGTTTATAATTTGTAATTAGTATTGATTAATTGTAGTGTTTAAGTATAAGTAGTGGTTAATTAGTTCTAGGTTAGTTTTTGTTTATTTTTGTGTCTGTATTTAGTGTTAATTTTTTATGTTTTGTGTAATGTATGTTGTGAAATAAACTTTATACATATCTAAAAACTGAAACTCGGTGGTTGATTTTTCTTTTACAAAACTTAATCAAGGTAATCCTTGAGTATTTTCAGTACCTAATAAGTTTATCACGTAACACACACGTATAACCTACAAATAACCTACAACAGTCCACTCCTAGACAGAAGCCTCCTTCATGTTCGATAGAATTATTCATGCTTGCACGATTCGGATGTAGAATGAACTCCCAGCCACAGGGTTTCCTTTGCACTATAATAAGGGATCAGTCAAATCGTAATTTAGATGTCTTTTTGGAGGCAGGTAACTCATTGGTAGCGCCCTGGTATTATGATGTCTGTAGGCGGCGGTGACCACTTTTCATCAGGTGGACAAGCAGCCTGTTGGCCGAATAACAAAAACAATTTTTTTACGAAAACTTTTTCACCCCAATCAATTCGATTTTCTAAGTCAGGAACGTAATTTTATTTTATTAATAGCCAACACGGACCCGAAAAAAATCCGTATCTGCTACCTTAGCGCATATTAGAGTTTTTATTCTGATTTTATGCTGGAACCAACCGTTGCGGTCAGCGGTCTGTAGGGCCGTAGCGGTCGCGTTCTCCGTAATCTATGTAAGCTGTGGCTTAGAATCTCAAACACACACGAAAGCGGTAACACAGCGACGGTTACGTATACAGAATTCGGAACTCTGAGCGCTGATCACGCTCGGTGGTGCCTGAGAACTCCTAAGAAAGTAAATAAATAAATAAAGGAAACGAGTTAAAATATAATGGATTGATTTACATCAGGGGCGAACAGTTTACAGCCTGTGCAGCCTACTATCTATCGCGCCTGAAAAAAATAAAAAGAAATTTTATTGTACTCATGGATCACTTTACACACTAGAAACACAGTTTCGAAAAGTTATTTAATCAGCTACCGCGTACTATCTGGGTTTTGGCTGAAATTTAGTGTTTATCCGCGCTTCTGCCAGGGTCCGCTTTCCGACTCATTATTCTCCACTTCGCACGGTCTTCGGCATCCTCGTAGCATAGACTGTCGTTGGCTCTCGAATTCGACTCAGCGATGTCAATCCACCGCTTATTTTTTGACCACGGGGCCTCTCTCCTAATATCGTCAGGTTCAGGCATCTATTTGCCACCATACCAGCGCAGGCAAGACCCCTCGATCTTAAATGCGATATCCCTTACGCCCATACAGCCATTAATATACTTGTTACTCGATCGAACCGCGTAACACCGCACATCCAATGTAGTAATTTCATACATTAAACTGTAAATGCTTTTCTGTTATATTCTATTCTATTTACAGTTCTTTTAAAAACGAATGACAACGCTGTACTTATCCTTTATAACAGCATAAAGTACTTTTTTACATTTCATAGATTCAAGTGAAAAATACTTTTAAAACATTATTTTTCTAGTTTGTAATTGGAACATTATGATATAAGTGCAGTTATGAAGAAAGTACTTGAAAATTGCAGTTCTAATATTTAATCTCCTCATTTCACTAATTCGTTTTTGAATACCAAATTTGGTTAATTCCTCATTTCGATATAACTACCTGCTTACACAATGGCAGACCCAAAAAGACGATAACGCTGCCAGCGTAAACAATTTGAACTACACAATTCTCACTAATACTTCTTTGGAAATCGTCACGGGCAGTGCCATTCGTGTCCGGCAAAAAGTTTGTGTTGTGTATCGTCTTTCATTCTTCACCAAAAGGCGATAGTAGTTTAGAAAAGTGACTGTTTCATTTGCTGTCAGACCACTGACCCATTCACAAGTCCCTTCCTCAGTACTCTTCAAGCTTTTGACTATATAATTTTATTTAAAACGAAGTGTTTCCTGCCAGTGCGTTGTTGTGGACTTATTATTTGGCGTTTGGAAATTGCGGGCGAACGCAAATTTCATTACCTATACATCTATACCTACGTTGCAGAAGGTAAGTCACTATTTTTAACTTCTGATACCGAATGCGGGGTGTTAAGTTTAACGTTTGTATCTGTGTGTTTGTGTTTATTAGCGCATCTGTGTGTTTGGCTATGGACCGATTTTAATGTATTTATTATTGTAAGCGTGTTGATTTGATCTTTGAGATGATCGTGGAAATTTTTCGGTATATTTCATTTGAAAAATATGTGACATTTTGTAGATTTTGTCGGGGGCTTACAGACAGTTAGGTTATTTGCTATCTTAATTATTGCTACGATACTATGCAAAAGTTATGTTGTGTAATCATCAGTAATTAATGTAATGTAAATCAAACGTGGGTATTTTGGATACTACGTGAGCCTAGAATCACTCCTTCAAACCAATATTAGGGATTTGTGAGATAGAATTTGACCGTCACGGGGTGCCACGGCTCCCGAGATTGGTCAACTAGTGTCCGGGTCCGCAGCGGAAGACCTTGGTCAACCTCGCTTCGTTAGCGGTATTAAGAAGCACACCTGATGAGTGCCAACCGCTTTGCGATGCTGAAACTCAACTAGCCTCAAAGTACGAAACGGCCACCCATCCAATTATTGGTCTCGGTACTCTAATGTTAGTCATAACTGCACGTGGTATATATTAAGTTAGAACAATAATCAGATAAAGTGAATTGGTATAGGTCGAGTTGGGATTGGGCGAGTAAATAATGCACATCGGCTAGTCAACTGTGCAGAGCTTCGACTCTGTCGCATGCGAGTTAGTACGCGAGTAAATACGAAGCCGGAACTATAACGATTAAACCCCCGTCTAAAGTAGTAAAGAACTATGCTTAGTCTAATATAGGATGATAATTTTGACAACTAATTATTCTTGGTCCTTGGCGCACGCCTATGAAGTTTCGTGTTCTTTTTCGGTAAAGTGTACTACGGACAATGTCGTACTTCATAGACAGGTACCGCCCCTTTAGTGAAGTGCCACGAATAACGAATAACAATAGAAAATCGAACATTTAAAATTAATATTTAGGTAATTATATTATATTTAGTAACTAAACTCTCATTCTTGTCTGGATTTCACCCTAAGAAACCTTTCACAACAACGATTTCGACTCGCGCGTATTGTACGAAATAGGGTGACTGACCGAATAAAAATACGCACGTGTCAAAATTGTCGTTGTGGATGGGTTTTTAATGTCGTTTTAATAAAATAGTCGTATAATTAATTCAAAAGAAAATAGATCGTTTATTTAACCCTAAGCCTAGCCTAACCATGCAACTATCGATTTCAACTTCTGTGAGAATGATAATCGATAATCGAATAGATTTAATAACGATTTTACACCACCCCATCCCTACTGTAAACTGTCAAAATTATCATCATCATTGTATATTAGACAAAGTATAAGATGCCCATTGCATTTTGACAGGTATCAATCTCATATATTTTTTGTCGCGCGTGAAAATAAATGTCGTGGACACAAGCAATGATACTTGTTCCGTTTTGTTTAATTTCGAATCAAAATACCAATTACATTATTACACCTATTTATTTTAATGAATAATAGTAAAGACATAGTTATTCAATATTATCCATTTATTAAGTAGTTCACTGGTATCAGTAACTTCATATTCTTTCTCAAAATTGACATATTTTTTGTCCAAACGAACCGAAACCATTTTCATGATGTTAATGAGATAAATTATGTTATTTCAGATCCTCGAGCATTTACCAATTATGGCTTCGCACAAGCAGCCCGAAGTCGAAGAAGTGGACTGCCCATTTTGCGGCCAGCTGGACTGCAAATGCTCGAGCAAGGCACCTCTGCAATCCCTCACCCGTCCTGACCCTGACGAAGTGTGTCCATTTTGCAAAAAGTATGCTTGTAGCTGCATCGACGTCGACTCACTATCGTTTAGATGTCTCGGCGATCTAGTACATTCGTGTCCTGTGTGTTGTAACTCCGTCTACAGGTGCAAGCCATTCAGCCTCATCTCTCTCATTGAAGATTTTGATCCTGTGATCTATTACGACGACCCTTCCAGCTCCATTGCGTCACGTATCCTCTTCCTAATACCTTTTGGGCATGTTATAGTCAAACTCAGGGAGGATCCTGGAGAACCTTGGGAAGACAGGTTAGAAATCTTCCTCGTGATTTCAAGACGACGTTCATGGCATAATTTTAGTGATTTTCGTCGTTATTGAGGCGAGGAATTCTTGACCTGAATTCCCATCCATACCTGAGAAGGGTCCGCCTATGGGACCACATTTGGCTTGTTTTCAACCTAGCCCGCAATGTGCTGGTGTTGTAGGTTCGCCACCATCGGTGGGGTTGACGCCTTAGGCTTCCTGAACAGGAGCCAGTGTGGTGTCATAAGCAGTTTCATGTCCGGGAGGTATCTAAGGTAATCCTTTCCCCAACATCCCTCCGACCTCTTACCGAAGGCTTGCACCGATACCGTAATAAGCTTACGCGCAGAGACATCTATTGGCAGAGTTTATGATCTTTTAATTAGTTGTTTATAATTTGTAATAAGTATTTTTTAGTTATTGCGTTTAAATAATTTAACTGGTTACTTACTAATTGGTTAGTTTTTGTTTAATTTTATGTTTGTGCTTAGTGTTAATTTTTTTTGTTTTGTATGATTTTTTGTATTTTATTGGTTTTCCAATGTATGTCATTAAATAAACTTCATACACATCTAAAAACTTAAGCTCGGTGACGTTTCTTTTGCAAAACATAATAAAGATAATCCTTGAGTATTTCCATTAGTGGATGATTTTGCCGTAATCTCCACAGTTAGCAGGCAGGCTGTAAATACGCAAAAGAAAATGCTGTTTATTTGCTGGTTCACTGTGGTAATAAAGTAATGTTATTCTATGAGCAACACATTCCAGTTTGCTTCTGAATTTGGACAAGTGTGACGTCATTACGGCTCAGTAGGTTCAAATCTCATCTTGGCGTTAATGTCCCGGTTGTGCTCTCGCGCACGAAGGCCCGGGGTCTGGCTTGACCATGATCTAGGATTCGGCAGGTCAGATAACCACAGTGGAGCGACTGCCATCTGATCTCCATGACCCTGCTACCAGGGGAACCTGACCAGATTGGATCATGGATACTTATCCAGTCCCCTGAATGTGCAGGTTTCATCACTATGTTTTCCCTCACCGTAGGAGCATCGGTTAGTATTCAATTAATTTACCTACATAGCTCAGAAGACAGTCATTGGTACATGGCCGGAGCGGGATTCGAACCCGGGACCTCTGGCTTGCGAGTTTCATACTCTAACCACTCGGCCACCGACGCTCATAATGAGGGATTTTCTGATGGCTAGATTAAAAGAGTCCGAAAAATCTCGATAGATGGCGTTAATCGTACAGGATTCTCAACACAGGTACAGCCATCAGTACCTACTACTAAAATATACCTTTACAAGACCAAATGGCTTCCAATGACGTATTTATCTTTTTACGAAATCTATGTAACTGTTGATTTACCGAAATAACCTATTTTTAGTAGTTTTGTATCCGCATGCATATGCGTCAGTGGACTACGTCAATGGTCTTCAAGGCGGCAGTTGTCAAATCAATGGGAAAAATAACTTTCCCTAAACTATTTATTTCCGCACCCTGAAACTTTAGGCGTAGGATACTGATAATATTATCATTATAATTAAAAACATTATATCTGAACTCGAAGGTAAATACTGTACAGTTGAGCCACTCTTTTTAATTTAGATCTGTCTGAAGCTAGGCCATGAAAATCGTATCAACGCCATCTATTTATGGTTTACTGAACTACTTTTCATAATCGTGTTTGCAGATGGATTTATGGACTTATAGATGTCCGGTACTCCTTCAAGCCAAAGCTACCAACAATGTCAAACTATTACTTTATGCTATTCAGTGACAAATGACACCTACCTGTTGGTAAGTGGTTACTGTCACCTATAACATTTAACAAGAATGCAGAATCGAATTCCGTCACCGTGGCGTGGTCACTCGTGTCCTTGTGTAATTGCTGGCCATCCTAGGCCCTTCTCATATGGAGCTACATAAAAAGAAATCTGTATATCATTATTGTGTACAATAAACAGTTAAATAAATAAATAAGAACTAGTAACAAACTCAACTCACTAACTAGTTACTTGAGCGTCATTAGGCACTAACTGGTTAGCAATGGTGCGAATAGTCACTAACCGGTTAGCAATGTTTTAGTGTAGTGCTGGTCGCCAGTGACCAAATATTCCTTGATGGAAACTTGTTCGACTTACTAACTAGTTATTTAAACGTGACGTACATTATCATAGAAGTTCGTACTCGATGCGACTAGTCACTAACCGGTTAGCAATGCGTTAGCAACTTACATAGGCTAATTACATCACTCTGTTGCCAACAATTCTGATTTCAATTATTTAAATTGTTAGTTTTGCGATTCATAGGTTCGTGTCATCGATTTCATGGGTTCCATTGCTAACAAAGTTCCATTGCAATAAACTGAAACATTTTTTTATTTTTTTTTTAACAATTTCAATCATTTCATGTTTCATTATATTATTTTACCACCTCCGTGAACCAGAAAATGGTCAGCATTTTTGGGTTGTGTATTCTCAACCAGCCTGCTAAGGTTATGGCAATATCATCCACTAATGTGAAGGAGGCTTATGTCCAGCAGTGGACCGTTGTGGGCTATTTGTCGGTTATGTGTTTAATACGAGATGCCCTTATTACTTGAAATACTCAAGGACTATCTTAATTAATTCTTGCAAAGGAAACATCAACGACGGAGTTTAAGTTTATATATATAAGTTTATTTCATAAAATACATCGAAATGAAAAATTAACACTAAAAATACACAAAAAAGAAACACTAACCACAGAAACTAACCTATTACTCACTAACCACTACTAAAACTTAAACACTATAACTAAACAATACCTATTACAAATTATAAACAACTAATATCTACAACCAACACTGAATAAAATAATACTAAAAAGGTTACAAGCTCTGCCAACAGATGGCTCGGTCCGTAAACTAAATCGCGGTATTAATGCAGCCATTGAATATTATATAGTCGAAGGAAAGTTGGGGTAACTATTACCTTACCCCCGGACATGGAACCACTCATGCCACCACACTGGCTCTCGTTCAGGATGCTTATCCTAAGACCTCGACCCCGCCTAAGGTGGAGAGCCTACAACACCAGCGTGCGGGCTGGGTCTGAAAGAAGCCAAATGTGGCCGCAATTGCCTTTTCAGGTCAGGATGGGAGCTCTGGTTAGGTCTCCCTTTCCTGACGCCAGGCTATCCTGACGTCCTGAAATTAAGACGGCCCAGGAGTCACATCCTTCCTGAGTTTGACTATTATTTGTCCAAAAGGCATTAGGAAAAGTAAACGTGACGCAAAGGTGCTGGAAGGGTCGTCGTAGTAAATCACGGGATCATAAACAAATTATTAACACAAATTATAAACAACTAATTAAAAGATTATAAACTCTGCCAATAGATGTCTCTGCGCGTAAGCTTAATCACGGTATCGGTGCAAGCCTTCGGTAAGAGGTCGGAGGGAGGTCGGAGGGATGTTGGGGAAAGGATTACATTGGATACCTCCCGGACATGGAACTGCCCATGACACCACACTGGCTCCTGTTCAGGAAGCCTAAGGCGTCAACCCCACCGATGGTGGCGAACCTACAACACCAGCACATTGCGGGCTAGGTTGAAAACAAGCCAAATGTGGTCCCATAGGCGGACCCTTCTCAGGTCTGGATGGGAATTCAGGTCAAGAATTCCTCGCCTTAATAACGACGAAAATCACTAAAATAATGCCCTAAACGACGTCTTGAAATCACGAGGAAGATTTCTAACCTTTCTTCCCAAGGTTCTCCAGGATCCTCCCTGAGTTTGACTATTACATGCCCAAAAGGTATTAGGAAGAGGATGCGTGACCCAATGGAGCTGGAAGGGTCGTCGTAATAGATTATAGGATCAAAATCTTCGATGAGAGAGATAAGGCTGAAAGGCTTGCACCTGTACACCAAGTTACGGCATATAGGACAGGAATGTATTACTTCGCCGAGACTCCTGAACGGTAGTGAGTCGAGGCAGTTGCAGATATATTATTTACAAAAGGGACACACTTCTTCTGGGTCAGGATGGGTGAGGGCTTGCGGAGTCCAGCTGACCGCAAAATTGGCACTCCATTTCCTCAATTTCAGGCTGCTTAAAGCCATAGCTGGTAAATGCTCGAGGATCTGTAATTTACATAATTTATCTCATTAACTTCATCAAAATCGTTTCGGTACGTTTGGACAAAGTATAAATGAATTACGAGATATGTCATTACTATTTAATTATTCAAACAATTAAGGGTAATTACGTAATTGTCGTTTTAATTTGAAATTAAACAGAACAGAAAACACCTGGATGAGCTCGCTTAACTTTCCCTTTGTTGTCCGTTAATTTCTTACTTTTGAAAAGAGATTCATTAACGTAATCCTAATTCAATAAATACTAATTCTAAAACACATTTTAGAATGACGTTTAACTTCATTTTGTATGAAATTTTGTATTTATCATAAGCGTCATGTCGTGGCGCGGGCTGTGTCGCGGTCACAGTTGTGCTAGCTATGCAGATCGTTATAGTTTCGGCTTCGTATTTACTAACTCGCATGCGACAGAGTCGAAGCTCTGCAAAGTTGTCTAGCCGATGTGCATTATTTACATCTGGCAGGGAACTGTTTCGGGCTCGCCCAATCCCAACTCGAGCTATACCAATTCACTTTCTCTGTTTGATGTTCAGACTTAATAAATACCACGTGCATTTACGACTGACATTACGGTACCGGGACCAATAACTCGCTGTATCCGAGAACTGGATGGGTGACCGTTTCGTACTTTGAGGCTAGGCGAACTGCGCCGCAAATAGGTCGCCACTCGTTAGGTGTGCCTCCTAATGTCGTTAGCGAAACGAGGTTGACCAAGGTCTTCCGCTGGGGACCTGTAGCCGTATTCACAATGATTCGAAACCGTTTCCGAACGATTCGACACGAAATTCGTGAGCAGCGAATCCGTGTCAATGGATTCGAAAACTGTTATTCAGAATCCCGATAGATTCCACGGAAACTCTACTCTCTATAACATATGAAAAATTCATCAAAATTAACTGAAACCACATTTTTCTAAAACTTTTGCGGGGTCCTTTGTCGATTCCGTATCCGAATCCGATTTCCGAGCCATTGTGAATACGGCTACTGGAGACTGGTTGACCAGTCTCGGGAGCCGTTTGGCACCCCGTTACGATCAAATTCCTTCTCACAAATCCTTAATATTTGTGTGAATGTGTGATTCTAGGCTAATGATAATGCGTAATAATGTAGTACCTATCCGAAGTATCTACGTTTCAATTTACATTATAGCTAGTGTCAAATAAGAAGAGACTTGGCGGGTCACGTGGTTCGACTTGCTCTGTATACGATTGCCTGCGCAAAAACCCCTCCACTGCCATTTGACAAGTCTCTTCTTTCGTGACGCGGGTTATACATTGATTGATGATGATTTCGCAACAGAATGATTGCATAATTGCTGTCTAAAAATCCCCGACAAAATGTACAAATTTTTTTTCAAACTCCAGTCTTCAAAACGAGACAACCGTAGTCTTTTTGGTGAAGAAAGTTCTTAGACAATACACAATACAAAGTGGATAGCGCAGCCGGTGAAGATGTCTAAGGAATTAGACAGAATGGTGTAGTTCCAATCATTTCCGCTGGCAGCGTTGTCGTCTACTTAGGGCTGCAATTTGTTTAGGTTAGGTATTAGTGACTAATTTGTGAAGTACCTACTCTTTATTATTTGTTTTATTTCATGTTATAATTACTATGTTAAGTTTAACGTTTAGAGTTTAACTGTTATTCGGAATTCAAACTTTGAATATATCGTATCTTGTATTTATGATCTCTTATTATTATCTTGGCATCAACATCCCGGTTGTGTTCTCGCGCTAGGGCTCTGGGACCGCCTTGACCATAATCCTAGATTTGGCAGACGTCAGCGAGGGACGGACCCTGTCCGAGAATACCAGACAGAGCTGGGCAGGGACGACAATGGCAAGCAGAGCCGGACGGAAGTTGTAGCTACCTTATCCTTCATGCCGGTACATGGGTTGTATGCAAAACTATGAGTTTAACTCCATGCAGCTCTATGTTTGTTTGAGCCATATTATAGTGCTTGCCTATTGAAAAAAACAGTGAGTTGTGTCCTAAATGGAACTTCTCAGGAAAGAGTGTTTTATTACCAGTTAAAAGTTTCATAGAAACCAACCAGCTTATTGTATTCAATCATACCTTTTTCCGACTTACTGATAACAGACTATTTCCAAGACAGTTTCCTGTCTGGATAAAGGTTATAAACCTTTTGAAAGAAAGAAAGAAAAGACATTTATTACAGATAGCACACCACGACACAATAACAGTTGCAGTTACAGACAAAGGAAACAGAAATAATTAAACATTTAAACCAATCCGTGGCCTCCCATGCCACTGTCGGTGCCGCGGCGGCCAGCGTAAATGGTACCCACTCAGCATGTGCTGTGGAGGTGCAAGAAGCGAAATGTATTTCGTTGGTCGTTGGTCTTTTCTGTGGGCCTATTTTTTAAGTACGGCATAGTTGTAATCCCTAAATATATCCCTATCATAAAATATTATAATAAAAGTTTATATTGGTCGGTACGGTACAGTTGTTAATTTGTATTATCAGTACCTGCGGCCCAGGTATGCTATGATGCGGGCGACGGGGCAGGCAGGGAGGGAACGCCGTGTACGGTTTTCTACAGTGTTCCTTTGTTGGTTAATGATTTTCGGCAGATAATAGTTATTTTAGAAAAGGTCCTTAAACGCACAGACCATTGTGTGAGTTCGTTGTTAACAGAATGTTCTACTTATAAAAAAATAGGGACGGTGTCGCTAAGAAGACCAAGTATTCTTTACCTGCTGGAAAAGACCACGAAACTGAGCTGTGGTATTTTTTTGTTTAGGTAAAATGTAGTCTGGTCGAATCAAGGATAGCAGCTAAGTACCTGGAACAAAATAAAATAAATTGTTAGCATCTCCTTGGCCGAGTGGTGTCCGGCGTGGAGATTATGGCAATAACCTCCCCTTTCGTGGGAGAGGCCCTAAGTCCTGCAGTGGATTGTTATGGGCTGTGATGATGATGATCTCTGTTTGTTGTTGACAAAATTACAATTTACTCGTAGGCTGGAGAGCGTCGGTGACCTAATGATTGTATGTAATGTTTTTTTCTCTTCAAGCGAGAGGTACGGGTTCTATCCCAGTGCCGCTATGTACCAATGTTTTTTCTGAGTTATGTACATTAGTTGAATAATGCACATTTAGGCGAATGAGTGTATAACCATGATCCTATCTTGTGAGGTTCCCCTGCTAACAGGGTCACGGAGGAGAGATGGCAGTCGCTTTATTGTAATTAGCTGATTTGCCAAATCCGGGATCATGGCCATGGCAGACCCAGGATCGCACGCATGGGCCCAGGCCCATGCCAACCAGGCATATTACAATCGTAATATTTATGCCAAGATGATGTACCTCTTGAAAAATAACAAGATCAGGTTTCTCTATTTCAAAGTTACAGGAGTCGTGGTATTTTTAAGAGTACCTAGATACTACTATATCTATTAAATGAAAACAAATTAAAGATTTAATTTACTGGATTTGCAAATTATAAAACAGTATATTTATTATATATAACAGCTATAACCATTATTGCTGGTCCGGCGCGACTTCGTAAGAATGGTGTTCTACACAAAAAAATAACTAAACTATATTTTAAACCTTCTTGAATCACTCTACCCAATGATGAACACCAAGATCTAAGCGAACTTACATACATACAGAGGAATAGACGGCGGATAACGACTTATAGGTATGTGAAGATTCTTATAGCTAAGTACACTTCTGATAGAGTGGACATTTTGATATAGTTATCTGTATAAACCTAATAAAGGAAAGTGACTCGTTGATGTCATCATTATCTGGTATGCCTGTTCCGCCTCTAATTGTGTTTGCTATTAAATCGTGGTATTCATGATTATAGTTCAACATAGACAGTGGCTTGCCACTGATATAGTGATTGTCTTCGACATTAACAAATTAAATATAATTTTAACTATTTACAATATGGCTGTGGATTGCTTTTAAGAAACTTGTTATCTTTTTGACACCATATGACATGCATTCTAATTTAATTAAATGTGAAAAGTATTAAAAGAAATGGGAGCTTAACTATTAAGTAAATCTTGTTTAATTTAATTCAGAATTAAAAACAATTCACATAATTACAATAAAATAAAAAACACGTGTCACCACCAAAGGTACACCACGAAAACCCGGAACATACTTCTAAAATGTGAAATATTATTGCATTTGTAATACACAACCGTTCTAAAACTCCTTGTAATAACTATGTAGCTAAATTAAATTGATCCTTTTGATGCAGATCCAGTATTTACAAAAAGAATACGCGAAGAACCACCACGTGGCACAATTATGTCGATAATGACATTTATTGCAAAACATGAAAGTTTTGTTATAAAAGCCGAGAACGAAGCAGGGCGGAGTCGCTAGTTTATATGTAATAGTAATATATGTAGTAGTTCATATGTAGTACTAAATGTAAGTTTCAGTATTAGTTAGCAGTGACTAATTACTACCATTATAGTGAGTAACATTCATTCCCTAAACATCTGTGTATTAAGTTACCTTACATTTATTTTACCACAATAGCCAGTCCAAACGAACAAAAAAATAATTTTGCAGATGCATTTCGGACCTTTCCTTTGTACTTAAAGCAAAAAATATTGGGTCGGTTGGGTACGCTATGACCGCGGGGTAAGTGCGGGGGAGGGGAAGCTCAGTGGCGGGGAAGGCGCGCCTGCGCATAGAATCGCGGCTGTACATCTGCCATTCCACGTCTAGAGCTCCTCTGGAGCGGACGTGTCTCCACTTTAGTTAATAGTCAATACTCTTTCTATAACATTATTTATATTTTTTAAATGTTGCTACGTGTGTAATTTAGTTTTAAAACCAGTGAAGTGTTCAGCGTGTGCAATGGTAAGTGGGATTTTTATTCGTTTAATTTTTATTGTTTCTGTTCAATGTAATTTTTGTTGTTGTCTTTGTCGGCATTTTGGACTTTGAGTTAAATGAGTTATGTATTATCAAAATAATCTTTCTGGCCATGTGTTTGAGCTTAACGACGAATCACAAAATTGGAAAGCGCGTTGTACTTCCCATTGTTTGGTATCGGCACAAAAAAATGGGGGCGATGTCGCTTGCTTGTCATTCCACGTGCAACCCGAGATAGGTTTAATATTAGCAATAGACATGTGTCGTTCCGGACCGTAATAGTTCTCAGAACTATGTACGGAGCTGGAACGATATCGGTCCAATCCAAGCTGTTAGTCTGGTTGGATTGGCTTAGTCAGTCCACAGTTCCTAACATATCCGAGCCAAATATGAGGGCGCTGCGCCGCCCGCCGTACCGCGCTGTCCGTCGCCGCTGAGTACTCGCGAAACTATGCGAACGAAAGCCGAGAGATTCCGATCGCGAAAGCGAATATCGTCGTTTCTCTAGGCCAAATGAGACAGAAAAAAAGCGTTATTTTGATTTGAATGTTTTCTCTAGGATATTGATACTTTTGTTTTATGCACGTAGGGCGATAATTACATGAATTTATTTATGATTTTTGTTTTGAACTAGTGACCTTAGCGCGTGTCAAACTTCCCGATTATTTGTTTTGAATTACGTATTTTACAAATCAGTGCGTTACTTGACGCCAAACTTTCTACTTTTATCTTACTACTCTACTAATGTTTTAAAAAGTCGGTCGATTGTAGAATCAGTCAATTATAGAATCGGTCAAATACAGAATCAGTCAATTGTAGAATCGGTCATCGGTCAAATGCAGAATCGGTCAAAAATAGACTGATGTCAAATGTACGAGTAGACTAAACGCCCGTCTGTCTGTAGCATTTTAGCTCCTGAACTGTTGTTATTTGAAAGCCAGCTTAATATCGAGTATTATTTACTAATGAATTATTCACGCTAAAATCAAAACTGAAAACCTTCGATTTAAAAATAGGGCTGGTGGTTATTCATTAAAATTATGAATCAAAAGTATGGCAATAACGATTTAAATCTTGGTCAACAAGAAATCAAAGTCAAATAGAAAATAATGATTATTGCGACAAATATTACAGTATTTGTAATACACCATTTACCTACCTAGTATAATTTATCTGTCAATTTTGTTGCAGCCAAATCATTTATACAAACAACACGCGAGAAAAGCCACCACAAGCCACAATTATGTCAATAAGATAATAAAGAAAAACCACCACACGACGGCATGATGCCCATAATATTGACGTTTATTGCAAAAAATTAAAGTAGGGGCTCGCCTCAGCTACCTACCGGGTCACAGTTGGCGGATAGTGAACGGCCTGTGAGTCCATGTTTCGATCCCACCCATCACGCACTGCAAGGACTGCAGAACATAATCACCACACCACCTGGCGATGGAAGTGCGATGCATTTTGGTGGCGCTCCGCCTAACATATTTGCGCCATCTAGTGCAGACATCGCGCTACTGCAGGGCATTTTAGATGGGATCGAGGAATCGGGTCGCAGGTTAACTGCGAATATGGATGCGGGGATCCGTAATAAGCAGTCCCGGACCGAGGCCAGAGGGTCACCGACTGGACGACATGAATCATGACATACTTTCTTCTGGGAAGACAACAAGGAAGCAACGAACTGGATGCCAATCATAACACCTGCGCTGCAGTTGCTCTTTGGATGACTTGCCGGAAGAACAGGACAAATTAAGGAGGAAGACCTTCCTGAGTCAAGGAGATACTTTCTTCTGGGAAGACAACAAGGAAGCAACGAACTGGATGCCAATCATAACACCTGCGCTGCAGTTGCTCTTTGGATGACTTGCCGGAAGAACAGGACAAATTAAGGAGGAAGACCTTCCTGAGTCAAGGTGATACTTTCTTCTGGGAAGACAACAAGGAAGCAAAGAACTGAACGAGCAACGTAACACCTGCGCTGACTTGCTCTTTGGAAGCCTTGCCGGAAGAACAGGACAAATCAAGGACGACGACCTTCCAAGACTCATATTGAAATGTTATCCAGTTGACGTCCCTGTGATAACTAAACGTAGATTAAATATTAGGTACGTATTTTCTTTATTACATTAATAAGATCCAATGATTACGGGGACGAATTAAAATTATACTTATCCGGAAGAAGTAAAGGCGGATTAAATTACGTCACAATATTGCAGAAAGACATTATAATCAACTTAGAATAAATAAATAAATAATCGTGGACAAATTCACACAGCGCCACCTAGCCCCAAACTAAACAAAGCTTGTACTATGGGTGCTAGTTAACTAATATACTACTTATATGTATTTAAATACATACTTATCATACTTAGAACACCCAGACCCGTAACAGAAATTAAAATTCATTATTTAAATTTCTGCCCAGCCGGGAATCGAACCCGGGACCTCTTGCGTGGCTGACTGGCTTGTTGGCCACTGAACCACTCAGGTCGTCAAAGAATAGAACTTGTAAATGTTTATCTTCAAAATGTAATAAAAGAAAATTCTTTCAGATTACACAAGGCCTAGCCTATCTTCAAACATTACTACAGTGCTCGAACGACGAGCTAAAACATCGATAGAAGACTCAAGGATTAAATCCAGGTAGTGATAATTCCATGATACCAATTAGTTTTAAGGAAATTTTATTTATTAGTAATAAGGAATGTGTTCAACTAGCTTAGTTTAGTATTTAAGTAGAATGTAACTTAATTTTTAGTAGAAGGTATTTTTTAGTTTTAGAGTAATTTTTTTTAGTTAGGTTGATCTATTTACATTTATTAGGCAAATTTTTTGGATTTAATGTCGCAGCGGCATTAAATTCTTTAGTTTCTTATACAATTTTAATTTCTTTAGTACAATTTTTTTAGTTTTAGGGTAATTTTATTTAGTTAGGTTTACCTATTTACATTTATTAGGCAAATTTTTTGGATTTAATGTCGCAGCGGCATTAAATTCTTTAGTTTCTTATATAATTTTAATTTCTTTAGTACAATTTTTTTTAGTTTTAGGGTAATTTTATTCAGTTAGGTTTACAAATGTAAATTGATAAGGATATTTTCAGCGGCATTGACTTACATATTCATATTTTAAAATAGTTTTAAGTAGCTTAAATTTTTTAGATCAAATTTAAAATAAGATTAAAGTTTTCGGGTTGGCGTAGGTATTTTTAAATTCATATTATTTTTATACATTTTCTTTTTTATTAATTACCCGATGAAATCGGGGTTAGATACAAATTGGAATTTATTATAAGGGTGTCGGATGTATCGAGCTTTGCAATTACGAATGGTCTACAGTTCAGGCATTTCCGATTCCACCTTGCCGTCTTCGGAAATTGGGGAACTCGATACATTCGGGGTGAGAGGAGGGTATCCCAAACCTGTTCTTGTTCAACGATGGTGTGTCTATTTGTCTATCTCATCTCTCAATTAGGCATATTATTGTTGAATATAGAATGAGGTATAACAATTACATATAGGTGATGAGAACTATTTTTATTAATTAAATAGATAATATTTTGATACTTAAGGCTTTTTCGCGAGTCTCGAAATGATTATTTATAAACACAATTATATTATATTTACATTATACTCAAATTCAATTTTACATTTTTACAATATCTAATAATATTTTGATACTCAAGGCTTTTTCGCGAGTCTCGAAATGATTATTTATAAACACAATTATATTATATTTACATTATACTCAAATTCAATTTTACATTTTTACAATATCTAATAATATTTTGATACTCAAGGCTTTTTCGCGAGTCTCGAAATGATTATTTATAAACACAATTATATTATATTTACATTATACTCAAATTCAATTTTACATTTTTACAATATCTAGCTAGTTAAAAGCACAAATAATAAGCAATTTCAAATGAAATTCCAGCCATTAAAATCAAAAACTGCAAGTTTATAAAAAGCTTGACGATAATAATATTAAAAACTTAAGGTAAATAGAATTACGATAATTACAGCCGATATATTCAGGAGTGAGAGGAGGGTATCGTAAACCAGTTCTAGTTTGCATTTCGGTCTATATATTTTCTGACATTTTTCATCTTTGTCTTTCCCTATACTTTTTGCTTATTTAATTTGATAAGGTTGGGTCTCTGGAATAGGGTCGACCCCGCGATTGTCAACTTAGCCGGGGTTGGCAATCAGCAGCAGTCATGACGAATCTCGCGCACCAGCCACGTGCAGCTCGCGGCAGCGCCCTCGGCGCGTGCGGCTGCCCTGCGCATGCATAGCAAGGCGCTGAGCCGGGGTCGTGGCAGTGGTCACCGCGGACCCCAGTTCACGCGATTGGCCACGGCGCAGCGGGTAGCCAGGAGCCCGTTGCTCTGAAGGCAGTGGGTTCAATTCCCATGCGACACAAGCATTTTTAACTCTCTGAATGTTTGTGTTAAGTCTGGAGCATTTATGTTGTATATCAGTATTAACATTTATGCGAATGCGCTTTGCTGTTCGCGTTATTCGAGGCATTAGTGAGATTCGTTGCTTTTTTTCACCGGACGTATACGTATTAGTTTTGCTATCAACAGTCGAGTTTCGCAGTTGTTTCCTGTTTAAGTTGTCTACATTTCAAGAATTTGTATAACTAGTATCAGGGTGGCGGATCTATCGAGTTTGGTGATTACGAATGGTCTGAAAATACTAAAGGCATTACAGTCTCGTATTCCACCTTATCGTCTTCGAAGTTGCTGAGCTCGATGGTTTCGGGGTGAGAGGAGGGTATCCAAGACGAATTCTTGTTTATAATTGGAGCTATCTCTGTTCTGTCTTTCATGTCAACTAGCCAAAACGTTTTTTGAAATATGCATCACACGGATTGGGATAGGGTTGGGTCCATGGAATAGGGTCGACCCCGCGATTGTCAACTAGAGCGGCGTTGGATATCAGCAGTGGTCGTGCTGAATCTCGCGCACCAGCCACAAGCAGCTCGCGGTAGCGCCCTCGGCGCGTGCGGCTGTCCTGCGCATGCATAGTAAGGCGCTGGGCCGGGGAAGCGGCAGTGGTCACCGCGGACCCCGGTTCACGTGGTTCATGTTTGTGTTGAGTCTGGAGCATTTATGTTTTTTATCAGATTTGTTTTTATGTTTTTTATTTACGCGAATATGAACGCGCTTTGCTGTTCGCGTTATTCGAGGCATTGGTGAGATTCGTAGCTTTTTTCACCGGATCTATATACCTAATCTTGTTATGACGCGTCACAACGTGCCGTAAGGTGATTTGGACAGATTGTTTCGTTGTTTTTCGTTGTATAAACTTAAGCTTCATGTCAACTAACCAATACGTTGTTTGAAATATGCGTCACACGGATTGGGATAGGAATGGGTCCATGGAAAAGGGTCGACCATGCGATTGTCGACTAAAACGGGGTTGACAATCAGCAGCGGTCGCGGCGGATCTCGCGTACCAGCCACGAGCAGCTCGCGGCAGCGCCCTCGGCGCGTGCGGCTGCCCTGCGCATGCATAGCAAGGCGCTGAGCCGGGGACGCGGCAATGGTCACCGCAGACCCCGGTTCACGTGACTAGCCACGGCGCAGCGGGTAGCCAGGAGCCCGCTGCTCTGAAGGCTGTGGGTTCGATTCCCATACGACACTAGCATTTTTGAATCTCCGAATGTTTGTGTTGAGTCTGGAGCATTTATGTATTTTATCAATTTTTTTTTCATAAATTTTTACTAATGCGCTTTGCTGTTCGCGCCATTCAAGGCATTAGTGAGATTCGTAGCTTTTTTCACAGGATCTGTACCTATTAGTTTTGCTACGAACAGTAGTGTAATATTTTAGCAGCTGTTTCCTATTTTAGGTGTCTTCACAAGAATTTGTATAATTACTATCAGGGTGGCGGATCTATCGAGTTTCGTGATTACGAATGGTCTGAAAATACAAGAGGCATTAAAGTCTCGGATTCCACCATGTCGTCTTCGAAGTTGCTGAGCTCGATGGATTCGGGGTGAGAGGAGGGTATCCTAAACGAGTTCTTGTTCATAATTGAGGCTCTCTCGTTTCTGTCTTTCTTGTCAAGTAGCCAATACGTCGTTTGAAATATGCATCACACGGATTGGGATAAGCTTGGGTCCTTGGAATAGGGTCGACCCCGCGATTGTCGTCTAGAACGGGGTTGGCAATCAGCAGCGGTCGTGCTGAATCTCGCGCACCAGCCACGAGCAGCTCGCGGCAGCGCCCTCGGCGCGTGCGGCTGCCCTGCGCATGCATAGCAAGGCGCTGAGCCGGGGACGCGGCAGTGGTCACCGCGGACCCCGGTTGACGCGATTAACCACGGCGCAGCGGGTAGCCAGGAGCCCGTTGCTCTGAAGGCTGTGGGTTCGATTCCCACACGACACTAGCATTTTTAACTCTCGGAGAGTTTGTGTTGAGTCTGGAGCATTTATGTATTTTATCAGTTTTGTTTTCATATATGTTTGCTAATGCGCTTTGCTGTTCGCGTCATTCGAGGCATTAGTGAGATTCGTAACTTGTTTCACCGGACCTTGATACCTAATCGTTTTGCCATGACGCGTCACAACGTGCCGTAAGGTGATTTGGATAGATTGTTTCGTTGTTTTTCGTTGAATAAACTCAAGCTTCATGTCAATTAGCCATTACGTTGTTTGAAACATGCATCATATGGATATGGATAGAGTTGGGTCCTTGGAATAGGGTCGACCCCTTGATTGTCGACTAGAACGGGGTTGGCAATCAGCAGTGGTCTAGCTGAATCTCACGCACTAGCCACGTGCAGCTCGCGGCAGCGCCCTCGGCGCGTGCGGCTGCCCTGCGCATGCATAGCAAAGCGCTGAGCCGGGGACGCGGCAGTGGTCACCGCAGACCCCGGTTCACGCGACTAGCCACGGCGCAGCGGGTAGCCAGGAGCCCGCTGCTCCGAAGGCTGTGGGTTCGATACCCACACCATACTAGCAATTTAACTTTTGAATGTTTGTGTTGAGTCTGGAGCATTTATGTATTTTATCAGTTTTGTTTTATGTTTTTTTATTTTTGCGAATATGAACGCTTTGCTGTTCGCGGTATTCGAGGCATTAGTGAGATTCGTAGCTTTTTTCACCGGACCTATACCTATTAGTTTTGCTATGAACAGTAGTGTAATATTTTAGCAGCTGTTTCCTATTTTAGGTGTCTTTATTTCAAGTATTTGTATAATTACTATCAGGGTGGCGGATCTATCGAGTTTCGTGATTAGGAATGGTCTGAAAATACATGAGGCATTAAAGTCTCGGATTCCACCATGTCGTCTTCGAAGTTGCTGAGCTCGATGGATTCGGGGTGAGAGGAGGGTATCCTAAACAAGTTCTTGTTCATAATTGGGCCCGTCTCGTTTCTAATTTCTTGTCAATTAGAAAATACGTTGTTTGAAATTTGCAGCACTTGGATTGGGATAGGATTGGATCGTTGGAATAGGGTCGAGCCCGCGATTGTCATTCTGAATGTTTGTGTTGAGTCTGGAGCATTTATGTAGTTTATCAGTTCTGTTTTTATTTTTCTTTTAATTCATTTCATTTTTATTTTATTTTTGTTTTCATTCGTTTCATTTTATTTTTATTTTCATTTTCATTTTCATTTCATTTTCATTAATTTTCATTTTTATTTCATTTTGTGTTGAGTCTGGAGCATTTATGTAGATTATCAGTTTAGTTTTTATGTATTATTTTACCAATGCGAACGCGCCTTGCTGTTCGCGCCATTCGAGGCATTAGTGAGATTCATAACTTGTTTTACCTGACCTATATACCTAATCGTTTTGCTATGACGCGTCACAACGTGCCGTGAGGTGATTTGGACACATTGTTTCGTTGTTTTTCGTTGAAAAAACTTAAGCCTCATGTCAATTAGCCATTACGTTGTTTGAAAGATGCATCATATAGATTAGCATAGAGTTGGGTCCTTGGAATAGGGTCGACCCCGCGATTGTCGACTAGAACGGGGTTGGCAATCAGCAGTGGTCTAGCTGAATCTCACGCACTAGCCACGTGCAGCTCGCGGCAGCGCCCTCGGCGCGTGCGGCTGCCCTGCGCATGCATAGCAAGGCGCTGAGCCGGGGAAGCGGCAGTGGTCACCGCGGACCCCGGTTCACGTGACTGGCTACGGCGCAGCGGGTAGCCAGAAGCCCGCTGCTCCGAAGGCTGTGGATTCGATACACACACGATACTAGCAATTGTAACTCTCTGAATGTTTGTGTTGTGTCTGGAGCATTTATGTTTTTTATCAGTTTTGTTTTTATGTTTTTTTATTTACGCGAATATGAACGCGCTTTGCTGTTCGCGTTATTCGAGGCATTAGTGAGATTCGTAGCTTTTTTCACCGGACCTATACCTATTGGTTTTGCTATGGACAGTAGTGTAATATTTTAGCAGTTGTTTCTTATTTTAGGTGTCTTTATTTCAAGAATTTGTATAATTACTATCAGGGTGGCGGATCTATCGAGTTTCGTAATTACGGATGGTCTGAAAATACAGGAGGCATTGAAGTTTCTCATTGCTCCTTGTCGTCTTCGAAGTTGCTGAGCTCGATGGATTCGGGGTGAGGGGAGGGTATCCTAAACGAGTTCTTGTTCATAATTGGGCCCGTCTCTTTTATATATTTCTTGTCAATCAGAAAATTCGTTGTTTGAAATTTGCAGCACTTGGATTGGATCGTTGGAATAGGGTCGACCCCGCTATTGTCATTCTGAATGTTTGTGTTGAGTCTGGAGCATTTATGTAGTTTATCAGTTCTGTTTTTATTTTTCTTTTAATTCATTTCATTTTTATTTTTATTTTGTTTTCATTCATTTCATTTTATTTTTATTTTCATTTTCATTTTCATTTCATTTTCATTAATTTTCATTTTTATTTCATTTTGTGTTGAGTCTGGAGCATTTATGTAGTTTATCAGTTTAGTTTTTATGTATTATTTTACCAATGCGAACGCGCCTTGCTGTTCGCGCCATTCGAGGCATTAGTGAGATTCGTAACTTGTTTCACCTGACCAATATACCTAATCGTTTTGCTATGACGCGTCACAACGTGCCGTGAGGTGTTCCGTGAGGTTTTCGTTGAAAAAACTTAAGCTTCATGTCAATTAGCCATTACGTTGTTTGAAAGATGCATCATATGGATAAGCATAGAGTTGGGTCCTTGGAATAGGGTCGACCCCGCGATTGTCGACTAGAACGGGGTTGGCAATCAGCAGCGGTCGTGCTGAATCTCAAGCACTAGCCACGTGCAGCTCGCGGCAGCGCCCTCGGCGCGTGCGGCTGCCCTGCGCATGCATAGCAAGGCGCTGAGCCGGGGTCGCGGCAGTGGTCACCGCAGACCCCGGTTCACGCGACGGGCCACGGCGCAGCGGGTAGCCAGGAGCCCGCTGCTCTGAAGGCTGTGGGTCCGATTCCCATACGACACTAGCATTTTTGACTCTCCGAATGTTTGCGTTGAGTCTGGAGCATTTATGTATTTTATCAATTTTTTTTTCATATATTTTTACTAATGCGCTTTGCTGTTCGCGCCATTCAAGGCATTAGTGAGATTCGTAGCTTTTTTCACAGGATCTATACCTATTAGTTTTGCTACGAACAGTAGTGTAATATTTTAGCAGCTGTTTCCTATTTTAGGTGTCTTCATTTCAAGAATTTGTATAATTACTATCAGGGTGGCGGATCTATCGAGTTTCGTGATTACGAATGGTCTGAAAATACAAGAGGCATTAAAGTCTCGGATTCCACCATGTCGTCTTCGAAGTTGCTGAGCTCGATGGATTCGGGGTGAGAGGAGGGTATCCTAAACGAGTTCTTGTTCATAATTGGGCCCGTCTCTTTTCTAATTTCTTGTTAATTAGAAAATAAGTTGTTTGAAATTTGCAGCACTTGGATTGGGATAGGATTGGATCGTTGGAATAGGGTCGACCCCGCGATTGTCAATCTGAATGTTTGTGTTGAGTCTGGAGCATTTATGTAGTTTATCAGTTCTGTTTTTATTTTTCTTTTAATTCATTTCATTTTTATTTTTATTTTGTTTTCATTCATTTCATTTTATTTTTATTTTCATTTTCATTTTCATTTCATTTTCATTAATTTTCATTTTTATTTCATTTTGTGTTGAGTCTGGAGCATTTATGTAGTTTATCAGTTTAGTTTTTATGTATTATTTTACCAATGCGAACGCGCCTTGCTGTTCGCGCCATTCGAGGCATTAGTGAGATTCGTAACTTGTTTCACCTGACCTATATACCTAATCGTTTTGCTATGACGCGTCACAACGTGCCGTGAGGTGATTTGGACACATTGTTTCGTTGTTTTTCGTTGAAAAAACTTAAGCATCATGCCAATTAGCCATTACGTTGTTTGAAAGATGCATCATATAGATTAGCATAGAGTTGAGTCCTTGGAAAAGGGTCGACCATGCGATTGTCGACTAAAACGGGGTTGACAATCAGCAGCGGTCGCGGCGGATCTCGCGTACCAGCCACGAGCAGCTCGCGGCAGCGCCCTCGGCGCGTGCGGCTGCCCTGCGCATGCATAGCAAGGCGGTGAGCCGGGGACGCGGCAGTGGTCACCGCAGACCCCGGTTCACGCGACTGGCCACAGCGCAGCGGGTAGCCAGGAGCCCGCTGCTCTGAAGGCTGTGGGTCCGATTCCCATACGACACTAGCATTTTTTACTCTCCGAATGTTTGTGTTGAGTCTGGAGCATTTATGTATTTTATCAGTTTTGTTTTCATATATTTTTACTAATGCGCTTTGCTGTTCGCACCATTCGAGGCATTAGTGGGATTCGTAACTTTTTTCACTGGACCTACACCTAATAGTTTTGTCATGAAGAGAAGTGTAATATTTTCGCGGTTGTTTCCTATTTGAGGTGTCTTCATTTCAAGAATTTGTACAATTACTGTCTGGGTGGCTGATCTATAGATTTGCAATAGCACCTTGTCGTCTTCGAAGTTGCTGAGCTCGATGGATTCGGGGTGAGAGGAGGGTATCCTAAACGAGTTCTTGTTCATAATTGGGCCCGTCTCTTTTCTATATTTCTTGTCAATTAGAAAATACGTTGTTTGAAATTTGCGTCACTTGGATTGGGATAGGATTGGATCGTTGGAATAGGGTCGACCCCGCGATTGTCACTCTGAATGTTTGTGTAGAGTCTGGAGCATTTATGTAGTTTATCAGTTCTGTTTTTATTTTTCTTTTAATTTATTTTTATTTTATTTTCATTCATTTCATTTTCTTTGTCTTTTTATTTCATTTTCATTAATTTTCATTTTTATTTCATTTTGTGTTGAGTCTGGAGTTTATCAGTTTAGTTTTTATGTATTATTTTACCAATGCGAACGCGCCTTGCTGTTCGCGCCATTCGAGGCATTAGTGAGATTTGTAACTTGTTTCACCGGACCTATATACCTAATCGTTTTGCTATGACGCGTCACAACGTGCCGTAAGGTGATTTGGACACATTGTTTCGTTGTTTTTCGTTGAAAGAACGTAAGCTTCATGTCAATTAGCCATTACGTTGTTTGAAATATGCATCATATGGATTAGCATAGAGTTTGGTCCTTGGAATAGGGTCGACCCCGCGATTGTCGACTAGAACGGGGTTGGCAATCAGCAGCGGTTGTGCTGAATCTCGCGCACTAGCCACGTGCAGCTCGCGGCAGCGCCCTCGGCGCGTGCGGCTGCCCTGCGCATGCATAGCAAGGCGCTGAGCCGGGGTCGCGGCAGTGGTCACCGCAGACCCCAGTTCGCGCGACTGAATACGGCGCAGCGGGTAGCCAGGAGCCCGCTGCTCTGAAGGCTGTGGGTTCGATTTCCATACGACACTAGCATTTTTACTTTCCGAATATTTGTGTTGAGTCTGGAGCATTTATGTATTTTATCAGTTTTGTTTTTATGTATTTTTATTTACGCGAATATGAACGCGCTTTGCTGTTCGCGTTATTCGAGGCATTAGTGAGATTCGTAGCTTTTTTCACCGGACCTATACCTATTAGTTTTGCTATGAACAGTAGTGTAATATTTTAGCAGTTGTTTCCTATTTTAGGTGTCTTTATTTCAAGAATTTGTATAATTAATATCAGGGTGGCGGATCTATCGAGTTTCGTGATTACGAATGGTCTGAAAATACAAGAGGCATTAAAGCCTCGGATTCCACCATGTCGTCTTCGAAGTTGCTGAGCTCGATGGATTCGGGGTGAGAGGAGGGTATCCTAAACGAGTTTTTGTTCAGAATTGAGGCTCTCTCGTTTCTGTCTTTCTTGTCAAGTAGCCAATACGTTTTTCGAAATATGCATCATATGGATTGGGATAGGGTTGGGTCCTTAGAAAAGGGTCGACCATGCGATTGTCGACTTGAACGGGGTTGACAATCAGTAGCGGTCGCTGCGGATCTCGCGTACCAGCCACGAGCAGCTCGCGGCAGCGCCCTCGGCGCGTGCGGCTGCCCTGCGCATGCATAGCAAGGCGCTGAGCCGGGGACGCGGCAGTGGTCACCGCAGACCCCGGTTCACGCGACTGGCCACAGCGCAGTGGGTAGCCAGGAGCCCGCTGCTCTGAAGGCTGTGGGTCCGATTCCCATACGACACTAGCTTTTTTTACTCTCCGAATGTTTGTGTTAAGTCTGGAGCATTTATGTATTTTATCAGTTTTGTTTTCATATATTTTTACTCATGCGCTTTGCTATTCGCGCCATTCAAGGCATCAGTGAGATTCGTAGCTTTTTTCACCGGAGCTATACCTATTAGTTTTGCTACGAACAGTAGTGTAATATTTTAGCAGATGTTTCCTATTTTAGGTGTCTTTATTTCAAGAATTTGTATAATTACTATCAGGGTGGCGGATCTATCGAGTTTCGTGATTACGAATGGTCTGAAAATACAAGAGGCATTAAAGTCTCGGATTCCACCATGTCGTCTTCGAAGTTGCTAAGCTCGATTGATATTTCTTGTCAATTAGAAAATACGTTGTTTGAAATTTGCATCACTTGGATTGGGATAGGATTGGATCGTTGGAATAGGGTCGATCCCGCGATTGTCATTCTGAATGTTTGTGTTGAGTCTGTAGCATTTATGTAGTTTATCAGTTCTGTTTTTATTTCTCTTTTAATTCATTTCATACTCATTTTTTTTTTTATATTTCTTTTTGTGTTGAGTCTGGACCATTTATGTAGTTTATCAGTTTAGTTTTTATGTATTATTTTACCAATGCGAACGCGCCTTGCTGTTCGCGCCATTCGAGGCATTAGTGAGATTCGTAACTTGTTTCACCGGACCTATATACCTAATCGTTTTGCTATGACGCGTCACAACGTGCCGTAAGGTGATTTAGACAGATTGTTTCGTTGTTTTTCGTTGAATAAACTCAAGCTTCATGTCAATTAGCCATTACGTTGTTTGAAATATGCATCATATGGATTAGGATAGAGTTGGGTCCTTGGAATAGGGTCGACCCCTCGATTGTCAACTAGAACGGGGTTGACAATCAGCAGCGGTCGCGGCGGATCTCGCGTACCAGCCACGAGCAGCTCGCGGCAGCGCCCTCGGCGCGTGCGGCTGCCCTGCGCATGCATAGCAAGGCGCTGAGCCGGGGACGCGGCAGTGGTCACCGCAGACCCCGGTTCACGCGACTGGCCACGGCGCAGCGGGTAGCCAGGAGCCCGCTGCTCTGAAGGCTGTGGGTCCGATTCCCATACGACACTAGCATTTTTTACTGTCCGAATGTTTGTGTTGAGTCTGGAGCATTTATGTTATTTATCAGTTTTGTTTTCATATATTTTTACTAATGCGCTTTGCTGTTCGCGCCATTCGAGGCATTAGTGAGATTCGTAGCTTTATTCACCGGACCTATATCTAATAGTTTTGCTATGAACAGTAGTGTAATATTTTAGCAGCTGTTTCCTATTTTAGGTGTCTTTATTTCAAGAATTTGTATAATTACTATCAGGGTGGCGGATTTATCGAGTTTCGTGATTACGAATGGTCTGAAAATACAAGAGGCATTAAAGCCTCGGATTCCACCATGTCGTCCGCGAAGTTGCTGAGCTCGATGGATTCGGGGTGAGAGGAGGGTATCCTAAACGAGTTTTGTTAATGAAGATGTCGCGACGCTAGAATAGGTCTCCAGGTAGATATTCTATATTATTCAATTTAATTGATATGTAGGTAGACAGTCATGTCTAAAAAACGGCATACACGTAAATTAATGCTTTAAATTAGGTTCAAGCAATGAAATTACATTTTTTAAATGACTGAAATTATAGTAGTAGCTCATTATATTTTATAGATGATGAAGTATTTTTTAGAAATATGGAAATATTTTATTTAGTCGATTTATTACCCTAAATTTTGTGAATGGTGCTCATTATTAGTTTTAAGTTGGTAATTTTTCGCCTTAGCCCACCTAACCTAATCTCACAGAAAGGCTCGTTAGACGAGTTCACACGTTGGTGCTTCAACGCGCGCATTAAAGATGAATCCAGATAGTCTTGAGTAGTTCTAGCCTAACCTAACCTAATCTAATCTAACAGATAGACTCGTCAGACGAGTTCTCTTTTTGGTGCGTCAACGCGCGCATTAAAGATAAATCCAGATGGTCTTGAGTAGTTCTAGCCTAACCTAACCAAACCTAATCTAACCTAACCTAATCTAATCTAACCTAACCAAATGTAACAGATAGACTCGTCAGACGAGTTCTTACTTTGGTGCGTCAACGCGCGCATTAAAGATAAATCCAGATAGTCTTGAGTAGTTCTAGCCTAACCTAACCAAACCTATCCTAACCTAATATAATCTAATCTAACCTAATCTCAGAGAAAGACTCGTTAGACGAGTTCACACGTTGGTGTTTCAACGCGCGCATTAAAGATGAATCCTGATAGTCTTGAGTAGTTCTAACCTAACCTAACCTAACCTAATCTAACAGATAGACTCGTCAGACGAGTTCACACGTTGGTGTTTCAACGCGCGCATTTATGATGAATCCTGATAGTCTTGAGTAGTTCTAACCTAACCTTACCTAACCTAATCGCACAGAAAGACTCGTTAGACGAGTTCATACGTTGGTGTTTCAACGCGCGCATTAAAGATAAATCCTGATAGTCTTGAGTAGTTCTAACCTAATCTAACAGATAGACTCGTCAGACGAGTTCTTACTTTGGTGCGTCAACGCGAGCATTTAAGATAAATCCAGATAGTCATGAGTAGCTCTAACCTAACCTCACCTAATCTAACCTAACCTAATCTAACCTAACCTAACCTAATCTCACAGAAAGACTCGTTAGACGAGTTCACACGTTGGTGTTTCAACGCGCGCATTAAAGATGTATCCTGATAGTCTTGAGTAGTTCTAACCTAACCTAACCTAATCTAACAGATAGACTCGTCAGACGAGTTCTCACTTTGGTGCGTCAACGCGCGCATTAAAGATAAATCCAGATGGTCTTGAGTAGTTCTAGCCTTACCTAACCTAACCTAATCTCATAGAAAGACTCGTTAGACGAGTTCACACGTTGGTGTTTTAACGCGTGCATTAAGGATGAATCCTGATAGTCTTGAGTAGTTCTAACCTAACCTTGCCTAACCTAATCACAATATTTTTTTGTACCACGCAAACAAATATGTCTAAGTGGCCTTTGACCTGCAGTTGGACACCGATGGCTGATAAAAAAATCTCTTGCTTTCTATTACTTGGAAATAGGTATTTTTTTTTGGCTAAAAGTTATTTTAATTCTTCAACAATTTTACGCCCGCCGCTTTTCTGCCTTGACGACTTTCGTCATTAAATTACGCCTCTGTCGCTTCATAAATTGAGGCTATGGCCTTCTATGCTACTATGCCATCGCTTTCTAAAGTCCTACATTTCACCTCAACCTTTATAAATTTCAGTAATGTTGTAATGTTTTTTTTTAGAATTTTTTTTATATGGAAGAGTACTCAGAATCATTTGAATAAACATTAATCAACAGCTACTTGTGGAGCTTTACTAGAAACGCATCAAATAACTCAATTATAAATAAGTAATTTACATGTTAGATCAAAGTCGATACTCTAATTAGGTAATGCTTTAACCCAGTTTTTTGTACCACTAAAGTGGCAAACAAGCTTACGGTCTGCCTAGTGGTAAACATCCATATGGACGTTTGGAGGTATTTCGAGTAATTAGGCTTAATACCTAAATGGGTCACTCACTACATCAAGAAATGGTATTAATTATATGCTTATCTGATCTATCGAAGTTTGCAGTTACGAATATTGCTATGCATTTTTGATTCATCGGAAAAAGCTTAGCCCGAAGGATTCGGGGGGAGAGGAGGGCATCCCAAACCAGTTCTTGCTTGCTATGGCGCTCTTGTCTCATCTGTCTTTCCTGTGCAGATGAAAAACTAGGCCAGGTAAAGTATGATGCTGCCCATTAAAATAGTTTTTAAACGTAGGTTGGTCCATATTTGGCTAGATTGTCTAATATTTATATAGTTGACTACTTTCTCCAGTAAACATAACTCTATTTGGATTATTTTGGTGCATCCACCAAATCCTGCAAAACCTCGCGTTTTAACTTTATTTTTACAATGACGTATCGAGCTTTCTGTGTAGTATTAATCATCGTCATCAACATCTGAATGAAATCATGATGAAAGGCTGTCGTGGTTTTTGACTATTTTAACCGTTTTTTTAATGGTATATTAAGGTAGCAAAACAGCGTATTTTCTCGCTTACTGTACGCGAGAGAATACTTTTTTTTTTTTTTTTTTTATACCACCAAGGTATACTTGTCGTAGCCGTGCTGTAATGTGACGAACGATTAAAGAATATAACATACTATTAGAAAATCATAATTATGTTATGTAGACACCGTTGCTTCCGATTGTTGGGTTTAGATTTAGACATTATCTATAGGTACATCGTTTAAACAAAGTCGCTTCCCGCCGCCTGTCCCATTACACCCTGTGGCCCTAGCACAAGTGTGTCTGCGACAAACCTCGCGCCGCGAGAGAGCGTTAATCTTTTTCTCTCAATACTAAGACGAAAGAGACAGCAATACCTATGTCGCGCCTTTTCTCGCTTATCGCGCGCGAGAGCAACTTGTGCTAGGCCTACCTGTACCCTTAGATCTTTTAAACTACGCAACAAATTTTAATGCGGTTTTCAACAATAGTGTTTCAAATAAAAGGTTAAAGTAAAACAAAAAGGGACAAAGTAGGGTAAGTCCACTAGTGTAATATAGATGTAATGTCTAAAACCAAACCAAATGTAAATGTTACCATGAACATGATAATGTAATTATTTATCTTTAAGATATTTTCGATCGTGTGTTGTGTAGTTTTTTTACGTTACATTTAGAACTTAATATTTGAAATGAATGTCAATTAGTAGTGGTTAATTGTGTAATACATTTTAAAACTTAGATATTAATTTTTCTCTGTTTGGACCGAAAGAAATACTTTGTTATGTATAATTATAAATCAAACTTTTACTTTTTTGTCAGTTGCTTATACTTCATTATTTTGTAATTCTGATAACCATGTCAAATTGATAATTTATTGTAAATACTAACGGTTAACCACCACACCTCAAAATAACTTACAACTACTATTTGTACCTAATGTTTAAGTAATTCAGTGTGATTAATAAACAATTAAATAATCATATTTGTGTAAAATTGTGTTTTGTACTTACCCATACCCATATTCATCATCATAGCCCTGAACAGTCTACTCCAGGACTCAGGGCCTCTCCCACGAAAGAAGGGAATCTCCACGCTTGGCAGGCGGGTTGGAGATCGCAGTTTTATAAATATAACAATGGATAACGCTGCAGCCCATTTTCCAGCCTACGGAGACTTCAGATCTTTTGTCTCGAAAACGTTAGTCGTCTTGTACGACACCCGCAAGTGTAAAGGGTTTGTGCTAATCAACTCTGCCGGATACTACGCGGCCATAAATAAATAATATTATTATATTATTAATGATTAACTTAAAACCAATATGGTCCTCGTCTGCCACTACGTTAATAACGCGTGACGTGACAGACATCGAAAACCTCTGATAAATTCTACATATGTATATGAAGGAATGGCAAATAATTCTTCTTACTGGAGTGGCAGCGCTTTGGCCATATCATCATCATCATGTCAGCCAGAAGACCCCCACTGCTGGGCAATAGGCCTCCCCCAGAGATCTCCACAAGCTACCACAGCTAGGTACCTGCGATCTTTACCAGGTCGTCGGTCCATCTTGTGGGAGGCCTACCCACGCTGCATCTTCCGGTACGTGGTCCAGTTAAGTACTGGAATTCCAGTAAATAATTAAGGAATAATTCCAGTAAAGTACTGGAACTTTACTGCCCCATCGGTTTGGCCATATATGTCTCAAAAATTACTAATTGGATAGCAAAAACTTAAGTGCGTCGGTCCAAATCGTAAGCTAAATGTACCGGGTTCGTCATATACAAATGACTGTTTTGTGACATATGTACATTCGCTGAACACTAACTGTTGTTCTTACGGTGAGAGAAAACATTGTGATGAAAACTGCACATTTAGGCGGCTAGTCAGGTTCTTAACAGGGTCACAAAGGGTAGATGGCAGTCCCTCCACTATAGTTTCCTGATTTTCCAAATCCTGGATGATGGCCAAGGCGGACCCCGGGCCCTTGCGCGCAAAAGCACAACCGGGACTTTAATAAAAATTGAATTAAATAAAAAATGATTTTAACACACATTTTTTACACAACAACAATTTTTTATTTTACCACCTCAGTTTTTTTTTATTTAGTCTAGCCAGGCATTTGACCGCCATCTCACCTGGTTGTTGTGGAGTTATTGCCTTGTGGTTATATAGAGTAGAACATGGAACCAACCTCCTCCACTGGCGGGTATCGTAGAAAGAGACTGTATCAGAAGAGGCAGACCTGTATTGTACCTCCGCCCAATAGAAATCTTTGCTAATGATTCATCATCACAGCCCATAACAGTCCACTGAAGGATTTAGGGCCTCTCCCAAGAAATGGGAGATTGTTGCCATAATGTCCATGCTTGGCAGGTGGTTCAGAGATCGCAGCGTTATAAATAAACAATTCAAAACGCGTCTGTCTTTTTTTTAGTTTATAGAGACTCTAGATCTTTTGCATCGAAAACATTAGTATTTTGCCTCAAAAACGGTCATCCTGGTAGAACTATTTAACTCTGCCGGGTACCACACAGCCACGGATTGTTTATATGTAATGGATAATCTAGAAAAATTATTTAGAAACTAGCTACCAATAGAAAGCTACATTATTAGGGTATAAGACTATATTATAATGTTTTAAACTATTGCGAGTATTATCAACAAAGGTACGAGGGAGAAAACCCGGAACATATCTTTAAAATGTAGGCTATATCTTAAATGAAGTTTCCACAGGAACTGGTCCAGAACGTAGTAACCTAATTTTACGCGTGCAGTATAGGAAAATAATATGTATAATTTAGCAGTTCTAATAGCACTGTAAATAATGTTAGTAGGACATGTAAATATTTTGTAAGCCATTTGTACACAGAACAATGATCGGGTCATATCGCCCGCGCACGCCCCCACCCTCAGGGCGACACGCATAGACTTCGAAATTTTGATTGCTATACAAACTGACTCATCACCACAGCCCATAACAGTCCACTGCAGGACTAAGGGCCTCTCCTACGAAAGGGGAGGTTTTTGCTATAATTTCAATGCTTGGCCGGCCGGCGGGTTGAAGATCGCAGTGTTATAAATATAACAATGGAAAACGCTGCTGCCCATTTTCTAGCCTACAGGGACTAGATCTTTTGCCTCGAAAACATTAGTCGCCTTGTACGACACCCACGAGTGTAGCAGCACCTCTTGTGCTGCTATTCTACTCTGCCAGACACCACACGGCCAAACAGATTCCTTGATGTTCTATCTGGAGTGTTTGTTCCGCTTCTAATTACGTTTGCCATTATATCGTTGTTCGATATCATTAAAGTTAAACAATTAGATGATCACAGTTGCCATCACTGACATTGTAACTTATTTTATTTAATTTTTAATTAAAATAAACTCAATTTGGCGTTAATTTCCCGGTTGTGCTCTCGCGCATGAGAGCTGCCTATGATTCAGGATATGGCAGATCAGGTTATTACAGTGGAGCGACATATGATCTCCGTGACCAGGGCAACCTGACCAGATTGGATCGTGGTTAAATATTCAGTATCCTGGGTGTGCAGGTTTCATCACGATGTTTTCCCTCACCGTAAGAGTTAGTGTTCAACTAATGTACATAACTCATAAAAGGGTCATTGGTACATGGCGTTAGATTCGAACCCGGTACATCTTGCGAGCCGGATACCTTTACCACTAGACCACCTCATATAAATTCGTTATATGTGTGAAATTGCAAAAAATGTGAACTGCCGTAATAAGTAGGTACCCAGGTTTTAATTTGTTCTTTTCTTTTTTTTTATGCTACTGAATGAGAAACGAGCAGACAGCAATACACACTTATTATAATTTATTAAAATTCACCCCCTCAGACATTTAAATTCATCTTTTAAATTTCTGCTCGGCGGGAATCGAACCAGGGACCTCTGCGTGGCGACCGGCATGTTAACCAATTGAACCACTCAGGTCGTCAACACACTAGCCAATTCCTTTGCTTGCTTCATAAAATTCACTTGTACTTTATGAAGCAAAAAGTTTTTTGGTATGCTTGGATACAGGATGACCGCGGCAGGGGTGCGGGGGTAGGGAAGTTCAGTAGCGGGGGATGGTGCGCCTGCGCATCGATCACTCTCGACTATATAGTCTCGACCTAGTCTCTATTTTTGCCCATTTCACGTGCATAGCTCCTCTGGAGTTGACGTGCCTGTCCCTAATTCAGACTTCAGTCAATAGTCTTAATCACTCTTGACCTCGTCTCCTTTTTTGCCCATTCCACGTGTCTCTGATTTAGACTTTAGTCAATAGTCTTTTTGCAACATTAGTTATATTTTTAAATTAGTTTTAAAAACTAGTGACGACTGCCTGTACAGCTTTGGTAATGGTAAGTAGAATTTTATAATTTTTTTTTAAATGTAATTTTGGCCGTGGCTCTCCGCCTCGGTAGTCGGTGCTGAGGTCTGCACCTCATATAAATGCCCGTGTGGAATGGACGTCGACCACCTGTGACACTACGGTCTATCCTTCCAAAATATGGTGAGGCTGCTTTTCACACCATGCAGCCTTGAACGACATTTTGCGCCGCTCTCCCGCTACCGTCAACGTGCCGGCTATTCTGGAGCTGAACGGTATCGCACGTGACGATGGTAAGAGACCGGCCGGAATGTCGCTCATCCCTTGGAAGATGGGGCGGGCCTTAATATGGGATGCAACGTGTGTCGACACTCTGGCGCCCTCTCATCCACCATTTACTTCTAAAAAGGTTGCTGCTGCGTCTGAGACAGCTAAAAGGCAAACAATTATGAAATACCGGGGTATCGGCACCCAATACAATTTTGTTGCATTTGGTGTCGAGACCCTGAATCCGTGGGGCCCCGGGGAGCTCTCCGGGGAGTACAGAGAACTTGCGAAGAAATTGGTCGACACCACAAGTGACCGAAGAGCTGGCAGTTACCTCGCACAAAGAATAAGCATTGCTATTAAGAGATGTAATGCTGCCAGCATTTTGGGTACGCTTCCCTAAATGAGACCTGAGTGGTTCAGTTGGTTGACATGCCGGTCGCCACGCAGAGGTCCCGGGTTCGATTCCCGGCCGAGCAGAAATTTACATCATGAATTTAAATTTCTGTTACGGGTCTGGGTGTAGTTTTTAAGTTAAGTAGTTTCAGTTATCTAAGCGAACGGCCACACAGAAAAGACGTAAGACGCAGACACGTCGCGGACGGGACGCGGACGCGACTTTTTAAAACATACAGAAAAGACGGGGCACGGACGCGTCGCCGTCGCGGACCAGGCAAGACAAAGACAGCAAGCGCTGCGTGCGAGGCCTGGCTCCCCGCGTCCCGTCCGTACCCCCGCTCTCGCCCGTGCCCCGCCCGCGCTGTATGTTTTAAGACGTGTGCGTCGCGTCCGCGCCCTGTCCTTGCTGTGTTTTGCGTCGCGACGTTTCTATACATTTAGTATGGAAGTAAATTGAACGGGCGCCGCGTCCGCGACGTGTCTACGTCTTACGTCTTTTCTGTGTGGCCGCTCGCTTACATTCATAACACAAGCTTTGCTTACTTTGGGGCTGAATGGCGCTGTGTGAATTTGTCAAAGCATATTTATTTATTTATTAAGACGACCAAGGCCACCAAATTTGACAAACATAATATAGGTTGTGACTTCCGCTGTGAGTAGGTTCCTCCTATGACTCTTTGTTCAATTTCTTTGGGAAAAATTTAAATTTGTGCATTTTTTAAACTTGTGAATTTGTTGCAGCCAAATCATTTTTAAAAAGAACATGCGAGAAAAGCCACCATATGGCACACTTCTGTCGAGAATAAAGAACAGGCGAGAAAAACCACCGCATGGCACAATTATGTCAAAAGCAAAGAAAACGCGAGAAAACCTACCACATGGCACACTTGTGTCAAAAGGAAATAACATTCGAGAAAAACTATGAAATGGCGCACTTTTATCGAGAGAAAAGAACAGGCGACAAAACGTACCACATGGCACACTTGTGTCGAGAGACGAGAACATGAAAGAAATATCACTAAATGGCAAAATATTGTCAAAAGAATAGAAAATACAAGAAAAACCGTGATATCCACAAAACCACAATTGTGTCAAAAGTAAATAAAGAACACGCGAGAAAACCTACCACATGGCAAAATTGTGTCAACAGTAAAGAACACGCGGGTAAAACTACCACATGGCACACAAACAAAAGAACACGCGGGAAAAACTACCACATGGCACACAAACAAAGGAACACGCGGGAAAAACTACCACATGGCACACAAAGAAATGAACACGCGGGAAAAACCACCGCATGGCACAATGAAGAAAATAAGGACGATTATTGCAAAAAATTCAAGTAGGGGCTAGCCTCAGCTACCTACCGGGTCACAGTTGGCGGATAGTGAACGGCCTGTGAGTCCATGTTTCGATCCCACCCATCACGCGCTGCAAGGACTGCAGAAAATAGTCACCACACCATCTGGCGATGAAAGTGCGATGCGTTTTATAGGCGTTCCATACATCGCACTACTGCAGGGCATTTTAGATGGGATCGAGGAATAGCGTCACAGGTTAACTGCGAATATGCAGTCCCGGACCGAGGCCACAGGGTCACCGACTGGAGGACCTGAGTGAAGAACATATTACTCTCTTCTGGGAAGACAACAAAGAAGCAACGAACTGGATACCAATCGAAACAACTGTACTGCACTTGCTCTTTGGATGCCCTGTCAGAAGAGCAGAGCAAATTATGGACAAAGAACTTCCAAGACTCGTCAGCGAAGTTATCCAGTTGATGTCCCTGTGAAAACTCTTAAGACTTATTTAGAAATGAGGTACGTATTTTCATAATTACCTAAAGAATTCATTGTTAATAAAATTTAGATTATCATACGTAATGGTCAATTTAAAATTACGTCTGGAAGAAATAAAAGGCTGACAAAATTGTGTCACAATTAATGTTCCTTGCAAAAATCCAAAATTAACTTATATTAGAACTTGTAAATTCTTTCAGGTCACACAAATGCTATTTCTTATCTAACAGAAATACTGTACTCGTATGACGAGTTACAATAACAACGTGTTCATCAAGGATGACATCCAGATAGTGTTCAGTAGTTTAATTTTATTAGTTTTAAGGTAATTTTTTATGTTTATAAATTAGGTCAATGAGCTCAGCATGTAGTTTTAAATAGGATTTTTTTAGTTTAAGTAGGTGATCTTTTATTCTGAATTATGATGAAAATGTTTGCTATTATTTGTAAGTCCTTTTTTATTTTATTGAACATGTCAATTTTATTGTTATAACTATTAATTAACCTATAATAAACAAAATAACCTTTCTTATCCTAACTAGGTTGCGGAAAAGTGCCCAGAAGGCTGGCCGCGTCGCCCCGCTCGATAGCGAGGCTTATACGCTGACCCAAGTAGAGGCCAGCCTTCTGGTCATTACTAATGTCGTCCAGGCGCTTGGCTAATAATGTACGCCTGGTCCCCACCCAGCCCAAGGGTTTCCACTCCGTAGTCGCCACCTAGACGAGCATATTTGCGCCGTGTGGCATTTTCAGCAGAGCCGAGCAGGCACTCGCGCCTGCTCGACACGCGGTGGCTGGAAGATAGGACGGCGCGAGGGTATCGATGCACATAGCATCCCAGACCAGTGACCTGACGGAATGAGTGTCATTCCGTCAGGTCTTTTACCATGATTGCTACATCGTAGGGTCCCAGTACTGCGGGTGCGCCAGCGGCGGTAAAGGCGGGCGGGTAAATATTAGGTCAGTGTCTTTTCTATCTTTCTTGTCAACTAGCCAAAATGTTACTTCAAATATGTAACACATGGTTTCGGATTAGGTTTGGTCGTTGGTTTGGGGTCGACCCCACGATTGTCTTCTATGATCGGGGTGGGAGTCGGCCACGGTCGCGGCGAGACCGGTTTTTTTAAAGCATGATGTATTTTTTTACGTTTTTTTCCTTTTCTTCTTTTAATGTAAATACTCTTTCATTTTGTCTGTTTCATTAATGAAGTATTATTTCGATTATAATTTACTAAATTTCATGTAATTAGGATTACGTAAATTGCAACCGTCAAAATTTTTATAACTCCTGCCGCTACTTCAAGGACTGGTATTTTAAGATATCGAATCTATTAAGCTTTGTAATTACCAAGAGTCTATAAACCGGCATTTTGGATGCCATCTCGCTATCTTCGGAAACCGCTACGCTCGATTGATTCGGGGTAAGAGGAGGATAGTAACCACCACGGATCTCGGCTTGCGCGTCTGGCCACGGCGCAGCGGGTAGCGGTCGATTCCCACATGACATGACGTTTGTAAGTATGTTATCGAGTCTACATTTTAAGAATTTGCATAATTAACTACAATCAGGGTGGCGGATCTGTCGAGTTTTTAAATTACGAAAGGTCTAAATGGCAGCGGTCACCGCGGACCCCGGCTCGCGCGACTGGCCACGGCGTAGCAAGCATCGAGGACCGCGCTGCTCTGAACGCCTTGGGTTCGATTCCCAAACGACATTATATTTAGGAACCGTCTGATTTTTTTTGTACAAATAGGCATTTGTGTCGAGTTTGAGTGTAGTTTATGTAGCTATATCTTTTGCTTTTTTGATATTGTGTTGACTTACGTCCAAGGCACAAAAGTACAAAACAAAAAAACGTCAAAACCTACGCCGCCTGATATTTTAATATAGGTAGATTGGAATAAACATATCTATGTACGCTTGGATCTTTTGAACTACGCGACGGATGTTAATGAGGTTTTCAATAATAGATAGAGCGATTTAAGAGGAAGATTTATAACAAAGAAAAAAAGGGTAGGCACAAAGTAGGTGTACGCGAATGTAGCCGCCGGGTCCACTAGTTTTATATATTGAGACTTATTTTTACGTATTCATTTGATATTTCGAGATTCGCAGCACTTTTCGCGAGTCTGGAATATGCAATAATCATTGCATTCAACTTGTTTTGATATATACTCGTATTAGCTTATATTTACACACTGGCTGTTCGCTCTGGCTTGTCTATACAATTTATTACGTGAAATGATTGTGACTGATTAATTCATGTCAGTTTTAGTTAAAAACCATGCTGGAATCAATCATCATTAATTTTTAGTCTTATAATAAATTAATGTTTAATGGTAGCGTGAAGTAACACAATTTATTATTTGAAATTATTATGTCAGATTAATTCATGTCAGGTCTACATTTCAAGAATTGTTGCAATTAATTACAATCAAGGTAGCGGATCTATCGAGCTGGTCTAAATCGCAGCGGTCACCGCGGACCCCACCTCGCGCGACAGACCACGGCGTAGCGGGGAGCGGTCAGGAGTCCGTTGCTCTGGCCTTGAGTTCGATACCCACATGACATTATTTATTTGAAACAATCTAAACTTTTTTGTACAAATATTTATGTCGATTCTGAGTGAATTTTATGTAGCTATTTCTGTTTTTTTATGTGAGTTGACTTTGTGTTTTACTTTTAGTTATTGTTTGCTCGCTTTGCTGTTCGCGCCTGCGTTTAGAACTTTTTCTATTATTTTTCATGCGTGTTAGACTTATGGCCTATTGCACCGGAGATACAGTTACTGTGGTGTTGACGTAACGTAAGATCAATTGCCTCAAGGTATTTTTGAGGTTTCAAAATACCTTTTTTTTCTAGTGTTTGTTGGTAATTTGTTACCCTGAATTTTCCAAATCTGCATAATTCGGTTCTATTAGTTTTAGGTAGGTTTTATATTAGTTGTAGGTAGATATTCTATATTATTCAATTACATATCTTCGAAATCACAAAAGACTGACTCTCAGGTTTCTATTAGAATAAGCAATGAAATTGCGTTAGAGGATTAAATCAATTTATTTTTTTAGATTTAATGAAGTAGTGGCAACTTCTAAATTTAGATGATAAGTAGCTTCTCAAATCAATTTAATTTTTATCTTCTAAGTAGTGTTCAGTACTTCTATTTTTTACTTTGAATTAGGTTAATTATTAGGTATACATTTAAAGGCAGCAACGTATAGTTTCCGATGGAGCAGTAAAGCTCTCGAGTGGCGACCACGTACCGGAAGGCACAGAAACGGTTTTTGTAAAGATCTCTAGGGGAGGCTTATGCTCAGCTGTGTCTTTCAGCTGATATGATGATGATGATGAACGTATAGTTTATAATTACGTTATAATATCTGAGCCCGATGGATTCGAGGTGAGAGGAGGGTACTATCCTAAACCAGTTCGTTTTCATCTACAGTGTCTTTCTATCCGACTCTTCTGTCAACTAAAGTAAAGTAAAGAAATGTAGAATATGTCTATTGCACTTACTTCTAAGGCACAAAAGTACAAAAATAAGAGAAAAAAGAAAAACGAAATTATTATGTCAGATTAATCCATGTTAGTTTTAGTTAAAAAACATGTTGGTATCATCATTGATATTTTTTCATAATTGGTTTACATTTAGTCTTAGAATCATTTGATGTGTAATGATAGCGTTTAGTGATGTAACACAATGCATTACTTGAAAGTATATCTTTATTTGTTACACACTTTCGTCTGTTCTTTACTCAGCGGGTCCTACTGAAAACCAGCGCTTCGGTTTGCGTCGGGGCAAAATACTGAGTGAGGTCCTTTTTACACATGTATTACACCACTAACACACACCACGTATCTACTACCATACGAATCGACGCTGTGCTAGCTTTTATTTGCTTCTGCTTTTATGTGCTTTTTGTTCATTATTGTGTATTTTTATCTTCTAATTTACAAAATGTGTTTTTTAAATTTTTGTGTTGTGGTGTTTCTGTTTGTCTAAATAAATATTTCTTATTCTTACTCTTATAAATTATGATATCAGATTAATTCATGTCAGTTTTGTTTATAAAATATGTTGGTACCAATCATTACTGATTTTTATTCATCGTTGAAATATATTTGCTCTTAAAATCAATAAATGTGTAATTGTAGCGTTTAGTGATGTAAAACAATTTATTACTTGAAATTATTATGTCAGCTTAATTCATGTCAGCTTTTGTTAACAAAACATGTTGGTGTCAATCATCATTGATTTACATTTCGTCTTAAAATCAATTAAGGTTTGATGTAACTCAATTTATTACTTTAAATTATTATGTCAGATTAATGAATGTTAGTTTTAGTAAAAAAAATGTTGGTATCAATCATCACTGATTTTTATTCATCATTGATTTACATTTAGTCTTAGATTCAATTAATGTTTGATGTAACACAATTTGTTACTTCAAATTATTATGTCAGATTAATTAATGTCAGCTTTTGTTAACAAAACATGTTGGTGTCAATAATCATTGATTTACATTTAGTCTTAAAATCAATTAATGTTTGATGTAACTCAATTTATTACTTTAAATTATTATGTCAGATTAATGAATGTTAGTTTTAGTAAAAAAAATGTTGGTATCAATCATCACTGATTTTTATTCATCATTGATTTACATTTAGTCTTAGATTCAATTAATGTTTGATGTAACATAATTTGTTACTTCAAATTATTATGTCAGATTAATTAATGTCTGTTTTAGTTATAAAACATGTTGGTATTAATCACCATTGGTTATTATTCATAATTAATTTACATTTAGTCTTAGAATTAATTAATGTTTGGATAATTGATTTAATTGTAAGTTTGTTCTATTTCACATTGACCATGTTGCTGCACAATGTCACAATGCACGGCGAGCACAAGTTGCTCTCGCGCGCGATAAGCGAGAAAAAGCGCGACATAGGTATTGCTATCTCTTTCGTCTTAGTATTGAGAGAAAGAGACAAACGCTCCCTCGCGGCGCGATCTATGTCACACTTGTGCTAGCCGTGCTGATTTTATGTAATTGATAATTTGTATTTGTAATTTCAATTTGTGCATTGTTCAATTACCAATCAAGTACTTATGATTAATAAAATTAAAAATTGTAAGGTTGTGTTTTGCATTTACACCTATACTTATACTCATATTGTGATTTGGCATTTTAATAATTAATACTTTTCCTACGGGAAAACGCTAGACTCCCTAGAACGCTAGACGGGAAAACCGATAGCGGAAACACCCTGGAATGGCAGTGGAGGGGATTTCGCGCAGGTATAAACCCGCGTCACGAAAGAAGTGACTTGTCAAATGGCAGTGGAGGGGATTTCGCGCAGGTATAAACCCGCGTCACGAAAGAAGTGACTTGTCAAATGGCAGTGGAGGGGATTTCGCGCACGTAATCGTACGCAACGCAAGTCCAACCACGTGACCCGCCAAGTCTCTTCGTATTTGACACTAGCTATACTATCGGAAAGAAAACTCGAAGAATGGGTAATACATTTTTTTTGTGCCACGTTGTGCAGGACTAAAGTTTTGTGAGTTTCCTAAAAGTCTACTATCCCTACGAAGTGGATTTTTTCTTGTACTCGATGACAAGGATAACCTACGGTTCCCTCATATTCCATAAGTGCTTTCACGGGAAAAGTGGCTTTGATGTAAGGGAGCATTTGGCTATTTGCTGCCAGTGCAACGTTTCATAGAGTTCTAGGTCTTTTTTTTATTGTCAATAGGCTTGCATTTGACCTCAACTCACCTGTGGCCCTAACACAAGTGTGTCTACGACAAAGCTCGCGCCACGAGAGAGCGTTTGTCTCTTTCTCTCAATACTAAGGCGAAAGAGATAGCAATACCTATGTCGCGCTGTTTCTCGCTTATCGCGCGCGAGAGCAACTCGTGCTAGGTCTACTAATGGAAAGCGACCATGAGGTCGAAAAATGTCGGTAAAAGTATTAAAGTAAGAAAGCAATACTTTTCGTTCCAGGTACTAATGCACCTTAATAAAGATTCAGGTAGCCATTCCAAACCTTACCGGTTGTCAGATAACACAAATAACAAATAAAGAAATTTAACCTACCATCTAGAAATCTAGTTGTTTGCCAATTTTTTGGTACATTAATAACCAATTCGCAGAGAGATTTTACACGCAGTCAAGCGTACAAAGCATACCTTTTTGTCTTTTAAATGGTTTTACTTAACAATGGATACTTTATGACAAAGGAACGTGGGCTGGTGGCGGTGGCGAAAAGACATTTTTTTCATATTATGCGTCAGACTAACAGGCAATCGGATGGAAAGTGGTCACCGCCGCCTATGGACATCAGCAACACCAGGGGCGCTACCAATGCGTTGCCCGCCTCTAAGGAGACCTCTATATTATACCTCTTGAACGATCCCATGTCACAGTCCAAAGGAAACATTGTCGCACACAGCTTTATAGTATTTAGCTGACTGGGACTGAAGGAGGGTTACGTTTTTCGTGCGTACGCATTGTATACTTTCACTACACATATTATCGGGTTTGTTACCACGGTTAGTACGGGTAACAAACCCGATGATATGTGTAGTGAAAGTGTAGTGAATAAACACGAAAGTCATAAAAACTATTCGTATTGTACTCGTATGTCTATTTCTTTGGCATAAGCTACAGCCGTAAAGGCTCAAGGGATTTTATGAGGTGTTGTGCATCGTCTCGGCCGCGCGATGGGACTCTGGGTCCTTACAATACACTTAAAAAAAAATGGATTTTAGGAGCGTTAATGTGTTTCGAAAATCTGTTTTTTCTCTAAAACCAATTGTGCCCATCATAAAGGAAGAAATTTTGCTTTTCAATTTTATCAGCAGTCGGGGTTATTAGTTTTGGTACTACTTACTTTTTTTACAAGGTACAGTGTTCAAAGCATATCCTTTTGTCTTGTATATGGTTTTACTTAACAATGGATATCTTCAGACAAAAGAACGTGGATTGGTGGCGGCGGAAAGCTCCCAGGCGAAATTACCTGTAAAGAAAAAAAGCGGTTATGAGAAACTTGTACTTTTACATTTTAGTTTTGAAGTTTAAAAGTATTCATATTATTATACATTTCAAAGATTGTCTTTGTTTGTAGCTATGTAAATTGATTCTACTAGTAATGCATTTACATCACGTTTTCTGAATCTAACGAAATAAGAAATCACTGCCGGTGTACGGTCTCTAGTGCTCCATGGGGATTTGGGAACCGTGGCTTTGGCAGTGGAGGGGACTTTGAATTTTTGCTGTCAAAGCCACGTGGCCCGGGATTTTAGAGATTAAACTCAACACTCTAAATTTCTTTATTGATTAGGATATTAAATATCTCTTTCAATTGTCAAAAAGTAGGAAGAAAACACACAGTAACATGTTGGTGACAACACATTGGTAATACCCCTGTCGCCTAATTCTCGCATTATGACATCTCGAATTCGATACTTTTTCTAGCCACATATCTCCATTGATAATATGTACAGCCATAAAATATGTTCTCAACTATCTCCGACTGTCGTATATTGTCGAAGATCAATTTCAGTGTTTTTGGCTGGAAAATATAGAATTTGAGATGTCACAGCGTGAGAATTAGGCCCCTGGTGTTCCTAATGTCTACATAATTACTAATGTAGGCATCGGAAACGCCTTCGTCAATTAGCCTGATTGCCTCGCGTCTACCGAATGCTAAAAGAATCTGCTATTGATGTTATTACATCTCGTGTCCTCAATCTACCGAAATAAGAAATCACGGTAGATTGGTAGAGATTCTACGTTATTAGCTTTAGCGTAATTACTGATCTCATTAATGACTACTTTGTAATATACGACTCAAAAACTGGTGGTCATTTTTTGAGACACTTTTCTTTATTTCTAAAGTTATATATCTAAAGAATTATACCATTCTAAATGTAATTTGAATTTGACGACCTGAGTGGTCAACATGCCAGTCGCCACGCAAGAGGTCCCGGGTTCGATTCCCGTCCGGGCAGAAATTTCAATGATGAATTTTCATTTCTGTTACGGGTCTGGGTGTTCTATGTATAATAAGTATGTATTTAAAATTATATAAGTAGTATATCAGTTAGCTAGCACCAATAGTACAAGTTTGGGGCTAGATGGCGCTGTGTGAATTTGTCCGCGATTACTTATTTTATTTATTTATTTATTGACTTTTGTTTTAATTCATTAACCACGTGGTGTCCGGTAGAGTAGTGTAGCACTAACCTCTTACACTCGTGGGTGTCGTACGAGGCGACTAATGTTTTCTAGGCACACGATCTAGAGGCTTAAATATAAACATCAGCTTTTTAGATTGTTATACTTATTTATAGCACTGCTATTTCCAACCCGCCTGCCAAACGTGGAGATTATAGCAATAACCTTTTTAATGGGATGATGTGAATGAAGTGTAAAAAACTTGTCAATCCTTCAATAATTAAAGAAAGAGCAGAAATGTGTCATTTAAATGTGTGTGAAAGTAATGTTGTAATGCATAACATATTTATAATGACTCGTAAGCGAGAGGTATCGGGTTCGAATCCCGCTGGGGCCATATACAAATCACTCTTTTCTGAGTTATGTACATTAGTTGAATGCTAACCGATGCTCTTACGGTGAGGGAGACATCGTGATGAAACCTGCACATTCAGGCGACTGGTAGCAGTAATAACCTGATCTGCCAAAGCTGCATCATGGTCTAGGCGGACCCCGGGCCTTCCCGCGAGAGAGCACAACCGGGACATTAACGCTAAGATGATTACTTAATGACCTAGACAATTTTAAAACGTGGTAATTTCAACTTAACCTTTACACTATTGTGCGGTAACGTGGTAATTTTCAAGGCCATGTCCAATGAATTTATTTATAGGTACAAACTTGAATATGTCCAAAAATATTATCGATAATATCGTGTCGTACCAAACAACGGATTCATGGCATACCTACCTATAATATACATTGTCATTTTATTTTCGCAACATTTGTACCAGGTACTATATAGAAGTTTAAAATTTTTGACTTAAAGAAACCTTCTAGATAATGTTATAACATGGTGATTTTAAAGTGTCACTAAAGGAGGAGAACAAGTTTTTGGCCGCTGAACGTAACATCTTCCGGAAAGTTCTGGGGCCAACACAGGGGGAGGACGGCATGTGGAAGAGGAGAAAGAACGAGGACGCGGAACAGCTAATTTCCGAACCCAATATTCTGGGAGAGATCAAGGCTGCAAGCCTGCGTTGGCTTGGCCACGTGGAGCCAAATGGGGGAGGATCGCGCCTTAACGAGAGCATATGTGGGTCGGCCAGGCGGACGTCGACCGGTCGGGCGACCCAGATATCGCTAGATGGATGAAATCCTGAAAGACCTGCAGGCACTAGGAATCCTCGATTGGCAGGAGATGGCGCAGGATAGGAAGAGATGGCGATCTCAGGCGTCGGGGGCCAAGATCCACTTTGGGTCGCTGAGCCAGCGCAGTAAGTAAGTAAGTAAGTAATTAATTTTAAAGACCACGTGCGAGAATTGCCGGAAACGGTCGACCACAGGTAACAGAAGTAAACAATATGATCCAGTGGAATACCACTTAACATTTCAAAATTAGTTATTGAATAGGACATTACATATCTCTTGCTTTTCATTACATAATTGTTTGAACTGCGACCCCTTGCGACATCACTACAATTTTCATATATTTTTTTTATTCGGCATACAAACAGGCATGTGGGCCACCTGATGGAAAGTGGTCACCGTCGCCTATGGACATCTTCCATCTTCATGGATTTCATAAATAATTTATTAATTTTAGCGATAAGCCTGGCTAAAATTTCCATGGGTAATTACTTAATTAAAATCTATTAAAAAAAAGACCCTTCGTTGTCACAGCACGTTGTAAATTTTTTTAATTAAAATTTTTGCAAAAAAAAAATGGCAGGCCAGGTCCGAGGAATTTGCATTGCAAAATTTTTTTTAATTCAATGGAGGTAACTTCCAGTTGGACCGTCAATGAAATATGAGTTCTAAGTTTATTGTAATAAAATTTAAAGTCGTCTACCCTTGGTTTGCTACCTGCGAGCGATAGCGTGAGGGTCGGTGCGGGGAGCGGGGGCAGGGGACTGCGCGCGCGCTTCATTCTTTCAGATTCAGATTTCAGTCTGCGTTGATAGCTCCTCTGGAGCGCACGTGGCCTCAATGGTGCTGGTTAAGGCTGTGATTTTAGTAACTTTAAGTCATTATTTTATTTTATTTATATATTTTAGAATTAGTGTAGTGAACATTTAAAGATGGTGAGTATTCTTTTTATTTATTATTATGTAAATCAGTTTTTGTGTTTAAATTGATATCAGTTTTATTTTGATTATTACCGACTTTTCATCATAGATGGATAACTCTTTTGTCCGTCTGTCTGTTTCATTATTTTTGTTAGTCTTTTAATTATTTTGTAGTTTCAATATCGCCTATAATTTGTATACCTATTAAAAACCACTAAGGAAATTAAAGAAATTATAAATATCTGTAGTAAATACTGGGTTGGAGTGTAGCAAAGGGGGCGCTAAGGAAAAAAAGTCTTGTAAAATTTCAGTGAGTATAATATCGCTAGTTCGCCTTCGTAGAGTCAAAATTTTATCGCACACTTGTGATTTTCTCAAAATCCAGGATTTTAAAATAAATATTATATTGTCATTGTAACACAAATATACCAATAATTAGATTTAATGTACAATGTATAGTTTTTAAGTCGGGAATAACCGCTTTGTCGCAGAAGAATCGTGTGCGAAATTTATTGATATTCATAAACTTAATTGCAACATTTTGTTTCAGTATACATCAACGAAAACTGCAAACTAGTGATACGTAATACAATATCACTAAATACCACAACAATAGAAAGGTTTGCACAAAATAAATATGTAAGGAAGTAGGGGCTAGCCTCAGCTACCTACCGGGTCATAGTTGGCGGATAATGAACGGCCTGTGAGTGCCATGTTTCGATTCCACCCATTACGCACTACAAGAATCTTATAGTCACAGCGCCATCTAGCGATAAGAGTGCGAAGCGTTTGGGTAATGTTACACCTGTTATACTAGAGCCATCTAGTGCCAATATAGCTCTACTGTAGAGCATTTTACATGGGATCGAACAATGGGTCGCAGGTTAACTGCGAATATGGAGAATTAGCAGTCCCGGACCGAGGCCACAGAGTCACCGACTGGACAATGACAGCGATTACTTTAAGTCAACAACATACTCTCTTCTGTGAGGATAGCAAAGAAGCAATGAACTGGATGCGCATTGTAACACCTGCGCTGCACTTGCTCTTTAGAAGCCTTGCAGGAAGAGCAGGACAAATGAAGGACAAAGAACTTCCAAGACTCATATTGAAGGTGATCCAGTTGATGTCCCTGTGCAAAACACAATTACAAACTAAATATCAGGTGTGTATTTTGTCAATTAACAAAGTATAAATGCAAGCGTTTAATTGAATTTGGCTTAAATTACAATATCACTAATTATGAAATTATTTCAGATACTCAAGTAACTTCAGAAATAATCTATCAAGATCACATCATTTACAAGTCATCATAAGCGGTTGCAGCGATCGGCATCTTCAAAGCAGTATAACCCGCGTCACGAAAGAAGAGACTTGTCAAATGGCAGTGGAGGGGATTTCGCGCAGGTAATCGTATGCAGCGCAAGTCGAATACGATCAAGTAATACTTTAGTGTCGATATATAATCATGTAAGTAATTTACACTATTTAGATAAGTTGTCATGTTTAAAAATTTGGGCTACAAATTTTCAAGCGCTTGTTTTAATTGGCATACATAATAATGTAATCGGGATTTCGCAAATCCCAATTTTACGTAAGATAAATCAAGCTTAGCGATTACGCATGGTCTATAATAGTAGAAAATACCATGTCCAGATTCTTCGAAAATCTGTTATTTTACGAGGTTTCTTCGATACCACCTTGTCGTCTGCGTAAATTGCTTAGCTTGATGGATTCTGGTATTTCAACTTGTTTAGTTGAGCGGTGTTAAAATTCACTTGACTCATCATCAATTGCACCAATCATAATTATTATCATCACAAAATTGAATAATTATATTCCATAAACATCAAATTAAAAAATAGATAGGGCTTTATTAAGCCTTTCTATAATTTCCGCGTTTCGCCAATAAATTTTTTTGTAATGCTTTTTAATGTAAAAATAATGGAGTCTGTTGACGTCGTTGCTCCGGCGCCGGCGTCAAGAATAGCTTCGACCTGTTAATATTAAGCACACCCAGTTTTTTAGATGCAAGCTTGACCTTTTCTTCCAAATGACTTGGAAACTGGACGTTACTGGAGACGTTGTAGGTTTGGTTCAATCAATTCAATTTTTATGTATATCTTTTATATGCCTTTTTAATTCTTTATCATCCGAATTATAACGATTCATGGTATCACTGAATTCGTTACGTTAACTACCAACCAAGTAACTTATAATTTTTTTAATAACGTTCTTATAACATCGTTTTGTCGAATAAATATACTATCTTTCTATCGTTCTTGGTTGATGAGTCGGCAGTACTCATGGTAAACTTCGTGATTATATGGCTGATTAAATTCACTTTGTATGTAAAGGGTGTTTTTTTTAGAGGTATAGAACTTTGAAATTGAATAAAACAAAGATGTTCTTTTTAAATTGACATGAAATTAAGTTTATTCGATAGACAATTTTCTGGCATTATAATTTGAATATGACTTCTGGCATATGACCACCACGGCTGGCTCGGACGTAGTCTAATCTGGAGGTCCAGATTTCGATTACTTTTTCCAACATTTGTGGCCGTATATCGGCAAGAACGTGGCGAATGTTGTCCTTCAAGTGTTCAATGGTTTCGGGCTTATCGGCGTAGACTAGCAATTTCACATATCCCCACAGAAAATAGTCAAGTGGCGTTAAATCGCACGATCTTGGAGGCTAATTCACGGGTCCGAAACGTGAAACTATGCGATCACCAAACGTTTCCTTCAATAAATTAATTGTGGCACGAGCTGTGTGGCATGTTGTCTTGTTGAAACCACAGCTCCTGCACATCCTAATTGTTCAATTGTTGAACGAAAAAGTCAGTAATCATGGCCCTATAGCGGTCACCATTGACTGTAACGTTCTGGCCAGCATCGTTTTTAAAGAAGTACGGACCAATTATTCCACCAGCCCATAAAGCACACCAAACAGTCAGTTTTTTTCTGGATGTAACGGTGCACAGTTCGTGCCACAATTAATTTATTGAAGGAAACGTTTGGTGATCGCATAGTTTCACGTTTCGGACCCGTGAATTGGCCTCCAAGATCGTGCGATTTAACGCCACTTGACTATTTTCTGTGGGGATATGTGAAATTGCTAGTCTACGCCGATAAGCCCGAAACCATTGAACACTTGAAGGACAACATTCGCCACGTTCTTGCCGATATACGGCCACAAATGTTGGAAAAAGTAATCGAAAACTGGACCTCCAGATTAGACTACGTCCAAGCCAGCCGTGGTGGTCATATGCCAGAAGTCATATTTAAATTATAATGCCAGAAAACTGTCTATCAAATAAACTTAATTTCATGTCAATTTAAAAAGAACATCTTTGTTTTATTTAATTTCAAAGTTCTATACCTCTAAAAAAAACAGCCTTTATATGAACGGGTGGTTGAGCGTTCGTCGTGACCCATTGATAAATAAAATAAAATACGATGTGGAATAAACGCACAGATTTTATATTATCACAATTACGTACTACTCGGAAATAACGAATACACCCAAGTCGAAGTCGTCGCCTTTTGGCGAGGCAGGTCATTTTCTTGAAGTCATTTCTGGATTCGTCATTTTCTCAGTAGGTCAATATCTTAGGAGGTGGTGGTTTTAAACTTGGACAGATTTTTGTACTTTCTCTAAACCGATTCTTATGCAACTATGCACACATACTAAGTTCCTGTGACAGAACAATATTATGATATATACATGAGGATCTGATGATAGAGTCAGGAGGTGGCCAATTTAACTCTTCGACCGTTGCTAGTAACCAAGTCGAATTTGGACGCATTTGGCTACTTTTGATGGGTTCTATGCAGAAAACGACTTTTCAAGAAAATTACCTGTCTCACCAAAAGGTGGTCGCCTTTCGTCGAGGCCAGTCATTTTGTTGAAGTCATTCTCTGGATTCGTCATTTTCTCAGTAGGTCAATTTCTTAGGACAAAGTCGAGTTTGCACTCATTTGGTTACTTTTGTCGAGTCGCAGTATAAAAACATGACCAAACCAGAAAATGACGTCCTTAGAAATTGACCTACTGGGAAGATAACTAACCAAGAAAATGACTTTTCAAGAAAATGACCTGCCTCGCCAAAAGGCCAAGTCGATACAGTTTTGACGTTCCGATTTGCTTTCTGCGACATATACAACATGTCCCAAAATTAAAGGATAAGCCGGCAACAGAGGGTGCACCTTCTCTTGACTATTGAAGAAAAAAAATATAATAACTTTTTATGAATACAAAAAAAAAATTAAAATCCATAAAAATTTCACCCCTGAATATATTTTTAACTACCACAACCACAATTTTTCTAATATTTCAGTTTTTTTTGTATCGGTAATTTACGTAGCACTGCTATACACCACAATCCTTAGAAATCCTAGAACTCCAGTAATTTTTACACAAAAATAAAAAAAAAGATTTTTTCCCTAGAAATTTGAAAGTTTTTTACTTTAAGTCCACTTTCACTCCTCGTAGTGTAAAAAAAAGATATGGTTCCTACCATGGCAAGTTTTTTTTAAATTGACGCGACTAGCCAAGATTCTAAATGGTATAATACTTTAGGAAACTAGCCACGAAAAAAAATGCGTTCTATTTCCAAACAAGAACCAAATTTTATAAATTGTTGTTGATAGTAATTATTTTTAGTATGGGCCCAAAATAGGTTTTTAGTTGTTCAAAAATGTTGAATGAATTAAAACAAATAATACAAACAATTTTACATTTATTTCATTAATTTATTGCATTATTAACATCTAAGTAAATGTTCAAATTGTTTGCTACGGGCATTAATACAGGCACGACATCGTCTTAAAAAGGTACATATTAGCGTATTCCAGCGGTGTGTATGGTTGCGGCATGATAAATACTAAATAGTTAACACTAATTAAAAATGCTTATATGTATCAGCCTTTTTATATAATACTTTATTTCATTCGTTCTTGGTTGATAAGTTCGTAGTACTCAGGGTTAACTTCGTGATTGTTAGGCTGATATAATTCAATTTGTATGTAAAGTCTTTAAAATTCTTTATAATCCGAATTATACTGATTTATGGTATCAACCAATTATTTTCGTTATTCCTCAGTGTCTTACAACTTTTTTTAACAATGTTTTTATCACATCGTTTCGTCGAGCAAATACACTTTCTTTCTTTGGTCCGTGGTTGATGAGTACGAAGTACTCTTGTTTATCTTCATGATTGAAAGGTTGATTCAATTTAATTTGTATGTAAGCCTTTTTAATTCTTTATTATTCGAATTATGCCGATTCGTGGTATCAACGAACTCTTTTCGTTGGTCCTTGGTATCTTATAACTTCGGGAACTTTAGGAGTACGTAGAACGCTTGGTTAACTCCGTGATAGATTGGTTGGATCAATTCAACAACGTTTCAACGTGTGTGACGAGAGCTTCCTGACTCGTTATGTGGGATAACATTTTTCGGATCGTATCTTGTTTTATTCACTCGCCATTATTGCCGACGACCCACCTGACTAGACCTAAAAGTCTTTTCATCAGAAAATTAGCGCGCGACCAATCGAAGTCTCGATAATCTCGTGCGAAACGGACCCGAGCCGTTTTATGGTCGTCGATTAACGCAATTTTCTTTTCCGGTTGTCGTCGGCCTGCCGTAGAGTATCTCGAACAGCCTGCAGAGAGCAGTCATACTGCGCAAAGACTCGGGTTGGAGTGAAAGGGCTGCTCATAGGTAGACACCATTGTCTCCAACCGCTCTCACGTGATCGTTTTTCCGCTTTTTGTGAGATGTTATTTCCCGAATCTCGCTGGAAAACTATTTCATTTCGCGCTAAATTATTTAGGTTTCTGTACATTTTTATTATCAGGAACACTCACTGACACGATTTTTCTTTTTTTTTAAATCTGGTTAGGCTCCAGCATTGCTGATAGTACAGTCGAGTTCATTAATATGTGAGCATTACCAAGGCTTCAAATATAAATGTACATGGAAGGGTACTTATATATCTGAGCAGATTCATCAATCAAACATATGTACATCTGCTCAGATATAAAGTACCCTCCTATGTACATTTATATTTGTTCCATGTATATTTGAAGCCTTGGCAATGCTTACATATTAATAAACTCGACTGTACCTGCCAACCGGGCTTTTAGTATCGTATAACTTCTTTGTTTTAACAACGTTTTTGTAATTTCGTTTCTTCGAATAAATATACTTTCTTTTTTTCGTTCTTGGTTGATGAGTATACTTGGTTAACTTCAGGATTGTTTGGCTGATTCAATTCAATTTATATGACAGGTTAGTCTTTATAGAGATTTAAAATGTGTTTCAGACTTTTGTAATTTTAAACAAGTTCAAAGCTTATTTTATCTGTACCTACTTTATGTGTAACGAGCTTGTGTTTTTTCTTTCTTTATTACGTAGAGAGACGTAGATTTCCTCGTGTTTGTTGTTGTTCCTGTACCATCATATTTGTGGTGGCAGTTTCTGACCAGAATCTGATTTGTTGCTCAATTTTGGCTGTAATTTAAATTTTAACTTCGGTTTAGACTTCAATACTTTTATGTTTTAGTTCACTCTCCCGTGACAATGAGCACGGTTAACTGTCAAATAGTATGCAAAGTACAACACATTAAGAACAAGGACGAATGTCCAAAATACGGGATGTTGTTTGATAGTTTCTTAATTTTATTATGGCGGAAGCACAGTTAGCAGTCGAATAGTATACGAAATACAGCACATGAAGAACAAAACCGAAGGTTATAATACAATATGTTCATAATACGGGATGTTGTTTAATAGTTTCTTAATTTTATAAGGCGCTAGCTGAAGCAACGCTACCTGTCAAATAGTATACGAAATACAGCACACGAAGAACAATTACGCACTAATATCAAAAAGTTGGGTCACAACCCAAGAAAAAAATTGTCTTAGTACGTTGTGACGGTCGGTTCTGATAGTTTTGGATGTGTCAATTCGTGGTCGACCCCCGAGTCGCATCGTCGTTAATTATTCTTTGGACCTATGTCTGTCTTAACAGTTCTTTTGACAACGCACATGACTGCTTTTAAAAAAATTAAATAGAATCACCCCAAAAGAATTCTAATTTTTTTTTTTACCATTACAAAGCGTGGTAAACCGGCTGTGTTGTTGTTGGTGTTGATAATGTTGCATTATATGGTTCTCGGTGTATTTTCAATTAATTACAATTTAATACAAACCGATTCATGATATCACCGAATTATTTTCGTTGGTCCTTGGTATCTTATAACTTTCTTTTACCAACGTTTTTATAAAATCGTTTCGTCGAATACTATATTTCTTTCGTTCGTGGTTGATAAGTCCGCAGTACTTTTGGTTAACTTCGTGACTGTTAGGTTGATTAAATTCAATTTGTATGTAAAGTCTTAATCTTCCGAATTAAACCGATTTAGGGTATTAACGAATTATTTTCGTTGGTCCTCAGTGTCTTACAACATCTTGGTTTAGGAGTCACTAGAAAGCTTGGTTAATTTCGTGATGGATTGTTTTGGTCAATTCAACTACATCACAGACCTGGTCTACGTGTGTGACGATAGCTTCCTTTGTACTTTCGGCTCGATTGCCCCACCTCTGATCCATAATAGCCCACAAGTTATCAATCTGATTTAAGTTAGGAGAATGGAAGGGCCATGCCACAGACCGGATGTTTCATTGCCGCGTGATCCAATGTCGAACTACGTAAGTGCGGTGTATTGGACCATTGTATTGCACAAAAACAATTTCTGGCATATCTTCCGCCAGATACACCACTCTCACTGTGGGCAACATTACATCTCGCAGCACGTCTCTATAATTACCACCATTGGCTCTCTCAAGGGATGTAGAGCTGTCCAGGGCCAGCTGAGTTCATCCATACCCACATAATTATACAAATACGTCCTGACTCGTTATTAGGGATAAAAATTTTCGGATCGTATCTCGTTTTATTCACTCGCCATTATTGCTGACTAGACCTAAAAGTCTTTTCATCAGTAAATTAGCGCGCGACCAATCGACGTCTCGATAATCCCGTGCGAAACGGACCCGAGCCGTTTTATGGTCGTCGATTAACGCAATTTTCTTCGCCGGTTTCCTGTGTCGTCGGCCCGCCCCGTAGGATATCTTGAACAGCCTGCAGAGAGCAGTCATACTGCTTCGCAAAGACTTGGGTTGGAGTGCAAGGGCTGCTCATAGGTAGACACCATTGTCTCCAACCGCTCTCACGTGATCGTTTTTCCGCTATTTGTGAGATGTTATTTCCCGAATCTCGCTGGAAAACTATTTCATTTCGCGCTAAATTATTAAGGTTTCTGTACATTTTTATTATCAGGATCACTCACTGACACGATTTTTTCTTTTTTTTTAAAGCTGGTTAGGCTCCAGCATTGCTGATAGTACCTGCCAACCGGGCTTTTAGTACCGTATAACTTCTTTGTTTTAACAATGTTCTTGTAATTTCGTGTCTTCGAATAAATATACTTTCTTTTTTTCGTTCTTGGTTGATGAGTATACTTGGTTAACTTCAGGATTGTTTGGCTGATTTAATTCAATTTATATGAATAAGTCTTTTTCATTCCATCCATCCTTCTCCATCCATTTATTCCTTTACCTTCTAGGATGTGCCGCATTTTTTTATGAGGTTAGTCTTTACAGATATTTAAAATGTGTTTCATACTTTCGTTATTTTAAACGATTGGCTGTCGTTCAAAGATTATTTTATCTGTACCTACTTTGTGTGGAACGAGCGTGTGTTTTTTCTTTCTTGATTACGTAGAGAGACGTAGATTACCTCGTGTTTGTTGTTAAATGGAATATAGCTTCCTGTACCATCATATTTGTGGTGGCAGTTTCTGACCAGAATCGGATTTAAATTTTTACTTCGGTTTAGACTTCAATACTTTTATGTTTTAGTTCACTCTCCCGTGACATTGAGCACGGTTAACTGTCAAATAGTATGCAAAGTACAACATATTAAAAACAAGGACGAATGTTCAAAATACGGAATGTTGTTTGATAGTTTCTTCATTTTGTAATGGCGGAAGCACGGTTAGCAGTCGAATAGTATACGAAATACAGCGCATGAAGAACAAAACCGAAGGTTATAATACAATATGTTCAAAATACGGGATGTTGTTTGATCGTTTCTTAATTTTATGAGGCGGAAGCTGAAGCAACGTTACCTGTCGAATAGTATGCGAAGTATAGCACATGAAGAACAATAACGAAGGTCAATATGTTCAAAAAACGGGATATTGTTTGATAGTTTATTAATTTCGTAATAGTGGAAGCTAAAGCACGAATAACAGTCTAATGGTATACGAAGCACATAAAGAACAATTACCCACTAAATTCAAGAAGTGGGGTCACAACCTAAGAAAATAATTGTATTAGTACGTTGTGACGGTCGGTTCTGATAGTTTTGGATGTGTCAATTCGTGGTAGACCCCCGAGTCGCATCGTCGTTAATTATTCTTTGGACCTATGTCTGTCTTAACAGTTCTTTTGACAACGGCCATGACTGCTTTTAAAAAAATTAAATAGAATCATCCCAAAAGAATTTTAATTTTTTTTTACCATTACAAAGCGTGGTAAAACGGCTGTGTTGTTGTTGGTGTTGATAATGTTGCATTATATGGTTCTCGGTGTATTTTCAATTAATTACAATTTAATACAAACCGATTCATGATATCACCGAATTATTTTCGTTGGTCCTTGGTATCTTATAACTTTCTTTTACCGACGTTTTTATAAAATCGTTTCGTCGAATACTATATATCTTTCGTTCGTGGTTGATAAGTCCGCAGTACTTTTGGTTAACTTCGTGACTGTTAGGCTGATTAAATTCAATTTGTATGTAAAGTCTTAATCTTCCGAATTAAACCGATTCAGGGTATTAACGAATTGTTTTCGTTGGTCCTCAGTGTCTTACAACTTCTTGGTTTAGGAGTCAGTAGAAAGCTTGGGTAATTTCGTGATGGATTGCTTTGGTCAATTCAACTACATCACAAACCTGGTCAACGTGTGTGACGATAGCTTCCTTTGTTCTTTCGGCTCGATTGTCCCACCTCTGAACCATAATAGCCGACAAGTTATCAATCTGATTTAAGTCAGGAGAATGGCATGCCACAGACCGGATGTTTCGAATGTCGAACTACGTAAGTGCGGTGTATTGGACCATTGTATTGCACAAACACAATTTCTGGCATATCTTCCTCCAGATACACTAACCTCACTGTGGGCAACATTACATCTCGCAGCACGTCTCTAAATTACTACCATTGGCTCTCTCTGGGATGTAGAGCTGTCCAGGGCCAGCTGAGTTCTTCCATACCCACATAATTATACAAATACGTCCTGACTCGTTATTAGGGATATAAAATTTCGGACCGTATCTCGTTTTATTCACTCGCCATTATTGCTGACGACCCACCTGACTAGACCTAAAAGTCTTTTCATCAGAAAATTAGCGCGCGACCAATAGAAGTCCCGATAATCTCGTGCGAAACGGACCCGAGCCGTTTTATGGTCGTCGATTAACGCAATTTTATTTCCGGTTTCCTGTGTCGTCGGCCCGCTGTAGTGTATCTCGAATAGCCTGCAGAGAGCAGTCATACTGCTCCGCAAAGACTCGGGTTGGAGTGAAAGGGCTGCTCATAGGTTGACACCATTGTGGCCAACCGCTCTCATCTGATCGTTTTTCCGCTATTTGTGAGATGTTACTTCCCGAATCTCGCTGGAAAACTATTTCATTTCGCGCTAAATTATTAAGGTTTCTGTACATTTTTATTATCAGGATCACTCACTGACACGATTTTTACTTTTACTTTAAAACTGGTTAGGCTCCAGCATTGCTGATAGTACCTGCCAACTGGGCTTTTAGTACCGTATAACTTCTTTGTTTTAACAACGTTTTTGTAATTTCGTGTCTTCAAATGAATATAATTTCTTTTTTTAGTTCTTGGTTGATGAGTATACTTGGTTAACTTCAGGATTGTTTGGCTGATTTAATTCAATTTATATAAATATGTCTTTTTAATTCCATCCATCCTTCCCCATCCATCCATTCCTTTACCTTCTAGGATGTGCCACATTTTTTTATGAGGTTAGTCTTTACAGATATTTAAAATGTCTCTCATGCTTTTGTAATTTTAAACGATTGGCTGTCGTTCAAAGCTTATTTTATCTGTACCTACTTTATGTGCAACGAGCGTGTGTTTTTTTCTTTCTTGATTACGTAGAGAGACGTAGATTTTCTCGTGTTTGTTGTTAAATGGAATATAGCTTCCTGTACCATCATATTTGTGGTGGCAGTTTCTGACCAGAATCTGATTTGTTGCTCAATTTTGGCTGTAATTTAAATTTTAACTTCGGTTTAGACTTCAATACTTAAATGTTTTAGTTCACTCTCCCATGACATTGAGCACAGTTAACTGTCAAATAGTATGCGAAGTACAACACATTACGAACAAGGACGAATGTCCAAAGTACGGGATGTTGTTTGATAGTTTCTTCATTTTATTATGGCGGAAGCACGGTTAGCAGTCGAATAGTATACGAAATACAGCACATGAAGAACAAAACCGAAGGTTATAATACAATATGTTCAAAATACGGGGTGTTGTTTAATAGTTTCTTAATTTTATAAGGCGCTAGCTGAAGCAACGCTACCTGTCAAATAGTATACGAAATACAGCACACGAAGAACAATTACGCACTAATATCAAAAAGTTGGGTCACAACCCAAGAAAAAAATTGTCTTAGTACGTTGTGACGGTCGGTTCTAATAGTTTCGGATGTGTCATTTCGTGGTAGACCCCCGAGTCGCATCGTCCGTTCCGTTCCGTTCCAGGTACAACACCAGCCAGAAGTTCTTCTGCAAGGGTGTATTTAGGTCATATCAGAAAGAACCAGGTATGATGTCGCCTACGTCCGTGATTCCGTCGTCTGTACTTGTATTTTGAGCAACCGAGTTCAGCGGGTGGCACGGGTATCACCCGAAGAACTGGTTTGCTCCGGATACCGTCGCGGACGTGAGAGTTGTTGGACTTAAGCGACACCACATCGCGTCCCCGGCTGATTTGCGCTACCTCCAGCCCGAGATACCAGTGCGCACGTAGATGCGAGGGGACTGTAGGGCTTTCGCAGTCAAGATGGGAGCGACAGGAGTTAGATTAGAACCGACAAGAATTCATACATCGAGCCAGTGTGAGGGAGGATAGATAATATACTTGGTGTGTAAATATATAAAAGATGGATGCTATAGACTGCTGTGGTTGGTTCTGCTCCGGTTATGGTGTTCTGTTGGCTCTGCAGTGAGTGTTGTTCCGGGTTGATCCTGGTCATCTTCTGCGGATTTGTTTGCAGTGCAGGAGGTTTGTAGGCTCTCTGGCTCTGATTCGGAATCCGTTTCCTGTGATTTATATACTTTATCTGCTTCCCTTTTCATCAGGGTCCTGTTTCGTGCTAATTCCTTCCAGGATTCCTTGGATCTTCTGGTATACTTGTCTATGTCCTGATCTAGCGAGTCCTCCCAAGTAAAGATCGGCCGGCCGACTTTGCGTTTGTTTTCTCTGTATTCTCTGGCTGCGTGCAGTATATGTGGTGTGTCGCGTCTTATTATGTGGCCGAAATACGATAGTCTACGGACTTTGATTATTTTTGTGATAGTTTTACCATCTAAGATTTGCCATATTTTTTTGCGGGGTTTGTCTCTGCAGAGATTTAACTCCCCAAAATGTGTCTCTCGTACCTCCGTAATTTTGAACGATTGGTTTTTGTTTGGGATGCTACGTTCATTCCGTATGTCATGGTTGGACATAAGACCATTTTATATATTAATCTTGCGATTTTCCACTCCAATCTGTGGTTCTTCACAAAAGGGTTGACTATTTTGGAATGGGTGACTGCCTTGTGGCACCGATGGTTAATGCAGCTCCGCCTGTCGTGGGAGGCTGTAAGGTACGTGCCTAGATATTTTATCTCGCTCGTGGGTTGGATTATCGCACCCCCTAGAGATACGCTGCTGAGGTTGCTAGTTGCCGGATTGATTGGATCTCGGATGATCAATTTGGTTGTTAATTATTCTTTGCACCTATGACTGTCTTTACAGTGCTTTTGACAGCGGCCATGACGGCTTTTAAGAAAAATTAAATAGAAACACCCAAAAGGAATTTTCTAAATTTTTTTACAATTACTTAGCGTGGTAAAATGGATGTGTTGTTGGTGTTGATAATGTAGCATTATATGTTTCTCGGTGTATTTTCAATTATTTAAAACTTAATACAAACCGATTCATTGTATCAACGAATTATTTCCGTTGGTCCTTTGTATCTTATAACTTTCTTTTAACAACGTTTTTATAACATCGTTTCGTCGAATAAATATACTTGGAACCTTGGTAAAACAGTTTATTGATGAAAAAATATACAATTACAGTTTACTTAGCACTATTTAACACGATTCACATTAAAAGGTGGGAAAGCGAGGGGAAGGGATTCCAAGCGCGCGCGTTACATACTTTATTTCATGTGTTCTTGGTTGATGAGTCCGCACAACATTTGGTTAACTTCGTGACTGTAAGGCTCATTAAATTCAATTGGTATGTAAAGTCTTTTACATTCTTAACCTTCCGAATTATAACGATTCAGGGTATCAACGAATTATTTTCGTTGGTCCTCAGTGTCTTACAATTTCTTGGTTTAGTAGTCAGTAGAAAGCTTGGGTAATTTCGTGATGGATTGTTTTGGTCAATTCAACTACATCACAAACCTGGTCAACGTGTGTGACGATAGCTTCCTTTGTTCTTTCGGCTCGATTGCCCCACCTCTGATCCATAATAGCCCACAAGATATCAATCTGATTTAAGTCAGGAGAATGGAAGGGCCATGCCACAGACCGGATGTTTCATTGCCGCGTGATCCAATGTCGAACTACGTAAGTGCGGTGTATTGGACCATTGTATTGCACAAAAACAATTTCTGGCATATCTTCCTCCAGATACACTACCCTCATTGTGGGCAACATTACATCTCGCAGCACGTCTCTATAATTACCACCATTGGCTCTCTCTGGGATGTAGAGCTGTCCAGGGCCAGCTGAGTTCATCCATACCCACATAATTATACAAATACGTCCTGACTCGTTATTAGGGATAACATTTTTCGGATCGTATCTCGTTTTATTCACTCGCCATTATTGCTGACGACCCACCTGACTAGACCTAAAAGTCTTTTCATCAGTAAATTAGCGCGCGACCAATAGAAGTCCCGATAATCTCGTGCGAAACGGACCCGAGCCGTTTTATGATCGTCGATTAACGCAATTTTATTTCCGGTTTCCTGTGTCGTCGGCCCGCTGTAGTGTATCTCGAATAGCCTGCAGAGAGCAGTCATACTGCTCCGCAAAGACTCGGGTTGGAGTGCAAGGGCTGCTCATAGGTAGACACCATTGTCTCCAAGCGCTCTCACGTGATCGTTTTCCGCTATTTGTGAGATGTTATTTCCCGAATTTCGCTCTAAATCAGTGTCTTTCACATTTTTAATATCAAGATCACTCACTGACACGATTTTTACTTTTATTTTTAAACTGGTCAGGATCCAGCATTGCTGATAGTACCTGCCGACCGGGATAAAAACGTTTTTGTAACCTCATGTCATCGAATAATGATACTTTCTTTCTTTCGTTCTTGGTTGATGAGTACTTATGGTTAACTTCGTGATTGTTTGGCTGATGCATCTTAATTTGTATGTATAAGTCATTTTAATTATTTATCATTAGTTTAAATGTTTTGGTTGAAACATTTAAGTGATTATTTTACCTTCTAGGATTTGCCGCATTTTTTATGGGGGTTAGTCTCTACAGAGATTTAATATGTCTCTCATACCTTCGTCATTTATAACATTTGATTTTTGTTCGACTCTTACGTTATCTGTATCTACTTTATGTGTAACGAGCATGTGTTTTCTTTCTTTCTTAGTTACGTCTCTACGTAATTAAGAAAGAAAGAAAACACGACGTAGACGTACATTTTCATCACGTAGATTTTCTCGTGTTTGTTGTTAAATGGACTATATTTTCCTGTACCATCATATTTGTGGTAGCAGTTTCTGGCCTGACGCTGATTTGTTGCTCAATTTTGGCTGTAATTTAAATTTTAACCTAGGTTCAGACTTTAGTAAAGATATTTCATTTCATTTCATTTCATTTCATTTATTCGCTGTTAAATGGTATAATATGGTTGTTACAAATAAGCATTCGTTCCACATTTAACACCTTATAAAAGGCACTACGAATGTCAGGTAGTAGAATACAATTAATCATTATTAATGAGATATGTCTTAGGATTACAAACCACTCAACTAGTATAAATTAATCAAACCAAATTGTCAAAACACACACACATAACATTACATTATGTCAAAGTTTAAATACATTCAAATATAAATATAAAATGTCAATAAATAATAAAACAGGTACATAGGTCGAAAGATTAAAATCCAAGTTAATTCTGGTTGATTAAATTACGTATTATTTAAAAATTCGTCAATTGTGTAATATGCCTTGTCCAAGAGGTATTCTTTTAAACATTTTTTAAATTTGTTGTGGTTCGATTCATTTCTTAACTTTTCCGGTATTTTATTGTATATTCTAATAGCTGATGCATAGGGACCTTTTCGAAATAATTGCATAGTCGAGTTATACCAGGTATTAAGGTTCACCCACACATACGACCGCGCGCACAACTGAGTTGAAATATCTATACTTATATGTTTTAGTACACTCTCAAATTCAAAATACGGGATGTTGTTTGATAGTTTCTTAATTTTATAAGGCGGAAGCTGAAGTAAGGTTACCTGTCAAATAGTATACGAAGTACAGCACATGAAGAACAATTCCGAACTAAATTCATAGAGTAGTGAAGGAACCTAAAAAAAAATTGGCTTAGTACGTTGTGACAGTCGGTTCTGAAAGGCTGTGTTGCTGTTGGTAGTGTTCACCTCAATTCTATTTAGTTCTCGGTGTGTTTACAATGAATTACAATTTCAGGAATTTTTATCTTAAAAGATTTTTAATTTATTTTTTACCATTACTAAGCGTGGTAAAACGGCAGTGTTGTTGATGGTGTTGGTGATGTTCACTTCTATTCTTTTTAGTTCTCGGTGTGTATACAATTCATAACATTTACAGGAATTTATATCTTAAAAGATTTTCCTAAATTTATTTTGGGTGTTCCTCAGAAATGCCCCATGATTACTATCCTGAGTACTATAGTAGCGACAAATATTCTCTCATACTTTACAATTTCCTACCATCGCATAGCGTGTGGTATTTTTTACCAACGCGTGCATGGTATTCCCCACTATGGGCATGTTCTATATGGAAGTGCTTTTTCCCCATCTTTCAAGTAGTTTCACATTAAGGCCGGGCCCAAGTACTGCTTATACGAAGGATATGCTGTTGGATAAATGACATCAGTAGGTCTCCATTTTGGTTCGGTTTCTGGTGGCATAGGGCACCTACTAAATTTAAGGCGAGATGTTTAGCATCTTCTTTACCAATGTGGGCATTAAAATCACCGATAAGGAACCGGAGTTTGATTCGACAACTTTGTAACGAGAGTACCTATTTTGGCCAGGGAGTTTGATGATGTCGATGGAAGATGGGTAGTTATTATGAGGAGGTCTAGTGGAGGTACCTGCTCCTGCATATTAATTCTGATGTGCGCTGCTAGGCTGTTACTATCGATGTGGTGGATTTTGATTACTTCATGAGTCACCCTGTTGCGAATTAGCAGGGCTACTCCCCTTATTCCCATTAATCGGGCTCCTACTGTTAGTATCCAGTTATAGTTTGCCGATACGTAGTCCCCTTTCGAGAGATGTGTCTCTTGTAAGCCGGCTAGTGTTATTTGGCGCCTCTGTAACTAACTGTCAATTTTCATTTTTTTCTAGTGATTTCGAACAGCCACGTACATTCCATGTGGCTATGCGTAATTTACTACAGGGTACGGGGTTCTTTGGGTATTCAGGGTAGCTGTTAGACGGCTCGGTTTCCGATTGCGACGTTGAACTTTGTGAGCTGTCCGATAGGCATATATTTTGTTGTGGTCCTTGCGAGTTTGTGACTATTATGCTGTTGTAGTGATTGTTTTCAAATTGTAGGTGCAGGTCGATGGTTGTTCATTTTTAGGACTGTAAACCAGCGGCGTGGTATAGTTTGCGTGCACGTCCACGTTGACTAAATAGAACTCGCATGCCGCTATTATTGTTTCTTCTCCTCCCCAGAAGCCGTCGTTGAGTTGCGATCGAATGTACAGATCTATCCTCTCTTCGATAGATTGCTCTGGGGTTCCTATGTTCGCATCTTGTATGCTGTTTAAAAGAGCTAAGTGTATTCTATTTAATTTTCTGTTGTCCGCTACATATGTGGCTAGGTCTCGGCGCACTGCCTGGTGTTCGAATGTCAGGAAATATACTTCATTTAGTTGATCTGCGATAGCCCTAAAGAGGCAGTTGCCGTCTTTAGCCATGAGTCTTATTGTAGTGTGCTGCGATTTTTGTGATGCTTGATGTTGCGCAATATCGTTTCTTTAGTCGAGATGTGTCTCTTGTAAGCCGACTATTGTTATTTGGCGCTTCTGTAACTCGCTGTCAATTTTCTTTTTATCTAGTGATTTCTAACATCCACCTTCATTCCATGGCTATGCGTAATTTCACTTAATTTCTATTTATTATACGTTATATTTTCTCCGTTTCATGTCTATTTAAATATAATAGAGATATAAGATATTTAATTTCTGCTCTCTTCTAATATGTTTTATCCTGTCTAATTTATTTGCCCTTCTATTCTATTCTGCTAATCCTTTTTTAATCTCCATATTTTCTTCTCTATTCTGCTAGGTCTTGCATTGCTATATTTTGTTCTACATTATTAATACCATAGCTGCTAACGAAAAATGTATGATGATAATAATTATGATTGGTATGAAAAAGCTTTAGTAAGTTAATGTAATTGGACGTGAGTCTCTTATGTTTAGAAAAACCATAATGTTTGCTAACTTCCCGCAAACATAATGTTCTACAAGCCATTAAATGTTATTGAATCAATATTGTATAGTTTTAAATTAAAACGTTACATTGTAAAGGTTTGTAAAGGTATTTTATCTAATAAGATTTCCTTTTTCATCACATATATTATCGGGTTTGTTACCACGGTTAGTACTGTTTTTACCTCGATATTTTGACTCGTAATGGTCGATAATATATGTGATGAAAGAGTAGGGAATAACCACGAAAGTTTTAAAACCTAAGATTTACATTGTACGTGTATTCCTACGTAGGCATAAATATTAAACCTTGTCAATGTTATTAGTTTTGTATAATAATTATATTGTTCTAAGCCTGAAGTTGAGTTATGAAACATCCTATTGCAAAATATACATGTGAAATACTTAGTAAGATAGAAATAAATATTATGAAAGAATGCATTCGTTTTTATTACAAGTCCTACATCATATTTTGTAGTTTCCTTAAAATTTCCTTACAATCCGTATTTGGAATCATTACTATGAGGTCTCACGGTGCGCGCGAACTTGGGTTCCAACAGTTCCAACAGTGGCCCTAGCACAAGTGTGTCCGCGACAAAGCTCGCGCCGCGAGAGAGCACTTGTCTCTTTCTCTCAATACTAAGACGAAAGAGATAGCAATACCTATGTCGCGCTTTTTCTCGCTTATCGCTGGGCCTGGGCTGGACCTACAGACAATACAAGAGTGGCGATCGGCGCTGAAGGTATCGAGCATCTTGACCAATCACAGAGCCGTATTGAACGTGTGAGAGCCACCAACTTATCTGACCCGGTGGTAGCGTCGCTGTTGTTGGCATTGACAAATAATCTCAAATATATTTTCAAACGAAGAGGCGCCATTTGCTCAGTTCCAGTTTTGGCCACCGGGTCAATGGACTGTAGCAAATAACAGCTGACGCGCATTGAGAACGCATTACTACTTTACATAGACAAGTACCTACTGTTATCTTATAAAGTTTCTTCCATATCTGAGTCCATCTGGGTGAGCACCATAGCTAGGCAGTTATAGTACAAAATAAAGCAGACAATATAAAATAAAGTTGCTTTTCGGATGCGCGGGCGAACCGATGTTGGTAGGTCCATGCCCTGCATTCGAAAAACGACTTTATTTTATACTACGTATGGTAGCCTACCTAATATCAGCTAGACAGTTATAGCACAAATAAAGCAGACATAGTATAAAATAAAGTAGCTATTCAGATGCGCGGGCGAGCCGACCTTGGTCGGCCTACGCCCCGCATTCGAAAAGCGACTTTATTTTATACTACGTAAGGTACCTAATAAAGCTGTAAGTATTTTTCCGGCCGTGCAACAACGTTGTATTCCGGCTTGAAGTACTTTAAAGGATAACAGCGCCCCTATCTATTCAAAAACGTATCTAAGTATATATTTTCAAATTGATTCGATTCATCATATCAGTTCGTATTGATTCGAATCGTCATATCGATTCATATTGATTCAAATGATAATTCACGTCGAATCAACGCTCAACTCGAATCATGATTGGAACTTTTGCCGGGTGATTCGAATTGATTCGAATATTAATTTTAGATTCGAGTCCCATCACTAGATAGACAGCAATATACTGTGTGAATGTGATGGTAAATTACGAAAAATGTGTAGATATAGTACGGGTTTGCGACGACGAAGTGATGGAGATGTGCTGAGTGTAAGATATCAGTATACGAAATATATAGTACTGAGTATGTAAGTTCTGTCTGAAAAGTCAAGCCACTTCGGTAAGTATGGAAGAAAACTTTATCAGGTAGCAGGACTCTGTCAAGCCTGAGGAGTCCGCCTTGACTACCACCGCCTTATCTATTTCTACCGGCAAGCAACAATGCTTGCATCGTTGTGTTCCGGTTTGGAGGATAAGGTAGCCAGCGTAGTTACATGCACAAGGAATTTCATCTTAGTTCTCACAGTGACAGCTCACTTGCGGTTCTACATTTCGTTGTCTGCAACCTAAATGCATGAATTGTAGATGTGATGGGCGACAGTTGCCACTTACCATCAGGGGCCTTACCATGAACTCTTATAGCAGGACCTAAACAGAAAGGCCCTGCTTAGAACGAGACAGCGCTATACGTGTCACATAAGCTTGTCTCGTTCAAACCGAAAGCAATTCTGTTTAGGTCCTGCTATAAGAGTTCATGGTAAGCCCTCAGGTGGGCTGTCTGCTCGATGGTCAGTGAGTAGCATAAAAAGAAGATATAGTAAGGATTTGCAACGACAAGGTGGTGCAGATGTGCTGAGTGTAAGATGGGCGTAAGTATACGAAATATACTGAGTAAGTGAACTTTGCCTAAAAAGTTAAGCGACTTTGGTAAATAAGGTTGATTGAAATCAACAAGTAAGCGACACTAATTGAATAATGAAGATGTCCGTATGTAGGTATCATCACATTATCACAGCCCATAACAGTCCGCAGGACTACGGTCCTCTCCCACGACAGGGGAGGTTATTGCCATAATCTCCATGCTTGGCCGGGGTTGGAGATCTGAATATAATAATAGAAAACGCTGTTGCCCATTATCCGACGAAGACCCGAGTGGTTCAGTGGTCAACATGCCGGTATGCCACGCAAGAGGTCCCGGGTTCGATTCCCGGCCGGGCAGAAATTGAAAATTAATAATTTTAATTTCTGTTACGGGTCTGGGTGGTTTATGTATAATAAGTATGTATTTAAAAAGTATACAAGGAGATTATCAGTTATCTAGCACCCATAACACAAGCTTTGCTTACTTTTGGGCTAGATGGCGCTGTGTGAATTTGTCCACGATTATTTAATATTTATTATAATTATCCAGCCTACAGAGACTAGATATTTTGCCAAGCACCGACCAATATAAATATTTATTATTACCTACCTACCAAAATTTAGTATTTCTTATTACTTTTATTTACATACATATATTTGGTAGTACAACGCTCGTGCGCTGTGAGTCGCTTCTTGCGCCTCACAGCGCATGCTGAGTGGGTACCATTTACGCTGGCCGCCGCGGCACCGACAGTGGCATGGGAGGCTACTCATTGTTTCAAATGTTCTAATTATTAATGATTCCGTTGTCTGTAACTGTAACTGTCATTGTGTCGTGGTAGGCTCTTTCTTTCTTAATGCAACTTAAGTACCAGAAATTACCAGAGTACGAATTGTGGAAAAGTACGACCTGCAATAATGAAGCCTTCGTTAAGCAGCAACGAAGTAAAGTTGCAGCTCAACATCCATCATTCGGATAACAATTACACATTTGACATGCGATGTAAGATGAGGCAGATATTCCGAGAGCCGATGAAAAAGAAGAAATTGTTCAAATAATTGTAATAAATGACATTGATTAGGCACGATTCTCAAAAATAAATCAAAACGAGACCGTTCGATGTATAAAAATAGAGTATTTTAAAAGTATTTTTAGCGAAACACCTTTCCGAGTAACTTCGGTTACCAAATTCAATACGCGAGATTCCTGTCTAAACAGCGCCATCTAGTGACAAGCCTTAGGAGTCCGCCTGGGTGAGCACCAGCGTCTTATCCATTTCCGCCGTACAGCAACAATGCAATAAGGTAGCCAGCCAATTACAGGCATGAGCAGCGTTGCCAGATCGTACCTTTTGGTACGATTTACGTACAACTTGGCCGACTGTCGTACCTCTGGCGTACTTTGCTCCACATCGTACTATTTAGTACGTTTTACAAAATGCTAAATTTAGCTGAGGGGGGTGGTCACTTCGCCTTTCCTGTCCGCGAAATACCGTAAAATAATGGAAGGAAGGGTTGATTTTGGCCACCGACACCATTTTATTGACTAAAAATCGTCTCCCCCCCCCCAAGGCCGGTAAAATACAGAAGATAAGGTGAATCGTAACTTTTTAGACATTTTCGTACTATTTTAAGAGCCCGGACGTACTTTTTTGGAATATATTACTAATAGTACTGGTAACACTGGGCATGAGGCATTTCACCTTTTTTCTCACAGTAACAACGCACTTGTTCTACACTTTGTTGCCTACGACCTAAATGTATGAAACGTCGATGTTATGGGCGACAGTTACCGCTAACCATCAGGTGGGTTGTCTGCTCGTTTGTCTTGCATAAAAAAACACCTGTCTTCAATATTAATTATAGGTAGAGCTCGTCTAGTCTAAAATGACGCGCCCCACTACTTAGTTAGTTGATTTCGATGTGTGAGTGCAAATATTGATAACGACACTTCATCTGTGTGGGAGCCAATGAACGACGCATGCTCCTACGTTTGAATTTCACCGCCAACTGAATAACCAATTACAACGGCATTTGTATATGTATTGCGTCCATATTTTAAACTTGCTTGTGTGCGTTAATGCGATAGTGGGGCGCGTCATTTTAGATTAGACGAGCTTACTTACGATACTTGTGACCTGTGGTGCAGCAGCTGTCTATGAATCTGTCCAGCTGTGGATATCCTCCAGCGAGGGTACCATGGCTAGGTCCAGCCGTTGAATGTACGACAAATAGTTTCACAACTAGACGTTTGGAGTATCATAGCTATTATATATTTAGTACTTATCTTCATTATAGCTGTAACAGTTACCATAAAATATTTTGTAATAATGCCAGGCAACACGTGCCTAAGGAACATAGGGAGTAGGGTTGCCAACCCTACTATATAATATAGTATCCTACTATATTAGGAGTCTACCTACTATAAATTAAAAATTAAAATATGGTACGCGAAACTACTATATTTAATTAGCACAACATTACCACTGATGCAAATCGAATATTTCAGAACGATCTTGAGTCTTGACATTTGTATGACGTGACTCTAAATTCAAGTCAAAAAAAAAAAAACCGCTATGAAGCTCAATTTAGCAGAAAATATACATTTAAGAAATAATATAGATACATACATTTTATTTAAAGACCTACTATATATTTTTTTATTAATTCCCTACCTACTATATTTTTATGGCTTCTAAACCCGAATATACTATATTTGGTCTAAAAAAAGTTGGCAACCCTAATAGGGAGACCGTTATGAATAACTTTTGAACTTGGTGCCACCGTCACTTTTCCGCCACCGCACCCTTCGACGATGGGATAGTTTTCATCCACCATCCAGGATTTCACGAAATGCAAAATTGAAAATAGAAATTGCAGTGGGAACCTTAAAGCCACACGATAAATAAATAAATAATAAAATCATTACTTACCGCAGTCAATTCTCCGATTGCATAGCACATAAAATAATACTGCGGTGTAACATTGTAACTTCGTTTCTATGGGTTTAGGTTAGGGGCTCCCATTTTCCGTAATTGGACTCTAATTCAGTCCTTTACACGTGATTGAGAACCAGCTATGATAGCCAGCCCAGCATCTTCCAGATTTTTCTATTAGTGTAACGATCACATCACAATGTTTCCTGAGGTTTTAACAACAAAAGAATCCGTTGATCACGATAAAAACCAAGAATCAAGAGTGAATTCTGCAGTACTCTAAGCTTTTGTGAAGAAAAAATCACCGCTACCCGTTTTTCTTAAGGTTTTCTACCGTTACCCTCAGTATCCTAATTTTGTGAATTCGTAAAAAGAATCGATTCTGTGCTGCAATTATGTAATTCCGGCATAAACGGATTGGGATCGTATCGGGTTTCGGTCGGTATTTCGGTAACGTGTAGCTTGTTATCGAAGTAAAATATAGTACGTGGTGATATCGATGTCTCGATACGACAGAGTGAGACAGAGATAACGAAACAACAGAAATGTAACACTAAAAGATATGGACCGTTTCGAATCGTAAATATCGCGGTGAAAAGTTAGGGAAAAATTTCTCCGAGAAGAGTTAATCAGGAGAGTAGCCTGTCAGAGTTAATAAATATATAAGAAGAGCATGTGGAATAGGCAAAAAATGGTGTCTCTGTCAAGCCTTAGAGGGCGTGAGTGTGTCTGCATGTGTGAAATCTTCCCGATTCCGATACGATTCCGACCTGTTAACTTTTAAAGCTAGTTATAAAAATAAAAAGCGTGTCTCGCTAGATCCTCATCATCATGGCGTTAACCTCCCGGTTGTGCTCTCTCACCCGAGAGCCAAGAGTCTGCCTTGACCATGATCCAGGATTTATCAGATCAGTTAATTACAGTGAAGCGACTACCTCCGTGAAATTGGTTGCAGAGGAACCTGACCAGATTAGATCATGGTTACGCATTCAGATACCCTGAATGTACAGGTTTCGTAATGAATGTTATCCCTTACCGTAAGAGCTTGGCTCGCTAGATGGCGCTTAAACGGGATTCTCATGCCTTCGAATTGGATAGCAGAAGCTAATAGAACAGCTAAGTTTAGTACTTTTCTGACCTTTTTTTTTCATTTAACGATCACGTTTTGATAATTTTTCGAGAAGACGGTCGGAAAACCTCCAATTGTAATGGTTAACGAAAACAAAATGAAAACGATACGAGTTACACAATCTCTTTCTACAAGAGGGAGTCATGCAGAAAAAATATTGTGTCTCACTTACTACTACGCAAATTGAAAGAGATAGCTAGAGTTTTCTCACTTTTACGCGCGCGACAAAAGTAAATTCGCTAGGTTACATAAAGAGAAAAGAAAAGGTAAGCTCTGATGTTATTTCTATAGTACTACAAACAAATCAGAGCCGGTGGCCAAAACTGGAACTAAGAGTCGCCATTTTGAAATGCCATATTGTGGTCAAGAAAATCGCTTCCATCAGATAATGAGCCGATTACACTATTACTTAAGCAAGCAACCTAAGAGGAAGTAAAATGCAATGTATGCTCACAGAATAAGGTCTATTTTTGTATCACCTATATATTTTACTCGCCTGCTCCACTTTCCAATAGGCTCGATAGAAAAATTGACCTCATTCTGTGAGCCATTTATTCCATATTGATGTTTTTAATGATTTAACTCGTTAAAATATATATCTTGTCTTTGATGCGTTTTACGACTCGCATACAGTAACCAAGTTGTTTGATTACAATCTTTTTCTCCTTTCGTTGGACCTACTTAATGTTTAGTCCCAATAAATGATTGTGGACGAAACGTTCGTTGGCGAATAGTTCATGGGGCAAATGTTCTGTGGATTTAAAGTTAATGGTCCGACGATTGTGTTGGTGAAACATTAACTGACTAACTGTTCCGCTGACGAAAAATTCATGTATCTATAGATTTTTGGGAAAACAGTTCATGGATCAATCGATTGTTGATAAACCGTTTCAGACTCTATGAAACGTGTCGCTCCGCTTTTCAAAAGCCGTGATACAAAACTGGAACTGATTCTATCATCATCATCATTCTTGACGTTATGTCCCGGTTGCGCCCCCGCGCGGTACGCGAGGGCCCAGGGTCCGCCTTCCTGCTACTCTTGGCCCACCTCCCTCGGTCTTCGGCATCCTTAGTGGTGAGCTTATTGGCAGGCATATCCGTTCTGACCACGTCAAGCCATCGCTTCTTGGGCCGGCCTCTCCTTCCCGAGCCCGGATTCTATGTACAATACATTCTACTTTGATTTACTCTACGTTTATATCAAATATCATAAGCGCATATTATAAGTTCCCGTGAAGCAAAAAGAACTCTGAGCAACAGTGGAGGGAATAAGTCTGTCCCCTTCTCACAACCAATTTGTTATATTTTTTGTCTCATACTTAGAGAAACACCCAACGTTCTTCTTACGTGCCGGTACCTATAGCACTGTACACAAAATTAAATATTTTAAGTACCCGCAATATTGGAATAGAAATCGCAATAAATTACGAAACTGTCGGTACCAGCAGTATCAATAAGTGATTGTAACAAAGACATCGTTCCGACCAGAATTTAACGAAATCATTTGACCGAAGGACAAAGCACGCACAAGCGATGCAGCCAAATTGACATTTTTATTACGTTATAATTTACATTATACATTAATTATTTACACAAGCGTTTAGATTTAAGAGACACTTGCCAGTGGAACGATATTTTCGACCAAAGGAACTTCAAGTGGTGAGTACCTACCATACAACTGATATAAAATAATATCGGCATCAAATGTCTCGGGCACGAAGGCCCGGGGTCCGCCTTGAATATGATCCAGGATTTGGCAGATAAAATAGTTACGGTGGACCGACTGCCATCTGACCTCCGTGACCCTGCTATCAGGGGAACTGACAAGATTGAATCATGATTACCCATTCAGTCCCTGTACCCTGAATGTGCAGGTTTCATCACGATGTTTCCCCTCACCGTAAGAGCATCGGTTAGCATTCAACTAATGTACATAGCTCAGAGTCTTTAGTACATGGCCGCTGTGGGATTCGAACCTGGTACCTCTCGCTTACGAGTCAGATACCTTAACTACTCCACCGACGCTCCACCCCCGGAGATCTTAACAAATGTAAATTAGTGGATTTGAAAATATTCAAGGATGTTTTCCGGTCATGTCGGCATTGTAATAGTCGCAGATTTACAGAACTACAACACCGCAACTAGCTCGCTACACGTTAAGGCGTGTCCAAACATAGAGCGGCACGTGCGCGGCAGCAACACGCGGCATGTCCAGGAAACAATTCTGCCGCGCTCTAGTTAGGACTATTGACGAATGTTTGCGCGGCAATATTGCGCGGCACTTGCGAGACACGCCGCGCATTTGAATTCAGTCTGAACCAAAACTACATTGTCCATTTTTGAGAAGCGCAAACACGTCCAGACAGGATTACGGACGAACGATAACTGCCTGTACAAACACAGCGCGGCACGCCGCGCGCGGCAGCCGCGCTCACTTGCCGCTCAACGCAACGTTCGCGCGCGGCTGTTGTCCAAACAAAGCGCGGCACGCCGCGCGCGGCAGCCGCGTACACTTGCCGCTCTATGTTTGGACACACCTTTAGGTGACAATGTCAAAGTCAAAATTTATTTATTGAGTAGGACAGTACATATTTCTTTCAATGGTCAAAGAAGAGGGGTTAGGAAAGTAGGCAGAAAACACACAGTTACAGGTGTGTCTCCTAATACCGTTGGCGAAAGCGAGGTTGCACAAGGTCTACCGCAGGTTTTCCTGAGATTGATTGAACAGTCTCAGGAACCGATTAAAACCCCCTTTAACGGTATTTAAAAAATCATTTATTTCAGGCCGATTGACCCTGTTTTGCATTATATGGGTAATATGTCAAAACAATATTTCATCATTAGATAATAATATAGGATACATTCCTTTTAACGCGGCAAGTCATTAAGTAATTTTTTCATTACAATATCAGGTTTATAAATGGTAAGGTTTCGCAATGAAACCCTGTCATTCATAACATGGCATGGAAAAATGACAAAGAAATAATGAGCGTGAAGTTGTCATCGGAACTACAAAAAGTTATTTTAAGTGTTAAGAGACAACAGCACCACTCTTCATACGTACTTAATGTTGAAATAGATACATACTTACATATTATAGTTACACAAAGTCCTAAATCACTACGTTCGTACAAATGCTGAGATGTAGACTGGTCCAGTGCTTTTTGAAGCGACCACAGAACAATGATCGGGCCACACCGCCCGCGCGCGCGTCCCCTCATGGCGACACACATGGACTTTAAGCTTTGTGGAAGCGACTGTCCAGCCGGTCCGCTATCAAGGCCAGGGGCGGTACCACGTAACTCCAATCCCATATGTAGTCTATGGCCGACTTTGGCTCTTTTTCTGCTAAGAACAAGAAAGTTTGCAAAGTGTACTTAAGTTCATCATGTTTGTACAAATTATTGTAATTAATTAAATCGGTGCATAGGTTAATATGGGCCAGCTTAAATTTGGGATTCACTCACTCTTCTCTACTTTGTGGTCGTACAAAATCGAACATTTTCACGGGATAGATAGGGCCTATCCAATATGAAGGTTGTGAAATCATTCCTGAGTAATGGTATCATGTAATATGGAGTTTTCCAGTAGGTATTGTCAGTTGGTTTCAAAAAGCATCAATAGATACAATTCTGGTATTTTATTTAAATCTGTTTGATTTTGGCAGTGATATCATGCTGCCATCTAAACCTAAAAATAAAATGATTATTAAAATAAACATAACTTTTAAAGGTTGAACGAAATGTACAAAGACATATTTTTATGAATAGGCACTATGGTTTATTTTATTACAACCTCTAAAATGGTTGAAAATAATAACCAATACAACGTACCCAGTGTTTATATCCCCTTTGCTACGAACCTTTTTCAATCGATTATCAATTACCAAAATTGTCGGGCCGCCATCTAGTGAGTGGTTAAGAATGCTTTAGATACCTATTGGAAAACTCCTCATGAGAGTTACTCGGTGCCGCCCCAGGATGGTGTTGGCGTTGCGCTTGCGCAGGATCGCGTGGAAGTAGGCTTGCCAATTTGTTTTACAAGAAATAAAGTATATTCAGGTCTGTGAAGAATATTAAACAGTATTGTAGAAAAATGAACAGTATTTTATTTATTTATTGTTTTAAATTCATATTTTTTAGAACTTCTCGCACAACTTACTAATTTACAATCTTTTTTAAAAACTGCATACGCCTCACCACAATTATAATTGAAATTAAAATAAATGAGGAGCTAATTTTTTATTAAATTAGTAGATGCTCTATTTCTATCCTCCCGCCACATAGCATTCATTACTGAAAAAACTGATGCTGAAAACAGTATTTTGTATAGTTTATTTTTGTTCAACAGTAAAAAGTATAATTTAGTGAAAAACAGTTTAATACTGTTTAAAACAGTATAGTTGGCAGCCCTACGTGGAAGCCACGTGCACGTTCGCGAACATGCCGGACGCGCTACAGGTCCGCGGCAGCGGCCTTATTAGACCTGTAGGGCATTGAACGATTTTTGTGTGTATATAGTCCATAAACTGCAACTGTACATCGATACAGTACGCCCGGAAAAGTGTAATTTACCGATTAAGAAAGTCTTGTTCATCGTCGAGTCAATTTTCGTTTATGACGAGATAAAACTGACAACAAATTAAATGAGCAATATCAGCAATTTTTTTTTAATGTTATACGGTAGACAAAGAGGCGAGCGGGCCACCTGATGAAAAGTGGTAACTGCCGCTTATGGACATCAGTAGCCCTAGCACAAGTGTGTCCGCGACAAAGCTCGCGCCGCGAGAGAGCGTTTGTCTCTTTCTCTCAATACTAAGACGAACGAGATAGCAATACCTATGTCGCGCTTTTTCTCGCTCATCGCGCGCGAGAGCAACTTGTGCTAGGCCTACAGCAACAATAGGAAAGTTACCAATGCGTTGGCCGCCTTATTCTTTTATTTCATTTCAATATATTTTCCCATGTCTACAGATTTTCAGATCAATAGATGTTCAATCTTATTTCCAATTCTTCAATTTTAAGATTTTTGAGCAAATAATATAACTAATGTAAAAAATTGCACTTTAAATGTAAGAACACAATATTAAGTAGAAGTAGTATAATAGGAGCATCGGTGGCCGAGTGGGGTATCCGACTCGTAAGCGAAAGGTATCGGGTTCAAATCCCACTGTGGCCAATGACTCTTTTCTGACTTATATACATTAGCAACAGGGTCACGAAGGTCAGATGGAAGTCGCTCCACTGTAATTACTTGGTCTGCCAAATCTTGTATAATGTTCAAGGGGAACCCCGGGCCATCGCGCGCGACTGCACAAACGATTGATTAATGTCCAACCCCAAGCTGATTATTTATTATTTTATCTGATGCATAAAACTGCATCGAAAACAGCTTCTGAGAATTAAAACTCTTCTATAATTCTAATATCTAAGTTCAGTTTCTAAGAATCATTTGAGCACCAACCATCCTAGCTGCTGCGGTGGTCCCTGGTGGCGGCTGTTAAAATGTATTTAAACCTGCTCCGAAATTGTCGCTTCAGCTTTTTTTGCATTCAAAACCAGAACGATTAAGTAGTCTTTGAGAACTCCTCAAAAGCAGACTTATCAGGCTGCTGCAGCTCCACACGAAGGGCATAAATAATGTCTAAGAATCTATCAAATACACGGAACACAAAAATGACAAATGCAAAAAAATCGCAACGAAATCGACGCAGCAGTTTTCGAGGAATAGTTACCAGACATCGGTGCATACAATAAATACACACACAAACAAATGGCCTAATCCACAGAACAATGATCGGGCCATACTGCCGGCGCGCGCGGGGGTGGGGTACCCTCGTGTACTTCAAAGCTCTGTGCCGCAAACGCATTTAAAGAGAATGGCCTTCAGTCCGTACTGTCTGCCGTGGTGGCCAATAAACAATGAAAAAACAAAGCGGATAGACAAGCCTACGGTGCCATTGTAAAAGTACACAATAAAACAATATTGCCAATTTTTTTTGTCCACAGAGGGACTGGTCTACGAGTTTGAAAGGAAGAATACGATTATTTTGCATAGAAAGGAAACGACAAAGGTAGGTGCAGTATTTGCAACAAGGCAACGAAAAAAATCTGAGACAAAAACGCGGAAACAAATTCTCAGAGGCGCTGATTGCTCACGGTATGGCATACAGCTTACCCCCTCCAGGCCCTTCATCCCCTTGGTAAAAGATGTTTTGTTTAGACGCGGAGAACTTTAAATTGAAATAAGGGAAAAAACATGTATTTCATATCAGTAAAACTATCTTTATTGGAAAGATAATTTCATGGCATTTATGTTTGAATATGATTTAGGTCATGTAGCCGACGTGTGTTTATTAAATTAATCATTTAACCAAAAGTGAGCTTCATCGCCGAGCAAAATTTTGTACGGCGAAAGAAACGAACATCAACGAATAATTTCACATTGACTACGAGATTCTGTGATCTAACTTCATAACCTACATTATTTTCATTGGAGACATGTCAAGTCACTTTTCTACACCGACAAACACAGCATTCACTTAGTTATTGCCGAAATACTGGGCGGCCTGACTGGTTCAGTTTGTTAACGTGAGGTCCCGGGTTCTATTCCCGGACGAGCAGTAATTGAAATGATGAATTTTAATTTCTTTACGGGGCTAGGTGTTATATGTATAATAAGTATGTATTTAAAAAGTATATTAGTAATTTATCAGTTATCTAGCACCCATAACACAAGCTTATCTTATTTTTGCTCTGTAAGTAAGTAAGTGAAAACTCTTTATTGCACACACTAAAGTAAACGATAGATAAAAGAAAAATATAACAATTTATATGCGCGCAAAGGCGGCCTTATCGCTTTAAGCGATCTGTGAATGTCCTGTGTGAATTTAATGTATGGCGCTGTGTGAATTGTCCAACCATATTTATTTATTTAAACATAGAAGAGTTAGTACGTTTATATATTGAAATAGAGGACGACAAGGTTAATACGGAGGGCTCGTATATATATATTTTTGGCAACAAATGCCTTATTGATACTGTGCCCCAATTCAATAGGCCATACCAGAGCACAGATTCCACATAAGTTGTGACGAATGGATACAAATACACATGTCAAACTCATAACACCCCTATTTTTCCTTTGGGGGTTAAAAACTGGTTATAACCGGACCCAATAGGTACCCAATGATACTGTATCGTCAGCAATATATAGGTAGATCATCTTGGCTTGTTAATGTCCCAGTTGTGCTCTCGCGCACGAGGGCTCGGAGCCGCCTAAATTCTTGATCCAGCATTTTTCAGATCAGGTAATTACAGTGAAGCGACAGTCATCTGACCTACGTGACCCTGCTACCGGGGAGCCTCACCAGATTGAATCATGGTTACTCAATCAGCCGCCTGAGTGTGCAGGTGACAGCATCGGTTAACATTCAACTAATGTACTTACATAACTCTGAAAAGAGTCATTGGTACCTTCACTCAGCCACCGACGCTCCAATATATAGGTAGCTTGGAGTTATTCAACTCAGGGCACGGATTTTGTGTGTAAAGTGAATAACTAATTACTCACTAATTGATAGCGTTATTTGAAAATGCCGCAGAGTGAGACACATAACTTAATTTGTGGAACAAGGGGTTCTCAAACTTAAAATACCATAGTATACAGTTTATCAATCACTCTGTCATAAATAATTTCAGGCACAAATCGAAATAAGTACACTATGAAATAATAACAAATTGGACCTTATTTTATGAGCAATACACTCCACTTTGATTTGCTCACACTCTTTTTACTTCTGAATTTAGTCGGCGGAATTTATCCAAATGTAGTTAGCGCTTTGCTTATAGAATTAGTTCCATTTTTGCATCACAAATTATGTTACGCGACGTTACGCTTTCCAAAAGGCGTGGCACAAAAATTTACCTTATTTCATGAGCAATACATTCCACTTTGATTCACTCTCACGCTTTTTACTTCTGAATTTGGACGACTGAACTTAGCCAAAGGTAATTAGCACTTTATACCGTATAGCCGTATGGTGTCCGGCAGAGCAGAATAGCACCAACCCCTTACACTGGTGGGTGTCGCACAAGGCCACTAATGTTTTCGCGGCAAAAATCTAAAGTCTCCGGAGGCTGGAAAATGGGCAGCAGCGTTTTCCATTGTTATACACATAACACTGCGATCTCCAACCCGCCTGCCGAGCGTGGAGATTATGGCAATAATCTCCCCTTTCGTGGGACAGGCCCTAAGTCTTTCAGTGGACTGTTATGGGCTGTGATGATGAATACAAAAATGTAGGTAACAAAGTAAAAAAGTGTGACATAACTCGTTCCTTCATTCCATTGTTACTACAGATAAAGGTTGAAGTACTGAAGTGCACGTTCTGATCTGACCGAGGTGACGTTCTATTGATATGAAATATCATCATCATCTCCATCATTAACAGTCCATAATGGTCCACCGTTGTTCTTAGTGTGTACAGAAATCTCCACGCTTAGCAGCCAGGTCAAATTTCCTAAACTAAACCCATTTTGGGAAGCCCTTAGTTTTGTAAATAGACACATTTAGTAAATAGTCATTAGTTATTGACAATTATCGAGTTCATAGTTCATTTATGTTGCATCAGCAATAACAAATAGTGGTGTAATAGACTCGTTTGGATAATTTTATTTATAATAATTTAACAAAAATACTTTGGAGTTTCGTCAGAGTTTGTTTGTATAAAAAAATTACTTCAAACGGTAGTAAAAGTATGTTATACACAAAAACAAAAACTGGTGCAAGAAAATCTCTTACTTGTGACAAATTAAGCTTTGTTATATTTTGAGAGGTAAGTTTTACTTTATTTATTTATTGACTTAGCGGCTTTCACCCGCGCGCAGTTCGGAACTCTGCAAACATTCAACTGTCTCGTGGGATTCTATTAGTGTAAGGGTATTTTTTATACTACTCAGTGACAAACGAGCAGACAGCCCACTTGATGGTAAGCGGTAACTGTCGCAAATAACATACATATATGATTCATGCATTACGTCTCATACGTCAGCTTCAGCGTTTCTCGCTTTGGTATCGACCCCCAGTCTCTGGGAGGCAGTTTTGCCGTTTTGCGGCGACATCTATCCCGCCGATAGGGAAACTCAACAATACTCACATAACGAGTATATAATAGGACCACGCTTAGTCCGAATCAACTGACAGTGGTAGAAAATATAAAATGTGGATATGGCAATATCTATTGGATAATCTGTCCTTGTCAGTCATTGTCCATTATTATTTAGGCGATTCGCACACTGGAACGCAGCACCGTACGGTTGTGCGTGACGTGCGTTAGTGCGTGACATAAAGTTCTTTGAACTGTCATCGCTTTCTATGGAAATTACTCATAGTCGAACACACTGACAACGCATCCACGCGCGTTCGAGCGGATCCGTCGTTTTGTTTCTATGCAACTTTTGACACGGGCTGCGGGTCAGATAAGTTTTTGGCGCTGTACTTTCTGCATAAAAAGGCGTCAAATAAGCCGCTGCTGTGAAGTGAGGTCTCCGGGATTGTCAAATAGGTATTCCGTTACCCAATTCTCAAATTATTTTTCGGCAACAGGCTTTCGTAACTAGCCTACTGGTCTGGGTAAATTACCCTTTTTCACCTTCTCCATCTTCGCTCGCCAACATTGGCGGTTGCCTTATCCTTTCACCGCCAGTCTAGTATCCTCGAGAATAGTATCATCATCATCGTCATCGTCCCAGCGCTTCTTCTACGTCGAGTCAATTTTTCGAAAACCCTAGATCTGGCTTGCCCAGTAGTTGGCCACAGCAACGGCATTATCTGTCGCCAGGAACAATTCCTCCCTAGTGCATGTAGCAGGACAAAGTGGACAAGAAATCAGATGCTCCATGGTTTGGAATGGAGCTCCACAGTCGCATCGCTGCTGTGTCTGTCCTAGCGCTTATCCCGGCCTCTGCCAGGGTCCGCTTTCCTACTGAATCTACTTCACTTCGCCCGGTCTTCGGCATCCTCTCGTCATAAACCCGTTGGCCTCGCATTCGACTCAGCGATGTCAATCCATCGCTTCTTGGGTCGCCCATGGGGCCTCTTTCCAGACACCGGCAAATTCAGGCACCTATTTCCCACGTATCCCTGAGGCTTACGCAACACGTGACCAAACCAGCGCAGACGAGCCTCCTTGATCTTATCTGCGATATCACTCACGCCAAGGCTGCCACAGATGTACTCGTTACGTACTTGATCGAGTCGCGTATATCCGCACATCCTCGAGAATAGTGTAAGTTACTGTAAATGATAGGATTCTAGATCGTCGGTGGCCGAGTGGTTAAGGTACCCAACATGTAAGCGAGAGATACCGGATTCGAATCCCACTGCGGCCATGTACCAATGACTCTTTTCTGAGTTATGTACATTAGTTGAATGCTAACCTGCACATTCAGGTAACTGAATATGTAACCATGATCTAATCTGGTCAGGTTCCCTTGGCAGCAGGGTCACGGAGGTCAGATGGCAGTCGCTCTACTATAATTATCTGATCTGCCAAATCCTGAATCATGGTCAAGGCGGACCCCGGGCCCTAGTACGCGAGAGCAGACCTAAAACATTAATACCAATGTGATGATTTTTAGACAGGTAGCATACCTGTCTAGGAACAGCATATTTACGCCTTGGAAGACGTCCAGAGTATAATGATCAGGGAATACATTCGCAGGCAAAATGTTTAATTCCTTAGCCGTATGCTTAAAAGTAGACATTCTCAGAAAACTAGGAAAGGCCTCGTTGTTTTTACGTTTACCTTCGGACTTTGCGAATTTAATGTCGTACTGTGGGGTCATTACCTGTTTTAGCCATTGAAATCGGGCTTTAAGATAAGAAAATCATAAATTCCGATGGCCCGATATGAATGGATTTTCTATTGTTACTTTCTTGGACCGAACACCCCACCCCTTTACGCTACGCCAACAGGAAAGCTGCAGACAATAACGCCTAGAACAGGAATATACGGTTGTTTACCTGTTCTGTTCTAACGATTATACTATTGTTATTAAGTACTAACTCCTTTCGTAATTGTGTTTTAAGTAGGCAATTTAGAGGTTGGGAGAAATGTGCGGATTTTATGATTTTTGGTCATTCCTTCTCCAGCTTTGGAGTAGGAAGTTGTGACTACGTAAGTTTTCGTGTCTCAAGATATTAACGTGTAAGTAGTTTACTTGTTTTTACTGTCATGCATGTTATTTTTCATACGTCTAGTTTGGTTTTAATTAGTGTTTTGTTAATTATGTGGTGAAATTGTTTTATCAGTGTATTTATATAATTAATATAATTATGTTCGGTTTGATAAGAATCGTTTACTATGAACGGGTTCGATAAGTTTTTCAATATGTTCATTTTTGTTGTGTCGTGCGTTATATTACTCATATCAACCCCCTTTAACAAAACGACGGGTGTTATATGTGTGAAGTGAGTTTGATTTAGTGAAAGCTCGTATCGCATTTGTACATTACCCAATTGACAGAAAGATCATTTTGCTGTGTGAAAAAATTTTTCGCGCTCAACCGGTTCGGTTCAACTCAGCCCTTTATTAACCACCGGCGAAAACAGAGAGGTGTTGACGTGTGTATTAGTGTGTGTGTGGAGGTATGTGTCTGCGGCATCGTAGCTCCCAAACGGATGGACCGATTTCGATGCGGTTTTCTGTATTTGATAGCTAGTTTAATCGAGATGGTTTATAGCTTTATTTGATTAAAATCGGTTCAGTGGTTGAGAACATATTTTAGGTTTTCTGACTTTAGATTTCCGTTTTTCTGTCGGTTAGGTTATTGACGTTTGATTTATGCGATAATATGAGTGGTTATTTTAATTAAATAAATATTTAATTAACCACAATAACGTTTTAAGCGGCCACTTTTGAATTAAATAATCCAAATCCAATCTGGACGGGTTCCCCTGGTAGCACGATCACGTAGGTCAGATAGCGGTCGCAACTGTAATAACATAATCTGCCTTATCCTGGATAATGGTCAAGGCGGACCCCGGGCCCTCGAGCGCGAGTACACAACCGGGACATTAATGCCAATATGTTTTTTTTAATCACGTATTAAGAGGCTACTTCTTTTAATTAAATAATCCAAAGGTAAAATAGTATCAATGATGGTAGCTTCTTTACTCAAGTGGAATTAAAATAATGATATTATAAAATGTGGCCTAACAATGATCGGTTTTAAATGTTAGATGCACCGATAAATAATCATCTTGGCGGTAATGTTCCGATTGTATCTCGCGCACGGGATCCGCCTGGACCATGATCCAGGATTTGGTAGATCAGATAAATACAGGAAGTGACTGCCCTGATCTCCGTAACTCTGCTGCCAGGGAACCTAACCAGATTGGATCATGGTTACACATTCAGTCACCTGAATGTGCAAGAGCATCGGTTAGCATTCAACTAATGTACATAACTCTGCTGCTGTGGAATTCGCGGGTACTTCTCGCTCACGAGTTGGATACCTTATCGACTTGGCCACCGACGCTCCTAAATACAGTTATTAAAAACTGGGCTTGTTGAAAAAGAAATACTCGTTATTCGATGATTCATTAGACAAATTCTTATCCGTGTTATATTTGGCTATTAATAATTGTATGTACCCACTAGATACTCAACATATAATTATTAACTAATTCTCTAGTTAATAAATAACGTTATTGTTATGCTAATTGTAGAATTATTAATAACTTTGTGAGTTCTTCTTATCTTGGTTAACATCTGCCACAAGGTCTGCCACGCAGAGGTCCCAGGTTCGATTCCAGGCCGAACAGAAATTGAAATCATGTATGTTAATTTCTGAACATACTACACCCAGACCCGTAACAGAAATTAAAATTCATCATTTAAATTTCTGCTCGGCCGGGAATCGAATCCGACAACTTACCAACTTACTTACTTAACCAACTAAACCAGTCAGGTCATCTATTAAGCGTCCGCAGCCTATTGTGAGATTATTTTTTTAATTGAAGAAATCTATGCTTTTGTTACAAAGTCGTTCTCATAGTCATTGAACTAGGTACCGACTAGTGTCAAATAAGAAGAGACTTGGCGGGTCACGTGGTTCGATTTGCTTGGTAGGCGATTACAATTGTACCTGCGCAAAATCCCCTCCACTGCCATTTGGCAAGTCTCTTCTTTCATGACGCGGATTATAACATACCATTAGATGAACTGTCTGTGCGCAGTCTTGGAATAATGTCGGAAGCCATAAGACATACCTGAAACAAAAGGTGTCATAGTTTAATAAAAACAATCAATACATAGGTATAATATAAAAAACACACACGCACACAGCGAAAAAAGTGTGTCTGTACATTTAAAATATTATTTACAAAAAAAATTAAAGCGATGATGAAATAGTAATAGAAAAAGAATTTAAAAAATGTTTGTCTCTCTATTTGTAGACGCTAATCTCCGGAACTACTGGACGGATTTAAATAAAACTTTTGTTGTTGTGTTAGTTGTGTTATTAAGCCTGCGCAACGTATAGGGTATATTGTTTTTGGAAACTATAACAACTGTTGCATTACCATAATAGCCCAGCTGAACTGTAATAAAATATGTCAATAGTCAATGTTTTTATTGCATTCATGAAATTATACAGGTCTTAGTTTCATGTAATATGGAACTGGCAAGAAATGGATTTTAATGGGATTTTCACCGTTTCGTAGTTAGGGGTCTAACTTAAAATCTAGGCCATGTTTAATAATTGTTTGTTGTTTAGGTAATACAGTTAGAATTACCCAGATATATAGCTAGACCTCTCCGTAATACTAGCTTTCATACATTAGAGAGGTCATTTAAATGGTCAATTGGGCAAAGGTAAACTACCCTAAAAGGCAAAAACTAGTATAGTAAAAAACAAAGTCGCTTCCCGTCGTCTGTCCCTGTGTATCTATTTACCCTAACATATTTTAAGCTTCGCAACGGATTTTGATGCGATTTTCAATAATTGATAGAGTGATTCAAGAGTAGGGTTTACAAGCAAAAAAAAGGGGTAAAATGGAACACGTCTATAAGCTTGTTAAGAAAATAGTCATATGAGAACTGATAATAATGATTAATTGTATTCTACTACCTGACATTCGTAGTGCCTTTTATAAGGTGTTAAATGTGGAACGAATGCTTATTTGTAACCACCATATTATACCATTTAACAGCGAATAAATGAAATGAAATGAAATGAAATGATAAACAGTAAAAATTAAAAAAAAAAAAATTTTTTTTTCACAGTTGCTGACTTTAACCATGGAGGTTTACAAGAATAACCTGGACTGGGTGGAGGGCCGGCACCATAATCTGCTGCAATTCGAGTGTCTGCCCTATAGTGATTGGACTATCCGGCGAGCATACATCGTCTGGATGAATTGCGGCGCGAAGATGGAGTTTCGAGATGTATGCAATTACTATCATCGGCTTGAAGAACTCGTAAGTACACTCATTAAATAGATTCAACAAGTTTTAATTCTTTAAATTACAATTTACAATTATTAAAATAAAAAAAAATTAAAAAATAACTTACTCTAACACCAACCTTAATTCTAAGTAAAGATAAAAAACTTGACCCAGGTCCCCCGAATTTGGAAAAGTCCCCAGAAGGCTGGCCGCGTTGCCCCGCTGAATAGCGAGGCTTAAACGCTGAACCAAAAAGAGGCCAGCCTTCTGGTGATTTGTAATTTGGACCAGGCGCTTAGATAACTCATTAAATTACATTAAATTTAATTAAAAATTTATTTATTTCTCAAATCTTTACAATGTATGAGGTGAGTCATCCCCAGTAAGTAATAAATATACTTGTGTTGGGGTGGCTCGCTCTTTCCCTTAGTTATATCTTATTTATTTTGAGATTCTACAAGTAGGTAGTTTGCAATTTTACAAAATTATGTAGGTATTCCGTAACATAGACAAATTTGCTGTACTACAGTTAAATTATCTTTTATGTTAGCGTGGTGGAGTAAATTTATAATATTATCTATATATGATAAAAAAGGTAAGTGAGATTGAATGAGACTCATTACAGCCCACGCCCACTGCAGGGCTTAGGGCCTCTCCTATGAGAGTGAATGAATGATTCATTGCTGTAAAATGTGGTACATGGTAGATGTTACAATTTTTATATTAGCTTCTCACACTTTACCAGTATCTGGCATGCAATATTTGAAGCATAATTAATTTAATTATCATTAAAATGTCCGCAACAAAATTCATAAGTGATCTTGGCGTTAATGTCCCGGTTGTGCTCTCGCGCACGAGGGCCCGGGGTCCGCCTTGACCATAATCCAGGATTCGGCCTCGTGCGCGAGTACAACCGGGACATTAATGCCAAGATTTTTTTTATATTATGACGTTTGATGAAACAAAAAAAAACTCTTTCAAAATTATTTTGAATTGTAACCGATTTATAGACGCACACATACATAACACAAAGCGCCAAGTGAAGTGTATAGTTAAAAGTGGCTGTTTGTACTAAATACCGCCTTAAACCGCCTAACATAAGTATCAAAATTCTGTGCCTCTGTCACAAAATTTTTTTTTTTATTTACCTCATCCAGTTGTTACCTGAAGTTGGCCTGTGCGCACACGTTTATCAAAAGAGCGCAAGTCACGTTCCACTTTGAATTTTCCGTACATGTAATAGGGTTGCAATTGCTTCGTAATATTCAATGCCAAAATTTTTTGTTGACATCCACTGGCCGCCTTGCGGGGGATGAGTAATGCCGGCAGAGAATTTCAAGCCTTATTTCTACTGCGTTAGTGTTGAATATGAAATGAAAAATTGACTAGTGAAATTGTTAAGGTTCGCATATTGATTTAAATCATTTCGTTAAAAAAACAGGAGTTTCCAGGGATAAAATTAGGGTTTGACTCCATAATGGCATTGTTTACTATCGTTTTCGTCTTATAATTGTCGCGTACGATTATAATGAGAAAAAACATGACTTTTATAGCGTTTTTTCCACAATATGGCACGTGGCCATTGTCCAGAAGAGCGGTCATATTGTTCGCTAAAGCAAAACTGTTGGACCCGACCACTTGCAAGGAGCCGTCGGCGGGAGCGGTCGGTCGCTTGTAGGTTGCTCCTCATTTCAAGCTTCAACACTTTTCAAGCATTTACATCGAAACTACTACGCTAAAGAATTCGTTTTCTACTAATCAAGTTGCAGGATTGAAACAATCAATTAAGTATGGATCCGAAGGTTAGTTTTACGTCCTATTTAGTATTTGGCGCCATTTTTATGTAGGTGACAGATTGTTTTATTTACGTGCGCGGGCGCACACACGCTTTAGTCACGTGGTAAATGTCATATGATATAAAGCCTTAATATTTGATTGATTCGGCGAGTGGATAACTCGTTATTAAAATGTGGTACCTAGTTTAGTCACGCATACTGTGGTTTATTTTAATTAGGAAACGTAACTTAGGTATAGACGTAGACCTAATATTTATTTAACAATTACTACAATTAAATAAACAACTAAATATTTCTTACTAACTTAATTTAGGTAAAAATATTATAGTGTCCCGTAGCATGAATATTGTAGTTAGCTGTATGGTGTCCGGCAGAGTAGAATAGCACCACCTTACACTCGTGGGTGTCGTACGAGGCGACTAATGTTTCCGAGACAAAAGATCTGGAGTCTCCGTAGGCTGGATAATATCTATTGCTACTTTTAACTTTTAGTGTATTTATTATTATTATTTATTTAATTTTTTATAAATTTGATTGTGGTTGAATAAGCTTTTGTGTAATCTTTACTTGTAAGTAATCTTCCTGCACCGCATACCTTTTGTCAATTGTTATCTCTCCTGGTAGACTGGTAGATAATGCTATTTTAGCTTTAAGTCCGCCAATGTACTGTTTGTGCATGAAGTATAAATAAATAAATAAATAATAGGGTAGCAGCGTTTTCAATTGTTATATTTATAATACTGCGATCTCCAACCCGCCTGCCAAGCGTGGAGATTATGGCAGTGACCGCCCGTTTCGTGGCCCGAAGTCCTGCAGTGGAATGTAAGGGGCTGTGGTGATGATGTGTGTGATTATAGTGTCATGCCAAACTAAAGTTCAGCTTAGCATATGCTGTAGGCATTAAGACCACAGCGCTGATTTTAAGCATAGCCCTATAGTTAGTGCGTAAATCACTCGCCAAGTGACTTATGCCAATATTAAAATGTAATGGCATAAGGATAATTTTTTTGTGTCAATCTTTTGTCGCATCCGGTGCAAATTTCGGGCTTTGTTGTCTTGGTGATAATAGACCGGACTGCATTGTTATCTACCTGGTTTTACTCTGTACCTGTTTTTAACTATTACGGTCATTATATGACATTTTAAAAGTACTTTCCGGGTTGGAATTATTATTATTCATGCAAATGCTTCGAAGTATCGGGCTATTGTGTGTTGTCCGACAGCAGAATAGCACCAATCCCTTACACTCGTGGGTATCGTACAAGGCGACTAATGTTTTCGAGGCAAAACATCTAGATAGAGTCTCCGTAGGCTGGAAAATGGGCAGCGTCTTCCATTGGTATTTTTATGTCACTGCGATCTCCAACCCAAAAACGTGGGCATTATAGCAATAATCTCCCTTTTTGTGGGTGAGGCCCTAGTCCTGCAGTTGACTGTTATAGGCTGTGATGATAATGATCGGGCTATTTACTAGCCAAAATACGCGGAAACTCGATAGTTTGATTGTGGTGTGACTTAGGTAATATGCTTTGATTTGATTTGATAAGTAAATTTATTACACTATTAACTACTATTAACACAATTAAAGTCAAAGATAAAATGTGATATATGACGACTAAGACTTTTTTTTGTTTTCATAATTTGCTTTTTATGCCTTTTATACCTACTAGTGGCCGTGTGGTGTCCGGCAGAGTAGAATAGCACCAACCCCTTACACTAGTGGGTGTCGTACAAGGCGACTAATGTTTCGAGGCAAAACATCTAGAGTCTCCGTAGGCTGGAAAATGGGCTGCAGTTTTTCCATGGTTATATTTATGACACTGCGATCTTCAACCCGCCTGCCAAGCGTGGAGATTATGGCAATAACGTTCCCTTTCGTGGGTGAGGCTTTAAGTCCTGCAGTGTACTGTTTTGGGCTGTGATGATGATACTAGTATTTTAACTATCCTGTACTAGTATTTTAACTAGAACGCCCGATCTCCAACCGGCCTACCAAAAACTACCTAACCATTACCCTTCTGTAATATGGAGTAGGTTCAAGTCCAGCAACGATATTTTATAAGCTGTTGATTTTTTTATACCATTAAGGTGACAAGGGTCTTTCATTTGAATACCAGTTTCATCGAATTGTGTCTTTTCTCTTTGTTTCATTAAATCGGTTTAGTAGTTTGGTAAATATTTGGGTTGTAGTACGAGCGTCGGTGGCCTAGAGGTTAAGGGGTCGGTAAGCGAGAGGTACCAGTTCGAACCCCAGGGCGGTCATGTACCAATGACTCTTTTCTGTGTTATGTAAATAATAACACAGAAAAGAGTCATTATACTAATCTTACGTTGAGAGAAACATCGTGATTGAAACCTACACATTCAAGCAAACAGATTTTACTACCATGATCCAATCTTTTGACGACCTGAGTGGTTCAGTTGGTTAACATGCCGGTCGCCATGCAGATGTCCCGGGTTCGATTCCCGGCCGAGCAGAAATTGAATTGATGAATTTTAATTTCCGTTACGGGTCTGGGTGTAGTATGTATAAAAAAAAAGAAAATCATATAAAGGTGTGTCCAAACATAGAGCGGCATGTGTGCGCGGCAGCCGCGCGCGGCGTGCCGCGCTTTGTTTGGACAACAGCCGCGCGCAAACATTCGTCAATAGTCCTAACTAGAGCGTGGCAGAATTGTTTCCTGGACATGCCGCGTGTTGCTGCCGCGCTCGTGCCGCGCTATGTTTGGACACACCTTAAGAAGTTTATCAGATATCTAACACAAATAACACAAGCTTTGCTTACTTTGGAACTAGATGGCGCTGTGTGAATTCGTCAATGCATATTTATTATTATCTATTCATTTAACGGCCGTGTGGTGACCGGCAGCGTAGAATAGCGCCTCCGTAGACTGGAAAATGGGCAGCAGCATTTTCCATTGTTATATTTAAACACTGCGATCTCCAAATCGCCTGCCAAGCGTGGAGATTATGGCAATAACCTCCCTTTTTGTGGGAGAGGCCCTGAGTCCTGCAGTGGACTGTTGTGGGCTGTGATGATGATTCATTTATCAGTTTAACACTAACCGATGCTCTTACGGCGAGGGAAGACATCGAGATGAAACCTACTCATTCAGGCGACTGAATATGTTACCAGATCTAATCTGGTCAGGTACCCCTGTTATCAGGGCCGCAGGTCAAATGGCCGTCACTCCACTGTATTAACCTGATCTGTCAATTTCTAGATAAATTAAAACAAATTAAGAATTACTTTTTAACCTTTTTTTTTGTTTCATCAATAATAATATGCTAATTAAAAATAAACTACGTCAGTGGCCGAGTGGTTAAGGTATCCAACTCGTGAGCGAGAGGTATCGATTCGAATCCTACTGCCGCTATGTACCAATGATAAGCATTATCGCAGCCTATAGGACGTTGATTATGACGATATTGAATATTTGAATATTACATTAGTTGCATTTAATTGCGATACCATTTATTTAATTTTGCGACTGGTAGCTTTAGCTATGTGTAGGTATCATAGAAACTGGAATTTTGTGATATGTATTTTTTATATTTTATTTTTTGTGAAAATTATTATTAGATAAGATTCTATACCTGCTACGTATCAATGATTTTCAATATGTGTATTTTAAGAATATGTATATTGAATAAAAAGTATTGATTATGATTATTAGTAGGATCCAAAACCCTGTCGTTATCTAAAACCCTCTTTTCCCATTCCAGGAGCTGACCATGTCGATGGAGCAGCGCTCCCAGAGCCGCCGCTGCGAGTCATATCTCTTCGACAACCCTCCGCCAACATCGAACTTGCAGCGCATGATGTTCCCGAACCTGTACAACACCAAGCACGCCCAGAAGCATGCCGAGAAGATTGAAGGCATTCGGTAAGTTTACCTTCACACCTCAGCTGGGGTATTTATAGACATTTTAGGTTAGGTTATTGATGAAACAGAAAAAAAGGTCTAAAAGTAATTCTTAATTTGTTTTAATTGATCTAGAAATTGACAGATCAGGCATACTGACAGACAGACGACATTCTTTTTACTTATTTGTTCCGAGCTTAGGGGGCGACGCGGGTAGGCCGGCTGGGGCGTGCGGGTGTGAGCGCCGGCGGGCTGGCTGGGGCCGGGCGCGCGCCGCACATGATTCGCCTAGGCGGTTATGTGCGTGGCGCGTATCGGTGCCCGGTGTCTCGCCGGAGTGAGCCCTCGTACGCGCTGATCGGTCTGCATGCGTCGCCCCCTACCTGGATGAGCTCGCTTAACTTCCCTTTGTTTTCCGTTAGATGTTTGACTTTTGAAAAGAGATTAATTAACGTAATCCTAATTCAATAAATACTTTTTCATTTTCAAGAGGTATATGACGTCGCTTCAGAGGCGGGCAACGCATTGGTGACTTCCCTGGTTTTTCCATTAGGTGGCCCGCTTGCCTGTTTGTCTGCCGTTTAACATAAAACAATTACATAGGAACATAACTCACATATGCATTCATGTGATAATTGTTCTTGTTGTGTTATTATTCACAGGACAAATAAGGACAGACATTCCAACTGCTTACTTCTCAATTACTCGATAATGTTTAATAGCCCGCGATGTCTCAAATTCGCAAATATTATTATTAATTAGTCATGTATAATTTTCGGCGTCGGCATGAATAAAGATCGTCGGCAGCCGAGTGGTCAAGGTATCCGACTCGTAAACGAGATGTACCGGGTTCGAATCCCGCTGCGATCATGTACCAATGTCTCTTTTCTAAGTTATGTGCAATAGTTGAATGTTAACCGATGCTCTTACGGTGAGGGAAAACATCGTGATGAAACCTACACCGTCAGGCAACTCAATATAACCATGATCCAATCTGGTCAGGTTCCCCTGGTAGCAGGGTCATGGAGGTCAGGTGGCAGTCGCTCTGTAATAACTTGATCTGCCAAATCCTGGATTATGGTCAAGGCGAAACCCCGGGCCCTCGTGCTCGAGAGCACAACCGGGACATTAACGCCAAGATGATTATTTTTATCAGTCATGAATAATTTTCCATACCCATTTTAGTTTGTAGACTGTCACAGTCTATGTCATTAGGCCAACTATTTACCTACAAATAACTGGTTAATAATCACTACAATAATTAATAAACAAGCAAACGTCACCGACGTAGGCTTCTGAGTCACAAAACTTAAGTGGCGATTCGCTGTTGCTTATCTTTCAGTCATAGATTTCCTTTGTTATAAGACATTAGAAGACCTGTGAATTGAGAAAGTAACTCTTATCTACAGACAGCAAACTGTGCGGTTCCAAAAGAACTTTCTCCCACGCTAAGGTTGTGGAATGAACTACCCGGAGAGGTTCTGGAGAGTACAACATGGAGGTCTTTAAGAAAGGGGTGAAAATATTTTAACGGTGATTCCCCCGGTATTGCAAATGTCCATAGGCTACGGTGACTGCTTTCAATTAGGCCGGAAGCTTGTTTGCCACGTTAGTAGTATAAAAAAATACTGTGCATAATCGCTGTCTTAGTTCTGTGTGTATCCTGATAGTATCATGGCAGTAACTTTGCTTTCATATACGTAACATCGTGGCTCTTTCCCAGGAGTTTAAATAGACCACATTGTTCCAATCCTGGCAAACCTCTTTCGCCTCATACATGCTCGCCACCTCAATTATAGGGATCTCTTTTAAAATGCTGTCCGTGTCTGTTCTAGAGACAGGCTTATGTCAGAGAACAGAAGTTTGTATGCACTTCTCATATTGCAAAATCAAATAACACTCATCATTATCATGGCCCTAGCGCTTATCCCGGCCTCTGCCAGGGTCCGCTTTCCTACCTATTCTTCTCCACGTTAAATAACATTAATGAAGTAGGTAATTAAAAACAAATTAAGAATTTATTTCAAACCTATTTTTCTTTTTTAACAATTTAACAATAATATGCTAATTTCACTCTAAGAAAAGTTGCTCATAAATTTCTCTTAATTAGTTCAGTCTGCGTCTCGTGCGTGTAGTTATGCGCTGCATTCGGCTCCCCCTTCCAAGCTTCCATGCAATAATTATAATTGTTTCCTATAATCAACTTTCATTACCTCTACATGACCAAAGCAACTAGTATGTCCTTCTCTATCCTTGTCACTACACACTTCACTCGAATATATTCCCTTAACTGTTCCATAATTTACTTCATATTTCTTCCATATTTGTGTAGCGATTCGCATATATAAATGGCTGATATCTTTGATATCAGGTCATTTAAGACGCTACTGATCAACACACAGTGAATATTAACTTTGACTTATATATGTTTCCAGGACGGACCAGTTCCTCTTCAATATGAGTGGCTTCAACAACGTGGACATCACCGATTGCACCCGTAAAGACGCCATATTGGCCCACAGGATGGTCACAAAATATTGCAAAGACGAAAGAATGCCTCTTAATAAGTTCCTCATAAAACTGAAGGCATATCTGAAGATATCGCAACTTAAATTTTCGATTAGAAACATCCTAAACTATATGTTGAAGAAATCAATCAATGATGAGTTGGAGCTGACTAACAACGTCCCTATAAACTTTGACTTTTTGAACGACGACGAGAACCCGAGGACGGCTCCGCCGATATTGCCCATCCATAGAGCGCCAATACTGACAACTCCAAATATGACAAGACCGCAACCGCTACCGACTCAGTCTAGACTGTGGACACCACCACGACCATCGGTACATCAGAATCAGCAATATTATTGCGTGATGTCAAATGATGAAACGATCGCCCATGTCCAATACCCCGACGGCACGGTGGGGTATGTTAGCAGGAGCGTACTCTTTGGAATGGTGTTCCCAACTAATCCAAGGCCGCGTCGCGAACCCGGAACAAGGTTCATGAAGAACCCTGTAGTCAAACTACTGCCTAAAGCCGAGCCGGTCAAGATAGTCGAGCTGCCGGACACTAAGCCTCTAGATGAGCCGTCAGGTTCTAAGCCTAAAAGTGAGCCGTCCGGCTTTGAGCCAGAAGGTGAGCCGTCCGGCTATAAGCCTGTTGTTGAGCAGCCCGACGATAAGGCCACAAAGCATGAAGAGAAAGCACAGGATACCGACTATGAAGATCTGTATCTTGATGCAAAGAGTAATGACACTATGAGTGATATGAGTGATGATAGCGATAGTGGAATGCAAAGCAAAGCTAGCAAGAAAGTGCCTCAAGCAGGGAACGAGCACAATAATGAGGAAGCAGCCAAAGCTGCAGATGAAATTGTTATAGTCGAAGATTACTTCGACGATGATAATGACAAGAAGTTCTACGGAAATAACTAGGGTACTAAATAGTACCGCGATGGATGGAGAAATTTTATTTTTATTTTACATTTAACAGTAACAGACTCAAGTGACTAACAATTAACTGACAAATATCGGAAAATACGCATACATATTCAATGCGGTAAACGTAATGCTGGTAAACAACTTTTCTTACACTATTATGAATTAAGTTCCTGAAATATTATTCCATAACGTCAGGTTCCCCTGGTAGCAGGGTCTCGGAGGTCAGATAGCAGTCGCTCCACTGTAGGCGGACCGCTACCCCTCGGGGCATTAACGCCAAGATTATTTTTTATTGAAATATTGTTCCTAAGGGTTTTAACAGGCCCCTGCTGCTGGGGTCAAGGCCTCGTTTCTCATAATTTCTGTGAGGGTGGTTTAGACCTTAACTCACTATGCCTTAGAGCCTAATTCCCATCTTCAAACTTCTGCTACATAGTCTACATATTATTGTCCTTTTCCTGTTAGAAACGCTAAGAATTATTTCCGAACCCAACTGGGATTTGAACATGTACCATCCGTTAATATGGCTGGCAAGCTAATAACTAATAGATTTAATTAGGATTTGTAGAAAAATCCTACAGTTCCTATGTAAATCCTCTCAGCCTTTCTTTAGGAAGAATTGTTTATCATTAGCAGCATGCGATATACAAATATTTAGGACGTGAGCGAATATATCCAATAGTATATTTCCTATAACGGGATTTTATTTTATGTATGCTTTTTGCTGATATGTTACGACGGCTAGTAAAATTATTATCTGATAGTATTTACATGAGACTTACCTGTATGGTAATTCGTAACGTGACTCTGTTGCGAACAATGATCTGATTTCAATTATTGAAATGGTTACTTTTGCCATTACGTATGAAGTTTCAGTTTATTGCAATGTAACTTTGTTATCAACTGAACCCATGAAATATCCCATACTTGATCCATAATCGGTTCTTAAAGCTTAATGAACACCTAGGAGTTGACAACAGTAAAGCATGGGTAAAGCTTTAGCGAGACACAAAATTGTATGACACGACCACGCCTCGCCTACAATATAAAAAACTTTTTTAAACTACATACAAAATACATATGTCTATGTCTCATCCATGCCCGTTATTTGGGAAACATACTTTCTTTTAACTATCAGCACCGACAGTCTGCATCATACTGAAACCAACCTCTAGAGCTTAAGGGTTATGACAGTTTAACTTATTTGTGAAATTGACGCAAGCATCAAAACCGATAGACATCTCTCACCATCTCGAGTTTAGCAATACAAATTTCAGTTTACTGCTAAAGCAAATAAAGTCGCTTTTTAATTGTAGCTCTCTCAACGAATAGACTAGAACTCTCAAAGAATATGACAATGACTAAATGACATCAATGTCACGTTTAACTACGTTTGAAAAGTAAACTTTTTTTAGCATAACCTTCAATTTTCATTCTGCTTTAAGAATAGTTCATATTTTATAGTTACTGAATTATACAGACATAGCATATTTTTTTTGGATAGATGTGGTCATTGCTCTTAAGCTCTTTACGTATGTTACCTGTTTATTCATAATGGTCACTTGAAGTTACTGTTAATTCTTTATTCTTATCATTGGGTACTCCATCCATATTAATAATACCCATGATTAGTCTTAAGTATAATCTTCCATTATTGGTAATTGTTTTAATCATTTAACTTTGCTTTTGTCATCTAAGTGTATTTTTGAAGTATTTTTTTTTTATTTTGACGAACAATTTTAATGATTGCTATTGATTCCATGTTAAATTTATATATTTATACACCTGAATTATGTTTTAAGGCTATGTTCCGGGTTTTCTACCGCGTACTTTTATTGACGAGTAGCCCGATATTTTGACACAGTTGCATGCACTATGGTCATCATGGCCTTGAAGTATAAAACATTATGAGTTTGTTTATCCCAATTTTTATGTTGAAACTGACGAATCAGTTTAAAAATTACACAAATGTAAGGACTTTTTAAAAGTATTTTTTTAATTTATTTTAATTACTTACAGGATGTGTCCCTTGTGGATACCAATTTTAAATATGAATGTAAAGTGACATTTTTTTTTAATTATATGAATAAAATACATTTGGAATGAATACATTGATATAAAAATTTTAAATGGTCGTATTATTAAAAGAAAACCCTAATGCCAACATTTATAGGCTAGGCCGCTAGAAGGTCTACCCAAAGAGATATAATATAATAATTATGTTTGTCAGGAAAGGTTGGAGATCGCAGGAGGAGAAAGCTGTAAGCTTGATTGCATGCGTCTACGTTCGTAACAGGGTCATGGAGGCCAGACAGCAGAAAGTTGCTCTTCTGTAAATATCTGATCTGCCAAATAGTGGATGCGCGCGAGGGCACCACCGGGATATGGACACTAAGATTACTGAACAACGCATCTATCATCATCATCATGTCAGCCGCTGAAGATCCACTGCTGGACAAACGCCTGCCCTCACGACAAGTCCACCGATCGGCTGTATGCCCCTTCCAACCACCAGGTTCCCACAAATTTATAGGGTCCTTCAGTCCGTCCGTCTCTTGGGGGCTGTCCTATTCTACCGCTATGCAAGAAAATTGGGTAGGTCTTTTAATTATTTTAGATAGTTCATTACCTATATCAACTTGGTATGTCACTTTTCATTCGTTTGAGCAGTAAGTTTATTCAATGGTGCGTAAAACGGGTTTCTTTATGTAGATTATATTTTTATAAATCTGTGAAATCGCTAAACCATAATTCGCCGTTAGGTGGCGTTGTTTTGTAATTTTTTCATTGTTTTTTTGTACTTACTGCCATTTCGCGACCCTTTGGATTCATTTATTAGCACAATATGGCGGCCATATTGAATTTTGTTAATGTTATGTCTTCAGTGATGCTCGCAAGTTTATGACAAATTGATAGACGTAAAGCTGCGATTACACGCGCACTAATCTGACATCCTATATATAGTAGATATAATTATCTTACTTACTAATACTATGCGACGCAAATTAGTGTAATGTGTTTACCAGCCTATGTATGTATGAAATACAGTTTTTTTTAATGTTAAGATTAACCTAGGCATTTGATCGCCATCTCAGCTGGTAGTAAGGGACAATGCAGCCGAAGATGGAGCATGCCTGTATAGAAACAGCCTATTCGCTCTAGCCTTGAAGGCGTCAAGATTATAATGATCAGGAAACACACTCGCAGGCAACGCATTCCATTCCTTAGCCGTACGCGTTATAAACTAAAGCGGCTTGTACGGATAGCTGGGACATCCACAAAATTAGGATGAAGCGCTCGCCCGGATCGCGACTCCCGATGGCGAAAAGGGGCCGGCGGAATGAGGTCGTGAAACTGCTTGTCGTGGTCAACATAGTGGTCGTGTTCTGAAACTAGCACGGTTATCCTTAGCACCTATAGAACTAGTATGGTAGCTCATTCTAGATCGTAAATTCCCCAAGCCCACAGTTAAAAATAAAATACTAAACTACGTTAACAGACAAGTTAAAATCGATTAACTTTACACCTATTTTACAGTGCAGTAATCCTATTACAGCTACAGAAATGATAACAAATATCATAATGAATTGTACCGGGGCTTGTACCACCTAAGTAAAACTAGCAAATAGGAAGCGACAAATCAAGTCATGGATCACACCGGGCTTCTCGCGTTGTTTTAAACATAGAGACACCCTACATAAAAAACTGAAAAACGAATACGATACAATGAAGTTATATACTAAGTTATACCAGGTATAGGAATTTTCGTAACAAGCTTATAAAAAAACTAAACGAGATTTCGAAAGTTATGAATTAAAACTAGCAGGTACGATTAACAAACTTATATGGGAGTACAGTACGTACGTACGTACAGTATCTTTAAAAAAATCAATTATACATCCATCTGCATTTGTATGAGGACTATTTAAGCCAGCGATCCCAGTGTGTCAAGATCGATCGATATTTGAGCAATGAAATAAAGGGTGTCCGTAATTAACGAAAGATTTGAATTTGCCGCCGTATATGCAGTAAAGTGTTGACAACCTTAAAAAAAAACAAGTCGACAGCTGACAGTTTAGGATTAATATAAATGGAGCGTTACACGATAGTACAACGTGTCTTCATTTTTTAACAATATTTTAAAAATAATGAAATCTTGGCGGCCGCAGATCAAAAATTTTTAAGCAAATTCATACTAAGCGACGAAACACATTTTCACCTTGATGGGTTTGTTAATCGCCAAAATTGCCGCTTTTGGGGTTCTGAAAACCCACATGTGATTGTCCGTAAAACACTTCAATTACTGCATGAGACATTTCCAGGTCGTGTACTCTCTCGTTTCGGTAATTAGAATTGGCCCCCTAGATCGTGTGACTTAACACCATTAGATTTCTTTTTATGGGGTTATTTAAAATCACAGGTCTATGTCAACAAGCACACGACCACCCGTGCATTAAAGGAGGAGATTCAACGTTGCATCAACGAAATTCAGCCACATTTACGCAGAATGGTCGTGGAAAAATTCGACAAACGAGTGTATGTGTATGCAAAGCCGTGGAGGCTATTTGCCGGATGTGTTATTCCACAAATAACCCTATCCTATGTACTTTATGATTTAATAAAAAAAATACAATCAAAAGACTAAAAACTGTGTTTTCTATTTAATTCAAATCTTGCGTTAATTTTGGGACACCCTTTATCAATATAATATTGTGACTCCATTGGGTTAAACCCTGTTTCTCGTATTTATAAATGACTTGTGTGAACTCAAACTACCAGGAGGAAAATAATCCCTTCGCTGACGATACGTTATTGCTCTATAGAGAAAACACTTGGGATAAGGCCCATGCTGCTGCACAGTTCTTGCCCAACATCGTACAATCACCTACGTCCTTCCTTCCTCTACTACAAAGATCTGCAGTAGACCCTTTACAGTACCACATCCCGATCTTATAATTATTACAAGTTTCTGTTTTATGGAGGCTTTATAATAAACTAAATAAAACTCTTAATCTCCACCCACTACAGTTTTACCAATGAAAAAAGAGAGTCACTGGTTATCTCAAGGAACTCGATCTTAATAGTACAGAGTTGTTATACTAATTACTTAATAAATTGATCTTTGTCGTATTACTTAATTTTATATGAAAATTTCCTTAAGTATAATTAAAATCTATTTTGTATATTCAGTAATAAATACGTCATTTTACTAACAAGACTAACGAATGTGTCGTTCTGTATTATAAATCGATGTATTCACTGTTATTTTCAACGTATTTGTTATCAATAAACATAAATTACACACCTTGCTTACTAACATATTGCAAGGGGAGGGGCTGATAACCTCCTTCATGTAATAAACTATTAAGCTGATTTTGATGAAATTTGGCAGCCAAATTGGTCGAACATTATTATCGAATTTCACGCGAACGAATTAGCGGGCAAAAAGTACTTAACGGTATTTTTCCGAACAAATAAGGAACCTTAGTGTCTGCGAAGATGCTTTGCGATCAATTAATACTAATTGAAGGAAAGAATGAAACAGCACTGTCCGCTTTATTGTGCAATATACTAAATACCACTGATAAACAATTACAACTAAACTTATCATCACAAAATTTCGTTATCACTGATCTATGTAAAAAAAAAAATACAAACTTCTAAACTATTAACCATTTTCATCGTTTAAATATGCCTGCCTATTGTTCTGCGAAACCTGCGACACCACACAATACATGGGTCACCGCGCGCGCCGAGCTTTATCTCGGTTAGCAAACTATCCTGCTCAATCAGTCTATTAGGAACTTCACCTCGGCTGGACGTGTCCGTTTCAACATTATAACCAATATTTATACTTTAAAAGTAGTTATTCTCAGTCAGTGCCTTGAATCTCGTCGAAGAGTACACCAGTATACTGTGTAGTTTAATAGATTGAAACATAGACACGAACATGGCCAGAACATGTGTTACGTTGGCGCCAAATATCACGATGTCTCGAGAGAATCTGCTCAAGACGAATAATTCTTTGGAGTTCTCGCCCTGTCGTGATGCTGACATGATAATGGTAAGCTATAATTCCTATATCCTACTAATATTAATAACACTACTTTCGTACTAATTTTGTATTATAACGATGGACAGATGGTTGTTTAAATGTTTGTTAAACCTTTACGCCAAAACTACTGAACGGGTCTTGATAAAATATGACAGTAATTACAGTAGACTGACTGCTATCTGACCTCCGCAACCCTGTTAACAGGGGAACCTGACCAATTGGATCATGGTTACACGATCAGTCGCCTAAATTGCAGGTATCATCACGATGTATTCCCTCACCGCAAGAGCATCGTTGTACATAGTATCTGTAGAAATAAAGCGAAACCAATTAACCATAGTCTTTCTTCTTCAGCAGATGGAGACACCAAGATCCTCGCGTACTCGGAAGCCAGTTAGCAGGAGACTCTTCCCATCTTCAGTTACAGACACGCCAAAAGTAGACAGAGAGCAGAATACCAGCTCAGTTCGATCGAGGAAAACTTTAAAGAAGAAGCTCGACTTCCCAAATAAGCTAGAAAAAGTGTACCTAATCGAATCTGAAGGAGATGCCTCTGTGACAGTCAAGAAGCAAACGAGAACGCTAGTCAGTCTGTTCCACAATAAAAAATACGAAATGGATTTGGCTTAATCTTGAACGTGGTAAAATTGTGTTATTGCAAATTATGTGTAATATTATCGTCTTTAAGTTGTCTAAGGATGCCGAAAACCAAGCAAAGAGGACAAAGTCCACGGAAAAGCAGGAAGGCGGACTCCGGGCCTTTGCGTGTTGCGCTAACACAATCGGGATTCGACGCCAAGATGATGATGATGATTATTATGATGAGTGTCTTTTATTTAGTTTTACTGTCCATGTATATATCTTATTTTTATTTATTGTGATAGGAATTTATATTTTAAATTATGTGCTTAAAATACTTTTGTAGAATTAATTAACAACGATTAGTTGATAACGAAGTCTTCAAAACAACTTTGTCTAATTAAATTAAAATTCTCAATACGATTATTATACTTCATTATTTTATGCATATTTGTTTATTTATATTTTGTGAATTAAGTAATTACTAAATTAAAATGCCATTTTTATCTATACCATTTCGTTTTATTATTATAGTCTAGTTGTGATATAAGACGTAGGTATATTAGTTAAGAATTTTAGAAGATCAGACTGTTGCAGTTTTTCTTCAAGGGGGTACGTTTTTAAAACAAATTTTATTTTTAATTTATTTCAGGCAACTGAGGCCCATTATTATAAATACACAAACAACATGAACACAATATAAACTGATACAAAATGCAGACAAAGATAAAACCTGTACTTACATACAAATTAATCATCAGCCAGAAGACGCCAACTGCTGGGCATAGGCCTCCCCTAGAAATTTCCACAAAGGCCGGTCCTATGCTTTTCGCATCCAGCTGGTACCTGCGATCTTTACCAGGTCGTCGGTCCACCTTGTGGGAATCTTACCCACGCTGCGTCTTCCGGTACGTGGTCGCCACTCGAGAACTTTACTGCCCCATCGGCTATCTGTTCTTCGAGCTATGTGCCCTGCCCACTGCCACTTCAGTCTGGCAAGAGCTTTCGGTGACCTTGGTTCGTTTGTGGATCTCCTCATTTCTGATTTAATCGCGCAACGAGACTCCAAACATAGCCCTTTCCATTGCCTTTTGGGTAACAGTGAGTTTTCTTACAAATTATTATAAAGTGTAAACGAATACCTGTATAAGATGACACTGTATAGAGAGAGCATTTTGTCAAAATCTCTACACATGTCAACTGTGGGTTAGTTACACTCGACGTGCTTACTCGACTATAAGGGTGCAGTATAATGATGCATACCGCACCCTTACGAAACTCCCGAGATACTGTAGCGCGTCGGGCATGTTCGCCGCGGCTGGTATCCCAGACTTTTTCACGATACTACGGACAAGAATCGCCTCATTTTGAGAGCGTATTCATTGCTCGAACAACGAGATTCTCTGCACGATGGGTGAGTACCTGGACACCGCTATCTACCGTAGCTGGCTCTCTGCACACTGCAGTGCGAATCGAAAATGACCAGTGATTGACCAATAAAATAATTTTTAGTAGTGAAGTTTTTTTTAATTGTGTTTTAGCTGTAGGATTGACAATTTTATTTTAATTTACTTTAATTGTTGTTTTATTATATTCTCAATTTTATAATTTTATTATTATATAATGTTTAACATATGGGTCTTTTGCCTGAAATAAAGATATATTACTATTATTATTATTATAAAAATATAATTTATTGATATTTTAAAACCTAACTAGCTCTTAATGTCGTTTCGGTGGAACCGGAATATCTGGGTTGCCCACGGAATCGCCGTAATAAAGGCGAGACAGGTAGGGCGTCGTCGTCGGTGTGGCAGCGCGCAGCAGGAAGTTGGGAATCAAACACGTTAATTCAGTTTATGTTTTCACCAACAGTTATGACCGCCTTACAATATACAGGGTGTGGCATGGTATATGAATGAAGCCGTGAACTAGATGGAGTGCTAAACATATTAAAACGATAGGTACAATTATTTCTGTCGTACGTGGAATTTTTGTACCTTCCGTTTTCATACATTTAGCACTCCATCCGGTTGAGGGCTTCATACATATTTATTTATTATTTATTTTATTCATACATATATTATGTAACACCCTGTACATGTCATTTATTATGTCACCTCGCCGCCGAGCGCATCGACGATGGATGCCGCTCGCCTGTAATGTGAATAACCAATACAAATTTTCTGAGCAGCACGACGTCTACTCTTCTTCTGGACCGTGACAAATTCTCATCACGGTCCACATAGGAAGTACGTTATGGCTTCAATACCGCCGATTCTTGTGGAGTTGAAGCCTCTACGCGACGAGGTTGGCGCGATGTCGGTGCGTTGACGGGAGTCGCGGGCGCGGTGGGCGCTGACGGGCGGACGGCGGGCGCTAACAGGCGGACGGCGGGCGGCGGGGGCTGGTGCGCGGTGCACGGGCGCAGAGTCAGGCGGCGTCGCAGCCGCAACGCGTGTGTCGATGCGGGCCAAGTACGTGTTTTTTTATACTAAGGTGGTAAACAAGCTTGCGGCTTGCCTGATGGTAAGCAGGCACCGCAGCCCATGGATGTTTGCAAAACCAGGGGCATCACCCACATAACGGGTTCCAGCGCGGAGGGCGGCGACGGCGGTGTCAAAACTGCTGACTTGAAACTCGTTGGTTTATATAACCTTATATTTACCCAAATGCGGGACGCATAGAAGGTTAATGTGCTGAATACATCTATTAAGAGCATTATCCATAATTCGATTACTAAACACTCAAACGAACGAAAGACTGGAAAAATATTTTTTGTATGTAAATCTAAAAGTATGGAACCACGGACCACCTCGTCTCATGCTCGGCGTGACCTTAAACGTATACAAAGAATGTGAACGACACCGAATGCTGGATTTGAGTTTATGCGCATTTGGCGAAATTCGTGTCGTCTAAATTCAAAACGATAAAACGTGAGGCAAATCAAAATGGAATGTAGTGCTTATAAAAAAGGATCTATTTTTGTATCACCTCTTTTGAAAAGAGGACAACGCGAAACATAAGTGATGCAATAATGGACCTTATTTTATGTGCAATACATTCCACTTTGGCTTGCTCTCACGCATTTTGCTTCTGAATTTAGCGCATTAGTCTATCGACTTGCTAAAGAGAATAAGGTTACTTATTGAAACTTATTAAAAATAATAAATAATTAGTATCATCTTGGCATTAATGTCCCGGTTGTGTTTACGCTCAGGCAAAGGTCCCGAAACTGCCTTGACCATGATTCAGGATTTGGTAGATCAGGTAATTCATTGGAACTAATGCAGTCTGACCTCCGTTAGCCTGTTAACTGGGGAACCTCTTTCGATCGGATTATGGTTAAACAGTCAGTCATCTGAATGTGCAGGTTTCATCCTAATGTTTTCCCTCACGAGTATCGGTTAGTACAAAACTTAGACTCATAAACTCAAGAATAATATTTCAATAATAGTCTCTATTGTGCCATAGAAGCAGTTATAGCAGTAGTCTATATTAGTTAAAAAGTGTGTTACATATTCCAGTATCTTTCTATAATAGTAAATAAATAAGAAATATGCTTGGACAATTCGCACAGCCCCAGTCCAGTAAGCAAAGCCTGTGTTAGATAACTGATCATCTATTTACATACTTTTTAAATACATACTTATTATACATACTACACCCAGACCCGTAACAGAAATTGAAATTCATTATTTCAATTTCTGGTCGGCCGGGAATCAAACCCGGGAGGGCATGTTAACCAACTGAACCCCTTAGGTCGTCATACGAACAAAAGATTGGAATCCAAATCATGGACTTATTATATTTAACAGGACTGTCCACTCTGCGGGTAAAAACGAGCCGAGCAAGAGGTGTAGAACAGAGGCCGTATGTGTCTTTCTAATGGGGTGACCACATTTTGTTATTTCATGGTATATCCATGGATAAATATCTATCTATAATAATAATATATTATCTGTCGAATAAAATCTACGTGCATATGTGTGCACAGTGACAGCGTATTTTGAACTGTGGTTCGGTCGCACCTCTAGAAGTAGATCATTCTAAATTGATCAAGTTTTCTCATGATTCATTTCATCGTGAATTTATGGTAAAGCAGGTCGTCAATTATAATAACTTTAGTAACGTATGTTATTTTTATGTTTGACGACCTGAGTGGTTCAATGGTCTGCCACGCAAGAGGTCCCGGGTTCGATTCCTGGCCGGGCAGAAATTGAAATGATGAATTTTAATTTCTGTTACGGGTCTGGGTGTTCTATGTATAATAAGTATGTATTTAAAAAAAAAAAGTATATATGTAGTATATCAGTTATCTAGCACCCATAGTACAAGCTTTGCTTAGTTTGGGGCTAGATGGCGCTGTGTGAATTTGTCCACGAATATTTATTTATTTATTTTTACCTTACTTATGAAAATATATACTGCAACCATCATCCGGTTCACTTCGACACAACAGTTTTTCACCATTTTAAGTGATTGCTAAAATATAAATTCGAATCAAGCTGACGCATCCATTACAATTTCAAAGGGTTGCCTGTAGAAATAAATATATGGTTTAATGGTTTCAAAAATATATGTTTTTGAAAGTTTGTATGTAAATTCTTTAATGCATAATAAATAAGTATAGGAATGACAAAAGTGTAATTTTACAAAGCAAAGGTACAGGAAGGGCATGATTTCATGGAGTTATAGTGCACAAACTTTCAGTGAACGACATTCTTTTACTCTGGCAAGATAAAAGAGCGGGACACGCGGCCTCTGTTCTCGCTGTCCCTCTCGGCTCGGGTTATCCTCTTTACCCATGATAACGCAAAATAGACAATAGTGTATGAACATAAGGTTGCTTTTCGCATTCGTAATTTTGGAGAGTTATCTGTCCTGTTAAATATGATAAGTCCATGATGATGATGAAAGTGGCATACAATTTTGACATGGTTTTAGGTAAGCACTAAGCTCATAATTATGTGCTGGACGAATACATTATCTATATATATGTACAGATAATTATTTAAGTGTACATGTATGGCCGTGTGGTGTCCGGCACCAACTCTTTACACTCATGGGTGTCGGACAATGCGACTAAGGTTTTCGAGGCAAAAGATCAAGGGTCTCCGTAATCTGCAAAATGGGCAGCAGCATTTTTCATTGTTATATGTAAATACTGCGATATCCAACCCGCCTGCCAAGCGTGGAGATTATGGCAATAACCTCCCCTTTTCATAGGAGAGGCCCTAAGTCCTGCAGTGGACTGTTACGGGCTGTGATGATGTCGAATTGATAAGTATGAGATCGAATTAAAGATAAAAAATGTAAACAAATGGGATGCCACTATAAAAAATATAACCCAAATTATGGCCTTTTTAATCATTGAAATATTGATTAAAATAAAACATTCAAAACGAAATAAAATCATGTTAATATTTTACTGAATGAAATAGGGAACAATGTGTTTTTGTTACATATTTGTGCTGTTTCAATAAAATATGGGTAGGTCATTTATGCGACTGGTAATGGTGAGATGGTGGCATTCTAAACATTTGGTTCGTTGTTACAGTACATTATTGCAAAGGCTTGGAAAGTAAGGGATTGACCGGCGCCGGCGAATAATACATTAAAGATTCAAAATGGCGGCCACTTCTTACTAATATTGCGATTTTCTAACTAGTGTTCTTGGACTAATAGTTTCCGAGTTACTTATTACGTTTTTAATCAATTGAATAAATGGGGGTAAATTGATGTTTCGTTTTCGAAAGTTGACCAGCCACTGTAAAGCACACTGAAAAGAGATGATGAAGATTAAGCTGAGTGAGGTCCCTTTTACACACGACACCACATCCACATGCAACGGCTCTGTTCTTCAATTTTCTTCTATTCATATATTCTCTAGTTGTTGTTTCCTCATTTCATGTTGTTTGTCATTAATGATTTTGTTTGTGCATTTTTATGTAATTTTTTTTTAATTTTTTTGTTTTACGGCTCTGGAGTCGAGCCACCGACCTCAAAAAATATATATTTGGCGGTCAGTGATTCAACCCCTTTGAGCCATTTGTTGTGTTTGTGGTGTTATTGTGTGTAAATAAATGTTTTCTATTCTATTCTATTTAAAAGTGTGCATGGTGCAAAGGTTTTATACCCCTGGAAAGTCTCTTTGACATTGACAGTTGTGTGTTTACATTTTTGATCTTTAAATTCATCTCCAACCTTAGTTGGTATTTAGAGTGTGAGCAAGGGGATTTGTATTCGGAATAGGAATAATATTTCTCGAAGAGCCCTCGCTAGTCCAAGCCTTCACCGTTATGCCGATTTCACTTTTTATGGTTACAGTTATGGCATCCAAAATGGAGGCCTGAGAAAAATTTCTGGAAATTGCCACGCGTTGAGTACAAAACTTCACATACCCCTGGTTTTGGGGTTCCGTATGGAAAGGGTTTTGAGGGATTGCTCATTAATGTAGGTATTAATTTTGTATGTATCCTTTATTATACACATATTCAGTAAATCATCATCACCATCATTATCTTGGCGATATGTCCCGGTTGCGACCTCGGCACGCGAGGGCCCAGGGTCCGCCTAATACATATTCAGTAAATACATTTCAATAAATGAGCGAGCGTATTTGTAACTAATCAAAGAGCGAGTGGAGGTCAAGTATTTTTGTTATATGAACTGTTTGTCTGGTAAATAAAATTTATTTACATTCATTAAAATCAGTTCAGTAGTTTATGCATGAACGGGTAACAAACATCCATATATTTGTTATATACGAGTACAAACTTGATTAGTAAGATAAGATAATGGCCACCATATTTCCTAGATTTGAGCTTTCTAGAATTCTGAACAGATTAGTCCATTGGATGGTCAATGAATAAACTATAGACGTCAATGTAAAGGCAATACCGAACTATCATTTTTAAAATTACGTTTCTCCCAGACCTTTATGACAACGAAAAACACAAAATGTTCAACTATTACCCTTTTCACCTTTTAAATATACCTGCCTATCGTTCTATGGATCCTAGGGCACCCTACAATGTATCTCAGGTTCGCGCTTTACCGATTTTTTTGCGAGACACCGCCCGCACCGGTCTATTATGGTCAGAGAACTACCTGCTCATTCAGTTCTACTAACATCTCCACCTCGACCGGACGAGTCCGCGTACACTTTACAACAATTATCCATACTTTAAAAGTAATTTCTCTATTTTAAACTTCAATTCTTTCCTCGGTCAGTGCGTCAAATTACTTCCAAGAGTATACCAGTGAACAGTGTTGTGTGTACAGCAAGATATATTGTTAAAAACATGGCGTGTACCAGTGTTATGTCGACGCCAAATAATACGATGTCGCGGGAGAATCTGCGAGTGCTCATTCGGAATAACGTGTTGAATAACTCCTTGGAGTTCTCGCCCAGTTGTGATGCTGACATGGTAAGCTGCAATTCCTATAATCTACTAGAGTTATTATCCTACTATAGTAGGTACCACAGAGCTGTGAAGTCCATGTGTACCGCCTAAGACGCGCGCGTGGGCTGTATGGCCCGATCATTGTTCTGTAGTAGGTACTAATCATGATCATCATCTTGGCGTTAATGTCCCGGTTCTGCTCTCGAGCACGAGGGCCCGGGGTCCGCCTTAACCAAACAAAAAGTGTCAAAAACTTGTAAGGATGGGTGGATCGTTGTTTGCATGTTTGTTAGTACCTTCACGCCCTACTGACTGGAATTTTGGCATGGCATATGAAATATGGCAGTAATATAGGCCATAGGCATAGCCCAGGATATCACATCTATACATAGTGTAAAACCATTAGTCTATACGCTAGTACATATATAAGTCTTTGTATAAAACAATTTGTCTTCCCGCCGTCTGTCGCAATGTGTCTATGTACGCTTAGATCTTTTAAACTACGCAACGGATTTTAATGCGGTTTTAAAAAATAGAGAGACTGATTCAAGAGGACTATTTATAATTAAGAAAAAAGGGTAGATAGGGGTAAAGTAGGTTTACGTGACCGAATTCGCGCCGGGTTCACTAGCAGTCCATAATATATCCCGAAATTCAATGTGGTTCACGCGGTGTGGAACGTTATTATCGAATTTTAAAGCTAGCAATTTAGTAATCTGAGTAAACTTTAACTGTGTGTAGAATAATTACATAATATACATACATATATTATACGTGGGCGGCCCAAGAAGCAATGGATTGACATCGCCGAGTCGTATGCGAGAGCCAACGGCTTACGATGCGACGATGCCGAAGACCGGGCGAAATGGAGAAGAATGGGTAGGAAAGCGGATCCTGGCAGAGGCCGGGATAAGCGCTAGGACGACGATGATTATACATAACATCACGTTTAAGAGTAGGCATAGATCACATCGTTCCACAACTTTGCTTTATTCGAATAAAGCAAAGTTGTTCAGTAAAAAAACTAGTAGCAGACGCTCCGATTTAGCTGGACCCGACCAACCGTCAGTTGCAGTCGATATTAACCTTACGAAGTACAAAATAATGTCGCTTTTTGAATACGCGGGAGAGCCAACTTCGGTCGGAAGGTCGACCACGTCCCCTGCAGCCAAAAGCGACTTTATTGTATACTGCGTAAGGATTAGTATCAACTGCAACTGACGGTTGCTCAGCTCCAGCCAAAACAGAACGTCTGTTACTAGTTGAAAGAAATTCGTACATTAATCTGTTATTACCTGTCTCTGTTGCTCCCGTGTAAATATATTTGCATCACGCTCGCACAGAGTCGTGTCCATTCATCGCTAAACTATTTAGCTGATTTTAATGAAACAACCCTGTAAAGTACTTCGATTAAACTACCTACCTCACCTCATTCCACCGGCCCCTTTCCGCCATCGGGAAACGGGTGAACGCTTCATCCTTATATCGTGGATCTTCCAGCTATCCGCACGAGCCGTTTCGGTTCAACCTTTATAAAGTACGGCTAAGGAATGGACGTTGCCTGCGAGTGTGTTCCCTGATTACTATAATCTGGACGCTTTCAAGGCTAGAGTGAATAGACAGGCATGCTTTATCTTCGGCCGCACTGTTACTTAACAATGGCTCAAATGGCGGTTAAATGCCTGGTCAGTTTAAGAACTCCTAAGCTAGGTTCCTAAGGAGCTGTACCTGTTGTGTTGTTTTTCTTTATGTCAATATTGTATACCTGTTGTTGTGACTATAAAGTGTTATATAAATAAATAAATATATAAATCCGAAATGAAACGATGCCACAGACAGACGCGTCAAACTAACACTCTCTTTTTTCGTCGGCGGTTAAGATATGCAGTACTGTGGTTGTTTTAATGGACCTCAGGTAGTTGCCCAGAGTCTCTAGTTTGTGTAAACAACAAAAGAACCTTGGAGATAAGATTTGTTTTTATCAATAGATAGACCGTTTATAAAGCGAGGCTCGTTGGCTAAACTAAATGTATATACTTACTTGTGGTATTTTTAAGTAGAGACCATGAGTAAAAATAATTTTATCGTCATGGCAAAATTTAAGAACAAAATTTTAAGAATCGGCTTTTTGTTTCACTGAACTAAATCAAAGATTGTATTAGAAACTAAAACTCAAAAATAAATATGAAAAACATACATACACCGATAAATAACGGTTTGCTACTAAAATGTTTTTAACAATACACAGTTCCAGTAGTTTAGGATCCCGAAATGCACAAAAATTTAGTGAATGAGAATAGTAATTGTTTTAAATTGATAAAAAATAAGGAAATAGGGAGGCACACAGAGAGGCACAGACACCGGACAGAGCACTGGAAACCCTACTTACCAGCAGGAACACAAAACTATATAAAAAAAATTGCTTGGCAGCAATATTGAATCTTAGCATAACTGACACAAGACATACAAACGACTACTTTATACATAGTGGTCATCTTGACGTTAAAATTTCGGTTGTGCTCTCGCCCACGAGAGCCCGGGGTCCGCCTTGACCATGATCCAGGATTTGGCAGAGCAGCTAATTACAATGGAGCGACTACAATCTGACCTCCGTGATCCCGTTAACAGTGAGCCTGACCAGATCGGATCATGGTTACATATTCAATCGCCTAATTGTGCAGTTTTCATCACGATGTTTACGCCACCGTAAGAGCATCGTTATACATTGTATCTGTAGTAAATATGCAAAAATAATTAACCATAGTCTATCTTCAACAGATGGAGACAGAGTCGCCGGTATGCTCACGCAGTCTGCAGCCAGTCAGCAAGAAGCTATTCCAATCTCCAGTTACGCCAAAATACTCCTCGCCAAAAGGAGACAGGGAGCAGAAGATCAGCTCGATCCGAAGAAGAAAGGCGCTGAAGAGGAAGCAGAACTACCCTGACTCTGCAGAGAAACTTCAGAAAGCTTTTATAATGGAATGCGAAGGAGATACCAATGTCACAGAGAAGAAGGAAATAAGAAGGGTAGTACTAGTTAGTTTGTTCCATAACAAAGAATATGCTATGGATTTTGCTTGATCTACGAGTTGGTAGAAATTTGTGATACCAATAGGTGTATGTGATATTATTATTGTCGTTTACGTAGTTTTATTATCCATGTATAGATCTATTATCTATATTATAGGTCTATTTAATATTCATGTATTTAAGCTTTAATATGACACGAATTTATATTTTAAACAATGTATTTAAAATATTTTTGTAGAATTAATTAGCAAAGTCGATAACAAAGTCTTCCAAACACCTTTGTCTAATTGAATTAGTATTCTGAGTACCTTTATTATTATTCATTATTGATATTTGTTTAATTATACATTTTTAGGGCATTTTCCAGGCTTCCTGCCGCGTACCTTTGTTGACGAGTAGCAGTCGTCCCGTGACCATGATGCAACTGCGTCAACAAAGATACGCGGTAGAAAACCCGGAACAAAACCCCTAAAATATGTGATAATAACCGCTATAAGTACCTTAAAACATTACGATGTTTCATTACATTTTGTGGAATGGTACTTACATAATAAATATTAATATTTTAACATGTCGTTTTATATACCTATAGTCAAAACATTTATGATAGTTTGCTTGTATAGCAGCTTATGATTAAAAAATCTATGAATGACATTCTTAGTTAGGATACAGGACGTCTATATTAGTTAGAGTTTTCGTAGATCAGACCGATGCAATTATACTTTAAATTCAGATCTTTTACCCGCGCAAAGCACCGAAGAAGCACCCTCCACTATGTGGACTAGGCTCAAGTTCAATAGTGTTCAATTTATGACGATTATCGAAAGTAGAAAAGTTTAATATAAAAAAAGGAGGTAGGGAATAGCGGAGTATCACATTCTGATGGACATCAGACTGAGAAAATGCCTCCACCTTAAATAGTGTTGCGTTCAGCAGCTCTTGTAAGTAAGTAAGTAAGTAAGGTATCCAAGGTTCCATGGGGAACCCTGGCTATGGTAACGGAAGGGTCTAGCATATATGTTGTGTCCGGGTCGGGCAACCCTTGTGTCATGTCCACAGGCAGCGGTGACTACTTTCCATCAGGTGGCCCGCTTATCCAGCCATTGTTACTTAACTGTAACTGCCCTAAAAAGACGGGTGTCTTTTTAGGGCAGTTACAATCCCGGTATCTGTTACGTTCTGCTTTTTCTTTTTAATTATTCTAGCCAGGCATTTGACCGCCATCACACCTGGTTGTAAGTAACGATGCGGCCGATGATGGAACATGCCTGTCTAGGAACAGCCTATTCACTCTAGCCTCCAAGCAGTGGCGTTACTGTCATACAAGCCCAAAAGCCCGGCTTGCCTTATAAAAATAATTATCGATAAAAAATCAAAGATTATGCGAGCGCGAACTATTTAAAGTTCGCGCTCCTAATGCTTTTCAAACTGCCGCGCCGCACAGCAGCGCCATCGTGCGCCTAGGTTACGAAACACGACCCGAACGCACACGCAAGTTGAGGAAATTGAGACTCGGTCAGTCATCTCGCTCGCACGCGCTGGCTTGTAAGCGGGCTTTGATTCCGGCCGGTATGTCTCTTTCTTACATATGAAAACTGTCCTATAATGAGATATAACTATACGTTTGTTTATATAGTAAATTGTACGAGACTTTAAGCCCTGCATGCGTATGAAGTGGTACACGGATCTTTGAAAATGGCAACTTCGCACATGCGCAGTAGGTACGTTTGTTGAATGCTGTAATACGTACCAACTTCACTATTGTTTTGTTTGAGCCGTTTGGGCGGATAAGTAATTAGTTTTTTGTTGTGTTTGTGTTGTTTTGTAGTAAAAGTGATTTAATTAGATTGATCAACAATAGACGAAGTAAAGTCCCTTGTGATGGTTTAAAATGTGCACAAGTTTTGATTTGCATGGAAAAGGTAAAGTTTTTAATCATTTCTCAGAAAATAACAAATTATTTCCTTATATGTATTCCCATTATACCTATTACTCAGATTAGTAAATCGCTTATAAGAAAATTTCAGAGATCGGTGTACCAAACTCATTGAATTGTTGGTTGTCTCTCTCACAAGTTATATTGCTGGTATAAAACTGAAGAGTGATAAGTGAGGATTGATCAGTAATGTGGCAAGGGGATGGATTTATTTTTAATAACCGTAAAAACTACACAAACTTCATCTCTCGGCTTGCCTTACTCTGAACCCCTAGGCACGCCACTGCCTCCAAGGCGTATAGATTATAGTGATCAGGTACCATACAGACAATGTGTTATATACCTTAGTTATAAGCATTATAAAGGTAAAAAGCGGATAGCTGGAAGATCCATGACATTAGAATGAAGCGTACGCCCTCCTGCTTTCCTACTCCTTGGCATTTGCGCGTCGTAAGCCGGTGGCATTCATTATCTGACTTTCGCTGAGTGAAATACTCTTCTTATGATGCTGCGGCATCCCGATCTAGGAGGCAGCTAGACAGTTAATACTTATCCTTATAAGAATATAGAGTCGCTTTTCCGATGCAGAGCGTGGTCGGATGTCCGACCAAGGTCGCCTCGCCCGCGGATTCGAAAAGCGACTTTATTTTATATTATGTAAGGCTTCTATCAACAGTCTAGCTTCCCCCTAGATCGGTGCGACCGCGGTGTCGTATATAGCCTGTATCTACCGTTTACCATAAATATAACCCAACCGACAGAAACCGGATAACCCCCGACCAAGTTTACTTAAACTCAAATACTTTCTAAACTACAAAACCGATTTTAATAAATCACAGCTAAGAACTATCTCGATTAAACTGTCTTTCAAACAGAGAAAACCGCATCCAAATCGGTTCATCCATTCCGGATAAACCGATACCGGACGGACACAAAGCCACAGATACACCCCTCATCTTTCCTCACGGCTTAAAAATCGAACCAAATCCCTTCAAGACGAACCCGCATAAAATAGCTAGTACTGAATATTAATCATGGGACAGCATAACTGGAGCCTCTAGGTACCGACGAGGGATTTGACAGCACGCCCTCTTGGGAAATTTACCATGGTCGCTTAGTAGATGCGGCGAGGGGTACATTTTTATTTATCAGCATTATATCTGTGAGTTCTCCTGATTGCTAGGGCATTTATTTTAATGACGCTTGCCTCTGTCGTTCATTATTCTGTGGGAAGGCGGGATTTCTCTTTGATGCGGATCGCAGTAAAGGAGAGTGGCTGCGGCATTTTCTTTTGTAAATTTACAATGATACGTGGAGGTACAAGGGAGACGTAGCTGTATTTATTGGCAAATCTGTGGTAATAATGTGAAGAGGCTTCGTTTGTTGATTTGTTTGTGGGAAGGAGTCTGGGTGAACCGAATTATTAGTTAATAACGGATAGTATTTTTAATAGGCAGCGTGGCTTAGTGGTTAAGGGGTCCGACTCGTAAGCGAGAGGTACCGGGTTAGAACCCTACTGCTGACATGTACCGATGACTCTTTTCTGAGTTATGTACATTAGTCGAGTACTAACCGATGTTCTTACGGTACGGGAAAATATCGTGATGAAACCTTCAAATTTAGGCAAATTAATGTGTAACCATGATGGAATCTGGTCAGGTTCCCAGCAGCAGGGTCACGGAGGTCAGATCCACTGTAATTACCTGACCTGCCAAATCCTGGATCATGGTCAAAGCGGACCCCGGGCCCTCGCGCGCGAGAGCACAACCGGGATATTAACGCCAAGATGAGATAAATGCCAAGTACAATGCATTTCATTGCCAATATTATGTCAAATGAAATGATGAAATAATTATTTTGAACGAATGATTTATCTGACTTAAAATACAATTAATAAACAAACAAGCCAGCAAAACCCCTTGGGTTGCTTAGATTGTCGCAAAACATTCCCATTTTTATCTCAACCATGGGAGACGTAATTCAGAAAATTCAGCCGAAAACTGCAAGAATAATGGCAACATCTTGTTATAATTTCCGCGACGCTGCCTAAACGTTTCGTCTCTCCGATCACAACACCTTTGCCTCACTATCTCTGACTCTGGATACTTGCGATTGGCCAAATAACTGAACAGTCACGTTCCCTTTGCTTCACGATCGTTACAATAAAAGTTGCCATCTTGAAATCTATCGTTAGACGCGGGAAAATTCAAAAGAACATTTAAACGTTATTTATTAAGTTTAAAAGATCGAGGCTTTGTTCGAAAGTCAGGAAGTCAGGTAGGGGATTTTAAAATGGTGTCGGAATATGATTTTCATAAAAAAAATCTATTTTCTTTCTATTATACAAGTGGAGGCAGATATTTATATAGCATAGTTTTATTCGATTCAAGTTTAGTTAAAATAATCATCTTCGGGTGAATATCCGTAAGAGTAGCGGTTAGTGTAAAATGGATCTAAATACAAATTACGGACTTACAGAGTACCCTGACGGATACAGAATCAATGACTCAGTCATTAAAAATAAGAATGTTTCCGCTGTACACTGAAATCTTGTTTTTTACGCCTAGAGAGAGAAATATAGACCTAAAAATAAATAAAATTATACAGGATAATACCACAACAGGATACTTTTACCGATATTGTCACCTTTGCACGTGGTGCTTCTTGGGGAGGGCTCTTTCAGTGATTTGGTGGTAGGTATTATTTATTTGGTCATATTTGTACATATAGGTTTTTAAATTAGAATTTCTTAATTTAATTTCGTTTAAATTTAAGTTTTGTTTTTATTATTTTTATGTTTTTGATTAATAAATTCTCACTGAAATCAATGAATGAGTTGTCAAGCTTTACGCCGAATGACGTGGGATAATTCAGAAAATGTTGACTTTCGGCCTGACTGAAGCTTCGTCCGATTGGCCGAAAACGAAAATAAAGCTTTAGTCGGTCACTAGATACCTTACGTACTAATGCACTAACCTTTGACAGCGCTCAGTTTGTTGCCCACCATCTGCTTCGCTACGAACGCCGCCATCTTGGTTGTTGGCCGACGCTACTGGTTATTCTGAAACAAAGAAGATACTCATTGACTACAAGAAAAAAACTCGTGTTTTTTTTTATGTCGTACGGTAGGCAAACAGCGGGCCACCTGATGGGAAGTGGTCACCACTGTAGACATTAGCAACACCAAGAGTTTCGCCAATGCGCTGCCCACCTCAATAACACGTAGCTCTGGCAGCAAAAAGGCGAATGCGCCTTCACTGCCAAAGCACTAGCATTAAAACTAGTAACGATTTGACGGAGCTGACCAACCATCAGTTGCAATCGATGGTAATCCTTACCGTGTACAAAATAAAGTCGCTTTTGGATTTATCGGATGCGCGGTCGAGCCGACCTTGGTCGGATGGTCGACCACGTCTCCCGAACGTGAAAGCGACTTTATTTTATACAGCGTAAGGATTAGTATCAACTGCAACTGATGGTTGGTCGGCTGCAGTCAAAACGGAATGTCGGTTACAAGTAGAAACGCGTACCTATTAGACAATGAGCACTTTCCAAGAGGTATTTATAGCACATCTAAGCATTCACTAGATGGCGTAGTCGATAGTTTTGTTAATAATTGTACGCAAAAAACGGGTTTACAAACTTAGTAAAACACATAATTATTATATATCAAATTTAAGACCTGGCTGTGTAGTTGTAGAATAGCGGCCTATGTTTTGCATACCTATACAATACAATAGAAAAATTTCAAATGAATACAGATGAGAAATTCTTGACAAACAAGTAAATTTTACAAACTTGAAATATTTTATACCGTTTATTTTAAACTCTTTTACTAAATAACTGTATTTCAAATGAAATACAGATTTTTATAATATTTACTCTTACCAGCACAGAGCCAAAAAAAAAATTTGCTTAACTAACTTCCAATCTTTGAACTTTCCAATCTTTTTGCTTACCAAGCTACTGAGGGCGCTATCTCTTGATAATTGTTGATACCATCTGACAATAAATAACCATCTTGGCGATAATGTCCCGGTTCTGCTCTCGAGAACGAGGGCCCGGGGTCCACCTTGCCTTGACCCATGACCCAGGATTTGGCGATCAGGTAGTTACAGTGGAGCGACTACCATCTGACCTCCGTGACCCTCAACCAGAGGGGGCAATTCAGTTGCCTGAATGTGCAGGTTTCATCACGATGTTTTCCCTCACCGTAAGAGCCATCGGTTAGAATTCAACTAATGTACATAGCTCAGAAAAGAGTCATTGGTACATGGCCGCAGCGGGGTTCGAAGACGGTACTTCTCGCTTACTTCTCGAGTTGGATACTCAACCGCCCGGCAACCGACGGTCTGATACCATCTGACAGTCATCTACATCATCACAGCCCGTAACAGTCCATTGCAGGACTTAGGGCCTCTCCCACGAAAGGGGAGGTTATTGCCATAATCTCCACGCTTGACAGGCGGGTTGGAGATCGCAGTGTTTAAATATAACAATGGAAAATGCTGCTGCCCATTTTCCAGACTACGGAGACTCTTGATCTTTTGCCTCGAAAACATTAGTCGCCTTGTACGCACCCATGAGTGTATGGGGTTGGTACTATTCTACTCTGCCGGACACCACACGGCCATCTGACAGTACCTACTGGGAACTCATTGTAAGTCGCACCGCCGTACCCTTACCCCTAATTGAGTCATTCATTAGCTGGAAGACAAAATTGTGACGATTAAGACCCAATAAATCCGACGAGATTAAAGCCATTAAGACTAAATCGGGGCCAGTAAGTGGCTACCGATGGCAATTAATCCATTCTTATTTTAAAAGCTCAAGAGATTTACGTGGAAATAATAAAGTTACTGAAATGACATTTTAATGCTACCTTTTAATGTTATACGCATTGATATATAAGTATAAGTCTTTGGTTATACGGCAGACAAACAGGCAAGCGGGCGACCTAAGGGCTAAGTGTTAGTTTTGCTTCGATTTTACTTTACTAACGCATTTGTGTTTATGTCGAAATTAATATGAAGAAAAAACTTCATTTACGTACTACTAGATGGCGCTATACATTTTTTCAATCTAATTTTCACGTAAACACCAACGCAATAGTAAAGAAAAACCGAAGAAAAACTAACGCTCAGCCCTCAGACGGAAAGTGGTTACCGCCGCCTATGGACATCAGCAACACCAGGGGAGTTGCCAATGCGTTGCCCGCCTCTGAAGCGACCTCTAATATACCTCTTGAACTATCCCATGCCACAGTCCAAAGGAAACACTGTGGCTGGGAGCTCATCCTACTACATACGTACATATACACGTGCCCATATCCCATAGGGATTATCGAGTGCCACAAGCTCTTTTTTATAATTGGATTAGCCAGGCATTTGACCGCCACCTCACCTGGTGGTAAGTGACGATGTGGCAGAAGATGGAGCATGCCTGTCTAGGAACAGCCTATTCACTCTGGCCTGAAGCCGTCTAGATTACAATGTTCAGGGAACTCACTCGCGGGTAATGCGTTCCATTCGTTGGCCTACACATTATAACAGTTAAACTAACCTGCTGCGGTGGTTACGGTCCTACTACGCCTCTTTAGCTTCTTCCACATTCATACATTTACGCCGGTTAAAGATACTCCAGGTGGTCTAAAAAGGTCACATAACTGTTTCATAATATGATAGGTACATATTAATTTGACACAAATTTATCTGCACGTCGCTGTTTTTGACATTGACATGACAATTTAAAATGGCGTCGCTTAGTTCCAGTATTAGTTCATAGTTTGTGGGACACCGGATCAGACAAGTTTATAATACTCTAACATAAATCATAATATGAAACGCTAAGGTCGCCTTTTTTGAGCCCCTGATTTACCCTTATTGGAGAAGGTCACTCACTTATCCTATCACAATTACGTAAATGTGATAGATTGATGATACCTATAAATTATCCTAAAATTCAATCGGCAAAGGGACCGGAATGTAATAATTGAATTTCATGCGGACGATTTCGCTGTCAATGTCAATGACTAGCTAACCATTTTTGGTCTGCGGTGGCCGTTATTAGTTGTACAGTCAGCTGCAGAAAAAGGCAACCCATATAGTGACGCAAAACTACCCTCTAATTTATCTAATCTATGCCCTGCTGGTGATTCTTTGCAGCTGTATAACATCAGTCGAAGATGTAGCATCTGTATTCTTTTCTGCCAGACCACACGGCCAAGATTACAGTTCATATCATCTCAGCCATAGGACATCTACTGCTGAACATAGGCCCTCACGTTTTCCGCACGATCCACATTTGCAGCCAGGTATTATTTATCGCATCCGAACTGTCCTATCTTAAACAATAACCGTTGCACATAAAATGAGCTGCACATAAAAGCTCATAAAGCACAACAAATGGCGTTGGGTGTCTGTAATCAGAAAAGTTAGGCCCCACGAAAAATTTGAGTGACGTAATAACATTGTTGTTTCGTTGTTTCCCAGTCTCAGCTGAGCCGTCGGGAACCGGGAACTTTTTGTTTTATGTCGATAATAAATCTCTATACGTTCAGGGTTGCCGGCTTTAAAATGTTTTAAAAATCTCCCCGAAACTCCCTCCGAGAAATTATTCAAGGATTCTTGTTTGATGAGTTGAATTTGTTTCTGTAAAGAAGATGTGCCGTCTTATCTATAACATTTTTAGCATTTCTCCTTTCTTGAGCAAAATGTTAAGCGTTTATGAGTTATTTGCTTTTGAGATTAGGTATATTAAATATTATGTTCTTTTACTCAAAAGGTTAACCTATTAACTATACTAAATAATTTGTTAGTCTAATATATATATAATGTTTGACGACCTGAGTGGTTCAATGGTCAACATGCCGCTCTGCCACGCAAGAGGTCCCGGGTTCGATTCCCGGCCGGGCAGAAATTGAAATGATGAGTTTTAATTTCTGTTACGGGTCTGGGTGTTCTATGTATAATAAGTATGTATTTAAAAGTATATAAGTAGTTTATCAGTTATCTAGCACCCACAACACAAGCATTGCTTACTTTGGGGCTAGATGGCGCTGTGTAAATTTGTCCACGATTATTTATTTATATACATAGCATAAAGCAAGGTCGCTTCCCGCCATCTGTCTCTGTGTATATGTGTACGCTTCATCATATAAGCCGAAGGATGCCCACTGCTGAGCATAGGCCTCCACCAGAGATCTGCACAAAGGCCGGTCCAGTGCCTTCCGCATCCAGCTGGTACCTGCGATCTGGCTGTGTACGCTTAGATCTTTTAAACTATGCAACGGATTTTAATGTGGTTTTCATCAATACGTAGAGTGATTCAAGAGGAAGATTTATTAGCAGGGTAAAAAGGTAGGTAGCGGTAAGGTGTACGCGAACGAAGTCGCGCCCGGTCCACTAGTAATGGATAAATACAGATATACGACCGACTCTAAAAATGATTTCAACTATAGAAAGCTACATTATCAGCCAGTAATAAAATCATCACTGTAGGCTTTAACATATATTGCAGATTATTTAAATATCGTTACTTTAAGGATATATGTGGTTCCCACGGGAACGGGTCCGGAACGTAACTAAATTTTACGCTAAGTCGCGGGCAAAAAGGTAGTATCAAAATAAACAAAACTATTAAAATATACACCTGTGTAATTTTACAGTTCAAGTTATTTATGTCGTCTTACTCATTAGTAAACATACGTTCAATTTCAGATTTTAGACATTTCCTAAAATTCATAGTAGTATTAGATTGGTGAGACTTCTTTTTTCTTTTGAAGTATAAAAAGAACAGACAGCCCACCGTAAGCGATAACTGTCGCCCATAACATCTACGGTTCATGCATTTAGGTTGCAGGCAACAAAAATGCAGAACCGTAGATGCATTGTAATTGTGAGGACTAAGATGAAATGCCTCATGCCTGTAATTGCGCTGGCTACATTATCCTTCAAACCGGAACCCAACAATATAATCTATCTATCAGCGAAGACCCGTAATTGGCTTTCTGTTTTGTGAGAATATAAATGTTATGCTATTGTATCGCTGTTGGTCTTCTAAACAAAATAAACATAAGCATTGTTGCTTGATAGCTGAAATAGATAAGGCGGTGCTACTCGGATTCCTTAGGCTTCCTAGGCGGGCGGATTCCTTAGGCTTCACAGAGTCCTACCACCCGATAAAAGCCAGAGAACACCTAATAGAGCTATGGTAGTTTAAAGTTTTCTTTTTAGACCGCAAAGCCTGAGCAGTCTATAAAATCGGATTCTTCAAATTCCGGCACTAAAAAGGAGAACATTTCAGAAGTCATTAAGAGTAACAGTGCGTTTATGAAACAATTAAAGCCATAGATCATTATGGAGGCCGGAAAACGTAGACTCGCCATGAGGAATTAAATCTGAGAATTGTGCCTTTAAATCAGTTTTATGCCCGTGGCTTTACAACTTCAGTGCCTTTGCTTTTAATGTGGAGGGTTGGCTTAAAAATGTATTAAAGGAATTTAAAGTTAGGCAGTAAGATTTGAGTTATATATATTCACATTATTATGGTACCTACTCCATTAGATACTATATTGTTTATCATAATCTTGGCATTAATGTCCTGGTTGTGCTCTCGCGCTCGTGAGCCCAGTTTCCGCCTTGACTATAATTCAGGATTTGACAGATCAGCTGTCTAGCCATCTTTGACAGCTCCGCTTGCGTGATGCGTGTATGGTAGAAAGTTGGCAGCTCGAAGTTCGACTATTTCTACCAACATCTACATTGATTCTGATTGTGTAGGATCATCCGCTAATCCGCCTCCTTTGTATACCAAAAGTACGTGAATTGTCCATGGACCATGAATTTGCACCACAAACAGCTTATGTCAGATAACGTTAGCTTATGTCAAATCCCATACATTTTTTCTACCACAAGCGATTGTAGATTAACGCAACCTCTTGGCTAAGGCCGCAGATAATACAGTAGATTACTGACCCGACCAGATATTTTTTGTGATATACGGCAGACAAACAAGATTGGATCATGGTTACACATTCAGTCGCCTGAACGTGTAACCATGATGTTTACCTTACCGTAAGAGCATCGGATAGCATTCAAGTAATGTGCATAATATATAAAAGAGTCATTGGTATACATGGCCGCGATGGGACTCGAACCCAGTACCTCCGCTTACGAGTCGGATACTTATACCGCTTGGATACCGACGCTCCACTTTCTTCACGCTCTTTCTAAGTTTATTTTATTGCGGTAAAACCCAACTAGGTACTTCAGCATTCTTCCTATACGATAGGGCCTATACCTATTTGCCATTTAAATAGATATATCTCAAATGTGATAATAAACTTTGCAGCGACCGATTGACGAGTCAGGAAAATCGACGAAGTCATTCTGATTGAAGAAGCTGATTATAAATACTAAACTTTATGTCCGTAGGAAAGTGGACGAATAAATTTAATATAACCCTTATCACGAACAAAGTTATCAACAAGAAAACCATCACAGCGCCATCTAGATCCCTTAATATGAACTTCTTAATCTTGTAGCCCGACAACGTAGTACGAGCGGACGCCGCGAGACAGCGCAGACAGGGACGCCGTAACCATGGTGCCGTGGAAAGGGCGGGAAAGCTGTTGAAATGGCATGGGAAGTACCCAGACAACTTTGTAGAACCTATATGGCTGTATTCTATGTAGTTCGCTTCGCTGGAAAACCCAAAGAAAGTTCTCAATTGAATATTAGGTTATAATAATGAAATGTTGTTTTAGAATTATTACTACAACAATAATGAGGCCCTTTAGTCGAAAAAAATGTAAGGTAAGTCTTTGAAGATAAGTAAATATTATTTTCAACTATTTATGCGTAATAGTAAATAAGTTTACATCCTAAATTGGCAGGTATATGGTGTAAAGGTGAACACTGTGTAATTTCTAAAAACAAACAATGGTAAGGTAGCCTGTATTTCAGATTTCTCCTCACTGACCTATTCAAATTGCTAATTCTGTATTTAAAAACCCAAAATTGACTGGCACAGGGCAACAAGAAGATTGGAACATTCTGTATAAAAAAAATACCTTCGTAATTCGAAAAACAGTGTCAACATTGACGATGTAAACGGCACATCTCCATTAGGGAAACATCTGTAATAATAATCACTTAGGTTAAAATAAGAAGAACCTTCGAGAACGATTAATTACTTCGTTCTGTTCCTGTTTTGTTCGAGATGGAAGTCCAATTAATTTTCAAATAAGTACCTTCTTTAATATTTTTATATGAGAATTTCTTCATTTCTGATTTATTTTTTCAATAACCTGAGAAGACCTGAGTGGTTCAGTTGGTTGGCGGTCACCAAGCAGAGATGCCGGGTTCGATCCCTAGCCGAGCAGAAATTGAAATGATTAATTTTAATTTCTGTTACGGGTCTGGGTGTAGTATGTATATAAGTAGTTTATTAGTTGTTTAACACCCAAAACACAACTTTGCTTACTTTGGGGCTAAATGGCGATTTGACCAAGCATATTTATATATTTATTTAACATTGTTGGAAATTGGTGATTCTAATTGGAGCAATCTCATGAACAGCTGATCTACAGCTACGCTCGTACAAATTGCGTAAATACACGCAACATCGCGCGTCGGCGATTACGCCAATCAAACGCCAATCCATTAGTTTTAGCGCAATGCCACTTTACGCCACGTCAGTTGACAGTTCGCATTCGGCAGTCATCAACGTTACACATACTAATAGAATAGGATAGAATAAACTTTATTGCGTTAACTGTGTAGTTACATTACTACAGATGGTTTTGCAAATAGGAAGAACAACAGTTTACCCATAGCGGGTATGCAACTAATTATCAATCAACTAGCTTTTTCTCGCGAATTCATCCGTGTAAAATTCGGCTACTAAATAACGTTTTGAACTCGTTTACGGTGTCGGAGGTCTAATGGCTATCGAAGTCCGACTCGTTAGCGAGAGGTACCGAGTTATATTCCCATACGCCATGTACCAATGACTTTTCCTGAGTTAAGTACATTAGTTGAACACTAACCGATGCCCTTACGGCGAGGGAAAATGACGGGACTTGACGAAAATGAGGGGAATTTAATGTGTATCTCAGGTTCCCTCTGTTATCAGGGTCACGGAGGTCAGTCACTCTTCACTAACTACTTTACCTTTGTGCGGTCGCACAACCGGGATATATATGCCAAAATGTTTCTTTTTTAAGTTAAACGGCAGACTAACAGGCAAGCGGGCCACCTGATGGAAAGTGATCACCACTGCCTATGAATATTAGGTACAATAAGCGTTGCCGACATCTAAAACCCCGGGACACGTGCGCTTTGGCAGCAAGTAGGCAAATACTAGACCCCTCCACTCCCAATGTCACTATTATGGGTTAGCAGACATAAAAAATGTAGATAACACTTTCAACGTAACTTAAATATATTAGACAAGGAACAGCTGTCAGTCCGGAAGGAAATTACATTTCCAACCATTTACCCGGATAATATGCAAGCGTTAAAACCCGGTTCAATGAGGATAAAAACCGGTTTGTAGCCCCGGGCGACCCGGTTTTTATCACGGATCGTAATGACAGTTCTTGGAACTTAAGCCGGATAGTTTGCCGCGCATGAGCCTTTTTTCTTGAAAGGGTATAAAACTTTACTTAATGTAGCTAGTTTAGTTTATTTCTGCTAATTTCCTTATAAATGTTATTAAAGAAACATGCGTAAGTAACGTCCGAATTCTCTAGATCTAGATTTATGTCTAGAGATAAGCAGTGCCTATTGTGTCTTATACTTCTGTAATATAACGTGTATGTTTCATCTTGAACAATAACCAGTTAAATAATAATGATAATGGTAACATAATTTCGTTATTAATCAATTACAAAGGTCCTAATCAATTATAAACAGCCTTCTGTAGTCTGAGATCGATTAGAATTGCTTTAACAAACAAAAAAAATTTATGAAGATAATAAATGTTTGTGTAGTGTGTTTATACATAACTCATAACTCAGATAGTCATTAGTTCATATCGGCACTGGGGAAACGAACCCTCTCCCTCTTGCTTACGAGTCGAAACAAGTTATCTTTAACATTGTTAAAATCACCGAAGACCATTCACAGCGAACGTTACGACTGCAATAGCACCTTCCGACATTAAAAACTACAAAATCGTCGACTATAAAAGTGGCATCTGCAGTTTGAGGTGTAAGCTGGCTGGGCAGTTAAAAAGTCGTTACAGCTGTTGGAATTATGGTTTGAGAGTGCCGTTTTACTTTGCAATTGTGGATGGATTTAGCTAGCTTATTCCATTAGCATTAGTATTAGAACCTGTCGCAACTCTGGGCTGACTGTTGGCAGGAGGTGGCACAAGACAGTGTGGAATGGATATTCTTAGTGTCGGAGGCCAAGACTCTTTTTGGGCCGCTGCGTCATCATAGTAAGTAAGTATTCCATTATGATTAGAGAATGTTCTTGTGTCCTGGTGTGCAATGCAGTTATAATTATGTTACTATGTAACTGGGATGTTACTCAAACTACGTCGAGGTATCGAGTCATTCCCAGCATCATCCCAGTTAAATTGCAGTAAAATCATTGTACGACCTTTGACACGTTTTCGTTGACAGAATTGAAGGCAGACAACTAAGAAAGATGCAACTTAGTAATTAATTAATTTATTTATTTATTGAAGTACCAACAGCCATATAAAACCATAATGCAACTAAAGTACCAGAAAACGAATTGTGGAAAAGTTCGAACTCATGAAAGTTGCAACTCAACATCTGTAATTTGAATAACAATCACACGTTTGACATGCGAAGCAATTGTAATGTTACTGTAACTGAGACGATTTCCGTACCAGAATCGAAGCCCAGTCCTACGTTGACAGCTACCGCCTTGTCAAATATAACCCAAATCTGTTCAGCGGTTTAGTCGTGAAAGTGTAACAGATATAGAAATCGATTTTTATGTAACTCGGTAGAGGAACAGGCATGTATGTAAGGTTGATGAATGTGGAAGAACAGAGAGCTATTTGTCAGGACCGTAGCAAATGGAACAATGTTGTCTCTGCCTACCCCTACGAGAAGGAAAGCATGACGTTATGTATGTGTGTATGGTCATGGTCAAGAGCCCGAGGTGCGCCTTGACCATGATCCAGGATTATACGTATCAGGTAATTACAGTGGAGCGACTGCCGTTTGATTTCCGTGACTGTGTTAAAATACCTGACCAGATTTAACCATGGTTACACATCCAGTTATATTTTGCTTGACCGTAAGAGCATCAGTTAGTGTTCAAAGGAAATAGTCACGTGTACGTTGGCGGCACTGAGGTTTCGAACCCGCGAGTCGCACCCCTTAACCGTTAAACCACCGCTCTTATGTACAGTATATTTTTGAACATAATAAGGAATTGTGTCGCTTTCACAGTTGCCTCATTACATATTGGGGATGCGCTGTGTTCGGTCCAAACATTTACCGACGGCACCGCGTCGATGTTTCGCAAACGACTTTTTAACGATCCGCTTTGGCGCCACGCAATTTGGCTGCATATCTCCATTTCGCGAGAGTACACACTCAAATGACGTTCGTTTGGTTAGTTTAGGCTGCAAATACAGAAATGTGTACTGAAACACTTAAAAACAAGTTAATTTGTTGTAAAAACGATATTGAATGCCTTAAAACTAACTAGCACGTCTTACTTCTAAATCAAATGGAACACATTTGAATTCCTACCTAGCCAGTGTTATGGGCGATCACCGAAGCAGCCTACCGACGATCCGATCGCCAGCATGACCAAATCAAACCGAAGCGCACTTACATCAGATGAGTGCGAGCACCCCAGCCAGCGGACCCAGGAGCTGATTCCTACGCCCAACTTAAACCTACCCAAATGCTGGCTGGCGTAATCCCAATCAAAGCCTACACCTAACAACCCAACCTGCCTACTAAAGCCCAAGCCACACTATCGGAACGCAAACCCATCGTGCAAGCTTACCTATCCTATGCTTAACCTACCAAAGCCCAAGCCACACTATCGGAACGCCAACCGATCCTGAAAGCCTATATCCTAGAGCCCGACCTAACCTAAGGTCCGCCAGAACCATGCTACAGTACCATGTCGCTAGAGGTATACGATGCAGGCCTGATGCCGTGTGACCATTTCCTTTGAATGTCGCCAATAAACCGCTAGCCTATTTAAATGCTAATATGGGGAGACCGGGGACCCTTTTGTTATGAACCCACCCCGCACCCCGCGCCCCGCACGGAAATGGCTACTTGCCGAACCTGAAAGAATTGGTTAGCTAAAGGCTACCTGATAGGCTGCGTCCCCAGTAGGCAAACTGTTCGCCGCCGACTGAGTGAGCCGCAAATTTGTAGCCAACTAAAATTCGACTTAGCGGCGTACTCAGATCGAATTGCCGGGCGTCGCAAGCAAACTGTTCCGAGCTGCCGCTGCCGACTGAATCTTCAGTTATCTTCAGTTATCAGGAACAGTTTGCGGCAAACTGTAGTCACTACGCTGGCGAACTAAAACTATTTCGCCGCCGACTGGAAGCGGTGTTTCTTTGAGTCTGAGCTGCAAATTGCGTAGATTGAGCGCAAAACAAGCAGACTGTGAACACTCCATTTAAAGTATATGGGAGGGCATACTAAACCGATACGCCGCTAACTCAGTCGGCGGCAAACAGTTTGCCTACTGGGGACGCAGCCTAAGGACAGAAGGTTTGGGTCAGAGAAGTACACTTTTACTTTAGGTTGTATGGATCGGTTTACATCGCTTAATAACAAAAATAAAAGATAAAAATATTGTGTTACGTTGAAATTATCATCATCACAGTTGAAGTTTTAAAGCCTTATAAACTCAGTCACCCGTCCCACTCTTTCCAAATGACTGATTGTAGGCACCGAAGTCTTTCCTGAGACTTTTTCCTAATTTGGGTTTCTAAAAAAGATGTTTATTTATTTTCTAGAATTTCCAATCGCAATAGTGTTTATCGATATGTATACAATAGCCAATCATAAATAAATATTTTATTTTATTCATATCCAATATAATAAAAATATATCAACAAAATGTAAAAAATGATAAAAAACTATAGGTACCTATACTAAAAGGGATTTCTAAACGAATTCGTTACGTACATAAACGGTATATCCACCGGAACCTCAAAGTCCGACACCATATCCGCTTCTCTAAGGTTGTAGATGTCCTGGACGGTGGTGACCGCTGTATATCAGGTGGACAGTCCGACCGTGTACCGTCATATATGCGGTGACGGCAGACTGTTAAACCAGTCTCAGGATACCCAGCGGAAGACAATAGACAACTTCGCTTTTCAAACTGTAGCTATTAGGAGGCACACGTTACACACACGAGGCAGCCGAGACACTTAGTAGCTAGAGACACTACAGCTTAGGATCATTTTTTAATGACACACTTTGTTGTTAAATGAATTTCATGGGTGACTGCATCCCCGTCGGTAAGTAATGTTCATATTTAATTGAATTTTATTTATGTTATTTTTTAATTAATGAAAATCGCTGTCATTTTTTTTCTGTTTTATTTTAATGATTTATTTGTGATTATTTAATTGTATTTATTTTATTTATTTATTAGTATACATATTCAAGTTTTATATTGTGTGCCTAAAAGTAGACCACAACGCTCTAGTCTCTATTTCTCTAAGACCTGCATTTAATGTACCTGTGTGTCACAATAAATATATTTGATTGATTGTTATCCTTGCGGTGCTGAAGCTTCAAAGTACGAAACGGTCACCCATCCAGTTCCCTCATACTGCGAGATGACTTTGGTTATCAGTCTGGCAAGCTGCTACTAGACCAGGTTAGTGTACCACCCTGGGCATTAAAAAAAATATTTCACACGAATAACACCGTGACCCACAAAGCTGATCCCAATACATGATGACGTCACCGCTGACACTGCGCGCTACCAGTGACGTCATGGAAACAACTGCCAAGCGCGTTTCCAACCCGAGGGTTCTGTTGGCGAAATATTATGGCGGAGGTTAGTAGCGTCGATAGCCTAGTGGCGAACGGGTCCGACTCGTAAACGGGAGGCGAACCCTAGTGCTGTACAGATGAAGAGAGAGCTGACTCCCATATCATACATATAGTGTATGCAAGGGGCGGTCCATTCACTCTGCAACTAACTGCACCAATGACTTTTTTTGAGTTATGTGCATTAGATAAAACAGTAAATACCACGGTCACAAAACATAGCCGAGGACCGGACAAGATGGCGATGAATAGTCCACGAAAAAGTACTTTAGTGAGGTCACAACCCTCAACATTGACTCCTCTATGTTCTCCTTTCGCGTCCAAGCAGGAGGGACTTTAGATGAATACTAACCGATGCTTTAACGGTGAAGGATAACATCCTGCATATTCAGGATTCTGATAGCCAAGGCCGGCCTGCGAGGGAATATTACAAAAAAAAAAACCCTCAGTTTAGGAAGAGTTAAGTATTCCCTACAATGGTCCCCGTGTTTTATATACCGTTTTTTGTGTTAAATGTAATTGAATTGCATATTATCATGTCGTAGCGTCCTTTGTAATAAATGTTTTATTTCTTTCTTTATAGTCTGATAACTGATACCTATTTCGTAACAAACAGACGTTTACGAACTCCATTTTATTTATACGCGAGCCTAATAAATTAGAATTGCTAAACGTTAACATAGAACTTAGTAAAGGTTAATCTCAACTAGCACAAATCCAATTGAACACAATTAATTTCAATTTTATTTAAAAATGACATGTAAAATTTTGAATTTTATGTAATAAAGAGTATTTGAGTATTTGAGTATTTGAACCCCGAAATATTTTTTTACTATTTTTTTTGAGTGACGTCCCTTTTCTCCACCCGAGGGGCAAATAAAACAATAAAACTTATTAATGGTTGATCTCAAATAGCACAAATCCAATTGAACCCTGAAATACTTTTTTCCTTTTTTTTTTTAAAGACGCGCCATATTTCGCAAATAAAACATTACACGCTGCACGCTCACACCACATGCTACCCGCCAGTTTGTCTGTGGGAACCCGCGGTGGCATGTCGTATTTTTTAAAAGAATTATTTATGGCATATGATTTAGAGGCAGATCGACGAGCTCAGCGGTTACCATAGCTTATTACCATTACCATACCATAGCTTATTTGTATTTTTTGTATGCCTACGAGTCTTTACAAGACTTTTGTGTTTAGATAGACCTTATTTTAAATGTTCATATTTTGGATTTTTAAATTTACATATTATTATTATTGTATTGTATTTAATGGGTCTTGCCTAGTGCGGTGTCTTATTTTTTTTTACTTCCAAGGCGGCAAACAAGCTTACGGCCTGCCTGATGGTAAGCAGTCCACGCAGCCTATGGACGTTTGCAATACCAGGGGCATCACCCACGCGTTGCCGACCCCGTTAAAACCTTTTAACCCCTTTCTTGAAGACCTCCATGTTGTACTCTCCAGGGAAAACCTCTCCAGGTGTCTAGTGTGGTGGTAACAAGTTTGGTTGAAGTGGAAGTGATGGATATTAATTAATATTTATTCTGTTGCAGAATACTAAGTCCAGCTGTTACAACGTATAATGTCGCCCCCTGCCAGCAAGAATATTTTTTTGCATTATTTTGTGAAAAAGGAAAATCATTAATTTACTAGTTTATTAATATACTTACTGTGGAAAACTAACGATCATTCAAACAATCATTCGTCAAGATTTGTTTAAAACGTTTGTGATTTTGTTTCTTGGGGGTAATCTCCGAAGCTACTATAACGATTTTGAAAAATCTTTCAGTATTGGAAAGCTAAATTATTCCCGTGACATACGTTACTTTTCATTCTTCAGAAATGATTTATTGTATAACTGTAGGTACATTGTTGGTGATATAAAATGACTTAATAACAGTTTACCAAAAGTTGGGTGTACAATATCAAATTATAATTTTACGATTACAATTTTGCTCTTGGTATTGTGCTAGAATTGAAACTGCCATAGACCTTCATTTGCGATCCAATTACAATTCTATCAAGCCTCAGTAAATTAGGGGACTTGAGGCCCAGGATATGTGCAATCTAACACGAGCATTGCTGTGCCGGGCTCTCATACTTGATTATGATATGAATGAAGTTGCAACATAAACCTAGATACAAATAAATACATCGATATCTATAATATAATATCCACTAGGAAAGCACTTTCAACATATATTCTCAGTATTCCTGCAAATCTCTAATCCCCGCGTTCATTTTTGCATGTAACGGACATACGCCAAAATCGTTTCCCAAATTCATTTCCTAGGGAAACGGGATAAGCCCGCGTTATAAACACCCAGAAATCCCATAGCTTACGCTCACAAGCCAAAATACACCCTAAAACTGACGCAATAAATACTTATTCCGTTTGTATTGGGGGAAGTTATTGCAAATGTATACGAGGAAGCTTTCCCGCCAAATCACGGTCCAATGGAAATTGTGCCCTAAAATAAATGCCATAAAATAAAAGTTGCAACGAAACATTGAGGTGAAACGTGGAGGTAAGTAATCCGCGGAACATCAATCTAGAAAGCAGGTGTGGGGAAACAATCAATCTTTGATTCCTAACTGATATACACTCGTTTCATTCACTCCAAGGAAATGATTTTAGGGTGGGAGAGAGATAGATTTAGGAGAAAATAACTTGAAAATAAAGGTTGTTTTTCGAGACGGAATACCCTACCCTAATATTTTTACGGTGTTTGTTTAGGTCAGAACAGTATAATGTCAGCGGTTTTAAGGATTTGCGTAAGTTCCCGCGACACAAGAGTTTCAACATTGCTGAAACGGATTTGGTTAAACTGAGATTACGTACTTTCTACAGAAAGCATAAGAAATATCTTTTTACATTTCTTTTCTGCGGGTATTTTTTTTTTCATTTCTTTGACGTTTATTTATTTACTACCCTCATTTTGGACGAAGCGTTATTATGAATTACATTGTGTTGACAGTTGTATTATTATTTAATGATATCGACATTTATTACCGACTTGAAAAATTTAAAAACGTTCATCAGCGACGACCTTTATTAGAATTATTTGGTTAACATCTCATCATCATCATCATCATATGTCTGCCGCAGAGGTCCCGGGTTCGATTGTCTGACGGACAGAAATTGATATGATGAATGTAGCGACATCTATCGCTCCACCTTCTCCATTTTCGCTTGCCAACATTGGCGGCTACCTTAACCTTACACCGCCAAAATGAATTTTATTGTCTGTTATGGGTCTGGGTGTTATATGTACGTATACCAAGTATATATTCAAAAATATATAAGAAGTTTATCAATTCTCTGACACAAGCTTTGCTTATTTCATAGCTAGGTGGCGCTGTGTGTATATATACAATTAAAATTAATTATATATATTGTATACAATTAAAATTAATTGCGACCGGTTTCGGACCTCATCTTCTGGCAATGTTTACATTTTAACCTTACGTTGATTAAAAATTTATAAATATAATATATTTTGTGAAACTATAAAAGTGTTTTAATCTATAATCATTGGGACTGTATTTATCATATCTATAAGATATTTAGGTACTACTACAACGTACGTCAATTATTTGGCATTAGCAAAGGAAACAGAAAAAACTCTTAAGCTCAAGGAAATCCCAGTGGACACCACGTCTTACCAAAAGTGCGTCCCAGCATTGAACGACCATCACAGCATCCCTACTATCTGGCATTCCGTTACCGACTTAAGCATACCGAAACTGTCACGACTTTGGTCTCTGTTACAACGACATAAGAGCTATTGAAGTGCAAATACTATTTTGTCCACTGCTCTCTTGAGACAGCGAGCGTGACGCCATCTACTGGAGACGTGTCGTACGTGATAACGAGTACTTTGTATGGGGTTTTGTTCAAACTAAAGTGTCAGCTACATGTAGAATTCGGACGGAAGAACTGTAGATAGACCGAATGTTTTACTTGTACGTTGTATTTTTTTCTATGGTTTTACTGTCTGTTGCCATGCTACAGACGGACACTGATACAGATACACAGATAGTTATAACACCCCTTTTCCGCGTTGGTGGTTAAAATACTGGCTTACACGTCGATGAAAAAGTATATGCTGTGTATTTTTTTTTATGTAATACGGCAGGCAAACAGGCAGGCAAGCAGGATGCTAAAAAATGGCGGTGTTCTAATAACTTAGATGTTCAGCGTAAGCGAAGGTTTTTTTTTCAAGAACATTGGAATTACCCAGTTAACCTCAACCAGTCGGTTACTCAGGCCTACAGGCCCGTTGCGGCATCACCGGGCCCAAACCCATCCGCCAGTCAAAGGAATTCTAATGGCCAATATTAAAAATTCACCACAGCAAGTAATTCGCTTGAATAACGGTTTTATTTCGCTCCAATTTCCATTTTTATAAGCTAGCGTTTACAAAATTCGCTGGCGTTTATTATTTAATTTTAATTTTTAAACAGGACGGCGCTTACCTGTTTCCTTTTATTGTTTTATTTCTTTATAATGAGCAGGCGTTATGCTGTAATTGGCCGCATCGCGGTCTAAAACGCCTCGTTAGTAAAAGTTTGAAAAGAAAGATGAAATGTCTGAAATATTACAGTATTTTAGGCGTGGATGATGCCCCTGGTATTGCAAACGTCTATAGGCTGCGGTGACTGCTTACAATCAGGCAGGCCGTAAGCTTGTTTGCCACCTTTGTGTTGTAAAAAGAAGTATAACAAAGTTGTCATACTTTGGTTGCTACTTTACCAGTAAATACCCCAGGTGACACCGACGGTCTGAGCTATGGATAGACCATAGTTTGAAACCGTTATATAAAATGTATAGGTACCGATTTTACACTTACGACAAAAAGTTCCAGTCTCAATTCATAATAATAATATAATATAATATGTTTGGACAAATTCAGTCAGCGCCATCTAGCCCCAAATTAAGCTAAGCCTGTGTTATGGTTTTGGATAACTAATAAATTACTTACATATTTTTTTTTAATACATACTTATTATACATACTACACCCAGATCCGTAACAGAAATTAAAATTCATCATTTCAACTTCTGCTCGGCCTGGAATCGTACCCGGACCTCTACGTGGCGACCGGCGTGTTAACCAACTGAACCACTCACGTAGTCCTACATACGCCACGTTCAAAGCAAGCCCTAAATACGCCAATATCTACGATTTACAATAATCGCAGATCGAATAGCACTCGTGCATTGCAAGAGAATTGTAGCGCATGACAATGGTAACGTGATCCGATAGCAAATCGCAAGAACCGCAATGCGGATGCAATGGGGCCGGGAGACGGGATGCAATAAACCGGTTACGTTGAAACCGGCTTATGTTCCGGATAAGGTGCGGTGACATTGGCCAAAGTGATCGGATACGTGCGACGGGTTAAGCCGGAAGAGTATGTGCATTCATTGTTTTTTTTTTAAATTGTTATGTTATTGGAATTTTATTGTAAATTAGCTCTGTTATAAGTAGTGGTTTGTGTGGCAGTCTAAATAAAATATTGCAATTGTTAATAGTAATTTTTTTATTTATATTTATGAGGTTAAACAATTATTATATTCCCTTTTTAAAATACCTACACTTTGAAATTTTATATGGGCATTGGTGGATACTAAAATATGTAATGAAATTACAAAATTTCAACGTGAAATGTCCTAACTAATATCGACGTAAGAATGTATTATTTTGTTACAGAAGCATAACCCTTTCAGGCCAACGCACGTGCGGTTCTTTGTTTTTGCTTCATGAAACCTAAGTGCTTGATGTTATGGGCGGCAGTTACCACTTACAATCAGATGGGGTGTCTGCTCTTTTTTTGCACTGAGTATATTAAAAAGCCCCCATATTAAGAGAACGGCGTGTGCTACATAAAGTCGAATATCGTGTGTACTTAAAAAAGCGACTTACAACCTAAGCTAATGTGCATTTTACCTTTTTTTGTGAAACTAATCTCTCTCTATACGAATTTTATATTACTGTATGTTCTTATTTAATTATATTTATTTGATCTACCTATCGTAATGATATTTATTTGATCGTAAGAGATTTAGGCGAAATACTTAATAATCTCTCAAAAACATAACGCAGTAAATTTTAAATATATATAAGAAAAATCAATTACCAAATCGTGGTTTTGATTATGCAAATACCAGATAACATTTCCAAGAAACACACTCAAAATACGTGTCTTAATTATACAGCTAGCTCAGAATCTATGCTCAAAAACCATCAAACCAGCTTTTACCCACACTATGAATAATAAACAATCTGAAACCAGTAACTCGTAGACGCAATTACAATCCACTGAGATGCGAGCAATTGCCGATACTAGAATAGTTTACGAGCAATTCTGGTGTCCCTATTGTTCAAACACAACGGAACCGGATTATAATTAAGCCGGTTTACGTTATTGCTGTACAAACAGACTATTGGCCCAATTACTGTGTGTGAATGCTACTGGTTAAAGTTAGGTATAAACTATATGAGCACTCAAGCCAAGCCCGTATCCCGAATGGGTAGGCAGAGACTATTGAGTGCCACTGGGTTCTGGGATGTTTGAAGTTGTTTGGTTTAGGTTTGAAAGGTGGGACCGACTATGTCCTTTAGATCTGAAAGCGACTTTATTTTGTACTACGTAAAGATGAGTATCAACTGTCTAGCTGCCTTCTAGTTCACCCCTGTTTAGTATCGTATGTAGCCGCCTTATATCCATAGTGATTATGATAATTTTATCAACAGCGTCAACTAATAGCTCTGTTCCGTTCAATATTATGAAACAATTTTGCTAGTAGACCTCCGAAATTAATGTTGAGCAAACTATATTAATATCAAAAGATTCCCACCCCAGATTCAATGAGAATTTAATTTAGAATTTATGTATGTTTAATTCAGTATTAATTTGGAACGTGGCTCTTGGTAACCGGTTTAATTATACGGTTAAGAAAACCGGTACATATATTTGTGTGTGTTATTAATTAATTTTACGGTTATAACATGTACTTACGTAGAGTAATTTATGTTTGTTTTAAGATTTTCAATATACGAAGTTTAAACGGCTTTGAATATGGACTGCAAAATGTACCTGAAACAAGGACGTAATATTATTAGATATTTGATTTATATAATTAATGAGGAGGTCTTTTTAGAGGCGGGCAACACATTGGTAGCACTTAATAGTATCAGCGGTGTTGTTGATACGTTTGTGGCGGTGACCACTTTCCATCAGGCGGTCCAGTTACTTGTTTGTCTGCCGCATAACATTAAAAATAAACAGTCTAGGAATAATAATATATATGGTGACTAAATTAATTATTGATACCAAGGAATAGTGAAGCGTGCTGTAAATCCTCAACAGACGACCATGACCACTCTGTCAAGAGTGTAGCGACTTAGAAAAGAAGACCAAGGGATATGAATGTGCTCGTGATAAGAAACAACTTTTTCTGTGGCACAAAATTTAATAGTAAAAAAAATATTTGTTTCATACATTCGTTTTTAATTTTGTATAAAACAGCTGATTTGTTTGGCATTTTGACAATCTGAGTGGTTCAGTGGTCAACATGTCAGTTAGCCACGCAAGAGGTTGCAGGTTCGTTTCCCGGCCGGGCAGAAATTTAAATGATGAATTATAATTTCTGTTAAGGGTTTTGGTGTTCTATGTATAATACGTATGTATTTAAAAAAGTATATAAGTAGTATATCAGTTAGCTAGCACCCATAGTACAAGGTACACTATCCAACTTTGCATGCCTCGTATTACCGGCTGAACATGTACTTCTAAATAATATTATAATGTTACCTATTGTAACATAATTTTCACAAACAAACACTATTCTATTCTAATTTAATTTCTGCTAGGGGCTGGGTGTAGTATGTATAATAAAGTATGTATTTAAAAGAAACTATATAAGTAGTTTATCAGTTATCTAACACCTATAACACAAGCTTTGCTTACTTTGGGGCTAGATGGCGCTGTGTGAATTTCACAGTATATTTAATATTATTTGTTATTCAAAAAGAACGTCCTAAGAAAAAGACAACTTGTAACATGGCGTCCTGCGAAATTGACTTAAAACGAAACAACCTGACTCGCCAAAATGGCGTCGAAATACGCACTACAAGCGCCTTATTCCTTGTCCCACCTCATTACACGTTTATTTTCCCATAAATCAGCTTAACCCATACGTCTGTTACAGTATGGACCCTAGCTCGCTCGTTCACGCATTTACCAATAAAAGTCCAACAAAATATCCTAAACAATTTTGTTGTCCGCCGGCTAACTTATTTGTAGTTGTCACTGGAAGTTTCTTTGGGACAATATGACGAGGGACAAGGCAGGGATGAGCCGATCTGATTCGTTAGCAAACCGAAGCATACGATCCAACGATTTTTCTACGATTCTGATAATAAAGATCGTATGATTGAGGGCAGAAAATTATTTGATTGATCGTAATTTATCGTAATCTTAATTGATAATCATCAAGACAACAAATTCCCGATTGTGCTTTCGCACGAGGGCCACCTTATTCAAGATCCAGAATTTGGCAGATCAGGAAATTACTAGAGCGACTACCATCTGACCTCTGTGACCTTGTTGACAGCGAAACCTGACCATTGGATCATGGTTACACATCCAGTCGCCTGATATTGTTTTCCCTCGCCGTACGGTATGGTTAAATATACTTACTTATTAATGTTGTAAGTATCCTTGCTTTTTTATAAACATGTATATTTTTGGATTTTGTACGTCAATTCAGTATAAATGATTTCTGACATATAGTACGATTTTGAAATGAAATTTCGAACATCGATTTAGTCGCATGCGATCCGATTCACATGTATTGCGATAGAGTAATCGATTTAACGTCAATCGAGTCGCATCTCTAGGCCAAGGCATCCTTGCTCTGTTTAGAAGGAATTGGTAGACCTTGTTTGGTTGTCATCTGTTTTGAAGGCTCTTACGCGTAAATGAGGTTAAGTATTATCATTTTCTAAGGCTAAAGCGTTTGGTGGGCATTATGTCGTTTATTGAGTTTCGTAGAGTGATGGGAAATTTATTGGATTTTTGGTAGGTAAAAGGTTCTGCAAGGTTAAGATCTATAAATTATATCACGGACCTGAAAAAAATATGTGCGCCATTCTACAATAAAGTGAAGTGAAACATGCAAGATACGTAAATTTTTTGTCAGTTTATTTTGTTGCACTGACACCAACATAAAGTCTATCACGCCGCCATTTTGTTTGATTTAGTACCGCACTGTCACGCCTGTGGCAGTGTCAAAGTATGCACACACATAAATGGGCGGCCATTTTTGTGCTTCACTCACATTTTAGAAAGTATTCGTCCGTATTTTTTCAGGTCCGTGAAATTATATACTGCCACACAAAAAGGGTAAGACACCATCGTACCTTAACCGGTGTAAATGTATGAAGAATGAATGAATGAAAATGAGGTGTGTTATCTTACATTGTAGCACTTGACAGCCTTTACTACACAACCTCATACCCACCCCGCTCTACAGTTACAATGCCGCAAACAGTCACACAGACACACAATAGCACTCCTCTTCTGCATTATGGGTAAAATAAATAAATAAAACCCGAGTCAAAAAGCAATCATCCTTTTATTTAGCACATACCCAAGAAGTGTATATGAAATTGCAATCCAGACCGAGCTGGAAAATACCGGTTCACAATCACGTGCGTCCCACAAAAGCCAGCAATAAAAACGTACAAACAATAAACCAGCACAATGCGTAATAACCGGCTTACCCGGGTTATATCCTTCAGATACCCAGACCGGTTTACTGTCACCATAAATATACAGAAAGTCCGCGATAAGATGCGAACGAAACTAGTGAATATGAAAAGCTTAAAAGTATTTGTATAAGTTATGATAATAAAAAAGAAGTGTGTGACTGGGTTTGGATTGGCAGACATTATAAGTGGCTCAGTGGTTAAAGGGACCGACTCGTAAGCGAGAGGTACCGGGTTCAAACCCCAGTGCGGCCATATACCATTAGCAATTTTCTTTGGCGATGTTCTTACGGCAAGATAAAACACCGTAAGGAAACCTACACCAATCATCCACCCATAATCCATCCTGGTTAGGTTCCGCTGTTAACTGGGTCACGGAGGTCAGAGGAGGAAGATTATTCCTTTACTCAGTCCAATGAGCCGACCCAAGAAACTGATTACGTACAAGGAATAATAATTGTTTTACCAGTTACGAAACATCGGTTTCGTACGCGGCCAAAAGGACAAACTCAAGGGAAAACTCAGAAAGTGGCCGTGTGGTGTCCGGCAGAGTACAGATACACAGATAGTTATAACACCCCTTTTCCGCGTTGGTGGTTAAAATACTGGCTTACACGTCGATGAAAAAGTATATGCTGTGTATTTTTTTTTATGTAATACGGCAGGCAAACAGGCAGGCAAGCAGGATGCTAAAAAATGGCGGTGTTCTAATAACTTAGATGTTCAGCGTAAGCGAAGGTTTTTTTTTCAAGAACATTGGAATTACCCAGTTAACCTCAACCAGTCGGTTACTCAGGCCTACAGGCCCGTTGCGGCATCACCGGGCCCAAACCCATCCGCCAGTCAAAGGAATTCTAATGGCCAATATTAAAAATTCACCACAGCAAGTAATTCGCTTGAATAACGGTTTTATTTCGCTCCAATTTCCATTTTTATAAGCTAGCGTTTACAAAATTCGCTGGCGTTTATTATTTAATTTTAATTTTTAAACAGGACGGCGCTTACCTGTTTCCTTTTATTGTTTTATTTCTTTATAATGAGCAGGCGTTATGCTGTAATTGGCCGCATCGCGGTCTAAAACGCCTCGTTAGTAAAAGTTTGAAAAGAAAGATGAAATGTCTGAAATATTACAGTATTTTAGGCGTGGATGATGCCCCTGGTATTGCAAACGTCTATAGGCTGCGGTGACTGCTTACAATCAGGCAGGCCGTAAGCTTGTTTGCCACCTTTGTGTTGTAAAAAGAAGTATAACAAAGTTGTCATACTTTGGTTGCTACTTTACCAGTAAATACCCCAGGTGACACCGACGGTCTGAGCTATGGATAGACCATAGTTTGAAACCGTTATATAAAATGTATAGGTACCGATTTTACACTTACGACAAAAAGTTCCAGTCTCAATTCATAATAATAATATAATATAATATGTTTGGACAAATTCAGTCAGCGCCATCTAGCCCCAAATTAAGCTAAGCCTGTGTTATGGTTTTGGATAACTAATAAATTACTTACATATTTTTTTTTAATACATACTTATTATACATACTACACCCAGATCCGTAACAGAAATTAAAATTCATCATTTCAACTTCTGCTCGGCCTGGAATCGTACCCGGACCTCTACGTGGCGACCGGCGTGTTAACCAACTGAACCACTCACGTAGTCCTACATACGCCACGTTCAAAGCAAGCCCTAAATACGCCAATATCTACGATTTACAATAATCGCAGATCGAATAGCACTCGTGCATTGCAAGAGAATTGTAGCGCATGACAATGGTAACGTGATCCGATAGCAAATCGCAAGAACCGCAATGCGGATGCAATGGGGCCGGGAGACGGGATGCAATAAACCGGTTACGTTGAAACCGGCTTATGTTCCGGATAAGGTGCGGTGACATTGGCCAAAGTGATCGGATACGTGCGACGGGTTAAGCCGGAAGAGTATGTGCATTCATTGTTTTTTTTTTAAATTGTTATGTTATTGGAATTTTATTGTAAATTAGCTCTGTTATAAGTAGTGGTTTGTGTGGCAGTCTAAATAAAATATTGCAATTGTTAATAGTAATTTTTTTATTTATATTTATGAGGTTAAACAATTATTATATTCCCTTTTTAAAATACCTACACTTTGAAATTTTATATGGGCATTGGTGGATACTAAAATATGTAATGAAATTACAAAATTTCAACGTGAAATGTCCTAACTAATATCGACGTAAGAATGTATTATTTTGTTACAGAAGCATAACCCTTTCAGGCCAACGCACGTGCGGTTCTTTGTTTTTGCTTCATGAAACCTAAGTGCTTGATGTTATGGGCGGCAGTTACCACTTACAATCAGATGGGGTGTCTGCTCTTTTTTTGCACTGAGTATATTAAAAAGCCCCCATATTAAGAGAACGGCGTGTGCTACATAAAGTCGAATATCGTGTGTACTTAAAAAAGCGACTTACAACCTAAGCTAATGTGCATTTTACCTTTTTTTGTGAAACTAATCTCTCTCTATACGAATTTTATATTACTGTATGTTCTTATTTAATTATATTTATTTGATCTACCTATCGTAATGATATTTATTTGATCGTAAGAGATTTAGGCGAAATACTTAATAATCTCTCAAAAACATAACGCAGTAAATTTTAAATATATATAAGAAAAATCAATTACCAAATCGTGGTTTTGATTATGCAAATACCAGATAACATTTCCAAGAAACACACTCAAAATACGTGTCTTAATTATACAGCTAGCTCAGAATCTATGCTCAAAAACCATCAAACCAGCTTTTACCCACACTATGAATAATAAACAATCTGAAACCAGTAACTCGTAGACGCAATTACAATCCACTGAGATGCGAGCAATTGCCGATACTAGAATAGTTTACGAGCAATTCTGGTGTCCCTATTGTTCAAACACAACGGAACCGGATTATAATTAAGCCGGTTTACGTTATTGCTGTACAAACAGACTATTGGCCCAATTACTGTGTGTGAATGCTACTGGTTAAAGTTAGGTATAAACTATATGAGCACTCAAGCCAAGCCCGTATCCCGAATGGGTAGGCAGAGACTATTGAGTGCCACTGGGTTCTGGGATGTTTGAAGTTGTTTGGTTTAGGTTTGAAAGGTGGGACCGACTATGTCCTTTAGATCTGAAAGCGACTTTATTTTGTACTACGTAAAGATGAGTATCAACTGTCTAGCTGCCTTCTAGTTCACCCCTGTTTAGTATCGTATGTAGCCGCCTTATATACATAGTGATGATGATAATTTTATCAACAGCGTCAACTAATAGCTCTGTTCCGTTCAATATTATGAAACAATTTTGCTAGTAAACCTTCGAAATTAATGTTGAGCAAACTATATTAATATCAAAAGATTCCCACCCCAGATTCAATGAGAATTTAATTTAGAATTTATGTATGTTTAATTCAGTATTAATTTGGAACGTGGCTCTTGGTAACCGGTTTAATTATACGGTTAAGAAAATCGGTACATATATTCGTGTGTGTTATTAATTAATTTTACGGTTATAACATGTACTTACGTAGAGTAATTTATGTTTGTTTTAAGATTTTCAATATACGAAGTTTAAACGGCTTTGAATATGGACTGCAAAATGTACCTGAAACAAGGACGTAATATTGTTAGATATTTGATTTATATAATTAATGAGGAGGTCTTTTTAGAGGCGGGCAACACATTGGTAGCACCTAATAGTATCAGTGGTGTTGTGGATACGTTGGTGGCGGTGACCACTTTCCATCAGGCGGTCCAGTTACTTGTTTGTCTGCCGCATAACATTTAAAAATAAACAGTCTAGGAATAATAATATATATGGTGACTAAATTAATTATTGATACCAAGGGATAGTGAAGCGTGCTGTCAATCCTCAACCGACGACCATGACCACTCTGTCAAGAGTGTAGCAACTTAGAAAAGAAGACCAAGGGATATGAATGTGCTCGTGATAAGAAACAACTTTTGCTATGGCACAAAATCTAATAGTAAAAAAAATATTTGTTTCATACATTCTGGCAGAATTCGTTTTTAATTTTGTATAAAACAGCTGATTTATTTGGCATTTTGACGATCTGAGTGGTTCAGTGGTCAACATGTCAGTTAGCCACGCAAGAGGTTGCAGGTTCCTTTCCCGGCCGGGCAGAAATTTAAATAATGAATTATAATTTCTGTTAAGGGTTTGGGTGTTCTATGTATAATAAGTATGTATTTAAAAAAGTATATAAGTAGTATATCAGTTAGCTAGCACCCATAGTACAAGGTACATTATCCAACTTTGCATGCCTCGTATTACCGGCTGAACATGTACTTCTAAATAATATTATAATGTTACCTATTGTAACATAATTTTCACAAACAAACACTATTCTATTCTAATTTAATTTCTGCTAGGGGCTGGGTGTAGTATGTATAATAAAGTATGTATTTAAAAGAAACTATATAAGTAGTTTATCAGTTATCTAACACCTATAACACAAGCTTTGCTTACTTTGGGGCTAGATGGCGCTGTGTGAATTTCACAGTATATTTAATATTATTTGTTATTCAAAAAGAACGTCCTAAGAAAAAGACAACTTGTAACATGGCGTCCTGCGAAATTGACTTAAAACGAAACAACCTGACTCGCCAAAATGTGAACCCTGGCGTCGAAATACGCACTACAAGCGCCTTATTCCTTGTCCCACCTCATTACACGTTTATTTTCCCATAAATCAGCTTAACCCATACGTCTGTTACAGTATGGACCCTAGCTCGCTCGTTCACGCATTTACCAATAAAAGTCCAACAAAATATCCTAAACAATTTTGTTGTCCGCCGGCTAACTTATTTGTAGTTGTCACTGGAAGTTTCTTTGGGACAATATGACGAGGGACAAGGCAGGGATGAGCCGATCTGATTCGTTAGCAAACCGAAGCATACGATCCAACGATTTTTCAATCGATTCTGATAATAAAGATCGTATGATTGAGGGCAGAAAATTATTTGATTGATCGTAATTTATCGTAATCTTAATTGATAATCATCAAGACAACAAATTCCCGATTGTGCTTTCGCACGAGGGCCACCTTATTCAAGATCCAGAATTTGGCAGATCAGGAAATTACTAGAGCGACTACCATCTGACCTCTGTGACCTTGTTGACAGCGAAACCTGATCATTGGATCATGGTTACACATCCAGTCGCCTGATATTGTTTTCCCTCGCCGTACGGTATGGTTAAATATACTTACTTATTAATGTTGTAAGTATCCTTGCTTTTTTATAAACATGTATATTTTTGGATTTTGTACGTCAATTCAGTATAAATGATTTCTGACATATAGTACGATTTTGAAATGAAATTTCGAACATCGATTTCGTCGCATGCGATCCGATTCACATGTATTGCGATAGAGTAATCGATTTAACGTCAATCGAGTCGCATCTCTAGGCCAAGGCATCCTTGCTCTGTTTAGAAGGAATTGGTAGACCTTGTTTGGTTGTCATCTGTTTTGAAGGCTCTTACGCGTAAATGAGGTTAAGTATTATCCTTTTCTAAGGCTAAAGCGTTTGGTGGGCATTATGTCGTTTATTGAGTTTCGAAGAGTGACGAGAAATTTATTGGATTTTTGGTAGGTAGGTAGGTGTTTGGTAGGTTCTGCAAGGTTAAGATCTATAAATTATATCACGGACCTGAAAAAAATATGTGCGCCATTCTACAATAAAGAGAAGTGAAACATGCAAGGTACGTAAATTTTTTGACAGTTTATTTTGTTGCACTGACACCAACATAAAGTCTATCACGCCGCCATTTTGTTTGATTTAGTACCGCACTGTCACGCCTGTGGCAGTGTCAAAGTATGCACACACATAAATGGGCGGCCATTTTTGTGCTTCACTCATATTTTAGAAAGTATTCGTCCGTATTTTTTCAGGTCCGTGAAATTATATACTGTCACACAAAAAGGGTAAGACACGATCGTACCTCAACCGGTGTAAATGTATGAAGAATGAATGAATGAATGAAAATGAGGTGTGTTATCTTACATTGTAGCACTTGACAGCCTTTACTACACAACCTCATACCCACCCCGCTCTACAGTTACAATGCCGCAAACAGTCACACAGACACACAATAACACTCCTCTTCTGCATCATGGGTAAAATAAATAAATAAAACCCGAGTCAAAAAGCAATCATCCTTTTATTTAGCACATACCCAAGAAGTGTATATGAAATTGCAATCCAGACCGAGCTGGAAAATACCGGTTCACAATCACGTGCGTCCCACAAAAGCCACCAATAAAAACGTACAAACAATAAACCAGCACAATGCGTAATAACCGGCTTACCCGGGTTATATCCTTCAGATACCCAGACCGGTTTACTGTCACCATAAATATACAGAAAGTCCGCGATAAGATGTGAAAGAAACTAGTGAACTTGGGAATATGAAAAGCTTAAAAGTATTTGTATAAGTTATGATAATAAAAAAGAAGTGTGTTTGTGTGGATTTGCAGACATAAGTGGCTTAGTGGTTAAGGGGTCCGACTCGCAAGCGAAAGGTACCGGGTTCAAACCCCAGTGCGGCCATAAACCATTTGCTCTTTTCTTTGGCGATGTTCTTACGGTAAGAGAAAACATCGTAAGGAAACCTGCACCAATCATCCACCCATAATCCAACCTGGTTAGGTTCCCCTGTTAACTGGGTCACGGAGGTCAGAGGAGGAAGATTATTCCTTTGCTCAGTCCAATGAGCCGACCCAAGAAACTGATTATGTACAAGGAATAATAATTGTTTTACCAGTTACGAAACATCGGTTTCGTACGCGGCCAAAAGGACAAACTCAAGGGACAACTCACAAAATGATAAGCAGGAAGGCGGACCTTGGGCCCTCGAGCGTGCGAGCACAACTGGAATATAGACGCCAAGATGATGATGATGTAGATGACATAAAATGCCTGAAGATCTTTGAAACTAGGTGATAAAAGTGGCCGTGTGGTGTCCGGCAGAGTAGAATAGCACAACCCCTTACAGTCATGGGTGCCGTACAAGGTGACTAATGTTCTCGAGGCAAAGGATCTAGTCTCCATAGGCTAGAAAATGGGCAGCAGCGTTTTCCATTGATACATTTTATAACACTGCGATCTCCAACCCGCCTGCCAAGCGAGGAGGTTACGACAATGACTTCCCCTTTCGTGGGGGAGGCCGTAAGTCCTGCAGTGGACTGCTATGGGCTGTGATGATATTTTATAGCCCTTGTCGCTGAGGTAAAGTATAACTAATGACAGATATATTTCAGTGTTAGGGAAGCAAGCAGTACAACAAATTAGAGTGAACAAACTCTCAAACAAATGTGTATGTGCAGAGTGTCCAATTTATAACCTGTCGCGCTACCGGCTTATCTTGCACATCGGATTTGGATAAGCCGGTTTCGCACGAAGAGAACCGGTTATAGCGGGGGTATATCCGGTATAGCGTTTACATGAACGGTTAAAAGCAATTCAGGAATTTAATATTTTGTGGATTTTTCATCGGTTTAGGGGCTTTTGGCATGCCTTTTTTAAAATTTAATTGACTAGCTTTTGCTCGTGAATTCTTCCGTGTAAAATTTGGTTATTACATTCCAGAACCGTTCTCGCGGGAACCACATTGAGTCTACAATTTTGAACTTAATCAAAATCCATTCAGTAGTTTTTACGTGAAGAAGAACAAATTTCTTTTTAAATTTTCGCATTATAAAAATTAGTAGAATTTGTCGTAATAGTAATCGGTATATGTCACATGATATCAATAGTCTCTGCCATTTAGGCGACCATGATCCAATCTGCTCAGGACCCCTGTTATTAGGGTCACGGAGGTCATACGGCAGACGCTCCACTGTAATTACCTGATCTGCCAAATCCTAATTCAAGTCAAAGCGGACCACAGACCCTCGCGCGAGTGCAACCGGAACATATACAAATATTATTATAATAATATTCTCTACCTACTCCCTCGAAACTCAGACGTAAATTACGTTCACGCCACAGCGACAGCCAGCCATGTAAAACAAGCCATTCAATTTCATAATGATGTAATAAATCAGGTGTTAAGCTCCCTGAATGCATAGTTATCAGCTTCATAGCGAATTAACGCTGCCAAAATGAGGTCAAGCGATGATTTTCATTGCGATATGTAGCAATTTGCAAGGTACAGTCGCGTTCATAAGTACATTACCACTTTTAGTAAAACATATTTTGGAGCTACTGCCACATACAGGATTTTTTTTATACCACAAAGGTGGCAAACAAACTTACGACCTGCCTGATGGTAAGCAGTCACCGCAGCCTATGGACGTTTGCCGACCCCGTGAAACATTGTCACCCCTTTCTAGAAGAACTTCAAATTGTACTCCCCAGAGTAAACCTGTCCAGGCAGTTAATTACAAGTGAAACTCAGGTGACATTAGATGCATTAATAAACAAATGGAATTGGCTAAAAAGGGGACTAGTAGCTGTCCTTTAGGCACTCATTCTTAACCACAAGATATTTTAAAATTTAATGCATTTCTTATACTTTGTATTATAAATTAAAATTAAAATATTTTTAAAACACAACATTTTTTGTTTCATTTTCGACATATGGTTTCATATATTAATATTCCTCTGTCCCACACACCTCTGTCCCACAGGGGGAGAAGACAGAAACAATGGTTGTAGGTAACAATAAACAAAAAAATATTTGCACATACTGTTAACTTAATTGTAAGTAAAAATACCATTGTTACTTTTAAAAGGAAAACTGACAAAGTGATGTTCAATTGTAATTAAAAAACTTCAATAGATTTTTATAATATTTTAATTTTAATATCTTTACTACTTTATTCCCCTTCGAACCGTATGCCACATACTATAAAACCTTTAAACAGCTGTCTACACATATGATGTACAATAAGTATGTATTTAAAAGTATGTAACTAGTTTATTAGTTATCTAGCACCCATAACACAAGCTTTGCTTACTTTGGGGCTAGATGGCGCTGTGTGAATTTCTTTACGAATATTTAATATTTATTATATGAATTTTACGATGGTCATGTACTTATGAACGCGACCGTACATACATCAATTATTACGCTAATACCGTACGCAATAGGTACAATCTCGGCTACTATTTATTATAATTAATTATGTGAACTGACGCATTATTTAAGCGAGCGTGTCATAGACGACTAATTGCGGTTTCAATCAAAATTATTCGCTACATCATCACCACAGCTCGTAACAGTCCACTGCAGGACTTTGGGCCTCTCCCACGAAAGGGTAGGTTATGCCATAATCTCCATGCTTGGCAGGCGGGTTGGAGATCGCAGTGTTATAAATAAAACAATGGAAAACGCTGTTGCCCATTTTCCTGCCTACGGGGACTCCAGATCTTTTGCCTCCAAACCGTAGTCGCCTTGTACGACACCCACGAGTGCTATTCTACTCTGCCGCACACTACACAGCCAATACCATCTCTATATCACAGTCTAAAACCATAATTAATTAAGTGGACTGATGCATTATATAAGCGAGCGTGCCATTGTCGACTAATTGAGGTTTAAATCAAAATTACTCGCATAATTTCATTCATTCATACATTCACATGATCAAACTGAATGTGATTAATCACTGCTCCATAATACCATGTGTTGTTTACCACGTTTCTAACTCAATTGTGAAATAATGTTTGTCGTAATAAGCCAGCACGAATCACTGGTTTATGCCACAATGGGAAATTACAATAGATGTACTCAAATTGAATTCATGCGGCATGAATATCATTAGCTGGAGACTAGGCTTCGTGTTACTAATTCAGTTATGTTCGACAATTGCTGATGTAATATGTGTAGTGTTAATACTGTGGACGTGCCTTTAAAATGCTTGCTTGTGCAGTGCTTAATTTATCGGATCCAGTGGCTAAAATTGGAACTAAGAGAGTAAGAGACGCCGTTTTGAAATGATAATACTAAATTCATCAACAGCGACGCTGTCACCGTATCAAATAAGTTTGTGGCACTGCAGGCTTGTTCTACGATATCATTACCTAACCGATTGTAAAAGTCAGATAATCTCCGACCATGTTTACATTACACTCAAATATTTTCTGAACAATGAGCAGTTTTCCAATAGGTATCTAAAGCTTTCCTAACCACTCACTAGATGGCGCCCCGACAATTTTGGTAATTGATAATCGCTTAAAATAGGTTCTTAGCAAACAGGATATAAACACTGGGTACGTTGTACTGGATAATATTGTATTTGTCAATAGTTTTCAACCACTTTAGAGGTTGTAATAATAATGGAACATAGTGCCAACTTCTATAAATATTTCTTTTTACACTTCGTTCAACCTTTAACAGTTATGTTTATATTAATAAACATTTTATTTTTAAGTGTAGTATTAGTTGGCTGCATGAAAAACTGCCATCTATTTATGCTTTTTGAAACCAATTATCAATACCTACTGGAAAACTCCTCATTGAGCCGATTTTAATTAAACAAGCTAAGAACCAACTCGATTAATATGGCTTTCGAAGAGAAAAAAACTATATCCAAATCTGTCTATTCGTTCGGGAGCTACGATGACAGACAGATACAAATTCGAAGCGAATTTGTTTCATACTATGTATGCATACATTACCAGATAGGCAGATAAATCCAGGCAAATCCAGGCCCTGGCTTAATCTAGCAATTACTATGATTATGACAAATGCGAAAGTCTGTCACACATGAGCTCGCCCCCGTACAGTGATGTATTCAGTGATAATCCGACCCCACATGCCTTGATACGCTCCCCGGGTAAGTCAGCTTGAACTCAATTCGTTTTCATTTATAATTGGATCATGGATAAATCCATGGACTATGAATATTCATAACCTACTTAAAGACATCTCGTTGCTAATTTAACGCTTATGCGAATTAATGTTTGTCATTCGAAAATTTGAATAGAATTTAGCTCGGATATATAGTGAGTAGGTACGCTGTCATAAAAATATTGAAGTAACAAAATACTATTCAAGAACAGAAGAATATAATGACAACTATACTCGATTTTTCTCTTATAAATAAATAAACGTGCTTTGACAAATTCATACAACGCCATCTAGCCCCAAAGTAAGCAAAGCTTGTGTTATGAATAACTGATGAACAACTAACATACTTTTATTAATACATACGTATATTCGTACTACACCAAGATTCGTAAAATTAAACAAAATTCATAATTTCATTTTCTGCTCGGCCGGGAAACGACCCCGGGAGCTCTGCGTGGCAACCGGCATGTTAACTAACTGAATCACTCAGGTACCAAAAATATCGTATAAATAAATATTTCGTCATTGTTTCACAAAACGTGTTAAATGAAAATTACTAGTTCAAAATAGCTAAAATTTTGTATGATAGCCATCAAAGCATGCGCAAATATATCCTCAAATTTTTGCTCATGCTGGGGCCAGGTACTTATCGACCTGAGTGGTTCAGTTGGTTATCATTCCGGTCGCCACGCAGAGGTCCCGGGTGCGATTCCCGGCCGAGCAGAAATTGAAATAATGTATTTTAATTTCTGTTACGGGTCTGGATGTAGTGTGTATAATAAGTAAATATTAAAAAAAAGTATATAAGTAGTTTACCAGTTTTTTTTTTTTTTTTTATGTTACTTAGCAGACAAACAGGCAAGCGGGCAAGTGGTCACCGCCGCCTATGGACATCAGCAACACCAGGGGAGTCACCAATGCGTTGCCCGCCTCTAAAGAGACCTCTAATATACCTCTTGAACAATCCAATCTTGAACCAGTTATTTATTATCCCATAACACAAGCTTTGCTTACTTTGGAGCTAGATGGCGCTGTGTGAATTTGTCCAAGCACATATTTACTTACTTATCAATCCGCCTAAGGTAGACTGGCTTACTCTTGCTGTAGTTTTAGGTGGTTTTTCTTAATTTTACTAGACATATTTATATAATATTTTTTTATTTTTATAATTTTATATATTTATATAATATTAATAATATTTTTTTTTAATATATTGAGCGCGGTCCGGCTATGCCTGGCATTGCCGGGCACGGTCCGGTCGTGACTGGCGTAGGGTGGGTTTGCTGCTGCCATGGGGCGGCCAGCGTGTCACTGTGTGCTTCCTTCCTACTTTCCCACCCCTCTCCTTTTTGACGATTGAAAGAGATATTTAATGTCCTAATCAATAAATAAATTTTATATTTGCATTTTTAAGTATCTCTTAAGTGCATATCTTCACAATCAACACAATTAATTTGCTACCATGACCAAAGACCCATATATGACTCACACGCAGTAAAGGTAATGTAACCTATCATCATCACAGCTCATAACAGTCCACTGCAGGACTTAGGGCCTCTCCCATGAAAGGGGAGGTTATTGCCATAATCTCCATGCTGGGCAGGCGGGTTAGAGATCGCAGTGTCATAAATATAACAATAGAAAACACTGCTGCCCATTTTCCACCCTACGGAGACTCTATATCTTTTGCCTCGATAATATTAGTCGCCTTGTACGACACCCACAAATGTAAAAAAAAACATCTTAGCGTTAATGTCCCTGTTGTGCTGTCGAGGACGAGAACCCGGGGTCCGCCTTGACCATGATCCAGGATTTGGCGATCAGGTAATTATAATGGAGCGACTACCATCTGACCTCCGTGACCCTGCTACGAGAGGAACCTGATCAGATTGGATCATGGTTACAAATTCAGTGGCCTGAATTTGCAGGTTTCATCACGATGTTTTCCCTCACCGTAAGAGCATCGGTTAGAATTCATCTAATGTACATAACTCAGGAAAGAGTCATTGGTACATTGCCGCAGCGGGATTCGAGCCCGGTACCTCTCGCTTACGAGTTGAATACTCAACCGCCCAGCCACCGATGCTCTGTCACAAATATAACTTATACCTACAAGATAATTTCCTTCTTCACAAAACCTTCACGTTCAATCTTTTATTTATGACAATCACAATTCCCCCCAAACGTGTCATTGTTGTAGGTAATCTTAATCCGCGCCTCTTACTCGAATGCGTCCCTTTTGTGGCTTCAGGGTACCTAATGACGATACTACACCTGACAAATTAATGTGTTTGCGGCACGGTTGAGGGCCCTCGCGCCTGAGTACGTACCTGTGTTTGGGCTCGAGATTCTTGCGGTTATGACAAGGGATTTATGATGCGAGGTGATTTTTTGGGCCCCTGGTGTTGTTTCTGCGGTGATTGTTTAGAGGCCATACTGACTGACGTACAGTGCACGTTTTTTTTCTTATTTTTTTAAAATAAAGTGGAAGAAGAAAAAAGTCGCTTAGTAATGCGTTTCTAGCCCATATGTTTACATTTTAGCCAGTCAGGTTATGTTCGTTTTTAGACAATTTCGAAAGACGTCATGTTCTAGGTTAGTCATCTTTGTGTTTGATTTTATGCTACTCAGTGACAAGCGAGCAGACAGCCCAACTGATGGTAAATGGTAACTGTCGCACATAACATCTGCGATTCTTACATTTAGGTTACGTTGTTACTGTGAGGACTAAGATAATACGCCTCATGGCTGTAATTGCGCTGGCTACCTTATCCTTGAAACCGGAACACAACAATGCAAGCATTGTTTACTAAGCATTATGTATTGCTGCTACGGTGACTACTCAGGGCCCATATAGATGTACAGTGCAAGATTTGCGCCAAATGTTTATGCAATTCGGCTTGATTCGATTTGACGACCTGAGTGGTTCAATGGTCAACATGCCACGCAAGAGGTCCCGGGTTCGATTCCCGGCCGCGCAGAAATTGAAATGATGAATTTTAATTTCTGTTACGGGTCTGGGTGTTCTATGTATAATAAGCATGTATTTAAAAAAGTATTCAAGTAGTATATCAGTTATCTAGCGCCCATAGTACAAGCTTTGCTTAGTTTGGGGCTAGATGTCGCTGTGTGAATTTGTCCACGAATATTTATTTTTATTTATTTATTTTTAGCTTCTATGCGCTTTGACGAGTACGCGTTTACTGTCCGGTTTATTGTACAATGTGTATAAATTTTGACATGTAACAATGGTTATCAATAAATAAACTGAAACTGAAACTATTTATTTATTCATTTATTGTAAGCCCCTGCTTACATCCCTGTTAACGTGCCCTTAGTATTAGGGCCGTTTTGTTTGGCTTCGTAGTGGTTACCAACATATCTTCTTTGAGGATAAACTAATACACCTAACTAGATAGGTTCTGAAACTGAAGTGGCAAACAAAAATTAGATACCCAAAAAAGTTGGTTTAGTTCCACCTTTATAATGCGTACGGCTAAGAAATGCAACACGTTGCCTGCGAGTGTGTTCCCTGATCATTATAACGTGGACGCCTTCAAGGCTATAGCGAATAGGCTGTTCCTAGACAGGCATGCTGCATCGTTACTTACCAACAGGTGAGATGGCGGTCAAATGCCAGTCTAGGCTAATATAAAAAACTTAACTATATCTGAAAGTACATACTCAAGTACCCGTGATATCGCTCCCACACCTCTCAGGTTGGCTGGATGAGATCTCTTGCAGAGATAAGCTCGCCTTTGTGATCTTAAGGTCTTAACTTTGTACCATTGTTGTACAATAAAGTATATAATAATAAAAATAGTGCTCCTCGTAGCATCTTCGTAGTTTCGTAGCAATGTCGTAGAGGTATAGCTACGCGTCTACGACACTGCTACGGATGTGTAAATCTTCAAGTATGTCACATCTACTGGCTACTACATGCTAATACGCATTCTGGTCAAGAGTAGGTCAGTGGGTCAGTGGTAAATAGCAAATGACTCGTGGACCCACCAGTGGGTCATCGTGGTGGGTCAACGCATTCGGAGTGTACGTATTATTTACCGTTATTAAATAAAAGTTGAATGCACTTATTACAACTAGCTAAAATCAGCCGACTAAATTCAAATGCAAAATGCGTGAGAGCTAGTAAAAGTGTAAAGTAGTGCTCATAAAATAAAGTCCACTTTTGTATCGCATACGTATGTTTCGCGTCTTTCCTCTTGTTAAAAGGCGTGATACAGAAATTGACCTTATTTTAAAAGTACTGGAAAGGATTTCTTATTTTCTACGACTTTTACTATGGCGACAATTCTCGAATCGCCGTGAGAAAAAACTTACGGTCAATTAAAATAAACTTCGTTTTGTACTGGACAATTCGGCCTATATGACCAATTAACTTTTTTCTCACAGCGATTCGAGAATTGTCGCCATAGATAAAGTTGTAGAAAATGAAAAATCCTTTCCAATGACAAATCGCTCAACGTTATTCGTTATATTCGCTGGGGCCCCTACATTTCCGCTCGTCCCCTTTGGCAGCAATATAGCTTATACCCTAAAATAGCATATAGGCTATTCCGAAATTAAATGTGGTTCCCGCTGGAAGGGGTTTGGAACGTTCCAACCGATTTTTACGGGGACGAAGTCGCGGGAAAAAGCTAGTAAATAATAATATACTTCTAAATAAACAGAAAATAAATAGTATATGCAATATCTGACCGTCACAGCAACCCCAAGAATATATTTCGCATTCCACCATTTTCGCCTAGAATTTCTGCCGAATAGCGAATGCAGTACGACAGGGGTACAAAACCTGCGGTCCGCGGTTTGTCCATATATTTTTTATATCACTAAAGTTGCAAATAAGCTTGAAGCTGTTCTGATGGTAAGCTGTTACCGCAGCCTATGGACGTTTGCAATACCAGGGGTATCGCCCCCGTATTGGCGACCCCATAATATTTTCTTCTCTATTATTAAATATATTCCGTGTGGTGTCCGGCAGAATAGAATAGCATCAACCCCTTACACTGGTGTGTGTCGTATAAGGTGACTGATGTTTTCGAGGCAAAATATCTAAGAGCCTACGAAGGCTGGAAAATGGGCAGCAGCGTATTCCATTATTATATTTATAACACTGCGATCTTCATCCCGCCTGCCTACTATACGTACTGTCCACTACGTATACTTTTATTTAATACATACTACACCCAGACCCGTAACAGAAATTAAAATTCATCATTTCAATTTCTGCTCAACCTGAAACATTGGGCATCGGGAGCAGTTGGTAGACGTCTATCTACGTTTAGGCGAAAAAGGGCTTTGACTTTGACTGTTTTCAACAATTTTGCACCCCTGATTTTACTAAGTATGTTTTGGCAAGCTTTGACTTATATCTAAACAAATAAAAGTAAAATATAGAAATAAATATAAAACGCCCCACGAGAAGGTTGATCATCGCTGCAGTAAGCTATTCCTCGGCCATTTTCGTATGCGGAGACCGGAGGCCATTTGTACGCGATCCAAGTCAGCGATGGCCAACCATTTATTTGACTTATACCCTTACGTTCCATATAATAGGATAGTGGACGATAGCGGTGTAAGGAATATTTCCTTTAGCATATTCGCAAAGAAAAATATATGAAGGTAAGAAGTGAAATGTATGAAGGAGAGGGAGATAAAGGGAAATTTTGTATTAGTCCTCACAGTGACAAGCATGCGGTTCTGCATTTTTGAGTAAAAAAACCTAAGTGCAGTCATAGATGTTATGGGCGACAGTTACCGCTTACTAACAGGTGGGTTGTCTGTTTATTAGACACTGCGTAGTATGTTTTGTGTAACTCCAAAGTCTCTAGTTGGGCTAAACCTGAAGGCAGAGATACACATACAACAGCGAGACATGGCCAGCGCTTACGAAGCACGTCTGCAAACTTCACGAAAACGAAATGAAAATGCTCTGTGGTGGATGCGTCGTATTACGCGAATTGCTCGAATGCGCTACGAAGACATTCGTGATAGCCTTCACGTAAGACATATAGGACACTTATAAGATCGAAGGGGCTCGCCTGCGCTGGTTTGGTCACGAGCCGCGTAAGCCCCAGGGATACGTGGGAAAAAGGTGCCTAAAAATCACCAGAAAATCATAAAAGATATGCCACAGATATGATTGTAGGCTGTAGCATCTAACATAGCCGTGTCAGATGCTACAGCCAACGGCTTAGAACGTGAGGATGCTGAAGATCGGATAAAGTGGAAGAAAAATCTGGCAGGAGCCGGGATTGACCTGTCAGATGAGCTCGATGACAATGTCAATCAACAATGAATACAATCAAAATGAAGGTAAAAAAAACACAAATTGCATGATATTGGCAATATCACAGCGTAAATTGTACGGTCCCAACAAATTCTTTGTTAAGTAGACGGCGGCGCTAGTGAGGTTAGCGGAATGGCACTTACTAAATGGCATCTATAGTTCAAACTTTGTCCACCTGAACAGATAAGTTGGTGGCACCGCAAAAGTGAACTTCCAAAACCAGTTAATAAAGTGAACCAGCGGAAAAGTGAGCGAAAAATAAATATGAGTTCGGTTTTCAAATCGAAAACTATCGGCCCAAGTTCCAAAGTAGTCACCGCTCGGAAGTTTTAATAAAATCGCGCTGTGAACCGCCGCTGCCTCTGAGTAGATTCTGAACGAAAACTAGTTGGTTGGTGGAAAAATAATCTAATTCACAAGGTAGGAGATATTCTTACATACTTATACACAAACAATCTATGCATAGTATACAACAAAGTTGCTTCCCGCTGTCTGACACGACTGTACCTCATTTCTGCGACAAACAATCTTCGATGATCGCCAATGCGATTTAACAAAACTGCGATGTCATTTTACAACGATTTATTTAAAGTTCGACTTTACAAGACCACAACGCACGTTACTGCGAAAAGTCGTTGGTTCGACTCAACAAAAGCTCGATGTACTTTACGGCGTCATCACTAAACAGCGAAAACACAAACCCCGACGCACATTACTGCGAAACGTTGCTGCTTCCAAACCAATAATCGACGATGTACTTTACAGCGAAATATCTAAACTGCGAGTCCTTCAAATTGCGACGCACCGTGCTGCGAAAGATATTCACTTCGATATTCCTACATTTCGATACATGCTGTCCTCGTTGGTCTATCTGTAATTTTAACTAAATAACGCAACGGATTATGACGTGGTTTTCACTATAATTATATGTATCGCTTGTACGCTTAGATCTTTTAAACTACGCAATGAATTTTAATGCCTTTTCAACAATAGATAATGTGTTTCTAGAGGATGATTTTAAGGTAGGTAGAAGTAAAATAGGTGTATGATATGTGTAGATAAGATATGGGGTAGGTGTAGGGCGCCACGCGAACGAAGTCGCCCCGGGTCTAGTTATACCTTTTGTACACTTCATGAGAACTGTCAGCAGGTCTCATGAAGAGCCAAGCTCATATCTCTACGAAGCCTCATTCTACAAATGCATTGAAATATCGAATTAAAGACAATATTAATGTAGTGAATAACCTCGAGTGTCTTAAAACCTATGTAGTAGGATTGTAAACACCAAATTAACTTCCAAATATTATTCGCAGTTTCAAGTATAGTAAAGCATTTCATTTGCTATGCCTAGTCATTGCATAAGCAGAGAATACCAAACCACACTTCTCAGCAAATCTCGAACAGCCAAAGATGCTAATGGTAATTCCCAAAACTCGGTCCTCACAAGCGCTTTGTTTTAACATATTCTGCTGTGTTGTTCCACTTCCAGTTTAGTGGCTTAGGTGGGGAGTTTGGGAGCTCCACTTAGTTGGGCTTTGGATACTGAATTAGTAGAATAGATTGTGGGTAGTAGAATACAAATGTTTACTACATATCGGGTGGAACGGCTACGTAGAACGGTGTCTACGTCGCACGCGTGTAAGTAAACACACAGCCGAAACTAGACGACGTTCAATATTTACCGCCGACTAGGTCACCGCCAGGTTTGACCGCCATCTCACCTGGTGATAAGCGACGATGTGGCCAAAGCTAGAGCATGCCTGTCTAGGAACAGTCTATTCACTCTAGCCTTGAAGGCATCTAGATTATGAATAAAGAATGTTTTGACGACCTTAGTGGTTCAGTGGTAAACATGTTTGGCTTGAGCATTTTCTGTACAGTGTCACAAGCTTTTCTAACCCAGTGGCCAAAACGGGAACTAAGTGTCACGATTTTGAAATGTCATGTCAATGGCAACAACAGCGACATCTTCACCGGGTCAGTTGTGGCACTTTACTGCTTTCACTAGCTATCGAGAGGCCAAAACTCTCCGCTGAAAATGGAGGAGATTCAAGTTTTATAGCAGACCGTTATTGGCTGCTTATAGATTTTAGAAACATATTGTTTGCGGCTTCACTTGCAATAGTTATTCAAGATTCGATAATAAATCATCGTTGACAAATTCACATATCCCTATCTAGCCCCAAACTAAGCAAAGCTTGTAGTATGGGTGCAAGCCAACCGATATACTACTTAAATACTTTTTTCATGCGTATTATACACATAATTCTTTCAACGTTTAATGCCTATAACGTAAAACGTCATTCATACGTAAACCCCGAAATCGTGTATTGCCCAATTCTGGTGATGACAAACACGCATAATGCCAAAGCCATAACACTCAAACCCGTAACAGAAATTTAAATTCACCATTTAAATTTCAGCCTGGACGGGAATCGAAACCGAAACCTCTGAGTGGCAGACGATGTGAACCACTGGCCCATAAGGTCGTCCATATACTTTATATAACCACATTATTTACCATGTAGAGTCAATAATTGATTACATAAGAAGTTAAGCCCCAAAGATAGACCATTCAATCGAGCTTTTTATCTCTCAAACGGAAGAAAAAAGGTCGCAAGCATTGACATCATTTAATACAGACATAAAAGACAAATTCCTCCCATTATTATTAAAACGTCGTAATTCTCTTCGGAATACCGTCAAAGCCACGGGAAACCTTGCAAACAAATAACGTCATGGCTGCGTGTTGGGAATCGGTAAGCGGGGAAAAATGGCCGCCCAAATACAGAGTGTTAGTGACATGGCGAGGTTGGTAGAGAATAAAAGTAGTCGTTGTTCAACATATTTCTGAAATAAAATGGCGGTGGCAAGTAAATAATATACATTTGTGTGCAGTAAAAAAAATCATCTTGGCGTTAATGTCCCGGTTGTGCTCTAGCGCACGAGGGCCCGGGGTCCGCCTTGACCATGATCCAGGATTTGGCAGATCAAGTAATCCCAGTGGAGCGACTGCTATCTGATCTCCGTGACCCTGCTACCAGGGGAGCCTGACCAGATTGGATCATGGTTACACATTTAGTCGCCTGAATGTGCAGGTTTCATCACGATGTTTTCCCTCACCGTGAGAGCATCGCTCTCTGCTTATTAGTGTGAGTGTTCAACATTGGTACATGACCGCAGCGGGATTCGAACCCGGTACCTCTCGCTGACGAGAGAGTGCCCTAACCGCTCGGCCACCGAGGCTTTTCATACATTTGTATACAGTGCCGCGATGTAATGATGATTCTTTTCTGAGTTACGTACATTAGTTGAACACTAACACACATGTTATCGAATTTATTACCACGGTTAGTATTGCATCGATATTTATTGTCGTGGTAATAAACCCGATAACATGTGCGATGAAAGTGTAGTGGATAACCTATGTATCTATATGAAAGTTTTTTTTTTCTCTTTAGTCATTAAGTTATCATACTGCTAAATGGTTTGATACTCGAAATTTTAAACCGCAGTTTTGTTATTGGCATTGCAACTTTGAATTGTACTTTTATAACTAAATTTTTGTGATAATAGTTTTATATTTTAAAACTATAAAACTATTATCACGCGAGTTGCATCAAACTATTTTAGAAATCAAATAACGTAAAAAATTTCAAAAATTTGAATATTGATACTCTGAAAAGCAATGCTTATTCCTTGTGCGAGATAGCTGGCAGCTCTTCGATCACCCGTGGTGTCGATTAATTTCTTAGAAAGTTCTCTGTACAGTTCTCTGACGGCCCCGGCGCCCCACGGACCCAGGGTCTCGACACCAAATGCAACAAAGTTGATGACTGAGAGCTCATTTTATTGTATGTACGTAATAAATTATTTATTTATTTATTTATTTATTTATTTCACAGTCTTACAGCAATGTACATTTGTTTACAATCAGATACAGATAAAAGTGGTACTGCCAATTACAAAACTGCAATTTACAAATGGGATTAGAGAAGCTAAGAATACCAAACAGCAAAGTACCCATAGATTTGTTCAGTGATGATACGGATAAAATAATAATAACAATGATAAAATAATAATGATAAATGAACATAGTAATAACGTTTGCGTATGTGTGTGTGTGTATGTGTGTGTGTGTGTGTGTGTGTGTGTGAATGTTCATTTGTATGCCTATACCTATTCTAGTGATCACTGATAATAGTGATATCACGTCACTATCATCATCCTTTACCGAGACTGTAGAAACTTAAGAACCCCGCTCAAAAAGGGTGTGCGGTCAAGATGGAAAATATCGATAGTTTTGGACAAATGTTTTTCATATCCATCTATAGCCCTATTGAGCGGTGATCCTAACGCATAATTACTGCGCGCGCGACGATGGTCGAGTAGACGTGGCCAGCGGCCACCGCGTCGAGCGCGCGGGTCACCCGCGCTCAGCAACACCCGTGACAACAGCCGTGAACTGTCCACCCCGGAGTGAATAATGTCATATAGAAACCTAGCATCAGTCAGGAAACGCCTATCCTCCAATGTGAGTATCCCGTGAGCCTTCAGACTAGCAGAGTAATCACCTATAGTCACCGCAAAGCACAGACATCACAAATATTCCCTGTTCGCTCACTCTACGATGATTATGAATCTTGCTATCCCGTTTTTTCGTCTATTCATATAAGCTCTAAGAAAATGACGCGCGCAATGTTTTGAACGTTCGACATGCTGCTCAAGCTAACAACGACCTGACGTTTCTTTTGAAACAACGGTGTAAATTTTATAACTTCTTAATAAAATTTAAATCAAACCATTTAAAAGACGGTGTAATTTAGTGCACATTAATGTAAAAGAGCAAATTATGGAAATATACCTGGATTATCTTATAATCGGTAAGTAATTTCATTCGTGGTCGGGGTGATCGGGAATCAATTTTAGAAATTGTGACAAAAATATGCATCGTAATAATTTGCAATAATTGAAATGCTTTACCTTAAAACAACATGCCATTAAACATAGATTTAAAATTATTGGCAAAATGAGCAATATTTCGGCTATCGATAATATTTTGATGCTAACAGGGTCGGATTTAGTAATAATTGTATAAAATTTTAATAGTCAAATCTTGTAAATAGCGGTCCTCAATTTTATATGTATAAATTAGGGTTTCATACCAAAAATGTACCTAAATGTCATTTTTAATGTTCTGACATTAACGGATTAATCATGTATTTATGTTTATTTTAATTTATTTATTTTTCTAGGTTTCCTAAAGACCAGACATGGCGATGCTGGGTTGCAAATTGGAAGTGTGTGTTTTGAAGAACAAGATAATAAATGCAAGTCCCTTCAGTCCTGGTGTATCATCATCATATGAATTTTTAAAGAATATGCTGCCTGTTTAATATATTAATGTATACTTTTAATTTTTTTTATTTCTATGTCCAGAGGGCATCATATTCAATTTATTGTGAAGAAACATAGGCCAACCTGTGGATAATGAAGATACTTCTGATGATAAGTAAGTAGGTACCTACTTAGTTTAGAAGTTATGAGACAACAAATAAACATTTATACCGGTAAATATCCTCAAAACGCTCCTTCATGCAAAAGCAAGCACTGCCGATTCACAGAATGTAGAGATCGAGAGATCAAAAAGACGGTGGTAGATATCAGGGCGTGGGTTTGATTCACTAGACCTTACCTTTTATTATAATGTCAATATAAAATTATCAGGACAAGTTAAAAAAAATAACAAAATCATCCGGAGCGAAATATACTCACAAGTCAGATTTGTTTATATTCGTTACGAGTGGAAATTCGTAGCAAAATATAACATTGCAGATGGGCTGCCTTATTCCGTCCCTGCATTTGCATTAGTGTGTGTGTTGTAGAGATGTGTGACATTTTGTCTCGAATTGAAACTCGGTATGTTCTCTCTGCTTCTGTAGATAAAAATTTTTCTCCATGCCGCAAAGCAATCGTTTCGCACTCGCACAGTCACCGCGTCGCGTGCGCTTTTTGTGTCCGGTTCATACGCGATGCGGGTACGATCCGTACGCGTTATTTGTCCTGTTTGTAAGTGGAGACTAGCTGATGTGCAAGAAATATAATTGAAGTTTTACTCGTATATAAAAGAAATGTTTAACATTTAAAAATAGTTTGCACAGCAATTTTGTGAAACAATTGCAAAACAATTTTGTGAGACAATGTCGTCTCCGCCTACCCCTACCAGCAAAGGCGTGACACAACAGCACGCCGCAGCAAAACTTGGAACATTTCGATGCCAATTCTCAAGAACCATTAAGAAACCCGGAAATAAATCCGCTATTCAATTCCTTTGTGCGCGTAAAGAAAAACTGGCACTATTCAATTTCCTAAAGACTGCTCGATTGCGCACCGCCTCCAGTTATTTCTTTAACTGCAGATTAATAGCCTGATCTATTTCACGGAACATTATCTCGGTTCTAAAGAAATCTATCACTATTATCCCATTAAAGTTATGTCAGTTTTCTCCAGCTTGAAGATTTAATCTAGCTTGCTAGGTGGAAGCCATCTTGCTAGCGCTGAGGCAGATTAAAGACACGCTTCTTCTATGCTTCAAATTCCCATCTTAAAAACTGGCTCTAACGAATTTGTGCTAAAGGAATTTTTCAAATTCACCGCAAGATTTAAATTACGGCCGAGTTTCCGACAGGAATCTGCTCTCGGAATTCGCGACGTCCAAGTAATTCCTTTGTAATTAATTCCTGGAATTAAAACTGTGTGTTGTGCTATTGCTAACTTTATTGAGGTGGTTGGCAGACTGCGATGGGAATCCATACAATGCGGTACAATGCAAATTTTTATTTCTGAAATAATACTATATCGTAATGGTTTTTAACACCGTTTCGCTTACATTTTCATGTTAGTAAGATACGGACTATTTTTAGGGGTTTTATTTAAATATTCGATATAGAATAAGTAAGTTTTATCAGTTACCTAACACGCTAACATAAGCTTTGCTTACTTTGAGTCTACATGGCGCTGTGCGAATTTGTACAAGCATAATTATTTATTTAATATTATTTAATATAATATAAGTCGATTCCTAATATTCCCGCATAGGTACCTACCGCGACAGTGCAAACTTTATTTTGCTCAAATACACCTCCTGAAAAATACAGTTAATTTTAAGAAATAGCTAGACGCTTGACCGCCATCTCAGCTGGTGGTAAGTGACGATAGGGCCGAATATGGATTATGCCTGTATAAGAAAAGCCTATTCACTCTGCCCATTGAAGGTGTCTATAAAGTAGACCAATATGGACAAGCTATGACACAGACTTTCCAAAGGCCGGAAAATTCTTGCATCAAAATCTCAATTACGTCAAATCTTCAAATACGTCAGCTATGCGATTCCGTTATAATTCGACTGAACAGCCTATCTCCATATATCCTTATCATGTCAACCCCTGGAATTATAAATAGGTATACCAATAAGCTTAACACATACAATATCATGTAAATTAGGGCCAGTGCGCACTGGAGCGGGAAACGCATCGGCCCGGCAATGATCCGGAAAGATGTTTCATTACATCGTGTAACACGGCTTTATTTTTAGCTTGTATTGTAAAACAAAAAGGTATTGTTATTGGTTTCTTAAAATAATACCCCGAATGAATCCCTTCGACGTATATGATAAATGGTCCTTACAGTCCTATTCTATACTAATATTATAAAGAGTTAAGATTTGTATTATTGTTGGTAAGGAATAAACTCAAAACTACTGGATCGATTTTAAAAATTCTTTCACTGATACAATGCTACATTAGAATGCAACATACACTAGTTTTAGTTTGCGGAAAAATAATAGGTTCCCCCGGGGAAGTTGATTGTTTACAAAGACCCTTACTGTAACATCTACGATTCATGCATTTAGGTTGCAGGTAACAAAATGCAGAACCGCAGGAGTGTTGTCACTGTGAGGACTAAAATAAAAGGCCTCAGCCTGTAATTGCGTTTATCCTTCAAACCGGAACGCAGCCTTTTAGCTAAAATTTCTTTATGAGAGCCCTATTGTAGCTTTTTATAGAGTGTTAAAAACAGGCAAGCGGGTCATAATTTTGTTTTAGTTGTTACTCCCAGTTCCAGTGGGAAGTACTTTCTGCTTTCGACCTTGTACCTGTATCATAGAATATTAAAACCTCTATACAATTTTAAGTACAGCAAATATGAACAACAAAACACTTCACTAAAACCGTGTTGATGAAAAATTATGTTCCTACATTGAGATCGTAATTATTTTCACTTCACAAAAGAAAACGAATAATTCGTCTTTTTTTTTCATCACGAATAATAATACGTCAACAAGTCCCTTTCAAATTGTAATGAAAATCTCTGCGTACGCGTTTGACTGGCGTATTTTTCTAGTAAAGCATATCGACCTACGAAAACCAGTATAAGATACGCTAGCGTCTCTATAGTCACGCATAGAAACGTTAGCTCCTTTTATACTGGCTGCTGGATTTACTGTCGCCTCTATACAAATGGTAGGCACCACATCGCAACTGAAATCTTTTACTCGACAAAAATATTAAATTCCAACCTCGAACACAGATCTTGTGAAAGAATATATTTTTTACTCTCCAACCAGTGTTAGCTGAACCGCGAGACTGGTTGCCACCGCTTTTAAACTTTAGAAAGGAGCAAGGATGGATGGCTCCTGAGTTATTGGCCGGATTAGAGGTTGACAAAGTTATCGGATACGCCAAGAAAGATCTAAGCAGTGTTTGAATTTTGTTTATCTCTTGAATACGCAGACAGACGTCAAATAAAACAGCGTTTGATGATATGAGGTTGATATTAGATGTTGAAATATATGTAATAAAGATAGAATGGTATTCGAAAGAACCACCAACTGTTAAATAATAAAATAACCTAGGCATGTAATATTCTCAGACAGAAACACAGCAAATTATCAAAATCCGTTCATGCGCGAAGACCAGTTTATAATAATATAAGAATTTAATTTACTTTCAATCTAGACATAATATTCACATTTAGGCCGTATTTCTGGTCAACAATGTCTCTTGATGTTAGTGTCCCAGTTGTGCTCTCGAGCACGAGAGAAAGACTACCCTACCTATCCCATGACATGTTTACGGGTACCTTTTGTGGCCTCGGTTTTAACACAAGGAATCCCCACTGACGCCACTTCATTTGAGCCCTGTCATTGTACGATGACAAAGCTCGATCCTCCATTGTTCCTTTAAGATATTGCCAGCACTTCAGTATTCGCCGCAAAAAACTTAAAATCTCGCCCGGAATTCCAGACATTTCCGGATAATTCCGGACAATGGGAAACAACAAATTTCCTCTCGTAATAAACAAAATTAGAATTCGCAACAAAGCAACTTACTTGAATTGGTATACAGAATAGTACTCGCTAGACTTAATTAAAGTTGGGTACCCCAAGTTACTGCGGGCGCTTACGCACTGCTTGCGATCCGAATCAGAGAAAATTCAGTCAAAATGAAATGAAATGAAATTCATTTATTGCTTGCTGAAGATAGCACATCACAAGCTTACAATACAAAATATTACCTAAAACTAGCTACCCAGCTAAATGCCACTCAGTATCGGAAGACGCAGCGTGGGTAGGCCTCCTACAAGGTGGACCGACGACCTGGTAAGGATCGCAGGTACCAGCTGGATGTGGAAAGCACAGAACCGGCCTTTGCGGAGATCTCTGGGGGTGGCCTATGCTCAGCAGTGGGCGTCTTCTGCCTGGTATGATGATGATGATGATGATGATCGGAACTGTAATGTGGTAGAAGGCCTACTCACAGCTGAAATCACAGCTATGTTCTGTTTCTTCTTTAATGGTGTCAAACACTGTCTGGTGGCCTTGGTTATCTTAATGTATTAGCTCTTTGTATGACATGTAGTCATTTCTGAAGAGTTGATTTTTTATATAATTTTAGGCACTCATCGGCATCTAAACGTATTCTTTTAATGAAATAAAATATTAAGTTTGATATCTTATGTACAAATAAAAATATTTGAGTAAATATATACTTGTGGACGCCAATTTCGTAGGTGAGGGCGCAATATTAAAAAAATATAAACGCATAAATGATAAGCGATTTAACCGAAATTCGTTCCGGAAAATATTTTCAATGAAAACATAGCGTTTTATCGGCCAACGGAAACGGGTGTCAAGGTATTAATAAAATTTGACTTCCAATTAAAATTAACGAGTACGAAATTCCGGCAACGAGGGACAGAGACAGGTAATAGTGGACTCCTAACGATGGACAGGGATAGATGTAGTGTGAGTTTTTTCGATTTACCTGTTAATTAAAAGCTGAACTCCGGAAAAACGGAATAAAAATTAAAAATATGAACGTGCTACTTTTTTTGGTGTCACTAGCTAACGTGAAGTGTTTGGGTGTTTTATAGACAGAGATAGGTAAGTAGGTACTGTGCTTGAGTATAGTACAGTCGAGTTCATTACTATGTGAGCATTGCCAAGGCTTCAAATATAAATGTACATGGAAGGGTACTTATATATCTGAGCAGATGTTTGATTGATGAATCTGCTCAGATATATAAGTACCCTTCCATGTACATTTATATTTGAAGCCTTGGCAATGCTCACATATTAATGAACTCGACTGTACCTTTATAAAATCGAGGGACCGTGTGGTGTCCGTTACTGTAGAATGGCACCAACCGCTTACACTCGTGGGTGTCGTACAAGGCGATATATTGCGGTTTAATTTTGATTTTAATATTATAGGTCTCTTCAGAGGCGGGAAACGCATTAGTAGAGCCCCTAGTGTTGCTGATGTCCATAAGCGGCGGTGACCACTTTCCATCAGGTAGCCGTTTACCTGTTTGTATGCAGTATAACATAAAAAAACTCACAACATTCACCTCACAACACAAATACCTCAAATGCCTTAGACTACCCATTGGAGCTCAAAGAGCATTAACAAGTCACAAACTGCAGAATTAGACGCCGTCAGTTGGGCTGCGGATTGGCATATCATTGCAATCTAGAATGGTGGTTGGGGACACGGAGCGAGGGGTGTCGAGGGACGTAGACGCCGCAAATATATAAATCTTACATTCCACTAACCTTTAAAATATTCACCTTGTCACGATTTTTTCCCTCACCGTAAGAGCATCGGTTAAAATTCAACTTATGTACATAACTCAGAAAAGAGTCAAAGTACATGGCCGCAGCGGGATTCAAACCCGGTATCTCTTGCTTACGAGTCGGATACTCAACCGCTCGGCCACCGACACTCAGAGTGCCGATTTTATGCCCCAATCCTACTACCTACTAACCATTAAAACTTTAAAATATTCATCAAAAGCTAGACACTTTGGAAAACTTTATAACCGAAAATTGTATTGTTCAAATCTTTTATTTTGACGTGACTCTTTAAGTGGCGTCAGTAATTATCCTACAAAACGGTTACCTACATAAGACGTTAGCGAGGATCCTCATTTCAATCAAAACTTACATACGCTTTAAAGCTATGTACCGGGTTTCCCTATCGCGTACCTTTGTTGACGAGTAGCCCGATATTTCAACGCAGTTCCAGAGTCGTCCCGTGACCATGATGTATGCAAATGCATCGAAATATCGGGCTCCTCGTCAACATAGGTACGCGATAGGGAACCCAAAACATACCTTTTTAAATATGTGATAATAACCGCGATAGGTTAAAACAATAACTTACATACGATATGTTAAAGATTTTATGCGTCATCTAAATCATAGTCTGTCCCATCACAGAGGACAGAGGGGGCGGGTTATGCGGGCGGGGAGGGGTATAGGCAATTAATCTTCTGCTAAGAGGCATGGTCAGTCGCAGGCCGGAAGGTTCGGCCAATCGATAGCTATGATGTAGGATGATATAGGACAATAATAATAACGATACGAAATGGGTATTACTATGAGATATGTACATTAGTTGAAAAGTTACGGCGAGGGAAAACATCGTGATGAAAACTGCACATTCAGGTGACTGCAACTTATTTTTACGCGAATAGGACAAACTTTGGAAAATCACATAAAGAATCAGGACGCGTGCGAAAAGTATTCAAACGCATATTAATTACTTACAAAAAATTTAAATACGTAGAATTGCGACATGTACATGTACATCTACAATCTACATTCTCAGAACTGGATGAAAGCGAGCGGCATCATCAATGCGCTCGGTGGCGGGGTGACATATCCAATGACATTACGTGACTGTCAATGTCACAGTGTCGTGGACAAAGAATGAAATCTTTGGCTGCGGAGTCTATTTTTTGTTTTCTTTTTTATATGGCCCTACATACTACCCATTTAACCGTTGTCCGCTTGATGGTGCTGTGGTGCCTAGTATTCATTTTATATTATAATAGTGACGTTCATAAGCGTTTGTAAAAACCTAAACTGAATAAACGTATTTGAGTTTGAGTGGGTTTTGTAAAAGACCGTTTGGTACTTTGAGGCTAATCGAACTTCAGCACCACAACATGCTCGCCCAAATCGTTAGGTGTGCCTCTGATTTACGTTGGCAAAGTGAGGTTCAAGGTCTTCCGCTGTGGACCCTGACAATAGTCAACAATCTCGGGAGATTGACACCCCGTGACAGGATCTACATTACACCCGAAATGATAAAATTTGCTTGTAGAATCCAATTGTACTAGTAAACTGGCACCATCTGGGTGCAGTGACCCGCGAAGCTGGCAGCGCGCCAGCGGCTGCGGGATCGATCGACACCAGGCTGTAACCATCCTCACACTGTCTTCTTAAACAGATGGGATTGTTATGTGAAAAGAGTACAAATTGTATGGCAAATCCATACAATTTGTTTTATGTTTTATTATTTACTAGATTTTGCCCGCGACTTCATGCGCGTGGAAATCGTTAATATTGCAATTTATCTTTTTCCCAAGCGTACATTATAAATGACCTCCCTAATGTATGAAACCTAGGACTACGGAGAGGTCAAGCTGTATCTTTAACCCAACCGAACTATGATCTGTTTATTCTGACTTGTCTTATTTGGTGAACAAACAATGCCCAAAATCACGACTGGCCGTATCAATCACGCTACGTATATTGTGTATAAATGTCTTGAATGATACAAGAAATACATAGAATGTTAATTTCAACGAATACTGCTGCACATTGTACATTTAAATACATAATTTTCTTAACAAAATAGGAAAAGTCAGTTTGGACAGATTATAGATGAAAATGGCCTAGATTTTAAGTTGCATTCTAAACTACCTAACTGTGAAAATCCCATCTAAATCCATTTTTCTTATAGTTTAGATAGTCTATCATTGTTCTCCATTAGCTGCTTCCAGTTTCCAAAATCAATTATATCCTATATGTTGCCCAGGCTTAATAGCTATACATTAATAGCTTAATAGCTGTCTCTGTTGCTCCCGCATAAATATTTTGCGCCCTTGAATCGCACAGATGCCTGGACGCGTATCTAAAAGCGACAAACACAAGTAGAAACAGATGTACGAATTCCTTCCTGCTCCGTGACCGCAGTTTAGTATTAGATAAATGCTGGATTCATGAATATTAATAATGTTAGCAGAATTACCTTCTAAGCAATATGTTGCAGTAGACAGTCTAATTAATTACTCGTGTACAAATTTAGATGAGAACTTCCTTTGTGAGAGACGTTGTTTGCAGTTAGTTTGCAAGCTGTTAGTGGTTTAGGCGAAAGCTGCGATTACACCACCCTAATTCAGGCACCAAGATGAAGGCTATAATGTCCTGAATTTCTAGCGGACTTAGCACTTGTGTTTCACATCTATCATACGCAAAGCATTCAGGTGGCGTATAATAGCGTCGCATTTTGCTGTACCATTTTTATTTTTAGTAGATTGACCGATTCTTAGAGGTTCACATCATATTCCAATCAAGACAGGCTGACTCAAATTAAATTGACAAATGTATCAATGCAATGTAATCATATTTAAATGTACCTGTGGGTTTCTTGCCGTTTCTTTTTCCCACAGATTTTGACTTTTGAATGAGACTTTTGAATACTTTTTCATTTTCATTTTCATTTTTAAAGAGATGTGATGTTTTATGGCGACCTGAGTGGTTCAGTTGGTTAATATCAAATTACAGGCATAAGGCATATCATCTTAGTCCTCGCAGTGACAGCGCACCTGTAGTTCTGCATTTTTGTTACCTGTAACCTAAACATACCCTTAAAATGTGCAACCTGTCCGGTTGCAGTATGTATGTACAAAAAGGTATATAATTAGTTTCTTAGTTATCTAACACCCATAACACAAGCTTTGCTTACTTTGGGGCTGAATGGCGCTGTGTGAATTTGTCCAAGCACATTTATTTATCATGTAGCTGGGAAGTTCTGTTTCAAGATTTTCATACAAACAGGGCAACATTAAAACGATAACGAAAATCTGACAAACAGACTTAGATATTGATTTCTAAATGCGGTTTACAAAATTGAATTGGTGTTGATTGCATAATATAGAAAATAAGATCAACCTTGACTAACATTGTTTAGAATTAATGCTCAGACGTTAAATAAAATGGAACCATTACTCCATCGAAGATACAATGTTGCCCATTGCAAGTAAGCTCTTTAATAAGAACGATATCGAATTTATTTCGTCTTTTATAGCTCTTCTTAGTGAAACAAAGTTAATACTGAAACATCTGCGTTGCATCGACAATGTACGTCTGTAAAAATATGCTTGATCAAATAGTTGTTTTGTTTGCCACCTTGGTAGCATAAAAAAAATAGAACTATTATCAGGCTTGACGAATTGTCTACATACTGCAATTTGGCGCTTAACGGGAGAATATAATGAAACAATATGACTCGCGTTTAGACATTTAATACATTTTATCTACACTCATAGCATAATGTTCCAATTACATATTTGAAAACAGTCGTTTAAGGGTACACTTTTTTCACGCCAGACTATAAAATTAAAAAAAAATACTTTATCTACACTCATAGCATAATGTTCCAATTACATATTCGAAAACAGTCGTTTAAGGGTACACTTTTTTCACGCCAGACTATACAATTAAAAAAAAAATACTTTTGATACAGCATTTCCCATACTATGTTCATTACAGCTGTATCGTAAAGTAACTTTTTAATCATTATGCAACACTTTTATTTTTTAATTTTTTGTCGGGCGCCGGGACACGGCGTGATGTAGGCTGAATACTTAGATGTCTTTAACAAATTCAAATTCAAAATTTAAATTTTCCTGTTTATATTCTGTGTAATTGTTTTCCCGCTAAACAGAATATTTAATGTATTTGTTGTAATTTGTGTTTGTGAATGTTTTTCCTTATTTTAAGCAAATAAATAGATAAATGTGAAAATAGTTAAGTAAATTTCCCGCCGCTTGATGTCCTCGACGAGTAGATACAACAGAACTGACTCGCAGCTTACTTCCAGCTAAGTTGAGAAAATTATAGGTACGATATTTTAACATAAAAATATGAGTGTAGATAAAGTAGTGTATGCAACTGCATATAATTAGGTATTAAAACACTCGTGTCAAACTATTATCATACTCGGCTACGCCTCGTATGATAAACAGACACTCATGTTTTAATACCCCCTTTTATATGACAGTTGCATAAACTACTATTTCGATACAGCATTTCCCATACTATTTTCATTACAGCTGTATCGTAAAATAACTTTTTAATCATTATGCAACACTTTTATTTTTTAATTTTTGTCGGGCGCCGGGACACGGCGTAATGTAGGCTGAATACTTAGATGTCTTTAACAAATTCAAAATTTAAATTTTCCTGTTTATATTCTGTGTAATTATTTTCCCGCTAAACAGAATATTTTTTTTAATTGTTGTAATTTGTGTTTGTGAATGTTTTTCCTTATTTTAAGCAAATAAATAGATAAATGTGAAAATAGTTAAGTGAATTTCCCGCCGCTTGATATCCTTGACGCGTAGATACAACAGAACTGACTCGCAGCTTACTTCCAGCTAAGTTGAGAAAATTATAGGTACGATATTTTAACATAAAAATATGAGTGTAGATAAAGTAGTGTATGCAACTGCATATAATTAGGTATTAAAACACTCGTGTCAAACTATTATCATACTCGGCTACGCCTCGTATGATAAACAGCCACTCATGTTTTAATACCCCCTTTTAAATGACAGTTGCATAAACTACTATTATCATGTCTTAATATCATTAGCTTTTTATTTTAAAATTTTGTTTTTATCGTTAATATATTGAAACTACGTCACAAAGTATGAATGTAAACATCGTGACAAAACCAGAACATTCAGGCGACTGAATGTAATCATGAACCAATTTGGTCAGGTTCCCCTGTTAACTGTCTCGGAGGTCAGATGGCAATCGCTCCACTGTAATTACCTGAGAGGCTATTGTCTAACTGAAATGGAACTGAATTTAACATTAAATAATTCTACACTAAGTTATCTACGTTGGCCACTGGCTAAAACGTCTATCAAATTAGAGTGGTGTACGATTATGTCAAATTCAGTTGTCCACTGAGATAGCAAACAGCCCTGCTGGTCTGCCAAATCCTGGATCATGGTCAAGGCGGACCCCGAGCCCTCGCGCACGAGAACGATTTCGTAGTCAGTGGTTTTCGGAGTGATTAATTTACCTATTTTGTTTTCATATCTGTATTTATTTTTGGGATACAAAAATTCGATTGTGTATAGGTACGCAAAAAACATGCAGTTTTTCTAGAACTACACAACCTGGCCTTAAACTTGATAAATAATGATCATGTTTTTTAATATGTGTGTAATCCCGTTTTTTGCATACAATTAATACTAAAATTGTCGACAGCGCCATCTAGTAAGAGCTTAGGGTCTCTTGGAAAACTGCTCATTGTTTCGTACGGTGAAATGCAACGCACTGCTCGCGTACTGTTACAGCAATAGCTGTAGCAGCTTCGCGAGATATAGACACACCCTTAGATGAAACGCTAAGATAAGATCGACGATGAAGGGAGTTTATCCAGAAGATACCTATTCACAAGTCTTGTATAATTTCTGGTTATATTGACTCGAAAATACAGACGCAGGCATTGAATTCCACTCCTTTGCAGTACGCATGATAAACCATCAGCAACTACACTTTCACTACACATATTATCTACGGTACGACGGGACGGGACGGTAGTCTCGCAGTATGCGCTATGTGAGTAGGTCGTGTTGTGCCAACTTTGTAATATTAGTGTTTTATTGAGGCGGCGGTGCAAACCGTCGCGCGTGCGTCACTGCGATGGCTACAAACATCATTGTGAACGAGCTCCTCGCGTTCTTACAACAAAAATTAGACGTGATGGACGAGGTTAGTGCCGTTCAGATATGCAAAACCAACTTCTCGGAGGCGGACATATCTGAAGCCAAGGTGTTACTGTACTCTTCACTCAACGTGATGGAGAAGATGGTGTCGCGACGGCGTGATGGGACACCGAAAAGCATACAGGACATTATCACGCTGCTGAAAGAGACAGATCCAGACGACGTGCCAACGTTTGTGGCGAGGGACCTGAATAAGCTCCCGCCCGTCACCTTCGACCACGTCGACGTCACCCGGTTGCTGAAGGACATCGTGCTCCTGAAGGCAAATCTGGCCGAAATGGGAGCAAAATTTGAGGCATCCCAAAAAACTGTAGTTGAGTTGCGGGAGGAAGTCAACGCCTTGCGCAACTCTATTACAGTCATCGGGTCGCCTGCTGACGCTGCTAATGTGTGTATTCAACGCGGCTGTGCGAGTGTCGACCTCGCGGGCTCGAGTTTCGAGTCAGCAGTTTTGTCGCCATCGCCTGCCGCACGGACACCCGACACGTACGCGGCCTGCATCGGCGCGCGCGCTTCGGCCGGGTCGCCGCGTGACGCGCACCCCGCGCCCCGCCCGCCGCGGCCAGCCGCTCGCTCGCTTGCGCCCGCCGCTCGAACGCCGGCGCCCACCGCGCCCGCGGCTCCCGTCCGCGCATCGACTACGCGCCAACACCTTCGCGTGGAGGCTTCAACTCCGCGAGAATCGGCGGCATTGAAGCCACCATGCGCCCTTGACGGGGATCGTGATGAGGAAGGATTTGTCACGGTCCAGAAGAAGAGTAGACGTCGTGCTGCTCAGAATTTTCGCGGCACTGCAGTAACTGGTCCCAACTTCCTGCTGCGCCCTGCGACACCTACGACTGCGCTCTACCTGTCCCGCCTTCATTACACGGTGACGGCAAAGGACGTGGAGGAGCACATCCGCATAACCAAGAAGTACCTCGTGAGGGTCCAGCTTTTGGAATCAAGCCATGAACGTACGTTTAACTCGTTCGTGGCGTTGGTTCCCACCGCAGATTTGGATTTCTTCATGAGGGAAGAATATTGGCCGAAGGGTGTGGTGTACCGGCGATTCCGTGGGCGACCCAGAATTTCCGGTGCCGCCGAACGACATTAGATGACAGTTATTTTTTTATGATATTAATAAATTATATTTTTATATATTAGTTTACAATTTATAATAATTTGTATGTAGGTATAGGTTTTATCTGTCTGTATTTTGTATCAGTTCATTTTGTATTTATGTTGTTTGTGTATTTATAAATATGGGCCTAGTTGCCTGAAATAAATGAATAAATAAAAAAAATAAATAAAAATTATCGGGTTTGTTACCGCGGTTGGTATTGTTTTACCTCGATATTTCGACGCATTTGCTTGCGTCATGGTCACAAGTAGACGGATGCCGCTATGTGAAGGCGCTCCTCTGAGGGTAAATGAGGATGTACTGATATGTATGTCCATAGGAGAGACTTCACACAGAGGTAACAAACCCGAAAATATGTGGAGTGACAGTGTAGTGAAGACGAAAGTCTGAGAACCTACATCAGAAACTAGACCCAGAGCCGCACCCAATTCAAAATTCCATTTAAAATTTTCGTTATAAAGTTTAATCAGTTATAAAGGCATCCCAATTACACTTGATGATTGAATTTCCCCAACCCTTATCACTGATGTGTGAAAATCACTGAGTACAAAGGTTTCATTACGAGACTTTCCGACAGAGGCGTTCTGACAAAGGTAACACCACAAATCTACGCCGATGGGACACTTGTAATGAATATTCTGAGTAGCATTGAGAATTCAAGTCAAGCAAGGGACACAGCGCCCGTTTTCTGCTATAATGGATATACTAAGTGGTCTGCTAATTTAGATAATATTTATTAAGGTACACATAAGTATTTTCAGTTACAGTATACTCGTAAATATACGCCAATACAATACACGCCAAAACAAAAGTGACTTTATTTTATACTGCGTATCAACTGCAACTGACGGTTGGTCAGCTCCATTTAAATCGGAACGTCTGTTTCTGGTTTATATTCTACTCCAGAATCAAAAGGGCTATGGGTATGAAATGAAAAATGAAAATGAAAAATAGATTTTTCTTTTTAACGATTTCCTTAAAACTTCTGTGATTGGAGTCTTCTTGTTAGCTGAGTAGCCTGTGTTGGAAGACTCCGTTCCTCAATATCTAAATTTTAGTACCTACCTTCAATTAAATAATTCAAAATAAGCGTTTTTTTTATATTTATTTAATCAGCAGTAGGCTTGTATTTGACCTGAACTCACCTGATGGAAAGCAACAAAATAGCATGCGTGCCTAGAAGACACTTGATTTGGAGATCCCAAGGTTAACTTGCTTAACATAAAAGCAAGTCTATATGTGTGTATTGTGTGTATATGTGTATGTCATTCACATACCTATCAAATAATAACCTCAAGACGCAGAATCCCGTCATACACCAATACACAGTTATATTCGGCCATATTACCTTATTCGCCGCCTTGTTCGCTCCAAAGGGCGGAACCCTGCGACCGCAACGGATTAGGGTCCCATAACACGTGTCCAAATCCCCCGCACAGCAAAAGGTCCGGGTTCCGTACAATTGGGTGTAAGGAATTTGTCGCTTAAGCCGTGTTCGAACTGTGTCAAGGAGTTGGACGATTCGAATTAATGGATTCGGAATGAAGGGTTTGTGTAGAGAGCCCTTTTAAAAATTCTGTATAAGACTAACAAACACACATATTTACAAACTGTCGCGTTTCTAATATTACTAGTGGATCCGGCGCGACTTCGTTCGCGTACTTTACTCATATCTGGGTAGATTTTTTTCTTGCTTATAAACCTTTTTCTTGAATCATTCTATTGTTGAAAATCGTATTAAAATTCGTTGCGTTAAAAATCTAATCTAATCTATATATAATACGGACAGACGGCGGGAAGCAACATTGTTTAATACTATACGGTCACCCATCCAGCTCCCGGACTGCGAGCGTTGCTTAACCTTGGACGTAGAACTATCAAGCACGCTGCAAGTAAACCAGTGCCGTTTCCCATATTTCCCTTAACTTGTACTGTGTACATCTGCTACTAGCACCCAGTATACGAGCGAACACATAAACAAGTCGGGAACAGCACAGAGGCCAACCTCCGTTGAAATATAGCCGAGAGTTTAAATGGAATCCGAAGTTCCCCTACTAATGGTTTCCGCTACAACTTTTAATTTAGCGCAAATAAATTCAAAGTGGAACTTCGGAGATATCGAGAATGTCGGGAGGCTGTTTCCTTTTACTTCTTGTTGGCGACTTTGGAGGGAGTTGACGGTAAATGAATATTGTTTTGGTGACTGTGACTGTAAGGGTGTCCAAATCTTGTCAATACGACTTTGTAACACACCTCTTTTGCGTCATCATCGTTATATCAGCCGAAAGACGCCCACTTTTGGGCATAGGCCTTCCCAGAGATCTCAACAAAGGCCGGTCCTGTGCCTTCCGCATCCAGCTGGTAGTTGTGATCTTTATCAGGTTATCGGTCCACCTTGTGGGAGGATTAACCACGGTGTGTCTTCCGGTACGTGGTTGTGGTCGCTTCGGTGCGTAGGTGGTTCAAAATATTAGTACGCACTTTCAAAGTTACACACAATTGGTCATCATGGCGTAAATGTCTCCGCTGTAATCTGCGCAATGGCCCGCGGTCCGCCTGGACAAGGATTTGGCAGATCAGGTAATTACAGTAGAGCAACTGACATCTGACTTCCGTGATCCTGTTAACAGGGGAAACAGACCAGATTGGATCATGTTTACACATTCTGTCGCCTAAATGTGCAGGTTTCATCACGCCTTCCTTCACCGTAAGAGCATCGGTTAGTGTTCAACTAACTAAAAAGTGTAATTTCCATATGATGGCACTAAGATTTGAACCCGGTACAAGTCTAGCCATTTGGCCACCGACGCTACTTAGGCCACAAACGCTCTTTTACATACAACTATATATTAGTGTATTTATTATGTAAATGTCTGTTATTACATTGTGGTTCAGCTTATGCGTTATCTTTGCTTGTAGTCTTCCGGCACCGCTTACTTTTTACTATTATTATCTATCTCTCTTGGTAGACTGATAGATAATGCTGTTTTAGCTTTAAGTCGGCCATTGTACTATTTGTGCATGAAGTGTAAATAAACAAAAATATCGTGGCTATAATAGAGTCTTACATTTCCACGTCACACTACTCGTAGTATTCTAGAATAAACAGCACACTCGCTTACAAATAACAGAAGCAATATATCTGCACAGTAATTCTATTCTTCTTCCAACAACAGTAATAAGAATGCAGGTTTCCACTGTAAATGGTTTCGTCCACGAGTGTAAACATCTCTCGTTTAGAACACACAGTTTTCTGCGAAAGCTTAAGCAAGAATACGGCACACATTTGTTCCCTCTGTTAGAATTGTAAAAGATTTTCCGGACACCGCCTTTTGGATTCAACCTGTTTCCGTTAGGACTGGTGGCAGCTAATGTGTTTTGGATTAGTGCTGTTTGGTTTTGCTATACTGTAGGATATTTTGTGCGCATTAAGGTTTTTAAGTTCTTAATTCGGATTTTTGACATTTTAGTAGTTTATTTCCCGCGATACCGACATTAAATTTCGGGATAAATTATAGCCTATATGCTAATCAGAGATGTAAGCTATGAAGCTGAAAAATGTTATCAAAATCAGTTCAGTATTTTTTGCGTGAAAGAGTAACAAAACCTCGATCGAACCTCATCGATACCTCTTAACCTTAACCATCAAAACATACAACCTACAAACTTTAGCATTTATCATATTTTATTTATTTATTCAACTTTAGCATATTTATTTATCTGTAATATTAGTAAGATTTTGAGTAGTTGTTGGTATTTTTTCTTAGTAACTAATAAGAGTTAAATAGTATTTCGTTTGATTATAATGTTCACAACTTACGGCTACTTTTCTTGTGTGACTTAACTATATTTCTCCGTATGAAGTGGAATTCAGAAAAGTACCTGAAACAAAATATTTTTCTTCATTAGCATACAGTCAGACATTATTAAGTTTTTGTAGGGAACAAATTCATTCAGTATATGATACAGATACATACTTCAAACCTAAAACAGAACCTAATCTTTTTTCGTCGGTGGTTAAAAATGTCTATGGCAAGCCCTAAGGTCCTAAACGTCACAAACTGCTCAACCATATCCTAAAAAACCTGTAACCAAAAACACATGGCGACATCAGCAATTACTTATCTTATCATCCCATTGGCGAGAGAGGGATAGACTATACGTAGGTTGTGTACGAGCGAGGAGGAGCGATAAATCTGCACCACTCATTATGAGAGCCATCCGTCAGTGGCGACCTCGACACGGCCTCATTCGTCAGCCCCCAACTAGGTTCTGGTTGCCTGGTACTTGAGCTCGGCGTTTGTTGGCTGTCCTCGTAGCTTAGCTCTGAGCGTGGTTTAGTCTATCCCGCCAAGACATAAATAACTTGAAGCCAAATTGGTCGCGAACTGTGCGGTTCCAAAGGAACTTTCTCGCACGCACACTAAGGTTGTGGAGGTTTTCCCTGGCGAGTACAACATGGAGTTATTCAAGAAAGGGGTAAAAAGGTTCTTACGGGGTTGGCAAAGCATGGGTGATGCCCTTGGTATTGCAAACATTCATAGGCTGCGGTGACTGTTTACCATCAGGCAGGCCGTAAGCTTGTTTGTCACCATAGTGGTATAAAAAACTTCTGAAAAAACACCCGTATTCACAATAAATACGGACAACTATGTAAACCTTTATTATGCTTACAGTGCTCGGTATTAGCGGCTGTGTGAAGTAAACGTCAAAGCATTGCGTCCAATACGGCTCTATAATTCGTCAATTTCGTTTATTTTGATGGACGCAGTGCCAATCGTTACTCAAGCGCATTGGTAGCGCCCCTGGTGTTGCAGACGTCCGTAAGCGGCGGTGACCACTTTCCATCAGGTGGCCCGCATGCGTTTGTTTGACGTACCACATAAAAAAAACTATTGTCAGTTGAAACAAGTGGCAAACAAGCTTACGGCCTGCCTGATGGTAAGCAGTCAACTCAGCTTATGGATATTGGACATAGAGCATAGATGGAGCCTTAAGAGAATGAACACTGTCAATCTGTCACTATATTGTCAGTTGGAACCTATGTGGTCGCACGCACTATGACATCTCTAGTGTCGTTTCTGATTACGTGTGAACATTTACATGTACTCAAAAATGTGCCAAACACTGAACCTGTTTCAATGAAACAAAGCTTAAAGCTATCTAGATTAAACTGGTTTTCAAATGAAAGAAACCGCAAATACCATGTCACAGGCAGACAAACAGATAAACGTGCATCCAACTTATAAAGGAAGCCATGGTTACAAACGGTACCCACACATGTAGGCTTCGCCGATAAAAGAGTATAGAATATCTCAACAAGTTGCTAAGTTATTCAAATTTTTGTTTTTAACATTTGTATACCTAAGTGTCCGTTGTCCATCCAGGTGAACTTGTGGACCACGGGTGCGATTATCGTAAGTTATCCAGTAAATGTTCTGAATATATACGTTATATTATTAGGTTAGCTAGACTATCACAAGATGTCATTTTTTTCTCGTAACTCAGTCTGTAATAAAATATGAAAATTCTCTATATCGAAAAAGCTTTGTAACGTACCCTGGCTGCCGTGACTCCACGAAAACATATTATAATAATTACGACATTCAGTAATTTAATAAAAGAAACGAAATACGGTATCTTTTTAGCTCAAAGAAACACTTCATGCGAATTTTGCTTTTACATTCTATTCATAAATTATATTCTATTCAATATTTCTTTAATTTATTTCCTGGAACAAGTTAGATTCTTTTTTACCACAAAGATGGCGAACGTGCTTACGGCCTGTCTGATGGTAAGCAGTTACCACAGATTATAGGAGTTTGCAATAAAAAATGTTCCGGTTGCGCTCTTGCGCACAAGGGCCCGGGGTCCGTATTGACCATGTTCAAGGCCTTGGCAGATCAGGTAATTACAGTGGCGCGACTACCATCTGACCTCCAACACCTGACCAGACAGGATCATGGTTACATGGTTATTCAGTTGCTGGAATATGCACCGTAAGAGCATCGGTTAGTATTCAACTAATGTCCATAACTCAGATAACAGTCATTGGTACATGGCCGCCGGTCCCTCTCGCTTACGAGTAGGATACCTTAACTACTCGGCCACCGAAGCTCCTCTATGGAAGTTTGCAATACAGTCCCAGTATTGCAAACTTCTATAGTGGAGCGTATACGTACCTACGTATCGCCAACCCTGTAAAAACCATTTTACCTCGAGAAGATTTTGTTAGACCGAGAAGTATGAAACCGTTTACAACAAGAAAATCTCTTAGTCAATCGTGAACTGGATTTCAATATCTCTATGTAAATCATTTGAGACAACTATAAGAACGGCTGTCGATTTTGGACAGCAAATGTACATCCAAATTATTTATAGTGTTCTAAGATCAATCCAAAAGTAGAGAAAAAAAATTTACAGGAACTCACGAATGGCAGACGTTATCGCTCCAAAAATTACAAAGTAGTTCTCATAGGGTTAGTTACCCATTCCGCGCAACTTTTATTACCTAGAATAAAAGCTGTAATAAATTAAAAGGAAATGACCTAATTAGCATGATACACTCATAAAACACATTTCTTTTCTCCTTGAATAACGGCAAACAAGTTTAGTACCTGTATTTTTAATTACCATCTTTAAAGCATTTTAAAAACATAATGGGGGTACCGTATTATTATTTGGTTCAACCTTTATAAAGCGTAACACTAAGGAATTTATTTAATTATTTAAACTTAATGCACTGTTACGTACAACGGTGGACTTAAAGCTTCATAGCTTTATCTACCAGTCAACCGGAGAGCTGATGGTATGACAAATTAGGGCGGTACAAAAACATAGAAAATACACATAAATACACATAAACACTAACTTAACAAATAGTTAATAAAAATTTGAGCAAATTAACAAATATTCACAAACAAATACTGATAGTACTTCACAGACAAGGAAAATAGAAGAAAAAGGAAACAGACAACAAACAAGAATAGCAGATCAAAATAGTTATCTCAGCTACACATAGGTGATGGAGAAAAAAATTATTTAAAAAAATGCTCACGAACCGCCTTTTTTGAAGGCATACTTATTAGAGGATCCGCTAATATCTACCGGGAGGTCATTCCACAATCTAACTGCTGTTAAAGAAAAGGAATGAAACACGTTGCGTTCCCTGATCGGTATAATCTGGACGCCTTCAAGAGAGAATAGGCTAAGCCGTAATTTCATAGGAATAACTTATAGGATTTTTTCCAAGCTCGCTTAACCATACATATTACAGTCATCATATCAGCCGAAAGACGCCCACTGCTGGGCACAAGCCTCCCCCAGAGATCGCTACAAAGGCCGGTCCTGTGCCTTCCGCATCCAGCTGGTAACTGCGATTTTCGATCGGTCCACCTTGTGGGAGGCCTACCCACACTGCGTCTTCACGTGGTCGCCACTCGAGAACTGTACTGCCCCATCGGCAATCTGTTCTTCGAGCTATGTGCCCTGCCCACTGCCAGTTAAGCCTGGCAATCCTTAGGGCTATGTCGGTGACCTTGGTTCGCTTGCGGATCTTCTCATTTCTGATTATACATTCCTCATATTACATTCAATGCGAATAAAAATTCGAAAAGGCGGCGATCCTAAATCACATGCCTTCAAAGTAAATATGTAAGAGGGCGACCTACAGTTTTTACTTCCCCCAGAAGACGCGTTAAAACTGGCAGTTCGGTCCTCAGAGAAATAATTTATCAGACTGAATTTCGAGGGAATCGAAATCCGGAAAAATCCGCTTCTTACTGAATTGCAGCCTCGTTTGTGTTTCCCTCGCACATAATTTAGCCTGGCTTAATAATTCTTAAGACAAGAGTTATGGCATTGTTACGTTTCGTCGGTGAAGCGTATCTCTTTGTATGTTTGCTAACAATTGTTTTTGTTTTGTTCGCTGTCTCCAAATAATTAAATTAATCAGTTTGTTGGATTCTAGAATAAATGAGCTGCGGTATTTAATTGCGGTGTTATGTAAATGGTAATACAAATAATATAAAAAATAGTAAATATGCTTAGACAATTCACACAGCGCCATCTAGCCAAAGCTTGTGTTATGGGTGTCAGGAAACTAATTAATATGTTTTGTTTAAATACATACTTATTTTACATACAACACCCAGACCCGTAACAGAAATTAAAACTCATCATTTAAATATCTGCTCGCCGGGAATAGAACCCGGGATGCATGCCATGCAGAGGTGGCAGACCAGCAATTATGCATGCATGCTTATATAGTTATTACCTTAGTGGTTTAACTTTAAAGTGGTTAACTTGGGTTGGGTATCAACCTAAGTGAACCACTCAGGTAATAACTATACGGTATATAGTTATTACCTGAGTGGTTCACGGGGTATCCAGCAGCTCCCGAGACTATTCAACCAGTCTCAGGGTCTCCAGCGGAAGACCTTGGTCAACCTCACTTCATCGCTCCTCGCTCTACTTCTCGCTATTAGGAGGCACGCCTAACGAATGGCAAACTCATCGACGACGGCACTGGGGTTCGCACCCGGTATCTCGGTTAGACCACCGACGCCATCTCGTTTTTTTTATATCATACGGTAGGCAAACAGGCAAGCGGGCCACCTGATGGAAAGTGGTGACCACTGCCTATAGACATTGGCAACACCGAGAGTATCGCCAATGCGTTGCCCACCTCTGTAACACGTTGCTTTGGCAGCAAAAGGGCAAATGGCAGGAAAAGGGCACGGTTCCCCAAATTCCCACCCCATGGAGCACTGGAGACCTTACTCATCGGCAGAAACATAATACTATTTAAAAGAGTATTGCTTAGCTGCGGTATTATGTAAGGTGGAGGTACTCCTCCAGTCGAGCGGCCCAAATTTGAAAGGGGCGCGGAAACAAATAATTTTTAAATATAATTATCTCATCGTTAATGTCTCGGTTGTGCTCCCGCACCTCGGGTGTTTCTTTTTGAAAGGAACAACAGCGACACTTTTACCGGACCAGGTTTGTGGCACTGTTTGAGAGCTGTGTGAGCAGAAGGGTTGCTGAAGTTTATAATCTTTGTTTAGATAAAGTAGCAATCCGCCTGAGGCTGTTGGTTTACTTGGACATATCAAATCTTTATCGTCTTTGTTTATTGACGCTTTTCTGTGTAACATTTTCACAGATCCTGAGATGCTTTTGGGTGAGGACATTAAAAAATAATCTTCTTGGCGTTAATGTCCCAGTTGTACTCTCGAGGACGAGGGCAAGGAGTCCACCTTGACCAAGATCCAGGATTTGGCAGATCAGATAATTATAGTGGTGCGACTACCAACTGACCTTCGTGACCCTGTTAACAGAGGAACCTGACCAGATTGGATCATGGTTACACATCCAGTTGCCTGAATGTGCAGATTTTATCACGATGTTGTCTCTCACCGTAAGAGCATCGTTGGTACATGGTGGCAGTGGGATTCGGGACATCTCGCTTACGAGTCATATGTTTTTACCCCTAGGCCACCGACGCTCTAAAAGAAATAATGATATTATGAACAAAATTATCAACGAAAATATATTGTTTGAGGCCGTTGTTTTCAGGCTACTATTACAATACGCATTACGAATAACAATAGCCCCGTATCAGATTCACCAACAAAAGAATAATGCTTCTGCTAATGTATTCCACTTTCCGTCCCAAAACAGAATAAACCTTTGCTAAGAAAAACACTTTAATAAAACATTAGGACAAAGCTGTTGCCTTACATAGCACTCTGCAGTTTTGTTAGACTAAATTATAAAAAAAAATAACTTTAAACTCTAAGTCAATCACCCTAAGGAATTTTATCGTAGGCTGTGTTTTGGTGCCGTCATAGGTTGTTGTGATAGACAGATGGGATCAAATGTTAGCGGTCAAACAGATTTCAGGCCAAACAGTTTGTCCTATGCCAAACTATTTATCATTTTAGCTTGTTTCTATTATATTGATCTAGGTATGTTAGCTGTACCTACTGAAATACTTTTTTTATTAGGACTTTTATTTTGAACATTTTCATCGATATTACCATGTCAGAAAAATATCTAAGTTCTAGACAACAAAGATGCGTAAAATATATTTATTACAAGTTTAAGTATTATTATTTACTCAGCATGTTTAAAAGAGAACTATGATGGAAATTACAGAAAATTAATTTAAAAATAGTACTGTCAGACTTGGCTCCACCGTAGATCTCATTTACTTTTACGAGAGAGTTATCAGACTTGGCGAAATTTTACTTTAAAATGTATTTGATGGGATGGACCTTCCTATAATCTTCACAGCCCATAACAGTCCACTGAAAGTGGAGGCTATTGCCATAATCTCCACGCTTGGCAGGCGGGTTGGAGATCGCAGTGTTATAAATATAACAATAGAAAACGCTGCTGCCCATTTTCCAGCTTATGGAGACTCTAGATATCTTCCTATAGCTAAAATAATTTTTAAACAATCATATCTTTCCTCTCTTGACAATGTTATTATAGATATAGACACTTCACACTTCCACCCCAAGCTTAAAGCAAATAAAGACTACTAATTTAAATAGTCTGCTTCGCTCCCCACCCTCTTTGAGTCTAGGTCTCATGCGATTCCGTTTCCAACAAAAGCCTGGCTAATGAAGGCAGGAACAAAGGGGTTCCCTGTAAACCTCTCCCTCAAAGTAATTAGCCTGTAGAAGAAACTGATTACCAGCGTTTTTCCATTCCTGTTTAAGTGAACATGTTTTTTCATGCATTGTTCATATCTTTAATTATCAATACTAATATTACAATTTGTTTACCGGAAAAACTGATTTTACAAAAATGTTAGTAAGCTACATCATCAGCGACTAACAGGGTAGGTGTAGGGTTGGGGTAAGGTATAGGGTAGGTTAGGGTATAGGGTAGCTGTAGGATAGGTGTTGGATAGATGTAGAATAGGCGTAAGGTAAGTGTAAGGTATGCCCCTGGTATTGCAAACGTCCATAGGCTGCGGTGACTGCTTACCATCAGGTAGTCTGTAAGCTTGTTTGCCACATTGGTGGTATAAAAAATAGGTAGGCGTAGGGTAGGTACCGGGCCCGAGGGTTATAAAATAAAGAAACTTTCTGAGTCTGTCGGTCTGCCTGTATTTCTACTGACTCCTTTTAAGCGACGCAACGAATATTGATGCGGTTGTCACCATTTGTTAGGGAATGTCTTTCGAAATGTTATATGTATAATATTGTACATATTATACATATAACATTTCGAAAGAAATTAAAGTAGAAACCACAATAACCTACAGAAAAATGTGGAGAACCTCCGACCAAGTATGTGTATACTCAAATATTTTCCAAACTATTGAACCGATTTTAATGAAACAAAGCATAGAACCATCTCAATGAAACTCGCATTCAAACAAAGAAAGCCGCATCGAAATCTGTCCATCCTCATATACATAAGCTAAGGTAAGCTAAGTTCTTTCTGAAAAGCGTCTTATACTAAATAAATAAAATATTCGTGGACAAATTCACACAGCGCCATCTAGCCCCAAACTAATCAAAGCTTGTGCTATGGGTGCTAGATAACTGATAAAACTACTTAAATACTTTTTAATACATACTTATTATACATAGAACACCCAAACCCGTAACAGAAATTAAAATTCATCATTTCAATTTCGGCCCGGCCGGGAATCGAACCCGGGACCTCTTGCGTGGCAGACCGGCATGTTGACCACTGAACCACGCAGGTCGTCAACACATTATATTGAGTAACTACTCTTTCTTTTCTACGTTACGTACATTAGTTGAATTCTAACCGATGCTCTTACGGTGAGGGAAAACATCGTGATGAAAACTGTTTGCAGTTGAAGTGTGAAATGAATTTGTTGACTCGTAAGCGAGAAGTATCGGGTTCGAATCCCACTGCGGCCATGTACCAATGACTCTGTTCTGAGTTATTTACATTTGTTGGATTCAAACCGATGCTCTAGCAGTGGGAGAAAATATCGTGAAGAAACCTGCACACTTAGGCGAATGAATGTGTAACCGTGATCCAATCTGGTCATGTTCCCCTGGCAGGGTCACGGAGGTAAGATGACAGTCGCTCCACTGTAATTACCTGATCGCCAAATTCTGGATCATGGTCAAGGCGGACCCCGGGCGCAACCGGGACATTAACGCCAAGATGATGATTATATTGAGTAACTAGCTGCCTGCTGCGACTTTGTTCGCATAGTATCAATTTAATTAACGCTGTCCCTACTCTACTCCTAACCTAATCTCCCCAATCAATAATGTCCCATGTTTGAATTGGCAGCTAGGAACCGTGACCGTAGCCTCTTGACGAGACTTAGGGCGGCTTGCACCAAATTCTTAAAAGCATATAAGTAGATACTTAAACAAAAAAACTTCATGAAAAAACGGTAAATACCATTCTTAAACGTTGCTAGAAATAAAAAATTAATATGCTTGGACAAATTCATACAGCGCCATCTAGCCATAAAGTAAGCTAAGCTTGTATTAACAACTTATATTTTTCCTTTTTAAATACATACTTATTAAATACAATATATACTCACAGACCCGTAACAGAAATTAAAATTCATCATTTCAATTTCTGCAAAACGAACGAACCTCTGCGTGACAGATCGGGATGATTACCAACTGGACCACTGAGGTCGTCGAAAGAAAAAGAGCAAAGGAGTCGCAGACAGAACCGATTGAGCCTGAAAATCGTAGTCCAGGGAATAGGTATCTAAATCTTAGAGAGGAAAAGTAACGTATTCAGATCAATCCAACATTATTATTCTCACAGGCTTCTGAATGATTAAATTGAACATTTTGAAACCAATACTTTAACTACCAAATTCAATTGGGATAAAACTTTCTGTAAGTACATAAATCGACAACTTTACAGACCAATCAAAACTGTTTAATCCAATTTTATCTCGACTCACAACTGTGAATGCCTAATAACCCATTGGTTCGAACTGACTGAAACCCAATTATAACCTAAAATTATCGTTTATTCCTCAATATTATCCGACCCGCAACTCGAGAATTCCATTCGAACGATTCCCGATATATTGTTGCCAATACATTGGTTGTTGACCCTATTCATTTACCGTACATTAGTTAACCAATGCCGCATTGGATGTGGGTTAACGCGATTCCCAGTGAATAGTTGAATGGGAATGAGCGACCGTGGTAACGAGGGGGATTTATTGGGAATGAGGGTAGCTGGAAGTTATTTGCGAGTGATGTATGCCGGAAAATGAGGTGGCATTCCGGATTCCTTTGCGATTGGTATGCGGCGAGGCCGGTTCTGGTACATTGACGTATTCGCAGCCTTTCCCTTGGGTTATTACCGCTCGGGTTCAATATTTAAGCACTAGGTTATTGGTTCGACTCACATATATAGAGCTATAGATGTATCCGGCCGTAAGTACTAAGTCAACGTCAAGATTTAAGGCCAGTGATGGAAGACGTTATTTACTCTAGTCCTTCGCTACGCTTAGGGTTCAATGTGCCGTGAATGACAAAAGACACTGTTGTATCCCCTTGGTGTATAATCTACTATAAAATACTTCAAAATTCAGTCAATGCACTTTAGGTTTGTCTTTAACGAGGATAAAATTACATAAACTGCAAACCACCTTTACTCCGGAAGTCTAGTGAATAAAATAATAATCTTGGTGTTTAAGTCCCGGTTTTTCTATCGCGAACGAGAGCCTGGGCTCCGCCTTGACCATGATCCAAGAGTTGGCAGATCAGATAATTACAGTGGAGCGATTGCCATTTGACTTCCGTGACCCTGCTACCAGGGGAACCAGACCAGATTGGATCACGGTTACACATTCATTCGCCTAAATGTGCAGGTTTCTTCACGATATTTTCTCTCACTGCTAGAGCATCGGTTTGCATTCAACAAATGTAAATAACGCAGAACAGAGTCATTGGTACATGGTCGCAGTGGGATTCGAACCCGATACCTCTCACTTACGAGTCGGATACCTTAACCACTCAGTCACCACCGCCCCTTATCCCCTTGGTGTATATATATCTACTATTAAATACTTCAAAATTAAACCAATGCACTTAAGGTTTGTCTTCAACGAAGATAAAATTAAATATACTGCAAACCACCTCTGCTCCGGAAATCTAGTGAATCCCAGACGTAAACTGTCAAAAGGATAAAGCGATTCAGTGTAATATGTCCGCCAATGCCTTCCACGCTCAATTCGTTTCAGGAAAGCTTAAAGCTCTTTGCCGTCTCCTTCGAATTTGAAAGATCTCCGATTGAACTGCTTTTCCTGAAATATAGAGGTATTTGAAGCCAAGTTGCATTGTCAAATAAGAGCCTTCATGATTTTCTAATAACCTATTTAAATATCCATGTGTTGTGCCATGATTAGTCATGAAGTGCAAGTGGTTATAAAAATTTATAAATATACTTGGACTAATTCAATTCAAAGTAAGCAAAGCTTGTGTTATGGGTGTTAGATATCTGATAAACTACATATATACATCTTTTTAAATACATACTTATTATACCTATTACACCCAGACCCGTAACGAAAATTTAAAATTAATTATTTCAATTTCTGCTCGGCCGGGAGTCGATTCCGTGACCTCTGCGTGGCGACCGGCATGTTGACACTGAACCACTCACGTCGTCAGGTCAGGTCAGGACTATCGATGTGTTGTGTCATTTTTTTTATACCGCTATGGTGGCAAACAAGCTTACGGCCTGCCTGATGGTAAGCAGTCACCGCAGCCTATGGACGTTTGCAATACCAGGGGCATCACCCACGCGTTGCCGACCCCGTAAAAACCTTATTACCCCTTTCTTGAAGAACTCCATGTTGTACTCTCCAGGGGAAACCTCTCCAGGTATCTCATTCCACAACCTTAGTGTGCGTGGGAAAAAGTTCCTTTGGAACCGCACAGTTCGCGACCAATCATGATAAGTCATAAAGCCCACGTGGTTGCCTTGTAAATCTATACATAGCATAAAACAAAGTCGCTTCTCGCCGTTATTCCTCTGTATGTATGTGCCCTTAGATCTTATAAACTACGAAACGGATTTTAATGCGATTTTAAACAATGGATAGAGTGATCCAAGAGGAAGGTTTATAGGATAGGACAACACATGAACAAAGTCGCGGCGGTTCAGCAAGTGGACAACATATTGAATTTAAAACTACACATTTAATATAACTAGTTCAGGTTGAGAGAAGAAGCGTCGGCGGCCGAGTGGTAAGTATATCTGACTCGCAAGCGAGAGGTACCGGGTTCGAATCCTACTCTTTTCTGAGTTATGTACATTAGTTGAATACTGACCGATGCTCTTACGCTGAGGGAAAACCATACAAAATCGAAAACGAATTCAGCCAAAATGTACCCCTTTGTATCATCAGTTTGTAATAACACTGTATATGTTTAGGTGTATAACAAAATAATGTATTTATGTTATTCTTTGACCAATTTTCAACCCAATAAACACTTGTATGACTTGCATTTATCTGTACAAAGTCTTACATTACCACAACTCGAGCGTGAAATCTATTGAAATACCTCGCCAGCGTCCAGCGACCACCAACTGCAACTCGGCAGAATTCGAATGGCCCTATAACTCACGCTGGCGTAACTTGGCAAGTGGACTTCTGTAATTGAGCGCTTAATATCTGGTTATCACGAGATACGATGTAACGCGACCAGACTTAGTTGGACGGTTGGTGGAAGTACAGTGTTGGAAAGTGGATGTCTGGTTTAGATTGGCGGATAGTTGGATGTGGGTCGGATCTCCAGGGTGACTTAAACGTCTAGCAAAGTTCCAACTTCACAGAAATTAGTTTCCTAGTTATCTTAATACTGGGAGTGTTTCCTTTATCGTCCGGTGCTTTTAAATTGCATTGAGATGCTAATTTTGGTGTCCCTCTGGTGTTTGTTGCTCGAGGTGGACTGAACGGGTTATAACTTATTTATGGTGGTAAGATTTTGTTGTGTAGCATGGTGCTGCTATTTTGGTGCGTTGGCGGCCTAGTGGATGATGGGTCCGACTCGTAAGCGAGAGGTCCCGCCTTCGAATCCCAGTATCGCGAAGTACCAATGAATCTTTTCTGAGTTATTTAAATGATTTGAACACTAACTGATGCTCTTACGGTGAGGGAAAACATCTTGATAAAATCTGCACAATCAGGCGACTGAATGTGTATAACCTTGATTAAATCTGGTCAGGTTCCCCTGTTAATATGGTCATGGGGTTCAGATGGCAGTCGCTCCACTGTAATTAACGGATCTACCAAACCTGGGTCATGGTCAAAGCGGAGCCCAGGCCCTCGCGAGCGATAGCGTAACCGGAACATTAACGCAGAGGTACTTGGTGTAAGCAGAGGTACGAGGTAGAGGTTGTTATGTCATTGTGTTCTTACAAAAATAAACATGTATCTAAGTTTACGATTGCCTAGTCAGAAAAATATATTTATAAATGAGATCAAATAAAAAAGCACAAAATTATTAACCGTAAAATTAAGAATTGGTATTTATTCAGTCTGCTTAAATGACAACCACAACTATTTGCAGAATATTTATTAATAAAAAGTACTGTCGGACTTGGCTCCACCTTGTGTCTCATATATTATTTTTACGGAGAGTCACGAGACTTTACATAAAAATGTTTTTAATGATATACCTAAATACATACATACGCTCGAAAAACACACTCCTCATGTCGCGGTCGCATAAAGAAAAATGAATTCAGAATAAACCATTGCGAATACAAGATACGAGTATGGAAAACCGATACTAAAAAGCAGCAGAAACCATTTAAAATGCACATCCTACATTAAAAATAAAAACAGCGGTAGCTACAAACAAAGAAAAAGAAAGAGAAAAAGGTAAAAGGAAAGGAATGGTGAGACTCTATTTACACACGCTGTGGATCTAATAACATATGCGCGTATTCAAATTCCAACTCTATGACACTCACATTGAGGTTGGTATTTGTGTGTGCGGTAAATATAATATCTAGGGTTGTACCAAGTATTTTTCAGTGCGGTTTCAATATTGTTGTATCGTAGACGCTTGCAAACATAGGGCGGAGTTGAGAGAATCTCACGTTTCAGAGTTCACTTTGGTGAAATAAAAATGAATTTAGATTTGACTTGAAATGCTATATTCGTTTTTGCCTTCTTTTTTGGACACGGATGCTAGAAAGGTCTTGCTTTAGGCATCTTTTTTGGACAGAAATGCTGAAGCAGCCGCGTGTTTGTGTTAAATTATAGGAGTTACACATTTTGTGTCACATCATACACGATTACAGGTTCACTAGTGTCAAACCAGAAATCAGAAATAATTTGTTGTAAAACTGAAATAGGTTTATTGTCGGTGGTATACTCAAACATTGATTTAAAAAACATTTTGGCGGGAAATCGCCTGTTAACTGTTTTATATTACAGATTGAAGTTCGTCGTCCGTAGCAAAAATGTAATTAACGCGAATGGATTTTAGTGCGATGATTTTATATGACTTTAAAAGTTCGCTGTCTCCGCAAGACTGCACTGCTCGTCTTCAAAATGCTTTTGAGAGGGAAGCACCTCATTTGAGCACTGTAAGGCATTGGTGAGAATTTGATCGTGGCCGTGTTTCTGTACATGGTGACATAAAGGTCGGCACTCAACTACGATCACTTCACACCAGCACAGACCTGGTACCATGCTATTTGGCATTTACGAGGCCGGAAGAGGCCATGATAGCTTTCAATCAGCGCGTGAAAAACAAGCCCTCAGACCAATGGTCCTCAAGTTTTTAACAATGGTTTGTTCGAATGAAAAAGTATTTAAGAATGTAATCGAGAATACTTCGAAAAGCAGTAAATATATAACTTTACCCAATGAGTTACCCAAAGTTTTCGGTGTAACCCACGTAATTCGTGATCATTATTATCTGGACGCCTTTAAGGCTAGAGTAAATAGTCTGTTCGACAGACATGCTCCATCTTAAGCCGCATCGTCAGTTACCACCAGGTAAGATGGCGACCTAATGCCTGGCTTGTCTAATTTTAAAAAGTTACAGAAGTATCAACCCTAACAATTCAGCCAAACAGAACACGGCTCCCAACGGCTGACTGCTCCAGTGCACCGATTTCCAACTATGCGCTCTACGGGAACGACTTGAGGTTTATTTTCGATTGCACTAGTTGCTAATGAATCAATATAGCAAAGCGGATTGCAAGCACGACGCTCGCATTCAAACATATAGAAAAACGTATAAATTTACCGTGTTTAATACGAACCCTTGGTAAATGCTAGTAGTAGAATGTTGCTTGTGGATCTTTTTATGCCTTATGGAAGTTGTAGAGTTAATAAGAGCTTGTAAAATGTAATATCTTTAAGAATAAATAGCTTTAATTAATGGGCCCACAGAGTACCAGCGCTGTGAGTCGCTTCTTGCGCCTTACAGCATATTATGCTGAGTGGGTACCATTTACCACCGACAGTGGCATGGGAGGCTACACATTGTTTAAAAGTTCTTATTATTAATGTATTCTTTTGCAATTTTGTAAATATGTAAATGTGTAATAAATGTCTTTATTTCTTAAATGCTTGCACTAGGACGTTCTTTGTGGGTCTTTTGATACCTTATGAAAGTTGTAAAGTTAATAAGAGCTTATAAAATATAAGATCTTCAGGAATAAATAACTTTATTTCAATACAGACTTAGCCTATAAGTAAAGTACATACGTTTACCGGCCGTGTGGTGTCCGGCAGAGTAGAATAGCACCAACCCCTTACACTCGTGGGTGTCGTACAAGGCGACTAATGTTTTCGAGGCAAAAGATCTAAGTGCCTCTGTAGACTGGAAAATGGGCAGCAGCATTTTCCATTGTTATATTATAACACTGCGATCTCCAACCCGCCTGCCAAGCGTGGAGATTATGGCAATAACCTCCCTTTTTGTGGGGGAGGCCCTGGGTCCTGCAGTGGACTGCTGTGGGCTGTGATAATGATACGTTTACCAATTAATATGTCAAACTAGTGGACCCAGCGCAACCCCCATGTTGTAGAGCAGAGGAAAGAAGGCAGAAGGAAGAAAGAGGAAGAGCGATGAAGAATTTTCATATATTCGTGGACAAATTCACACAGCGCCATCTAACCCCAAACTAAGCAAAGCTTGTACTATGGGTGCTAGATAACTGATATACTACTTATATAGTTCTATTGAATTAGAATGGGACTTCTATTGAATTATCTTCTTTTGAGTTGTGTGTCAGTTTGTCATTTCTCTCCCCACATGTTTTTTGAAGAACCCCATGTTGTAGTGCAGAGGAAAGACTGCGGGAGGGAGCTTATTTTTTTTATTTATTTTTTATTACTAGCCAGGCATTTGACCGCCACCTCACCTGGTGGTAAGTGACGATGCGGCCGATGATGGAGCATGCCTAGGAACAGCCTATTCGCTCTAGCCTTGAAGGCATCCAGATTATATTGATCAGGGAACACACTCGCAGGCAACGCATTCCACTCCTTAGCCGTACGCATTATAAAAGTCGAGCCAAAGCGGCTCGTGCGGATAGTTGGAAGATCCACGACATAAGAATGAAGCGAATTCCACATCCATTCATTCTTCACGGACTTGTAGTTTATGACGTCACGATGTTAGATTTCCTTGTACTCTTTGGCTTCAACATTGTTAGAAAAACGAGGAAATCACGAAAAGTACACGTAGAATAGAAACCAATCAACCCAAAACAAGCTTTGTAAGGACCTAAAGCGTCGAGTAGATCGTTCCTATTCACTATTGCTATCAAAGGATCCGTGTGATTTCTGTTCGCTTACAAGCAACTTCGTAACTTGGCTAAACCATACTGAAAGAAAAGGCGCAGAATCGATTTACGTTTAAAACGCTGCTGAAAGATTTTATTTTGAGTAAGAGTAGGTAATGAGTGTGGCGTAGTTCTCACAATATTTTGTATCTAGTGAATGTTTCTCGTAACACAGTAGGCCCAGCACAAATTGCTCTCGCGCGCGAGAAAAAGCGCGACATATGTATTGCTATCTCTTTCGTCTTAGTATTGAGAGAAAGAGACAAACGCTCTCTCGCGGCGCGAGCTTTGTCGCGGACACACTTGTGCTAGGGCACATGTACCTAGCTCGGGAAGCAGTGTATAAAATGTAAGCAATAATTATGGAAATAAACAACTATTTTTTATGTAATAATATAGGTATATGTTCATTGTATTTTATTAAAATAGTAATTGTATTTATAGTAATAATTTTATTTTATTTATTTTTAATTTGGTACTTAATCACTCTCTGGCTGGTTGACTATTAGACAGAGTCTCAATGACTCAAGTTCGCTAATTGCTGTAATTTGCGCAATAAAGTTTTTAAATAAAAAAAAATTAAATAAATAAAAGAGTCTGGTTGCAATGGGTATGTTTGTCCTCGCTGTAAGGAGTTCTTAACAAAAGGCCTTTCACGCAGACGCTCGCCATTCTGCCAGCGAACCCTTTTTATTCCGACGCTTCAGAAAAAGAAAAAGAATAAAATAAATTGTTCGCATTCCATCACGCGCTACCGAAGGCGGCGACGTGAGCGTAATTGAATAAATGCGGCCTTGTAAAATTCACCATATATACGGCTTACAAATGTCGCTGGAATAACAGCGACGGCATTGGTGACATTCTTTTTTAAATATTTATTAACTTTTTTATTTATATTTGATAAACCATTTTTTAAGTTTCACCATTATTGCAATGTACATTTTTAATTTATTTGTTTGACATTCATAAGTGCTATAATAGCCTAATCTGAATAAATTATATTGATTTTGACTTTGCTTATTGTCAATTGCCCCGTACGTACAGTGTCACAACTTTATCTGGCTGTGATAGTGTCACTGTTGACAAGAAAGTTACATTTGAAAATGGCGACATTTGAGTGCACTTTTGGCCACTCGGCCACCGACGCTCCTACAGCAATCCTCGTATGCCTCACTCTATTAGTATGAAAAATACCTCGAGACCTCGCTTCAAAGCCACTTTCTGTCCCAGTAATGCTCCTTTATCCAAGGACCGTGCTGTACGTGCACGTTACGCAAACACACGAGTCTTCTCTTTAATCTGCAAAGGCAGGTCGTTTTTTTATACCACTAAAGTGGCAAATAAGCTTACGGCCCGTCTGATGGTAAGCAGTCAACGCAGCCTATGGACGTTCGCAATACCAGGGGCATCACACACGCGTTCCGACCCCTTAAAAAACCTTAACACCCCTATCTTGAAGAACTCCATGTTGTACTCTCCAGGGAAAACTTCTCCAGGTAGTTCATTGCACAACCTGAGGGAGGGAGAAAGGATGCAGGTGCGGGCCTTTGGGGCTAACCCCGTGTCTGGGCGTCTTCTTCCAGGCGTTGTCCTGACCGGTCTGGATATGGCGCTTGAGTACGCTTTGACGGTTTCGTTTGGCGCTGTGGGTCCGCCGTAATGGCTTCTATGCCGTTTTTTTATACTATACAAGACAGGCATTTGACCGCCATCTCACCTGTTGGTAAGTGACGATGCGGCCGAAGATGGAGCATTCCCGTCTTAGAACAGCCTATTCACTCTAGCCTTGAAGGCATCTAAATTATATTGATCAGGGATTGGCGGAAAGTTGGTTGGTTGGTAGGTAGGCGCCATTGCGTGTTGGTTTTTCTTTATGTAGTGCGCTTGTTTTGGTTTTGCTGGTTTGTCGCAGATGGGGTTCAATTCATCTGCGACATGGGCGTTGATGAAGGACGTTGGGATACTTAAGTAATTGTAATAATCACTTTATTTAAAAAAAATGTAAATTATATTTTATTATAATGGAAATGAATGATTACAAATGGATATTAATGAATTATTAATGAGTTTAACTATTTATCATCCAATGGTAATTATTCATGTTACATATCCGTAATCCCTGAAATTTCGGATGTTTTAAATAATTGTTTATTCAATTTTTATACTTACATTAGTAAATTAATTAAGGTGATTTTATTGATTCTACATTAAGGTTCTATTAAGGGTATTATACTTAAGGTTGACGTCAATTAGTATTGACGTCAAATAATTTTGAATTTGAATTTGAGGTGAGGCGGCGACGTCAGGCGGGCGTTGTCAGCAGCTCCTGTGCACGTCACGTGTCACCATCCCATCCTCGGCGTTGATTAAATAAAACCTTTGAGACCCGCTTTGCTAACCGTCCAACTCGTTGGGACATGAGTTTGTGAATTCGTCGGTTTAATTAATTTCCTCGAACACGTCGCGAGAGTTTTTTATTTTTTATCGCTATCACGGAGATAGCTAGGAGTTATCTCGAAGGAGATTTTATCCTTAAATTGATTATATTTTATGACTTAATTGTTACAAGAATTATGCATCGCAGGGTGCGTCCAGATCTCGCGAACAAGCCGCGAACACAGTTCATTTTATGAAAAACCTGCCCCCTACAGTATAGCAATTCAGTCATGATTATTCCCGATATTATGACACATGAATGTCTTTGATTGGACCGTTGATAAAACAATAAACAACTTCAAATGAAAAATATGTTTTCATAGCAAGCTTTTATCGCGCATTCTCTATCATCAGTCAGAGTATTTATCAAGACTAATCAAGCAAGCCCAAACTCATATATGATATCATAACATTGATTGTCACTGAACTTATACGAGTATGCAAGATTTTAGCTCAATCGAAACCGGGAAATGGGTAAAAAATTTGTAACATGTTATTAGCAGACTGGTGTTAAACTATCACCCACCATTTTCGTCGCGGGTTAAAAATAATTTTTAATAGCACCCTGCAATCGATCCTAAAAAATCATCTCGCGCACGAGAGTCCAGGGTCCGCCTTGACCATGACCCAGGATTTGGCAGATCAGCTAATTATAGTGATGCTAGCTACGTCTCCGTGACCCTGCTACCAGGGGAGCAAGACCAGAGTGGATCATGGTTACACATTCACTCGCATAAATGTGCAGGTTTCATCACGATATTTTCCCTCACCGTAAGAGCATCGATTAGTGTTCAACTACTGTACATAACTCAGAAATTAGTCATTGGTACATGGCGGCAGCGGGATTCGAAACGGTACCTCTCGCTTACGAGTCGGATACCTTAACCGCTCGGCTACCGAGGCTCCCTGCAATCGATTCCGATAGCAACATAAACCGTAAACAGCAATATCGAACTGCAAACCAGGATTTACGACCACCTCCAGCACTTGTCAGCATTTACGTCGCATACGGCATAGAAATAAAACTTTAACTTTGCAATGCGAAGACCGACTCGGCCCCGGTCGAAAACTATCGAAATATGTCGTAAAGTGACTGCAAGAGAGCAATAAAATATCCGTGATGTAAGAGGAGAGGTCGTAAAAATATGAAATGAAGAAATATGCTTGGACGTGTGCTGTTTGGCAGTACGAGGCAGCAATCACTTTTTGCTTATGGGTGTCGAACGAGACTACCGGGAGTTTTGTAAACGAGTGAAGGAAATAATCGTCATCGTCATAACCCTGGCGATTTCGCTCTCCCGCGGCACGCGAGGCATTTTCTCTGTTGTGGACTTTGCTCCGCACATAAATGTGGGAGCTCCAGCGACCCAGCCGCCTAGAATCACGTCACTTTGGGGTCTCATATCGATCAATTGACAGTGGCTCTGTTAATAGGGAAATCAGACCAGATTGGATCACGGATTCACATTTAGTCACTTGTATGTGCAGGTTTCATCGCGATGTTTTCCCTCACCGTAAGAGCATCGGTGTTCAACTAATGTACATAGCTCAGAAAACAGTCATTGGTACATGGCGGCGCTTGGGTTCGAACTCAGTACCTCTCGTTTACGAATACTTTAAAAATATATAATAAATATTTACATCACGCGGTCGAACTCACGACCATCAAGCAGCTCACTACCTACGCTAGTAGCTAGGCCACTTATTTCTATACACAACCTAATTTTGTGTGCAATAAAGAGTGTATCTATGTATCTATCTATCAACCTAACACGGATCAACTATGGATACGTTTCCGAAACGCTAAGACCGTTCAGTGGCGAACGCCCACGTAATCACGGATTCGGCAAAACTTACGATCGCGGCAACAACATCTGGGGCCCTGGCACCGAAGATTAGGCCGTACGGCTCTTAGCTACACTTTATGTTGCTCATTAAACTTGAATTACGCCCCACCGCATCCATATTCAACGGCGTTATGTTATCGAAAGCTGATACTTTATACGGGAGCAGGGAAAGTACAAAGCGGTCGTCGCTCGGAAGTATATCATAATTCTCTGCTTCCAATGGCCGCCGGGAAGAGATTACGGTATCGCCCTAAATCATCACTTTTGTCGCCTCGACATCCGCGACTCATCCCATTTCATCCTCCTCCAGGGGTTCTCAAAGTTTTTGGTTTAAATTTTTGGCGAGTCACTCTAATATTAGGACACGTTTTTACACAAGTTCCTCTATAATTAAAATAAACTTAATATATTGCGACCGGTTTCAAATGAATCATCATCAGGTAAGTGTTTTAAACTATTAACTACTCATATTAACTTTAACGAACATTCAATATTTGCTTGCTTTGATGAAAGATAAGCTTCTACGTTTAGCAAACGCTACTCAGATTTCTAATTTGATTTGAAATGTAATATTCTGAATTGAATACTGCAACTGGAAGCTTCACTTGAATCGCAAACTAGCGACGTATTTCGATTTTCGACGATAAAATGCGACAGATCGTGGCGAAGTTTAAACGCCAACGTACAAATTCAATTAAAATAATAATTCATATTCGATCGCACATTCTCCACCACGTTCCACTGTAATTACCTGATCTAACATGTCCTAGATGCGAGAGCACAACCAATATATTGTCGCCAATATGATTATAATTATTTTTATCCGAAAACACAGCACTTAATAAATTGGTTAGGCTGGGTTTGGAACGAAGATCATTCCTATAAGGAGTCTCGGTTTGAAACTTAGCTTCTTGAAAACTGTTATTCTTATAAAATTATTTTAAATAAAGATTTTTAAAACTACATCTTAGCCTATCAAGGATGTTTCTAGAAGGCTATGATATCGTAACGTAATTCTAAAAAAATTTAGCCATCTTGGCGTTAATAATCCATGTTCGTTGAGCGACTGCCATCTGACCTCCGTCTCCGTTAAAAGGGGAACCTGACCAAATTGGATCACGGTTTCATATTCAGTCGCCTGAATGTTTCATCACGATGTTTTTCCTCACCGTAAGAGCATCGATTAGTGTTCATCTATTGTATGTTACTCAAAAAAGAGTCATTGGCACATAGCAGGGCCTTAACTTAACCACTGACGCTCTCCGTCGACAGTTTACGAACCACTGCTCTAGGGTTATCCCTCAACCCACAGCCCATGTCTCTCTAAGGTTGTGTGGGATGAGGATTAAGCCGCATTTTTCAGGTGGTTTATTTTTCGGTCTGCCGCTCTCGATATATTTCGAGGAGGTTGTTCGCCGAGGGATTTAGTTTCAATAACGTGCCTCTGACAGGAAAATAGTGGACGTCTCGGTTGGACTCGATAAACCGTCTAATGCTGTTGTGGAATTGTGTGCCTATTGCGTGGTATTGGAAATTAGGCCTCTTTTAGAAGGCTTTATTTAACTTGCTACGTTTGTAGGTAGAGCTCGTCTAGTCTAAAATGACGCGCCCCACTACTTAGTTAGTTGATTTCGATGTATGAGTGCAAATATTGATAACGACACTTCATCTGTGTGGGCCAATGAACGACGCGTGCTCCTACGTTTGAATTTTACCGGCAACTGAATGACCAATTACAACGGCATTTGTATATGTATTGCGTCCATATTTTAAACTTGCTTGTGTGCGTTAATGCGATAGTGGGGCGCGGCATTTTAGATTAGACGAGCTCTACTTGTGTATGTTCGGGACAAATGTTGCAATCTTAATTTGACCTACTTTCCGTGGTTAAATTGAGCTGAAATTTTGGGATACGTTTGTAATTTGGATGTATCCATATGGTGCTTTGGAGCTGGTCTGCTTATGGTAACTGACGGTGATCTTAGGAACTAATGAACGCAACAAAATAGCTGCTTTCTGATTGGGCTATTTGGAATAGTCTTGATAAGTACTATATTATAAGTACTGATTATGACATTAATACCTGAAACTATGACATTTTATTATTGTATTGCGTATGATTTAATTATTGCGAATGATTTTTAATAATTTGAAATTATGACATTTTTATATTTTGTTATGAATAATTTAGTTTGTAATTGTAATGTTTTTCTTAATGAGTTAAGCTCGCCTTTGTACATCTCTGTTACTGTACTATATACTTATGTCATGTTTGTGTACAATAAAGAATAAAGAATAAAGGACTTCCTAGGTACCAACTTGCCACTTTGACGTGTAACTCTGTTACTAATAAAGTATTTGTATTTGTATACTTCTAGGAGACAATCAAGGTCTGATGATAATGACGGAATGAGGGCCTAAGGTTGGCTGGAAGAAATCCCATTGTGGGATAAGTCCGCCTTTGCTTTGTAAAATGTCATTTTTCTCATTTCTGTATTTATTTTTAAATTGCAATAAAGAGTTTACATACATACATACTGAAGGTGGCCATAAGAACTACAGAACACAACAAGATAAACCTATCGTGTTTGGGCTCTTTGGAGTGGTCTTGATGAGTAGGTACTATACCCCTACTATATTCAATTAAAAACTGCGCATAAAAGTTGATAAAAATATGTTCATATGATGACTTATTTTACCGCGTCTCGTAGCGTTTCATTTGTCATTCCTGAAGAATCAGGTTGCCAAAATATGTGTACAGCTGTACGGGCGTTTACGTACGGTGCATTAAATTCACTTCAATTAGACAATTCACACAGCGCTATCTAGCCGTAAAGTAAGCAAAGCTTGTGTTATGGGTGCTAGATAACCGATAAACTGTAATACACTTTTAAATACATACTAACTTATTATACTTATAACTGTGGTGTGTGGTGCCGCCACCTCAAAGATAGCACCACCCCATCTCTTCCCGTAGGTGTCGTAAGAGGCGACTAAGATACAAATCCGAAAGATGGGCAGCAGCATCTTTCTGGGTAGATTTACATCAACTGCACTGCGATCTCCAACCCGCCTGCCAAGCGTGGAGATTATGGCAATGACCTCCCCTTTCGTGGGAGAGGCCCGAAGTCCTGCAGTGGATTGTTATGGGCTGTGATGATGATGATGATGATTTAAAAACTTGAAAACATTACGTTAATTTGATGAGTTATTGTACTGCGTCTCGTAGCGTTTCATTTGTCATTCCTGAAGAATGAGGTTGCCAAAATATGTGTACAGTTGTACGGGCGCTCATTCATTAAATTCATTTCAATTGGACAATTCACACAGCGCTATCTAGCCGTAAAGTAAGCAAAGCTTGTGTTATGGGTGCTAGATAACTGATAAACTATAATACACTTTTAAATACATACAAACTTATTATACTTATAACACCCAGACATTAGCGATACTCTTGGTGTTGCTAATGTCTATAGGCAGTGGTGACCACTTTCCATCAGGTGTGCCCGCTTGCATGTTTGTCTACCGTATGATATAAAAAAAGACGCGTAACAGAAATTAAAATTCATCATTTCAATTGCTGCTCGGCCGGGAATCGAACCCGGAACCTCTGCGAGGCAGACCTATGTTCACTAACTGAACCACTCAGGTTGTCGCCTTATCGTATTGTACCTATTGAGTGGTATTAATCCTATCCTAGAAGCTTGTCTAACCTGAAATGACGTGCCCCACTACTTAATTAGTTGATTTCGAAGTGTGAGTACAAATATTAATAACGACACTTTATTTGTGTGGGAGCGTCGACTGCTCCAATCGAACGATGCGTGTTCCTACGTTTTAGTCTCACATCTGAATGACCAATTACAACGGTATTTGTATATGTATTGCGTCCATATTTTAAATTTGCTTGTGTGCGTTAATGCGATAGTGGGGCGCGTCATTTCAGCTTAGACGAGCTTTACTAATTATTATAAATGCAAAAGTTCGTATGAGTGATGCTCTTCCGCGCTAGTACTAAACAGATTTTGATATTTTTACGTTATTGGATTTTACCAAAATATTTTTTGTTTTTGCAAAAACCTTCAACCGGTTACAACACGCCTACTTATACACTTTGCAAGTAAAATACTGAATATTAATAAAATCCATGTTATTGTAGATATTTAACTAACAAGCCACATTTTTAATATATTGTATAAACTATCTTCACTACACGCTGTACAACAAACGGCGAAAATCAAAACAAATACAAACACACACACATCTCCGTCCCACAGACGGTGTAGGCATATCCTATGTCTTCCTTCCTATCCTCACACACTCCACCATTCTTTCCATATACCTTGCCTGTTATTCCTCCCGTACGGTCGATATATTTCTACTTCGGCGGGCTCAGTTTGTTAGGGGAGTGCAGCAAGAACTTCGGTCCGAGTGACACATGACACACGACACACGTACGCACACACACACACCCACCCACACCCACACACACACACACACACCCACACACGAACACACACACACACACACGCACAAACAGGTCGCATGGGAGAGGCCTGCATTTCTATTTCTGTTTCTGTATTTTTATTTTTACGTCATAAATATCTAATGTAACACATAAATGGAACGGTAGGAGCTATACCTGCTGGACTGCAATATGGTTTGATTTTCAAAATTTTAAACCGCAGTTTTGTTATTGGCATTGCAACTTTGAATTGTACAATTATAACTAAATTTGCTGTTAAACTGTATGGAAATAAATAAAATAAATAAATAAAATAAATTCCTTCCACACCATATTTCATATTATTTCATATTTGTTCATTGGTAATATTAATTACATGCCAATTGTTAAAGCCCTAGGTTATTCAAAAATATTACGCAACGAAAATGAAATAAACGAAAAATAAACCTACAAGCTCTTACGTAGTGTTTTCCCTACAGTTTTCCAAACTGAAGCCCCTTGGTAACACATTGACGGAGTCAGTAAGCAAGGCGTAGACGGGTAGAAAATGTTGTTATTTTTCCATCAGTGACGTATTTGCGTCGAAAATGGAAGGTGGAATTGGGGAGCTAACGCTTTACGCACGGTTGACAGGTGCAGTGGACGCATCGGATACTTTGATATCATTGATTACCATAATAAAAATATTTATTACTTAATTTATTTCTGTAGGAAATTAATTTTATGTCAGCAACACCAGCGTTTATTTCTCTAAATTGCCATTTCGGTTAAGGGAATCAAGCATCTTACAGCCATGCCTTGACCAATATTTCTCGATCGAGAAATATACGTTACACCACCTTATTCGGAAGATGTCGGTGCCGTCAAACATGGTTCTGCTACTCGGGGATTCACGTCTAACTTTGCGCTCACTCCGTGCAAAGTGGAGCAAGCAATTGTTTGAAAGCGGATGTTGATTCTATTGCCAGTGACACCTTGAAGGCGAACAAGGGGTTGAAGGGGGAAGGTAGGGAGGAGGGGGGAGGTAGGGAGGCCTCTTTGTGATATCAACATAATGCCTCAGTCTTAACTAAGGAACAAAGCGTACCTTACTAGTGCTATCTCTGGATTGGATCGGCACCGATTTCTAATGAGACTATTCTTCAGTCTTTCACAAAGATTCAGATTTTACACAAAGGGAATAAAGCAGTGTCTTATGTCATGGGCGACATATTGGATCCTGAGCCTAACGAGGGAGTTAAATCTTAACGCCTAGGGATCTATTTTTGAATTGAATTCTGCCTTTAGCAACTTACCGCGAGCGCTAGCGTGGATGCGAGCGTTTGCCTTCTGTTGCTTATCTTTTCCATCTCTAGCAACTTACCAGGTCTGTGAAAGAGATAGGTAGCGCACTCGAGCGCTCGCGTGGATGCGATCAGTTTCAGAAATAGGCCACTGAGAGATGCGAGAGAGTTTTGTGGAGTCCTGATTGAAGCGAGAGGTTCAAGTCACCCAAGACTAAAACAGCTCTATTCCAGAGGTGAATACTCTACTTTTCTTACCACCTGTGAGGCAATAAACAAAGTGCTTACAGTGTCTGATTTAGCAAACTCCAGAGCGAAATTAGTATCGCGTCACGACATTTTCGTGTCAATGTAAACTTATATATTGGAACTGATAACTTTATTATCACGAACTAGAACAATAAATAATCGTTTTTTATTTCTCCCTTTTTCGATTTGCACAATTTGAGCAGTCTAATGTCCTACAACCACACTGCCTAATCTATAGTCAGTATTTGCAATCGCGCCTTTTTTTTTTGAATAAAGAAAAAAGTAAAATGGTGCGCTTTTCGAATGAAGTGTCTTTACAAAGATTCAAAATCATTGTTCCAAATTGCAAATTCAAATCACTTTATTCCCTAGGGAAGTTTCACACAATATTATTTCCTTGCGGGTAATAAGCTATGCTTTACGATGACACTTAATGATACATAATTGGACATTGTCGAGCAGGAGGTATGAAAAGTTAATTTACTTTAAATAGGTTGTAAATCTGAATACCTATATACATTTAATCGTTTATGTTATGGGCGATAGTTGTCCCTTTCATCAAGTGGGCCTGCAACACAGAAGGGTATTATGAGTTTAATATGTGGATCTGTGTATGGGTGTGTCTGTCTGTGGCATCGTAACTCCTGAACAGATGGATCAATTTTGCTGTTAATTTTACTTATGTAAATAAAATAAAATAAATAAATTTCAATGCAGTTTTCTTTATAGAAAGCCAGTTTAAGCAAGATGCTTCTTAGCTTTGTTTAATGAAAATCGGATCAGCCGTATTCACAATGGCTCGGAAATCGGATTCGGATACGGAATCAACAAAGGACCCCGCAAAAGTCTTAGGAAAATGTGGTTTCAGTTAATTATGATGAAATTTTCATATGTTATTGAGAGTAGAGTTTCCGTGAAATCTATCGAGATTCTGAAAAACAGTTTTCGAATCGATGTACACGAATTCGCCGCTCACAAATTTCGTGTCGAATCGTTCGGAAATGGTTTCGAATCATTGTGAATACGGCTACAGTAGTTAGGAAATATAAGAGTATATTCATATTCGGTCCGGAGTTTTCCGACGTTCTCCTCTCTCGCAGGTTATGTGAAAAGTTGTTCCATGTAAAATGAAGACAAACTAAGTGCTTTACTAACGTTCAGTTATGTTCTACTAGTGTCTGTCCGAACCCCAGGCGTCTCACTACTTCCTAGCAACGTTTAGTTTATGGTCGTTGTTTCACTCGTCTGTTTGAGCAAGTTTCGTCCCGCAGCCTGTTTGCAATTATGTTAAACGCTAGTAAACTCGTTTGGGTAAATAACTCAGTAATTCTGTTTGCCAAGAGGCGTGTGCAACCCTGTCAGGTGTTATTTCGCGGTAATAGGGCGGATTGGGATCCGAAACTACTCGTACGATTCGGATGTGGAATGAGCTACAGTGTTTCATTTGGACAATGATATGGGATCGTTTAAGAGGTGTATTAGAGGTGTCTTTAGAGGCGGGCAACGCTTTGGTGGCGCCCAGCGTGACTTCCACTTTCCATCAACTGGCCAGTTGACTTGTTTGTCTGTCGTATAACATAAAAAAAAACTCCAAAGAATAGAACTAGAAATTGAACTGGTGTTTAATTTAAAAGTAATCTGGACGTCTTCGAGAGCCAGCGGCTTACTAAAAATAGCCCTACTGAAAAACTGCTCAACAGGATAGGCTAATTGAGAGAAAAGTTTGGCTGTGGCCAAACTTTCTACATTCTAACTTCAACACATTAATTTCGCAAAGAAACAATTTTAATTAAACTATAATAATAACCACAGACTAGTATGACATATGACATAATAATTTGACATTTAAAATATGACATCATAATCTACATTTTTATCTGTATATTTTACATATAATTGACATTTAATTTTTATTTTGTTTACTTGACATTTACACGAATTTTTAATTATTTGACAAGATATGTTTATATCTTAATGAATTCTTATATTGACATTATTTTGATATTTAAATTGACATTTATTTGATCTAGGTACTTACCTAGTAGATGCTATTTATGAATAATTTTATTGAGTTTATGTCACTACATGGTTATTTTGTTTTGAAGAATTCATCTAATAATTATTAACATTAATAATTATAACTTATTGTATATTGATATGACGATGTAAAATATTAACTATGAATAAATGAATATGAATATACCTACTTATGATTCAATTATTCGAATTGAAACGTGAAACTACAAGTTCCATTCCCACCTGCAAACTTGAATTATGTAAACAATATTCGAATCTAGACTGGAATATAGACAGACTTGGTTTGAACTTTGATAGGATTGTTTCAATGTTTACTTAGAGGGTGTATCTGCAATGCAGCGTAGAAATAAGTTTTAATAATATAAATTTTTTATTAGATGATCGTTTGTTACATTAGAGAAAACAGGCATTTGACCGCCATCTCACCTGTTGGTAAGTGACGATGTGGCCGAAGATGAAGCATGAACAGCCTATTCACTCTAGCCTTGAAGGCATCATATTGATCAGAGAACACACACGCAGGCAACGCGTTTCATTCCTTAGCCGTACGCATTATAAAAGTCGAGCCAAAGCGACTCTTGTGGATAGTTCCGGCATCCACGATCCAGGTAGAAGGACTCTGTCAAGCCTGAGGAGGCCGTCTAGATAAGTATCGTCGTCTTAATTATTTCTGCTGCCAAGCGACAATGCTTGCATTGTTGTACTCTGGTTTAGAGGATAAGGTAGCCAGCGCAGTTACAGCCATGAGGCATTTCATTTTAGTTCTCACAGTGACAACGTTGCGATTCTGCGTTTTCGTAGACTGCAGCGTAAATGCGTGAACCTAAGATATTATGGGCGACAGTTACCGCTTACCCTCAGATGGGTCTGCTTGTTTGTCGCTACGTAGAATAAATAAAATTCATAAACGGGTTGATGCCCCTGGTATTGCAAACGTCCTAAGTCTGCGATGACTGCTTAACGTAAGCTTGTTTGCTACTTGTTTGATATAAAAAAGTTGATTATACAAAATTCGATTTTGTTCGCTAGCTTTACGAATTGTCGCTATCATGCGGTACATGATAATGTATGTTGGTGGTGTCCGTCCACTCTACAGCTGGCTGTACATGGGCACAGGAGGAAACTAAACCGTTTACCGTTTTCGGCCAAAGTAATCAGCTGTTACTCGTAGAAGTTACAACTGCCTGTATAACGAACTTTGTATAATTGTGTTCCAGGAATACTAATATTGTTTAACTTGAGGGACTCGTGAGGAGCAGAAACTGCTTTCACAGGGAGTTTGCTTTACACCGATAGAACAATAGCTGTGATGTAGTGCAATATTTCAACTTTGTTGTATCTGTAGTATATTGTTACAATGTAAAAATAATGTAGAGAATATTTTAAACTTGTGGACCCGGTGTGACTTCGTTCACGTGGTGTCCTACTCCTACCCTACCCTACCACTACCCTAAGAAACCTTACGTTCAGAAATCTCTCTCTCTCACATACACACACAGACAGAAAACTCTAAATGTAATAACCTTTTTTTGTAACGGCCACTTTTCATTTATAATTTATTTCTATAGAATAAGAGTTGGCTTACTGTTATTTACGACTATCTCATGTAAAAGTTTGAAGAGCTGTTGAATCTATGAGATTATTGAAACCGTATATTGGAATACCTTTCCACGTAATAGGCCTAAAAAATATAAAAGTTCTCCCAATAAAATACGCACGAAAACAATACCTAAACAAATTGCACAGACGCCGAGTAAACGAACCGGCAACTTCTACCCAGTAATATGGACATAATGGCTTATCCAATCTCCATCCACTCTCTAATTTCACAGTCGATAAGTGACATTACAGGCCAATAAGCACACGTACAACAGTCCACACAATTGGCTCAGCATACGAGCGAGAAAGATAGGAGGGTAACGTGTGAACGAGAGGGTAGACTGTACATTGTACTTGTAGTAGACGAGTTGTAGATCCAATTTTCTGATAGACGACGCTGGCGACAGTTCGTGGAACTGTATATTGAAATTGTCAGACATATCAGAGTCACTTTGGTGTAGCATTACTAAAGTTCGTCTAATAATATCTACGGATTGGTTAACGAAATACCTGCCCCGGCTTTCCACGGGTAACCTTAACAAATTATACACCAAAGTCTTCCCCATGAATATTTTTGTCTCTTAATGGAAACCGCATGGAAATTCGTTAAGTAGTTTATCGCGAACAGACGTGGCGTGTGACTTCGTTTTACAATATTATTAGTGGACTCGGCGCGACTTCTTACGCGTACACTTTACTCATACCTTTTCTTTTTTGTTCTTTATATACCTTCGCCTTAAACTACTCTATCTATTATTGAAACCCGCATTAAAATCCAGTGCGTGGTTTAAAAGATCTCACCGTACATAAATACAGACGGCGGAAAGCGACTTCGTTATATACTATGTATACAGATTGTTGAAAAGTTAAAACAATGTACCTACAGAATATTTTAAACTAGTGATCCCGGCGCGACTCAGTTCGCGTACACCTATTTTACTTACGTACCCTGTTTTATTGCTTATAAAGCTTCCTCTTGAATCACTCTATCTTTTGGTGAAAACCCCTTGAAAATCTGATCAGTAGGATTTTACTTTATCGCGAATGGAGGTGAAACAATCCCGACAGTGGACTGAAAATACAGTAAACAGTTTGGACAAAAAAGAAATAAAAAATGTCATCATCATCATCGTCATCATCTGAGCATTAATGTACCGGTTATGCTCGTAGTTGATCGGTGGAAATCACCAAGAACTTTGTTATACAGGGAAATATAGACAGATGGTGAATTGATCAAATACATTTTATTCAGAGCACGTGTAGGTATATTGAAGCTACGAATCCGGTTATAACGTGTTTCATCCTATAAATATAGGAGTTTCAAACCTCCAATAACGTCAATCACGTTCACGAGAGATTGTCTGCCGCCGCTCTCGAATTGAGCCAGAAATTCTGACGATCATTTTCGAACAGTGTACGCTTTTTATTCAGAGCAACGGTAGTCTAGTGATTAAGGTATCCGACTCGTAAGCGAGAGTTACCTTCATCATCACAGCCCGTAACAGTCCACTGCAGGACTTAGGGCCTCTCCCACGAAAGGGGAGGTTATTGCCATAATCTCCACCCTTGGCAGGCGGGTCGGATATCGCAGTGTTTAAATATAACAATGGAAAATGCTGCTGCCCATTTTCCAGACTACGGAGACTCTTTATCTTTTGCCTCGAAAATATAAGTCGCCTCGTACGACACCCATGAGTGTAAGGGGAGAGTTACCTACCGGTATCGAATCCCAATGCGGACATGTACCTACCAATGACTCTTTTCTAAGTTATGTACTATAGTTTAAGAAGCTAAGACATGTTGCGGACTTTAAATTGCTTCGAACAGTCTATTATGCTTTAGTCCAGTCTATACTGGGATATTGTATCGTTGTATGGGGTGGTGCATGTAAAACATTTATGATAAGTTTAGAGAGAGTAAAACGGTCGCTTCTGAAGGTCATGACCATTCCGCTTAGGTTTCCTACAAAATTACTTTACGAAAAAGTTGGTGTAATGACTGTCAGACAGTTATACATTTTACTGCTAGTCTGCAAGCAGCATACTCTTACCCCGTTTGATAAAAACAGTTATGCTAAGAAGCGAACCATAAGAGATGTCTGTCACTACATTTCTTGTAGAACCGCTTCAACTGGACGCCAACAAGGCCCTATCTGTGAACAATAAAGTAAATAGGGTCCTAAATATCTATCCGCTTAAAGGACTGCTGCGTTTCCTGGAGGAGTTAGGATGGCAGGAACAATAGGGTATCTTGGAGTACACCATATCCACGCAGAATGGGCGCGAGTTCGCCTGAATGCGGAAAATGGCCCGGATACATCTATCTATCTATCTCTATCTATCCGCTTACACTTCGCGAAGTAAAAGGTAAAATTAAGGAATGGTTACTCTCTAAGGACTATACCCAGACTGAAGCATTGTTGCATTAGTTTTTTACTTGGATGGAACACAGTTTCATGTTATGTAAGTATATCCACGAAATTATATCATTAGATACAACCACTACCGACCCAAAATCCCATTATGAGATAAGCCCGCATTTGCTATGTAAAAATATTTTTTTAACTTCTGTATTTATTAAGCAATAAAGAGTTTACATACATACATAAATACCGACTGGGTATCAGAAAAACACAACCGAACCAATGTTTACCGAGAAAAACATACCAAATTAATAAAAATAATTATGTTGCAGTTCGTTCTGTTTGAACGCTAGTTGTATTTGTATATTGTTGAATATAAAGTCAGAAGTATGGTGTTATATTTTGTTTATTGAATAAAAACACGATAAACTTATAGAACAGCTGTTGTTTCTATAATCACCAGAACAATAAGGAACCACACAACGTTGCATTTCCATTTATAGATGCAAATCTTAGTGTTGTCATTTTGAGCACGTCCGAATGGAATTATGCATACCTACTATTTTCTACGGAGAAGGAACGTGCTTTACAAATGGCGAAACCTATCACAATTGTCAAGTTTGACACTTTATTGTTCACTTAGTATCAATCAGGTAGGAAGGTTGTCTGGAAGAGATCACATTAGTGATAAGACCGCCGTTTGTACTATCTACCATATTTTATATCTGTATATTCACAATTTTGATTAGATTCAATTAGATTCAAAATGGTATTTAGACTTAAATGGTAAATAGACTTTTGGATTCGGATAAAATGTTATTGCGCGGATCATTAACTTTCGGATCATTAACTTTGGTGTAGGGTAGGTGTAGGGTAGGTGTAGGGTAGGTGTAGGGTAGGTGTAGGGTAGGTGTAAGGTAGGTGTAAGGTAGGTGTAGGGTAGGTGTAGGGTAGGTGTAGGGTAGTTGTAGGGTAGGTGTAAGGTAGGTGTAGGGTAGGTGTAGGGTAGATGTAGGGTAGGTGTAGGGTAGGTGTAGGGTAGGTGTAAGGTAGGTGTAGGGTAGGTGAAGGGTAGGTGTAGGGTAGGTATAGGGTAGGTGTAAGGTAGGTGTAGGGTAGGTGTAGGGTAGATGTAGGGTAGGTGTAGGGTAGGTGTAGGGTAGGTGTAGGGTAGGTGTAGGGTAGGTGTAGGGTAGGTGTAGGGTAGGTGTAGGGTAGGTGTAGGGTAGGTGTAGGGTAGGTGTAGGGTAGGTGTAGGGTAGGTGTAGGGTAGGTGTAGGGTAGGTGTAGGGTTAGAACGCTACGCGAACGAAGTCGCGCCGGGTCCACTAGTAAACTTATAGAATAGCTGTTGTTTCTATAATCACCAGAACAATAAGGAACCACACAACGTTGCATTTCCATTTATAGATGCAAATCTTAGTGTTGTCATTTTGAGCACGTCCGAATGGAATAATGCATACTATTTTCTACGGAGAAGGAACGTGCTTTACAAATGGCGAAACCTATCACAATTATCAAGTTTGACACTTTATTGTTTACTTAGTATCAATCAGGTAGGTAGGTTGTCTGGAAGAGATCACATTAGTGATAAGACCGCCGTTTGTACTATCTACCATATTTTATATCTGTACTTGTGTTCTCTGGTATGCAATAAAGAGTTTTGTATTGTATTGTATTGTATTGTATAATTCCCTGGAGAGTACAACATGGAGTTCTTCAAGAAAGGGATAACTTGATTTTACAATGTTATTAATAAATATTAAGAATAATAAAGGTCCAAAAACACTACTTTGAGGAACTTTATATTTAATAGGCATGGCATGGCTGTCAGAAATATAAGTTTCTTCCTCTTTGGAATCCATTGATATTTGTGCCAGTTTAGTATACTGTTTTCGACCTTCTAGATAGGATGCTACTAAATTTAATAAGTTGCCGCGGTATCCATAACCTATGCCTACAGCTACATTCTATCATGGCAACGCTCGCCACCGACAGGGGACATCCTCACACCTTGGAGCCAAATTGGTCGCGAACTGTGCGGTTCCAAAGGAACTTTTTCCCACGCATACTAAGGTTGTGGAATGAACTACCTGGAGAGGTTTTCCTTGGAGAGTACAACATGGAGTTCTTCAAAAAAGGGGTTAAAAGGTTTTTACGGGGTCGGCAACGCGTGGGTGATGCCCCTGGTATTGCAAACGTCCATAGGCTGCAGTGACTGCTTACCATCAGGCGGGCCGTAAGCTTGATTGCTTACTAAAACAAACGGTAGATTCATGTGTTTTTTATGATTAATTAATTTAAATACAACAGTAAAATTATTGCAAATATCAGCTTTGATGATAAAATATTACATTTCATCATAGAATATCATCCGAAAAACTGAATATTTGAGATTTTAAAATATTAATGAACTTAATTACTATGGCTTGTCTCATTTTCATTATTCAACAATGTATTGTTACTAGTTTTATTTTATCGAAATCGGTTCTGTAGTTTAAAGGATATGACTAGTTGAAATTATGCTCATCTGACCTAATTCAATAATACTATAATGTAACTACACGCTCAAAACGGTAGATATTACAATTACAGTGTCCTAAAAACCATATTTATATTAGCCGTGTGGTGTCCGGCAGAGTAGAATAGCACCAACCCATACACTCATAGGTGTCGTAGAAGGCGACTAATGTTTTCGAGGCAAAAAATCAAGAGTCTCTGTAGTCAGGAAAATGGGCAGCAGCATTTTCCATTGTTATATTTAAACACTGCGATCTCCAACCCGCCTGCCGAGCGTGGAGGTTATGGCAATAACCTCCCTTTTCGTGGGAGAGGCCCTAAGTCCTGCAGTGGACTGTTACGGGCTGTGATGATAAAAGACATTGTTTATCATATTAATTAACCGAAACCATATTTATATTAAGATTTATCCTCAACGGTTGCCCATGGGGATGAATCTACCCTTCCCAGTAACGTAAGCAAAGTTAACAGATGCTACAACATTTTATGTTCACTGACATTTTGTCACGACGGTCCACCCTTATCTCAACGTTATTTGATGTGTGCTATTTATGCGGCTAGCGGCCTGCCTCATCTCGTAAAGATAATTTGGATGAATTTTTGTCATAAATTACTGTACAACGAATCCTGCTCAGTATCTATCTACGTTATATGCAGTACTTGAATGCTAACCGATGTTCTAACGATGAGGGAAAACGTCGTAAAGAAACGTTAGAAAAATTCTACTATTATGTATTTTGAAGTGTTCTAACAGCTTTGTGTGTTTATTCCATAAAATGCGGTTCTCGCGAGTCAGCAAGGCGCTTAGGTATTAACAGTGATTGGCTCGAATTTTAAATGGACAACAGCTCGTTGCTATAGGAATTGTTCGTTAGAGAGTAGACGTGGCGACTGAAAAAAGAAAGTTTAATATAACAGCTTCTCAAATCATTTTCCCGTTATTGTCCTGATTATATTCTCGTGTACGAGGTCCCAAGGTCCGCCTTGACCATGATCAAGGATTTGACAGATCAGGTAATTTCAGTGGAGCGAATGCGAATGACCAGATTGTATCATGATTTTTTCTTGTTTTATCATGATGTTTTCCCTAATATACCAGCTGTTCCGATAAGCAAACTACCACAAATGCTCCTACACGTAGGTAAAGGCCCCCTTTATTAATATAATTGGAGTTCCTTAATTAAGTTCCCCGCATTACGGATTTTGTTTCCAAGCTATAATTAGCGCCCTAATAACCATCGACGGATTCCGGTCGTCGAAACGTTATATTATTTACCTAGCGGGCTCGGTGCGATTTTGTTCGCGTGGCGTTCCACTACTACCCTACCCTACACCTAATTGAACTACCTACCCTTTTTTTCTTGCTATAAACCTTCCTTGAATCACTCTATCTATTCATGAAAACCGCATTAAAATCTGTTTCGTAGTTTAAAAGGTCTAAGCTGATATATCTATGTCTGTATCTACAGACGGCGAGAAGCTGTATTTTTAATATGTTTAGATAGATAATTTACAAGTCGTAAAGTTCTGGTGGAGTTTATTGTAGTAGGAGAGCAGATGAGCTCGAATCGTACGTTCGACAACGTTCTGTCGAAACTCGCGTGGACCACCACTACAGGGTTTTAGGGATGCTTTAGGTAATAAAGAAAAAGTCTTGTTTAGTAAGGAAAACATATTCATAAAGTAAGGACACATCGAGTATCATCAACATCATCATATCAGCCGACAGACACACGCTGCTGGGCATTTTTTACGCTTCTTGGGTCACATGCAAGTACTCCGTAAGGTCAATAAGGTGTACATTTAATTGCTTGCAAACCAACACTGGATATCTAATCGTGGTGTGTACATAATTATTCTACAATTAGCATAAAACAGGCTTTTATGCGGAATAAGGAATTGCCTTCGTAACGACTGGAATTCTACAGAACGTGAATTGTAAAAAGCCTCCGTAAATATTAATTAATTAACGTTTGTATAATTTGTTTGTTCCATACTCGATGTAGCTCGATGACCTGGTTAGGATCGCAGGTACCAGCTGGATGCGGAAGGCACAGGGCAGACCTTTATGGAGATCTCCCTCGCCTATGATTGAGGCCAATGCTCAGCAGTGGGCGTCTTCCGGCTGATATGATGCTACCTCTAAGCTTCTTTCGAATCGGACTCGGATTGTGAAACTATTCAACATGATCAACACTTTAAACTCTCTAACCCAAATACTTATCGTTCTCACGATCTTACACAGCGCATAGTATACTTCTTCGCACTATTTCACGTAAAGTTTCGATGTTCAAAGAAGTTTTAGCGTAGTTGGATACCCAAGGATACTCGTAGTTCCACACTGAACTTCCGAAGTTGTCTCTGTACGAAAATGTGTGATTAAATTCGTTTACATAGAAAGTTTGCATGGAATTTGTTTTTATGGACTAAATGTGTTGTATATATAAATGGTACTTTTTTGAGGACCTAATGCTAACATAAATTTTCTTTAATTTTAGAATCCTAAAGTTATCCATTTTATATTGCGTAAATATTCTATATTAGCCCGAATCATCTCACTGCTGGGCAAAGGCGTAAATATTAAACAACAAAAAAGAATAATTAGAAATCCTCGTTTTAGTTTGTTCAATGAACATAGCTATACGAATTTAAAATTTTATTCAGGCAATGGTTACAAAAAAAGGTGAAGTCGAGTTACAAAGGAATTCTCCGAAGGCTTAAAGTAAAATACCTTTTAAAAGTAATCTGCGCGATATTTTACTTGGTGCGATGTTGTTACGAGTACCTGAAATATAAAAGGATTAAATATTAATAAAATTCTTTAAGTAAAACATTAAAAAATCATCAGGCCATCGCAGGAGTCCATTGCTTGACATAGGCCTCCCCAAAGGCTCGCGACTTACCCCCAATTTCACCATCACCTACCTACCTACCTATGCTTCCGTACTGGTGATCACTTTCGATCTGACGACTAAATTATCTTCTGTAAAAAGTACCACCTGCTACCTCTATACAAAAGGCGTGAAATTGCTGATGTAGGGTTCCTTTTTAGGATTGCTTCGGGTATCATAGATTCTCCACATCTTTTGGAAGCAATATCACTTAGATCTCCAAACAGAGCCCTGCGTTCAAACTTTTTATTGTCATTGTCGAATTCCTGTACTAATTATCGGCGTAATACTTTCTTGTGGCGTGCATGTAGTTTGCTTAATAGTTTGTGCAAAGATCATGACTTGGATTTATTCAATAGTAAACTCGAATCTGTTAGGCGGTTGTTAACGCGGTAATTCTTTGACGGCGTTCCATGAGGTTGCGCTCAAGAAGTGTAGGTGTATGTTGTTTTTTTTTTTTTTCATTCTTGTTGGTACCTACTGTAGCTGTGGGTGAAATAATTGTAATTTAATATGTACTTCTTTATTTTTATACTATTTTCATGTTTTAAATCTATTTAATAATTTACCTTGTTGCCTATTGTACGCGCTACTGCGTGTTTGTATGTTTGTGTAGCTTTTTATATATGCTGTCTTTATTGGCGAGGACCTATAATTGGATTACTGTCTTATATTGGAATTTTATACATTGTAATATACGGCTGTTGGTACTCCTACAAATAAATAAATAAATAAATCACTCCTTTAGTTTAATGGGACCCAGAGACGTACACGTTTTGTGTCCGGTTTTTACGCGGTAACTTCGCGGACACGAAGCGTACGCGTTTTGCAAGCGGTGCCGTATAAGCGTCTCTTAGAGCATGATGAGTGGAATCAGACCATTAAGACGCTACATAATACTACAGTGTCTACGACATGCGTAGTATATGCTACGAGCATAGCACTTCGTAGGTGCTCTACGGATTTAAACGAGTTACTTTCTGTTCAAAGTTCAAAGTTCAAAGTCATTTATTTGTAACATAGGTGTGTATACATAACTTAGTTGTTAGAAAGTTGAATGTCTCTCTATGTCTAGCCCTATTTTGGGCATACAAATATTAAATTAGTAGGTATATAAGCATATTTCACACATTTCACAAAATTAATAATTAATAGCACTTATAATATTAATTTAATTTATCACTTTTTTCTACAAAGTCTGTGTCATTTTGACCATATTTTTATAATTAAAAAATTCTTTAGTATCATAAAAACAATATTGTAGAAGCCATTCAGTTAACTTTACTTTAAACTGCCTCTCCTCTAATCTGTACGGGTTTTAAATAAATTTGTAAGAAATATCCTCATCATCACGACCTGAGTGGTTCAATGGTCAACATGCCGGTCTGCCACGTAAGATGTCCCGGGTTCGATTCCCGGCCGGGCAGAAATTGAAATGATGAATTTTAATTTCTGTTACGGGTCTGGGTGTTCTATGTATAATAAGTATGTATTTAAAAGTATTTAAGAAGTATATCAGTTATCTAGCACCCATGGTACAAGCTTTGCTTAGTTTGGGGCTAGATGGCGCTGTGTGAACTTGTCCACGAATATTTATTTATTATTATTATCATCACAGCCCGTAACAGTCCACTGCAAGATTTAGGGCCTTTTCCACGAAAGGGGATGTTATTGCAATAATCTCAACTCTTGGCAGGTGGGTTGGATACCGCAGTAAGGTAAGGTAGTTGTAGGGTAGGATTTAGGCAATGGTAGGATAGGATAGGGGTATGGCAGTGGTAGGGTAGGGATAGGATACAGTAGGGTGGGGGCGACTACCTATCACATGCAGCATGTGTGATGCACGCTCACTTAAAAGTCTGTCTGGCGGTGGCGTGGGGGCCGGGTCGCTCTTTTCCCTCAAATATGGTTGAATTGGACGATGGCTGGGCCCTGCGTTATACTCTTGAACGGGTGCTGCCTTGGTGGACTGGCTTACTCTTGCTGTAGTTTTAGGTGGTTTTTCTTAATTATACTAGACATACCTATATAATATATCGAACGCGTTCCGGCTCTGCCTGGCATTGTCGAGGAGGACGGTTCGGTCGTGGTTGGCGTGGGGTGGGTTTATCTACGGCCATAGGGCGGTCAACGTGTCACTGTGTGTTTCCTTCCTACTTTCCTACCCCCCTCCTTTTTGACAATTGAAAGAGATATTAATTGTCCTAATCAATATAGAAATTTTGAATTTTGAATTCAGTGTTTAAATATAACATTGGAAAATGCTGCTGCCCATTTTCCAGGCTACGGAGACTCTGACCTTTTGCTTCGTCAACATGAGTCGCCTTGTACGACTCCCACGAGTGTAAGGGGTTGGTGCTATTCTACTCTGCCGGGACACCACACGGCCCTGAAATATCCTGTTAATAGTAAATTCGATAAAACAAATAATCATCTTTTTTGTTATTGTTATTAACCCTAGTTATGCTTTATGTAACTGTATATAACTTAGAAAAGACCGATGCTCTTACGGTGAGGGAAAACATCGTGATGAAACCTACAAATTCAGGCGACTGAATGTGTAACCATGATCCAATCTGGTCAAATTCCCCTGTCAACAGAGACACGGAGGTCAGATGGCAGTCACTCCACTGTCTTACCTAATCTACCAAATCCTGAATCATGGTCAAGGGGAACCGCGTCCCCTCGCGCAAGAGAGCACAACCTCGCCATTAACGCCAAGATAAAACAACTAACATTGTAAGAATGGTGAGGATAATGAGATAGCTCCTAATGAGACTAGAGAAAAGAGTCATTAGTTCGAGTTAGCGAAGTTAGTTCGATCACGATAGCGATGCAATTGACCGTGTCATCATGATTAGCGAATACAGCAGTGATTATTCGCTGAAACGTTTAGACTATTGGATATCTTACGTCATCGGATGGAAGAAAAAATCCACTTTGTAGTGATTGTAGACGTTTAGGAGACCCACAAAACGTTGGTATATCTATGCAGAAAAGGGCAAAAAGAATACTAACTAGACCGAAAAGAAAAGTGACTTTAATAATAAATAATAAATAAATATTCGTGGACAAATTCACACAGCGCCATCTAGCCCCAAACTAAGCAAAGCTTGTGCTATGGGTGCTAGATAACTGATATACTACTGAAATACTTTTAAATACATACTTATTATACATAGATCACCCAGACCCGTAACAGAAATTTAAATTCATCATTTCAATTTCATGTTGACCATTGAACCACTCAGGTCGTCAAGGCTCGTCAGGTTGTGGCTGAAAAGCGAATCTGTCTAGAGGATGTAAGGCAGCGCGGTGTTTTCCAATTTCTAGCACCCACACAAGAGGATATGTAAGTACTGTCGATACGAAAAGTCGAAATTTGGGGAACAAAAAAAATTTATTTTTATGCCATGTTGTGCACGAAAGGATAGTTTTTTTTGTCGACGATATTGTGAGTGACTATTACTGCGTTCTATCAGGTAGGTTGGCTGGTTTATAATTATTATTTTACAGCGTATCATTCTATGTAATATGACCTATTAGATGAATCACCGGACGAAGTGGAGAAGATTGAGTGGGAAAGCCGACCCTGGCAGAGGCCGGGATATGCGCTAGGACGATGATGATGACTCTATGTAATATGAATATGAAATATGAAGTAATTCTGTAAGAAGTTAAAGCCACAACCCAATATAAAGTTCCCCACTTTATTCACTTCACTTCACTTTTAGGTTTTCTAAATTATTTTTAGTCTGAATTATTGCATAAATATCTCCTCAAATACAGCGACATGTTTTTTGGTAGGTACCTACAGTTCTGGAGTAATAAATCATCCTATCCCTACTCAAAACTTTTTGAGTAAGTAAGTATTTTTTACTTCAGCCTCGTCCTTCGAAACATTTATTCAACTTCTTTGACGAGTGACTTGGCTGATTAAGAAACTGGATTTCGCTCTATATCTAAGTTGGCAGACTTTAGACTTGGCAAATATAACTTTTCAGCGTTCAACGTAACTGAATGTCGACTGAAGTTAAACGATTATTAGTCCAGAGCTTAAACAACGGAGTTAATTGTTCGCATTTTCTCTCGATTTAGGTAACTTTGAAGACGAGCTAAGCACTTAATTCGTACAAAGAAGTTTCATATTATATATAACAGCTAAGGACCTGGAAAAATAAGGACGTATACTCTCTGAAATCATCATAGAAGCATAAAAATTGATCATTTATGTGTGTGCATGCTTTGACACTGTCACTGGTGTGACAGCGCGATACACAACCAAAAATGGCGACTGATTGTCAGATCTGCTACTATATTATTCTCTAAGACAGCATCCGTGAGCGCAACGATGAAACGTGACAGGTCGCGGCCAAGTTGCCATGCAACGCGCATATTTCTAATGAAATATTGTTGTCATCCGACAGAACATTCCAGGTTGCGAGGATAATTGCACCCCTGTATTGTGTGAGTTTGTAGGTCATGTACAACATAAAAATTTGTCCTACCTTGCATGTTTCATTTCTCTTTAGTGTAGTGTGGCGTCCGTATTTTTTTAGGTCCGTGGTAACAGTATTACCTCGCTTCATTCGGAATTTGATAAAATATATAAGTCTGTTTGGATTTGTGAAGCACGAAAAATTCCACTTAGGACAAGTTAAGGAGATCCACAAAACGTTGGTTTGCCCGTACAACCTGGCACAATTTTTTTTGGTGACCTAAGCTTAGACTTCATCAGGCATCAGTGACTCCCCTGGTGTTGCTGATGACCATAGGCGGCGGTGACCACTTTCCATCAGGTGGCCCGCTTGCCTGTTTGTCTGCCGTATAACAGAAAAAAACAAAAAAAGACTTTCGTAGCGATAGCACTTACATATCCTCTTAAAAAACCGGTCGGCTTCACATCCCTTAGCGGTTTCGCTTTGGTCACATTAAAGCGAGAAAATACCCTATTCAATAAAAAAATTTAAAATTTAATTTAAATAGTGAAATTCTTAACAAGGACAGTCTATCTCATAGTTCTCTATTACATGTACGCCTTTGGGCCACCAAAACCTTTCGCAGTCTAATCAGAAGCTTTATTGCATGTTGTAAAACCGCAAGAACGGATCGTTGCAAAGGCCCAAGCGACCGCAAATAAGGGCTGTCTTTAACTCCAACCCCAGTGAGTGGAAATGTAATTTGTTAAAATTACAGAGCTCTTTCTATTATGAGTTCGTAACCCATTTTTAGTCAAAATTGTATAGAACTATGTCGGTGTAAATGTGTAAACAATATAAATCAAAATAATCATGTTTGTTTCAAATTAAACTTGCGTTTTCGATACGTATACGATAAACGTACCTTTTCGATAAGGATCGAAAAGGTACGTCGCGTGTTAGTCCCGTTTAATATAACAAAATAATCATCTTGGCGTTATGTCCCGGATGTTCTCTCGCGCACATGGGCCCGGGATCCGCCTTGACCATGATCCAGGTTTTGGCAGATCATGTAATTACCGTGCAGCGACTGCCATCTGACCTCCGCAAACCTGACCAGATTTAATCATGGTTACACATTCAGTCGCCAGAAGGTGCAGGTTTCATCACGATATTTTCCCTCACCGTAAAATCATCGGTTGGCATTCAACAAATGTATATAACTCAGAAAAGAGTCCATGATTGGTGCTATGATTGGTCAACTTCGTTCTAGAGAGGTTTTCCCTGGAGAGTAAATGAAATGAATGAAAATGAAAAAGTACATATTGAATTAGGATTACGTTAATTAATCTCTTTTCAAAAGTCAAAAATCCAACGGAAAACAAAGGGAAGTTAAGCGAGCTCATCCAGGTAGGGAGCGACGCATGCAGACCGATCAGCGCGTACGAGGGCTTACTCCGGCGAGACCCCGAGAGTATAACATGGACTTCTTCAAGAAAGGGGTTAAAAGGCTTTTATGAGATCGGCAACGCGTGGATGATGCCCCTAGTATTGCAAAGGTCGATAGGCTGCGGTGACTGTTTACCATTTGGCGGGCCGTAACCGTAAGCTTGTTCGCCACCTTGACGGTATAAAAAACAAAAAGTTGGAACCCTGTTCTTTCGCGCTTAAGGTCGCCTTGCAACGTGTCTGATTAAGAGTGTTTTAATATTTTTTTTAGTATTTCGATTTATTGGTCCAAGGATTGTGCTCGAAACGAATGTAATAAATTAGACACAGTCTCCTGAGAAATCAGCGTCATCGACATCTAATTCAAATGTCTTATGAAATGACTTAATATAATTATTTTGAAATTAAATATTTGTCATTTAAATTTCATTTTTAATATTAGATTAGCAATGTATTTGACCACCATCTCACCTGGTGGTGAGAAGTGACGATGCGGCCAAGGGCCAGTTTCGGCCGTACCTGTCCAGAAACAGCTAGCCTTGAAGGTATCCAGATTAAACTTATCAGGAAACAAGCTAAACAACACGTAAGTAAATCAATTCTGCACCTTCTGTGTCAGAAATTCTATTGTATTTACATTCAGATAGGTTCCTCAAACAAAAACCTCAAACTCAGTATCAATGTAATGGTTGGATGATTTACAGACATTTGTAGGGTTGAAACACATTGGCATTTAAAAGCTATTACAGCCACAGGGTTGCGGCATTACTTCCAAAGAGAACACATTAGGCAGAGCCATGTTGCCTTCTATAATGTAATTGAAATTATTAGAACGCAATTTTGAATTAAATTCTCGGTGATATTAGGAATATTGTATAGTTGAATACTTATTGAAGAAAAAATAACCGAATGTATCGACGATACATATTGTGAATGACAGTGACTGCTTTCCATCAGGTAGATTGCCTACTCGATTCACTGAGTATTTTAAAAAACGTAGTATTATTAGATCAAACTATTTCTATTAGCTATAGTTGCCACTTTCCACCACGTGGGCTATCAGTTTCTTTGTCATGTGTAGTATAAAACAATATGTATGTCACTTAACCCATATCTCACTAATTTATTAACGCTACAAGAATTAAATATCCATAATATTAAATCTTTACTTAAGTTAACAAACTAGTATTAAACGGATATCGGAAATCTGAACTGTTCACTGTATTTTACCTCGAATCTGGTGTTCATACACACTTACACAACACCATAATGTCGTCATCTCATAACCGTGTTAGAAACCTTTTCCTGGCTACCCCAGCCTCCCCAGCCTCCCCAGGCTACCCCAGCTTGCCCCCATCTGCCCTCAACATGCCCCTAGACTGCCCCCAGCTAAGATTATCACTTTGCAATCCAATTACTAGGGAAGTGGAAGCCTCATGCTGTGAGCTAATACCTAGTTTCCGTAAGCCGGACAGTGCTAATCTAGTTCTAGTCGGATATTCCGTTCAGAAAGTGCATCTATATTGTGAGCGTGATTACAAAAGTTATAGTCATGTTTGTAACATGGTGTAACATAAGTGTACTTGGTATTGAGATAGGTTATTCGCGCAAAAAAGTAGGTAAGTATCGTTAAAATTGTTACATTATTTATAATAATTTTATCTACTTGAGCCAATTTTGTATAGTATGAAGATGGGATTATTCGTAATACAGTAGGTATAGATAAAATTGTGAATTTGATAATAATGTAAATGTAAATACATACTCGTATTATCGCGAATAGGTAGAAAAGCGATTGTGTTGTACATTGATTAATCCATATCTACTTGACCTAATTTTTTTTTCACACTTGGCAGTACGTGACGTTACAGCCCAAGATGGAGCATGTCTGGATGAAAATAGGTATTAAGGTACCTTCTAAATATCCCAACTAAAAAACACAATTGTCTGATGTCTTTTTGAAAGTAATAAAATAAGACTGCGCCTTCTCTCAAACCGACGGTATAGTTTTAGATCAGCCACTTCATACACACTATCATGCCGCAAAGGTAGGCCGAGACCACACTGTTTGACTTTCTATGGTCTTGACAAATCTCTCTCGCTTCTTATACACGTCAAATGTATTTCTTAGATTAAAAATGATAATATCTTCTCCGTCTCAATATTAGTACAACCCTTACTCGATTAGATACAAAAATATACCTGTAGACCCTACAAGATTCTTAGCCTTAATTAGTCCACAGCTTCAGTTGGCACTCTCTTACACTAGAACTGGGTAATTAGCTGCCATGCCTTTTGATCTGCACGCCGTCTGACGAATACGAAAACTCCATTCAAACTGCTAAAAGTGTTACGTACGCTGCCGCTATGTAGGTTAGTCTGAAGAATATACTTGACCCTGTTCCCGGCAACTTTTCTTGTGAGTAGAAGAATATCGAAAGAGAACAAAAAATATCACAAGTTTTTAAAATTTGACTAGCTAAACAGATAGATTTAACCGCCATTTGGTGGTAAGTGACGATGCTGCCGAATATGCATGCCTGTCCAGAAACAGCCTATCTCTTTATTTATTTTATTTAATACATACACATAACAGTCATATAAGAATTTCTTGGTTATAACAATTACAAGTCCAGACTTAAATCAATTGTAAATGTGTACCATTTAGAATATAAGGAAAGTACATGCTCATATCCTATAAAAGTTTTTCATATATAACTTTATATTTAAAACTTTAATACCACAAGATACTTTCTTGATATACTCTCAATAGAGAATCTACAAAAATATCTACACACGCAGCGTTTTCTTTAATTTTTAGATAAAATAAAATAAAAACATAAATGGTTAGGAGCAACGAATCGCATAGCGGGGGCGATCTTGTCATCTTTGTGCCGTGAGGTTTATTTAACAGAGTTTTGAGGTTATCTGTGTCTCTTATAAAAGCCATTATGTAAGGTTTTTCTTTGTTCCCATTCATGTATTCATTACGAGTTACAACGGGTCCTGGTGTCGACAAAAATAGACCTCTGAGATTTAAATAATGGTTGTCTTTTTCATGACTGTATAGATTAATTTGTCAATATTATTTTTCGTCTGAAGTTTTGTTTCCGTTACTGTTTTTCCCCACTCGGTTTTATGTTTTCGTTCATGTATGTCACCATTCGCATGTGTTCCCAATATTTTATTTACCCGAGCGTAACTTCTGTACCCGTTTTTCTACATTGCTGAATTTTTTCGAGTTTTTCTCCTTTCATGACTTTCACTACACGTATTTTTTCTTCTCAAGCCCCAAGATACTCTAGCTTTTTGCATAGTCACAACGCTGACCTAATCCAACCGAATTAAAACCTATGGCAAACTATTATTTTTATTTTTAGTCGCTTTGTTTAGAATAGTTTTGTGATTGACTCCGCCAACTTGGTTTGAAAAACTGTTACTTCATAGTTACATAAACTTCATGAATTTCATCATCATCATCATATTAGCCGAAAGACGCCCCACTGCTGGACATATACCTCCCCCAGAGATCTCCACAAAGGCCGCTCCTGTGCCTTCCGCATCCAGCTGGTGCCTGCGATCTTTACCAGGTCGTCGGTCCATCTTGTGGGAGGCCTACCCATGCTGCGTCTTTCGGTGCCAGTCATGAATTTGGATTTGCGTTCAACTGAATAATTTATTATAGATTTAGCTGTTTAACAGAACGGCTAATTCAACAATCCTGCGACATAATATATAATATTTCGTACGAGCATTTATTTTACTCGTGCGGAACCCATTACCGCTCGTAGGAATCTAATTAGTCCCATCAATTAGGGGTGATTAATTATTTTGAGCACATTCGAGTGGCAGTGTGTGGAAAATTTCGTACGCAAGACACGGATTATCAGTATTTTGGTAATAATATGTTTTATACTAGATTTCACTCGCGGCTTCTTCTAAACGTTTTAGCATACTAGCTTTTGCCCGCGACTTCGTACGCGTGGAAATCGTTTTTAGGGCAGTTTATCTTTTCCCCGACAAAAATATTTTTTCGTAAATATGTTTGATGTACAGACAAGCTTTTTTTACTGTTTTGTTATATGTATACATTTTTCAGACAAAATAACTTACCAACTCGAATTCAATTCCACTGTCCCGTAGGATCTTATTACTTTTGCGAAGTAAAATGTGTGCAAGAGTTTTCAAAATGGGGTCAGTAGTTTTGGAGATAAGGAACCCCCAACATACAAACTATATAACTTTATAGCACAGAAAACCGCGTGTAAGTCAGTGTGTTATTTGCAATGTCTGCATCGCGTAAGCAGACTAAAATACTTAATAATGAATAAATAAATATGCTTGGACTTCACACAGCGCCATCTAGCCCCAAAGTAAGCAAAGCTTGTGTTTTAGGTGCCAGAAAACTGATAACAGAACTGACCCTTAACAGAAGTTAAAATTCATCATCATCATCACAGCCCGTAACAATCCACTGCAGGACTTAGGGCCTCTCCCACTAAAACCCCTTTCCCCCCTTAGGTTATTGCCATAATCTCCACGCTTGGCAGGCGGGTTGGAGATCGCAGTGTTTGAATATAACAATGGAAAATGCTGCTGCCCATTTTCCAGACTACGGAGACTCTTGATCTTTTGCCTCGAAAATATTAGTCGTCTTGTACGACACCCATGAGCGTAAGGGGTTGGTGCTATTCTACTCTGCCGGACACCACACGGCCAAATTTCATCATTTCAATTTAATTCTACTCTGCCGGGTATAGAAACCATACAGGAAAAAAAATTTGCCTGACAAAAGATAGCTAACTTTTAAACATATTTTTATCGAGGCTTCTACGTGGCAGAGATGTTAACCAACTGAACCACTCAGGTCATCAAATGGAATCTATAACTGACCCACTAATTAAACCAGACAGTCTACAACCACTGATGAGCTAAGCAGCCGTAACTACTTCGGCCGCACGTGTCAATGTCTAATCCGGATATCCGGATCAATCTAGACTTAACCGGCTTATCAAACCGGTATATTGATTACCTGCCATCGGCTAACAAGCTGAATTGACGTATGATATTCAAGTACGTGCCATTTGTGAAATTGATGTAATAAACGATTTTATTTGTTTATTTAAGTACATTCTGATATAGCCATTAAATGGGTGTGCTAGCTAATGTTTTTATTATTTCATTGGAAAGATAAGCCTTATAAGTAAGAGGTCCGACTTGTACCTCGAGATACCGGGTTCGAACCCCGCCATGTACCAGTGAATCTTTTATGAGTTACGTACGTTACTTGAATACTAACCGATGACTATTGCCGATAACCAATTAATACCTAGACAGACACCTACGAGCTTCAATCAATGGTAGTCAAATACGAAGCCTACAAGTAATACACCCGTGTTCACAAACGTCCTAATTTTTTCTAGATTCTTAGCTTTACCCAGACTGTATCGATTTTTCAAAGACTTTGTCTGAAGTGACACCAACACGACATGAAAAATATAAATGGATGGCCATTGATTGATGGCTACGACAAAATAAAAAACTAAATTGAAACAACACAATACACACTACTCTAGTGCCCAATGATAAAATAACCTTAAAACTGTGGCTTAAAATTACAGCCTAATTTTGTTCAATTACATACATATAAGCAGACAAAACACCAATGAATGGAGTGCGGACCAAAGACAACAAATACTTTAGATAGCAAGGACGAGGAATGTAATCGGGTAAGATAATAATATCATACAGCGAGCACTGAAGGTTAGAATAGTTAAAAAATATATGCTCCATAGAGCCTTCGTCTTAACCACGCTCACAAAGGGAGCTGTCCCGAATTGAGGTATCACAATACGCGCGAACACACAAGGTTCCAACTGACACAAGGTTCCAACTGACACAAGGTTCCAGCTGACACAAGGTTCCAACTGACACAAGGTTCCAACTGACAATACTTGAGGGGCAATCGGCTCTATGCCTCCGTCAAAATAAACGGAATTGACAAATCAAAAGCAGTGAAGCACTAGGCAGACGAATACTGTGAGAACGGTTTGTAATGCTATTATACTGCGGGGCACACTGAAAACCAACGCCATGGCTTACGGTGAGTGTAGCCCCGTTGCACGTTTCCTTATGGCACAGGTAACGAAGTAACGACAACATTGTCCCTTTCTCTTTGTTTCTTTTCTACAGTATTGTGCCCAAAAGTATTGCATCATGTGTGAGATATGTTTAATACCCATAATTTTAATTTTTTGTATACGAGTGTTATACTGTGCCTATACTTATCAATTAAGCACAAACTGTACGCTAGTTAAAAACTCTATGAATATAGGTTCAATAAAAAACCCCAAGGCTCGAGATAACTATTCTCAGATAGCGAATTTCCATATATCTCTCTAAGCTCTTTCCGTCCTCTTCACAATCTTTATCTAAACAAGTTTTTTTGTCATATCCAGCATTAAAAATACAAAGCCTTATTCTAAATCCACAACCGTACTGCAATGTCCTCGAAATCGTTTGGGCGTGGCGACCACTCACTGACAGTGGACGGGACAGGCTGGACAAGTGGGACGTGTGACGGCTGATTTTCCGGGACATGTCCCTCCCTATGTCCGCTATGAAAATTGGTAAATGCGGGATTTCGCTGTGTTGTATTTACGAGTGCGAAGTTTTTATGTAATTTTAGTAATGATGAAATGTAAGGCTTTCTAGATGGCTATTTGTTATACATAAACAATAGTAAGTAAACGTAATACTAATACTTTTTCATAAAGTATAGTAAGTAAATTACTTGTTTTTAAATCTGTCATCTTCCTCTCCTGACTCTGGGTGAGCTAGTTTTAAACCAGCTCATATTGTGCGTATACTGTTTCCACTACTGTATGCTAAATTTATTTATTTATTTTTAACTCTTCTTATCGCGGTCTTATCGCTTAAAGCGATCTCTTCCAGACAACCATGTATGTGTGGTATAAACGGTTTTGTATTTGTATTTAATACGTCGATTCAGTCTTTTGCACGTTACCATTACATATAATGAAGCTAAAGCCTCCCCCCTCCGCTCCTCACTCACGATAGCCTCGTATCCCATGGAAAGTTATCTGTTATTTGAATACTCATTACGATCGGCTGGTAAACGCCATGACGCCATGGCAACGCCTCGGCGACACGCCGTCGCGGCGTCAGCCAGGCGCCGATCGCCCTATATTAGTAGCCCTCGGCGTTAGTAGGTGTTGCTATCTTGTGAGGAGTGTAGATGATAATGATTTGGCTACAGATTTGTATTAATGGATGGAGATATTGGGTCTTGGTTCGATGTTGTGGAGTGTGTGACTTGTGTGGAGCATTAAATATGCCACACACCATTGTTATTCTTTTCATTATATTGGGTACTTTTGGGTTTTGTATCGCGGAAATGACGGAAACTAGAATTTTCATACAAGCAATTTTTTGAATTTCTTGATAATGACTAATCCGATTACGATAAAACTTTGTAGGTAATATTAGAAAACATTAAGAAAACAGGTGTATTTTATTTTATTTCAAACAGTTATTTCGCTCTGAGAACTACCAGTTTCATAAAATTAGACCTGGTTAAAGAGGCAAAACTGTCGACAAATGAAAAGGTATATTTTCAAACCGTTATAAAATCTTGGGAAAACATACTGTATTTCGAAATCACGTATTAATTTTTATATGTTACGTAACATTTAAAATATTTGAGCAAATTAGCAATTGCGAAAAAAACGCCTGTAAAGACCCAATATCATCATCTTTGCGTCTATATAATATAGACGCAAAGATGAGAAATAATTCCGGTTGCGCTTTCGCGAACAAGGGCCCGGAATCCGCTTTGACCATGGTCCAGGATTTGGCAGATCAGGTAATTACAGTAGAGCGACTACCAACTGACCTTCATGACCCTGTTAACAGAGGAACCTGACCAGATTGGAACATAGTTACACGTTCCGTCGCCTGAATATGCAGGTTTCCTCACTGAACAACATAAAAGACAGACACAAACACACACGTCAAACACCCTTCTTTTGCGGCTGGTGTTCACAAAACGACATACATAATCGCAGTGGAGTGTTGAGGGGCAAGGGGGTAGAGGGGGCTATAATGAGATGTTTGCATACAAATAGACCTGTTACCGTGTAGGACAGATTGCGGCGGGAAAGACCGCGGGCGTGGTCGCGACGCGTTGCATTTGAATTAGCTTGCCTTTTTAAAGAAATGTGTAAACCTCACAGGCTAGCTTTTAGTCACTGCTCGCGTCTTTGTCCGCGTAAGATTTGATTTCTATGTTCTGGACCCGTTGCCGCAGAAACCACATTAAATTGTAGCCTATTTGCTATTCTGGGCTATAAGCATATATTACTGCCATTCCAATATCCGATCAGTAGTTTTACGTGAAAGAGCAAACATCTATCCATTCTTACAAACTTTAGTTCCTATTAAAGCAAGAATACTTAAATGCAGCAATGAATTTCGCTTTGCAGTTGACTGTACTTCGTATGATTTTTTTTCCAGAATACTGGGCAGTCACTTGACCCTCATCTCAACTAATTAAATAGGTCGATATGGCCTACGATGAAGCTCTGTCCGTCAACAAACAGCTTAATAATACCTTGAGGAATCCAAATTGTACTGTCCGGGTGTACGTATGTATTTCAATAATGCGATCAATATCGTCGGCCCATAATCCTACTGTGAAGACATTAGGCCTCCTCACAAAACTTGGTGAAACGGAATTAGGCTGTAATCCTCGCGCTGGCCTCGTGCGGGTTAAGGGATTTCATGTATTGCCACGAATTTCCATAGGAACATTATTTATTTTGTTTAATATTATATCTAAGACGAACTACTATTCAAATATTTTCCAAACTACTGAACTAACTTTAATGAGACAAAGCAAAGAACCATCAAGATTAAACTGCCTTTGCCTGCCAAGATTAAATTGGTTTATGCGTTAGGGAGTTACGATGCTACAGACAGACATACGGAGGTGTATACTGCCGTACAAATTTAAAATGCAGTGAGTGCATTTTTTCACTTTTGGGTTTATTCTATTTTCGGAATCTAGGAAACGTAATCTACTCGAATCAGAGACCCGATTTATTATACCTACTCTGTTATTTTTGTCAAAACAAAATTTGTTGCAAAAAAATAAAAACCTGTACTGCAAACACGTTTTTCTCAAAATTAGATAAATGCACTCACTGCATTTTAATTTTGTACGGCAGTATACCTATCAATAAGATCGCAGCGGATACACTCGCCAAACTTAGTACACCTGTATTTTTTTGTAGGGGGTTAAAAAGTCAGGAACGCTGTTTTAAACCATGAAACAGTTTACCCACAGAGAGCGAATCTGCATGTTGTTCTAGAAACGGGTTCTGAGAACATTTCGCCTAACATTTAGCAACCGAAGAAAAAACAGGATCTTAGAAGACTAACTAGTCTACGTACGTCTGTGCCTCCGTGTATAGGTGTATGTGTGTATCTGTCTATGACTCTCTGTCTGGCTAGGTTATTTACAGTGCCTTAAAGTTATCTAGCCCGGTGGCTGACAGAGCTGGAACTAAGTGTCTCTATTTTAAAATGTCATGTCACTTACACCAACAGGAACGCTTTTTAATAAAACCTTTGGTAGAGTAGATTGTAAATGACACTTGATATTCATAATTTTTCATCAAAACCTTTAACAAAGACTTGATGCTTGATGCGGGGCCAAATGAAATTATTTCATGTGAATTAACTTTTAACGTCATCTGAAAGAGACGTCATAAATCTAAACAGATCCATACAACAATGCCCTACGTACAATACAGTATAGTACACAGAGAGCCAACGTCATAAGGGTATGAAATCATGTAGAAAATCCACATACGTCCCTCTTCTACAACTGACCTATTGAATAGTTGGAAATCCTTACTCAGCGAAAGCTAAAAGTCTCTCTGATTTCTGTGAACGTTCGCAATTCCTCCACTCGCGCTGTTAGCTAAGTCAGACGGTAAACGTCTTTGCGACTCAGATGCGATCAACGTACGACTGAGCTGGAATAAGTCTGTAAAACTATTAGAGTACGCCGTGTGTGCATTGTGAAGGAAGGAAGCAGGAAGAAAGGTTCGGAAAAGATTTACGAAGATAGCGTGTTGGTTGTCTTTACTTCTTTATTTAGTTTTTACAGCCCGACGAAAAAGAGTGGTGTTTATAATAAGTTTTACATGTGTATTACATGGATGTAGTAGTACATGGATATCATGGAATAAAGTCCATTTTTGTATCACTTATATTGTATTACGCGTCACTCCGCTTGTCAAAAGGCATGATACCAAAATGGACCTTATTTTAAAAGAAATACATTCCACTTTTGACTTCTGAATTTAGATAACTGAATTTAGCTAAATGTAATAAGCGTTTCGTTTAGGCGTAAGCATTAAGTTTTAGTTATTAAGCATTAGTTAGGCGTAAGCATTAACATAGTTTTAGACATAGATTAATTTAAATATAATGACTGCAAAAGTGAGCTGTATACTGTTAAATGTGAAAACACATTAATTATTGACTTAGTTATTAATTTATTGTCTCACATGCTGTTTGTTTTCCAAATAAAAAACTTGAATAAAAATAAATAAAACTTGCTCCATAACGAGTATAAGCGAATTATTTTTCGGTCACATTGAACATTCAACACACCAAGCTGGTAATCGAATAGAACTCAACGATCACCGCATCGCAAACACCTCAGAGAGAGCGTCGAAATTGAATTTGAATTTAATAAAACACATTATTCATGAGCATCGCAGGCGGCGTAATCCTCAAGGTGTAGACAAACACACCTATACCTACAACTTAATTTCATCTCAGGCTTACTAACTGCTGTTCCACGGACGATTTCAGAAGCCGTCTACGCCTCTGTTTTACCGTTGAAAGCGAGACTCCGCAATTTAGCCAGGTAGCCACTCCAAAACATATGATAATCTTGTTTACACCAAGCTGGAGGCTCCAAGAAAAACAGGATCCCATCAAGTTTTATAGACGCGTAAAATCTTTGCGGCGAAATTGCTCGGTTACACCGGCGTTCGCTGAAATATGATTTTATAATAGACCGCTATATAATTTACAACGGGGGTGGAGACATTTTTCACCTCAACTGCTTTATGAATATATTTAAAATGTTCTGTGGCGTTTTGGCGACACTTTTGAGCTCTCTCCGAGCAAACTGTCGCTCAAAGTTTTGTGCACGAGAAATAATTTTACCAGTCTCACTAAAATTCTAAATAGCCATCTTGGCGTCACTATCCCAGTTGTAATATCGCGGGCTAGGGCCCGTGGTATGTCTTGACAAATACTAAGATTTGGCAGATCAGGAGGCTAATTGCGTACCCCAGTTGCTAACAATTCTGTGATGTCAATGATTGAAATGTTACTTTTGCGATTACGTATCATCGATTTCATCGGTTTAGTTTCTAACAAAGTGCTATTACAATAAACTGGATCTACTAAATCGATCATAGGTAATCGCAAAACTAGCATTGCAATCATTGAAATCAGAGAATTGTTGGCCACAGAGTTACGTAATTACACGGAGCGACAGCCATCTGACGACCTCCGTGACCATTGGAACCTGACCAGATTGGATAACGGTCAGTCTTCCTACCGATCAATTTTGAACAAAATTTTCTACAAAAAGTCAGCAAGAGGAACATGCCTAGCAGGCATCACAAAAGCTCTTGCCATAATTTATTTCTAAATTCCAGGTACACAGGGACCTGGAGGCAAAGGAAGTCAAACACCACAAGCCATTAAAAATTTCTCAGCGACACCGCTGCTTCAGATCGATCGAACTATATTTAGGGACAGCCCTGACTGGGTGAATATTTTAGCAGCAGGGCTGACACGTGCCACTTTGTTGTATCAGACAGACCTTTTAAAACCGATGGTTAGAGGCTCTTTGTTTAGCTAAGGTAGTTGTTAGCTTCTTTGAAGTTTTAAGTAGGTTACCTGAAGTAGTTAGTAATTTATTAGAATGCTAATAAACAACGATAATACTAATACTAATAATTTTGTAGTAACGAGTCTTAGGTACTCTTGCCAGAACCTAGCTAGAATACTAATGAAAATATAGCATTTCACAACGACAGGGAGTTCACCTTGGAGCCATATTGGTGGCGGACTATGCGGTTTCAAAGAAACTTTCTCCCACACACACTACAGGTTGTGGAATGGACTACCTGAAGAGGTTTTCCCTTAAGAGTACAACATGAAGTTCTGCAATAAAGGGGTTGCAAACGTCCATAGGCTGTGGTGACTGCTTACCATCAGACAGGCCGTAAGCTTGTTTGCCACCTCAGTGGTATAAAACAAAATTTTCTGTGCTGCAATATATATGTTGTTTTTGTCCATCGCCATAATCGTATCGTCCATATGTCGGTTGTGCTCTCGGGAGGGAGGGCCCGGGATCCGCCTTTCTGCTTTTCCTTGTCCATTTCGCTCGGTCTTCGGCACCTTTGGTGGTGAGTTTGTAAGGATATATTATATTATATCCTAACAAAATAACCACCAAATTATGTCATCCTTAACGGCATCAAGTCATCATTCTCGGGGCACCTGTTTTTTGTGAATGCCTTTAAATTAAACCTATGATTCTGTTGTGAACTAGAAACAATATGTTCATTGAAAGAAAATAAAGAAAAAGAAGAAATGAAAGAAATATGAACAGACCTCGTAACTTTTAGAATAATGTGTTATTATTTTTATAACGGGAAAGGTTATTATGATCGTTACACTTTGACACAAAACTACTGAACGGATCGTGATGAAATGTTGCAGTTCTGTATAAGTATTCCAGAATAATACATGGACTACAATTCCAGCTGGAACTCAGTATAACAGAATTTTAAGCGGAAAAATTCGGTCAAAAACTTACCTATTTAAAACACAGCAATTTAATCTGACAACCCTATCGCAATAGCTGAATAATTCAGTTAGGGCTGCCACGATCTCGAAGTAGAAATTGAATTAATAATAAAGAAATCGAAGGAAACCGCAACTTCAGTGTGCTATAATATCCAATACACGTTTAAAGAAGATTTTCTGCTATATTGGGAATGGAAGTTTTCCTTTTGTTCAAGTATCATTTTCAAGCTAGTTGCTTCCAAATCCTCTTTACAGAGAATTAGACTTCTCACATGTCTAGATTTCTGTAACTGTACTTCGTATTCAGAAGTGCTTAATATTCAAAAGGCCTCCACCGTTGGAACGTCAACTTAAACTTTCCGGACTGCAGATCTGCATTTTGCAAAGTTGGATCGGAAGAATAGCGTATGCATTGCATAAGCACTCTTGCTTATAAATTTTTATGAAAGCATGAGTTTTTAGCCGCATATTCATCTGCGCAAAATTCGATTATTATGTTCCGGAAAAGTTCCTGTGGGAACTACATTGAGTTTCAGGATAAGTTACAGCGTATGTACTATGAGTGTATGTGTGTATGGATTTTGAGCTACAAAGTTACATTACTAATCAGTTGCTTTTGCGTGAAGGAGTAACAAACATCCATCCATCTATCTTTACAAACTTTCGCTTTTATAATATTTGTAGGTTAAGATAGGACAGGACAGCATACCATTCATATATCTACTCATACATACATTACATCCATCCATACATTAGCTCGGCTATTTGACGATGCCATCGACAACAATGATTAAGGGTATCATTGTTGTATCCGTTGATAGGACAAGATAAAGAGCTTTGATAAATATAATTACATTTGTAAAATGAGTGTTCCATGATGACTGTTGCCTTGACCTTTATTATTATACAGTACTTCAAGACAGAATTCACCTGCGCGCAGTTCGGATCTCTGTAAACTTTTAGCTATTACACAGGATTCGATTATTTTTGCTAGATCGAAAGTACCCTGTGTCACTCGGGAATAATGTTGCTTCCTATGAAAGAATTTTTAAAATCGGTTAAGTAGTTTCGGAGATTATCCCCAACAAACTCACAAACTTAAAAACATACAAACATTTACTCTATATTTATATAATATAAGACAAAGTCGCTTCTCGCCGTCTGTATCTATTTAGATCTTTTAAATTACGCAAAGGATTTTAATTCGGTTTTCAACAATATATAGAATGATTCAAAAGGAACGTTTATAAGCAAGAAAAAAAGCGTAGGTACGCAAACGAAGTCGCGCCGGGTCTACTAGTAGGTAATGTTAGTTTAAATCGTATTCTGCGCAGAGATTATCACAATTTGTTTGCTTAGTTGCAGGTAAATTAATACTGCTTCACATTATTAATAATAAAATAATCATCGTTTCGGGGTTGTGCTCCTGCGTGCGAGGACTCGGGGTCCACCTTGACCATGATCCAGGATTTGGCAGATCACATAATCACAGCGGAGCGACTGCCATCTGACCGCCGTGACTGCAGGATCAGGGGAACCTGACTAGATTGGATGATGGTTACAACTTTAGTCGCCCGAATGTGCAGGTGTCACCATGATATTTCCCTCACCGAAAGAGCGTCGGTTGGCGAACCCTTTACCTCTCTCTTACGAGTCGGATACCTTAACCACACCCCACCGACGCTTCACATTATTAGGTCTTTAACCTCTGCCAGTCTAAGCTAAGCGTTAGCCTACCCCTTCCCTACACAAAATAGTACAATTCCAAGAAAACGCCGACAAATACTACGCAATTAACACAAAGCGTAATACTGTTCTACAATTGTCAAAACTCAAAAGCTACCGAACCGGAATGGTCGTAAAAAGGTTCTTCCACTAAAGAATTACGGTTATTAGTATTATTATGGTCGTTCTCAGAACGGTTATACGGCAAGTGCTGGGAAGCCAGTTTTCAGGTGTTCAGCGTTACGGCTGTTCCGAGCTGTATTGTTATTAAGAAACGTTGTTTCGACGTGCAATATTCGATGTAGCAAATAATTTATTTATTTGTAGATGTGCCTTCTGAAATTGTCGTTAAATGGGCTCCTTTTTTATTCGGAACGAAGAAAAGATATATACGGGAGGTTTTATTAATATGTCTGTGTTGAACTGACATATAAATCAGATATGTTTCTGGTACTGTACTAGGATATTTTGGCACGTGGATGAGGGCGTGGTTGTCAAATGTCTACTCCAGCTGTCTATCAAATGTGACACTTTACAAGATGGCGGTGATAGCGCCAAACTAGGATCAATATTCAAAGACATCTACGGTGCCAAAGGATCCTTGTAGGTCTCTATACACGGAGTTGAAATTCAATACCAAAAGTGAAACAAATTGGCACTATAAAAAGTAAACCCAAGGGGTGAATAATTATTTTAATGATAATTTATAATTTTATTTTAATGTTATTATGTAAAAGACATTAATGAATAGTAGTGTAACTGTTAATGAATAAATACAGACTATACACATTTGAATTACATCTCAGAGTGTAAGTACTTTAACCTATAATTAAATACCACCACCAGTCAAATTAGCAAACCACATAACAGCGTTCGGTAGTCCACAGCCAGAGATCCAATGACGTCTCATTTGGGGGGCAATTAGAACGTAATTCGGCCTCGGCCCGACGCCGGCCCGAATCCAACGATAAATCACCCTAAACTCGGGTTATCGTGGACTCGGAACGATAAATCGCAAACAAATGATTAACCAGCGCCAACCGGTGTGGACCGGTTAAGGCCGCGATGAGCCGGTTTGTGTGGAATGGATCGCGTATTTGCGATTTTAAATACCTACGGATGTGAGAGGCGTTACATAGGTTTTTGCTGTCTTCAGGTGTAAATGCAGAGCAGTCGTGGAAATCCTTGGTAGGAAATTTGTTGGCATGCATATCATCCTTAAGGCTAGTTTACCTCGAGCGCTCTCCAGCGAGCTCTATAAAAACGTAGTTTGATCATATTTTCAATCTTATGCTATTAATTTTGTATATGTGATCTAGAAACCAATGCTATGCTTGTGGTGTCAGATTTTCGTTAAAACATATAGTTTTAAAGTTACATAGGATTTAAAATGCTATCGAATGTAAAACTCCACTAAACTTTCTAATAATCTTAAATGCGAAAGTTTGTAAGAATATATGGAAGGTTGTTACTCCTTGACGCAAAAGCTACTGAATGGAATTTTGATGAAATTTATGCTTTATGAAATAAATATATATAATAGCTCGTAAGCTATAAGTTATATCGAAATCCAATGTGATTCCCGCGGGAACGGGTCCGAAACGGAATAACCGAATTTTACGCTAATGAAGCCGATAAAGTCGCGGGCAAGAGCTGGTGTTTTATGTATAACAAAACATCGATCCGTCCGTCTGCAATAACTCAATCTCTGTACTTTAAACTGCCCTCCCGACTACGCCAAAAGGCGTGTAATGGTCTCAGTCATTATATTTAATTGCGGTATCAGTCAGCGTATTTCTGTTGCTAATAATATTTTGGAACCATTCCTCTGGGTATAATATGCTTCAATGGTTCTGCAACAGTCTAGTATAGTAGTCTATACTGTCGGTAGGCTAATGGCTGGGGTCCAACTTGTAACCGAGAGGTACTTAGTTCAATCCCCAGTGCCGTCATTAACCAATGACCGTTGTCTGAGTTATATAAATTAGCTGAACAGTATACTGTTTTGTGTACAGTTATAACTGATACTCTTGCGGTGAGAGAAATTATCATCAAATTAGGGCAAGCTGGGGATCTGCTAGTCCCTGACTCGAAGCTATTTAGATTTATTATCTGTCCTCTGTAGACCGCCGGCTCTTAATGAATATCCGATCACCCTAGCTTTTAAGACTCAAAGTGACAAAATTTTCGAGCTCGGTCACCCTAGCAAAAAGCGAAAAGTTTTTTAGCTCACTGTATAATATAATATTTATTTCTGCCCTACCTGAAACCTGCATAATCAGCCGACTGAGTGATGCAATCTGGTTACCTTCCCCTGATCATGGTCGCTGAGATATGATGACAGTCGTTCTACTTCTTCTTCTTATCGAGTCGATGGACTAAAACTCTCACTTACACTTTATTCGTCCAGTATTCTACTGTAGTATTCTATTCTTCTATATCGTTCTACTGCAATTACTTAATCTGCCACATCCTGGACCATCAAGTCGGACACCAGGCCTTCGTGAGCGAGACCACAACCACGGTATTGTCACTAAGATCATTATTGTTTTATTATATAGGTATAACAGACTCCTCTATGTATTAGTCAAAATTAGACCCCTTGTTCCGACCACAATGTGGCAATCAGGTCAACTAAAATACATAGCTATTATCTGCGATTTCATCCGCGTGACATTTGGTTATGGCCAATTCTAGCTGGGGTCGTCATTGAATTGCAGGATGAATTGTAGCCTGGGATATAAGCTAGGTTAATGGCCTAAAAAAGGTATAAGCTAGGCCACACTGCTAAATTAATAATCTGTAATTTGTAAACACAATAAATTCTGGACTGGACTGGAATTTTGATGAAACTTTGCAGTGTTATAGCTTATTTTCGTAGCTCGAATAATAATAATATTTATACCGAAATTCGACTTTTAAGCATTCGAAATCGCAAGCAAAAGTTGGTCAACTGATAATGGATCGTTGATGATGAATTATACTTAAAGCGATATAAATTATTAAAAGAAATTTAAGTAAATTCAACAATTCAAATTAAACATAAAGCAATGAATGTCTTATTCTGGTCGAAATTAGTTTTTATGTCAAGTTCGCCAGAAACCAGGAACCTGTACGTTTCGGCTTTAATTTCGCTGCGCTCATTAAGTATTCCTTCGGGGGCCGCAGCCGAAAGCTCAAGGAAAAAGTTAATTAAGCTCAGCGTGGAGCTTTAAGCTGCGTTATCGCTGATTTAAGGCGCGCTCGTAAAGCTCACGACATTTGCACGCCATTGGGTCGGGTCACTCGCAATGCTTCAGTTTAAAGTGAACGAATTTGTTTCTGGTTCTTCTTTTTACAAGCTTGTGTTTAGTTTTAAATGTGTCCAAGTCTGTTCGTAATAATCTTGCAAGTAAAATTTTACCCATTTCCCGGTTTCCGATTGAGCTGAAATTTTGCACACTCTTGTAAGTTCGGTGGCAATGCAATGTTGTGGTACCATCGTGTTGATACCTGATGATCAAGACGGATGGTGGCTATGGGAACTTCTAAGCCACGCATGGTAAACCTATTCTCTTCGGGCTTGTTTGATTAGTCTTTATTTATTTATTTATTTATTTATTTATTGGAGTACCAACAGCTCATAAAAACACATTACATACTATGAATAGATACAGTAAAGCCAATTACAGGTACTCGCTGATAACCACAGACAAAAATATGGTAAAGCAATCAATCAAACACATATTACAGAAAAACAACATAAGAATTAAATGAACAATATTGTACCAATGCAAGTTTCTTACTATGTAGCTAGAATAAGTAACATTATACATTCATATTATTCCATTTCATGCACTGCTTATAGAATCATCGAAGAATGATCGAGTCAGCCGCCTCCTCAGCGACTCGCACTTTGTATTAAATAAATCAACGTCATGGACCTTGCACAATTCGTTAAATGCACTACACACGCGCCACATGAATGTGCTGCGCCTATAATTTGTGGAAGCATTCGTCAAAGAAATTATAGCGTTAGAGCGAAGGGCTTTATTTGGGGGTCTGAGTGATATTTCCGTCAGTAGCTGCGGGCTATCGACCGCACCGGATGTAATCTTGCAAAGAAAAACTAGATTTGCAATCTCACGCCTTTTGAATAGAGGCAGAAGGTGGTGCTTTTTACAGAACGTGATATATTCTTCAGAACAAAACTTATCACCTGTACGGAAACATAGAAAGCGAAGAAACCTTTTCTGAATGTTTTCGATACGGTTTTGGTACGTGATATAACATGGATTCCACACTTGAGACGCATATTCTAAATGACTTCTTACATAAGTGCAGTATAATACCTTGAAAGTCTTAGCACAACGAAAATCTTTTGAGGCACGCATGATAAAGCCCAGGGCTTTCGAGGCCTTAGAAACTACATTATCTACATGACTATCAAACATGAGCTTTGCGTCATGAATAACCCCAAGATCCCGCACCGCGGTAGCTCTTCCAATCATTTCGTTTTTGAGTGTATAGTCGTAGTGTAATGGGTATTTTTTTCGACTGTAGGTAACTATACTGCACTTAGAGGGCTTAAGTTCCAGATTGTTGACACCACAGTAGTGTTCAAACCGGTGAAGGTCCGACTGCAGGGCCTCAGCATCAAGTAAGGAGTTAACACTGGCAAATATCTTCATATCGTCCGCAAAACTAAGTAAACGTGAGTGGCGGAAGCACTGGCCAATGTCATTCACAAAAATTATAAACAATAACGGACCAAGCAAGGATCCCTGGGGAACACCGCTGGGGACAGAAATCCATCCAGATATGTAGTTATTAATTACGACAGCTTGTGAGCGGTTCTTGATGTAAGAAGAGAACCACCTAAGCAGGTCTCCCCTCCCCTCTTGAGTAATTTGGAAAGTAATACATCATGCGGAATTCTGTCAAATGCCTTGCTGTAATCAGTGTAAATGACATCGACCTGTGAACCTCTCTCCATCTCTTCAGTTAAAATATTATTCAACAAAACCAGATTGGATACCGTGGAGCGACCCCTAAGGAATCCATGCTGAGTGTCACTGAGAGACTGTTTTAACGCCGGATACAACTGATCGTAGACCAACCTCTCAAGCACTTTAGAGACTATACAAAGTTTGGAAATTGGCCGATAGTTAGATACCTCGCTCCTAGACCCCTTTTTATATACAGGCGTTACGAAAGCCCGCTTCCATAAATTAGGAACAGCACCAGTTTCAAATGACTTCTGAAACAAAATAGCAATAGGCCTAGATATGGTTTCTGCACAATTAATTAAAAACCTAGCTGGTAAATGGTCAGGCCCGGCTGATTTGTTTGGATCTAAGCCTTTCAGTAACTTAATAACTAAATTGATATCTACACAAATAGAGGATATGTCCGATACCGAACTGGGGGACTCGGCATCGTTATTATATAAGCTAGGATTAGGAGAGTTTAAAAAGGTAGAATGAAAGTAAGACGAAAATGCGTTACAAATACTATCTCCGGTATTATAAACTGTGTCATTATATTTTAGACTATTAGGCAATACACTATTCTTTGTCTTAGAGTTAAAATACGACCAGAAAAATTTTGGATTATTGACGATAGAACTTTCAACTAATTCAATGTACTTTTTATAGCAAAGTGCTTCCAATACTCTAACCCTATCCCGCAACAACTTATAGGTATGTTCATCAGAGCGATTACCATAATTTCTAAACTTTAATAAATATTTGCGTTTTTCTTTTATTTATTTATTTACTTCACCATACATTTGTAGCATTACAGTATACTTAACACTAATGCACTACAAACGTGACAACAATTTTACAAATAAAAATAGTAATAAACTATGGCACATTTCCATGTAAAATTTAAATAATTAGGAACGATCATTCATTCATCTGACCGTGTGGTGTCAGGCAGTTTTCCATTGTTACATTTAAACACTGCGATCTCCAACCCGCCTGCCAAGCGTGGAGATTATGGCAATAACCTCCCCTTTCGTGGGAGAGGCCGTAAGTCCTGCAGTGGACTGTGACGGGCTGTGTTGATGATTCATTCATCAACTCACAAAACCTCAGACACATACGTCGCACGTCTGTCCATCCACTAGCAAATACGTCACACTCAGGTGCTGATGTCTGAAGAGCGTTCAGCATGTCCATAGCGCGAAGTAAAGGAGAATGCGCGCGAGCTACGGTTCGCGCGGCCGGAATCGCGAGGAGCCGGTTCTGACGCGCTCTTAGGATTATTCTTGGCTTAGGGGGGACAAATAAACTTACTACCTGTGAGACCAGAGCCGTACAGTCGGCGTCCCCGCGCAACGTGAGACACACCATTATAAGCAAATTAAAGTTACGCCTTACTTCCAGAGAATTGAAACCTAGCGTACCCAGCAGGTATTTAGTGGGGTATAAAAAGGGATAGTATCCATACATTTTTTTATATAGAAATCGCAGAAACGCTTTCTGGACTTTCTCCAGAAGCAAGGCATAACTACTCTCATATGGATGCCAAATGACAGAGGCTGACTCCAGTTTACTCCGCACTAGTGCACAATAAATGAGTTTGATGGCACGGGGGTCTTTAAAATCGCGCGAGTTTCTAATTATGAACCCCAGCCTCCTTGAGCAGTCGGATGCAAGACTCTTCATATGCTCATGGAAGTTAAGCGCGGGATCAAAAATAACGCCCATGTCTTTAATTGTGGTGACACGATTAATTATGTTAGCGCCCAGCGTATACTGAGCTACAAAAGGACTTTTAGACCGACTAAATGACATGACATGGCACTTCGATGGATTAAAGTGTAGCTTATTATTTACACTCCATTTATACACAGCATCGATGTCCGACTGTAAGTCATTACAGTCGGACATCTCAGACACCTTATGGATGAGCTTAAGGTCGTCAGCATACAACAAGCTACGAGAAGATTGGAGAGCCTGTTCCATGTCATTCACCATTATACTAAATAATAACGAACCCAAAACTGAACCCTGGCTGATCCCGGAACGTGTATGATACGTACCAGATTCATAGCAACCGTGGCGGACGTATTGTTGCCTGTCACGCAAGTAACTAGCGAAAAGATTCAACAATGATGGAGAAAACCCTATAGAACATAGCTTACTCAGCAGCACATCATTATCAACTCTGTCAAAAGCTTTTTTAAAATCAAAGTAGACCACGTCTACCTGAATACCTTTGTCGAGGTGATCGGAGACGAGGTCCACCAAAGTAAGAAGGTTGGTAGTTACAGAGCGTTTAGATCTGAACCCATGTTGGGAATCGCTCAGAAAAGGCTTGATCTGCGAGTTAATGTGTGTACACAGTATCAGCTCATACACTTTTGCCAAAGATGATAAGTTGGCAATGGGTCTATAGTTCTCAACATCCTTTAAATCGCCCGACTTGGGGATAGGTTTCACTCGGGTAGTCTTAAAATGTTGCGGGTAACATCCGGCGGAAATAGATAAGTTTAGGATGTGGTAGAGTGGGTTTATAAAAAAGTATTTACAGGCTTTAATAATGAAAGCAGGCAGGTTATCGGGGCCAATCGAGGGTTTCAATTTGTCTATGGCGGTTTCGATATCTGTAAGAGAGATACTCTTAATGTCGATGTAGTTAGCAGACGAGGTTCGCTCTGCCGTAATTACGTCTGTACTTACCAGGCGAGGGACGTCAGGCAAGAAGACACTAGAAAAATACGAGGAGAAGGCGTCCGCCGCCGCACTACCAGTATGTTCCCTACCTTCTAAAGTAACTGAGGTCTGAAATCCGCCCTTAGATCTCAGCCCATTTATATGATTCCAGAATGCCCTCGGATCACATCTAATCTTGTCCTGAGTTCTACGTAAGTAGTTCCTATATGCAGAGGAAGATCTTCTTTTAATATCTGTTCTAAGACTGGCAAACTTAGCATAGGAATCCATGCAGCCATGCGACTTCCATACGCAATGAAGTCTTGCCTTACGCTTTATGTCCCTAATGAGATCCGCAGTGAACCAAACAGGATAGACTCTACTGGCCTTCTCATGTCTTATCTTCCTTGGTATGCACTCATCAAAGACATGAAAAACAATGGCGTAAAAAGTTTCGAGGGCGTCATCGACACTTTGAGCAGCGTACACTCCATCCCAATTGGCACTAGCTATAAGATGATATAATAACTGATAATTTCCTTTAGAGAAATTCCAGTCACCCCGAGAACAGATGTTGCTAGGCTCAATCGTCTGTGACTGCCCACGCTTTGCGTCTCCTAGGGGGATACAAACTTCAAGGGGTGGGTGATATACATCTCGTCGTTGGACAAGACCGCCCCCCTGTATCTCAGAGACCTTTATAGTCCTGATTAAGGCTCTAGAATACCATTTCGGATAGGAGTTGCTTGAGATTAACTTTGTCGGCACATAAGTATCCCGCAGATGTATAATAACTTTATAGAAATAAGCAGTTGCGTCCTCCAGTGAACGATGACCCAGCTCAGTATCCCAGTCAATATCAGACATCTCCCCATTTACAGATTCATAATCAGCCTTTTCGTATAAATATCTAGTATATTTGGGGCGGTCCAGGTACTCTGGATTAAGGAAACTCATTTCACATGAGAGTGCTCCGTGATGAGGATCTAAGGGTACAAGGGGGTCAGCACTACAGTCTGAAACTATGATTTTACTAGTTGCGAGTAGCAGATCCAAAGTTCTACCAAAAGCATTTTTAATGTAATTGTACTGAGATAAACTCAGTGCATTGATCGTGTCTACTAAGAGCAAGTCATCACTAGTGGTATAATTGGAAGGAACACAGGAACCGTCACTTCCCGAATATGTCCAGACAATATTGCTGAGGTTAAAATCCCCAGCAATAAGAAAACTGTCATCGCAGTGCTTGCCCGTGACTAATTCTAAGTTATTCAAAAAATTATGTAGTTGTTGCGAAAACGAAAAACCTAGGTTTTGTTTACATAAATAAACAACACAAATATGCAAGTTAATTAACTCGCTGGCACGATTCTCTTTCATACAGACCGATAACCACAGATCCTCACCACTACAATGAAATGCAGGTTGAGGTACCACAGTTAACTCCTTACGAGTAGCTATGAGAACACCTCCGCCATACCTTTGTTGGGTAATTGTGTAATCCCGGTCCCGCCGCCAAACAACGTACCGGTTGTCAAAGAATTCCGTGTCTAAGATACCGTCGAGCAGCCAAGTCTCTGTAATTATTATAATATCATAGTTTCGTAGGCATATATTACGATAAAAAGTTGCAGACTTAGTACGCAGACCCCTAGCGTTTTGATAATATACGCTTAATTTACGATTACTAGCCATTTATAAGCGAAACTCTTGTCTTGACCAATACTCTGACTGATCATAGAGAACGCTATTTTATTATGAAAAAATATAGAAAAAGTATGAAGTACACAATTTATGGCAATTAAGTCGTGGTAGTATAACATTACTCCCTTACGCAAGACATACACAGCTGTCCCATAAAGAAGTAAAACAATTCATTCGATTAACAAAACGTAATGTATATGGATCGATGGCGTGTTGCCGTCCAATGATTCACTGACACCGAGACTCGAAGTGGAAGCCACGGCCTTCCGAATGCCTATAACAATTTCGTTATCCGAGTTTATTACGAGAATAAAGTGAAATGCGAATTCTATTAATGTACTTACTGAACGTAATAATGTCGGTCGGATAAATAGTAATGTTACTCGTGTCATGTGTTTTTCGGTTTTATGGTAAAAGTTTGTTACGATTCCACATACCCACAGAAGCGCGCATCGGCGTTACTGCGTCGATCTTCTAAAACTAGAACATTGAATCAGCAGTTTACCCACTAGAGTTTTCCCAGCACGAGATGCATAGACAGCACAATGTGCCTGGCTGAAACGGCTCTGCTGCCTCAAAAAAAAAACGTCTCTTTTGGATCTAACATCGACTAACTGTAATGTTAGGTAGTTAAGTTAGTGAGTAGAAACTTAGTTAAATGTAATATATTGTAATTTTTAAAGTTATCATTTTTGGTTTCTTTTGCATCCTTCGGATGTGGCTTTCGTAATTTGTTAGTATCAGTTATTTATCAACATTCATTAGTTAGGCGAGTTGGTGATCGCACTAAAAAAACCTACAGACGTGCAAAACACGACAAAGTTTATCATACACTTAAGTATATCTCACCCTACTGACCCGATTTTAATGAAACAGACAGAACCATCTCCATTGAATTGACTGTTGTGCTCCCGGGGCTCGCCTTGACCATGATCCAGGATGGGGCAGGTCAGGTATTTACAGCGACCTCCGTGACCCTGTTAACAGATAAACCTGACCACATTGGATCGTGGTTACAAATTCAGTTGCCTGAATTTGCAGGTTTCATCACGATGTTTTCCCTCACCGTATGAGCATCGGATATTATTCATTAATGAACATAACTCAGAAAAGAGTCATGGCTGCAGTGGGATTTGAATCCTCTCGCATTACAAGTCTGATACTGTGACCCCCAACACTCAAACGTTACGTCAAAGTTGCGTATATTTTTACGACCGACGTTAAAAGTCCACAGCTACTACTACAGAGGTGTCAGAGAGTTGCCTCTAGCGATAAAATAGCGTTAGTTATACAATGGGACCCATATTTATTCATAGGCTTCACGTCAACGGTAAGTTACGGCTGGCGGAGTTTCCGTCGCCGTGGACGGTACGGCGCTAGCACGGGAACGATTTTCGCTTTTTTAAAACCAAACGAAAAGAAGATAATATGTATCATAAGTTCGACGTGTGTATCTGTAGTTTTATGAATCTGTGGCTTTATGGTATCGTATCTCCCAAACGGATGAACCGATTTGAATGCGAGTTTGACTCTTAGAAAGCCAGTTTAATCAAGATAGTTCTTAGCTTTTTTCATTCAAATTGGTTCAGTAGTTTAGACAATATTTGAATAAATGGAAAATTGGTCGGGGTTTTCCTAATAGAAGGTCTCAACCACATACTAGCAACCTAAGTATTAATTATAAACTATTATATCATAAGATTATTCACATTTTAAAGGTATGTTCCAGGTTTCCTACCAAAACATACCTTTAATATGTGTGAAAATGACCGAGATAGTTTAGAACATTGTGTTAAGATTATTATTATTGTCAAAAATGATGTCCATTACTTTTAATCACTTCAGTTTCGCGACTGAGTGTTCTAATACGACGCATTGTCTCTTCCCATTGAATCTTAGAACCCTCCCCATTCAGTGTTCTATTCAGGAGATGTGAATCTTTCATCTTTTGTTCTATTAAGTTTGATTAAGTGTCAGCATTGCCATTCAACGTGGCAATGCCGTCAGCGTTTTGGGCACGTTGCTTAATGGCGGCGGTTTATTAGATTAGTTAGTTATGTTTTCAGTAGTTTTTTGTTGTTATTGTTTTGTTGTTTAAATATAATTCGTTTAATAAAAAAAATATTGAATTTTAATCCATGTACAGGTTAAAATCTAAATTCTAAACAAGTTAAAATAATATACATATACATTGTTTATCACATGATAATGACTGCGTTACCTAAAAAACAATAAGTTAAGCCACGTACGTATCAATGTTTATAAAAAAATATGAATAAAACTCCATATAAAATTTTTGTTTGTAAAACCCGAAGTGTGAAACGGGGAAGCGCGGCACCATAAAGTTGTGGGTGTTTTCGTGTTTTCCGGCGATAACTGGACAAAATATTATGCTGCCAGTTCTTTGGGGCTTTACACAGTATACGATACGTAAAAAATGTTTAATCACTAATAATAAGAGTTGGAGTTCTTCCGACTTTCCGACTAAAAAGAAAAGTGAATTTAATGTGGCAGAAAAGCGAAACTGCCAAGACGATGTAAGGCACCCCGTTTTTTTTTACATCTAGATCCCCACAAAGAGGATATGTAAGTACTAACCCTACAATAAGTCCGAAGTTTAGGTCACTAAAAAAATGATTTTTGGTGCCAATTTGTGCATGCGCTGACCCACGTTTTGTGAATCTCCTAAACGTCTACTATCGCTTCAAAGCGTTTTTTTTTCCAGTAGTCGATAACGTAACATAACCTACGGCACCCTTACAGTATATACCTACTACAGAAGCTTTCTCGACACGTCACAACTTAAACTTGACGTACAATACTGTTTAGAAGTCATAGCGCTCGTTGAATTTATGAAAAAAAGAAATTGAAATTGAAATTGAATTCATAGATCACGCAGCACTAGATATAGTGCGTTAATTGGCTGTCATAGAAATAGATTGAATAGCTGTGTCTAGAGAGTAATCAGGCGTAGTTATAGTAATGTATACTGTGATATACTACCCTTTGTTATATATAATACAATAACCCAGTAATGCATGAATCGTGGATGTTATGGGTGATAGTTACCGCTTACCATCAGATGGGCTGTATGGCACCATGATCTGTTTAAACTGACTTGTCTGACTGACTGACTTGATTTGGGGAACAAACAATGCCCAAAATTACGACTTGCTGTATCAATCACGCTACGTATATTGTGTATAAATGTCTTGAATTATACAAGAAATACATAGAATGTGAATTTCAACGAATACTGCTGCACATTATTCATTTAAATACATAATTTGCTGAACCAAACAGGACAAGTAAGTTTAAACAGATTATACATAGGATGAAAAAAAAAGAAATATTTAAGTAAGCGCCATTGGTGGAGTGACAACGCGCTTGCGAAACCGATAACCAAGACTAAGCAATGCTCGCAGAGTCCGAGAACTGGATGGGTGACTACTTTGAGGCTAGTCGAACTTTCAGCACCGCAACGACCTCGCCGTGGTTGTCAAAATTTCTCGGGTGGTATGCCTCCTAATACAATGGCGAAGTGAGGTTGACTGCTAGAAAAAAATAGTATTTAATTTTGATTCCAATCGACTCGTAAAACCGATTCCGAAACAAGTCATCATCTTGGCGTTTATGTCCCGGTTATGCTCTCGCGCACGAGAGTCTGGGATCCACCCTGACCATGATCCAGAATTTGGAAGATCAGGTAAATACAGTCGATTGGATCATACTTACATTTAGTCGCCTGAATATGCAGGTTTCATCACTCAGAAAAGAGTCATTGGTACACGGCGGCAGTAGGATTCGAAACCGGGACCTCTCGCTTGCGAGTCGGATACCATTACCTCTAGGCCACACAAATATACAGTGATTATTTAATGTGTAAATAATTATTAGTAAGCTACGCTCAGAATTTGCTTTAATTGTTTCAATGTGGTGTTTAGGCAACCAAACCGCAGGCGAGTGCATATTTGTGTATCTCCACACGCAACATGATAAATCAGTTGCTATTTGGTTCTGTGAGATAATTGAAAATGATTAGCATATCATCACGTTAGTTCATATTGTTACTAGAAAGCATAAAAGTTATGTCAGTGTATAGTTGAAGTTAGTAAACTAAAATACAATATTATGAATTAAATCACCTTTTATACAATACTTCCACTTTATTATAAAACATTTAATAAATATTCATAATACAAATATATCTTCTAGGAACACTACACTTTGGTCAGAAAACATGGCTTAGAAGAGCCCAGCATCTAACTCTGCCAAGTCTAACTAGAAGAGTTAGGAGCGAGGCTCTTCAAGCCAACTTAAATGAGAACTGTCTCCAATTTACAATAAATATTTTGGCGAACTGAGTGGTTCAGTAGATTAAAATGCCAGTCTGCCACGCCTCTGTCCCTGAGTCCAAATTTAAATTATCAATTTTAATTTCTGTTACGAGTCTGGGTGTAGTATTTATAATAAGTATGTATTTAAAAAAGTATATAAGTAGTTTATCAGTTATATAACACCCATAACACAAGCTTTGCTTACTTTGGGGTCATCTGGCGCTGTGTGAATTTGTCCAAACATGTTTATTATTATTTATTTATTTACTATTTTTGATATCTTACCCGTATTCTCCGAGAAGTATTTTCTTCAATCGTACCCTAAATACCCCGCACCACCCTAGCGGCCCGAACACCCGAAATCCGAATTAATTACCAAAATTAAACACCACGAAATATAACTAACCTGTCCGTAAACCACCGATGGATGTTTCCAATAATAATCTGTTACAGAATTCAATTAGACTAGAATCAATAAACCGGAGCTTTGGAGCAAATATTTCGGAATTGTTTCGGGTCGGAGTCAGCGAGAGATGCGGAGATTCGAAGCTGGACTAACGAAGCAACGGCCAAGGTTCTTATGTCGAACGCCATTAGGGTGAGAATCGAATGGAAGCAGGCCCTGCCTTCTATTGGACACAAGTAAATTATGTGATGGATGTAAATATGATGTAGTAACAAGAAAATGTGTCAATAAGTGTGTTGATTTATTAAATGAAATAACATCCTAAGGGTTAAGGATGAATTTTTGGGGCCTGAAACACAGGTAATAGGCCCTTTTTAACCCCCAACGAAAAAAGGGGGTTCAATAAGTTCGATGTGTGTATCGGTTGATCGGGGCTGTCAATGGCGTCGTAGTTCCCGAACGGATGGCCTGATTTGGATGCAATTTTTTGTATGTGAAATCCAGTTTAATAGAGATAATAAATAATCGTGTACAAATTCACATAGCGCCATCTAGCCCCAAACTAAAGAAAGCTTGTGCTATTGGTGCTAGATAACTGATATAATACTTAAACACTTTTTAAATACATACTTATTATACATAGAACACCCAGACCCGTAACAGAAATTAAAATTCGTCATTTAAATTTCTGCCCGGCCGGGAATCGAACCCGGGACCTCTTCTTGGGTAGTTCTTAACTTTGTTTCATTAAAATCGGTTTAGTAGTTTAGACAATATATGGGTACATGTAAATTTGGTCGGGTGTTATCCGACTTTTTCTGTCGCTTAGGTTATTCATTCAAATGGTAAATCGTAACACCAGACAATTTCTATCACCCACCGTCATCCAGCTACTAACTCTCATCGCTCCGCTCGCCATCGAAAGAGAATTTATTTATTTAACACTTTCTTGCACACAATAAAACACATAGAAAAACATTCTTCTACGGCAGAACACTGACATCCAAGATACAGGCTATTGCCTAGTTTGGATCTTAGGATTTAAAAATAAATTTGTGCAAATAGTTTTAGCAACCTACACTAAGTGAACCAACTGTTTTTGCACAAATCTTTCCTGATTAAATTTATTTATTTATTTATTATTATAATACACATAAACGACACAACAAACACTACCTATTTTATACCACCTCTACTTATTGTACCTACTTATCACCACACCTTGGAACCAAATTGGTCACGAACTGTGCGGTCGTAAAGCAACTTTCTCCCACGCCCACTAAAACTGTGGAATGAGCTCCCTGGAGAGGATTTCTCTGGAGAGTACAAAATAGAATTCTTCAAGAAAGTAGTGTAAGTGCACATCAGAGACACTCAAAGTCGAAAAAGTAATCAACAAAGACTAAATCAAATATCGCAAAGCCTTCCGATCGTCGTTATATTAAATTTTTACCAAGAGGGACTCATAAAGGGCCCTCCTCGAGATTAAAGTGCTCGCTCCTAAGTAAATTGAATCTTCACTGTATATTTGTTTCAGGATCTTGTTTACGTATCGATTGGAATAAAAAATATACACAGGGTGGCAAGGGCTTCCGAGACCGTTCAACCAGTCTCAGACTACCCCGGCGGAAGACTTTGGTCAACCTAGCTGAGCCAACGGTATTAGGGAGCACACCTAATATGTGGCGAGCTCGTTGAGGTGCTGAACGTTCAACTAGCCTCAAAGTACGAATTTTTCACCCATCGAGTTCCCGGACTTGCTTAACCTTGGTTATCGGTCTCGCAAGCACAGTGCCACTTCTCGGGATCGTGACGCGTAACATAAAATAAGCGATTTTACCACTGAATCTAGACAAAAATAATAAGCCCATAAGTCTCTTCAAAGCGCGAAGATTACGGCAAAACTATCCGCCAACACGAAGATTCCCATCCAACAGTTTACTACGCCGAGCCGTTAATAAATTGATTGTGTGACATGGTATACTCGAGTACGATTGTTCAGCGAGCATTTAATTAAAATGACGAATGGCTGCGGTCCGAGCGGCGACAGCTGCATATTGGACTGGCTTTTATTAAAAGCTTTACGTCCATTTTAATATGAAATGCGTGATTGTCGGGTCGTGGATGGGGAAATTGGTATGGGATTAATGCAATTGAATATTATGGGAACTACTCAGCGGCAAACAGAGCAGATAGTTCATCTGGGACTCAAGTCCGCTTATATACTAATTGAATTGTAATTGGATCACAATTGCTGCTCAATGGCAGTTTGACACGATTTTAGTATTCTGCTACTGTTACTCTTAGCTCGATTGAATTGGAACTGGAGCGCATTCGCAACTCAGTGGCAGGTTGACACGGTTTTAGTATTCTGCTAAAATGATACACACATAATGTACAATATGTCAAAATCTTTGGCTACACTTATCGCCCATGACATCATCGATTCATGCAATTTGTAGCAGGATATGGACAGCAAAGCAACGTATACTGTCCATACTGCGATCTCCAAAAATAATAATCAGCCTGTTAAACGTCTATGACTATCGGTTTTTCATGATCACGCTGATTCTGACGATATTTATTTAGTTCAGAGGTAGTTCAAACTAACACCCATATACGAAACGTTAAGAAACGTTACTAAGAGGTCTCACAGTGTGCGCAAACGCATACAACGAACAAATCTTACCTATCATGGAGCCATTCTAAACACACAGCGTTCACTAAGTAGACCAGCAATGTGAGAACGCATAGTAAAGCTACTTTAATTAGACAAGTATTGTTTGTGAAATCCGGTGGTCGCAAAGACATGAGCGACTTCGAATTCTGCATCTAGGACCTTGAATATTTAAAAGCAATTTTATTTTAATACGTCAGACAAACAGGCAAGCGGGCCACCTGATGGAAGGTGGTCACCACCACCTTTCGACATCAGCAACACCAGGGTGCTAGTAATGCGTTGCCCGCCTCTGAAGAGACCTCAAATATAAAATTTGTCCAGACTGACTTGTCTTATTTGGTTATGGAAATTGATATTTAAATAGATAATTAGCAGTATGTATTCGTTGAAATTTGCATTCTATGTGTTTTTTATATAATTCAAGATGTCTAGATGAAACGTACGTAACGTAAATGATACGGCAAGTGGTGGTTTTGTGTAATATTTGTTCACCAAATAAGACAAATCAGTCTGGAAGTCTGGACAGATCATACTTCTTGTAAGATCCTATAGCATAGTCCAAAAGAAACACTGTGGCTGGGAGTTCATTTCACATTCGAATGACACAATTCTCGTGCTAATTTTTCCATCGCACCGACAATGATTCCACGAACAATTTACAAAGCCTCACCAAGTTCACCTTACACAACGTGAAACTCTTTAATTCCATTACGAACACAATTACGCGACGCTATTTCTATCAAACACAATCGCTGGGGCAAATGCGGGCTTCAACAATAGCCTGGCATACTCGGGGCATGACTGGCAAAGCACTGTCCGACAATACGCCTCGGGAACAGGCGTGGGCAATTAATATTGTTGCCCATTACAGCCGTGCGTAATGTGTTATGTAAGGTCGGAACAGGCGAGTGTGCTAAGGGCGATATTTGGTGAGCTGGGGCCTAATACTCGTATAACTGACATCTGTAGGCTAATTTCGTAAGCCTGTTGCCAACAATTCTCTGATTTCTTACTGAAATTAAAATTCAAAATTCAAAATATCTTTATTGATTAGGACATTAAATATCTCTTTCAATCGTCAAAAAGGAGGGGAGTATTATATTGAAAATGATTATTTATTATGCATATTGTTAGGAAAGTAGGAAGGAAACACACAGTGACACGCTGACCACCCTACGGCCGCAGCAGACCCACCCTACGCCAACCACGACCGGACCGTGTTCGACAATGCCAGACTGTTCCGATTACGTATGATCGATTTAAAGTTTCCCTTTATTGCATTGGAACTTTGTTACCTGATCCTATAAAATCGATGATATGGAATTCGCAAAAGTAACCCTTTCAATCATTGAAATCAAAGACTTGTTGGCAACAGCGCTAATTAATTAGCCTAATGACCTCTGTTACCCTGTTAACAGAGGAATCTGATCAGACTAAACTATGGTCACTTATTCAGTCGTCTGAATGTGCAGCTTTCATTATGTTTTCCCTCACAGTTGGAGCATCGGTTAGCGTACAAATTAATGAAAATAACTCAGAAAATCTTATTAGTAAGTGGCGGCACTGGGGATCGAATTCGATAGCTCTCACTTACGAGTTACGTCACTGAAGCTCTTTTTGGAATTGGAGCGAAATTGCGACTACCATATACCATATTTCGATGAGTATTTGAATTTATTGTTTGTCATTTTATAATCGACCGCACCACACGAGCGCTGCACCAACTTGCGGACTAAATAGTCCGACAAGATGGATTCTTAAAGATCTCTGACATATGTGTACAGTTTGCGACAGGTCGTCATGGCCAATTTCTTTTTTCTGTTTCCTTTTTTCAAGCAACATCGTGAACGAGATTGAAATCGATATACACGGTAAGATTAAGATGGCGCGATTGCTGTGAAGGTGTACGGGGTATTTTTCCAATTGCCATGTCGATCTATCGCGAAATGTATCTAAATACCACGCCATATATACCTATATTATATCGCTACAGCATCCGAAAGCCCCAAAAACTTAGCCCAACACCCAACACCTACGCCAAGGAACAGAGCCCTTGAAAATAAAAAAAAGCATTTATAATCCCAGCCATCCTAGTTACAACGTCAACGCCAAAGTACGCAGGTCGTTAGTCATAGCGACGCAGTCGGCACTCCAAATAATTAACAACTGGCTACAGCGGGCTATAAATTAATTTAACGTAAACAGCTGACAGACGACGCGCGACGTGATCGCGGTATTTTTAACATTTCATCTGCATTTCGATGTTGTAATTAATTAATTTTGAGAGTACGCACCACGGGGAGGGGAGCCACTTGAAGTCGAAATCGTACCTGTAACAAGGCGGAGATTATTAGATTTTGTCTGAAGTATGTAATATTGGAAATAATAATAAAATAACAAATTTTATACATCAAAAATATAGGCCTGAAATAACATGTTACTGTTACTTTTGTACGGATAATAAAATGCATATACACACGAAATAAAAGTTGTTTACAATAAATCAATGGCTAAGCAAAATAGGATCGTCGGTGGCCGGGCGGTCAAGTATCCAACTCGTAAGCGAGAGGTACCGGGTTCGAATCCCGCTGCGGCCATGTACCAATGACTCTTTTCGGAGTTATGGACATTAGTTGATTACTAACCGATGCTCTTACGGTGAGGGAAAATATCATGATGAAACCTGCAAATTCAGGCAGCTGAATTTGTAACAATGATCCGATCTGGTCAGGTTCCCCTGGTAGCAGGGTCACGGAGGTCAGACGGTAGCCGCTCCACTGTAATTCCATCGCCAAATCCTGGATCATGTTCAAGGCGGACCCCGGGCCCTCGTTCTCGTGAGCACAACCGGGACATAAACGCCAGGATGATGATGAATGGTTAAGCAAAATATAATTAGATAATGTACGTATCTAATTATCGTAATATTCATATTGTGAAGCAAACGGGATCGTAAGTGATCTGATCATAACCGCTTGTAGCAACCGCAACAAATTGACATAATATATCATTATTCACTGGTAGAATCGAGCCCCCTCCACAGCAGTGGAGGGTTTTACCGTTGCCTCCATACCCGGCAGACGGTATGGATCACAGTTTTGAAAATACACCAGAAATCGCACGCACATTTTCTGGTCTACTGTTTGGTGTAATTTTTCAGCCGTACACTACACGGCTAATTTAGATTTAGACAGTTGCCTGTTTAAGTGCCATCGCTTGTTTGCCACGTAAGTTGTATAAAAAAAGGAAAAGAGGAACACAAGGAATGCGCTCCGAAGTGACAGACATTTTGCGTCCCGGGCTTGGGACGTGTGATATAAGAATGGGTGAAAAATACCCGGTAGCGATCACCAAGCGGTGTGTGTATCGTTTTTGTTCGATTTTTAAGTTGTGTATTGGTTTTGGCACTTTGATATCATGACTTTTTCATTGAGACGAGGATTATGGAATAATTTTATTTTACAACAGGAAGATACTTCGCGAGGAAGAGATCATGTCACACAAGAAGCACACCAGGCATAACAGAAATACTGAGCAAAAAACAGGTTACAAGAACGAGTCATTTCATCTTAGCCCTCACAGTGACAACACCTGCGGTTTTTGTTACCTACAACAAACATGCAGAACCGCAGGTGTTATTGGCGAAAGTTATAATCCCACCAAAAACATTTCATGTAAAATTGGTTGGCCAAGACTCGTAAGCTCATAACGGTTTTACTGTAAAAAAGTTATCAAATTTCATGAAGAGGCAAGCCCATAAATCTAAAAAGCCCAAACTCTACATATTTGTAAAGTTTGGGCTTTTTAGATTTATTTCATTTACACTTTAGTCAGAAAGTTAGTTTGGCCGTTTCATAGGCCGACGACTTCAGTGGTTCAGTTGGTGAACATGCAGAGGTCCAATTCAATTCAATTCCCGGCTGGGGAATGATGATTTTTTTTCTGTTACGAGTCTGGATGCTGTATGTACGTATGGATTGTATGTAAAAATATATAAGTAGTTAATCAGTTTTCTGGCACCCATAACTTTGCTTATTTTGGGGGTAAATGGTGCTGTGTGAATTGTCCAAACCTATTTATTTAAAAAAATTGGTTCAAACAATATTGTATATAAAAGCTTTATTTCGTCAAAGACGTCACGACAAAAAAAAAATGCAGTTTTAAACTTGGATCCCCACCAACCAAGCATTGTATAGTAGAATTTCGTGGCGAAATGGTTCAAAAGGTCAAGTTCCCAGATATTGCCAGGCAAAGTTGTAAATACTAAGCCGGAGACGTTTACGGCACCATAATTTAGGCTAACTACCCCCGCCCTTACCCCTGGACTAGAATCCTTAACCGGGCACACAATACGGTAGCGTGTAGTGTCTTTCAATCGTCGCACATAAGGTAAACAAAAACGTGCCTTGACGAAAAACGTTCCGTAGCTGAAATATGTCAAATCAAATCACGTTTATTCAGTTTAGGCTTTTACAAACACTCATGAATGTCGGAATCTTAAATATTTTACATAATCAAAAATAAAATGCTCCGGCGCCGCGGCACTACCACCACAAGCCATAAAATAAAAACTCCGCGACGCTAGCGCCGCTGATCGTCTAACTGTCACTGTGACTGTCAGTGAATGATGCCGCTCGCTTACAAATAGGTTAGGCGCATATTTTGCGTGTGCCTAGCAAGAAACCGCACAAAACGCTATGATCACAAACATTTAAGTGTATAGCGTATTAGTTTTATAAAAATAGTTTTGTAAAAGGACAGCGAATGTTACAATTAATTATTCATATAGGTACTTCTTAGAGTACATTTATCCGAAAACATCGTCATATATTTATAACTCTTGTCGGTGGAGCAATCACGAAAACATAAACAATAAAAAATCATCTATTATAGAATCACCGATGATTGAGCTTATAATCAATTCGATTATCGACATGCCATCATTATCCACTTCATCATCATTCAAGCGGCCAATGCACTTACTTACCATCACCTTCACACAATAGTTATTCTACGATATAACGTATACCTAACGAAAACCCATAAATACAGACATAGACTTAGCACATCGTTCCACAGATCCTTAATTGACTATCCGAACACTTTTTGCGACCCCCGCTTGGTAAACGCTGACCTTGCCGGCCTTCGAAGTAATGGCGGTAGCGACCCGCGGCCCCAGTAATTGATGACCTCTGCCGCGGACTTTAGCGACGAAGTTACGTTTTTCCATACATCTGCTCGCAATGAGAGCTTTTTAGATGAAATTGTTTTCAGAGTTTGCCAATTGGATCTAGCACACGTTATTAGATACTAGTAGATGTAGTCAGGGGGTTTCATTTACCATCAGATCATCGGTACCTTACCAAATTCGATCATGGTTACACATTCAGTCACCTGATTGTTGGTTTTATCCTAATGTCTTCTTTCATCGTAAGAGCATCAGTTAGTCTTGAACCAATGTACATAACTCAGAACAGAGTCATTGGTACATGGCGGTAGTGGGATTCGAAACTTTACGAGTTGGATACCGTTACCACTAAGCCACTGCCGCTCCTATATATTTACCCAGTATATTTTTATATTAGCAATAGTATAGGTACTCCAACGTGCTGACAAACTCTTACCATCTAGGGCGAATTATCTATTCTGTTCACTGTGTGACTGAGTCTGTCTTTTCCGTGTTAGCCTCTACAGCCATCAGAGAAAGTGCCGTACCATTAACATTGACGCTGTTATCATCTATAATAGATGTGTAAGGCCAATGATGATGGTAGGTACTTAATTATAAAGGGCTTACTTAGTGGATATTATGAATGTAAGACTGTATGAATAATTGATTCTATGAAAATCTCTGCCCCAATCATCACTCCCAACTTTAATGGAGAACGGTCATCCCATTCTTAAGGGTTTAGTTAACTTAGCCCACTGCCACAAATTTATATTTCATAGAAGATAAGCTGATTTCCTTACCGTTTCGAACATTTATGCGTTTGACTTTATCAAGAAGCTTCAAACAAATACGCCGAGAATATAATAGTCAAACAATGGGTCTGAAATTACAACTTTCCTTGACTACCGAGTCGGGGCCTCCGTAAAATGGATAGCAGGTTTGTGTGCTGTTGACGTGAAACGTCTTCAAAATCTGCTGATGTTTTCCTAGTGGACAGAGCAAAGTGGCGGACCATAGTTTCTGCCTACCCCCACCTGTGGGACGGGGGCGTGAGCTTTGTGTAGGTGTGTATGTATTTTCAACCCTTCAATCTCAAACCCGCAAGTTTTTTTTATACAGAACATACGAGCAGACAGCCCACCTGGTGGTCACCGGTAACTGTCGCCCATAACATATATAATTCTTACATTTAGGTTGCAGGTAATAAAAATTCAGAACCGCAAAATCGCTATTACTGTGTCATTAATTTACACTGAGAATATTTTGTTTCGTGTATTTGTTATATTACTCTTGTCTTGTTTATATGTGCAGCGCGCGGCACGGCAACGTGGATCCGGGCGGTAAAGTCAATTGTCATAGTGACAGTGACGGACGGTCAGCACTTTTTTTTTTTTTTTTTAAACTCTGGCAACTAGGCCATTAGAAATACGCGCCATTTACTTCCGTACCATACTGACTGACCGAAACAGTAATGAGTCAAACAAACCGTTGCCGGATCGACGATGCCGTGGCGCAAAGCATTTTTTTAATTGACGTCCATAAGTGTTTGTGTAAACCTAACTTGAATAAAAATATGTTGACTTTTTGGCAGGTGCTTCCTCACCGTGAGGACTAAGACGAAATGCCTCATGCCTGTAATTTAGCTGGCTCTAAATGCGGAGATTACCTACATAAAAAGACACTCTAATAAGGAGGGGACTTCATTCTCCAACAATGTATTACTAGATGTACAAGACCAACTTACATAATACCAACTTTTCCTCTTAACAATATTAGTATACAGAGTTATTGAATTTTGTAACAACTCGACGCTGTGGGTTCGCGTTTGCAAAGATATTAACGACAGTTCCAAACAATTTATGATCCAATAAAATACTCGCAGTCCAAGGCTAGGTTCCTTTTGTCGTGTCGATTTATAAATTAGTAGCTAGTTCAGACAATTCGAAATTTATCTCCGGTACAAAACAATTTAGGGGAACATTTTCTGAATCGGCTTTCCGGTTTTGTGTTTTGTAAATTTACTGTTTTGTTTTTGTGGGTTTTCTTAACTTATCTGTCCCTGTGTGTCTGTGTAAGGATTTATGTACGCTTAGATCTTTAAAATTGTTTTTAAAACTATTGATTATATAAAAACAATTGATTTTAATGCGGTTTTTAACAATAGGTAGAATTATTCAAGAGGAAGTCAAATTCAAAATCTACAGCACCGATTTTGAAAAAACTTTCAATAATGGGAAGCCACGTTATTTTCGAGTGACATATGCTACTTTCTATCCCGGGAAAAATAATAGGGTACCGCGGGATATATGAATGTTCACAGAAATCTGAACTGCGCGCGGGTGAAACCGCGCTAGTTGTATAATGCGATAGTATATCAATAAAGCGATAATGTATTAGAAGAGGAAGCAAATGTTGAATATGCCGTTTGACAATTGAGCTGAACAAAAGTTACTATGACGCATAATGCCTAAGTGTGTTAGTTTGCCTTTACTTATCGAGAATTAACTTTTAAGGTATTGTTAAAGCTAAAATTTCAATCCTGTTTAATTGTAGATAGGCCAAATAAGTACTGGGCCGACGTAAAGGCACAATATTCAGAGTGTAGTAAGCGCTTCAATATACCAACTTTTCTGTACACTTCAATCTATACTTTATAAAAAAGAAACTCACAAATCCATAATAAAGTACAAAATTGAACCTAGCACAACGCCTTGCTCATGAAATTCTCAAGAGACTGCTCCCTAACGTAATAACTGCTCGCCTCCTCCGACGTTGCGATTGTCGATTTTCATTACACGTTTTATTTGTTCAATACATTTCATGTAATATTGAACGAAGGGATATTACATTTATTCTTTTGTGTAGTTTTGTAGGTAGCGGCCATGTGGTGTCCGGCAGAGTAGAATAGCAGCAGCATTCGCGGGTGTAGTAAAAGGCTTTTTCCATTGTTATACTTATGACACTGCGATCTCCAACCCGCCTGCCAAGCGTGGAGATTATGACAATAACCTCCCCTTTCATGGGAGAGGCCCTAAGTCCTGCAGTAGACTGTTATGGGCTGTGATGTTGTAGGTAGATCTATAAGTAGAGACGGGGTCTCTTTCCCTGCATTGCAGGGTTCCACATGATTGGGCGATGTCCTAGTGTATCAGGACGTCTCCTGTATGTGTTGACTGACCTAGCACTGGGATAACGCTGGAACACCACAGCGAAAACTATCTATGAGGTCCTGTGGCGTTCCGATAAAAAGCGGCTGTGGATACATACAGGGTTTTAGTGGGTAGGGTCTATTTTTGGGCAATCCCACATGTCCACGTTATTCATCCGGATGACGTAGTATCTTTCGAAGATTTACCCTCTTAAAAAAGAAAAAGGTATGTCTATGAGTGCGCAAAGAGCTTCTAGATCGTAAAATTCTGCTTCATGGGCAGTTGGGTGCCACCGACGCGCGGATATCGTAAAGTTTGGAACATATATAATAATATGATATCTAATATTAAATAAGTTTGGACAAATTGACACAGCGCCATCTAGCAAGTAAACAAAGCTTGTGTTATGGGTGTCAGATTACTGATAAATAACTTATTATGCATAGTACACCTAAACCCAGGCGTGAGCTTTATGTATGTATGTACCCAGACCCGTAACAGGAATTAAAATTTATCATTTCAATTTCTGCTCGGCCGGGAATCGAAACCGAGACCTCTACTTGGCAGAACGGCAACCAACTGAATCACTTAGATCGTCAAATAGTGTATAGTTTTGTTATACTATTATATAGCTACCTCTCTATGAGTGCGCAAAGAGCTTCACGTCGTAAAATTCAGCTTCATAGGCAGTTGGGTGCCACCGACGCGCGGATCTCGTAAAGAACGGAACATGTTTCAGCTCTTATACTAATAATCATCGGCGTCAATATCCCAGTTGTGCTCTCGTGCGAAGCCCCGAGGCCCGTGACTGTGATCCAGGATTTGTAGGGTAATCGCAGTAGAGCGACTGCCATATAGCCTCCGTAGCAATGTTAATAGGGGAAACTGACCGGATTCTATCATGGTTACAGATTCAGTTACTTGAATATGCAGGCTTCATCTCGATGTTTTTCCTCGCAGTAAGAGCATCGGTTAGTGTTCAACTTGTGTAAATTTATTAATTCAGAAAAAGTTATTGCTACATGACGGGCCTGGTTTTCGAACCCGGTACTTCTCGCTTACGAGACACTTATACACTCTCTACACTCTTATACACAACGTAACATTCGTGCGATTGAGACTCCAAACACCCTCTAATGAAGCGCTGTCGAATCTACAGCGGAGAAAATATCGCACTTCGAGACCAAAATTGCTGGAGCCGCTGTAAAGACTCGTTATTCCAAACTTTGTGGAGGCTTCATAGGTCAATCTCGACTGGTCGATAAGAACCTTCATATAATTTACTTTGATCAGCGACGATTTGAAGTGAAACGCTTTTTTACGCTCCCGTATGAGGCGGTTCGTCGAAAGTAGCAACTTTCAGACAGACATAATTCCATTTTTTATAGCGGCAATGATTGCTCTTTGATTGAGGTGGCTCCGACTTTTCATCTCGGCGCCGTGGGAATATGGAGAGATATTAAATTTCCTCTGAATTGTAGTTAATGAAATGAGAGAATTCCAGCTCCAGGAATTACTTGAATAGCGGGGACCTTCTCTTGCAATTGGTTGGATAGAATTGCGAGCATAAAATGAAAATTATGTTGATGTTTAATATTTAAACATAATACTAACGTAAGTGTCCCAAAACTATAAGACCTGTATAATATCATCAATGCAATAAATACGTTGTCTATTGAAATCTTCCAGGTATAATCTAGTTACGCCGTGTTCCCGCGGGAACTATATTGAATGTTGGGAGGATGGACTATTCGATTAGGCTTAGGCTAATCGAATAGCCTATCCGCCCAACATTTAATATATTAGGCTAGTTTGGACTGGCCTCGACCACTTTTAGCAAGTATTTGACAATGTATACACTGTTTGGGCTGGCCTGAAACAAGCCCTCACTACACGCCGAGCATGAAACGAGGTTCAGACATTCTGCTAATCTGACACTCTGTCAATCTGGCATAGGACATCCCAAGGTATTATGAGCATATAATATCCGTTTTGAGAGACAAATGTCTTCATCCGTACTTCACACGGAGCCAGTCCCCAATCTTGGAACCGTACATGCAGCAATAAAGCTCCATCATAAAGACTGTAACCGTAAAACTGCAAGGAGTTTCATAAAACCAAGAATATGACTCGAAAGGCGTCGGCGCTTAAGCTTTATTAGAGTGCTGTAGTTGAATTATTTATTTCGTGTACGAACATAGTAACTAAATAGGATCTTGGCGAGGAAGAGCCGAAGAAAAGATGTTGAGAGGTTAGGACCTATACCATACCTCATACTAAAAAAACGATTCGGCTCACAGAAATAATTTTGGCGAAATTGTAATTTACAATATCATGAAAGAAAGAAAGGATATTGGATATAAGGATAAGGATAAGGTATTCGACATAACACTAATCTGTAAAACATAAGCATGAAATAAATTAATGTCATACGCATACAAATTATTACAAACATGGCTACAAAAACTGATATGGTCTCAAGTTTCTTGCCGTTTTAATGCCGTTTTAATTTCATCTTCGTTTTGAGACAATTTCTAGGCACGTCATGTGCTGGGTTAGTCAACGTCTCTGAAATTCATATTTTTTGGTAAAAGCGTTCGTTAGATAGGTACCACGGGGATCCTTTGCGTGTTGCCGATATCGAAAAAACATGTTCTCCTCTTCCTTGAAGTACCTCATACCGTGCTCTCCAGGGAGGTCACCCCACCATTCACCTTGGTGTGTTTCAAAACTGGTAAGTTTGGACGCAACGAGCGAATATTCATTGAAAACCCACTATCCCATAATATTCTATGTATTTATTTGAAAACTTTATTACACAAATTTGATCAAATGGCGGACAAAGTCATTGAGACTATTTATGTTTGTGTAAACATAAAACTCTTTTTTTGTTATACTTGTGGATCCGGCGCGACTTCGTTCGCGTACACCTACATTACCCCTACCTACCCTTTTTCTCTTGCTAATACACCTTCCTCTTGAATCACTCTTTCTTTTGTTGAAGAGGTTGGCAGACAGAAGAGAGGAGTGGCGATTGCTCTTCCGTGAAGAGCGTAAATACTCGAGCGTGGTTTAAAAGATCTAAGCGGGCATAGATACATACTGTGCCTAACAAACGGCGGGAAGCGACTCTGTATTATACTATGTATGTCTATGGCGATTCTGGGGAATGTATTTATTATATAGACGCATACTGAACAATATGTACTGTGGAAAATATCGGAGAAGGACCGACACGCGAAATTACCAATACCGAAAATCCTGTTACTTTACTTTACTTTAATCCTACTAATGTTATAAACATTGTAAGGATGGATGTTTTGATGGATTGCTGTTCTCCTTTTCCTTCAAAACAACTCTGAACTGTGTTGTATTGCAACTAATATCATAGATTAACGCACAGGCTTCAATTTATACTGAAAATTAATATTGATCCCGCGAGAACATAGCATATTATAGAATTAACGCGGACTAAGTCGAGGGCAAAAGTAGTACTGCCAAATGACCTCCGTGGCCCTTACATACCACACATGGAAACATGACCAGATTAGATCATAGTTACACATTCAGTCCCCCGAATGTGCAGGTTTCATAACGATGTTTTCTCTCACCGTAAGAGCATCGGTTACTGTTCAAATAATTAACATAACGCAGAAATGAGTCATTGGTTCATGGCGGCAGTGGGATTCTATCCCGGGCCTTTTCGCTTACGAGTCGGACCCCTTAATTACAAGACCACTGATATTGAACTCCGGTTATTTTCTGCTCCATCCAAAAACGCTACAGTCTCTCATCCGTCATACAAACTCAGACATTCACTGTCAAATCAGGAGCAGTGTCTTATTCATGCACGTGAAGGGCGTAGATTTTTTATGCAAAGCATATTCCATCGCTTGCTCGTTGAGAGCTCTCTGATGCGAATTTAAAATATAATGCTGCGATGAAAGAGAACCAGTCGCGGGTTTCCGTTTTGTCTTATTTTTATGCATGTTGGAGAGATTCTCAAAACATTTGCACAAACCAACGATTGCATATTACTTTGTAGTTTCTTTTTTAAAGAGGTTGTAGGGAAGTATCGTTGACGATCCTTGCCCATGAAGTAGACAGATAGGTAGCTACTTACTATTAAATTAGTAGCAGGTAAGAGAAAAGTATATAAAAGATATAACACGTCTCGAATATAAATAAAAATAATATTGCTTTAAAGAAGTTGAAGAAAAATTTTGTTATTTTTCATCATTGTTTTTCATCACTAGGTTACCAAATCAATCACAGAGTTCAATTGTCAGTTCAAAGCATACAGAAAATATTACGCCAGAAGTTAAAACTCTAAGAAGAGAAGAGGTTGGTACCCAAGCAACTAAAGTCTATCCTATTTCTTGCGTTATCCTCCTACACCTCAGCATTTATAATCTTTTATTGTTTTCAGCTTCAACATAGTTGTGTGTAAAGTTTATCATTCTAACAAAAATTATTGAAAAGATTTTGAAAAAAATATATTCAGTGTTGCATCGCAGATAAAAGAATAGGCTATGTAATTTATCACTAAATACAATATACGTAATGTTTTAAACTATCGCGGTTATTATCACACATTAGGTGTTTTCTGTATTTTTTTTTATACCCCCAAGATGGCAAACAAGCTTACGGCCTGCCTGATGGTAAGCAGTCACCGCAGCCTATGGACGTTTGCAATACCAATGTTCCGGGTTTTCTACCGCGTACCTTTGTTTACAAGTAGCCCGATATTTCGACGGATGACCCGTCGAGTTGGAGGTGTTCCCGCCGAAGGAATACTTTGTAACCGAATTGTACACGGCAGAAGTCGCGGGCAAAAGCTAGCACACACTTCTATTATCTAGAAATAAAAAAATATAACTAACACACCCAACACACCCAAGAAACAATTCCCGAACAAAATCAACCGGCCGAACTAACTACCGCAAACTCTAATAACCAAAAAGTCGTAATAAATTGACCAATCAGAGCCTCACCTCACCTCGCGATTGGCCGACAAAAGTCTACTTTGTACTACTTTTCCTCGTTTGCCAGTAATTAGTTCGATTGTGTCGTGAAGAACTCCGACCAACGGGGTCCGAATGAAACAACGCGCTTGTAGTGATGGGCAACGCTTTTATACGAATGAACTCACGTCTGGTGATGTGTTGACACACATAGATAGGTAAACACTTTATTGCTCATACAAAACATAATACAGACACATCACTCACATCAGACTTATAATAGTCAGCTGTTGGACTTAAGGCTCGTTTACATTAGTGGAGGGCATTGGAGGGCATTACGTCACGTAACCCAAACTAAACGTAACCTAAAGGTTACGTACCACATCATCCAAACGAAACGCGTATTTATTTTATATTTATAATGAAATGTTATCATTTCAGCTTCATCGGTTGGGGTTTAAAATTCATTTGATCGATTTGCCTCAACTAAAATAAATGAAAAATAAGGTAATAAACAACCTAATAGAGCAGCTAAAAATAGTTAAAAAGTTGTCAAAAGTAGTAATAATTAAATCACAATGTACGAAATCAGAAATAATGACGGCGTGCGCCTCGAATTCCGTCATGCATGCATGACGCAATTTTGAGTTAACTCACGAAGCTCACTACACCTCAAGGAATTTTCCTGAGTTGCCCATCACTAGATGTAACAACTCCGCTCGAACAAGTTAAATTCGCAGCCTATTCCCGTAGGAGCGAGCGAGAGGGCACGATCCCCTCGCTCCATCGGCCTGCCGACCTAATCATTGCAATGGGAGCCCTGTAGCCTTTGTTGATGGCTTTCCGTTCCCTCCATGGTTTGTTAGCTCCCTTTGCAACGAATCTGTATAATAAGGTAATGAAGTTATCGGGGAATTGAGTTGCTTGGGCTCATGTGGTGAGTTACTCTTGTAGTGAATAGGGTGGTCTGTGGTTTAGGGCAACCCTACCGTGTTTATTCCGGCAGTTTCGATAATACAGATTATCTTGACTGCTTCGATATGACTACATCTGTCGCAAAACAAAAGGTCACCTACAATGCTCTTTTATAATCGTGAGCTAAATAAGTAGTTTGCGATTGTAAAATAAACGTGAATTAAATAAATAGATTTACATTCGAAAGTCTTGTAAAACGTAAAAATCGTTATTCGAAATAAATTCTTAGAAAATCACATTTAATAAATTACTAAACTATTAGCGAGGGAATTTATTTGCTTGGACTTGTTAAGTGAAATTTCGTCTTAGGGTTTCGACGAACTGATGAAAGATGCTCATTAAATAAAAAATATTTTTTCAATGAAATGAATGTATCCATGTCAAACAAAATTTAAATTAAAAAACTATTTCAATTCGCAGAAAGTGAAAAAGGACAATATGGTTAATCACAAAACGAGTAACTTAATCATATTCTAAATCCTGGCCCTCGCGCGCTATAGCACAACCGGTACATTAACGCCAAGATGATCAAATATTAACAGTACACATGCGCACACTGTGAGACCTCATAGTAACGTTGCAGAATACGAGTGTTAACCACTCTAAACACGAAACGTAAATATTCCAACTGTCAATACGTGAAACGCTTGGCCAAGCGGAGTGCCGCAAGGCTCGGCACTAGGGCCATCCCATTTGAATCCCGAACGGGAAGATAAACTGTCAGATAATGAGAATTTATGCCCCGAAACCGGTGGGAAGCGATAGCTGCGTATTATGCGGTCTAATCGCGAAGGTGTTTCGTTAACTGCGATGACGTAATCATGCTAGAAGTCGATTTACGGCTTGGGAGTTCTTTTATTCGGTTGAAGACGATTGCCCTCGGGTTTTGTGCATGATTTTTTTTCTAGTATAAGATCGAGGGTGGTTAAGGTCTCCGACTCGTAAGCGTGAGGTACCGGTTTCGAATCTCACTGCGGCAATGTACCAATGACTCTTTTCTGAGTTATGTACACCCCCGGCGGACCCCAGGCCGTCGTGAGCGTGAGCACATCCAGGGCATTAACGATAAGATGATTATTTTTTTTCACAATATAGGGAGGAAAGTTTGTACAAGTGTAGAGTAGGATACCATGGGAACGTAGTCGCACCGGGCCAGCTAGATAGGTATAAAATTTATATATTTGTGATGCGTTAACAGTTCGTAATGGATTGAACACAGAACCGCCACTCTTCTGTCCGCATATTGTGTCGCGTGACGCAGTACAAGGCGAAGGCTCCCGTGAGATATGGCTTTGCTAGTTTGGCTGCGGTTAGGATCAACTACCTCGATAAGGTAACTTCTGACCTTCAATAGATGCGCCTCATTTTGTCTTACATTGAGGGATGAGCTGTTTATTCTGTTTTATGAGACCCTTTTAACAAATTGACGGATGGAAGTGGTGCCTGTAGTAAAGCGATTGTGTGGAACATCTAAAAATTCTATCATTCATAGTACAGACATAAATACTAGCGTGTGAATTTGTCCAAGTATATTATATTTAACTTTCCCGTAAGCCCCGTAGGAAATAAGTGCATGAACGTGTCGGTTTCATAAAAGAGGCCCCGTGGGTGACTTAAGAAGCGATGAGAGACACTTTTGCTTCAGCAATAGATTAGAATTTATTCTAAACATGAAACTCAACAAAAAATCATAATATCAAACTTAATATCCCCGCGACTGTCACGCTCGAACCGCCCCAGCGGCTGTTCGCAATATCATTCCATTGCTACAAAACGCCAGGAGCCATAATAAAAGTCCGTTCCGAAACAGAAATACGGAACTCGACGGGTTCCAAAGTTGGAATGTTGGCGCGTTGGTGAAAAACCAGAAGTTTCCGGCTCAGAGCTCAGCTTATTGAGAACTTTTGCATTGCGCGAGCTGCGTTCCCACTTTCCCTTTGAGTGTCTGATGCAACGTAACAGGTGGACGTTTCCATTCTTCCTGTTTCGTGGCTGGAATTCGTAGCTAGCTACGTAATAGGCACATAGACATAGACATAATATTTATTTGGCAATTTCTACAATATAAGTTAACAAAATATTTCTTACTAACATAAAAACTACACATAAACATACTAATAGGGATAAAATATCCCATTCCGTATGGCCGGCTGGTAGCCGGCAAAACTTAAAAATTTGGCAAAATAATGTTAATTTTATTGTTTGTTTCCAGCTATCCGCACGAGCCGCTTTGGCTAGACTTTTATAATGCGTACGGCTAAGGAGTGGAATGCGTTGCCTGCGAGTGTGTTCCCTGATCAATATAATCTGGATGCCTTCAAGGCTAGAGTGAATAGGCTGTTCCTAGACATTCATGTTCCATTATCGGCCGCATCGTCACTTACCACCAGGTGAGGTGACGGTCAAATGCCTGGCTAGTCAATAAGTGAAAAAAATATTTGTCTAACCTAAGTAATCCGCAATTCTATTATGGAATACACTCAGTCCTGAATACATTGTCTAGGCATTATAAAGAAAAACCATAATATATATTTAAATGATCGCGGATAGTAGATATGGGCTTGTTAAGTTTACGTGGCGAAATACAACTACAAGGTCATGCTATAGCTTTATAATATAGGCACCATCAAGTTTCATCATCATCATCAGCCTAGTCCACTGATGGTGGGCTACTTTCTCGGTTGCCACTTCGTATTATAAAAAAAATACTCAATACGCGAAATTTGTTTTTGCTAGAACTGACGGACACGGTTTGTCTCTGCCAACGGTCGCCGTTGTCGGCGCGAATATGTCCCGGCTCTGGGGCGAACAACGTGAAGTGACACATCGGGAATTTTTTTCCCGTTAGGTAACAGTGTGTGTGGTACTAGTGTTGCACATCAGGATTTTTTCACGAGTGATACACAAAGCGGTGTAACTCAACGGGAACAAACGTGAATGAACCAACGACAATTTGTTTTGCGAGCTATGTGCCCTGCCTGTTGCCAATTTAGCATGGCAATCCTCTGGGCTATGTCAGTAGAGATTGGGTTGCTTTCGAATCTCCTCATTTCTGATTCGATCAAGCAATGAGTCCCCGTTAGCCGTGTGGTGTCCGGCAGAGAAGAATAGCACCAACCCCTTACACTCGTGTGCATCGAACAAGGCGACTAATGTTTTCGAGGTAAAATATCTCGAGTCTCTATAGAGTGGAAAATGGGCAGAAGCGTTTTCCATTGTTATATTTATAACACTGCGATCTCCAACCCGCCTGCCAAGCGTGGAGATTATGGCAATAACCAATGCTTTCGTGGGAGAGGCCCTAAGTTCTGCAGTAGACTGATATGGGCTGTGATGATGAATGAGACTCCGAGCTCATCCCTTATAGCCCTTTCCAATACCAATAGGTGAAGGAGTTTTCTTAAGTCGCTTAAATTATGCAAATATGTTTGTCTGCTCCTGTCTCACTGAGTTATAGATAAAACCACCAGAGGTGTCGATTATAATTAGCATTTAGCACCTTACCAAACCGGCGTGAACCGGCCCATGCCGGTTTGAACTAAAACGGTTTACGAGATATCCTTAAATTAGGAATGGAACGGAGTTAACTGTTACTTTCATAGCCTTCCGTAGTCGTCGGCGAAACTTTTGCGCCCTTTTGTTCGCCAGGCAGCCGTGGTGTGGAATCGTAACTTTAGACAATGGCGAGCTGCGAAAATTATTGTATTAAGTCTTAAAGTGTTTTCGGCGTTCCGTTGTTTGTTGTAAACGTAAGTAAAGGAGTTGTTTTGTTTATTTCTTAAAATTGCCTGTGTAAGTACTCTTTACAAGGTCGACCATCGGTCTCATAAGTGGGATAGGTATTATACGCTGCGCTTGTCTGTACTATGCATAATGCGTCTAGTTTTGGCTTCGTTTTTACTCACATGCGTTTGACAGAACTAGTAGATGTGCATTATTTACGACCAACATTTATTTTTTTATCGGGGTCAACAAACAGTATCACCATACATTTTACTATGACAACAATGTGTTACTTACTGTGAAACCAACACCGTTAACCACATGTTACTAAATTTAACGAGGTACTGATGTGAAACATTAGCTAACAGCAAATAATCAAACAGCTAACATCTTACGTTGCGTATTACATTAGTTCAAAGATGTCATCCAAGTTTTTGGCAATGTGCATGTCAAGTAGAGTTGATACAAATTGAATTAGTACTAGTACTATATATCATTGTATAACATCTCTAAGAGATACTACGCCACTTAGATCGGCCGATAGTTTAGAGTTTACAATTACTTCCAGTTTAATGTAGTTCTTAAAGTAGGTACACTCGAGAACTTGCCCTTCCCATCAGGCATAGATTCTGCTAATAATTATATGGCCACTTCAGTTTTTATATCCAAGACCATGGTTATTTTAATATCGTTTAACTTTACGTCCATTCAGAATCTAACGAAGATTTTTATTACCCCTTTGTAACCCCGGACAAAAAAAAAGAGGGCTGTCAAAAGTTTGGTGTGTGTATCTGGGGCTTGTGTATCTGTGGATTTGTGTATCTGTCTGTGGCATCGTAGCTTGCGAACGGATGAACTTATTTGGATGCGGTTTTCATTATTTGCAAGGCAGTTTAATCGAGATGGGTTTTAGCTTTGTTTTATTAAAATCGGTTCTGTAGTTCAGAAAATAATTAGTAAACTCGGTCGTGGATTCTCCGACTCTTTTTGTATGTCTATTAGTTATTAGTTCATACAAATATGGCCTATCGTTTACTCCACCTACCTACCTGATATGATTTGGTCTAATGCAATTTACTGACAATCTAGCAATCAATCAACAGTCGAGTTAATTACTGGCAGTAATTGGCAATTACAAACGTGACGTAGGGTATACGTGATCCGCATACTGCTGTACAGTCCGCACTAGAGTTATTTGACCACAAAAATTTTATCAAGTACCTAGCCTTTTTTCTTACTTATAAACCTTTCTTTTGAATCACTCTACATATTACTTAAAACCACATCAAAATCCGTTGCGTAGTTTAAAAGATCTAAGCGTACATAGTGACAGGCGGTGGGAAGCGACTTTGTTCTATACTATGTATGGATTATTAAGCAAATTTTGCTGAAAAATACTATTCTAATATTTTTTTAATTTTTAGCCATTTCTGTCCCACTGCAAGGCAAAGGCCTCTCTTTCAATTTTCCACGATTCACAGTCGGATGCTTTCTTCGGCAAATCCTTAGAAAAGGCGTCCTACTCGTCCCGCCATCTCCGTCCAAGCTTTCCTTGTTACGTTTTGTGGGGTCCAGTCGGTGGATATTTCTAATACACACACTTCTAATACCACTTTATAAAAAGCGCTAGGAAACCCGTTGTAATCGGTCGGTACCAGATATTCTTGAACAAAGGGGTCATGTAAATTTGACCACGCCTGTACAACATTAATAATACTGCACGTAAATTGTATGTAATGATGTGTTTGATCTAGTGATTGAATAAATTAATAGATATCAAACATTTCGTGTGGTTTGGTTATTTATTCAAATTCGCTGTTTAAACTTATATCAAATTAATTAATTCAGTATCCACGTAATATGTTTATGTTATTTACTATTTTAGGTTATTGTTTTAATACTTTCTGTTTACAACTACAACTAGAACAACAGTTACAAACAGTATACCTGTTTTTGTATACTGTTTGTAACTGTTGTTTTTAGGACACTAGCCCTTATGAGATTAAACTTTAAAAACTGACGTGACGTGACCGTGGCGGAATGACGGGAACAGAGAATAAAACTTTACTAAACCTTGAGAGATCCCGTTGTGGGATAAGCTCGCCTTTGCTTTGTAAGTGTTATCTTTTGTAATCTACTATGTTGTTGCAATAAAGGGTTAGATACATACATAGGTACATTAAACATCTGTTTCTAGTATTTTTTTGTATCTACTTTGCATATCTGGCATTCTGATTTTCTGCGCTAAAACTTGCTTTAATCTGACCCTAGTTAGCTGTTCTACAACCAAACCCAAAGCGAACAAAAGCAATTCAAGTCAAACTAACACAAGATCAATGGCCGAAACTTGCAACTCCTGCACTCCCTGAGTTGAGACTACCCAAAATTTCGTTACTACCGTATCTATCCTGCGGCGTCTCAGCTAATTCCATTGGACAATATCATTTGCCAAGCTCCCAACTTTAGCCCCAGGTGGTTAAACTGCGCTGCAACTGCTGCGGTTGCAATCGCTTGCACACGTCGCGTGTACAAAATTGCTCCCAAGTCCCAAGTTCGCACGGGTTCTGTCGCCTTTTCTTCACTATTTATATGAGGCTACATATATACAATACAAATAACACACAAAATTAAATTAACAATAAACGATACTCTATATCCAAACAAAATAATATTTATTTATTTATTTCACAGTTTTACAGCATATGCATTATTTTATATAACAATACCACTTAAAAATTTATTACAGATTATAAAAATAATAATTTTCAAAACTTAACACTAACACTTACAATTATTTAACTATAATTTGACCACCCGCAGGCTGAGATAATATAATATGCATTTATTATACATACAAACCCTCCAGAAAATATTCTCTAACCGATGTCGATTTTAGAAAAAACGGATTAAAATCTGTTGCGCGGCTTAGAAGGAGTTAGCGTCAATACATATACCTAGAGAGGCAGACAGACGCGGCGAGTGATTTAATTTTATCCTAGATTATGTATAGAAGATTTAGATTTACATTCCTATACAGGGTGTAAAAAGACCGCTAGCATTAATTGAAATCTCATATTCTACCCATGAAATTGAACAACTTTCACAATTCACGTCGTTTACAATTAATTTAGACACTCAAAGTTCAAATTTAAGTTGAAAAAAATGCACTTTAAGTAAAAGCATGCAATGTAAAGCGTGCAGGCGCGGGGTCAGTGGCCACTGGTCACGTGGGCGAGCGAGAGTCGTGCGCCGGACGATGTACATTGCGCGTCGCAATTAATTATTTATTTTAGGTAGCGAAATTATGAAGTCATTTCCGCGGGTATGTTTCTTGGGGAAGTTGTTCAGTTTCATGGGTAGAATATGGGGTTTCAATTCATGCTAACGGTCTTTTTACACCCTGTATGAGTTTTAGTTGGAGTTAATTGCTGTCCTATTTTCTAATTCTTAGAAATGAGAAAGTGTGTTTACTTTCACGATAAAATTACTAGACGATTTTGAAGTAGGTCAATTGTAATTTATCTCGCAATCCAAAGAGGTTTCAAGTAGGAACTTCGTGCTAATATATACAAGTCTATCGTCTGTAATGCTAGTTTTATTTTTATAGCGATTTAATACATTAATGTATCTTAAAAATTCCAAATCATGGCTCTAAAACATTATGCTCTATTGGTTCTTTGATGTAGTTAAATTATTACTTTCTGAGCGAAGGTTGTAAGATGAAGCGTAGTAAGTACGCGCGCATATTCGCCTCATTTTCAGAAAGGACATTTTTAGTACCACAACCATTCATTGCGAAACACCAAGCGGCCATAATAGTACGCTCGCTATAAAAACACAATAGTAAATACAACACTCAGTGGAACCCAGCACAATCTGCCAGAGTCCGCAGCAAAAATAAGTTAACATGTAGCAAATAAACGAACTAATTTTCTCTCTGTGAAAACCTCAAATTGTGGCAACGCAAAAGCGTAGGAGGCGCCACCCTCGTAACACCAACTTCTACTCGACTAAAGTGGACAATCCGCCAGCTATTCTCATATGGCGCCGCGAGTAATCTGCAATTTATAACAATGTTAGCTCACAGTGTCGCTTCGCGATGTGAGATTGGCGCGCTCGCTCGGATTAGAGTGGTGAAGCTTGTTAGTTGTTGAAAACGCCGTGACCGGAGGCAGTGACTAGCATACTAGAATGTAATATAGGTTTTAAGACTTTCGTGGTTATTCACTACACTTTCACTACGACGCTTTTATAATTGGTTACGTGACGATATTATCGTGGGCGTCTACGATATTGGGGAGAGCTGGCATAGAAGGGACACGTATTGAAAGGGATAAGTCAAATAATCGGTAAAACAAGAAACGTCTCGATACGACAATACGATACGTATGAGATCGAATTAAAGATCAAAAATGTAAACAAATGTGTTGTGTTGATAATTTAAAATCATTGAAATATTTATTAAAATTATTACACTCAAAATGAAATAAAATCATATGAATAGAAATATATTTTTAAAATATTTTACTGAATTAAATAAGGAACTATGTTTTTTGTTACATATTTGTGCTGTTTCAATAAAATATGTGTACTTTTCATTTATGCCACTGGTAATGGTAAGAAATTCCAAACCTTTGGTTCGTTGTTACAGTACATTATTGCAAAGGCTTGGAAACTAAGGGATTGACCGACGCCGAGACATATTTAATTAATTTCTCAAATAATAATACATAAAATAATATAAGATTCAAAATGGCGGCCACTTCTTTCTAATATTGGACTTTTGTAACTAGTGTTCTTGGACTAATAGTTTCCGAGTTACTTATTACGTTTTTGGGGGTAAATCAATTGGTTTCGTTTTCGAAAGTTTACCAGCCATCGTAAAGCACACTAAAAAGTGTGCATGACGCATTTGGTTATGCAAACCAAAGGTTTTATACCTTGGATAGTCTCTTTGACATTGACAGTTGTGTGTTGACATTTTTTGTCTTTAATTTCATCTCCAACTATAAAATATCATAGTACTGTCATATTAAATGATGTCCCCTTGACGATTGGTGGAATGAAAGGAACACGTATTGAAAGGGATTTACTAGAGGAGCCTTTACAACAAAAATGTCCCCTTCATGCCACCTCTCCCCTATATCGTAGACGTCCACGATACTATCGTCACGTTACCAATTATAAAAGCGCCCAATATCGGGTTTGTGACTCAAAGCGAAACCAAAGATTGGATCAAGTAACATAACACCGAAGTACTATCGACGAAACGCCATTATATACCACGCCTAGTGCGGGAGGCAATACAAATTGTTTTTAATTGAAATTGTATTTGATATTTATTTCATACACGGAGAAGTTTTTCATGCCCAAGTACGCAAGAGTAGGTACGCAAAGAGGGTGTTTGAAAATAAACACGTATCGGTCGCGCGTTGCTGACCTCGTAAATACCTTTTCAAACCGTTTGAAAGAATTCCCTCAGCGCTCTCAAAGGAAAACCTCTGGAAGTATATTTCATAGCAATACGTACAAGCTCAAATAAGTGGGAAGAAATGTATTTATAGCAACAGCGTGCACTGTTTGAAAGTTTTGAAACCTTGTCGATTCTTATACTTTGTCAAATATAGGTGATAATTTTAATAGTTCACAGTAGGGGTGGGGTAGTGTAAAATCGTTAACGACTCTATTCGATTATCGATTATCATTGTCATAGAACTTGGAATCGATAGTTACATGGTTATTCAGTACGTGTTATACAAAATAAACTATTATTAGTAAACTAAATTATTGAGTTGTAAAAATTATCATTCTGTATTAGACAAAGCATAGTATGAGGACAAAATTGCAACTTTTAGTTCGTAATTAAGTTATTTCTGAATTTTTTATGACTGAATGACGACAACTTTTTTTTTGTTACTGAGTGACCAAGGCGGACCGTGGGCTCTCGCGTGCCGCCATAACCGGGACATAACGACAAGATGATGATGAGTGACCAGCAAGCAGACAGCCCAACTGATGGTTAGTGGTAACTGTCGCCCATAACATCAACAATTCCTACATTTAGGGTGCAGGCAACAGTTATACAGAACTGCAGGTGCGTTGTTACTGTGAGGACTAACATGAAATGCCTTAAGCCTGTAATTTGTTGAATGTCTATGAATGAAATATGAACTCTGCAGCCTTTTATGTAGAAGTACATTGTCATTATACACTGTCACGGGGAGTCAATTTACTCTTGAGACATTCCAGTATCAGGAAGCGGAAGACCAAGCGGTAGACCTTGGTCGACTTCGCTTCGCTAACGGTAATAGGATCTACACCTAATAAGTGGTGAGCTCGTTGCGGTACTGAAATTTGACTAGCCTCAATTAGCCGATTCCCGGAATCTTCAAACATTGCTTAACCTTGGTTATCGGCCCCGCAAGAACGCTAGACTTCTTTAAAATTCTCTCTCTCTCTCTCTCAGGTCGGTCCTTCATGTCTGAAGATCATGGCCATGGTGGGATTCCATTCGGCAACGGATAAATCGTCTCCAGCGACCTCTGTCAGTGGCAACTTTGGCTTCAAAAGTAAATCTACTAATATAGATATGCATAGGGTTCCACGCTACAGTGTCCCAATATTGAAACAACGGCAGTTTGTTTCGTCATGAGCCATGAATATGTGAGCTGGCTTCGGCCAGAAACGGTCTTGTCAAAATAAATTGGAATAAACCAATTTACCGCGGCAGTGCGAATGTTATTATCTCAATCTCTCTTATCTAGCAGGAAAAAGGTAATAGAAAAACAAATAAATACCTCAATTTAACCAGATATGAATAAAATAAATGTATGTTGATTAAATGGAACGGTAAACTGGCTACAGCTTCACAGACATACAGTTTTCTGAAATGCGGCATTATTCTTTTTTTCTGTAATAGAGAAAAAAGCACACACATAAAATAATTAATGACATTTGTGGTCATAATTTTGTACATTGTTCAGTACCGTGATTAGATTTTAATTAATATAACCTGTCCGACAGAAAAACTTGGATAACCCCCGACTAATGTTACACTTATTCAAATATTGTCTAAACTACTAAACCGCTTTTAATTAAATAAAGCTCTCTCTACTACTACTACACTACTACTCCGCGCTAACTACTCCGCGAAAACCGCATTTAAATTAGTCCATTCGTTCGAGAGCTACGATGCCATAGACAGACACCCAGATACACAGAGCGACAAAGCCACAGATACCCACGTCAAACTTTTAGTACCCCTCTTTTTCGTCTGTAGTTGTATGACATTGTTTGGCTGCGGTATTATGTAAGAAGGATGTACTTTCCCAGTCGGGCGACTAAAATTCGAACGGGACACTCCGCTTTGTCCTACCCGTCTTACTCATTTTATATGCTAATAACAAAGTGTACAAAACCTCCCTAACACAATTAAAGCAAACCTAATTCGTGTTTCGTTTTCACTCCGCGTTCTCTCAAAATTCGGCGCGCGTCCCCGATTTTTCTCTCTAACAAGGAAATCACGGGTACAAAAATTAACAGTGACCTAAATAGACCATTTAAAAATATTGGGCTAATGTCCTGGCTGGCTGGGACAGAGCATTTTGGGAATTAGCATGCAAATGGGCTCAGAACGTCGCTGAGTCGACTACAGGGATAAGCAGACTTGCCGAAACATGTACGTACATAACGTTAGGACAGCTTGCCAAATATAATGAACCACTTATGTGGCCTTCGTGGCCATAGTGGAAATTAACTTATAATGCAGTATTGTTAAGGTTTCAATTTCAATTGGAGATAGGCCTAATAAGCACTGAGGTGACGATTACTAACATATAGAAGCGTCAGTGGCCTTGTGGTTAAGAGGTCCGACTCGTACTCGGAGTACTGGGTTCGAACCTCAGTGCCGCCATGTACCAATGGCTCTTTTCTGAGTTATTATGCTCTCACGGTGAAGGAAAATTATTATGATTACCTACACATTCAGGCGACTGAATTTGTAACCAAGATCCAATCTAGTCAGGTTCATCTGTTAACAGGGTAACGGAGGTCAGGTGAAGTCACTCCACTGTAATTATTTGATTTGCACAATCCTGGACATAGGGATTAGACCTCCTACAATACAATTCAAAATACAATTTCAATGTATCCTAGGGGGTCCTTCCAATCTGGCTACTCATATATCGCCGTGAGAAAACCTGTAAATATAAAAAAGGAAAGGTTTTTGATTGGTTACCACATACCGTCAAGGACAGCATAGAAAATGTCGCCCTACAAAATGGGTGGACGACCTTTTGAAGGTTGTAGGGGACGATAAATATAGTCAGGCATAAAGTCAAACGGTGTGGAAGTTATTATATCCAACAGTGTTTGGATACGATGTAGGGAACGTTTTTGATACACCGCTTAACTAATAGTTCCACAAGCTTAGGGTGACACATTTTATCCCAACCATCATAGAATACCCATACTATGATGGTTAAAATTTTCAATCATATACCGAACAACATAAAAAACACATTAAAAGTATTGAACTATTTACGAAAGAACTGAAATCCTTTCTTGTGCAAAAATGCTATTGATGTTGTGATATTAATGTATTTTTTAAAGACCTCGAATTGTGATAATCCGACACATACCTATTAAATTATGACATTGTTTTCAATTTGATAATATGAAAAATTACAATTCTGATGATAAGAATAAATTGCCAATACAGAATGACATCCAACTAATATATCTACTAACTTAATATTATTATTACTGAATTATATGTTTTTATTTAAGGAATTAAATTGTAATAACTCTTAATTAGCGAGTGTAGCCTTCGTTTAAGGTTGTGTTGGTGCTACGCTTTACCTTGTTAGGAACATCTTAAATGATGTAGGCGTCAACTAAAGCGTCGCCTACGTTAGTACAATCAGGAATTAAAGGCTTGACGTTATATACGAGTATAAACGTACAATTTTAACGACATTCTCGATAGTACGAGTACGTAAATGTATGTAAACGAGATAGCCCATTTGAGCTTGTTTACTCAACACGTGAAGCCCAGGCCATTTAGGCACTATCTCGGGTTAGGGCATAAATTTCGTAATAGTATGGGCATCAATTATAATACCAGTTTCGAAAGGTAGGTGTGGACCCTTGCCTTCGCAGAACCGGATGCAATACCACTACATCACAATTCCGGCCGCTGTCATAGCAAAATGGCCGACCACCATTACTTACTACCCCGCAGGCTTAAATAAAATCCCTTTTCAAGGGGAAAATGGTACAAATTAGAACGTCAACCTTCGAAAGAAAGACGTGCTCGAATTTTTTCGCGCGGGAAATTGTCAAGAATCCCGTCCGGCGGCGGCGTATAATTTTTAAAAGACGAAATTTCAAATATTTCCGCTCCATTTTAACTTCAAATCGTAAAATTTACTTCCCAAATAAGGTATGTATTCCAAGAGGTGAGTACTGAGTAAATAGAAATGCTAAATAGCCCTTTGGATGGGTCAAAAACTCTTTCCGTAAAATGAGACACAATTTGAATAACTTAAATTCGAGTTACAATATTGTAATATTGTGACCGCGTTGTCGAGGGGCCTTGAGGGGTGCTGTTGAGGGGAAGGGGGGAGGGGTGACAAAATTGAAAATTAGCGGGGAACTGGAGCCTGACAGCTCCATTATTCACAAAAAATATTGTCAAAAACTCGACTAGAGAATCCGTTGATATTTCGGTGAACGATTAGGTAACAAAAGGCAATAATACTCAACGTTACAATCTCACCTATAGTGATGTTTTTTAGGGTAAGCATTAAATAACTGCTTGCCAAAATACCAGTTTGCAAACTAAATGTAGGTTAGGTTATGTTAGGTAGCTATTTATATATTTTGTTAGAATACACAAAATATTTTATTAAAGTAAACACAATAGTAAAAACATTAAAACATTGTTAGGCTGTATTTTTATTAATCTCATTATTTCTTACAAGGTAGATATGAATTCAAAATTTCGTGCTTTCCATAAATTTTGAAATCCTAGTAATTTCCTTTCAAAAACTTGTACAGCCGTTTTTCATTCCATATTTCGGAACATCATCAAAATAGAGGACTACTTCAATGCCACGGCTTTTGATAATGGCCTCATAATAAAGCGTTTGCCAGCATGCCAGCGCTCTGATAGCAGCTAACTGGCACAAATTCCAATGCGGAAAATTCCATTTTCAATTCCAAATTGGACATTCCCAATTTTCAGACTGTTTAATAAACTCATTATCGCCCCAATCGGTTGTCACGGACAGACCGCCGGATATTAACCTTAATTTAATAAAGCTACAAAAATTAATATAATGCTATAGGAAATGCGAAATTCGTGTCTTTAAATGGTAGTTGGCGACCGAGCTTTGTGGTATGGAGGTACGTAACGTAGACAATAGATGGCGCTGCTGGTTGGTTAGAACGCGATAGCGTGTTTAGCAAGTTTTAGTGCCTAAAAGGGGAAGGGAAAATGGGTTTTCTGTGCGCACCCTATCCCCATGGGGTGTAGCGTCCGATGAAGCTTTGAAAGCCTACCCGGCTAATAACAACCACAGATAGTGAATAGTAGGTAGGCGCCTAGGCTTACAAGCGAGTCCCACATAACAATATTAGGGGAAAACACCTATCGAGTGATTTAACTAGCATCAAAGTAAACTTATCCAGTTCCTGGACTGTACGAGGACAGCTTAACCTTGGTTATCGGTCTAGTGCAGACTAGTGCCGCTTTAGAAACATTCTAATATATAGCCACGATATTCTTTCATCCTTTTCAGAAAATAAGTAATAAAATAATGTCTTTCGACGTATAAATAGTTTGATCGTGAAGGAGTCCCCCGAGCGCGCCCCAAACAAACGAAGTTTGATATTATTTTCAATATTACCTAAACTATCAAAGCTAATGAAATTTCGTAAACGTAATTCAGAAACCAATATCTGCGGTTAAAATATATCGTTTCAAAGTTACACGTGTTTTTAGATTGAAACGATGTATGTGACATACCACAGACAGAGATATTGGTTTTGGAATCACGTCTAGGAAATTTCATTGGCTTTGATTGCAAAAAATTGAAAATAACAGCAAGCTTCGTCTGTATGGAGCGCGCTCGGGGGATACTCCTCTTGTTGGATTTTATGAAAATCAGATCGTTCTTTTTTCATAAAAACAAGACGGGACAAACCAAATGTATAGATATCAAAAGCTTACGTCCAGTAGATACTTGACTTAATAACCTTAATTAATTTCATTCTGTAAGAAATATAGACATTGGAACAACCAATACTCGGTGCCTTGGAGGGGATGAGAGAGGCTCGCACCGTGAAGAACCTACTCTGACTATCCGACTGGAAAACGTGCTGTGGGACGTCCTAGATATCGCTGGTTGGACGAAGTGCTAATCTATCCTACTAATATTATTGACTAGTAGAGCCGGTAACTTCATTCGCGTACACTTACTGTACTCCTACCTTTAAATAGATAGATAAATTATTTATTGCTCACACAAGAATAGTTACGTTAATAAGTAGAGAAAAACCCTATCTAGTTCTAGTTGTAGGCAAAGATGGCGTTATCGCTCACCAGGCAACCTTTTATCTGTTTTTCTTGCTTATAAACCTTTCTCTTAAATCACTCTATCTATTATTGAAAACCACAATTAAATCTGTTGCATAGTTTAAAATATCTAAGCGTACATAGATACATACAAAAATACCTAGAAACAGACGGCGGGAAGCGACTTTGTGTTATACTATGTATAGATGCGAAAGTTTATAAGGAGGGATGTTTGTTTTGATAAAATATAATGATGAACGGATTTTGATGTAATTTTACAGTAATGTAGCTTATATCCCAGAATAGCACATATGCTATAATCTATCCCGAAGTGCAATATGTGTCCCGCGGGACCCGTTCCCTTTATTTTACGCGGACGAACGCTGAAGAAATATTTAATAATTCATATTTAATAAATACCAATTTCCGACATCGAAAGGTCTGCGGTTCAGGGGTCAGTCCATCAAAATGACGGCTCTGGTAATTTAATCGTATTATGCGGCTAAATTGAAGATGCGACCCGCCCTTTTGTGGCGATAGGGCAACTGATCAATCTAACTCGGCAGCTTAATAGGCTGGGATTCAATTAAAATCAAGAATCCTTGATAAAGTTTATGATTTGAACTCGAATGTGTCTGCGCGAAACCTGCGTATGTTTTGTTTGCTTATTCAATAAAGGGTTATTTTATTCATTTATTCTATGTTGATATCCCATTCGGTTGGTTTTAGAGAAAACAATATTTTTGACTGTCACAAAATGGTGCATAAAATCCAGGTTATTTATACATTCACATCTTTTTCAAAAATTACAAATAACTGACTGATTATGTTACAAGATTTAAGCTGTTTTGATGCTTGTTTTAATTTCAGATTTATTAACTCTCTTTTTGGATGAATTGAGACGATTTGAAAAAGATTTTAAAGACGTAAAACATACCAATGTGTGTGGAGAATAAAATAGTCACCAAATTAAAAATAAATAAAACGCGAATTAAGTCCTTTTTAAAAGACACTCCTCAATTGAAACCACGCGAATAAAGTCGCGCGGGGCAGCTAGTTCTTGAACCATATTGATCTAATATACAAGTAATCAAACTTTGAACTGTATAACTCATTCTGTGTTGGTCGTATAATAAAACCAATTACGCAGTTCGTCATGTAGGTTATCTTACGTTCAATAAAATTAACAAGGAGTTCACAGCACACTCCTATCTAAATCGGTACTGACCCTCATTCTATTCAGATCCTCAAACCATGACCATAGTCACGTTCACAAGATTATCTATTATAGTGTCACTGTGTCACGTTAACAATATCCTAGTTAATTACCGCTAACTCGACACAACCTTCGTCTAATCTACCTATCCTTTAGGTGAGCTTATGTAAACAAATGAACGCTTTACAGCGCCTCAGCAAAGCCTAGGCTACCTACAAAGCTTGGGCCTAATTACACATTCCTACCTTAATTGCGGGTCGGAAAACATGCAAAATGGAGGTAGGAGTGGTGCCAGTCGACTGGAAAAGCTGTTCATGAGGGTAGGGGTATTTTTTTGTTGTCGATAATGAAAACGGTAGGTCGTGTTTTTGTTTATAAAGAATTTAGTAAAGTTCAGAGGCTGACATTTTTTATGAACTATGTAGGCATTTTTCCGCCTTACACCTGGAAAGTGACTTTAAGGCTGACTTACATTGAAGATATACCAAACTTATCAACTTCTTAGTTGAATAAATTCTACCAAAAAGAAGGTCACAGAAACTAACGTCAAATATCTAGTACATAGAGCCTATGTTAGAAAGTGTTAGAGCTTGTTAAGCGGGTCTTAGTTTTAAGAAATATTAAAATAGGTTTTCTTGATGCCAATAATTTTAAATAATTATATTTTATAATATGTCTGCATGGATGACTACTCAGTAAGGAAAAACTCAGTAAAACTCAGTAAGGAAAGAGTAGGCACCGCCATTTTATTTATTTTTACTATATACCTATTCATTTATTTACGATATATTTTTTAACAATTACCCGACTGCGACAGACTGTCTATACGGTAAATAAGAGAAAAACCCAAATATAACCCAATAAGAACAAGTTCACGAAAAAAACACCACACAGAATATGTAAATTATCTCGTATCTGTGATATTGTCTAGTTTCCTCCAAACCAGCCAGTATTCCGGTGGCACTATAGACCCTTGACCTTTGCCTTCATTGTTGTTTTCTTTCAAGTAGCGGCACGCAAACGACTCAGCGCACATACAGCCACAGCGACCCCCGTAAAAATAAACTTGATTATTCAGCCGTGCCCAACCGCGGCCCGCTATTTGCATCCCATCGGGCGCTTTACCAGCCCTGCCCTTGTCCTCCTGATAACAGGGTGGTTGGTCTTAGTAATAGACAAACCACATTTTTGTTACGGAGTCGTGTTGGTGTGACTCATTGAGGAGATTAGACGTATCTTGATAGCGTTGTAGTCGCGTAGTCGACACGTCGCTTGCGCGTTAATTGACGGATACGACGCGTATGCAATTTGTAAGCGGCGACCTAGATAGATAGATGTATCCGGGCATTTTTCGCAAGTCGACGAACTTGCTATATTTCTAGATACCCTACTGTTCCTGCCATCCTATCTTTTCCAGAAAACGCAGTAATCCTTTCAGTTTTATAAAGCGGCGACGTGTTAAATGGCCTTAAAGCCGCTTACGTAATGCATCCGATACGAATTCGAAGACTGAGCGATATAGCAACGCCGGTCCTCAAATTTGAGCATTTATTTGGTGCGTACAAGATCAGCCGTTCCATCTTATAAATTTAACCACTGCTGCACGTTTTAGATATTAAAAAGTTATCGCAGCAGCGGGAAAAAATAGATTTTCATTTTGAGAAATAGTAATTACCGGCTTCTCCTTTGATATAGACAGTTGTGTGTTTACGTTCTTTATCTATAATTTCATCTTTAAGTTTATATAACTTTCGCCCGCGACTTCGAACGCGTAAAATTCGATTAGGCATGCAGTGTTCTCAGCGATCATCTATGCGTTATCTGAGTTGTAAGCTATAAAACCGTAAATTAATCATTTTTGTTCTAGTTAATGCGTGAAAATGATGATCGAACTACCAGCTTACCAATACTCTTTAAGAACGAAGAAATAGTCTCTTCACTGCGCAACTTATATACAACGGCGCCAGCTTAAGCAGAAATCGTTACCTGTAACAAATGAACAGACATTAACATTAGTTAAAACCAAACAATTGTCTCGAAACTTTTAACAATGGGCAAATAAGGAAGCTTGTTTGTTTTTTAAGCGTGCCCGCTTTTGTTTTGGGCTCGGTTTATGCAAATTGGAGAGGGAAAACGTTTTTGTTCGCCAATAACGGGACACGACAAGTCGGAGTCAGCCTCAGATGGTGAAGGACCCTCCAGGGAGGGATGGAGGGATGGAGGGACAGCAGATGCCACAACAAGCCCAAGGGACTTTGTTGTCTCAGGTTGTTGGTTATTTTTGTAATGTTTTTATGGGACAATGGAAGCTTGACCTGTCATGTTATTTTTGGTTATCGTGGTTCTTTAGTCTGTGTTTTTTTTTAAGTTGATTGACACTTGGACCTATACCTTTTTATGTAAAGTATACCTACGATGCGAAATTATATTTTCAGATAAAGCGATGAATTTTTTAAATAATAAATGGTAAGGCAATCCACAAACTAGTAGTTTACCCTACAGGCGCGCGCACAAAGCGATGAATGCGGTGACCCGCACGGTGGGACACGATTACTGTGTGGGGACTATGCGGGCGCTGCGTTTTTGTTTACAAATAATAAAATTTGTGATGGCATCTGTTAGTGTTAAACTAATTTAGAAAAGAGTCATTGGTACATGGCCACAATGGGATTCGAACGCGTTACATCTCGCTTGCGAGTCGGATACCTTTACCATTAGGCGACGCTATAATTGCTCCTTTATTTTATATTATTGACGTAGAAATTCATTTCACTCTCCTTTGGATACATTTACAAAGTTGTACAATCGTACATTAAAATAACAATTATTAACAATTCACACAAACAACACCTCTAGTTACATTTAGGTAATGCTTATATTACTAACATATTTTTGGAATAATAAATATGGTAGACGATATTGTAAACGCCAAACCCTTGAAAAAAGGTCGATCAAAGCTTACTAATAATTCGTAAGGAAATCTTACCACCTATATTCTCATACACCTATTTTCCCAACACCAAACAACTTCACACATAATTATTTGAACACACCATATTTTATTTATTTATTTGTTCTTTTATATACAAGTATATTTTAGCACCTTTGTCCGTGCCTCACTCAGCGGGGTCCGCTGAAAACCAGCGCTCTGGTTTTAACCGGGGCATATGGGTGAGATCCTTTTCACGCTACACAACACCTTAACCTAACTATATGCAACGGCACTGTAGTTTATTTCTTTATAAAACTTTCAGCACAAAAGGTCGTCCGACTGGAGAAGTATCTCCACCTTACAGAATACCGCAGCCAAACAATACTATTTTAAATAATATTGTGTTTCTGCCGGTGAGTAAGGTCTCCAGTGCTCCATGGGGTGGGGAATCGGGGAACAGTGGCTTTGACAGTGGAGGGGCATTTGCCTTTTTGCTGCCAGAGCAACGTGTTATAGATAGTGCTTGCAAGTCGAATATTCGAATATTCGAATTATTCGACGCTAGGCGGCGTCGTTTAGTGATTATGTGATGTTTAGTTTTCATTGCTTTGTTTTATATAATAAACATGTAGAAAGCCATTTCACGCTCATTTGGATACATTTCGATTTCGGCGAATTATTCGAATATTCGCCTCATTTCAATATTCGAATAGTAATGTAAGTAAAATTTGAATATTCGAATATTTTTAAACAATCAGAATTTACGTACTCGTGTCTTAATTTTGTGGTATTTATTCAAACGGATTGTGTGATCGCACCCACCGAATGCTCGGTGACTCATGCCTGAGTGAGCTGCTATGCAAGACTGATATAATGTTTTAGTTTACAAATAATTTTATTTTAATTAGTATCCTTATGTCATGATTTAAAATTCTTTCCTTTATCTTGTTAAATCAAAAATCGTTTAGCTATAAAATCTCGTAAAATACCTAATCTTATGATCTCACTGACCTAATGCTACCTCCTCACTCCCACGAGGGCCTCGCGAGGCGACCTCGCGTTAGGTAACACGGGGCGAGACGGGCCCTCTTCACTCTCAACAGGCAAGTACTTTGTATTTTGCTGTGTTCGGGACTACACCGGAGGCAATTGCGAGGCAAAGAGACCAATTACACTCTCGCCTCGCGAAAGTTAAGAAGATTCGATTTCCGTACTAAATTAAATTTTTGGTAGTGTTTAGTAATTTAATTATGGTTTATACTAATAGTAAATGTTTTTAAAGTTACCGCAAATCGCTTTCTATAGCTTAATGATATAAAATATTGCAGCTAATTAAAAAAAACACATTCGCCGCTAGGCGGCGTTGTTTTGTGATTATGTGATGTTTAGTTTTCATTGCTTTGTTTTATATAATAAACATGTAGAAATCCATTTCACGCTCATTTGGATACATTTTGATTTCGGCGACCTGAGTGGTTCAATGGTCAATATGCCAGTTTGCCACGCAAGAGGTCCCGGGTTCGATTCCTGGCCGGGCAGAAATTGAAATGATGAATGTTAATTTCTGTTACGGGTCTGGGTGTTCTATGTATAATAATACTATTTAAAAAGTATTTCAGTAGTATATCAGTTATCTAGCACCCATAGTACAAGCTTTGCTTAGTTTGGGGCTAGACGGCGCTGTGTGAATTTGTCCACGAATATTTATTTATTTATTATTATTACTACTTATTTACAAAAACTGACATAAAAAACGTAGTTAGTCCAGATTATTCCAGATTTCACAATATTTCGAATAATATTCGAATATCACCAGCACAAATATTCGAATATTCGAATACCTAAATTTTCGAATATTTGCAATATAGAGGTGGACAACGCATTTTATAGTTATAGAGGTGGGCAACGCATTGGTGATACCCTGGTGTTACTAATGTCTATAGGTAGCGGTATCCACTTTCCAGCAGGAGGCCCGCTTGCCTGTTTGCTTACCGTATAACATAAAAAAAGTACAATGGCGGACTTCAAGCTAAATTAGCCTTATCTACCAGTCAGTCGAGATAATATAAGTCTGAGAAAGGTAGGCGGTTTATCTGTACTTTACGTACTTTTTTGTAGTGCTTTTTATGTACCTAGTAAATACCTGCGTGGGAAGGCAGTACATCAAGCTACCCACCACCAGTATAAAATGAAGTCATAGTTAAGGCCATTATTCCTAACTATGTGAATGAATGACTTTTTTATTATTTTGGTTTCATGGCTCTGGAATGGAGCCTCAAATAATACATGTATTGTTGAAGGTCAGTGTTTTGAACCCTTTATAAGCCATTATGTAATGTGTTTGTGGTGTTATTGTGTGTAATAAATTTCTATTCGGAGACGGTCCAAGTCTGAACTCACCCTCGTTGGGATGCTGTCTTCTGAATTTTCCCCCAAACCTACTTAATAAGTTTTTTGTCGTCTGCATGTTTCAAATTAAAGTGCTGTTTTTGGCGCGTAAATTAATGTTTTCTATTCTATTATGAGTAGGAACAAGTGAGCGCCGGGGATTATAGAGAGATGAAGAGGTTGGCAGACAGGAGAGAAGAGTGGCGATTGCTCCACCGACAAGAGTCATACTCTTAAATATATGATGATAATGATTCTATTATTTTCAATCCCTATCCGTCATAGCATTACATCGTCACAAGACCATAAGCGAGTGCCCAATCCCTCAGCTCTATAATAGCATTGCATCCAGCCGCGTAACACTGCAATTTCCCTGTCGGAGGCAAATCGATTTGTCTGTATGTCCATGTCTATTTGTCTAAGCTGCGAGCCCTGTTGCTGACAGCGGTAGTCGGGATGTTTTGATAAGCCGGGTTTGTGGAAGGGTACATTTTGCTAGAGACTTCGGTTATGACTTGTTTCCGGGGAGTTGTTGTCTACGTTGTATTTTGGGATATATTTTAGGTAAAATGTAAGTACCTTAAATTATATTCTGGTGATGACTTTATTGTGTACGTGTTTTTATAGTAATCCACTCGATTACTATAAAATTGAAAAGAGTATTTATTAAATTAGGATTACTTTAATAAATCTCTCTTCAAACGTCAAAAATCTAATGGTAAGCAAAGGGAAAGTTAAGCGAGCTCATCCAGGTCCGTCTATCTGTTACGTTTTCACATCTAAACCCCTGAAGTACATCAAAATTCTAACCACTACACAGATGACGTTGAAGGCAACCTAGGCCTTCCCTAGGCTGCCTTACTTATGTTACTTTTACCTCTAAAAATAAATCTTAAAAGAATGAACTATAACTTTTCAAGTTAGGGATACGAAATAGCATCAGTCATCAATTTCAACAAATAATAAAATAAATTATCATCTTGGCATCAATACCTCGGTTGTACATTTCTCCTTGACCTTGATCCAGGATTTAACAGATCAGGTCATGACAGTAGAGCGACTGCCATCTGACCTCCGTGACCCTGTTAACAGAGGAACCTGACCAAATTAGATCATGGTTACACATTCAGCCGCCTGAACGTGCAGGTTTCAATAATCAATTTGTTTTAACTGTCCAATATCGCCATTACAAATGAAACAAAAAGCCCTGGGTAGCTTCGAACAGAAATATCGGTACGCAATCGATGCTCATCTGTCTTCGTAATACCTTCCGCCGATATTCCGTTCCGAGGCATTAGTCAGCGTCGGCCGCCGCGGCGTGTAAGGAAGATAGCAAATAAACGTAGAAAATCCAGTATAAAAGGAGCTAACATTGCTAGGTGCGTCTATAGAGATACTAGCTTATTTTATACTGGTTTTTTAGTTGGACATGCTGTTGACCGAACATAATACAGTCTGCGTTCAAATAAATAACCTTACTTCATGTTGTAAATGCAATGAGACTATGTTGGTTTGCTACGGTTTTATTGCGGCTTTATTTTGATGAAATAAGAGCGTCGGTGGCCTAGTGGTTAGCAAACCCGACTCGTAAACGAGATGTACCCGGTTCGAACCATACTACCTCAGTACCAAAGACTTTTTAGTATTACGGTAAGGAAAAATATCGTAAGGAACCCTGCACATTCAGGCGACTGAATGTGTAACCATGATCCAATCTGGGCAGGTTCTGGTAGCATGGTCACGGAGGTCACATGGCGGTCGCTCCACTGTAATTACCTGATCTTCCAAATCCTGGATCATGGTCAAGGCGGACCCTGGGCCTTCGTACGCGAGAGCACAACCGGGATATTAACGCTAAGATGATTAATTGATTTATTTTCCAGTAATTCCGTCATCGGCTATATCGTCACTTACAATCAGGTTAAAGTCGGTGTGTACATCTAACCCAAATAACCTAACCATGTTTACAAAAACTCAAATATTTCCTAAACTACATTTCATATAATGAAAATCGAATCGAAATCGGTCTATAGGTTGCATACCGAAACACAGATCCACAGATAAAAACATCAAACTTATAGCACCCCACTTTTTAGTCGGAGGTTAAAAATCCCCCCAACGAACCAAAACTAACTTCATCCCAACGCAGCAGAAGCGAACGCAGCCACTCACAATAGAGTTAGCGAGTTGTTAATTGCCTTCGCGCCGCCGCTCCAGCCTACGGGATGATACAGGCTGTGGCTGTTGCGAATTACAACAATAATATGGAACCAAATTGGTCGCGAACTGTGCGGTTCTTTTTCTCTCACGCACATTAAGGTTGTGGAATGAATTGCCTGAAGAGTACAAGATTGAGTTCTTCAAGAAAGGGGTTAGGAGATTTTTACGGGGTCGGCAACGCGTGGGTGATGCCCCTGGTATTGCAAACGTCCACAGGCTGCGGTGACTGCTTACCATCAGGCAGGCCGTAAGGTTGTTTGCCACCTTAGTGGTATAAAAAAGATATACCATCACGGACTGCCAACCGGCTCCCAAGTCTATTCAAGCAGTCTTAGGCGTATTAGGAGGCACACCTAAAGAGTGGCGAGCTCGTTGCGATGCTGAACTTCGACTAACCTCAAAGTACTAAACGCTCACTTTTCCAGTTTCCGAACTCTGCGTGCGTTGCTGAACCGTGGTTATCTGTAATTTTACATAGTTATAAAGGCTACTCGCTACTGCAATTACCTTTATAACTGTGGCAATGTCCGATAGAATAGATTTTAGCACCAAACCCATCCATTCTGATGCATTGGCAGGTCAATTATTAACTTATCATCATCCATCATATACCTTCCAGGAGGCTCGAAGAGCGTCGGTCACTTAATGGCTAGCAAGTCCAACTTGTAAGCAAGAGGTCATTGGTACAAGACGGCACAGGGGATCGAACTTGCTACCTCTCGCTTACGAATCGGACCTCTTAACCAATAGATCACCGACGCTTTCAAAAGCAGTACAGCCGTTTCGCTTTGAAAATGCAACAAATATCAAATATCCAGCAAAGAAGTTGCTGGAGTAACTGCATTACAGAGACCGACTGTACAGTTCTGTAATTACATCGGTTCAGATCCTAATTCCGAGTCCACTAGAGTAAATTATGCGATCGCGTTCTCATTTGTCGGCTCCAAATTTACTTCTCATTAACGTTAGGCGTACGTAACTGCTTTTAACTTTACTGCGAAATATACTGTTCATAAACTGTGTGCTATCCGACAGAGTAGACAAGTGTTTTCAAGGCAAAACTTCTAGAATCACCGTAGGCTGGAAAATAGGCAGCAGCGTTTTCCATTTTTATATTTACAACACTGCGATCTCCGACACGCGTGCCAAGCGTGGAGATTATGGCAATAGGCTCCCCTTTTGTGGGAAAGGCCCTAAATCCTGCAGTGATCTGTTATGGGCTGTTATGATGATATACATTGACCATTTTATGGATTGTGTATAGTGTTAGATGAGATTGAGTAGAAAGTGGTCACCACTGCCTATAGACATTAGCAACACCGAGACTATCGCCAATGCGTTGCCCACCTCTATAACACGTTACTCTGGCAGCAAAAAGGCAAATATCCCTCCACTGCCAAAGCCACGGTTCCCCAAATTCCCACCCCATGGAGCTCTGGAAACCTTACTCACCGGCAGAAACACAATACTATTTAAAAGAGTATTGTTTAGCTGCAGTATTCTGTAAGGTGGAGGTACTTCCCCAGTCGGGCGGCTCCAATTCGAACGGGATACCCCGCTATGCCCTACCTCTTTTAAAACTACTAAACCAGAGCCGCGTTTTAAATTTCCCGTTATCCGTTTCTCAAAGACAAACAAGACTCAACATCTCGAAAAACGACGACCCACAACAAAACCGCGGCGTGTGTGTAAAATATAAATAACATCTGGTTTGCGATGAAAATACTCTCAGGCAGTGTACGATACATGTAATTCGGGTTTATGCTATTCTACTTTATCACATACGACACGGTAACACTTTTTTATGTTATACGGTAAACAAACAGGCAAATAAGCCACCTGATGCAAAGTGGTCACCCGCCGCCGCCGACATCAGCAACACCAAGGGCGCTACCAATGCGTTGTCCGCCTCTAAAGAGACCTTTAATATACCTCTTGAACGATCCCATGTCATAGTCCAAAGGAAACACTGACGAATAACATGCAAAGTGCATTCTGTTACTACTCAAACAAGTGGTATTTCACAGACAGCTGCAGCCATGAATAACCGGCATTCATATTAAATGCTTTGCTAAGTAAATTTGTGCAATCTGTCCATTATTAATAGTCTATTAAAATGTTTAATTTAACATTTATTAAATCCCGAAGCGGAATTTCAACCATCGAATTACTCAAACCACTGTATGGGCTGAGTTGTATGACATTCAGATTGCTATCGCAGGTCCTACCTTCCAGTTTACCTCCTTAGCGGATGCTAAGGAGGTTAATGGGTTCAAATTATAAGCAAGAGGTACCAGGTTCGAAGCCCAGTGCCGAATGGACCGAACAATAACCGATGTCCATTCAGTCCACTGAATGTGTATCCATGATCCTTTTAATAGGGTTACAAAGGTCACATGGCAGTCCCTCCACATTTATTGTAATAACAAACTATGTGGGTATGTAAGTACATGCACATGTATGATTTTAATTAAACTTTAAATATATGATATAGAAAGTAATTTACTCATAGCAAATAGTCCAGCATGGAGAGTAGTTGTGAATGTGAGGTATGCGTGTGTTTTTGTATAGTGTAGGTAGGCGTGGTTTGTGTGGGTATGTGTGTGAGAGTTCACACAGTCACTGAAGTTTTCGATAGCTTACCATCCTGATCGATGATGATGATGAATGATCGATTGCCTCCCCCTATTATAATCTAAAAGCTGGAGATGTATCGCTAAAGCTAGTTCAGATCAAATAGTAGCATAGTCACTCATAAAAGTCATCGTCACTTTAGCTGTCTGGGTTAACTGTTTATTAAATGTCCAATATATGGACCGAGAGTGACTCAGCGTATTGGTGGAGTGAGTTTTCGGCATCTCATGCTGAAACTCCGAGTGTGAGTTTCAAATTAAAAAAGTATGGCAGTTTGCTGAGATGTATTAGTTGTAGCATTTTGACATGTTGTGGTTATGTCGAATTAGAATGAGTAGGTTTCCATGTGACTGAAGAGGAAGGTGTGTCCATCCTTTTTAACAACCCGGCGTATATAGGGGCGTCGCAAACCCATAAGGCGCTGTCCGGCTTGGCGTCGGTCGTGCGACCATGGTCGTATGACGGGCGGTATTGAGGTCCCCTATTGGTCGGGCGACAACCGTTGTACGACCAAGATTGCACGGCCCTGCCAATAAGGACAGCGTCTAAGGGTGCGTTTATACGTGATCGCATCAAACCGGACAGAAAACGCGTACATGTCGAGGCCGCGTAGTCACCGCGAAGCAACCGGTCAGAAAACGTGAAAACTACCCTATATCGATAAAAGTTTTAGTAGAATACCCAATTTGTCTTAATACGATTAGTCTCAATTGAATATCAATAGCATATGAGTTAAATTAGCACACTCAGTCCCTTGGTATAGCGGATGTCCATTGTCAGCGATGACCACTTTCCATCAGGGGGATCGCTTGCTCATTAGCCTCCCTCGATTACATAAAAAAATATCACTTCACATTTAAAAGCGATTCCATAACGGTATACAGAGCAGCACACGTTCCTACCCGCTCTAAGTTACCATGCATTAACTGTACGCACACCACTTACCGTCATTGAATCGCGGTATAGCAAACCCATTAGACGGCTTGCAGCGCGAGCATCCATACCGAGGCGGGACTAGTGCGGAATTGGTCGCGAACTGTGCGGTTCCAAAGGAACTTTCTCCCACACAAACTAAGTTTGTGGCATAAACTGCCTGTAGAGGTTTTCCTTGAAGAGTACAACATGGAATTTTTCAAGAAAGGGGTGAAAATGTTTTCCGGGGCAAGCAACGCGTGGGTGATGCCCCGGGTATTGCCATCGCCCATAGGCTGTGGTGACTGCTTACTATCAGGCTAGCCGTAAGCTTATAAAAAAACAGAAATAGACACATAGATCAAGACAAGTCAAGAAGTGGTCCCTTAACGTCAAAAGTGTGAATATGTAGCTGAAATTCAACGCTGTGGTCTCATACTACGGTGTTTGCTGGCTACAGTAGCCACTTTACCGCCTGGCCCGTTGCGCCCTCTACCTGACTGGTTCAGTGGTCAACATGCCAGTCCGCCACGCAAGAGGTCCCGGGTTCGATTCCCGGCCGGGCAGAAATTGAAATGATGAATTTTAATTTCTGTTACGGGTCTGGGTGTTCTATGTATAATAAGTATGTATTTAAAAGTATATAAGTAGTTCATCAGTTATCTGGCACCCATAACACAAGCTTTGCTTACTTTGGGGCTAGATGGCGCTGTGTGTGAATTTGTCCACGATTATTTATTATTATTTATTTACCTTTCTGTGCTCGCGTCCATTTACCGCCCATGGCAGCTTTTGCCGCCATTGGCATTTTAGTGCAAATATACCAGTAAAATTAAATCACTTTTCCAGTAATATTCCATAGTAGCAAACTAGCCTTTATCCGCGATTTCGTTAATAAAAAATCAGTCAATTCTACATTGTCTTTCGGTATAGGGCCTATACTTTATTCTGGGTACTAACACAGCATGCGTCACAGCAACATTTTATTAATTTCATAAGTAGTTCTTGAATGAACGAGAACCTAACAAACGTCCATTATAACATCCACCTATACAAACTTTCGCGTATGTAATATTACTTAATTGATAATCCATTCCATCCAGCATCCTAGCGTCTTTCCTGGTTTCAGCTCGCTTCGTTCTCTTTCTTCTCTACATCGAGCTTCGGCATCATTTTAGTACTAGTAAGATAAATAAAAAAAATTCCAGCCACAATACATTAAGTTCACTCCGCTGTGACCGCAGCTGTGTGGTGTAGCAACACTCATTCCACTAAAAGCATCACAGTTCAACCTCGCCGCGGGCAAAGCAATGCATTTGTGCATTTAAAAATATTTAACTTAAAAAAAATATGCAGCACTCATGGAAAAAAAGAAGTGAAAACGATGGCGGCGTCAGTAATCATCTTTTATGCGTAAAAAATCCTTAAATAAAGTAAACATTCCCAATTCCTTCCATGGTAACTGCTTACCATCAGGCGGTCCGTAAGCTTATTTCGGCAAGTAAAGGACACCTTTATAAAATTATACTCGTATATGCGTTTTACAGGGCTCCTCCCCTGTAAAATTTGTCTCGTGTCCCTGTCAAGGTTTTGTAATTGCACAGTCGAATTACTACTATAACGATGAGCTTTATTAAAACGTTTCGCAAATAGTTGCGATAGAAGAGTGACTATCCTTTAAAGAAGATTTAATTTATATATGTTTGTGTCTTTTCAACTCCAATAAACGCTAGTAGAACGTAAAAAGATAGACATTTGTATCCAAAGACCAATTCTACCACATCTATTCAGATTAAATAATAACCGTCATGGCGTCAATATACCAGTTGTGCCATCGCGGGCTCGAGCCTTGACCATGATCCAGGATCGCCTGAATATGCAGTTGTCCCTCACCGTAAAAGATCGGTTAGCGTTCATCGAATGTCCATAACTTAAGAAAGAGTCATTGGTAAACGGCGGCACTGGGTTTAGAACCCGCTACCTCGGGGTACTAGTAGCACCCCTAAACCATGAGGCCACCGAAGCTCTTACGACTTAATAAAATAATATCATAATATTTGAACATAATCCAAACTCTAATACCAAGAGACTATGTCTACGTATTGTTTTCACATTATCTATGTCAAGTATACTTGGCGAAGGCGAAGGCCTAGCGTGCCGCCCTCGATTAACTGCCCTATGACGTACGGACCAACTGTTGTGTTTATTTGTATAGAAATATATAGATCGAACGCCCATTTCAGTAATAACGTTAGCGAAAGTGATGTTTAAACGTTTTGTTCGCGTGTGGCGATCTTTATGTCGTTCCGTACAAACATACATACATAAAGCTCACGCCTGTGTCCCACAGGTGGGGTAGACAGAGACTATGGACCGCCACTTTGCTCTGTCCTGACACAGCTCCCTAGCCTCGCATATATCCATAACTCTTAACATACATCTCCTTTTACTCTAGCCACTTCGGACCCCAGCTTTTAATTTTTAAACATTACTGATCTGATCAGTGCTAGAGTGCTGTTTCACTTTTTGTGAAATGCAACAAAAAAGCATTTACTTTATGTCTTTCTAAATATTAAATTGAAGTTGAATAGATACTCTTGTGTTGAAAACATCGTGATGAAACCTGCACATTCAGGCGACTCATCCAATTCTTTATCCAATCCATGGCAGGCGGGTTAGAGATCGCAGTATTGTAAATAAAAAAATGGAAAACGCTGGTGCCCATTTTCCAGCATACGAAGACTAGATATTTTAGATATTCACAGCCTCGAAAACATTAGTCGCCTTATACGACACCCACGAGTGTAAGGGGTTGGTGCTTCTCTACTCTGCCGGATACCACACGGCTCAGTAGAATCTTACAATTACTATTCTAAAAATTACTACCCTAACACACAGATATAACAGTCAGTTAAAGCGCTTCAGTACGTATGTATGTAATAGTCAATTCAGTTCCGGCCATATATTCTCGTTTGAGTACATTCAAAGTTGCCGTATTCCGTCCCCCAGGACCGGCCTCCTCAGCTATGATTGGATAACAGTGTTCCCTTTACAGCTCCTTAAAGGGCCATAAACTTAGGTCGTTATTACCGATTGGGCTGTGACCGTGGCCAGTATTACATATTGTTATTATATGTGGCTATTATGTCCCAATATTTTATGGCTTCATGGCCTAAATGTACTGATTAGACGGTGTCAAATGTTTAACTCGTTGTTGCTACGTGAAGTGTGTAGTATTGTCATTATGTATGTCATAATCAAAGTAGTTTTTTATTGTTTGATTGGTGTTATTTTTTTATGTTATACGGCAGACGAACAGGCAAGTGGGTCACTTGATGGAAAGTGGTCACCGCCGCCATCAGCAACACCAGGCGTATCTCCAATGCGCGGGCCTATTGGCACCCGTGACAGTATATAGTTTAAACCAGCTAACCAAGTTAACCAAGGTATGCGGTAACCCGTAAAACTACATGTATCCATCGCCAAATATACACCACGTATATGTAAGTGCATGTGTGTATGTGTGTGTTGTATCTTATATGCGTGTTTCCATTGGCTGTAACTATAACTGTTTATTGTGTCGTGATGTACTATGTGTAATAAATGTCTTCCCTTTTTTATTTTTTTCTTTATCATGTACTCAACAGTTATACTACAGCAGTAACTCGAAGATAAACTCTGCCTATCGCAGCGTACATAAACAAATAATTTACTAGTTAATTAAAATTCCTTCCGAGACACTGGACAATAATTAGGACGCCGCTGTGGATTTGGATCTGCGGTGTCTTTTAATTAAAATATTCAAGAGCTGTCGACAAAAAATTTGAATGTTTTCAATTTCGCCAAAAAGAATAGTAAGTTGGCACAGATTCCTTGGCAATGAATCCTGTTTAACGCATTCCCGGCGGATGATAATTACTATCTGGACGACTTCAGGGCAAGGCTAGAGTAAAAAGACTTCGGCCGCATCATCACTTACCACCACGTGAGATGGTAGTCAAATAACTGGCTAGATCTTATATAAAAAAATCATTCTTTAGAGCACTCACCCAGATGCCCACTGCTGGACATTGACCTCCCCCAGATATCTCCTTAAAAGCCGATCATGAGCATTCCGCATCCAGCTGCCACACGCTAATCTCAAATAAATATCTGTTAATTATTTCCAGGCTAGGTTCTCGAATAACATCGGAGAGATTAAAGCTGCTCGACTTCGCTGGCTCGGACACATTGAGAGAATGGGAGAGGGTCGTGCAGCCAAATGGGACGAATAGCCGGCAAACGCCCGCTTGGACGGCCCAGGTATCGATGGATAGACGAAGTCCGGAAAGACCTGCGTAAACTCCAGATAACGAACTGGGAACAAGTGGCGCAGGATAGGGACCAATGGCGAGTTCTTGTGTCGGAGGCCAAGATCCACTTCGGGTCACTGAGCCAGCGAAGTAAGTAAGTAAGTAGGTTCTCGAAATCTATTCCACGGCGACGCCGTCAAAGGAACAAAATCAACGCCTATTCATATTTAATTAGGCACTCCAGTTATTTTTCGGATATCTCCCGAGATTCGAGCTGCTTTTTTATTATACTTTAGTTCAGTAAAACTTTGTAGCCTTTAATTAGCAAGGCTGATTAAAGTGGAGTTGTTATTTAGATCAATTTTAGAGTTAGCTTGTAGCAACAAGGCCCCGTTTGCCCACAATTCGACAGATTTCTTTCCCACCATCTACATACTTGTCATCGTACTAACGGGAATCGCAAGCCTTTTTACCACGCACATGCAAGGTGTAGAATGAACTCCCTCCAAAAGTCTTTTCTTTGCACTACAACATGGGGTCCTTCAAAAGCCATGTCTGCAGATACCTTCGCTCCCCTCAGGTTGCAGATGTCCTGGACGATGGTGGCCGCGCGCCATCAGGTGGACCGACCGCCTGTGTCATTGATTAACAGTTCTTAAATTTTATTTTCGTATATTTTGTGTACTTATCAAACACAGAAAGCCAATACAGTTGGAGAAGCGAGATTGACCAAGGTCCGCTGGGGAAGATAAGACTGGTTGGACAGTCTCTGAAGCCGATTGGTGTCCCGTGCATTAATAATATAATACCCCGTGAATAAACCGCATATTATTAATATTTATTTAGCGATCCAATATTATTACACAATCAATATTCACGCATAACGGCAGCGCCGCCAATGAAGCCGCCGCGCGATATTCGCCGCCAATAAAATAAATTGAACCATTTCAAACGTAATGTGACCCCCCACTTTGAATAAAACGATTGTACGGCTCGAACGTGGGTCGGATATAGAGTTATTTATATGAATGAGCCAAATATTATACGACCGTTATATGTTTGTTGTAATGCGGCCGGTACGCGGCAACTGTTGTATTAAACTCTTATAAGTGTGGACTCTTCTAAGAGTCGGCCGCGTGGTGTCCGGCAGAGTAGAATAGCACCAACCCCTTACACTCGTGGGTGTCGTACAAGGTGACTAATGTTTCTAGGCAAAAGATCTTCATAGGCTGGAAAAGGGGACAACGTTTTCCATTGTTATATTTATAACTCTACGATCTCCAACCCGCCTGCCGAGCGTGAAGATTATGGCAATAACCTACCCTTTCGTGGGAGAAGCCCTTAGTCCTGCAGTGGACTGTTATGGGCTTTAATGAAGAGTGAAGGGATTGTTACCGGCCAAACCCGATTTCAGGTCAAACTAGTTTGGCATAGGCCAATCTAGTTTATCCTAACGAGCTTGAAGTTATAGATCGTTGATTGCATGTTGTCCCCTGTCAAGGCCCAATCATCTTGGCATTAATATCCTAGTAGTACTATCGCGCACGGGGGCCCGAAATCCGCCTTAACCATGATACAGGATTTGGCAGATCAGGTAATTACAGTGGAGCCACTGCCATCTGACCTCCGTGACCCTGTGAACCCGACCAGATTGGATTATGGTTACGCATTCAGTCACCTGAATGTACACGTTTCATCACGATGTTTTCCCTCACCGAGAGAGCATCGGTTAGTTTTAATCCAATGTACATAACTCGAGTCATTGGTACATAGCGGCACTGGAGTTCGAAACCGGTACCGCTCGCTTACGAGTCGGAACCCTTAACCATTATGCCACAAACGCTCTTCCCGAATTTCTGCTATATACTCGTATATATATATTTTTTTTTTGTTTATTACTTTACTAGCCAGCCGTTTGACCGCCACCTCACCTGGTGGTAAGTGACGATGCGGCCGAAGATGGAGCATGCCCGTCTTGGAACAGCCTATTCACTCTAGCCTTGAAGGCATCCAGATTATATTGATCAGGGAACACACTCGCAGGCAACGCATTCCACTCCTATATTATATTCTATCAGACACCACACGTCTTACGCATTTACGCAGAGTCCTGTAATAGTTGTATAACGGCTATAAACTCGCCTCGGAGCACACACAAAACATAATCTTCCATTTCAACCCTTAAACGAAGTTTTACAACTCGCGTACACTCGCAAAGACTGCCCCTTTTAGCGCCCTAACTAGGTCAACCACTGCACAAGCGAAAACAGACCGTATCACAAATAGTTGCAGTTCAAATTAAAATAGAAATGGAGTGACCTAGGTCGCTCGGTCACTAGAGTATTTTTAGAGGTAGGCCTTCTGAGTATAGGCTACTGGTGTTACAGTGGCAGACATATGTATAGTAACAAGCTTTCAGTCTAGACTTAAGGCCAGCCAAATAGGTGGTCTGAAAATCTAATAGGTGCCTTTATACGTCACCGCTTGCAAACCGGAAGAAAACGCGTACGGGTCGTGCCCGCACAGTCAACGCGTAGCAACCGGACACAAAACGTACAGTCTACCCTATTGGCATGCACACGACGCGGTGACTATGCGAGTGAGACACGACGACTGTGCGTGCGCTGTGCGTTTTATGACAGACTAAGCTTTGTGTCATTAGTATAGAAACCAATATTGCATAAACATTTGTTACAATCTATGCAGATATCTCTTATAGCTTACGAGCGTTTAGGCACGATTTCTGAGTCGAGTTATATCTTAAATCCTTCAAGTTTAAGTTGGAGTTCTTATGGTGGCGCAACCTACGTATAAAACACATCCTGTAAATTTTACCTACAAATTGCTACAACATAGATATCTATTTTATATAACTGCATTTTCTATCACCCTGGATTTTTGAAACCCGCCAATCCACTACAGGCCCATAGCTTTCTTTATGCATATGATACTGAAACTGTATTTGTATTAATGAAATTATAAAGGGCATACGCTGCGTAACCCAACAGGAAATAAGTTCTAATGAAAAATATTTTTTCATTATACTTTTAACATTGCATTGTCACTGAACTTACATGAGTGTGCAACATTTCAGCTCAATCGGACACCGCGAAAAGAGTCAAATTAAAATTGCCATATTTTGTTACTAAAAAAGAGACACTAAATAAAAGCTTGAAAATGTAAAAAAAGGAATGAAAATGAAAAATATTTTACGTCTGATAAAAGACGTAAGTTTATATTAGTATTAATGTATGTTTTTTACCTTAACGAGGAAGTTGTTAGAAGCAAAGCTGCCTATTTACCTGAAAGCAAAATATCGATATATTATTACATATTCACTTTTTGCATGAGTATTACCATTATCCAATCGTGTTAGGTTAGGTTAGGTTAGGGGAACCTGTGCACGGAGGTCAGACGGCATTCGCTCTGCTTTAATTATCTGATCTGCCAAATCCTGAATCATCTTCAAAGCGGACTCCGGGCCCTCGCCTGCAAAAGCACAACCGATATATTGACGCAAAGATGATTAACTTCTTGTATGAGGTATGAAAACCAAATACGAGCATTTCTTTTTTGTAATAATTATAATATCCCTGAAATTCCAGAAAAACTCATATTCACCTCCTACCCAGACAGCGCGAGCATCCCATTTATTTCTCAGAAAAAAGATCGTAAATAAAAAAAAAGTAGGGAAAAACTTTTTGTTGTTTCATCTCCGTGTTGAATGTTCGCGGAACAAGTACATTTGAATGTGAAAGAGCAACTTTGTTAATATTGTGGCTGCTAGAGAGTCCGCGTACCCTCGTAGATGTATACAGCCTTTTCTACTTTGAAAAATAATCTCGTAATTTTCAGTGTGAATGGAAAAAGTCTCTCGATTCCGTGAATAGTATGAATAAGCGGCAAGATACGACGGTGCTACGAATATACAAAGAGACTTCATTAGGGATGCGACGGAATTGTTGAATTGGTTAATAGTCTGAAAATGGATCGTAATGAAACTGGATTTAAATTGTAACGGGGATACTTTTTGAAATAACTTATGTCTAACTCAGTGAAGGAGGCAACCCATTTAGAAAGCGTTTTTTAAAGTCCCGTGAGTTTAAGCAGAACTACAAATATTAGCTAAGTATATAGCTAGTTTAGAGACAACAATGCCACTCTTTATAGGTACTCAATGTTGAAACAGATTGAATGACTGCGATTCACATGTGACAAAAACATCTTGCAACTTAAAAATTAACATAAATCTTCGAAAGATCGATACTATATCATAATATGAGTTAAAACTACAGTTTCTCAAATAATCTCAAACAATACCTAATTTAGGTATGTTATTTCAAAACGTTGTCCATACGATTTTCTAAAATTCTATCATTTATGTATATACTTAAAACATAGAAAAAAATATATGAACTGACGCTTTGAAGAAAAAAAAACCTATACGTTCGCAAAAAGTATAATAAGGTAAGTCACCAATAGTAGTCACCGCCATACATTCTTCCATTCACCAGAAAAACACTGAATCGATTTAAAGTAATGGATTGTCGCCCTTTTCTCATTTAAGAGATTAAAAATATGATATGATATTTTTTTGTACTTAATATTTTTTTACAGAACAATCAAAATACACATCTGTATCTTCGACAAAACCGACTCGGATCGACATCCCTATTTGTTCGTAGTCTCGTAGCAGCGGCGTAGCGTTGGCGTAGCTATCGTAGAGGGGCTACGAATAATGAGAGGTTTTGGGGAAATGTCGCCGCTTGGCGAGGTCGGAGTCTCTGTAGTTTAGAGGCCACCGCGTTTTGCATTCAGAGTATTCTACTGTATTCTCAGTATTCTACTTTCGCTCGCAAAATGGAATTGAAAATGTGTAGGGGACATAATTTATAGAACATTTTCAAGCTTTGTGGATGTATTTACTGCCTTTTCCGGAGCTACAACAAATAAGGAATTTGTCAACGTTCCTAATAGCTCGAGCTATTATTTGTGGTCGTTTTTGGTTCGTGATAACAGTACTTTATGTAATAATCTATCGAGTGACAATTTTGAAATAAACTGCTGCTCTTACGGCGAGGGAAAACATCGTGGTAACACCTTCACATTCAGGCGACTAAATGAAGTAAAAAAAATTTCAGGTAATCCAATATGGTCAGGTGCCCCTGTTAACAGGGTCACAGAGATCAGATGGTAGTCTGGTCGGCCAGTCCACTGAATTTACCTGATCTGCCAAATCCTGACTGGATCATGGTTATGGTGGACCCCGGACTCTCGCGCGCGAAAGCACAACCAGGGATTTATCGTCAGGATGTCCATAGGCGGACCACCAGGGTCACGGAAGTTAGTCGGCAGTCGCTCCACTGTAATCGCCTGATCTGCCATGACCATGGTCAACGCGGACTCCGGGCCCTCGCGTATGGAGGACAGCCGGGATATTGACGCCAAGAATATTCATGAAAATGTTCTACTATTAACAGAAGAGATAGACAGAGAATCTCATTTCTAGACATCTTTTTTCCACCACCCAGCTCTTCTGTTTCCAAACAAATACTCGGTTTCAGTTGGAAATTAAATCAAAAGCCTCCAGACAAGGGGCGGATGGGGCGACTATTGACTTTAAAGTCCAACGGGGAGAGTGGGGCTCGAAGGCTCTCAGCGCACTCGAGTCGACCCTTTCACGTTTCTTACTATTCAATTCGACCGGAAGACAATGTTTAAGAAGCGCTTTGGAGGGCGTCGCGCGGTGTTTAAAAGATGTCCTTTAGAAATGGTCGATGTAGCGGAAGTTTTGGGGATTTTTGTGTCAGTGTCATTGATGTTATTTAAATATTCATCATCACAGCCCATAACAGTCCACTGCAGGACTTAGGGCCTCTCCCACGAAAGGGGGAGGTTACTGCAGGCGGGTTGGAGATCGCAGTGTTATAAATGTAATAATGAAAAACGCTGCTGCCCATTTCCCAGCCTATGGACACTATAGATCTTTTGCCTCGAAAACATTAGTCGCCTTGTACGACACCCACGAGTGTAAGGGTTAAAATATTATTATGACAATATAAATTCGTGGAAGATCGATCGGCCTTTGCTCTGCAGTGGGACAGAAATTGCTAAAAATATTAAATATTATTATAAATTAAAATTAATATGATTCGCAAAATTGTAATCGTAAAACTATATTTTGATATTGTACACCCAACTTTGGATGAACTTTTTCTTTCTTTATTTGACCGCGATCTCACCTGATGGTAAATGACGATGCGGCCGAAGACGGAGCATGCCTTTCAAGGAATAGCTTATTTGCTCTAGCCTTGAAGGCATCCAGATTATAATCATTGGGAAACACACTCGCTGGCAACGCGTTCCATTGCTTAGCCGTACGCATTATAAAGATTGAACCACTTTGGTTCTTGTTACCCATTATAAAGATTGAACCACTTGTCTTGTGCTGATAGCTGAAAGATCCACGACATAAGGATAAAGCGCTCGCCCGACCCGCGTCTCCCGATGATGGAATGGGGCTAGCGGAATGGTAATCGGATCCACTACATCCACATAATGTCACTAAAGTGGCAAATGTGCTTCAGATCTGCCTGAATACTAAAAAATATTTTCACCTCTTTCTTGAAAAACTCCATATTGTACTCTCCAGGGAAAATCTATCTAGGAGAGGGAGCTCATTCCACAAACTAAGCGTGCGTAGGCGAAAGTTCCTTTAGAATCGCATTGTTTGCGACTTAGGTTGCTTGCATTGTTGTGTTCTCCTTTGAAGGACTACAGGCACGCTGGCTTAGTTCTTACGGTAACAACGCATTTGTAGTTCTGCACTTTTTGTCAAAAGATATCTGAATGTATAAATAAAATAAATAAATAATCGTGGACAAATTCACACAGCGCCATCTAGCCCCAAAGTAAGCAAAGCTTGTGTTATGGGTGCTAGATAACTGATAAACTACTTATATACTTTTTTTTTTAGTAAATACATACTTATTATACATAGAACACCCAGACCCGTAACAGAAATTAAAATTCATCATTTTTATTTCTGCCCGGCCGGGAATCGGACCCGGGTATGACGCGCAGATGTTAATGGGCGCAATACTGTCCGTCAGATAGACTGCCTAATCATTTCTAGTATTTAAAAAAAACTTGCAATTCACATGAAGTTCTGAACTTATTTATAACTTAAAACGTTTATATCTTTGAAAATGATGTGTTACAAGTTACTATAATTGCTACTTTCCACAGGACCATTGCAGAAAAAAGGGAAAAAGAAAAATATACAAGTTACATTGATTGGTTTGTACTGTCCATTGTGAACCCGCCCGGCTGACGACAGCAATCTGCAATTTGGCGAGCCGAAATATCGCTGGCGGCCGGAACAATGGTATTCCATCGAAAAACCTCGACTGCACACATTTGCAATGCCCGTACAGATTGCATTGACCACGTAGTCTCTCTATACAGTTTGGTGCAATCAAATGCTGTTTGTTTCATAAAGTGCGTTTAATTTTAGCACAGCATGTTGGTTATGTCGAGCGGAGGTTATTAAATTGTTAGCTGTATTGCGGTATATTGAGTGCGCGTAAAATATTTGTGATGACTACCAATTTGATTACAAAATGTGGGAGTACTGATTTTAAACATTTCAATATCAGTAATTATAATGTGCAAACATCATAAATATCTACATTTGTAGGACTATGGCACACATTTCTATTTCGTTCTCGTTTAAAAAATAAATTTTACCCGAGATATGGTACTTTATTTATGTCCGTACGAAACAGGTGTTTATGTATGTAGTGAATAGGATCCTGCGGGATAGTCGGGACCGCTGGTACGATAAAATCGTGTGGCATGTTCGATGCTACTACTCCGTCTTTTAGTCTATACAGAAGAGACGCGGCGGAGGGTAATAATCAAAGAAACCTAAAATAAACTTTATAGTTATATTGCATAGCGTTGTTTTTGACGAAAAGAGACGTCGGCAGGCGGCGCGGCATAAGCGAAACTATGCCTTATAACTTTATGGTTAGTTTGATTATCTGCCGCCGCCGCACGCCTCCGCCGCGTCTCTTCTGTATAAACCACGCTTTAGATCCATCTCCATATCCAAACTCTCTGGAATTGCATTCTTGTTTATAATTCTAAAACAAAACTCCAAACAAATATCATGTACGAACAACTGATCAAAATGAGCTTTCGATGCGCAATAAATATTAAATACAAATCCTAAAAGTTTAATTTTTTCAACAACAACCAACTAACAAACTTTACGAAAAATAATAAATTTTCCAACACGACCCATCTGGGTATTCTGTTTGGGGACGTTAAAAGGCAAAATATATCGCCAATCGATGGTGTTGAAATTCGGCCAATTTCAATTTTCCGCCCGACCGGCCTCCGAGGGGGGGAATGTAGGATGTGCCTGTTGGAGAGGAGGGGGGTAAACAAAACTGAAGTGAAAAAGTAAGGGGATTTTCCGCTCGGAAGGTTGGAATCCACGCTTCAACGTTTGCGAATACCTATCCAGGAATTCAAACGAGCATCATGCAGTAGTTCGTTGTACAATTTCTCTCGTTTCCCCCCTTTCGCGTAGCTTTAAAAATGTAGGCCGACCGGGCGCCGGCGCCATATTGAATTACTCAAATGCCAATTCGGTATTGCTATTTTTGCTCCGGCATTCCCTTTGATTATCTCCGTGTACGCTCCAATGTTTCGCTGGAGTTCGGACCGGCATAGTACTGCTGTTTACACTAGTGGTGTGATTTCCTTTTGTATGTATGAAATTATATGTAGACAATTAGTTTATGGCCAGAGCGTCGGCAGCCCGGCGGTTGAGTATCCAACTAGTAAGCGAGAGGTACCGGGTTTAAATCCCGCTGCGGCCATGTATCAATGACTCTTTCTGAGTTATGTACATTAGTTGAATTCTAACCGATGCTCTTACGGTGAAGGAAAAACATCGTGATGAAATGCAACTTCAGGCAACTGAATTTGTAAACATCATCAAATCTGGTAAGATTCCCTTAGTAGCAGGGTCACTGATGTCAGATGGTAGTCGCTGCACTGAAATTACCTGATCGCCAAATCCTGGATCATGGTCAAGGCGGACCCCGGGCCCTCGGGCCTTCTCATGAGCACAACCGGGACAAAGATAATTTTTTATTCAACTAGTTTTTGGACGTTTGGTATCCGACAGAGTAGAATAGCACCAACCTTTACACTCGTGGGTGTCCTACAAGGCGACTAATGTTTTTGAGGCTAAGCTTCTAGTCTCCGTAGGCTGGAGAATGGGCAACAACGTTTTCCATTGTTATATTTATAATACTGCGATCTCCTACCCGCCTGCCAAGTGTGGAGATTATGACAATAACCTCTTCTTTAGTGGAAGAAGCCTTAAGTCCTGCACTGTTACGGGCTGTGATAATGAACTAGTTTTTGCCCGCGATTTACACGAAACCTTAACCTTCCTCATGAAATTTAGTTCCAGATTATTCAAAGTAGCAAAAGATATATTTCCAGGAATACTTGTAATCAATTTCGACTTGTACACACTGTTACGCAAAACTCAACATTATATCTAAAACAAAGCGGAACGATGGCAACATCTAAATTTAATAAGATTCCACAAATAATAAAAGAGCAGCCAATTATTAAGTTCAAAAAGGAGCTACATAAATTGCTAATGGAGCATTGTTTTTTACGTCGTAAAATCATTTTTAGATTTAAGTTAGAGGTTTACATTGACAATTTTTCCTGCCTTTTAATAATGGCTTAACATGATGAAATTACTGTTTGTAAGCCGCAAGTATTTTAACATCTAAGACATCATTCTTCATCATCATTTTAAGACTTTTGTCGGACCACCTTTCCACCTTTGCGCAAGCCGGATGACCAATTAGCCAACACAGCAAAGGAGAAAGCCGATCTCTTGGGAAATCTCTTTGCTCATAACTCAACTCTGGATGATGGGGGAGCTGCACCGCCTACCATCTCACGGTGTGAGGGCATCATGCCCGAGGTTCGTTTCACCCAAAAAATCATAAGACGTGTGCTTCTCTCCCTAGACATCCGGAAGTCCAGTGGACCTGATGGCATTCCGGCTATTGTTCTCAAAAAGTGTGCTCCCGAGTTGTCTCCCGTGTTAATGCGCCTATTCAAGCTTTCCTACACCTCTGGAATGGTGCCGTCTTCGTGGAAGCTAGCCCTTGTGCATCCGATACCCAAGAAGGGTGATAATTCAGACCCATCAAATTACAGGCCTATAGCGGTAACCTCCTTGCTCTCTAAGGTGATGGAGCGGGTTATCAATATCCAGCTCCTCGGATACCTAGAGGACCACCAGCTGATCAGTGACCGTCAATATGGCTTTCGCCATGGTCGCTCAGCTGGTGACCTTCTCGTGTACCTAACACACCGGTGGGCTGAGGCCGTCGAGAGCAAGGGGGAGGCTCTGGCTGTCAGTCTTGATATAGCCAAGGCATTTGATTGGGTCTAACACAGGGCACTGCTAACAAAACTCCCGAAGTACGGTATCCCCGAGGGGCTCTGCAATTGGGTATCCAGCTTTCTGTCTGGACGGAGCATCCAAGTCGTTGTCGACGGATGCTGCTCCGATACCAAGACCATTAATGCTGGAGTACCCCAAGGTTCAGTGCTATCTCCCACGTTGTTTATTCTGCATATCAATGATATGCTGAATATTCCCAGTATTCACTGCTATGCAGATGACAGTACTGGAGATGCTCGTTATACTGGACGTGCGAATACCCCTCGTTCCGTGGTGTCGGAAAGCCGAATAAGACTTGTGTCAGAGATTGAACACTCCTTGGAGCAAGTTGCTCACTGGGGCAGACTGAACCTGGTGGAATTCAACCCCTCAAAGACACAGGTCTGCGCATTTTCTGCCAAAAAAGATCCTTTTGTCATGGTGCCGCAGTTCCAAGGAACACCCCTTTCCATCTCAAATAGTATCGGGATCCTTGGTGTCGACATATCGGATAGCGTGCGATTCCGGAGTCACCTAGAAGGTAAAGCCAAACTGGCTTCGAAAAACCTTGGAGTGCTTAACCGGTCCAAGCGATACTTCACCCCAGGGCAGCGCCTGCTGCTGTACAAGGCGCAGGTGCGGCCTCATATGGAGTATTGTTCCCATCTTTGGGCCGGCGAAACTGCCGACCTGCTTAATCCTCTGGACTCCATACAGAGACGTGCCGTTCGAATTGTCGACGATCCCATACACACAAGCAAATTAGAACCACTGGCTAACCGAAGGGAATTTGGCTCCCTGTGTGTGTTCTACCGGCTGTACAATGGGGAGTGTTCCGAGGAACTTTTCGATTTGGTGTCAACAGCACAATTCCGCCATCGCACCACCCGCCGTGGGCTGGGTACTCATCCCCACTACGTAGACCCTCTGTTGGTCACCACGCGAAGGTTTGAAAGAACGTTTCTCGCTCGTACGATTCGGATGTGGAATGAGCTCCCAGCCACAGTGTTTCCTTTGGACTATGACATGGGATCGTTCAAGAGGTATATTAGAGATCTCTTCAGAGGCGGGCAACGCATCGGTGACTCCCCTGGTGTTGCTGATGTCCATAGGCGGCGGTGACCACTTTCCATCAGGTGGCCCGCATGCCTGTTTGTCTGCCGGATAACATAAAAAAAAAAAAAAAAAAAAAACATGCTCGCTGAAGAAATCGAACAACAAAATTTTAAAACTGTTTTTGTTTCGTATAGCGGCTCTGGCTGCATGTCACTGGCTTCTAATAATACTCGTATTGTCAGAAGTCAGCGTTTTTGCGCCAATGAAAAATGTATATGTTTCTGGCATGTAGTTATCATATTATATTCTATTCTTTTCTAATATCTACCGCGAGGAACAAGCGCCAGCTTGTGTTTAGCTTGCGAAGTATGTGTGCTCTGTCACAATGGACGCACGACTAGTGCTGTAACTCAAACAATTTCTCCACAATTCCCACAAAGGCCCAGCGGTACAAAGGTCCCCCCACCTCCTCCCTGCGGACAAGTGACACATTGTTAACCCAATATAATGTGGACGGCAGTTCCGCAAATAAGTATAATACGTCTAACTAATGTAACTAGTTATGGGAGTTGGTTTACGGCTGACATTGTGTTTGATCGGGTTGTCTTTGTATTAGTGTAATGAAATGATATTATGCTATGGTAAGCGTGTGTCCAGAATGCAGAGTCCGTCGGGATAGGTTTCATCTTTTTGTCTAGTTCTGCCATCAACCATTACTGCTAATATTTTTGTGTCCACTTCAGAAAGGAATTACGAAACGAAAAGCGGTCCGACTCGTATTATCGGACACCATTTGTGGACACATTGTGTGTTTCCTTTCTACTTTCCTACCCTCTCCTCTTTGACGATTGAAAGATATATGTAAAGTCCTACTCAATAAATAATTTTGAATTTTGTTGAATTTTACTCCATTGCAAGCGGGAAAAGTTTGTTGCATAAAAACTCTTACACTGAACAAATGTACGAGTACACATGAATAAATGGCCTAGCAATTTACGCAATATATCTCAACTCTGCCAACGTTGCGTATGCGTTCATCCACAAACCTGTCTCTAGTGAAGAGCGGGTTTTATATACAATATAACGTCACTTTTTTTCCTGTAGGCAGAGAACACATTGTTCCACTTGCTAACAAATATCTCTCGCTTCTTTCACATTTATCAACTTTTTCATACATGCTCGTCGGTTTAGGATATGCTTGACCTGACCTTTCTTTAAAATAGCTCGGTATTCCCCTTCTACCAGTGTGGGTTTCTCCTACGAAATTTTATATGATACCGCGGAAAATGTAAAGTTCGCAGAACCTCATTGAATATTCCGGACGAAATCTGCGGTGAGACAGATAGTTTTGAACGTCGTAAATTTTTAAATTAGCCTGTTCTACGAATATTTGCATACTTCATTGGATCATCATCGTCATAATTGGCCTTTAATATATATTGTAGATTATTTAAACAGCGTCATTGTTAGATAATAATAATAATAAATATTCGTGAACAAATTCACACAGCGCCATCTAGCCCCAAACTAAGCAAAGCTTGTACTATGGGTGCTAGATAACTGATATACTACTTAAATATTTTTTTTTTTTTTTTTAATATGTACTTATTATACATGATGTTTGTGTATGGCATTTTCTCTGTTGTCAATAATAAACACGCTATCAAAGTAAATCATCATCATCATCATCAGCCAATTCTAGTCCACTGCTGGATATAGACCTCCCCAAGGAGCACTAACCCTCTCTGTCTTCAGCTTACCTTATACAGCATCCACCTACGTTTCGCAAATCGTCACTCCGCCTGCCCGGAGGCAGCCCCACACCACACATACCGAGTCGCGGTCAAAGGCACGTTGTATAGAAATAAAATATGGACATTGTAATGTCAACTGAGTGGTCTCGTTAAAAATTTATCGACCATTAAAGTCGAACTTTGCGCGGATATATCGCAGTTTGCACTCGGTCGCAGTTATGGATATGGGAGCTTATGGAAACGGATATCACTGCTGATGCAGAGGGATAAAATGTGGCATGACGCCAGTAAAGCAAGTTTAACTACTCGTAGTGGTAGGATATTGATACGCTTGAGGGAACCGTCTGGTTGGGAAGCTCTGTCATATGTTTATGTGTGAGAGCGCTTACGTGCTCGTCCGGGTAAGCTAATACAATTTTCTCTAATAAATATTAGAGAAAACTGTATTAGCTTTAGCCACAGCATTATTTCTAGCATTAGACACTTATGTCAGAGTCAGAGGTCAAGCTTCTATATTTATTATGAACTATAGTAACACTATATATTTCCATCTTCGACTGCATCGTCACATACCATAAGGTAAGATGGCAGTCAAATAATAAGCTAGTGCTTATAAATAACCTTACCGACAGATAAAGTACAAGTTTACATACCTATACTGAAATATTTTCAAAACTATTAAACCGATTTTAACGAAACAAATGCACCAAATAATGCAATGTAGGTGTAACAGCTACAGTAAGTTCAAAATTATAAATTGCAGTTTAGTTATTGGCACTACAACTTGATTATGTATCTATTTTGAATAGAATTAGATTGCTGTTAAACTGTGAAATAAATAAACAACTTAGAACCATCTCGAATAAACTGGTTTTTGAACAAAGGAGACTGCATCGAAATCGGTCCATCCGTTCGGGAGGTACGATGCCACAGGCACACACACCTCCACACATTCTAGATCAACCTCAAACTTAGGTATAACCCCTCTTTTTTCGTCAACGTTTAAAAAAACACCCCGCCAAGAACAAAGGCCGCCGATATTTCACATCGGCACTATTGATTTATTATTCCAATATAAATCGGTCCAAACGGGTGTGCCCATAAGAATATCTGGAAACAATAACCTTGCCAGCACGCACGCAAATTCCGGGCCATTTCGCGCGGATCCAAAGTTCGAGGTAGGGCTGTGGGTAGGAAATGTCGATAAAGCGAGTGATCGAATAGATCGTGCCGAATTTCCGACCTCGGTCGGATGTCCGATCACGTCCGCCGCATCACGAAAGCGATTTTGTTTTATATTACGTAAGGATTAGTATCAACTAATAGATAGATTGGCCTTGCCACAGTGTCGTAATAAGTGCTTACGTCAGCAGAGTACTGGTTTACGCTGTTGATGATCAAACAAACTTTCGTGATTACAGATTTCGTGAAGTATATAATTAAAATTGGGCGTAGGACCCCGCCGAATTTTTTTAAAATGTATGTTGTGATTGCATTTAATGGACAAAAAAAACAACAATTGAACAAGTAGCTTCCATTGATTGCTTGAGTGTAATATTTTTATTTATTTTTATGTTTCTAACCTTAATGTTTTCGTCATATAACCCATGCAATGTTTGTCATACGTTTGTTACCTTTAATTGTAAATAAAACATGTTTTTGACGAAACAATTGTGAAGGACGAAAGGGCGATTCATCGACCCATCAAGTATCGATATCGTACATCTCTAGTCGCGCCTCGATGAGCAAAAGATATTTGCGGCTCAATTTGCCACTGCTAGCTGCGAGTATTGACTAATGTACATTTTGCTCAGCCGCTTGCGATATGGATGTTTTTTTTTTATATTTTTGTAAGAGGACAGCAAACGAGCTAGCATGTCACCTGTTGGTAAGTGATCACCGCCGCCTATGGACATTCATAACACCAGAGGTATCGCGTACTGGCATAACGGGTGTCCACTCACCATCATGCCGCATGATCCAATGGCATGATCAAATAGGTTTGTTCAAGCCAAATTTTCCGTGTGTGGGAAGAAATTTTCCATCAAATGGCATTGCCTTTCAAAATTTCCACCCACGTTAATCTTGCTCGCACTGGTGATTTAACGTTTACATTTACACACTGTGAGTTGAATACCAATAGAAGCTTAAGAAGTTAGAATACACGTGTCACATTCTATTAGAATGGAAATCAATTCTCCATTTCTTCAAGTTCAGTTTGGAATATGAGAAGTTTTAGATTGGTAATTTATTTATGAATTCTGTGGATGTACGCATACATATTTTTGCATGTAATATTCTACTTTTGTATCGACGCCATTCATGTCTCTACATAATATTATTATGTTATATTATTATGAGCCAGTAAGATTGTGGAAATCTTTAGTTTATAATATAATGTTTTCAGTTTACAAACTGTCGGAAAATTGAGCAATTCCTCACCGGGCGGAGTCGACTCGACGGTAATGTGTTTATTAGCCTAGGTATGTGTGTATGTATGTTTATTCCTCTATTAGCACTCTCGAGACTCTTTTGTCTCCAGAGTGCCACAAAGGCAATCGGCTCGATTTTCATGATTTCTTATGTCTATCGACAAACCATGTCATAAGGGGTATCGTTGAAATTTGAATAAATAAATAAATTCGCTTAGACAAATTTACACAGCGCCATCTAGCCTCAAAGTAAGCAAAGCTTGTGTTATGGGTGTTAGATAACTGATGAACTACTTATATACTTTTTTTAATATATACTTATTATAGATACTACACCCAGACCCGTAAAGGAAATTAAAACTCATCATTTCAATTTCTGCTTAGCCGGGAATCGAACCCGGGACCTCTGTGGGGCTACCGGCATGTTAACCAACTGAACCACTATTGGTATTTAAAAATCATCGTTCATCAATCATCATGACCGATTAGGATCTATAAAGATTTGAAGTTAGTTAAAGTAAGAAGAATAAAGTGAGAATGGTTGCCATTCTCACTTTTTTCACTTCACTTATAATCCGCGTCATGAAAGACGAGACTTGTCAATGGGCAGTAGAGGGGATTTCACGCAGTTAATCGCCTACTAAGCAAGTTGAACCATGTGACCCGCCAAGTCTCTTCTTTGACACTACACTTTCATGGTATCGACAATTAAAATACAAAAGCGGAAAATAAAGAAAGAAGTAGAGTAAAAACACTAGTTAAAACTAAAATAGAATAGCTGGAGCAAGTATTGTCAGCGCCGCCTGCTTCTTTTCCCTCTGATATAATTGCTCTTTTTAAAGGCACTTGTTCTTATTAAAGCGAAGTTCCTTTTATGTTTCTCCCTGCGAACTTTCCTACAAGAGAATGAGATTCGAAAAAAGGGGTAGCAAAGGCTTGAATACTCAAGTAATCTAACTGAGTAACTTTATAATTGTTCGGAAGGGAACTCAGCACGGAGAAAGTCCAGACAAGCGTGTCTAGCAATTAAGGAGGTCTGTAGGAATCTGCGAATAAACATTTGCTAATTAAGTTTTCGATTGCAACCCGTGTTAGCGTTCTGTTCTTCCAAGTATGAGTTTGAGCGGTACATGTTGGTAAATGTTTATGTGGTATGGAATTTGGTTAAGTACACTGCTCGCAGCGAGCGTTAATGGCCTGAAGGCTAACGTGTCTGACTCGTAAGTAAGAGAGATAAACTACTTATAATATGATATGTTTTTGATCCAGCTACAACCAAAACATTCTCTTATTATCTCTATATAAGTGCGTTAATTAAAAGACCTAGAATAAAGTAACGAAAGCAGGAAAACACTATGTGACGTCGTAACTCCCACATTTTCCTCTTCATTCATACGTTTTTGTATCGCAGTAACGGCAAGAAAGCAAATGCGTGTTTCCCATATACGCTCGTAAACACACTCTCCTTTGATCACGTTCATAAGTATACTCGTGCCACGGAAATAATGAAAATAATATAAAAAGGCATAAGTCACGGCCTGGAAACTGTGGGCCCAACCGCGGCCCGCATGCAGACAAGGCTTGGGCCTGAGGCACTTACGCACCGCATTCAGTATTTAATAAAGTATATAGACGTCCGAGCTTTGCCCGAGGTTCCTATTTACCGTCAATTTAAGTCCATTTTCGTAAGATGCGGTCCGGACGAGCGCTTCTTCCTTATGTTGTGGATCTTCCAGCAATGCGTACGGCTTAGGAATGGAACACGTTGCGTGCGAGTGTGTTCCCAGAGTATTATATTCTGGATGCCTTCAGGGCTAGAGTAAATAGGCTGTTCCTAGACAGGCATGCTCCATCAACGGCCGCATCGCTACCACCAGGTGAGATGGTGGTCAAATGGCGGAAATGGCGACCTTGTATTTGTAATAAAAAAAAAAGCTGCCGCGTGGCAGGATAGGGGACTAATTCTGATAGCATCGTATTTTGAATTCGGGCCAATTATTTCGTATGTTTTATAACGCTAACTTAATCTTAACGATCTAGATCTGTTTTTAACCCAATGCGTAAACCAATGCGTTTGCGCTCTGGGTATCGTACTTGGCAAGTAATTGAATATGACTGTTGCATCATTTGCGTCCTCATACTTTGGTGTCCAGCAGTGGAATAGATCACCAAACCCTTTTATTAAGTCAAGCGGCACTAGAACTAACGTAAATCAGAAGTGAGGTGTCCGGCAGAGTAGATCTTTCTATTTACTGGTGTCGTATAAGGCGACTGATTTTGAAGCTAATTGGTTAGGACCTCCGTGGATCATAAAATGGGCAGCAGTCAGTTGTATTTTTAAACCTGAGTGGTTCAATGGTCAACATGCCGGTCTGCCACGCAAGAGGTCCCGGGTTCGATTCCCGGCCGGGCAGAAATTTAAATGATGAATTTTAATTTCTGTTACGGGTCTGGGTGTTCTATGTATAATAAGTATGTATTTAAAAGTATTTAAGAAGTATATCAGTTATCTAGCACCTATAGTACAAGCTTTGCTTAGTTTGTTTGTTTGTTTGTTAGTAATTTGTCCACGAATATTTATTTATTTATTAAAACTTTTTGGCTGTTTTTTTATACCACAAAGGTGGCAAACAAGCTTACGGCCTGCCTGAAGCAGACACTGAGCGGCTTACAATCCTTAGACATGACCTAGCGAAAAAACAAGGGCTTGTTTTCAATATTACAGGTACGTCAAGAACCCGCCGAACCTCGCCAATTACGCCCTTAGAAAGCAAGACTGCGCATGGCCGGAAACCAGACCCATAATAAAACGCAATCTAATGCCGAAATAAGTCTGTATGTATTGTTGTGCGGCCATAAAGCCATAGTCCTCCTTTCTTCGTGCCGGGATTACGGGGGCGAGTGTACGTAATGTGCTTCTCTAGGTACAATGGCAGCACCAACCAAAACCAGTATAAAAGGAGCTAATATTGCGATGGGCTCCATAGAGATGCTAGCTCAACTTATACTGGATTATGGTATATTGGCCTTCTGTACCAGCGTACGACCGCATATTTATGGCGTTGGATATCTCTGGAGGGCTGCAAGGGAATTTTTCAGACCTACAGAATAGGGCGAAGTGGACTTCTAATAGCAAATGGCTAAGTCCCGTTTCGCCAATTATAGTTATACTAGTAGACCCGGCGCGACGTGTACACCTACTTTACCCCTACCTACCCTTTTTTTCTTGCACATAAACCTCCCTTTTGAATAACTCTATCTATCGTTAAAAACCGCATTAAAATCCGTTGCGTAGTTTAAAAGATCTAAGCGTACATAGATACAAACGGCGGGAAGCGACTTCGTTTTTAACTATGTAAAGATTCGCGAGACGATTCATTCGAATATAGAAATTGGAATTTAAGTTTTAGGTGGTAGTGTTGTCTCCTTCAGTTCAGAACATAGCCTTCTATTTTGATTGACTTCTATAAGGCACAAAGCGACAAATTTCTTAGAGTTTGTATTTGTTGGAGGAGATCCTGATGATATCCAAGTATGGAGATAAAGACAATAGTGCCTGTTGTGCTTTTTATTATATTGTCATGTCGTGTATGTATTTCTTGGTTACACAATAAACTGAATGATTAATCAAGAAGTCATGGAACATTTTACATCTGTCATCGTTGATGCGTGACTGCTGCGTTTCGTACGCCCGACATCTGCGCTGTGCATCTGCAGTTGTTTTACAAGATACCAAACCGTTTTATGACATTTATTTCTAACCATTCATCAAATTCTTGATATAGTTGATATAGTAGTCTATCAGTTTAAAAAGAAAAATGTTTGTATTTCATTCAAAATTAACATAATTCACGTGTCAATACCGGCTTCTGCTGGCGTCCGCCAGCAGAAGCATAATTTTGTTATAATATAGAACTCATTTTTTATAGAGCGTCGGTGACCTAATGGTTAAGGAGTCCGACTCGTACCCCGAGATAGCTAGTTCCAACCCCTCTGCCACCATGTACCAATGACTCTTTTCTGAGTTATGTACATTAGTCGAACTGAACACTAACCGATGCTCTTACGATAAGGATAAACATCGTCATGAAAATTTCACATTCAGGCGACTGAATGTGTGACCAAGACCCAATATTTTTAGATTCCCCTGTTAACAGGATCACAGAGGTCACATGACAATCGCTCCACTGTAATTACCTGATCTGCCTAATCCTAAATCATGGTCAAGACAGACCCCGGGCCCTCTCACGCGAGTGCACAGCCAGGACATTAACGTCAGGATGACCATTTAACTCTCATTTTATGGAATAACTTCATTAACTAACGCAATAAATAATATTTTAAAGCGCTCAGCCCCTTTAGAACATAAACTGTTACAGTTTTATGATAAAATGCGCACTTAGTGGGCTATAACCAGTTATGCGTTGAGCTTAGTATAATGCAGGAAGTACTTCACAGACACTTTATGGGCCAGGCTTTAGCTTCTCTTGAAGTGTGTAGTAACTCATATATTAGAATAAATCTGTATTATCTTCGTTCGTTTTTATAGCTTACAGGAGGAGGAACGTTGGTATGGATGCATTATTTATTTATTTAACTATTTATTGTAAACATCAACATAACAGCCCACAACAGTCCACTGCAGGACTTACGAAACGGGAGATTCTTGCCATTATCTCGACGCGCAGGCACGCGCTTAGCAGGCGGGTTGGAGATCGCAGTGTTATAACAATGTAAAACGATGCTGCCCATTTTTCAGCCTACGGAGACTCTAGATCTTTACCTCTAAAACTTTAGTCGCCTTTTACGACACCCACGAGTGTAAGGGCTTGTATTGCTCAATTGTACACATGGTACAAGAAAATATAAATGACAAAAAATATAGAAGACACAGACCTTGAATGTTTAATGCACGTCAAATCAAATCAAAATAAATTATTCTTTCACTTTGGTAAACCAAGCTGGAATAAGGAAACACACGATGGTGTGACCCGAAACGCCCGACATCACGCCGACAACGGAAACAGAGCCGACATGTGTCAAATGTACATGTATCACCCGCCCCAGTTATGGCTGGGGGCTCTCGAAGTTGTATATGAGTCTACCTTACACGTACCGTAGAGAAAGGTAATGAAGGTAAGTCCAATTTAGGGACAGAGGTCAATCGACGAGTCTGCGGGGACATCGTTCGGGAAATTGAGGAAGATTTTCTTGTCCATTTAATCATCTTGGTGTTAATTATTTTTACCTTTTACGTGTTTTTTAACTCTAAAATTGAAATGTATTCCACAAGATTTAATAAAGATTTTATTATTTATTATTATTATTAATGTTCCGGCTTTGCTCTCACGATCGGGGCCCTGTGGTTCGCTTTGACCATGATCCAGGATTTACCAGAACAGATAATTGCAGTGGAGCGACTACCATCTCCGTGACCTGTTAACAGGGGAACCTGATTGGAACACGGTTACACATTGAGTCATCTGAATTTGCCGGTTTTATCATGATGTTACCCGTCTCCGTAAGAGCATCGGTTAGCATTCAAGTAATTTACATAACTCAGAAAAGAGTCAGTGATACATGACCGCAATGAGATTCGAACGCGGTACCTTTCCTACCGGTACCTTAACCACTGTGCCACCGACGCTCCTATCTTCTTGTCCATATGTAAGTGTGTTCAAAAGCCTTACCATTGTGCATTGTCAGCCATATTTTACAGTACCTACCCTGAATCATATTGTGCCATATTCCAATATTTATCTATTTGACATCCATTAACGGATTTCGTTTCAGCTTTTTGTGAATTGTGTTTACTCGGCGGCTCTTATAAAAATGATCCAGGAATATTAACCATAAAACACTTCTGCGCATTTAAAAAATACGAGTCTGAATATTTTTATAATATTCCCTTTGTTGCTTTATCGTATTTTATTATTAGATTAGTGTTTTCGCTCTGTATGTTCTCCATTAACTAGTCTTGACTTTATCTCACAAAATAGCTAGGTTATAAAACTTTCGTGGTTATTCACTACACATATTATCGGGTTTGTTACCACGGTTAGTATTCCTTTTACTTCGACATTGCAACGGCGTCGAAACATCGAGGTAAAAACAATACTAACCGTGGTAACAAACTCTATAATATAATATTTGTAGTGAAAATACCAAATCTACACTGCAGATTTTGCAATTTTCACTACGAAGTATTCAACCTGCGTCTCATTTAAAAGTTTCTAAAACTCCTACACGAACAAAGCGCGGTTGACTCTCCAATGTTTTACAAAAGGAAAGGGAAAACTATTTAGCAAATCCCAGTTGGTGAAGTCGCAAGCGTCAGGCCCACATTTCAGCCGCCATAAGGGGGACCCCTCCATAGCGAGATTTGTCTTTCCTGCTTTTATTTGAGCAAATACTGACCTATTAACCCAATTGTGACGTGTGTGTAACCTAAAGAAAGCAAAGTCAAGTTATATGAAAATCTCGTCAACAGTATGTAAGAGAAGTATACCTACGCAGGTATTGATGAGTCTATGTATAGTATGACCAAATTGCTCTTGAAAGAGTTGATGAACCTCTTCCTGTAGGGTAATTACGTAACGCTGTAGCGAACAATGATCTGATTTTAATGATTGAAATTGTTACTTTTTCGATTCCGTATTATAGATTTCATAGGATCAGATGCTAACAAAATTCCATTTCAATAAACTAAAACTATTCGATCGATCATACGTAATCGCAAAAGTAACAATTTTTGACAACAGGGTTACGTAATTAGCCAACTGACCACAGTTGAGATCAGGCGGATCAAGTATTGTCTTTTAAGAACAGTAAGAGTTGAAATTCTGTGCGTTCGCGCACTGTGAGACTTCATAGTAACGTTTCTGAATACGGGTGGTAGTTTGTACTTTTTCTGTAGCTGAATATATAATGGGGTGGTACCCATACAGACGGATTCCTCAGCATCCTACTCGGTACCGGAATGACCGCAATTTCAGTTGCACTCATCGACGTGCTTATATATCGTATTACTGCAGTCGTTACCAAATCGCGTTCCATTGCCGGCTTGGCACTCGGGGCAGGCCGATGACCGAACGGAGCGAGCGATCGATGCGTTGGCACTGGCTGCCTTGGCTCGATGCCCAAGCCGGCGATGACTATTGATTTTCCTTCGCAGCCTCCGCAACCTTGAGCCCGTTCCAATTCGGGTGTACGGGCTACATCTGGGTACCTTTGACCCTTTAATAATAACCCAGCAGGTCGGGTCGGTTTAGCCCAGATAAGAATTTATCTAAGCCCCGCTTGTGAAACGCTATGTCAATTGACGTAGCGATCTGGATTCGGTAAACTCTATGAGACGGGAAAATCATTCCCATTTAATTAGAAGTGAAGAATGGGGAATCTTTTATGTTGATTCTTCACCAGTGATGTAAAATGGTAAATGGTACAAAGGAAATTTGTCAGGCGATGAAGTCGTATAATAATAAAATCCAAAACCTACTTTATGTAAGCGAACTGTCCAATCGTATATATACTACCTACTTATGTATACAAGTGGAACAATGTGGTCTTACTACCCCTACGGGAAATGTATGTACTTAATGATATAGATAATATATACACCCTGCGTAACGAAAGATTACAAGTTTTATGAACTTTTCTTTCGACAAAGTTCAAACTTTTTTTATGTCGTACGGTAGGCAAACAGTCAAGCGGGCCACCTGATGGAAAGTGATCACCCCTGCCTATAGTCATTGCCTATATGCCTATCGCCTGTGCATTGTCCACCTTTCAATTTACGTAATTCACTGTTATGCATGTTGTTATATCACAAATAAGCTTACAGCCTGGCTGATGGACGTCGGTTATGAATGTTTTCAATAAACGTATCATACATACACATCAAATACAATTAGTCAATTCACATGAAACCGGAAATATATTAGAAATCAATATAATAACCCGTAATTACGGCATACACATTTACTCGTACAAACTGTTGAGGACGTAATAGCATGGTATGTAAAAGAATATTAATGGGGTCAATTAGTTATGGTGACAGGAATATCCTGTTAATATTTGTCCATGGAAAATAACGCTGTAGCCCAATTATGAAAACTTACTAAACAATTCACCTAACTCTATTTATACAATCAAATCGTCAAACAAAGTTTATCCTCTGTTTCCGCAAAGCTACATGCTTGGAATCTTCTATTAGGAGTTATCTAAAGGAGCTAGGAGATAATTGACGCGGCAAGGAAATTCTATCAGCCAAAATAAAAACTTCAAAACTAGGTAGTTTAGTATCCAACCAGAGATTTAGACATAGACGTATCGTTATTTGGCACAATAAGATATAAAAAAACTTAAAACTAACAGAATAAGTACATAAGGGGGCAGGGCGATACTTCATCGGACCAATTTTATCACGCAAACTCATCAAATTTATCCTTATCTTTCTTCGTAGAAGCCAATATCACGGATTGGACTCGGGACGGACCCACAAGCTATTAGGCGAGCGATGCAGGCTCTCATACTTCGTGGAAGTTCAACTAAAAATTTGAAGTCCAGTACCTATATCAGAGATGGCGAACTATTGGCACACGTGCCACAGATGGCACGCGGCAAGAATATTGTGGCCGAAATCATACAGTGTGTGCGAAATCGTAGTAACCGTATCACGCTATTAGTTTAAGAAATGTATGCACCTATACTTTCCTAGTTTCATACTTTCAGAGGACATAAACATAATTAGCTTTCAGTAAACGACTTCCATCACTGATCAGATCAGTAATGTTTTCAAAAAAGTTGTGGTCCGAAGCGACAAGAATAAAAGGAGATGTATGAAAAGAGTTGTGAGGGAGTTGTGTCAGGACAAAGCAACATGGCGGTCCTTAGTCTCTGCCTACCCCGCCCATGGGACACAGGCGTGAGCTTTATGTATGTATGAACGACATGGTGAAACCGACAAGTTAAAGCGAAATCGTAGTAAGTATCACTTTGAAGCTACGAAAGGTCTTTTCAAGGAGAGACGAATCTCAAACATTTAAAGCAAGCACTTTATTGGCAAAAACATAATTAAGTCTAAGAATCAACTTGGGAGACGATGAAGCTGTTTTGATGAACTGTTGGTTTCTAAGAAAAGCAAAGTCGTAGAAAAGTAGTTACTAGAGTGCGAATTAATTTAGATATTCAATATTTATATCGAATAAGTCTTTTCAGTTATTGCGTTGGCTCTTTGTAATACTATATATTAATAATATTGTAATCGCAAAGAATTTTACATAGAATAATCTTAAATTTTTGGAGTTATTCAGCTTTGGAGCAAAAGAAGACATAGTGACTATAAAAAACAGACATAGGATAGAGAAAGGAACGTTGGCCCGGGGTTCGCCTTGACTATGATCCAGGAATTGAAAAATGATAAATTAATTAAAATAATTAGTCATTGAAAGACTTCTATATGATAGCGTACTTTTATAAACATATGAATAAATGTCACAATATTTTCGGTATACGAAACAGTTTACTTTTTGGCTCGGACACACCCGAGGTTATATTTTTAGGAGACAGTAAAGCAGGCGGAGAATTCCACTCTGAAAGTTTCCGCAAAACTATAGTGATTTTGCCCATTAATCCCTAATAAAGTGTCAATTGAACTGCTAACTTTCTAAAATATTAGTATGAGGAGCACTTGCTAGCACTGTATGCAAATCTATAGATAATTCGTTATAGGCGTATATAGGCAAGCAATATTTTCAAAAGGTTAAGTACTAAACTTGATTTGGATTTCTTCAACACTAGCGCTGTGTCGGTAAGGCGATTATTATAACTAAAGTTTTTAGCTAAGTTGTGAGCGTTCTCTAGTTTTTAAAAAGTGAAAGTGATTGTATGAAGTATTTAGTTTTCATCATAGATATTTGTCATTTTTGTATTTTTTTGTTGTTTTGTATTATCTTCACTTTGTTATGTATTAGACCTATAACTGACTCTTTATTATTTATATTACAGTCCTCCTTAAATTATACTTATAAAATAAAACAATATATTAAATTCCAACATCGGTCCAGCAATTAATAATTCCTTGAAAACTTCACCTCTTTCTAATATAAGTGAAAGTAGTACAAAATTGTACGTGAAAGAACAACGTAAAGTGGCTGCGAAGAACATTTCCACCGACACTGTATACCAGAGTGCCCGACGCTCCGTTCAGGCTTCACAAGACTTGTACTAGTTACACAATATTACAAGGTACACCTACAGCGGGGAGATGCAAAGTTTCTAACTGTTCCCCCACTGATACCGGCAGTCGGATATGAAACACTTTGTTACATTGTTGGGCTGGTACAAAGTTGTATCCAGTTGGGGCGTGTTTTAGTGAGGTGTTTTCTGAAAAGATATATCGTGTCTCCCTTAATAAGCAGGGGTAGGGTGTCAATCTTTAGACCAGTTATGTGAAATTAATACCTCTTCCATGTTACTTACAGACCGTTCGTAATTCGAGGTATGTTATGTTGGATCTGGTGAAATTTGTGTCACTAAACTAAACTTACCTTCTGTGTCATTATCACTAACTTAATGTAATAATTACCACTATAGTGTTATATATTATTTGATATTGAGAAGTTTTATTTCAATAAAGATATCCTGAGAATTACATTCTGATGTCCGACTCCTCCATTTGAAAACAATCCTTTCCCATATAATTGTATTACTTAAGTATCGGGATGATATTGGAAAACTGAAAATGCGGCAGTCTATTTTCAATTCTAGGTGTTTCTAAATCGTTTACCACCTTGTACAACACCCGTAATGAAACCCATTGGTTATAATATAATGTCGATAGCCATGGGGTGACAAAGTGCTCCCGATACTGTTCAACCAGCCTCCGGGTCCCCAGCGGAAGACCTCCGTCTTCGTCGCCAACGGTTATTAGGTTGCACACCTAACGAGTTTATTGCGATTCGGTGCTGAAATTCGACTTACCTCAAAGTACGAAACGGCCACCCATCCAGTTCCCGGACCCTGCGAAAGTTGCTTAACGCTTTAGTGCTATATCCTATTTCGCTGGACATCTCACAGCCAGAAAATGTTAAATGGATTAAGGTTTTAAAAGCCCATGGACGTCGTTGTTACGGCCTGTACACGGAATCATTGCAATTAATTAACTGCATTGGACTGATTTCTGTCCTGAATTTTACATTAAGCAATCATTTTAATTAACGTTATCATATCGAGAATGAGTGCTTTGTTGCGATGTCATTTGTCGATATTTATGACTGGTTTAAATCGAGAGTCATGTTGCTATCTATCACCCTTATTAGGAAAATTAGGTTAGTTGGAACGCACAGGGTTCCAACTGACAATACTTATGTGGCGATCGGCACTATGCGTCCGACATAATAATAAAGTATTGGACACAATGCGTTCACTGAACAGGTAGGCACTTCGAGAACGCATCATCATCAGATTAGACGCAATTAATGTCGTTGTCCTAGCAAAGAAATAACACCAAATCACGGATAGCGTACGAGGTGATCGTTTTCCGATAGTCAGAAAATACACAACAACGATTTTCTTTACGTATTAATATTCATCCCGCCTACGAAGCGAGGCGATTACGGCAAAGCGTTCCAGCATAGAAAAATCAAAGTGATCAACGATTACGGTAATTGCTTACCATCCGGTGGGCCGTAAGCTTGTTTGGCACCTGATATAAAAAAGCATATTTTTCGCCAAAATAGTTCATCAGATAATATGTTATCACTGCCGCTCATAGGAATCCATGGGGGTTTCGAGTACGTCGCCAGGCTTTAATAAATGATCTCTCGCAATAAAAAGCTACAAGTCCCAATCCATGTGTCACTAAGCACTAGCAGTGTACCAAAAGTAGTTCTCCCTTGAACTCAATCTTAAAAGAGCACACCATATTTAATACCCAGCAACTAATCTCAGAGCGGCGGCTGAAACCTGTATCACATATAGGCCAGATCCCAACGCCTTAATCTGCCTCATTTCATGCGCTCCAGGTTAACACCGCCTCTAGCCCGGTAATATGCCCCGATCATTTGTGCATGTTTAATTGAGCCCGGTGGTTTGCTGAAGCCTCTTTTATGAAGGTAGCTTGTCGAAAGGCCGCGGAAAAGGAAAGTATTAAAAGTCTATTCCCCGACCATATGACGCTCTTCGTCGTGTGATGCTCTTTAAAGGCAAAGGAAAAGGCATTTATTTGTGACACAGGTAGGCAAACAGATTCATTAAGATATTATATTGTTTGTGAGTACCTCTGTATTAACCCTAATTGAGGTCACACAAATATTTAATTCATGTATTCATTAAAATCATAAAATAATATTCCAAAAGCTATTCTGTTACCTTATTATTAAACTCTCTTACTTTACATACTATATCCTTATTTAACGATGCCATCCCTCCTGGTGGTGAATTCCTCTCTGTGAATTACTCTCTTTGACTATATAGATGTGTATACTCAACTGTTCAGGACGCACAGTGCTAGCTCACAAAAACAACCCTTAAAATATTTTTTATCTATTCTATAGAGCTTTCTCAAGCCCGGTACTGCGTTACCCGGAAAAAGTGCTCAGTCAACCGAGTGGCAGCATTTCTTAACCATTGCGGATTTAGTACGCGACGTGCGCAACGGGTGGCCTAAAATGCCAGCAATTGATGACGTCAATGTGAAACAAACAGCGCGCAGCTCCCGTCGACGCAGCGTAGTACAAAGGCCGTGTCACGCTCGCCGGCGCTTCGTCACTTCGACGTTACATTGACACGCTTTGTTGTCCCGCCGTGATGGCTGAGTGTTACTCTTTGGAAAACGCGCTCAAAAGAAGCATTTCAATATTTTCGCCGCGGAAGCTGTTTAAGGTTGCGTCTATAGGTATTTTTGGGTTGTGCTGTTTACTCTCTAGTTTACTGCCCGTTCCACTTGCATTTGATTGAGGCTTTTATAACACGAACGATAACTTAAATCTGTTTGAATGTATTGATTAGGGCATTAAATATCTCTTTCAATCGTCAATCGTCCTTTTTAGTAGGAAGGAATCACACAGTGACACGTTGGCTGCCCCATGGCCGCAGCACACCCGCCCCACGCCGACCACAGCCGGACCGTGCCCGACAATGTCAGACAGAGCCAGGCAGCGCCCGATAATGCCGGGCCGCGCCCGACAATGCCAAACAGAGTCGAACATATTATATAGGTGTGTCTAGTATAATTAAGTAAATTAGGTGCCCAACCAAGAGGACTCCTCAGCCATGACTGAGTACTACCACCGCTAAACGTAGCAATATAATATTTAAAAGACTCACCTTATAAATGCTAAGTCAGTCGTCGGTCGCAGGAACACGCTGGAACAAGCAAATTATTCACATGAGATTGCGTGTTTCAAACAGCCATAACTTTTATATGTTGTAGGTTATGAGTGTTCATCATCATCAAAAGTAAATACGTCATTTATAGGACGTACATCCGTACGTAGTATAAAATAAAGTAGCTTTCCGCGTCTTTTCATAACATATTTTTTTATGTTATACGGCGGACAAACAGGCAAGCGGGCCTGATGGAAAGTAGGTAGTCACCGCCGCCATTGGACATCAAAAACTCTTGAACGATCCCATGTCACAAACCAAAGAAAAGACTGTGGCTGGCAGAATCGAGTGTTGACATTTGACAGCATGATTTCGACTGACATAGACATAGACGTATCTTTATTTGACGATGACCTCCTTTAAACTAGTTATTTCTTACCATAGTAATGCTTTTTTCAGTTTTCAAAATAATTTGCCTTTAAAAGTTAGACGTTCCTAAAACCATTCTACAGAATATGCAAAGGGAACTCGCGGAGCTGCAGTTTATAGGAGAACTGGGAAAATAACATAAATTTTAACAAATCTAACCCAAAGAAAACGTCGGAAAACCACCGACCAAGTCTACGTACACCTACTCAAATATTGTCTAAACTACTGAACCGGTTTTAATGATAAAAATCTAAAAACATTTCCATTAAACTGCCTTTTAAATAAAGAGAATTTCATTGAAATCGGATGCTACTATGCCAAAAACACACAGATACTCAGAGCCACTGATACACATGTAAACCTACAAGAACACCCTCTTTTTTCGTCAGGCAAAACCAAAAAACAAATAACGTGCATTGAAAAAGACAAGTCAGTAGCAGTTTCTAAACTAAAGCACGTGCAGTATACGTAAGCCTCACTAACGAGCCTCGGCACCGAGACCTGAATAGTTGTGAGTGGAGATTAGAGGGCTGGCTGTAAAGTTGTTATTTTGTGTGGGGATTTGTGGACACTCTAATTTCAGTACTGGTGTATTGTTTAAATTCGCTTCTCATTTGACGTGAAACATGGATTATCTTTGTAGCAACGCACGTATATATAAACCTTCCGGATAAAAATTCTCTAAATTATAGTGAAAACAGAATCTAAATCCGTTGCGTGGTTTAGGAGAAGTTCGCGGATATACAAATAGAAGAATAAAGCAACTGCATTTTATAATATGTAAGTATAAGAATATGTCTTTCCCGTGTTGGCCTCTACAGTCATCAGAAAAAGTGCCGTACCATTAACAGTGACGCTGTTTAAATCATCATCTATATCATAGATGTGTATGGCCAATAATGATGAAGGATAAGGATGCCAGATTAATCTGGGAATGTAAAGGAAAAACGTTGTTCTCACTAGAAACATATAAGAAAATATATCATAAATATATAATAACTAAGTCTGTTAGTTTCTTCATCACGTTGCCTTTTAGTTTGTATGTGAATAAATTATAAAAAGATTTTGTAAAGGAATGGTCCTAAAATGCAGCCTTGAGGCACACCGACATGGTACCTGAAAATTAAACCTGACTATGGTTTTGTTTCATAATTTGAGCCTGCACGAAGCCGGGACGGCTCACTAGTTTTAAATAATATTACAAATTGTACGTACGACATGCCTGATGAGCATGAGCATGAGCATTGTAGGTAGCATAACCAGTGACAGTTGTGGTTAGGAATATTCTGAAGCGAAGCGGAATGGCTGATATTAAATTGTGCGGTTCCAATACGCGTTATTACGAATTACGTGTGTTGTGTGCGTATTGATATTGATCGAAATTGTTTACATTTTTGACGAATATTTGCGACGTGGAACGTAATTTGGGAATTGCAAGTTGATGTTAATAATGAGGAGTTTTCCAGTAGGTATTGATAGTTGGTTTCAAAAATCATCAATAGATGGTGCTCCTACAATTTTGGTAATCTTTTTATAATCTGTATGATGGTGGCAGTGATTTCATGCAGCCAACTAATACTAAACTTAAAAATAAAATGTTTATTAATATAAACATAACTGGTAAAGGTTGAACGAAGTGTAAAAAGAAATATTTATAGAAGGTACATAGTGCCAACCTATGTACCATTATAATTACAACCTCTAAAATGGTTGAAAACTATTGACAAATACAATATTATCCAATACAACGTACCCAGTGTTTATATCCTGTTTGCTAATAACCTATTTCAAGCGATTATCAATTACCAAAATTGTCGGGGCGCCATCTAGTGAGTGGTTAGGAATGCTTTAGATACCTATTGGAAAACTGCTCATTATGATCTTTGGTTTGGGACAAAGGGATTTGATGAAAAAGATTGGGAAGCGTTTTTTTGTCTGTGCTTATAGTAGTAGATTGTCTTTGTTTAATAAGGTAAACCCTAAACCATAAAGCAAGATCCCGTGATCACCACCGCCCATAGGCATCCGAATCGTGAATACGTTATTGGACTATGAAATAGGGTTCAATAGCTTGTTCCAAAACCAAACCGATAGAAAAACTCGGATAACCCCTGACCAAGTTTACTTAAACTCCATTATATTCTAAACTAATAAACCTTAATGAAACCGTCTCGATTAAACGGCTGTAAAATAGAGAAAACCAAAACCAAATCGGTCCAGGTGGTATGGATGGAATTTTAATTTGCAAGTACTCAGTAGATACTCATAGAGAAATAGAGAGATGAATGAGGAACATGCTGATTTATACGATAGGCAAATACCTAATTTATTCCCGTTGAAACAACGATCACAAAAACACGAAAAGCTCTTCCCGTAATATCAAAGTTGTCAGATAGGAAAGTTGCCGGTACAACAATTATGTTTTACGGCTCCTATACTAGTCTCGGCACCTGGATCTGCTCACTAATATCCGTTAAAAGCCCGTTTGTTCCCGTTCCCTGACACTCGAAAGCCATAATAAACTGCTAAGCTGCCAAAGTTTTCGAGTGTTTGCCTCCCACTCTGCTGTACGGCGCTGTCTCGCTCCCTCAGTCCATTACAGTAAGCCCCTCACACAGTATTCCCACGCACCGACGCGATGCAGATTGTACGCTGCGACTGGTAGCGGCAGTGTGGAGGTAAAAGAACAATAACAGTATACAAATTTATGTCGGGAGAAGTTGGGACTCTCATTTCGGATCGGGAAAATGGAATTTTGGTAAACCAGTCACTGAGGCGGAAATTAGAGCGGCATTGGAGTAGTGACATCATATTGGGAGCTGATAACTAAGGTTAAGAAATGCTTGCGATATATGGGAACTAGCTGACGGTCTCCCGTTTCGTATTTAGAGGTTAGTCGAACTTCAGCACTGCAACGGGCTCGCCACTCCTAATACCGTCGGCAAAGCGAGGTTGACCAAGGTCTTCAGGTTGAACAGTCCCGGGAGCCGATTGGGTCCACGGCAACACACACATAAGAGAATTAGACAATAGCCTGTTCCCTGACCTATCTCGATTTTGCATCAAATAGCTAAAGTACGATAGTAATAATCATTTTGTATGCAATTTCTTTAAAGGGCTTTACCGTATGCCGTCTGACTTCATTTATTATTAGCCTTCTTAGGCTTGATAGAATTTGATGAAGAGATTACTTACCAGATATATTAGTATTAGGGGGTGAATCCCGCCCTAGATATATTAAAATATACCAATTTAATATAACTTAACCAACAAAACGTCGGAAAACCGCCGACCAATTTACATATAGGTACCCAAATATTTTCTAAACTGCAAATAAAAGAAACAGAATCGAAGTCCATCCGTTCGGGAGCTACGGTGCCACAGACAGACACACAACTCCACAGATACACATAACTACAGATACACACGCCCTCTTTATTCGTCGGGGTTTAAAACTAGCTGTGTATTAATCTCTACATAATAATTAACTCAATAATAGGGAACTCCTTTACTTTTCAGCTCCAGTGAGGCTGATGCTGATTCAAAGCCTTATTGTTTATTCGGTTCATTCGTCTGATGAATGAAAGCACCTGATAAGCCTTTATTCCGAACCCAGTTGGAGTTGTTAAAAGCTTTTTATGTTCATGTGATTATCTTCATATGCTCTTTGTCTACCGACATGTTATGTTTTCATATCTATTTCTGACGCGTCAGCAACCTTGCTCGCTTTGTGTTCCAGTTTGAAGGGTGAGGTGGCCAGCGCAATGAGGATCTATCATTTGGTTGAATTTTATAGGTTTGTTGACATTTGGACACACACGAACGGGATTGAAGAAAATGTCAAGCGTAATGAAAATTTCCTTTTTATAGTATTACTATAAATTATGTACGTACCCTGCCTTCTTACAAATATACAGAGAATGACATAACTTTCATAATTTATTTCATTATATAATGCCCCTAAACTTAATTATCAACACTGTATTAGTTAAACTGAAAAGGCTGTTTCTAGACAGGCATGCTCCATCTTCGGCCGCATTGTCACTTACCACCAAGTGATATGGCGGTCAATTGCCTGGCTAGTTTAATATTCCATCCCAATCCCATTGGGAATGCCCAATAGGGTGTCCCGTCCATGTATGAGAAAAAAAAAATTTCAAGCTACACAATCGCAAGAGGTATCAAAATTTGCGTAATTTTACACAGATTATGAAAAATGTAAAAATATTTTAAATATATGTAATCTTGAGGGCTCTACCGAACTTTGAAATTTTGTGAATTTTAAATTTTTTAATAATTTTTCCACTTGCTTAAAATAATACAAATTCAAGTTTATTTTATACTAAAATATAAAATTAAAGAAATAAAGCATAAAAAAACAAAATAATCGAAATAGAGCATAATAATCATTATAATATTTTTATTTTATTTGCTTGTTATAGAGTCAAAAATTATGGATTTCTGTTCGTGATTGCAAATTCCAAAGAAGCCATCTCAAGCATTAGCGTCAGTAGCACAGTAACACTATGTGAGGCCTCTGCTACCACATATTGTGTATAACAAGGATAGTCAACAATTTCCAAGCTTTTATCTTATGCCATGATTTGAAAGTCGTTATTAGAAATATGCTGAAGAATCGGCGGTGCAAGTGAATAACCGGCGTTGCGGATTTTCCTGTCCCACAATAATGTATGTGTAAACTTCAGCAGAGAAGTTAATTTTTATAGTTTAAATATTCTGATTTTAGTGCTACTCTCAGCTTTTCTAGCTTTTAATATTATTAAGTTAAATCTTTGGTAGAGACCAAGCGGATGTCAGGCAAAACAGCTTCAGCAGATCGCGTCGATAAACATTATCTGTCACAGAGCTTAGCTACTTTGTTAGTTGGCTTTGCTTAATGTTTTACTATTCGCTGTTGAAGTCGATGGAGTCGAAGTCAATGTCGGGGATGCCTTTGGTATCGAACTTATTTCAGAGGAAGATTTACGCACAATTCACTATTTGCAGAAACGGAATCTGTCTCTTAGGAGGCCTCAATTTGCCTATGCTGTCTCTTTATCATTCTAGTCCTTTATTTTTAATCAATACCACTCATTACCATTTTCCTGTCATTTATTTGATCTAACAATAAACTTCTCTCTTTGATGAGAATACTTAGGTTTCAAGCTCAAATACAAACAAGATTCAAATGAAGTACATTTAAGAAGCAAATCTAAAAGCTTTTTAGATAACTCTAACAACACTCGTTTCGTCATTCGTTTTTTGAAACTAGATATAATTTCGTTAGCTATTGCGGTATCTTTTCGAATTGAGGTAGGTTTCCATCCACTTTTCGTGGTCAAATAATTTCAGGAATTAGAAAATTTGGGCATACTTCGGACTAGCTTTTTTGCCCGCGTCTTCGTATGCATAAAATTAGGTTAGAATGTTCCGGATCCGTTCCCGTGGCAACCACATTGAATCTCGGGGAGAACTTTAGCCTATGTAACCCGCTGATAATGAAGTTTTCTATGGGTAAAATAATTTTTAAATCGTAGTTAGTAGTCGTTTTTGAGCTTATCAATACAAACAGACAATCAAACCTCTCTTTATGATATTGGTATAGATTAGAATAGAAGCTTTGGTCCATATATTTTTGATATTTTCTGAAACAGTTCCATATATTACTGAATTGGATATATTATTTCTATTATCGGTACTTCCATTTCAGGTCGTTCTTGACTAATGAAATAGCGCTGCTGATCGTCAAGTTCTTAGTATGTTCTCAATATAGCGAAAGTGCCTCACGACGTCTCGAACTTATTATTCAAATAAAGTTACAAAATCTCAAAATCTCAAAAACTGTATCACAACTGTACTACTTTGATGGCATAAAATTACTTTGGATTCGAAAAAACACTAGCGAGTAAAGTCCACAAGCCACAAAGTCCTCGAAACAAGTTGAAACGTACCACGTTACCTGCAACTTTGAATTTGCAAGTTCCAATCTGCAAATTCAAAGTCGCCGATAACATATTGTTGCATAAAAATCTAAATATCGTGTTTGTATTACACCTTAATAAAATAATAAGTAAATATATTTCATATTTATAGTTAATATAGGATAGCGAAATATTACCTAAAATTTGTAATTTTTTCAAAACTTACACGATATATAGAACCCTAAAGGTATAGTTTTATTTTGTGTTTTAAATTACTCGAGTAATCTACGACTAATTACGCAACTTTTGACTGGTCTTGAGTTAAGAAAAACAAAAATGAGATATAATATAAAGCTGAAATCTGGAGTAGCGGAATATCATAATTTTTCATAACTTCAGAGATCGGTAGAACCCTAAAAATCAAATTTTATTTTATTATTTTTATTATTATGGTAATATGCTATCAATTACGCAAATTTTAAGAGGTCTTGCGTTAAGAAAATCCAAGAAAAAAATTCTCGGGACACCCTAATGCCCAACCCAAACCCACCCAATAAAAACCCATCAAATCATTCCATTTCGTAATAATGTCAGAAAATTCAAAACATTTTTCCTTGTATGACATCTAGGATTAAGGGATTTGAGGCGCGCCAGCTATTAAATATGCACAAAATCTCCATTTGTGATATTAGAATTCGTGATTACTTTAACAAACACAGTCGTTTTCGACGTCATAGCAATCCGTTTAAAAGCATTTCGGATCTCCTTTGTTTTAAATACGTAAATTGAGTTCATGTTGGTTAATTAATTATTTCACTCGACGTCGGAACGCGTGACCTATGTTTTGATTGCTGCGGCTCTTGCTTCTTTAGTAATTGTTCAAGTATACTGTAGTTATTACATTTAAGTTAATATATGACAAAAACTATGTTGAAAAAGAAACCTAAATATCTAACAATTTAAAAAAATCAGTGTTGCAAATAGAAAATGGAATCCAAATCGCTGCCCTGCGGGAGTAAACCCAGGATTCTGGCGGCATTACCTCTTTGAAGGGCTAGACTTAAACGTTGCATGAGATTCGCACCAGCCCGTGGGTCCGTCGTCTTCTAGTTGATAAGTATTAATATTCATATTTATTTAGTAGTATAGTTTATACATTTGTCCAAATGCTTAATGTCTTAAACGTAATAGATATAACGTACAAGGGACCAAGTTTGTGTTCAAGTGCAGAAAATGGAGCCCTTTAACCATTAGGTTAATAGTTAATGGGCTATAGTGATAAACAATGCATTTAATTACACTAGAATGTCTATAATTAAATAGTATTACAGTAAAAAAATAAGTATGCTAAAATAGAATTATCAACTTAAGATTTCAAATAATATAAACAAAAGATCATCTGATCTTACTGATCAAATCAGTAATGTTCTCAAAACAGCTGGGGTCCGAAGTAGCAAGGCTAGGGAGTTGTGTCAGGACAGAGCAAAGTGGCGGTCCATAGTCTCTGCTTACCCCACCTGTGGGGCACAGGCTTGAGCTTTATGTATTAACCATTATTCCACCGACGCTCTACCTACCGCATACCGGACTATGCGTATAGGATTATAATCCAACGTATGAACAGAACATTATGATCTACAGTAGTAATTACCGCACAGCCACTAATCAAACGATGATTACCAACATAGAACAAGCTGATTAATTGAATTAACTGAAATATTATTAGCAGGATTAAATCACAGTTTGGCGTTGAGACACGCATTAGTGTGTAATTTAGATTCATAGTGTGACGACAGTTCGTAATCCGTTGATGGATCTGTTGAGTGTATGTTTGTCCACTTGTCACGATCTGGGGCCTAATCATAGATTTAATGAGAAAAAGGTTATATATCTTTTGTAAATAGAAAGTTATGGTCGATAGTACTTAAATTTGTATTAAATATACGTAAGGCCGTGTGGTGTCCGGCAGAGTAGAATAGCATCAACCCCTTACACTCGTGGGTGTCGTACAAGGCGACTAATGTTTTCGAGGCAAAAGATCTAAGCGCCTCCGTAGACTGGAAAATGGGCAGCAGCATTTTCCATTGTTATATTATAACACTGCGATCTCCAACCCGCCTGCCAAGCGTGGTGATTATGGCAATAACCTCCCTTTTTGTGGGAGAGGCCCTAAGTCCTGCAGTGGACTGTTATGGGCTGTGATGATGATAGGTACAGCTTAGTTAAACCTTTAAAACCTATCTTACGTTCCTAAGTCACAAGAAAATGATTTTACAGGCGATAAAATTATTTTTTACACACCACTAATGTACGAAATGTAAATTAATACAATACATAAAACCTGTGGACTTTTTCGATACCAGATGCATGTCAATCGGGTTAATTTCAAGTTTAGCTTTCAATATCAAAGTTTCTGTAAAAAGCTCTACGCTTGGTAAGCGGGTTAGAGATCGGTGTTGAAAAACTCAGTTTAAAACGGTGCCGATTTTTCTGGTCCACGGAGGTGCTAGCTTGTCAGCCTTTGAGACATTAGTCGCCTTGTACGACACCCGCAAGTCGAAGGGGTAGGTAAATAAATAATCATGGACAAATTTACACAGCGCCATCTAGCCCCAAAGTAAGCAAAGCTTGTGTTGTGTTTTATGGGTGCTAGATAACTGATAAACTACTTATATACTTTTTTTTAAAATACATACTTATTATTCATAGTACACCCAGACCCGTAACAGAAATTAAAATTCATTATTTCAATTCCTGCCCGGCCGGGAATCGAACCCGGGACCTCTTGCGTGGCAGACGGCATGTTGACAACTGAACCACTCAGGTCGTCAAAGGTGCGTCGGGTGCTATTCTACTCTACCGAATCGGCAACAATGCAATATGGGAATTCATTAGCCCAAAGAACCACGCCCAATATTGTAGACCCGCTTTACAGTGGATACTCCTTTGGGCTATAGAGGGGCACGGGGTGCGGAGGGAGGGGAGGAATGCTATTATATGCATTTTCCAGGCAATTACCTCGCAATCGAGATGCCATTAGCTTAGCGAGAGACCTCAAAGTTCATGTCGTTATCGAGTAGTTCATGTGCCTAACCGACTCACTGTGCATCACACGCGTGCTGCTAGGTTGCTGCGGTGTGCAGCGGAAAATCAGCGCGATGCTTACACATTATTCGCCTCTACATGATACATACAGGTAACTATGATATAGGATGGATGGATATTGTTTCCAGCTTTTGTTAGGCGTAATGCGCTGGATAAATTCAGAAGCAAACAGCGTGAAGGACTTTACAATGATTACCTATTGTTCTGGAACCCATTTTCGGTTCTATTTTCAATCATCTACTATTCCGTCAAATTCGCATCTACCAAGCTCCTTCACTATTTGTGAACCTACCTCCTACGAAAATCGCATAGTACAACAACAGTACCGCTTTTATGTTCTATAATGTCCGTCTCTCAGTAGCAATATCCAATAAACTCCATTCTCTGGTAGCCAGACTACCTGGCTAAGTCGATAGTCGATAGAAGCCAATTTAGCCGCTGGTTATTGTCCCATGCACTCCAGGCTTGCACTAAATACCGCTTGTTATCTCCGAGTATTCCGGGTAATAGATTATCGGTACAAAGAGGCTTTGGGCTATTCCATGAGCGAGGGCACATAACGCATCAGGCCTACTTACGATAGTGCGGTATGGCCAGTGTAATATGAGCCATTAGTCTTGGTTCGGTTTTCGTGTAACTTTTGGTTGGTTACTTAAGTAAGTAAGGAAAACACGTTTATTCCACTCACACATGGCACAACATTCAAAAATATATTACAAAAATAAAAATTCTGTTTTTCTCCACATCTTTAGTCGTTGACGTTTTCTTTTCATTATCAATTCATAATCGGAGCTCTGTCCTAATAGTGTTTATAACACTATAATAGCCACACGTCTGGAAAACAAATTAATTTGGTACCACTATACCTTAATTAACTGAGCCGCCACAAGCTTATCTGAGACGGTGACGGGCGCCGCCTTTTTTCATGAAATAATTTGTATTTGCATTTCAGTTCAAATAAAAAAATCATCTTAGCGTTAATGTCCCGGTTGTGCTCTCGAGGACGAGGGCCCGGAGTCCGTCTTGACCATGATCCAGGATTTGGCGATCAGGTAATTACAGTGGAGCGATTACCATTTGGCTCCGTGACCTTGCCACCAGGGGAACCTGACCTGAGTGGATCATGGTTACAAATTCAGATGCCTGAATTTGCAGGTTTCATCACGATGTTTTCCCTCAACGTAAGAGTATCGGTTGGAATTTAACTAATATACATAACTCAGAAAAGAGTCATTGGTACATGGCCGCAGCGGGATTCGAACCCGGTACCTCTCGCGTTCGAGTCGCTCTTGGCATGTCAGTTCAAATACATTTCCAAAATGAAGTGCCGCCGGCTTTCCACAGTTCTAGTTGGCCTAGTTAGCCACCGGGTCAGTTAAGTTTGTGGCATTTAATTGTATTAACGCCAAACGCGGTCGAAGACAATTAAAAAATGTCCAACTGCAATGTTGCAAGTTAGTCCGTGGCGTTTTTGTCTTTCGTGTATGGATGGTTTTTTAGTCATTTCAGTTCTTTCTCTTTTTTTCCTACCATCGACATCTACATCTAACCATCGACAATATCACGGACAAACTCGCGTCCATGCGCTTCAAAATAGGGGTTGAACAGTCACGGGAGCCGATTGCCACCCTGTGACGGTAAAATAACATAGATCTGTATTTTTACGAATTCGAATTGGATATAGTCCGGGGTGGTGGAGCCCTATCACCATTTCATGTGCCCAAGCTAAACTCAACTGTTTTCTTTCCTCTATTATAGGAATTACCTGACCCCTCTCTTATATTTCTAAGCGTTAAGTAAGGGGTCCGCTATCAGTACAGTTGTATGCGTACAGTCAGCTGTGGCGTGAAGAACCCCTCAGAATACATTAACATTAATATGTTTCGTTTTTATCTGTCACGAAAAGATTGTCTCTGTCTGTGGCTCTAGCACAAATGTGTCCGCGACAAAGCTCGCGCCGGGTTTGTCTCTTTCTCTCAATACGAAGACGAAAGAGATAGCAATAGCTATGTCGCGCTTTTATTTGCTTATCGCGCGCGAGGGCAATTTGTGCTAGGCCTACTGGTGTTGTCGGACACGGTTTGACCGTTGTCGGCGTAGGGTGGCTGTGCGGCCGACCCTTGGTTGGTCGACATGTCATATTATTTCCTTCCTACTTTCCTATCATTTTTTATGATTGAAAAAGCTATTCAATGTCCTACTCAATTACGAAATTTAAAGTTTGAAATTTAATGGATTTGAAAAAATATATAAAACCGTATTTTAACTAAAATAGGTTTAAAACGAGGTATAAAACGTATAATTTATGAATAAGACCATTAATCTACGTTGAGGTCTGTTCACTCACCGGTGTACTACACTACGCTCTTCCTACACGGACCGGGGCCGGCGGCCGTAGTCGATGATCAATTTGCATATACCACAACAAACAAAGTTCTAAGGTGCCCGCTTTGGAATTAATTGGAAATTGGTGATGTATCGCCTAATATATGGAGCGGAGAGAATTTAGTTTAGGCAGTGGCAGTGTCCGGTGTTTATCTTTTACCCGACTGCCAAGGAAGGGTTATGTTTTTGGGCGTATCTTGTATGTTTGTAAAATTCTTTTTTATTTCTTACCTTTTAAACGGCTTGATGAATGTCGACAGTAATTGTAAGATTCGTCTTAAAGAAACTTGAAAGCAGGCGGGGACGCATTCTAAATATCTATAAATGTTAAGTATCCGTGTCCACCTACTTATAGGAAAATGGGGCCCCGAATATTTCAAGTATAAATTAAATTAACATTTGCGCTATACACACAACATTCGGCTTGTTTTTAACTGTTCAGCTTTTTAATAGCTGTCGGGGTTTTTAGTTTTTAAACTACTTATTTTTCACATAAATCCATTATTAAAAAAAAATACAAAATATACTTTTACCAAATGAGTGATCATTCTGTTGATGAGTTGATCGTACTTTTGCTTTGCTTCCTTGGTTTCGAATATAGAGGAGAAGTTTGTATATTGATGGTAATCTCCGATATTCATCTGTCGATTCAACTTTTTAGAACCTTTGAAGAGTGGCGCTGTTGTCCTTAGCCTAGCTATATACTATGTAGTTTATAGTTCCGCCTTAAACCACGAACGCTGTCTAGAACCATAACAAAATCCTCCAAGATAGTTGAATGTTAAAACATTTCTCGAATTACAAGCTAAAGCATGTAATAATAAACCTTCCGGAAGAAATTATATTATCAGTTATCGCCATGATAATAATAAGCTATCATAGCGATTACTGCATCAAAATCTGTTGCGTGATATTCCAGTGGTTTCAACTGCGTATAGCCCTGTGGATTTCCATTTTGATATAATTAATAATATATTGATAAACCTCGTGAAAAATCATAAGTAATCATTTACAGTGAAAAAAACTAATCAACTTGGCGTTAATGTCCCGGTTGTGCTCTCGCGTACGCGGGTCCGGGGTCCGGCTTGAGCATGATCCAGAGTTTGGAAAATCATGTAATTCGAGTGGAGCGACTGACCTTCGTGACCCTGCTACCAGGGAAACCTCACCAGATTGGATGTTTTACACATTCAGTCGCCTGAATGTGCAGATTTCATTACGATGTTCTCCCTCACCGTAAGAGCATCAGTTAGCATTCAATTAATATACCTACATAACTAAAAAAAGAGTAATTAGTACATGGCCGCAGTGTGTTTCAAACCCGGCCAGCTCTCGCTCGCAAATCGGATACCTTAACCACTCGGCTCCAAAATTAAACGAATAAACAAGTGGAAACCATATGAAAAATCTTCAAAATTCAAAAGACAGACACGAACAGCGTTAAATTACAGATATAAATAAGAGACATAGTTATACTGTATTTGTTTGTACGCTTTCGTGTATTCTATTCCAGAACCTTCTCAAATAACTCTTGCCCCATTAAACTTTATTACTGAACCGATATCTCTCACCGGGACCTACGAAAAAAGATAAATGAGCTCGCAATATAATAAATGGGAAAATAAGCTAACCGCGATATGAACAAAGGTTGAGCGTTCGTAAATATCAAATAGAGGTCGAGATACTTATTGTAAGACTCCCTCACCTTGGCGGCAATGTTCCGGTGTTGCTGTCGCACACGAGGGCCCGGGATCATGGTCCGCCTTGACCATGATCCAGGATTTGATAGATCAGGTAATTGCAGTGGAGCGACTGCCATCGGACCTCCATAACCTTGCTACCAGGGGAAACTGACCGGATTGGATCATGGTTACGCATCCAGTTGTCTGAATGTGCAGGTTTCATCACGATGTTTTCCCTCACCGAAAGAGCATCGGTTAGTATTCAACTAATGTACGTAACTCAGAAAACATTGGTACATGGCCGGAGCGGGATTCGAACCGGGGACCTCTGGCTTACTAGCTGCATACTCTAACCGCTCGGCCACCGACGCTCTCAACGCCCTTACAGTCTACACTGATATAATTCGTTCGAAAATCCCCTCAAAAAACTCTCAACTCAACCTTAACACATGGCAACACACGACACTTCCGACCTCGCGCGCCAACGTCGCTTGCGAATAACGTCCCGGTGGCGACGTCGTATGACGTCAAGGCCGCGGACGTCCGGCCCGGCAGGCGACGAGAAATAATAGACGTTGTTTTGCGGCCTTCAGATGTGAAGGGATCCTGACGGGATGGCCTCACGCGTTCCGAGAGAATTTAATTGTGGAAGTCGTGAAAAAAATCTTGACGAGAGTTCTCGGGAGTAAAAGAATGAATGTGTGTGTTAAATAAATAATGTCGGGTACAAAGGACAACTTTTTGAGAGTGATTATAGAAGGCAAAGTTGAGAAAAAGCGAGGAAGAAGAAGGCCTAGATTTGAATATTGGAAGGACGTGTAGGAAAAAGTGAGCGCCGGGGATTATAAAGAGATGAAGAGGTTGGCAGACAGGAGAGAAGAGTGGCGATTGCTCCACCGACAAGAGTCATACTCTTAAATATATTATGATGACATAGGAACTAACCAAGGCACGCAGAGATATTGTGGCCAAACCAGGCTAAACTGATTGCGCTTATCTAATTTCAGCCAATCAAATTAAAAAAGGAAGTACAATGACATGTATAACGATGACAACTATCGTTCTGTGGCGTTGATTCACTAATAAATCTTACGATTAAATCTATATATATAATAAAACTGAAACTGATCGATGTCTGTACAGGCACATAAATCACTACTATGACAAAATTATTACTTATCTATGTAAGCAGATAAGCAATATGATAACTTTATAAAACAGATAAGAATTAATCCATATCAGACATGTGCTAAATGAGTATGTTGGGTTGCGATAAATATTATTTTGGTGTGTATTAAAACATTATTTACAATTCTGTTTTTAGGTAGACCTTTGTCTGAACTGTAAATTCAGTTCACACATCCAAATAAGTTCTCAAATGAAAAAAAATTTGTTAACAAGCTTTTATCGAGGGATATAGTACCTACTTATCAAGACCCTTCCAAAGAGTTCAAACACGATGGAGTTATGTTATTGCGTTCATTAATGCCTATGACCACCTTCCGACTCCGTCGTCAGACCAGAGGGCCTAGTGTGAGTTCCGCTTCGATTTTACTTAACTATCGCGTTTGCGTTTACGTCGAAATTAGTATGAAGAAAAAACTTCATTTACGTACCACTAGGCGGCGCTATATATTTTTTCATACTAATTTCCACGTAAACGCAAACGCGATAGTTAAGTTAAATCGAAGCGGAACTCACACTAGGCCCTCAGCTCCGTGATGCCATGTTAATGCATTGTCATCCAAGTTACATAGGTATACCAAATTTCAGCTCAATCGTATACTAACAAATGGTCGTATATTTTTTTACAAATTAGAGACAACTTACATACATACAGTGCCAGTTAAATAAAAGCTTGTAAATAGCGAACGCAGTCAACTTACGCAGCTATAACTAAGCAAAGAAAGACTTCCTAAAAACGTCGAAGCCTACATTGATGCTTATATTTATCCATTGGACGTAACGCATTAAATCGAATACGGCACGCAAAGTCACCGCGCTATAAGGGTAAGGCTACTTTTCCAGCAGAGCCGGAATTTTCTATGCTTTGACTGGAACTTCTATACTAATATCATATTGAATTGATATATTCAGAAAGTCAATTCTTAAAACTTCTTTCAATAGTACGAAGTCCCACGATTCTCGACTACTCGATTCCATTGTCGAAGGCACTTTGCACCCGCAATTCTTTTTGAAAAGTGGTCGGAACTGAAACGTCTATGAAATAATAATTAATAAATAGGTATGCACAATTCACACAGTGCCATCTAGCCCCAAAGTAAGCAAAGCTTGGGCCATGGGTGCTAGACAACTGGTAAATTACATAAATACTTTTAAATACATACTTATTATACATATAAGGCCCGTAACAAAAGTTAAAATTAATCATTTCAATTTCTGCTTGGCCAATAACCGAACCGAACTCAAGTCAGGTCAACTGATTAAAAAGAAATACCGCGGAAAGATGAAGGTTCGTTATTATTTCATAGCTTATCTTAGATTATCTCTCCTGGAACTGAAAAAATGAGATTAAATTCTCGTACGCCAAACACTTTCTTATTGGTGAGAGCGAGCTAATTTATTTTAAGTCATGGAAGAGTGAGTACAACGCCTGTGAATATTAATAATCATATTGGCGTTAATGTCTCGGTTGTGCTCTCGCGCACGAGGGCCCAGGGTCCGCCTTGACCATGTTCCTGGATTTGGCAGATTAGATCATTACAGTGGAGCGACTGCCATCTGACCTCCGTGACCCTGTTGCTTACCAGGGGAACCACTCAGGTCGTCAAAGATCGATCGGTCATGTAGTCTATCTCTGAGCTAGCCTGTCCACGGTGGAAAGGCGGCCTTACCGTGCGTGAGGGCGCAATTACCCCGCGACGGCCATTGAGATGTCATCGATGCCGTACAATGTATACGAAATGAATTATAAACGTTGCTTTGTTGCTCCATATTGCTCGTAATCTGTTTGACGTTTGAATATTAAGTTGAAAATGTAAGTAATCATGTTTGTGTATATTGTAATGGTTTGGTTGTATCATTATTACATTTAAGTGTGGTGAGTGAATATAGCTGGTGATATAGTTCAGATTAGTCTATCTTGTCACCAGCTACAAGACTAATTTTCATTGATAAAGTTATTTTTATTTATTCATTTTCCGAATTAGAATTTTAACTCGACCAATTAGAATCTGCGATCGACCAATCGAAAGCCGAAAGAAAAATGTCGCGGATTCTGATTGGTCAATTTCAAAATTCGTATTCGGGTAAACGAATAAAGGCTGCCAGCCTAGATACAGCACAATTCAATTTGTTCTCGGAAATAACTTGACACCCGACGGCCAATGGACATCCTGATATAAAACCCGAACGGATAACAAAGTAACGCTTTTCTGTACGAAAACACGAACAAATAGCAAACTATACACGAGCCCCCATCACAGGGCTTTGGCTACATACAACACAAGTCGAATAATCCCGCGCGTGTCGATCGTACCGATATTATTAGCTAAGGCTTTGCGGTAATCTGAGAGCCCACTAGCCCATATTCCAGAGCATGCTCTGCTGCTCACTCATATGTATTTCAAGGTATGTGTGAGCAGGATGACGGTAAACGGTATAACCCCTGGCCAGTAGTGTGGGTATTGTATTGGTTACAATATGCGGCCTGCATTGCATGTCTCGATCCATATTGCAGACAAAGTCTAAGCTAGAGGGCGGTTTCAATGAGAGAATACATACTTACGGTAACCACCTTACTAATAAAAAGTACTAATCCGCAAACGTTGAACGTAATGTTCCTGTATACAGTCGTCAGTTACACGGCGTGTGTACAAACTTATACCAATGGCCCAATAACTCATATTTCAATTGTGGACACTTAGTTCCAGTTTTGGTTACCTGGCCTGATAAGTTTGTGGTGACGTGTGCATAACTTGACAGCAGCCCTGTATAACTCCACAAACGGTTCGATGGCCAACACTGAAACTAAGTGTCGCCATTTTGAAACAACAGCAACGTTTTCAATGTTATATCATATACTGTGATGACGGTACGCCTATTTCCCACATTAGTGACAGAACAATACGCAACAATCGTCGCTAACATCTCAACATACACGGTGTTCCAATCACACGTGTCCCACCAATCAGAGTCCTTCGAACCTGTCCGAACAAGTCGCCAAGAGAGCAGTCCGACCAGATTATCTGTCCCGATAATTGACAGAGGCGCAGCTAATTGAGACAGATCCGTTTGCAGAGCATTAGCGGGTCGAATGGAGCGGATTTCGACAAACAAACGCTAGTTAACAGAGCTCGTGGAGGATAGTCACGAGTGATTGTGTCTGTTCGACTTGTTTTCTGTGGAATTTGTAACTTTTGTTTACATCAATGGCGAGCGGCGTACGTTTAAGGCGACTGATGTAAAGACTCTAGGACTAGACAGCGAGGATGTTAAGTAGATTGTCGACTACCGCCTTCTTGGTCTGGGACACCTACGTATGGTAGCCGGTTGTTTTTCGGTCTTCTATCGAATACACTTCGGTGAGTGCTCTCAGGAGCACCACGAACTCGCTCCATCGTACATTTTTCCTTCCACCAACGAGAGAGAAAAAAGATCGCCATCCGTATATGGTAGACGTCCCACCATCTCAAACTCAGCGATTTATATCCACTTTTCAGGATTGGAACTTAATGTCTAAGGCACTTTTCCACGAAAAATATAACTTCTAGACAAGCATGCTACATCTTCGACCTCACCATCGCTTCCCGGTGAGATGAGAGACCATTAAGAAAAATCTCTCCGCTTCAAGCTCAAAAAGTTTACTATAATCACGGATATGTTACGTTGCATGAAATTGGAAGAAATGTTAGCGGTCCCAAGCGTCAGTCTCGCAGTTTCGTATTCGGGAAGTAATTTTCTTTTGCCATGTAACTGGATGGCCACTGACGTCGCTTTGCCGACTAATCCTATCGCTGAGCGTCCCGCGGGATATGGCTGACGTCTTGTGACGTCAAACCCGCGAATCGTATATTTCCTGTGGCTTAAATGTTAACTTTGAAGTTGCAATTTGTAGTCTGAGACTGAGTTTGCAGTTTACAGTTTGAGTGGAATTTTGTATTTCCTTATTTATGTGTCTGGGCTAACGATTAATTGTTTGTTTTCCCAGTGTCATATTATCGGTCGTGTGGTGTCCGGCAGAGTAGAATAGTACCAAACCCTTACACTCGTGGGTGTCGTACAAGGCGACTAATGTTTTCGAGGCAAAAAAGATAACTCTCAGAAAAAGAGACTCTAGGTCTCGTAGGCTGGAAAATGGGCAGTAGCGTTTTCCATTGTTATATTTATAATACTGCCATCTCCAACCCGCCTGCCAAGCGTGGAGATTATGGCAATAATTTCCCCTTTCGTGGGAGAGGCCCTAAGTCCTGCAGTGGACTGTTATGGGCTGTAATAATAATATTATCGAAACCTAATATTACATTTTTAGTATGCATAAAGGAGGACGATTAATGTACAAGGATAATGCATAAATTATTATCACAATCATTCATTTTGAACAGAGTGGACGTAGCGAACTTGCATATAAACAGGTGTTAAGTGCATCGAAGAATTTCGTAACATTAATGGAAGTAGGTACTATTTCTGTTTTTATGCCAGAGCAACGTATATGTCCTAAAACTCTATGAAATACAAAGCCTAGGTGCTATAATCTAATCTAAACGTATGCCTAGACGACTGGATATTTGAAAACTCCAGCGTACACGCGAAATATTGTACCCAAAACGAATTGAGAAAATTCAAGACTGAGCCATACAGGTAAGAGCTAAAAACTGACGCAATGATAACGTTTTGCTAACAAGAGAGTGTAAACAAAAATTGTGCAATAACTCAGTTGCGAGGGCTCGGGAAGACGGCGCCAACAGCCCGCCTTGAATAATTAATTCCTCGCGTTTTTGCGTCATTCGCCTTATACCCTTACAGCGGCGGGAACCGACGGCTTAATACCACGCCGTCGGACACCGGTGGTAATTGCTGTGTGATATAATAATTATCTTGGCATTTGTGTATTTTTTATGTTATTCAGTGACAATTAAGCAAACAGCCCACCTGATGGTAAGTGGTAACTGTCACCCATAACATCTACGATTCTTACATTTAGGTTGCAGGTAAAAAAATGCAAAACTGCAGGTGCGTTGTCACTGTGAGGATTAAGTTGTCTCATGCCTGTAATTTCGCTGCCTACCTTGTCCTCCAAACCGGACCACAAAGCGAGCATTGTTGCTTGGCGGCAGAAATAGATAAGGCGGTGGTACTCACCCAGGCGGACTCCTCAGGCTTGACAAAGTCTTAGCACCTGATAAAATAATGTAACAGAGATGACCCAAAATAGCCAACATTGACGTAATAATCAGGATGGCTGACCCCAAATAGGGAACAAGCCAGGAGATTGATTGATCTTGGCATTAATGTCCCGGTTGTGCTCTTGCATACGAGAGCCCGGGGTCCGCCTTGACCATGGTCCAGGATTAGGCAGATCAGATAATTACATTGGAAGCCGTGACCCTGCTACTAGGGGAATCCGACCAGATAGGATCGTGGTTACACATTCAATCGCCTGAATGTTCAAGTTTCATCACGACGTTTTCCTTCACCGTAAGAGCATAGGTTAACATTCAACTAATGTACCTACATAACTCAGAAAAGAGTCAATAGTACATAGCCGCAGTAGGATTTGAGCCCGACCACCGTCGCTCCTCTGTAATTGCTGTGTAATATGATAATAATTATCTCTACGGTGTCCGGGAAACCTACAAATTTGGGTACCGCCGGTAATTCTGACGTCGGTATTCAGAAATGAAGTTTCACAATCCGCGTTAAAGCATGGGGTCAGGATAAACAATACTTGAGTGACGATGGGTACTATGCATTCGTCAAAGTGAACGAATTGACCATTCATAGGTGCGTTCACATTAAACCCACTGCATTCACATAGCAGACGACCACTACGAGAACGCATAGTAATGCAACTTTATTTAGACAAGTATGTTTTGTGAATACAGTTGTCAAGCAGGCGGATTATCTCTACGGTAAACCTACAAAATCTCCAGGAAACCTACATAATCTTCTGTAGAGGTCGCTTATTGGTTTTCTGGGTCATGTTTTCGGATTCACTGTATAATCGAAAGCCTGCGTGAATAGTAACAGTATTGGTCGAGTTCGAAATGGAATTCAGAAAGCTGATCACACCAGCGTAATTTCGGTGGCGCAATCTATCGTAATTCGAAACTAATCTGGCAGCGTCGTGTGAAACTTCCTTTTACATGTGTCGCGCGCCCGAAATTATGCTTTCACGACTCATAATTACGCTCGTATGAAGTCAGTCACAGTCAGTCAGTCAAGTTACGAGGCGGACCCTGGACCCTCGCATGCTACGCGGGGACGCCACCGGGACATGACGTAAAGATGATTAATTCAGACACGTGAGTGTTTATGTCGTTTTTATCACCATAGGGCCCACAAAAACGATATTTTCGTTTGGCATAGCATCAAGGTGCCAGCAGCATAATAGGGATGCTAAAAGACAAATTAGATAAGCCATGTGGTGTCACATGGCATGTCAGATTAGAATGTAGCAGCCCCTGAACCGACACACCAACGTCGAATGACGGGATTAATTGTAGGCAAATCATATAGAAACACTGCCTATGCTCGTTTTTAGGATAACAACTAGCTTGCTTGTGTCCAACAATGTCGCGTTTGTGACCCGGCCGTGTTCAATTCTCGATAGACGCGTAGCGCATACATAAGTCGGCTATTTCAATCACAATGTATAGCCAGCGCTGCACTGATTTGTTCGTATATTGTCACTGAAATTATTCGTGTATGTTCGCTACGACGTGAGGACCGGTGGCCTAGTGGTAACGGGGTCCGGCTCGTAATCGAGAGGTCCCTAGTTCGACTCCCACTGTGGCCATGTACCAATGGTTCTCTTCTGAGTTGTGTACATCTAACCGATGCTTTTACGGTAAGGACAAACATCGTGATGAAACCTGCACATTCGCAGTCGCTCCACTGTAATTACCTGATCTGCCAAATTCTGGATCATGGTCAAGGCGTAGGTACCCCACCCTCGTGCACGAGTGCACCGGGAATTAACGCCAAGATTGATTGAATGTTCGCTATGACGTACGTGCTACACAACTGTCGAGCAATGATTCAATGTCGTGCCTCGACAACGCGAGAAGTCAACCCGCCGCCTCTTAGTACACCGCGGTTCGCTAACGCAGTTACCCTTAGAGGCCCTCCGTCGCCAGATATTAGCGAAATTGGCGCTGAAAGGCGTCGAAATTAATTTATACACGTTCCGGGACGCTGTGAGATGCAAAATGTGCCCTCCCAGGCCTCCGCCCGAACGCTTTCAAGTAATTTGCACGCCCTGCCGCCGAAATGACACTTGATTTTTGTCAGCCTCGCCTTGCTAGCGATTATTGCGCGGAAAAATCCTCGCGAGATTCCGCTCTAGAGACGGGTAGCCAGGTTTCTTTGTGTAACTCATTGACATACGAGTTAGGCGGACCCCGGGCCCTCGAGTGCGAGAGCACAACCGGGACATTAACGCCGAGATGATGTTGATGATGATGATGATCATGAGTCAATAGACCACCTGGTGCAAAGTAGAATCGTAGATGTTAAAGGCGACAGTTAGCCCTTAGAATCAGGTGGGCTGTCTGCTCGTTTTTCAGTGTTTAGAAAGAAAAAATCGTTTATCATGAGGTTTTATATGACAAAACGATCGGTTCCTTATCATATCACTGTGAGGGCGAAACTGGCAATCTTATATATATGAACTCAGTGCAATATAGTAGTGAAATTGTAATATATAAGGAACGCGTTTCATTCTGCTTCCTTGAATGAGCAGCCCGTAACAATCCACTGCTGGACTAGAACTCCATGTTTGTTGAAGATAACGCCATAATTTCCCCACTTAGCAGGCGGGTGGGAGATTGTTTCTAAAAAAACACATCAGAAAACCACTGCTGCCTATTTTCAACAAAAATCCTGGTCCAGATGGTTAGTCGCCTATATGATACACATATCAATGTAGGGAGATGCGCCATGTCTCAATTTTGAGTCAGCTAACTCAAAGGGATGTGTCAACACATGGATACTTTGCAGCCCATCTCTAATCGGTACAAATCGCGCGGAACCTCATTACGGATACATATTGCGTCGTTACTGAGTCCATGTGTACAAAAGAAAGCCCATCAACCTACCCTGCATACACTTTGGACCGTTTCCGGTTACGCGCATCCATACTGACGCTAGCTCACTTTATACTGGTGGTGGATAGGTAATGTGCTGCCTACTGTACCTACTGGTATACACCGAAAAGGTCGCATATAGAAAAGGTCGCTATACGATGGCGGGGTTCGTTACGTTTCGGCGCGAACGGTTTCGTCCGGCAATAAAGCGCTGGGTCGCCTTAGAAACTGCCAGCGTTTAATGGCCCGCTGCATACAACCCCATAAATATTTAGCAGCCACTTCTGAACACGGCCCCACTAGCGCATCCCGATATTGTTGCCTAGAAAACGCTGCAGCCTGAAATCTATACTTTGCTAAGAAAACAACGTACGAAAACAAACTCTTTTTCCTTTTCTTGTTAACATTCATCAGACGCTCAGAAAGGTTCCAGTTTCCGAGACCTTTGTACAGTTTTCAAAGGATGTTACTGGGAAATTTAATATATGTTACATAGTATTGTGCGAACTATCTCAGCATGGGCACAATGGATGGAGTGGAGTGGTGTGGGCTCATACGCGGCGGGACTAACAAAAACCCTGGGGTCGCCGCGCGTTTCCATATGGATGCACATTTACATTTGTGTACGGAGGCCCGATAACGGCGGGGACTAGCCACAGTGGAGCGGAGAAGTAATAGAACTTCTTTGTACAAATAACTTAATTCTCGGTGTACTTTGCAGTGCCCTAGCAGGGTTCTTGTGTGATACTCTAATAATTGTAACATCTGTAATAACTACAAGAAAGCAATAAAGTGATTATGATTATGATTACTCGGTAACCTATCTTAGTGTTCAGGGGTGCGATTCTCTAAGGAACATCCTCTATCGCTACGATGAAATGTAGGTTGTTCTGTCGGATGACAACTTTATGATGATTATCCGAATAGTTGAGATCAGAAAAAATATGATATATTCCATGAATCTCAAAACGGTTTTAGAAAAAAGAGATCCATCTCTTTGGCAGTTTTTAAATATGTACATGATATACTTAACATAATTAATAATACAAATGCGCCATTGGGGTACTCTTAGATATGAGTAAAGCCTACGATCGGGTTACGTACGATATACTGCTGAGAAAACTCTATGAAATAGGGATCAGGGGAATCGCTCATAAATGGTTTGTTTCCTACTTAAGTCATCGCACACAATATGTTGATATAGAGCATTATAACTATTCTTCTTGCGAAATAATTAATATAAGGTCAGAACGGGTAAATATAGAAAACGGTATACCCCAAGGTAGTGTTATTGGATGTATACTATTCTTGATATACATATATCAATAACTTACCAAAAATTTTGCTGATGACATTTCAGTGTACTGTCAATGTCAATGTACTGATGAGCAAACTCTTGAAAGTGGTCTGAACTCTACTTTGACAGAGATAGTAGATTGGCTCGAAGATCATAACTTACAAATAAATTTTTCAAAAACGAAATTAATGCAATTTAGACCATACCAGCAGCGTGCTCTCGATCTCGAATATAATTTCAGAGGTACAAAATTGGAAAGTGTCTCAGATTATTCCCTTCTAGGCATTAACATTGATATACAATTAAATTGGAAAACCCATGTTCAAAAAACTACATCTAAATTGACAAGATTTACATATGCTCTACATGAATTAAAAAAGTCTACAGACCTGAAAACAGCAAAATGCGCGTACTACGTATATGCGCAAGCGTGGTTACAATACGGTATAGCTCTATGGGGTAACAGTGTGGAGGTCTCCAAATTATTCATAATACAGAAAAGATGCCTCAGAATTCTAGTAAATATAGATAATATGGATAGTTGTAAGCCACATTTCCAAAAATTACAAATATTAACATTGACATCGATATATATTTTGGAAGTTGCATGTCTAGTTTTTAACAATATGTCTATGTTCCCATTATACACTAGACCTGAAAAATTAAGACAAAAAAACAAGCTAAATACAGCATTTACAAAATAAGAAATGGTTAGCTCAGGACCCTATGCAATGGCAGTAAAGATTTTTAATAATATACCAGGACATATAAAAAGTAATACTGAACCCCATATATTCAAACTAAGACTTAAAAATTATTTAATTGAAAAAGCTTATTATAACTTGGACGAATTTTTTTGTGACACTATTACATTTTTATAACACGACTGACATGCAATTTAAAATTATAAGTTTAATTATGTAATTTATTTTTAATTATGGATTCTTATTTTATTTTGACTTAGAAAATATATTAATATTAAATTTAAAACTTGACATTTCAATTGAATTATTAAGACTATTTTTATTAATATTGACATTTTGTATTATTTATTATATTTGTGACAATTGATTTATTTGATTTGCCATTATTTTATTTTTGAGAATTTTGTATTTAATTGATTTAATATTTAATTTCAAATACTGCATCCTCTCTATTATTATTATGTAATAAATTTTTGCTATACCCGACCAGGGTTCCATGTCTTGTACTAATATATGTATTTAAGAACTTGTATTTACTAACACATGGAAACGCAATAAATGAATTGAATTGAATTGAATTGAAGTTATTGTATTTATTTAATATATGTATATTATAATTGCAAATTATAATTTAATTGCTGTTTTTTTTTATTTCTTCGACGTTCATTGATTTTGGTCTAAGTGTTGTGAATAACTTTATTTTGTGTTGACAGTTATATTATTGACATTAATTTAACGTGACATGTATTTTAATTGCTTATGTTTATGTGAATGTTGTGTTATCGTGTCATATGGCGGTGTCAATAAATGTTCATTCATTCATTCATTTCGAATACGTTTGCCTCTCCTTTGTTTCTCCAATTTCCGCGCTTTCCAGGGGCACTGCTGAGTCGTTCGACCGCTCCTATATTACGCTGTGGCCACGCCCTCCACCGCAACTTCCAGGCCCGGTCATTAGGGACAGCCAAGACGAGGTGGGTCACTCTCGAAGTTTTACTTTGACACCACCCTGCATTATTAAACAGACACACCCCGTTCTAATTCCTCCGGCCGGATTTTCCTGGGAAATTGTTTCTACACGAAATGTGAGGTTGGAGAGAGGATAAGCTCGCCTTGTGTCTTGCTGTGGTGTCGGTCAGGGTGGAGGTTACCACTCTCGCGCTTAGGGAGGTTGTACGACTGTACAACCTCCCTAAGCGCCTAAGCCTGTCTCCTGCCGGCTGGCAGGAGAGATATTTGACCCTTTTATCTCTTTTTTGGTGGTGGTGGTGGTTGTAAAGATTGATCTGCAAGTAACAGTATAAGCGACTATTGCCTTAGGCAAATCTGCTAGAATATAAATAGACAGCAATGTTTCCCACAGTAATTCTATAATCCAAATTAAATAAAAACGTTATCTATATCTTTGACCCTATTATTAATGCCAAAATTATGATGATGATGATGTTCTTCACCCCGCCAGACAAGCGTGAATGCTATGGCAAAGACCTCCACTGATGTGGATGAAGCTGACACCCAACAGTCAACTATTACGAGCTCCCTAAACTACGTCGACTAACCAAGGTGCCATAGCTCTAACTCTATACTTGACTACGAATGGGTAGGCCTGATTACCTGAAATACTGTTTATTTCCTAGCTTAGATATTGTGAAAAGGCATTACTCTATCTGCTCCATTCCACTCAACATCAGCCCTCCCTCACGTCTCTTTACCGAAAATATAGGGAACTATCTGGGGACACGGACGAGCCAACAGCATTTAAATACTTCTTGTTTGGAGTTAATAACGTTGTTTGTATTGTACCGTGGCGTCCAAGTTGTAGCGGTGATCTAGGGGCAGTACGCGTGTTGACCAATGTTAAGTAATGCTTGCAGAATCCCTGCACTGGATGAGTGACCATTTCCAATGACAGACCAGATGGTGTGCCTCTTATTAGCGTGGCTCGGCGAGGTTGACCAAGGTCTACCGCTGGGGTCCCTGACACTGGATGAACAATCGATTGGCACTCATACCCTCCTCCACCCAGGGTCCTATCGACGTTTTGGTCATATGGACCGCGTCAGACCTAAACCACTCTCCCTTAACGGCCGGACGTCACAACACACTCTACTGTTGTCGTTTTGCACTAACAGTACTGTAGCGTTATGCAAGCCAACTATACACAACCATTACCAATATCTAGAGACATAAACAAACATAGTGCCCCTCTCCGAGTGCGGACGAGCACCCGCGTCCCGCGCACGTAAAAACTTTCCGCGTCGCGACCGGCTCGAGCATAAAAAGTGTTTTAACGACACCCTGTTTTGTGGGCAAAAGTTTTCATTGCGAATGTTTGGGATAACAAGCGCTGCGGAATCGATATTTGGCATGGGGTATTTTTATGTGCTAACAGGGTAATCACTACTGTAATAGCTTACAACGCGAGAATGCCAAAGACCGGGCGAAGTGGAGAAGAATGGGTAGGAAAGCGGACCCTGGCAGAAGCCGGGATAAGCGCTAGAACCGTATACACGGTGTAGTCCGTAATAACTGTAGACTAGAAGATTATAATCGCTACACATGCAAAATAGGAGATGAGAATACATACAAAAATATAAGAAGTAGCACAAAAACTAAAAACTCCGACTGCTATAAAACTGAAAAGTTAAAATCAAGCCAAATGTTGGAAGTAAATGGGTGTTTATCCTGCAAATGTTAGTTTAATTTAAACTAGAAAGCAGTCAGGACCCTATTTTCATATAGGTGGATGGATACTTAATATTTTTATTAATTTATAACCCTTTCTAGGCAGTCGGGTAAAAATACATCAGAGTCAAGAGATAGGAAACAAAAGTATTACCCTACCTAATATTCGAGAGTACCCTAAATCGACAAGCATGGTTAAAAGGTTGAGAGGAAGGTGAAAGAATACATAATAGTATGATATACCCGCTTGGGATACGGCCTTGATTGATATATCTATACGTAGTAATACAAGTCGCTTCCCGCCGTTCTTCCCTATGTATATATGTACGCTTAGATCTTTTAAACTACGCAATGTATTTTAATGCGGTTTTCAACATGAGGTTTATAAGAAAGAAAAAAAGGAAGATACGGGTAAAGTAGGTGTGCTCGAATTAAGTCGCGCCGGGTCCACTAGTCTAGGTATATAGCTCACATGATACAGTAAAAACTGTTTATTGCAACGCCACGATACGATACGATACGAGTCGATAGTTGTACTTCCTAATACCGAAGCGAGGTCTAACGTCTTTCGCTGGGGACCCTGAGAAAGGTCGAACCGTCTCGGCTGTAGTAAACGGTCCTTTAAGACTTGTAGCGGTCATCTGGGAGCCCGTGACAGATGGTCGAATACAAACGGCGTCGGACGCTGAAGTGTTTTCTACAATTTCGTCTCAGTTTCAGACTTACAAGCTATTCCGAACATCGCTAAGCTCGTCCGGTCCACAAAGGCATTAAAATAAATGAATAAATACTGTCATGGGGTCCTAAGCCATTCAACCAGTCTCCGGGTCCCCAACGGAACACTTTGGTCAACCTCGCTTCGTGCTGAGCTCGTTCCGGTGCTGAAGTTCGACTGACCTTAAAGTGCGAAACGGTCACCCATCCAGTCCCCGGACTTTGCGTCTATTGCTTAACTTTGGTTATAGGTCTCGTAAACACGCTTACATTAGATAGACTAGATTTGAATTATTGAAATTGTTACTTCAGATAAACAATAAATTGAAACTCGATCATACATAATCGCAAAAGTAACAATTTCAATAATTGAAATCAGATAATTGTTGGCAACGTAATTGCGTAATTAGACCTCAGGGCCGCTTTTCAGTTTCAAACTAACAATTCCGAACATCGCTGAGCTCGTCTGGTACACAAAGGCATTATTTTATTAGTAATCCTCATACTGCAAATAAAACTGCAAACGGGAGTCGGATGTCTTAAAGGAAGGTGGGCTTTGAAAAATAAACGATTCCAGCTCTTTGCTCAGTCGAGAAAAGGAATTTTGCCATTTAAACTCTGATTAGGAATAAGTTGAGAACCTAGCAGAACACTATGCTTGCGCGATCAAATAAAGAATGTTGTTGTGAGATAGTTTTGTATTCGTAATTCACAGAAATGGAAATAAAATAAGTATATATAATATAATATGTTTGGACAAATTCACACAGGACCATCTAGGTCCAGACTAAGCAAAGCCTGTGTTATGGGTGTTAGATAACTGATAAACTACTTACAACATACTTTTTTAAATACATACCACACCCAAACCCGTAACAGAAATTAAAATTCATCATTTCCATTTCTGCTCGACCGGGAATTGAACCCGGGCGTTGCGACCGGCACGTTAACCAACTAAACCACTATGGGCAACATATGGCCACAAAGTCACGCAGAGGTTATATTTTAATATCTGTCGCGTAAATAAACAAATGGTTGTTTATTTATTAACGGAATGCAGTGCGCTCACTAACAGATGAGCACTCACAGTGCACAAAGTACACAACGCTTAGTAAAGCGAGCAGTATTGTTTGTAAATATGAGTAGTACAAATATAAACTTCATTCGAACAGAAATCAGTCTAAAAACTCCGTGAAATGTCTGAATGCGTATGTTATGGATTTTGCCCCAAATAAAGTATATCAGTTACCCTAATAATACCCAGGGTTACATTTTGAGCCCGTATACCCAGCTTCGCAATTTTTCTGATATAATCTGTGAAGGTACCGATATTGTGTAGCGGGGATAACGCACAAACATGGCGGTAATCCGTCCAATTTCCCTTTCGCGCCCGACAACCGCCGGAGATGCCCGATGTCTTCCGGAGAGACACGAAGAGATACCGAAATAGATTTCCCGCTATATTTATTAACGTCGTCACTAAGTTATGATCCAGTTTTGTAGTTTGTCAAAGAGATGGTAATTTTTTAAACATTCTTATTTAGTATAAGGTTTAAGATAAATATTTATTTGTATGTCTTAGAGTCAATATAACGGTTGTGCTGTGGGACGCCGGCCCCGGGTCCACTTTTGACCATGATCCAGGATTTGGTAGATCAGTTAATTAAGTGGAGCGACTGCAGTCCGTGACCCAGGTAACAGGGCAACCTGACCAGGTTGTATCATGGCTACACATTCAGTCGATTAAATGTGCAAGGTTTTTCACAATATTTTACCTCACCATGAGAGCATCGGTTAGAGTTCAAGTAATGTATGTAACTAATAAAAAGTCCTTAGTACATGCCGGCACTGGGATTTGAATTCATTGCCTTTCGCTTACGAGTCTTACCTACGTTCTTTAAATATTTATTTTTACATACATAAATATCAAATAACTAAGAAAGGATAGGGATCTCCCGGACTTCCCCAGGGATGTGTCATTTTTGCACGTTCCCTTCTAGGACACTCGGACTCTATAACGATAACATATCTTTATTAATTACCCCTTCTCAAGGCGACAACGTCTTTACTATAAAAAAAACTGCTATTATAATCTTACAAATCGTTAAGTCAATTGTTACTCTAAATTCTTCGCACCGCAACGATTCCATTATAATATGATAAACAGCTTCAATCGAGTTACACTCACTGCAGTTAGGAGAGTATGAGTTTCCCATCATACATGCAAACTTATTTAATAGCATATGTTCGGAACGAATTCGAAATGCCAACATAAATTCGTCTCTACTTAAACAGTTGTCGATCCAAGGATTATTCAACAGTTCAGGTTGTATAGCTTTGTAGAGCTCGTCTAGTCTAAGATGACGCGCCCCACTACTTAGTTGATTTCGATGTGTGAGTGCAAATATTAATAACGACACTTCATCTGTGTGGGAGCCAATGAACGGCGCGTGCTCCGACGTTTGAATCTTACCGGCAACTGAATGACCAATTACAACGGCATTTGTATATGTATTGCGTCCATATTTTAAACTTGCTTGTGTGCGTTAATGCGATAGTAGGGCGCGTCATTTTAAATTAGACGTGCTCTACCAAATATCAATATATTTTAATCTCTTATCGAAATGTTCATTACATAATTCAAAGCACCGACATAGTAAACTTTATCGTATGCCGTAGCAAGCTGACGACATTAATAACTTTACCTATCGTGTCACCTTCTATCATGCAAATTTTCTTAAAGAATGAGGGGTTGGACACTCGTGATGCGAGCCACAGCCTTCTCGCTAGGATATTCACGGAAAACTTGGAGCTTATGACATCCGATACTCGACAGCCTGCCTCGAATACTGAGTGTTGGATGTATAGCGGCTTGATTATGAGAAACAATATGACTAAGAAATTGACAACTTTATTTGTCGTTTGTTTTTTGTTACAAGTGTTGCTACTCGTAAACAAAGGTACGTGGTAGGTAAGGAATATAGGTACTTTTAAAATGTGTGATAGTGACAGTTTAAAACTTTCAGTTACTGAACCAATAATACACAAAAAATATTATCTCGTGTAGGATACACTATTTCCGAGTAAATAAGGAAAGAGACGGGATATGTATATAACATATTACGTTATTCTTGTGTGGAAAAATAAATATTCTTATTCTTATATAAAATGTAAAGGTTGCACGGAAACAACAATGCTGACATTCCACGCGTGTGAAAATCCCGGGGATTCAGCGAGACGAAATAAGAACAGAGGTTAGTTTCAATTCTGTGAAAATATTGTCATACTTCTCGAGAACACGTAAAACTGACATGAACATTTCAGGACAAGGAATTCTGTTATTTATATATGCAGCCCATAGATATAATAAAATAATCGTCAATGTCCGGGTGTGCTCTCGAGGATGAGGGCCCGAGGTCCGCCTTGACCATGATCCAGGATTTGGCGATCGGGTAATTACAGTGGAGCGACTACCACCTGACCTCCGTGACCCTGCTACTAGGGGAACCTGACCAGATTGGATCATGATTACAAATTCAATTGCCTAAATTTACAGGTTTCATCACGATGTTTTCCCTCAACGTAAGAGCATCGGTAAGAATTCGACTAATGTACATAACTCAGAAAAAAGTTATTGGTACATGGCTGCAGCGGGATTCGAACCCGGTACCTCTCGCTTACGAGTTGGATACTCAACCGCACGGCCACCGAAGCCCATATATATAATACAGAACATTTAATTTATAAAAACAAATAAACTAATACAATTAACGGTAATAAAACATGTACATAACAATATAAAAACAACAAACGAATCTATAGTTGTTAGTAGTTATAATGTGACGGAGGTCTTAGTATGGTACTTTTATTGTAAAGATTTTCAGTTCGTAAATTACACATCTGGCTGTTTTTTCGGTCTCGAATAATTAATTGGGACTCGAGGGACCGGTAGTATACATTCTTCGGACGTGATCGAAGAAGGGACGGAACCCTAGTTATACAAAAGAAACAGTATTCAGTTCATTTATTGGCCAAACTTGTAATACAGTTTCTTCTTTCGTTTGTTGGACGTCATGAGCCACATTAGTCACACATTTTAACAAGGAATAGAAACCTTAAACCTTTATTAGGAACAGAAAGTCACACACTTATATACACAATGCGATAGTTGAAAGTTTGTGTGTTTGTGTGTGTTTGTCATGACTTTACACATAAACGGATGAACACATTTAAAGCTAGATTAGGGTCTAGAATATGGCATAAGATATTTTTAGCCCCCCTCTGCCCATCACAACAATTACATGGTGTAGCCACACCGAGCAAAATCGCTGAGCAAAAAAACTAGTATATAATATGGCACGAAAATTCAATATTCTACACGACGTAATCAAACTCCCAACCCTCGAAACACTGAACATAACTTGGTCCGAGCATGTCGTCACATTACTTGGTCCAAGTATGTCGTCCCCGCTCCAGTTCTCGATTCACGGACCGCTCATCCGTTTACAGGACAGTGGACAAACTGTCCCGGGAGTGGACCAGTTGAGAGCGGGACTGTCCGCTCTTGTCCCGAAACTGCGACTATCAAATACTTTACGAGCTCTCAACACCGATTGTGGCGTAGTTTGGGACGTTCCCGTGGGCAAGTACTAGTTACTATCTTTCCACTGGTAGTGTGTGGATAATTAGGGATGTGTCGTAAAGGCTTTTGTGTAGCTAGTAGCAAACAGACTTTATTTTTTAATTTGATTAAACCAGAAAAGATATCAAACTTTGTAATAAGTATGCAGTGTGCCCTTCCGTCACTTGGCTTCATTTTTAACTGACTCCAAAATAGGAGGATTCTATTTAAACATCTTATTGTAAACTTCTCAGAAATAAATATCAAATTTTTTTTTACTCGGAAGGTTAACAGTGTAAATATACGTATTGTCGATAGAACTATAGACGACAACAATACTACTAATAAATCTTCGCCTATCTAGTTACAAGTCAACTTTAATTTTTTTATGTTATACAGCAGACAAACACGCAATTGGGCCACCTGATGGAAAGTGGTCACTGCTGCCTATGGACCTCAGGGATGCTACCAATGCGTCGCCCGCCTCTAGAGTGACCTCTAATATACCTCTTGAAGCAATCCTATGTCATTGTCCAACAGGAAACACTGTGGTTAGAAGCTCATTCATTCCACATCCTAGCTAAGCTATTCTACTAGTTTCTAAGGTACCAAAAATACTTTATAATAAGTATACCAATACAAACGATTCCCACGAGCCGCGAGCCGACCGCACACGTTACGAGCGCCTCGGGATGCATAGGGAATGCTACGGATGGACCGAAGCAGATATCCGAATGCGAGTAAGGATTATCATTGTATTTTAATACAAAAATAGTAAACTATAAAAATAATATTGTTTGGCTGCTGAATTATTTAATGCACTTCCTTAGTGGCTCCAATTCAAAAGGGGTATCCCGCATTTCCCTACTATACCTCTGTTCTTCTCCTCTATAAATTGTAGTTTCCACTAACCTATAGCGATTTCGCCAAAGACTATTAAATAAAGTGACATCAACACGTCATAAAAATATAACCGGTATTTATTTATACATTTTATTTGATAACAGATTTACAGTTGAGAGAGTAAAGAGAGAAATAAAGGTAAATAGAGGTATTAAGAGGTGGTCATTGAGTTCCCGTAAACGACAAACTGAAAACTAACAACCTAACGCATACCACTATAGTGCTTAACGATAAAATAAGCTTAAACTAACTATAAAGGTTAAGGTATCTGACTTTGTTCAATTGTACCTAAACTTCTAACTTTTCTTGTGACTTTGACTATTCTTTTGACGTCGACGAACTGTGGGTTTACACAGTAAACCTCTTGATAGTGGCCTCCACATTCAGTCGCCAGAATGTGTAACCGTGATCCAATCTGATCAAGTTTTCCTGTTCCAATGTTGTTATATCAAGGTTCACGTAGGTCAGATAGCAGTCGCTCCAGGAGGAGCTACTGTGTGGAGAAGTGAAGATAAAGAAAATTAATTTGCTGATCTGTCAAATCCTGGACCATGGGCAAGGCGGACCCCGGACCCTGGCACGTAAGCACGGGATTTTTCTGCAAAGATGATTATTTAACAGATTGCGGATGCGGATCCAGTCGTAACATCCCTGGTATGAATAAACGATCGCGGCCGGCGAGCCCGGGATTCGATCCCGGCACATTCTATTATGCAAATGCCGACTCGTTGCTCTGCATTACAGCTATTCTATCAGAGAGAACTGTATTATACGAGTACAAGGAAATTAGGAACAACATAGGTCACTGACTTAAAGAGGAAATTGTTATGGGGTGCTGGTGAAGCTATTAAAGATACCAAGAACCTCAGCAAGAGAACAAACATGCATACGAATACATGCATTTATAATCAAAGTACATAGGTATAAATATTCGTTTACAATAGCCGCCATTTACACCAGAATAAATTTTTCCAAATACTGCCCTATATGCTTTATTACATGTTTACTATAACTATATCTATTATATCCCAAAATACTTCTACATTGTTTGTGACTTAATTGTGTAAGTAAATAACTAATAAATTGTAATATTGCCTAAACATAGCAACTCCCAACCCACGTCATCCGAGGGAATAACGTGAACATGTGGGATTGCCCGCAAATAGACTCTGCCCACTAAAACCACTCCGTGTATCCAAAGCCGTATTTTATAGAAACATCACATGACCTCATAGGTATAGATACCATTAAGCTTGAATAGAACACATATTATAAGTATATAGTATTTGTAGCTAACTACCAAGAGTTCTAGTAATATAGAGTTCGTAGCAGTTATAACGACCAGATCGCCGCAATGGCCGCTCTATGTAGCGCCGTAGAGCGCTCTACGGGCAGGGTTGCCGGATGTCCGGGAAATTATTTTTGATTAGAAAACCCAATTACATACCTAAATCAATTATTTGTATCTTCAGTTATTTAAGAGGTATGTTTTCCGAACAAGCTTTATAGAAACGTAGTTTGAACAAAGCCAATGAAATATTGTAGACGTAATCCAATATCTAATGATCTATCAGACTTTCGTACAAAGTACAAATATATCGTTACAAAGTTGCGGCGGGCTTAAAATTTTTCATACAAAAGCCTTGTTAAAAAGGTTCCACTTTTAAACGATATATTTTAACGAAAATCTGATAAATCACGTTTTCTGGATCACGTTTACAAAATTTCATTGGCTTTGTTACCGTAATATTGAAAATATTATTGAACTATGTTTTTATGAAGCGCGCTCGGGTAACAATCCTCTTAACAAGTAGAAGTATTTTAGCAAGCAAATTGCGTCGAAACATCGGGACACATCTAAACCAAGGTACGCGGCAGGAAATCCGGAATATGTACTTTTAAAAGTATGATAATGACCGTGATAGTAATAATAATATTACGTTAAGTAGAAGTATTTTCAGTTTATTTTGGGTTCAATTTTAATAATTGCACAGAGTAATAAAATTGGCTGCTCTAAAATTTTAAAAAGTTAATAATATAGCAAAATTAATGCTTGATTTCAAAAATACAGTATGTTTAGATGGCGATAACACTCTTAAATTAGATTTAAAAAATTGTTAAGCTTTTACAAGGGTTTGAAAAATCCCCTTTTTGTTGTCGTAAATTTTGCCTATTTAACCAGGTTTAATTTTTCAAAGATGGTTGTCGCAATAAAATGGTATGCACCAGTAGCATGTTTTTTGATTAAACCTACAAAATATCATAGTATTTGGATATTCTATTAACTAGAAATTAAAAAATTGCTGGTATGAAAATTACAGTTTCCGTCATTTTCGCCATACAAAATGCCAATTGACTTTTAACTAGTATTACGCGAAAATATTAGAAAATTTGAGTATCGGCAGCCCTATCTACGAGTCCGTGTAGAGACTCGCGTGCAACTAAGTGCCGCTTGTGAGAAACGGGTCCCATTTAGTCGGTTTTAATTTTAAACTGCATGCATCCTACATTTTTAACACCACCTGCGGAACTTTGCGTCCGTAATGGAGAGGAGTCCCAGCGCTGTACACTGGATACTTGGATACTGGTGCGCAAGATAACTATGCGACCGCCAACGAGACAAATTACTTCGAACAAAGACCTAAGTGCGACTTATCTTGTGCGCTTTTTAGCATGATCCTGCTAGATTCACAAAATGACATTTTGAACCAAACTGTTTCTCAAAATAGCACATTTTATCAAAATACCAAATTCTCAAAATTACATCCTAGACTCATTGCTTGTACCTACCGCGCTCGTACAAGATGTGGAATGATGTCCCGAAGTCTTTCTTTTGCATTACAACTTAGAGATCTTCGAACACAGACACCTCAAAGGCCGACACCGTCTCTGCACCCCAAGGTTGCAGATGTCCTTTATCACGGTGACCACTTTCTATCAGGTGGACCATATGCCTCCGCAATAAAAAAAAACTTTACACAACTTTGGGGGACGCGAGTACATTAGTTTCATAGATAGGCTACGCATCCTCGCACAACTTAGCTACATCGCACTTTGAACAGCCAGCCCAAAAGTCACAGGCGAACGGAACGATCAAATATGGCTCCTAATAACCGTAGATATTAATTTTCAACATTGTAAATAAGGGTTCTTTTTACGATTCTTAATAACGAAGAGCGGGAGCCTTTCGGAACGTCTCAAATGTCCGTTTCTGCTCCAATTCCCAAATTAAGAGATTCTCGAATCACGTTGTTGTATTGACGGTTACTCCTTTGCGTGCGCTCTGGGGCGAAAGCAATTGTATTTCGAGTCCTTTTAGTGAAGAGTGACTGAATTTCCTCAGTGATTTTGAGAAATAAAATTATGGATACTTATAAATGTATTAGACTTATAACGATAAACGATGATGGTCATAATAAAGCCTCAGATTCGGTAGAGGACACCGGAAAACGGCGATGCCAAATTTTGAAGTTTCAAAACCTCGACATACATTGCCCTGGCAGCAAATGGGCTAAAGCTTGGTTTTTCCCCACGGTTCCCATAGAGCACTGAAGACCTTTGTCATCTGCAGGAATACAATAGGTACTACTTTCAATGATATTTTTTGGCTGTGGTATTCTGTAAGGTATATCCCGCATCCCGTACGTGATATACCGCTATGTCCCGCCTCTCTTAAAACACAATGTCAAGTCAAGTGACTCGTGGTACACAACTTTTTCATTGCCTAACGATACTGCCCGATACATGGTTCGCAACAATCTATCCCTCCCTTAGTGTATACGACGGTTTATACTTGAATCAATAATGAATTATAGTGCTACAAACTTATCTGACCCGATAATAACGTCGCTGGTGGAATGGACGTGACATTTCAAAATGGCGACACTTAGTCCCTATTTATGGCTACTGGGTCACCGGGTAACCAGATGGCTATCGGCAAAGTGGTTCAACGACATCACAGCAGCAGCATAACAGTTCCCCAGACAGCCATAAGCATAATTGTGGTGCAACATTCGGCTGTTTTCACTTGAAAAACTGGGACAAAGTCTGACACTGGCTTTAATTTAACGAAACAACAACGCAAATGCGAATGGTCGGGTTCCGCGGCGAGGCCGTGTGATTTCAGCTGAAACAACCGTCGCTGGCTGCCACTCACTGCGCTCTACACCGTGCCCTATGTGCCGCAACGCTGCGCTTATTCGAGAACAAAGGCAGACATGGACTGGTAACAAATGCTAGTTACCAGCAGTTACTGCTGAGTAGAGAAATGGAACTGCAAGCGAATGCGGCAATTACTAGCGCTGTGAAGGTCGCGCTGTAGTATTAATTGGCCCCGTCTTTTGAACTGGAATATTTATATTATAAATATGGAGATTCGTTTCTTATTCAGCGGTGTAGTCCAGAATGAAATGCTAATTTGATTTTTGGCGAATGTTAAGTAGCGTGTTACTTTTTTTACGAATGGCTCATTAGAAATTGCTTGTAATACAGAATTACCTAATTCAAATCTATAATGTTTATCATAAATACCTACCAGATAACAACTTTTAACCTTTAAACATTTAACTTGTAAAAATTCTTACACTTTAAAACTTTTGAAAGAATATTACGCTATCGATTGACGCTACATTAAAATTAATAATTGTCTTCGCGTTAATGTCCCGGTTGTGCACTAGCGCACGAGGGCCCGGGGTCTGACTTGACCATGATCCAGGATTTAGCAGATCAGATAATTATGACTCAGAACCTGACCAAAATGGATAATGGTTGCACATTCAGTCACCTGAATGTACAGTTTTCATCACGATTTTTTCCCTAACCGTAAGAGCATCGGTTAGCATTCAACTGATGTTGAATTAGAATTTAGAAAAGAGTCATTGGTACATGGTTGCAGTGGAATCCAATAGCTTTGCCATATTTAAGGTTATGTTGTACCCACATTGGGATTCGAACCCGGTACCTCTCGCTTACGAGTCGGATACCTTAACCACTCTGCCACCGACACTCCCAATCTTAGCTAAAAGCTTTATTTTTACGTTCAACAATGTAAACCAACGTAAGCAAGACACATACGCGCACAAAAGCACTTATTTGCAGACCCGCTGGAGGCGTGTGTCAAAGCACCAACAAAGATCCTGTACAACTAATTTAACAACAACTAAATATAATTTGCATACGCGACCTGTAAGACCCATAACACACTAGCGATTTTCAAGCGAGCGCCGTTCTCTAGCGGTTTTTTAACACCTGCAAAAACTATTTTTGATAGCCTAGAGACGGACGTTTGTCGCTGCGTAGCATAAATAATGGTACTTCAAAATCGCTAGTGTGACACGGGCCTAAAACGTAATCAGACGCCGCAGAACGCTTTGCAGAGGTCAGGCTGAGTGTGTACGAGCTAGTTTTAAGCGAAACAAGTAGAATAACTAGAATACTTGGACACAAAGCAATACTAACATTATGGTCAGACTTTCCTCGACATCGCTTAACGATGCATCGCGACAGAAGTCTGGCTTTGTGAAGCTTTTTTTACATATTCGGGTTATACCTTTCTTACATTAACCTTCTTATGTTATAAACCTTCTTGTAACAAAAACGCAAAACATTATCACTGTGAAGAGAAAATCGTCTTTGACTAATTTTGTTAACTCGTGTTTGACTAATTCCAAATAATATAAATTTCTTTACCAAAATTATGCAAGAAGTAGGTCTTTGGTTTGATAGTAGGATCATTAGATTTGTGTGAGTGATGTTTATTTACAAAAATTACATCTCTACATAGCGAAAATCTTGGCGTAGCACCATAAAAAATTATGTTTTTTTTTTTTTTTTTATATCATACAGTAGGCAAACAGGCAAGCGGGCCACCTGCTGGAAAGTGGTCACCACTGCCTATAGACATTAGCAACACCAAGAGTATCGCCAATGTGTTGCCCACCTCTATTACACGTTGCTTTGGCAGCAAAAAGACAAATGCCCCTCCACAGCCAATGCCTCGGTTCCCCAAATCCCCACCCCATGGAGCACTGGAAACCTTACTCACCGGCAGAAACACAACACTATTTAAAAGAGTATTGTTAAGCTGCGGTATTCTGTAAGGTGGAGGTACTTCCCCAGTCGGGCGGCTCCAATTCGAACGGGATACCCCGCTATGCCCGCCCTACCTCTCTTAATCAACATACAATAGGGAAATTCTTGAAGTCACAAGACAACATCTGTATCTTCCTTCTATGATTCATGAGTACCAAGTTGGGAATAAAGATAAAAGGAAACAAGTAGGCAAACTTATTCTTAACCTTCAACCAAGGCAAGGAGTATTACATAATGAATGAAAAGCGAAGACGTTTTGCTACACATCCATCACTTACAATAATTTATCGAACACAGCCGGAAAACAATTAGAAATAACAACTAAGAACCATCCCCTCGTTTGTTCCTATACTTAGTTGGATAAATACCAAGTTCCAACAGCATCTCTTGAAGCATTGTGCAAACTTCAGAAGCTCTGAGACGACCAATTGTTTTTTATCTGCAAATACTAGGTTGAGCCACGCAAACCGCTTGTCTGGGAAGTTGAATCGCTTGAATCTATCCGAATAGTTGGACGAGTTTAATCTACCCATCGGGCTGGATTCTGGTCGATTATTAAGTTAATACCAGCTTTTCCATCCATGTAAAATTCGGTCATAACGTTCCAGACCCATTCCCGCGGGAACCATATTGAATTTTACGACCTGAGTGGTTCAATGGTCAACATGCCGCCACGAAAGAGGTCCCGGGTTCGATTCCCGGCCGGGCAGAAATTGAAATGATGAATTTTAATGTATGTTGCGGGTCTGGGTGTTCTATGTATAATAAGTATGTATTTAAAAGTATTTAAGTAGTATATCAGTTATCTAGCACCCATAGCACAAGCTTTGCTTAGTTTGGAGCTAGATGGCGCTGTGTGAGTTGTCCACGAATACGTATTTATTTATTTATTTTGGGATGAATTAAAGCTTATACGCTATTGATCCAATCTGGTCATGTTCCCCTGTTAACAGGGTCACGGAGGTCAGGTGGCAGTCGCTCCATTGTAATTACAATACAGGTTAATTACCTGATCTGTAAAAACCAGAATCATGGCCAATGCGGACCCCGGATCCTCGCGCGCAAGAGCACAACTGCGATATTGTCACCAAGATTATTTATTCTCTTTGAATAATTTTGTAGTGGAAGCTACATATTAGGTTAATTATAATGTAACTCCTATGTATTATTTATCATGTGCTCTACTCTTTTGTATTATTATTGACATAAAGTACAAATACGTTGCAGAGTTATGTGTGCATGAGTAATTTACGATAGAATTTCCTCCCAAGTATAAGTAAGTACTTAATATTCCCTACCGTCAAGGAAGATGTGCATAGTTATACACATCGCGAGTCGTAACTTTCTTGGCTAATGAAATATGATATTCACTCAACCTTTGTAAACAATAACCGTTTAGTTGTTTATGGCAAACAAATTGAACCAACTTTGGAAATTAATCTAAGACGTACTTCGATTATTAAGTTTGTTGTATCCTCAATCATTATTTGGTTCGCAGGCTTACACAATAGTGCTCCTTAACTCAATGGATTAAGATCCAATTTACGTCCACAATCTATAAGGCTTGAGAAGGCCAGTCTTAATATATGTATGTTTTTAAATTTCTTCTCGACCGCACTTTGCATTGGTATTAACTACAGTAAGAGTGCGGTTAGTATATTCAGGGTCAGTCTTGCCTATGGTATTTTGTAGTGTGTAACCATGATCCAATTTGTTCAGGTTCCCCTGTTAAACGGGTCACGACAGTGAGATGGCAGTTGCTCTACTGTAATAATCATCTGATCTGCCAAATCCTGGATCATGGGCATGGCGGACTCGGACCCTCGCGTCCGAGTGCACAAACAGTAATATAACGTAAATAAAAGAATACGTTATACAGTCTCCGAGAGAGTCCTCGGATCCGACAGTAGTACTAAAGTTAGCTTTTTTCGTTGTAGTAAAATAAAGCACCAACCTAATACGTGGTAAAAAAGTGAACTAGGTTTTACCACTAAAAATGGTAGCTACATGCGCGACGAGAGGCGCCGCTATTGAACGCTTTGTGCTATTGTCTTTTTATCAGAATGATTTCAAAGGCGATCTCTAGGGGCTGATTTTACAGCAGAGGACTATACATAGTACATCGCGAAATTTTATATATATCGAGTTTTTGGCTGCGATTTCAATATAAAATAACCTACATATCTATGTCTGCCTAGAGAAAGACCCAGGTGTTCTTCAACATACTGTTTCTTTCACTTTACAATGTTAAAACAACTTTATAATAATGAAGTTCTGCATAAGAAGAGACTTCATGAGAAAGATTTTCTATATCGCTCTGGATTTCCTTCTACGAAAGTGATAACCAACGGAGCGATGTTACGACAGCGCTGCATCAAAATGTTCTCTACATAGAGATCTCTCTACATAATTATGCAGCGCTTACCGTCGCTCCTGTCAACTTAAATCTTTCAGGGCCCGTGCACTCGTTAGTTGCGCTGAGGGCTTAACCGTCCAACATAATGAATTCAACGCCGAAGTAGGTCAACCCGAATGTTAACACAAATCAAACACGCTTCAACAGCGCCTGGCCAAAATGTTAAGCGAAAAAGTGTTAGCAACTCTACGTTGCGCGTAAATAATGAATTGCCTATTTGGAAATAATAGGCGCCGAACAATGTAAACGATGAGTAAGTACTTTTTATCGGAATGATAAAAAAATGGTTTATCAGCACATTGCATCAGCGATTAATCTCATCGGCAGCGATTTGGCCGTACAATGCAGGTCCTGACGGTATTTGTTTACTATTACGACGGCCGTAATAAAGCTAATTAGTAGAGTAACGGCGCGGCCCAGTCTCGCAGCGAAAACAAATATTTTCACGTTATTACATACGGAGGCCGTCGCGTATGTATACTCGTAATATATTAATATAATTACGACAGCCGGCATCGGTTTCTTTTCACACACGCTATGTACTTAATGTAATTAGGTGTAGGCTTAGGTTATGAAGTGGCTGCTTTGTACTTCAATGTACGCGAGGCTTCACGGGTGGCTGGATCGCCGTCGTAGCCACGATCTATTTAACACGAGAATTAAATAACTACGCACAAAGACGACCAGCGGCCAGTTGCTGTTGCTGAAGCCTTCAGCTCGAGCGATAGCTGCAGTGACATAACAAACGTCAAAGTTTTACGGCCAGTCTTCCCCCACCAGTGAACCGACCCTGGTTTGAGGTGGTGGAGGGTTGGACGTATCCGGTGTGTTGTGTGTGGTGGTGTTGGCAGGCTTACCGTGCGAGTCGGGACGCGGGAGGCGCGGGACGCGGGGCGCGACGTGTTACGCGCGCGGAGGCCGGGCGCCGACTGGGCGCGCGCTCGCATCGATCGTGGACGCCATTGCAGAAGCGTTCCGTTTCACACCGGACCGACACCTAAAGTACTGGCTGGCTGGCAGTTTTGGAAGGTTTCGGAATGGGAACTAATTGTTTGTCGTGCTTCGTATTGGGTGAGGGAATGGCAAGAGGCGCCCTCGGTTTGTGTTGTAGAACTTTTGGGTGACGTTGCGTTCGCTATTACGTTCGGTTTCCTTTGTTTTTGGCTACCGGACAAACTCTACACACTTCAAAGCCTAGTATGAGGATAAGTAGGGACTACGGGTGCTGGAGAAATTATTACTTAATTATATATGACTAGCAGGATCGGTGTGACTTCGTTCGCGTGGTGTCCTGTACCCTACCACTACCTTACACTATCACTACCCTACTCTACGTTACCATACCTTACTCTACCTGCTCTACCCTACTCTACCCTACCCTACACCTCCACAGACCATATTAAAATGGGCTGATGCATTTTCTGTTAAATATTTTGAGCACTGAGAACTCCAACCTGTGTGTCTAATGCCAAGCTTGAAGATTGTGGCAACCCCCTCTACTAATGTAGAGAAGGTTCACGTCCAGCAGTGGGCTAATAAGAGTTGTTTATGGGATTTAGCAGAAAAAAATATTAAAGAAGCAAAATATTGTACCTACTACATGAAGGCAGGTGTGAGGTATTGCAGCCGATATCCGAAAGGCCATTTCCGCTCCGAGTGCGCCGGCCGACGATGACGTCATACGTAATTGGCAAGTCTAGACTCCGACAGAATGTTAGATGAAGCTGGCTCGGCGACGGCGGATGTAAGGAACTAACTGGATCAGTTGGATCAGAGTGTATTGTGAGGCGGTCGCTGTATGGAAAGTTACTTGTTGTTGTTAACTGCACGTGTATGTAAAGCCATTGGGGTTGGACGAGTTCTTGAGTGTAGATCGCAACTCGGCAAGCGTTGGGCTCCTTTTGTCCAGATGAAGGAGGATGCATGTAGTAAGGTAGTATGTAGTACAATGGATGTAAATTAACATTGAGAGTACCTGTACCTGTCGTATAACTGCTGCGCAGTTTGAAAGAATCTTTAAAAATGTAATTTATATGCCATTCAACGTGGCAATGCCGCCAGCATTTCGGGCACCTTGCCTAGGGGCAGCGGCTTATTAGATTAGTTTCTTAATTATTTTTAGTTTTAGATAAATTTTGTTTTAGATTAACCTAGTTTGTGTTAGTTACGTTAAGTATAAAATTTGTATAGTTGTTAATAAATGATGATTCTAATTTTGACATGAATATGATATCTAAAGCACCTTATGAATATAAAGCACTTACTTACTCACTTTCTGCATTGTCTACTGGTTGACTGGAAGATAAAGCCTTAATGGCTTTAAGTCCGCCAATTGTACTATTGTGCAATAAAGTTTTAAATAAATAAATATCTAAATGTAGAAAATGTAGAAAAGAAAACGGCAAGGATACGGAAGCGGAGAGCATTTTTTGGTGGATAAATATAAGCTGATGATGATGACTATTTGTGTCCACGATCTACCTTAAAAGCCTTACAGTTGGATACCCTAGATGGACTCAAAGTAGAGGAATAAAATTTAAAACTAATTAAAAGTAAAAATTAAACCATCAATTTCTATTTTGGCCCAAATACGGAATATTCGATAAGTGGACCCCAGTGCCTGTCCATGTTTGGAATTTAATGACCTCAGAAATTATTGCCAATATTAAAATAATTACAAAACAGAAACAAATAAACAGCCTTTAAATACAAGAACTAGCATCTACGCAACCACAAAAATATGCGAGGAAAACGTTCTCACTCTCTAAATAATAAGAAATTCATCGTTTTTACGTCCCTTAAAATGTTCTGAGCAGCAACCAAACAAAACGCACACGCCATGTCACCGGCCTTCGCCCTACTGACAAGATTGAACGTATACACGTGTAATATGAGTATATGAAACAGAATATGATTTTGTATTGCGATTTGAAATATTATTTTCGAAGAAATAAAGAAATTTCATATTTAGACCCTATTCCATATTCTGTTACTTTCCTCTAAAGGTCTTAAGAAAGGATGTTTCATGAGTGACTGAATCGCGTTTTTTTTTGGAAGGGCCAAGAAGGGGTTTTTGAAAGGGTTTTTTTTCAGGTGGCAAAAAGAGATACTAAATAACTAATTTAAACTACCTCAACATTTCAGTTTCAATGCAATTGACAACTGAACTCGAGACCCCTACGCCGTTAACCGGCTTGGTAAGCTAACCACTGCGCGACTAAGGCCATAATCTTTTTAAATAATGATAACGAAGGTCCACGCTCCGGCAACTTACATCCAAACGACTCTAACGATTTAGATAAAATTTAGAAACGCTACCAGTTCTCGACTTCATTTTTCTTTTGACGTGAAGCGTCTTTAAAATTACACTGTGTACCAAGTCACAAAACTTAACCGTAACGAATTGGTCTACATTGTCTTACCTTAATGACTGCAAAACCATTCGTCGAAACATGAATCTAGTGTCATTGTTTAGCGTATATAGTCCGGTCGCTGTTTCGACCTTGAATTTGCGTCGGGGGCGAGTGGTCGGTGGGGACTGCATTTAATGAACGCAACGCGCATTTAATTCAGTGTAACCCATGACTCACATGTGATAAAGCGGTGATTCTTGCATGTACTCGTATTCATAGAATTTGTCTTCGAATATACGTGGGTACCCCAATGTCCGGCGCTGAGCTAGCGAGGCGGTTTCGAGAGCGTCTCAAAGCAGCCAAGGTAGACGTTTCACGTTAAAACCAACGGCCGTGTGTTCCGACACAGCCCCACCCGATTTTTCTTGAGATGTGATAGGGGTCTGTCAAGCCTGAGAAGACCACCTTATACGTATACTTCTGCCGCCAAGCAACAATGTTGCAAGCAGCATTATTGTATTCCAGTTAACGGATAAGGAAGCCAGCGTAATTACAAGAGGCAAGGCATCGCATCTGCGGTTTTGCATTTTTAGTACAATAAAAGTTATGTTAAGGGCGACAATAACCACTTACCATCAGGGCTGCCAGCGTCCTCGTTTGTTAAAAGTAGTATAAAAGAAACTTTTAAACTTCTATCACAACTTCCTTAAATCTTGACACATTTTCCGCTCCAATCACGGAAATTAATTCAATTAAGCTTACTTATAAAAACCGTGCCGGGAACAGTGATCGATGGCCGCCGCCGAATGGACTAATCAATTTTATTCTCTGTCCAAGCTAATTGCAGTTGTAACGACGCCGGGACGCCTCCGCGGACGTACCGTCGACGTCACGTCGCCGTGCAGGCCGCGGGACGTCCCACGACGCCGTCGCGGTGACATACTGCTGGGAATACCCGGGACGTGGCAACTTGTCAACGTTAGCCTTTTCATGAGACGGACGATTTCTCAGTGTTGCAAAGGAGTTGGGATGGAAATAGCTGAGACTCTTGGGAATTACATATTAGGCCTACACATATTACCGTATATCGTGAGCTGCCCAATTTATTTCTCCTTCCCTGCTTACTTTAAATGCGAAAGTACTTTGTCTGTTACGCTTTAACGGCTAAACCATTGCTCCAATTTTGATGAAATTTTGTATGGAGATAGTTAGCATCTGAGTTATAAGTTTGACTATGTTATGAGTCTGTCTGGTACCTCCCAAACCGACGCTCACGATGTGTATCCATTATCCAAACTGGTCAGGTTCAACTCGTAGTAGGGTCACGGAGGTCAGATGGTAGTCGCTCCACTGTAATTATCTGATCTGCCAAATCCTGGATCATGGTCGGACCCCGGGCCCTCATGCGCGAGAGTACAACCGGGACATTAACGCCAAGTTGATTTATTTAGTTGGCGGTCAGGTGAGACAAAGTCAAAAATTTATAAAAATTAAACAATATTTTGTAAGGATTGGCCGAGGAAAGCATCCGACCGTAAGTCATGGAAGATGGATAGGGAGGCCTTTGCCCTGCAGTGGGACAGAAGTGGCTCAAATAAATAAAAACCATTTCTAGGTAGATACTTCCCCGCTTTATAAGCTAATACGACAAGTACAGTAAACATAATCCACATAATTTCAAAATATGGAGACACTAGGTAGAGTGTCTCCAGTGTCTGGTGTCAGAGGCCAAGATCCATAATTTTGTTCTTTGATTTCTTGCCGTTTCTTTCTCTTACAGATGGTCATTTTCGTAACTATCAAGCGTCGTGCTGACAGACAGATATTTTTTTGCGTGCGTGCCCTCTACCAGCATGAGTTCCCTTAACTTCCCCTCTGTTTTTCATTAGATTTTTGACGTTTGAAAAGAGAGTGTAATTAACGTAGTCCTAATTCAATAAATACTTGTACATTTTCATTTTCTTTATGTCGCTGAGCTAGCTCTATAAGTAAGTAAGGTATTAGTTAACATTAAATTGGTTATTCATAGTTATCGAGCTACAATTAAGCCGTCTATCGACTAGACTAAGCCAATTTATCACCGAGAAGTAGGACCCGGCCTCAGGGGACACTAATTAAACACAATTGGCTCTATAGGTACCGATATCGACCTTTGGTAGATTGGGACACTTCTCAAACAATAAAATCCTAATAACCTTCTCTTCGACTGGACTGGAAATTGTTATTATATCGCTATAATACGTATTTAGGTCCCGTTGGGAAAATACGCATTACTTCATGTGTTTTCGATAAAGTAAGTAATTGTGTTTTGGGAAAATGCGACCGTATTGTCATTAATAACATGGAGCGTTGTACGAAACCGACATGTATTTTTCAAAAACATGAGCATCTACTCTCTAAGCCCGTTCACAAAGCCTGTTTCCATAATTATTTCTATTTTTAAAAATATTGAAATCTGACTCGCTTCCATGCAACCCACGGACGTGACCTTTACGCAAATATACAGAACAAGACCCGTCTTTTGAAAACTGGTGCGTCACCGGGAAAATGATGCGAGAGCGAGACAACACGACCCTAACCCAGAAACGACCTTGACCCTTCAACCTAGGGCGTTGAGATAAAATAACCCAACCGACCGAAAAACGTAGGATACCCCCAACCATGTATACATATACCTAAATATTTCCTAAACTACTAATCTCAGTTTAATGAAACAAAGTTAAGAACTATCTCGATTAACCTGGCTTTCAAACACAGAAAACCTCATCAAAATCGATCAATTCAAATGGGAGCTATGATGCCACAAACAGACATATAGCCACAGATACACACATCAAACACGTAACACCCCTTCTTATTCGTCGGATGTCAAAAACTAATCTGCCGATTCCGAAACAAATCTCGTCAGATAAGTGGATAAACTTGTCGCTAGTCATTATAGACTCTGACAGCTGGTAAACTATGGAGATTCTTCAAGTACTGAGAGTTCAACGGTGAAATTCACTGCTGAGGAATTCTCGCAGTTATTGCTGTAGATATAAGGGTGAATATCGTCTTTAATGTACGGTGGCTCGGTGACCAAGCATCGATCAAACTTGCCCGCCAGCCACAGTCGTAGCTTTCGCTCGTGAAGTATCTTCACTGAGCTCACCGCACCGTTGCTGCTTCAATCAAGTGTTCTAATTAAACTATGAATTTAGCCAAGATATTGCAATATTGATGCGTTCTTGTCTGGCAAAGTTAAGACGCGGGATTGAAATACCTCATCGATTTCGGATACAAATTCTGGTACTGTGACTGTTGTGTAGCTGATTAAAATACATCTTTATTGGTGAATCAAAATAACAAAAGGATTAATCTAAATAATTAGTTAGTAAGTATAATCACACTTATCCTTTTTTTTAAGTGAAAAACACTATAAAGCAATGAAAACTCAAAACCAACCTCGTACAGACTAGCTATTATCATAAAAGTGGTGACTTGTGATGTTAATAATCATATTTTAGAATTTATTTATTTACCATAAATTTACAGCTAAACATATTATAATAATGATATAAATAACTAGATACTATTATATTACTATTTATTACAATTTATAACTAATTAAATAAACAAAGTAAAAAAAAACTTACAGATAAAAAATTTGTCCCAGGTCCACGGTATTAGGAAATCATAATCATATTAGACCTGATATCAGCACTAGAAGATCATGAAAGAAGCTGAAAACCAAACTTGTTGTATATCACTTCCATGCTGCCGACCACGTAAAAACTTATTCACCCCTTTCTTGAAGAACTCCATGCTGTCTTCGGGGAGCTCATTCCACAACCTTGGTGGTGGGAGCGGGAGCAATTTCTTTTTGAGGTAAAAGTCTTATAACATCAGTGAAATGGAGCTGCAAAGTTTCCTCGAGGATGCATTCACTCGATGGGAACCGCAGCCGCCAGTGGCAACGGTGAGGACTCGCGGCAGTGTGACATTGGACTGGAAGCAGCCAGTCTTCCAATTCCTGGAAGGAGATCTGATCTATCGCGTAGAAAGAAAGGACAAGCTGCCACCTTGGACTACAGTTTACTAGTGAGACGGATTTATTTTACTTGGTTAATCTTTTGCTCAAAAGTACCCTACTAGCCGGGGTTCTTGTATGAAATGGTTACTGAATGTGGAAGAAGTAAGAGAGATTTGTCGGGACTGTAGCAAGTGGAACGATGTGGTCTCTGCCTACTGCTACGAGAAAAAGGCGTTACGTAATAAAATTCAAAATTCAGAATTATTTCTTGAGTAGGACATTACATATCTCTTTCAATCGTCAAAGAGGAGAGGGTAGGAAAGTAGGAATGAAACAGCACACAGTGACATGTTGGCCACCCCAGGACCGGAGCACATCCACCTTATGCCGACAAGGGCCGGACCGTGTCGGACAATACCAGACAGAGCCGGTCAGTGCACGACAATGTCAAGCAGAGCCGGACCACTATGAGCCGCATCGATATAATAATAAATAATGTATTTCAGGCAACATGTAAACTTAACTCTGCATTAGTCCATATATTGATAGTAGTAAAGTTATAAACTAAGGGTTAGTAGAACTTATTTTTCTTGTCTCAGTAATATCCATGCGAAATATATATCACAGAAATTCGATAGTGTGAATATTTATCTTTCGCCAGTATAACAAACAATATCACAAGCTGTGCGCTGTTCAATTCTTTGTGTGTGTGTCTTTATAAAATAACAAATATGAATTTGCATTACAAGATTGAAATAATAATCTTGCATCAAACTTTTAAGTCAAGACTTGATGTTTTCTTTACTTAATTTTAATCTTGATTAGCTCAGAGTGTACATTGACAGCGCTCGAATTTACTAATACGTGTCAAAACTAATCTGTATAATCATTATATCGTAAATCGGACATACCACGACCACGGTACCTATAAGCTCAACGCATTAATTTATTAATAAAATGCAATTTTCAGCGGAGACAAAACAAGCAGTTTGATAGATTACTTAGCACCGTCCAGCCCTCATAGATTTCGTGTCACCGTAATACTAATGGCATCCGCCGTGCCGTCGATGACAGAAAGAGCTATACAATTCCATGGTGATGAAGAAACCGTATATAAAAAGATTCGAAAAATTGTTAATCCTTTACTTGATAATAACGACACAGAAAAAGTTAAAGAAGATAATACCGATATTGTCAAGGACACTAGTGAAGAAACGCCAACTACAGATGAAAATCAAGATCATCCACAGGATGATACTGTTCACAAGAAATCTACTGAAGAAACGCCAGCTATAGACGAAAATGTAGACGCTAATGTAAATGTTAAGAAAACGATGAAAAGAAGATGGTTAGAATCGTTGAGTTCAGATGAAGCCTGGACTTGCACGGAGTCTGACGGGACCTCGGCTATTTGCTTTTGTATGGCCGTTCGAGGGGGGTACATCAAACAGGTAGACTTCTTTACAATTTCATTGAATGAAATAAGTACTGATAAATTAAAATTTTGGTTAGTGCAAGTTCGTGTTTATTTCAGTTGCAAATGATGCTCGAAGAACGCCCGGCCTTGCTCGAAATGATCAACTCTACCAACGGATTCACTCCGCTTATCACTGCCGTTATGAAAGGTACCTACTCATGTACACATTGCACAAAATGTTGCCATTTTATTATACAATACGTAGTGAACTGTATGAATATTAGTTACCGCTTTTTTTTCGTATAATAAAAAATAAAAATGTTAACGTATTTTATTTTAATGTTAATTTATTTTGTTAATTAGCGGTAGCTATCGCCCATAACATCTTCTATCCATTCATTTTGGTTGCAGATAACAAAAATGCAGAACCGCAGTCGCGTTGTCACTGTGAGGACTAAGATACAGCCTTATGCCTGTAATTTCGCTAGGTACCTTATCCTTTTAGCAGGAACAACACAATGCAAACAGTGGCTGAAATATGATGTCAAATTTCAGGTGACATATCCACGGTCCGGTATCTGCTCTCGATGGGTGCCGACATCGAGCTGCGCTCCCGCGGCGGGCAGACCGCGCTGCAGCTGGCGCTGCTGGGTGCGCACGCGCCGCTCGCCGCACTGCTGCTGGACCGCGGTGCTGATATTACCGTTAGTATACATTACTTTTTAACCCTCCCCCGACCCTACCCCTCCAGAAGGGTTCCTTGACGACAAAAGAGGGATGTTAAAAGTTTCATGTGTGTATCAGTGGCTCTGTGTATTTGTGTACGTGTGAGTCTATCTGTGTCATCGTAGCTTAAGAACGGATAGACAGATTTCTATGCGGTTGCCTTTATTTGAAAGTTTAATCGAAACGTCTTAGCTTTGTTTAATAAAAATTGGTTCTGTGGTTTAGGAAATATTTGAGTATTACATGTTTTTTTTTGCAAATAAGACGTCCTTTGTTCCCAAGGCCCGCGACATAAACGGCCTACGGGCGGAGCACTACGCGGCGGACTCGGGCTGCGCCGAGACGGTGGCGCTGCTCGCGGCGCGCGGCGCCGACTTCAACGTCGTCGATAATAAGGGATGGACGCCGCTTTTCAGAGCTGGTACTGCATCTTGTTCTGCCAGTAGTGGTAGTAGAAGTAGGTATTTATTTAATTCGGGGTTGGCAACGGGTGGGTGATGCTGCTGGTATAGCAAACGTCCATAGGCTTCGGTGACTGCTTACCATCAGGCCGTAAGCTTGTTTGCCACTTTTGTGGTATGAAAAAAAATTATACGTATGGTATTAATAGTCGTGTCGCTATTTATAACCTAGGTATTATTAATTAACACTAAAACTTCAAGTAGGTAAATATCTACACTCTTCACCCATCGGGCTGCGTTTTCGTTAGGAGATAACAAGTCCAAAGAGTCTCCAGTGTATTTCCGCTATAAGATATGATGAATGGACTGCACAGGGGTACCGCAATCGCATGCCGGAGAAGTTTTAGTAGACTTATAGAGTTGTAGCACCCAAAAAAGCCACCGGCAAGCGTGCACATCTCACATGATTAGGCCTTACGCGTCTTGACGACGTGGTCTGTATGACCGTGGTCGAAAGGCCACAATTGTAGGTGGCGATGAGAAGTTTTTCACAAATTTTTTGAGAATTAACATATCCCTTTCTAACATTTAACTCATTATTCGTCCCGATACTAACTCATACTCCATCTATCTATTCTCTCGGCATCAACTGATATAATATAAACATCCATGTACATGTACATTTTTATAACCTTCCTTATACTAAGAAGACTCCAATCACAGCAGTTTTAAGGAAATTGTTAAAATGTTCATTTTTCAATTTAATTTTCATTTAGGTATGAATAACGTAACGCTGTTCGATGCGCTACATCGTCAGTTATCATCATCGTTGCAATTTTACTAATTTTACAAAAAAGCAACGCGAGTTTACAGAGAATAAAACATTTTATGTCAAACTTTATAGCCACCGGCAAACAATTACGTCGATTAATGGTTTTTCGAGAGACCGTTTTGAGCTCAATGGTTACAACGTGTAACCAAATTACAGTTCGCCGTACAATTTTTTCGCTTGACAACCTGGTTTTTTTTCTTCCGTGATAGCGGCTATAGGATAGAATCGTGTTCTGTCGCCGTAGATAGATGACAAGGCGGTCCACAATAAACTCAACGAATAGAGCAACTTATCAGTCATTAACCGATGCATGAGTCGAATGTCATTTAATCGCCTTTTAATTTAAATGAAAGGACCGCCTAATCAAATCAATCAAATCAAAATTTCTTTATTGATTAGGACATTAAATATCTCTTTCAATCGTCAAAAAGGAGGGGGTAGGAAAGTAGGAAGGAAACACACAGTGACACGCTGACCGCCCTATGTCTGTAGATAAACGTATCCCTCGCCAACCACAACTGAACCGGGCTCGACAATGCCAGACAGAGCCGGAACGCTATATACTCGTAGGTATGTCTAGTATAATTAAGAAAAAACACCTAAAACTACAGCAAGAGTAAGCCAATCCACCAAGGCAGCACCCGTTCACGAGTATAACGCAGGGCCCAGCCATCGTCCAATTCAACCATATTTGAGGGAAAAGAGCGACCCGGCCCCCACGCCACCGCCAGACAGACTTTTAAGTGAGCGTGCATCACACATGCTGCATGTGATAGGTAGTTGCTCCCACCCTACTCTATCCTATCCCCACCCTATCGCTACCTTACCCCTACCCTATCCTACCATTGCCTTAACCCTACCCTACCACTACCCTACCCCTACCCTACCACTATCTTACCCCGACCCTACCACTATCTTACCCCTACCCCACCCTATACTACCTTACCGCTATCTTACTCCTACCCTACCCTACCCCTACTCTAACTACTACCCTACCCCTACCCTAGCGCAGACAGGAGACACCATGTGTGGGAGAGGAAGGAAAATTAACGCCGCTTCCAAGGTGGTTCTCTGTGGGGGAAAGAAACGGCAAGAAACCCACAGAGCCTACGTTAATTCTTTTTTTTTTAAACATGTCTTATGTACTAATACATTATTTGTCCTATATACTATCTTAAAAGTATAGAACAGCAGTTCAGTCCCATGGACTTTTGTCATTTACATATTCAGATATACTATAATAACTTTTTTGACATAATTTGTTTTTTATAGCGACTTTAAATTTATTCAATGGTAAATTCTGAATATCTGTTGGAACCTTATTATAAAAGCGTACACATTGACCCATAAATGATTTGTGGACTTTGGCTAGACGACAAGCACCAGCAATAAGCTTATCTTTATTTCTCGTATTAATATTATGAACATCACTATTCTTCTTAAATAAGTGTAAATTTTTATGAACATACATTAAATTCTCATATATATATTGTGACGGCATTGTCATTATATCAATGTTCCTGAATTTATCTCTTAGTGAAGTTCTAGGTCTCAATTGATAAATCGCGCGAATAGCCCTTTTCTGCAATACAAATACATTGTGCCAGTCGGCAGCGTGTCCCCACAGCAGTATGCCATAGGCCATAATACTGTGGAAATAACTAAAGTAAACTAATCTTGCTGTAGCCTCGTCAGAAATACTCCGTATTTTCTTTACAGCGTATGCTGCAGAACTTAGCCTTTTCGCCAATTTATCAATGTGAGGACCCCATTGCAATTTATTATCCAGGGTAAAGCCTAAAAATACTGTAGAATCAACAAAATTCAAATTTTCGCCTTTTATTTGTACATTAGTGGGCACTGATCTAACATTTGGCAAAGAGAATTTTAAACATTTTGTCTTCTTGCCATTCAGTAATAAATTATTAACCGTAAACCAGTTTACCACTTCTGCAATAGCCTTGTTCACGTCTTCATATGTTAATTGTTGTCTTTTTACTTTAAACACTAAAGATGTATCGTCCGCGAACAAGACAATTTCATGGGCATCTTTTACAAAGTACGGTAAGTCATTTACATAAACAAGAAACAAAAACGGGTCCAAAATAGATCCCTGGGGGACACCCATAGAGACAACAGACCCCATAGATCTCTCTCCGTTCACATCAACTTTTTGAATTCTATGACTCAAGTATGAATTTAGCAAGTTCAGGGCCAAGTCCTTTATTCCATAATGTTGTAATTTCCTGACCAAAATGTCATGATTAACGCAATCAAAGACTTTGGATAAATCACAGAAACCCCTAAGGCATCACGTGATTCCTCCCACGCCCCAAAGATATGTTTAATAAGTTCAACACCTGCATCAGTTGTTGAACGACCGCGAGTAAAACCGAATTGTTTATGATGCAATAGGTTACTTCCATAAAAATGAGCTTTTAGTTGATTTAATATGATTTTCTCAAATATTTTACTTAGAGTCGGTAAAATTGAAACTGGTCTAAAATTTGTAGGATCCGTTGTATTACCAGTTTTCAACAATGGAATAACTTTACTGTGCTTCATCAGGTCAGGAAATTCACCATTATCAACACAATTATTAAATATATTCGCTAAGTGGACAGCAATAACATCAATTACAGAGCTAATAATTTTTACCGACATACCATCAATGTCGGCAGTTGCTTTCATTTTTATGGTTTTAAAAGCCTTAACTATATCTTGAGGTGTTGCATGCTCGAACTTAAAATCGATGACACTCTCGGGTACATTTTGTTTTAACAAGGATTCAGCGAGAGCAGGAGACGAACTTAAGGATTTCGTAGTTGACACTGGAATGTCTGTAAAAAATTTATTGAATGCCTCCGCAACTTCCGAGTTTTTGGTAACAACATTATCATTTATCTTTAAACTGTACTTAGTATCGCGATTTGTTACTTTTCCAGTTTCACTATTTATTATCTGCCATGTGGATTTTACTACATCTGTGCAATTTTTTAGTTTGTGTTTAACGAAATTCGATTTAGCTGTAGCACAAACGCGTTTAAATAACTTCGAATAATGTTTAACATACTCAACAAATTCTACGCTATTATTATACGCCCGTTCTGCATAGAGCTCATATAATTTATTTCTACTCTTATGTATTCCTGCTGTCGCCCAATCGCTAAACATAAGTTTGCTGTTTACTGCCTTCACCTTTGGTTTGAATATACTATTACTTTCAGTTTTTGTCATGTGTAAAACTGAATTATAATATTCATTTGTATCATCAAAATACTTTAAATTAGATGATTTCTCTATAATGTTATTTCTAAAACTGTTTAGACGGTTGTTGTTAATTGGTACAAATTTAATAGTATTTTTTGTTTCTTTCCTCATATTAACATTAAACACAGCTAATTGACCACAATGATAGGATTGCAATTTGTTTATTACAGACTGGCTACATGCCTGGATATCACAAAAAATTTTGTCTAGACAAGTTGATGTAGTACTTGTAATTCTAGTAGGCTCTAAAAATAAGTTGATTAAATTATGACACTTAAATAATGATATTAGCCTACCAGTATATTTACAAGATACGTCTAATAAATCTAGGTATATTAAAATCTCCACAAACCACAATATTTTTATTACAATTGCTAACTTTAATAAGGGCTTCGTCCATAATTTTCTCGAACAAATCAAATGATGAAGCCGGAGGTCTGTATACGCTCATTACAATAAGTCGCTCAAGTTCTATACAGGCAATTTCAGCAGATCGTTCAACAGACAGCTTGACAATATCAGTGCGTTCCTTGCATTTTAAGCAATTACGAACAAGTATTAGGGAACCTCCATGAATTGCCTGCCCTCTTGTAAACGAACTTGCAAGTTTATGGTTGTTAAAGCCAAATATGAGCTGGTGATCTTTTAACCAATGTTCAGTAATGCAAAAAATATCAACATTCTCACCGTTCATGAATAGCTCAACTTCCAAGTCATTATTCGTCATGCCTTGGATATTTTGATGTACTAAGTTAACTATACAATTTTGTTTATTATTATAACATTTTACTTTACGTACATCCAAAGGCTTATTACCACTATTTACTAATGACTTTATGCCAGAGCAGTCCTGTATATTCTGAACAATATCAAAAGATTTATTGTTCAAGTCTAACAGTGGACTGTTATATGCTGCTGATATGATACAGGACGGCTCCTTTGTCTTACATACTAGTTTAAACAGTGACCCTTTTTGTTTATTAACAAATCGGCACTCTGGTCATATCTACCTACGCCTGGGTACCACCACCTTATCCATTTCTATCGCCAAGCAACAATGCTTGCATTGTTATGTTCCGGTTTAAAGGATATGGCAATTACTGGTAAGAGGCATTTCATCTTAGTCGTAGATTTTATGGGTGACAGTTACCGTTTATCATCAGGTGGGCTGTCTGCTCGTTTGCCACTGCGTTGTATAAAAAAAACGATTCGTGTGTCTAAACGTCGATCACAATCCAGACTTAAGACTCCTCTGACTTTGTACAACACCTTTTGTTGAATTATTTTGTGCACTCGCACCTCTCTAGCAGTGGACTAGTATAGGCCGATAATGATGGAGTGTCAAACGTGTTTATGGATGCAGTGTGTCAAGGCGCCAGCCTGGAGCTGGTGGAGGCGCTGCTGGCGGCGGGCGCGGCGCGGGACGTCCGGGACCGCTCCGGGCTGCACCTCTCCACGGCCGCCAGGGTGCTCGTGCAGAATCAGTCAGTATCACTGGTTTTTCAGTTATCACATGTTATCTAATGATACTATTGATACACTATTGATATCTACTGATCGTTCACCACAATATGCCCCGTGCCACAGAATACATATTTTACATACCCTGCCAAAGGAATTGGCAAGGTATTACTTGTGCTTATTGGTTCTTGGCAAGGGCCATGTATGTAACCGATGTAAAACCATGGGTTTATAATCAGCAGGACGTAGAAATAAACGAGGTGGCAAGCGTAACATGTTAGTTCACATAATTATTATAATACGGAAGCGGTCTGGTATGCAGAGTTATTAGGGTGCATCAGCGTTCGCGCAGATGCAGGTACACCCACTGGTCCTCTCTCTCCTTGATTCAGTGGAACGGAAAACCGCCACGACCGAAGGATAGATCTGATGATGTGTCTGGCCGACGGCAGTTATAAACCCATAACTACGTCCACGCTTACACTTGGATGAGGGCGTGGTTGTCAAACATCAACTTCATTGACAAAAATGACACTTTACAACATGGTGGCGTTAGTTCTAAATTCAGCCACGTGCCATAAGATCCTTGTACAGTACCACAATCTTATCTGACCCGGTAGCTAAAACTGGAACCGTGGAACAATGACGGCACTTCATTTTGCAATGTATGTAAACGACATGGACATATCTTGAAGAACCTCAAGTTATAGTGCAAAGGAAAGACGAAAGACTTTTGTACTGTGTAGCTATTGTAGTATTATTAATGTACATATGTGTGCGGTCCCAGAGGCCGCCGCGGCGAGGCGGTGGCGCGCGCGGTGGACGCGTCGTTCCCGCGCGCGATGGCCAAGGCGCACTACGCCAGGCTCGCGGGGAAGGTCGCCACGCTGAACACGCTCTTCCGGCGGTAGGCTACTACCTTCTTGGAGATAGAACGAGGAACAGGAGCAGAAGAAGAGATAGAAGAGGGTGCGAAGGAAAATGGGAGCTAAACGGGGCAGGGGTGTGTTGTGATGTCAGCCCGTTAAGGGAGACAGCTTATGGGACAACTGGATTTGTGGGTGTCAACGAGTGCGCGCGCTCAAAAAACCACCGGCAAGTAAGCGTGCGCACCACCCCTGATTAGATCTCACGCGGTCCTTAAGACCGAGAGGTCGACAGGGCCCTGGGTAGAGGTGGGTAAGCCCTTATTTGTCATTTGAAGGTAGACTATGCGTACGTGCGCACTCACGTCCACACAATTATATGAGACAAAAATGTTGAAAGAACAAGATTACCAACGCAACATATTTACGAGTAAACTCGTTTTTCTGCTACCGCTGAACCACAGAGCCTATTTGAAGGTCACTTGATGCGTAAGTACAATGCCACCAACATATCTCTTCAAAACCGCCATTAGCAAAATATGTCTAGCACCACCACCCTCTGAAGTGATAAATTGGTGGTTCTGAATACAATTTTATCGCAAATTATTTATGTCTTAGAATAAGCTGATTCTAGTTATCTTTTATGTGAATTCGCACATAGTTTAACTCTAAACGAATAAATCAAACATTATATACCAAAACAGGCTATAATTTATCCCGAAATTCAATGTGGTTCCCGCGGGATCACGGTATAATCAAATTTCACGTGGATATCGTCCGCGTAATAATGTGAAAAGATAATATAAGTGAGAGTGGCCCAAGGGCTAAGCCTTGTGGAATCCCAGAGGTTACCGACCTATATGAAAATAAATAACTTCGTATCATCACAATTAGGTTTTTATGTCGCTGAAAGGCTCACACCATTGTAAGTAAGAATTATAAACACCGGCGTGGTTTACTTTATCTACCAACAAGGCATGATCCATCACATCGAAAGCCTTAATGAAGTTTAAGCATATGGCGTTCGTAGGTACTTCAAATATTTTCTCAATACCAGGAGGGTAACCGACTTTGAAAACCCCAGGTTTACCATTCGTCTTTACCATACCATACCATAAACATCTTTTATTTACATAATGAAACGTATATTAAACATTTTTCTGTAATCTCCCTAGCTATAGGCTATAGCCAAGGCTTAAAAGAAAACTACTCAAAAAACTGTAAAACTAGGTTTATTATAAAAAAATATTTACAAAACCTTACAACTAGCGGAGTATTGAGATGCATTATGCGGAGTGGTAACAGACGCGGCCGCGGGCGCGGAGTCGCCGCCGGCGGGAAACCTTAATCCAAAAATAAATACCTAAATAAGAACACACAGTCTACGAGAGTTTCAGGTGTAGGAGTAGTAGTATCAGATTCGTCCAGAACAAGTTGGTCGCTGTCGACGATTCGACGTGGTTCGTAGTTGGGACGGGAGCGTCTCGTCGCATCCTGTGGTCGGAATCCGACTCATCATCGTCATCGTCTTCGTATTCTTCTTCTTCGTCTTCTTCAGGCTTGACGGCGACCTCGTGTGTTTCGGACGCTGCCGCTTCTGGCTCCTTCAATGTACTAACCGCCGCGTTTACGAGCTTCAAATGCGTCGTGAGTTCCGGCGCGGCCGAAGCAGCGACCACCCGTTGCTGGTCGACGGGCGGAGGAGTTTCGCCTCGGAACGGACCGAACTGTGGCGTGCTTAGCAGCAAGTCCGCTCGAGATGGTACTTTTGCTGAGTATTTAGCAGGCGCGGGCGGTACGACCGGGGGTGCAATAGGGGCGGCTGTCAGCGTTGAAGCGGATACGGTCTTTCCATCATAGGTGGTAAAGGTCTCCTCGGGTTTAGGTTTTGCGGGTCGCGCCGGATCTGGAGGTAAGTATTGCGCGCTGACTCGATCGCCAGCCATCGCTAGGTCACCGGTCGGTTGCTTTGCCGCATTACGGGTCCCGAATAATGCGTCCGCGTCCGGGTTGGCTGTCGTTACGTCCGTGGGACGCACGTATACGGGATGAGGACGGTCTTCCTTCGCGTGGTTGGCCGGGAAGTCGGGCATTCGGTCCTCGGGTGAAGGGATGAACATGGGTTGGAAGGTGTCGACGGCGGGCTCGGCGGGGACGGGCGGTGGCGGCGGGGAATCGTCGTAATCGTCGTCGACGTCGACGTCCTCGCGTCTATTCGAGCCGTCATACTCGCCGCGGTCCATGAGAGGTTCCCGTATGATGGGCTTGAAACCACTCTCCACAACTATTGTGTCCGGTTTGAACCCGGTATTGACGGCCGGCGGCGCAGCGCTCGCAGGCACCGAGCCGAGGAAATCTGACGCCTTCACCTCAGTGGCGGGAGCCGGTGAGGGCGCTTCGGGCCGTTTTGTATGCTGGATATGTTTGATATGAGAATCTGTAGGCGCCATAAGCTGATCGAGGGGCGTCGGATGGTCCATTGGTTTTCCGAGGATGATCTGGGGACCCACAGTCACTTCAGGGGTCGCAATCGAAGCGGGCGCCGGGGGCATCGCGAAGTGCGTCTTCACGACCTGGCTGGCCACGATTTCTGTCCGACCGAGGCTGAGGGTGTGGGGTTGAAGCGGCATTTGTGACATTTGTGGCATCGGTGGCCCGAATGGCATTTTAGGGAAGGTCGGTTTGGGGGGAGGCGCGATCGGTGGTCTATTGGGCCCGTGTGGAGGCCTGCTGTACTTAATGTTCTGCATCGGTTGAGGCTTGATATTCATGTATGGCTTCTTCCCTGGTGGGGGCAGTTTGTGGTGTGGGGGGCGTCTGGGCGGGGGTGGGCGGCGGCGGGGAGGGCCGGGGCGCAGAGACTGCAGCGTGAGGGGGGATTGCCCGTGGGGGAGGAAGTACGCCGTTTGAGGAGGGGGTGGGGAGGGTCGGCCATCGGTCTCCTGTACTTCTTCGTGGACTTGGTACTGATGCGGCCCTGATAGCCCTGGTAGCCCGGGGAGTGATGACGTCGGTTGGTTGGTAGACGATGGTGGTCCGTGCTGTGGGGGTCCGTGCTGTGGGGGTCCGCGCTGTGGGGGTCCGCGCTGCGGGGGTCCGTGGTGTGGTGGTCGTTGCTGTGGGGGTCCATGAGGTCCTGGTCCAGGTCTGGTCGCGTTCCTTCTCATGGCGTCCTTCATCTCGGTCTCCAGGTGCTCGACGGCGGCGATGACGTCCCGGATCTGTCCGGCCGAGACCGGCGCGTCCGCCTCGCTTTTATCGCTACTGAAATCGTTATAAACCGTTTTCGTATTGATAATTTTCTCTGTCTTCTTGCGCTGGTCTAGGAGAGTGTTATCGGGGCGCACGCGGCGGTGTACCTGCAAGGAGGGGGCGCCGGCGAGGTCCTGCGGCGGGGGCGCTATGGCCAGCGCGGGGGCGCTCTCGGCGGCCTCGGGCTCCGAGTCGCACTCGTCCACCACGCGGATCTTCCACCCGAGGTAGCGGTGCGTGAAGCACTGAAACATAAAGGACTGTTAGTACCAAAGCCTAGTTGGAATAGGACCACAGGCGATCACCATCAGGATAGTTCATGAGTCGCATGCGCTAAGAAGGCTTGAAAGGCTGAAACAGAAAAGAAAAGGTGAAAGATTATGTACACAGAGCGAGAATTTGGAGAGAAGATACGGTGGAAAATTGTCTGAGTAGTAGAGCTGGTGCAGATATCGGTGAGACGTAACTTAGAGTTATTTTTGCAGCCAAGCCTCAAAATCAAGTAACATACAAAATGAAGATGATACGCATTGTCGCGTCAATAAATATAGACTTTACAAAATTCGGGGCCGATAATATTATATCTCTGTAACGAGAAGTTTTCTTTCGACCATTGCCTACACTCGACTATAGGAATGTTTTCAGAGTTATATGAATAAATAGTGATAGGTTGATAACGGCTTGACCGTGCTCTACGTTATGATTCGCCAATATGCACTAGCTAGAAATAGTAGTAAGATTGTATAATTTTCTGAATAAAACAAGAAATTAAAAAGTGACTCTTGAAGAGCAAGTCACATTGAGTGTTTGATACGTTGTGTGAGTATGTATGCCATGATCATGTACCTATACCATGATTGACGTGTTTATAGTTTCATCATCTTGGCACATTTGGGACTTTAAAGTCCCAAATGTGCTCTCATTTGATCCAGGATTTGGCAGACTAGGTAATTACAGTGGAGCGACTACCATCTGACCTCCGTGTCCCTGCTACCAGGGGAACCTGACCAGATTGGATCATGGTTACACATTCAGTCGCCTAAGTGTGCAGGTTTCATCACGATGTTTTCTCTCACCGTAAGAGCATCGGTTACTGTTCCACTAATGTACATAACTCCGATTATGTGTATGTGATATATACATTGCAAGCTTACACTGTATAATAACCGTTTACAGCTCAAAGTCCGGTTTACCCTACTCACAGACCTATAAGCCTGACAAGGAAAATGACACGGGAAATGACATATTGTGAAAAGGTTCCACCCACAGTAGATAACGCTTAAGTTGCTTCAATTGTACATTGACTACCTATCCCATGACATACCTATACATGACGTGTATGTTGTACCCGTGTTATAAATGTCGGTATAAGATTTTACTAAAATAAATTAATATGGATAAGAATATGAATACGAATATGAACATGAACATGTTCATGTACATGAACATGCACATGAACATGAACATGAATATACCCGTGTATAATAGATACCCCCATCTACCTAAAACAACTACTCACCTGATAATACACAGTGTCAGGCGTGGTCTCGTCCGGGGTCCAATGCACGAGTCCCGGGGAGCCCTCCTCACACACCAGGGTCAAGGACCGCTGGAAGGCCCCGAAGGACGGGTACTCGTCTGCTTCCGGCGCGCGCGCGTCGTGCACCCACGAGCAGAGGCGGCCCGCGCCGGTCGCCACGTACGAGCCGCGGGAACGACGGGCGCCTGCGTAGATTTCTACGCCCTATGGGTGGACAGGTGAATAATGAAATGATAATCTGGGTCTCAATATCCCGGTCAATATAAAGTTTTCCGGGGCATAAAGTACCATATAAGAATCGGAAAGCAGTGTAATTTTGCAGTTGATTGTGTTCAGACAGACAGAACGACAGACTGAAACTGTAAGCTCAGAACATCACATAGGTTATAATTTATCCCGAAATTCAAAGTGGTTCCCGCGGGAGTTGGTTGGGAATAACCGAATTTTGCGCGGACGAAGTCGCGCGATAAACAAAGCAATCATAGAAATAAGCGGAGGCCAGTACTCGTCGGCGACAATTCGTTAGCGCGATGCAAACTACTAACAGCGCCATCTAGCTGCACCGAGTGGAACTAAGAAGGTTTTTATGGGGTCAGCAACGCATGGGTGATGCCCCTGGTATTGCAATTTTCCATAGGCTGCGGTGACTGCTTACCATCAGGCGGGCCGTAAGTTTTTTTTTATTATCAAAAGGCTTGCATTTGACCTCAACTAACCTGATGGAAAGCGACGATGAGGTCGAAGATGTAGCATGCGTGCCTAGAAGATACCTATTCACTTTTGATTTGAAACTTGTTTGCCACCCTAGTGTTATAAAAAAAACGAACGTTAATACTACAAGTAAAGACAATCCTCACCTTCTTCTCCTCATCGCTCTTATGGAAGTACCCGCCGATGCTGTCGTTGGTGATGTAGAAGGGATGGTAGCGCGCTGGTTGGGCGGGGTCAGCCCCGCCCTCCACCACGAACGTGTAGCGGCGGCCGCGGACCACGGTCAGCTCGGGGATGAGCAGGCCGTTGATGTACCACGATATGCCCCAGCCGACGTGGCCTGGTGGTGGAAATGGATCATTATGATAATAATAAACAAAAAATAATAAAAAGAGAAAAAAAATTTCATGCTTATCGATCTCGCAAGTACGCTGCCACTAGGACATAAGTTTGAGGCAGACGTTATTCTCTATCGACTCGTATTAATAAGGATCAGAGATCAACGGGAGGAGAGAAGCGACCATGGAGCAATTAAACAGTGGAGAAAGCTAGCGGGCGCCCGCAGTCACCGCTCATATCAATGAGGAATCACTGACCTTGATATCACAGTTACCTAGTGTCAGGGTCAGGGGTCCACTCTGATTGCATTATCTATTAAGTTAAACCTTTGTAAGATTTGAAAATACTGATGTATGCTATCTGTATTAGTAACTGGTTTTTACGGAAATAAATACTATATTATTATTATTATTATATGATGTAATCATTAGTATACCTATGCAATGGAATATTTTTCTCCAATCGGAGTCATCCTATAGATGTCTGCGTCAACTAAGCGTCGGCTATGGCATTCTACTACGCTTACGTCTCCACAAATCTGTGACAATTGCTTAGAACAAAAACATGTTAATTTGCTTCCCTCTGTAGGCTAAGTACAGAACTCTATTGGTAACAATCTCTCCTTCCTCCCCTACTACCCTCTTCTCTCAAAAATATTTCTTAGCCGTACGCATTATAAAGGTCGAGCCAAAGCGTCACGTGCGGATAGTTGGAAGATTCACGACATAAGGATTCGCGCTCGCCCGGATCGCGTCTCCCGATGGCGGCGCGGGGCCGGCGGAATGAGGTCGTGCAACTGCTTAGCACACTCTCCGAAAGACCTCCTCGCGGCTCTGCAGCTTAGCTTAAATCAATCAGTTACAAAAACAGTTTGCTATATGGGTGCACTGACCAGTGATAGCCGGATAGCCCTGCTTCCCGCCGGTGGGCCCCATCTGCGCGTAGAACACGCCGTCCGGCGGCTCGTGGCACTGGATGCCGGGGATCTCCCACGCCACGGCCGCCGGGGCGCGCGCGGGCGGCGGCGGGGGGCGGGACTGGATTGTGGTTGGCTGGGGGGGGGCAAGGTGGGTTTTATTGTTTTAGCTGACCACCTGTGCGGCTAGCACAAGTTGCTGCGCAAGTTAATGAGCGAGAAAGATCGCGACATAGATAGTGCTATCTCTTGTTGTGGAGAAATAAATGGATTATTTATTATTTCATCTATACTAATAATATTATAAAGAGGAAATGTTTGACTTTTTGTTTGTTTATTTGTATTGAATAGGCTCCGAAACTACGGGACCGATTACAAAAATTCTTTCACCGTTGGGAAGCTACACTATCTGCGAGTGACATAGTCTAAATTATATTTTCTAAAAAATTACGGATTATTAATAAAACTCCAATAATGTAAGCCAAGGTGTAAAAAAATACCAAAAAAATTCCTTACTCGCGTGTGCTGCGAAAACTATTGATGATAGAACAAAATAATGTACTACGACTTTGCAGAACACATCATTATCTACAAAAAGTGTCGCGACAGTATATGTCTAACTATTATAGTTATGTCACAATTGGTGTTCTTTTATTTTCAAAATTTAATTGAAATGCCGCCGCTATAAACGCTCTTTATTTGTACCTTGGTATTCATCCTTATCAAAATCAATTACTTCATATTTACAACTGCTTCAATACCTTTATATAACTTTTTGAATTATTCAATTCAGACATTCCATTCGAAAGATATCACGAGTTTAAAAATGTGAATATTAGAAAAAAGTCGCGTGTTCGCCGCTCAGTCCACTCGGCTATCTAGGCAGCACACGCAGGGTACGCGAGGAGAGTCAATGTCATCAAGAAATAAAGTGCCGCGCGGCCCACTCGCGCGGTCGGCTCCCTACGCAGCGGTCGAGTGTAACCCGTGTACCCGTAGTGGTACCCGTCGAAGCCGGGGCGGGCCGCTAGTCTTCGATATATAGATAAACACTTTATTGCTCATAAAACATAACAGTACCAGTAAGCTACAGTAACAAGAAACACATATGAACAAAGGCGGGCTTATCTTAGTATTTAGAGAAAGAACTAAACGCTCTATCGCGGCGTGGGCTGTCTCGCGGACACACTTGTGATAGCCGCGCTGACCCAACTTATTCGAAGAATGATTGCACGGTTTTAATTTTTTTATTAATGAATTGAAGAAGGAGATTTTTACCACTCCACGTTGACAACGGTGATGGCTAACAAGTACAATTTTATGATGTCATAGGATACTTCTAACGAAATACCTACCATTGAGTGACCTCCCTCGAAATTGACCACTCAGAAAATTACTGGGAACTAACATGACGCTCTACTAAATTGACTTTTGAAGAAAATGACCTGCCTCGCCAAAAGGTTCATAAGTTTTCTCAAAAACTTGAGGTTTATAAGTTTAAGTTTATTAATACTAAATAACCAAAAAAATACTACAGATTCCAAGACAATGAGACACTCTACTCAAAAAGCCCTCTTAAAAGAGCTTTTAGGCCTCATACACGCTAGATTATAAGCATTACCACGCTCTCACATCAATCTTACTCACTGAAAATAACGGCGTCGCAAAAATCTGAAATTATCAATTTGGCTAAGAAATTAAAAAGTCACAGAGGTCCGACGGCAGTCGCCCTACTGTATTATATGATCTGCTAAATCCTGGTCAAGGTGGACCAGGATAGTGATGCCAAGATAATAATATAATAATAATTCTTAATTTTTATTCTTCACGACACGTTTCATATTGTAATTCTATTTGATAATACTAACAAATTTGACTCAATTTCGTTACTTGAATAAAGATAATATAGATATAGTAAATAAAAGAAGATACATGTGAAGACTGGTGTCTAAAATAGACGGAAGTCTGTGTTTTAGGTCACCAGAACCACAGGTGGACTTCCCCAGTTGGGTACATGTCTTCACTTATAAAAGGTAGCTTAGGTTGTGTATCTCATGATTATTAAGTAGTAGAAGTAGTAGGTCATATGCAAGATTACTGCTAATTAAAATAACAAAAAAAAAGTATAAGCCACTCACCTGTGGTTCCTTGGGCGTGTCGGAGGTGGTCCCCGCGGCGGGCGCGGGCGGCCGCTTCTCGCGCTCGTCGTCGGCTTCCGGCATCGGGCAGTTCCACACGGGCGGCCGCCCGAACTCGATCAATTTGTCGCCCTGGGAGGGAAATGTTAAGTATACAGGTGCCTCGGAAATGTACCTTAGGTAAATTCTGACTGATGCTCTTACGGCCAGGCAAAACATCGTGATGAAACCTGCAAATTCTGGCAACTGAATTTGTAACTATGATCCAATCTGGTCAGGTTCCCCTGGTAGCAGGGTCACGGAGGACAGATGGTAGTCGCTCCACTGTAATTACGTGATCGCCAAATCCTGGATTATGGTCGAGGCAGACCCCGGGCCCTCGTGCACGAGAGCATAACCAGGACATTAACGCCAGGATGACTTTTCTCGTAAGTACTATTCTGTTACGAAGCAAATTTAATTGGTCAGTCAACGAATTATCTTGATGCTAAAGATAACTCGTTTAAGAAACGAGGGAAGACTATGGACAGCAAATCTGCCCCGTGGCTCAAAAGAAGATGATACCATTGTGATGACATATAATGGCGATAAGAAATATAAGATCAACTGCTTGTTTAAGAAATATAAGATCAAAATCAGTTTGATATTTGGTGAGGCGAGCCATAATAGCTACCTTAACCTGATAGTGCTATTGTCAATTATACTCTACTACTTACAGGTTATATGTAACAACCACGGAGACCACGACAAATACAAAAATGGAAGAATGTCTGTCAAGAATTTGTTTAGAGTAAATTAATCGAGAAAAAGCCTATATAGGTATGTCGTCTGCAAAATATGTATGTGGCGAAACTTTGTTACTAGTCAGGCATTTGACCGCCATCTCAGCATGATGGCAAACGACGATAAAGGGAGCAACGAGCAAGCCTGTCTAGAAACAGTCTAGTCGGGCCCGGAAGGAGTCCAGGGAAGCGGTACCTTTGTGTAGTGGTGGTGGTAGGACACCTCCTGGCGCGCGTTGAGCGGCCCCAGCGCCCACACGACGGGCTGCGAGCCGTTGCCGTTGGCGCGCACGGCGCGGTCGAGGTCGTCGGCGGCGCGCAGCGGCCGCTGCAGCGTCACGATGGAGTAGCCGTTCACCACCGCCGCGTTCAGCAGACGGACAGAGTTCGTCTTCTCCTGCGAACGAGATGGTTATTGGTATTAGAATAGTGTGGTTGAAGCAGCACTGGCGGGGTGAAATCTGATGTAACAATATAATAAATAATTATTATAAATGTGCATGGACAAATTCACCCAGCACCATCTAGCCCTATGGGTGTTAGATAACTGTTTGATAACTTTTTTTAATACATACTTATTACACCTGGCGCGTAACAGAAAATAAAATTCATCATGTAAATTTCTGCTCGGCCGGGAATCGAACCCGAAACCCCTGCGTGGCGACCGCCATTTAACCAGCTGAGCCACTCTGGTAGTCACAACACTATGCTGTGGCCCATTAGTTAACGTCACCGCAACTCACAAATCTCAAGAACCTTCTGACATTTAATAAGCGCTAGAGATCCCTGAATATCTTTAAATAACTTCTCATACGAGCCGAGTGAAAGTTTTCGCAACATGTTGTGGATATCTCGCGAAACTTATGTCAGTTTGGAGAAATGTTAGCGCCACGTTAGCGCGTATTTTGTGAATGTGACACCCGTTGAAAAGGTCAGTAAAAGTCGACTCGTTTAGTCAATTATAAATAAAGTATTTCTGGCCGAACGACGGCTTTATTCGAAGTTCTTAATTGATGCGGAGATTTAAAATAACCCTGGAATATACGACAATTTATATGAATGAACTAAAGGTAAATATTAAAAAATATTTTTTTTAAGGTTGCGATTCAGTTTGTGATACTGTCATTGATGTAAACGTATGCGGAAGGACCGGCATGGCATGAGCCGGGATTGACAGCTATGATGATGATCTACTATATTGATTCAGTAGCTCTTTTGGGTCGTCGCTGTAAGTTCTGGGTCAACAGGAGTTGAAGCGGTGGGAGTGAACAGTGGAGATTACCCAATTTTAAAAAAATGAATTTTCTTGTCCATATGACCAGTATCGTATTTTCTTGCTGAAGAAAAGTTTAACGTAATACTTACTACATACACTTAACTCAACCAACGAATCTAGTATACTGACCCCAAGCCTCTCGTCCGGGCAGGACCCCCTCACGCCCGCGCACTGGCTCTTCGCGTCCAGGTAGTAGTCGACGGCGTGGCCGCGCAGCGTGGCCGCGTCCACCCACGCCACCGCCACGTCCGCGCCCACCATCTGGGAGCGGGTCTCGTCGCCGGATATGCCGAAGGACATGTATTCGCCATCCTCTGTCGGAGAGAGATGAAGTGGTTAATGGGAAAGATATTTTGAAGTAACTGCCTAGGATGGTGATGGATGGATAAGGAGAAAATATTGTGTATGTGGATTACGACAGCGTAGAGCTGGCAGGTATTTTTAACTCGCCTACTATTTCGGTTTAAAGGATAATATGTTACAAGCAGAGTCGCAATACAGCTTCAACTGGGGGCGGCAGAGTCACTTATCCAGCTTCTAAGTGAGACAGTAGGCTCATTCACCCGCTTCGACTTCGGAAAGAATGGTCACTCACACGCTTACACTGAAGAGAGGGGGTCACTCATACCTTCATAGCCAATACTCCTTCTACTGGGGTGAAATCACTCACCCAGCTTCCACTAAAGACAAGTGGGTCACTCACCTAACTCCCACGGCAAAGGATCACCCTTTGACTGAGACAAAGGGGTCACTGACTCAGCTTCTACCAGAGGCAGATGGATCATTCACCCACCTCAGACTTAAGACAGGAGAGTCACTTACCCAGCTTTGCGACGAGCTGCAACACGAGGCTATCCCCGGCGAGCGCCCAGCGGACCTCGAACGCGAGCTCGTCCAGCAACACCTCGCAGTTCAGCTTTGACTACGAAAAGAAGGAAAGAATATCAGTGCGAAGATCAAAACTTATGCGGTCACACTGGACACCTGACATCGACGACATCATGTCGGGTCATGTCTCATTTATATGACGTAAAGGTTTAACGGCAATACATGAGTAATACCCCTGGTATTGCAAACGTCTATTTAGCTATCCGTTGCCGTATAGTTTACAATGTTATTCGTATTATGAAACATATTTTTACTCGTTAGCCTTTTTCGTGTATGATATGACGTTATACAGATATCTATTGTATCAAATATCGCGTTTCATATGGCTTACAAAACATAAATGCATGTGATCTGAAGGCCAATACCACTTCTTTAATTCTAAGGTCATTTCAAAACTATTTTAATCCAAACCATACGCATAGCGTATTGTGTAACTCTCGATCTACCTCAAACAATACTTGCGATTAGGTTTCGAGGAGATATTCACACATGTTGGCAAAATTACTCGTGCGACAGAAATGCATAATTACTAAGCTCTTTCATAACTAATAATTAATAACAGTATTTGGTGCAAGCCCAAGGTACAAACTTAAAGGTTCTTACACTACTTTCTCAGAATCCATTTTCCTGCATGAAAGTGTCGGTATGGCGTTGCAAATGGCAAATATAATTAAAGCAACCAAAATGTCAGCTCAGATATACATCAATAAGGATAATGAATGGCAAAATACTTCAATTATATTTGTGTAAAGCAATTAAATAAATTGTTTACGGTTTTTACGGTACATTAAGAAGTTTATGACGAAGAGCTTTATTCTTTTCCGGAAGGAGGGAAACTGGAGGATGTGCTGTCACAGAAATTACATTTTCTTAGTTAGCTTCACATTTTGTAAAGAAAAAGTAAAGTAGTAGACAATGGCATAATGCAATGCTCATCAAGAGCATGTACTAAGTGTTAGCATTTGAGCGAAATAAGCACTCTTGTTTCTTCGTGTGTGCTGACGCAAACATACTCGTAGCTCGCGAAGAGCTTTGCTCTTTTCAAGAGGGAGTAAAATAGAAGGTTTTGTTATGATGCAAACATTTCATACTCGCCAAGTGAAGTAGTTTGCGAGTATTGCACTTTTAAGAGGAGTTAAAATAGAAGGTCTTGCTATTAGGTAATACTAGTATTTACACCGGCAAAGCAAATATACTATTAGCGCATGAGTGAAATAAAAGGTTGGGATTTGCTCTTTCAAGAGGCAGAAAAATAATAGGTTCTGCTATGACGCAAACACTCATTGCATTCTCGTAGAGAGCTTTCGTTTTTAACAAGTAGCAGAATAATAGGCTATACAATAACATACACTGCTACATTAGTACAATGGCAAGAGCATGTACAATTTCCGCCTTTAGAGCCTTTGTTCCCAGAGCTTTGCCTTTTCAAAGGAGCAGCCATATCGAGGCTGGCATGTTGGAGAAGGCTGTCTTGTGATATAGATATTGCAAGATCGCAATAGTCTTAGTGCTCATGGCGAGGTGGGTCCATTTATTGACAGGTCGAATATCACAGCGTTAAACCAGCTAGTAAGGACCAAACTATAAATGCAAAAAATCATCTTGACCTTCCATTGGTATCCCGATTGTGCTCACGCGCACGAGGGCCCTGGGCCCGCGTTGACCATTATCCAGGATTTGGCAGGGCCGTTAATTATAATAGAGCAACTGCCATCTGACCTTCGTGATCCTGTTAACTGGAGAACCTGACCAAAGTAGATCATGGTTGCACATTCAGTCGCCTGAATGTACAGGTTTAATCACGATAGTCTCCCTTACCGTAAGTATCAGGTTTCAGTAATGTAACATAACTCAGAAAAAGTTATGTCACATGGCGGCACTGGAGATCGAACTCCGAACCCCTCGCTTACGAGTTCGACCCGCTTAGCCAGCCATTACGCCACCAGTGCGCTATGTAATGGGGATCAAACCATAAACTCATAAAATGAGTAGCAGTGTTTTCAGAGTTACGTATTTTCAACACAGCGATCGTCAACCCGCCAGTCCAACGTTAAAATTGTGGCAATACCAGCAATGAACGGTTAAGTTTTCGTTATTTCTAAGAAGAAATAAAATATCGGGCTGCGCTGGCCGCAATATTTTCACACATTTCGACAAGAGGAGGTGCTATGCACTATTGCGAAGAGCTTTGCCATTTCAAAGAAACAGAGCATTAACAGACTACATAATTACGCAAGACACCGACAAGTGCATGTACGCTTTAGAAAATCAGGTGGTTGTGCTTTACTCTTTCCGAGAGGCAGCATACAGCCTGTGTTGTGATGTAAATGTTGCATTGCATGTGTCGGCGCATGCGCGGGTCGCAGTTGAAGGCCGCCCGCTCGCCGCTCGCCGTTGCCCAATCACGAGACCACATCTGCTTTTATATCTACGTAAACGGCAGTCCGTACGAGACCCTCTCGATAAGGATACGCGTATTACATGCCGGTTTTTGGCAAATGTAAATCGCTACTCCTAGAGTCATCGGATTCTCGGCCTTCGTGGCCATATTACCTATACACCGAGCCTCGACCTGCCTCGGTTTCATACGAGTGTTCTTGGCTTTTTTCTACCATAATAGACATAAAAATCTTTCGGAAGAAATTGTCTAAATGATAGTAAAACTGTATCAAAATCCCTTGCGTAGTTTAGAAGTAAGCGGAGAAACACAGAGAACAAAATAGTTACTTTGCTTTATTCTATTTAGAGATTTGATTATATTTGGTGGTACCAAGACCGCGATTCACAGATTCTGGATGAGAATCATCACTCACTCAGCCACGATAGGGGTGCCATCACGAACAAAATATTAGAATTCATCGCGTATATTTGGTCATGTGGTCATTTTGGCGACGTTTGTGCTCTCGCGCGCGAGGGGCCGAGATCCACCATGCCCAAGATCCAGAATTTGGCAGGGGTCATTACAGTGGAGCGACTGCCATTGTACCTCCTCCTGTTAACAGGGGAACCTGACCAAATGGGATCGTGGTTACACATCCAGTCGCGATGTGCAGGATTCATCACGATATTTTATCGGCATTGGTTAGTACATAACTAAGAAAAGAGTCATTGGCACTGTGGTTCGAACCCGGTAACTCAGGGTACGAGTCGGTCCTCCAAACCATTAGGCCACCGAAGCTCTCATGTCTTATACGGGAGATATTACGAAGGACTTCGTTTTTAAATCATCTTGCCTCTCTCTGTATAATCTGGTCTCCTTTTCAGTTTTATGGAAGTTTTTATATCTAATTATGCCCATTTCAGATTCTGCGATTAGTTACGAGAAGATTTTTGAATAAATTTCGTAATTCGTGTCACTTCGTTTAGCGTCGTGCGAAATCGTTTTTAGGTACAACAAGCTTTTGCGTAAATCAAGGTCTTTCTAAATATAACTCTCTACCTACATTCTGTTGGTCATTTTCTACTTATTTCATTGGATTCATTCGTATGCAGAAAATTTGCAAGCAGCTAGTAGTCTGTGGACTCGTTTGTAAGTTGATCACGTTAGATGCTAAATTATCGCTTATTAATTGTATGCAACAATACACAATATTTCGAAAACAGACCTAAATTATTTTTTTTAGCCAGGCATTTGACCGCCATTTTACCTGGTGGTAAAAGGGTGGTGACGATAGCCGAGAGCGTGCCTGTCTAGGAACAGCCTATTCACTCTAGCCTTGAAGGCTACATCAAGGCTATAATTAAGTTAGAAATACCCAGAAATTTATTAAGTCTATGAGGTACGAAAAGAACGCAAAATATATACCTAAATCGAAGTCTACGAAAAGTAGTAAATACGCAGTCTTTTGGAAGAATACTGCATAAACTACCAGTAAATGGCAATATGAATGAGACAAAAAGTGTAGCTGCAGCTATGAGACAGTTATGATTGCTGGAATCTACGGTTAAGGCTTTGACGTAAAGTCGCGAGCGAACAATCGCGTCCCACGAGACCGAGTTATGTGTTATGTAAGTAATCCGACCAAGATTCGTCACGCGACCTGATTGCTATAAGTCGCGTGTTTCTGTTTGCAAAAGGAGTTATTGTTTTGCAAACTCTTCGGCATAATTAATACTGTACACACGGCAACTCATCTCATTCACGTCGTATGACTTTAACTCTTGTGGCGTAAGACAGAAGAGCCCAAATTCGAAACAGGGTAATTTTATGTGTTACGTTTTCCATAAGACAAGTCGTAATCAAACAAACGAGCGTGTTGGCAAGCTTTATTCACCATTTGAGTATTTTATATCACATTTTAGTCAATACATTAGCTTGTACTTAAGAATTAATTTATTACAAATATAACAAAACCTACAACTAGTTTATATAACCGGACATCGACTGATACAATTTCATTGTTAGCGACGGTGAACCCTCAACCATATTTATCACATATCGTAACTTTGTACTTTTAACTATTATTATCACATGGCTTCACAATGCCGCACTGGCCTTTTCTTGGCTTTAAGTAAACATTTTCAAATTAAATTTACAGCATAATTGGAGCCGATATCACTGTTGTATGTGAACTAAAACGTCGACAAAAATTAATATTATTATAATTATTTGAGTTATCGTTAGCATAGACCACGTAGCAGCGCGAGAGTCCTAGTCTAACCGTATCTAAGTACTGAGAACCTATTCCCTAGCCCGTATATCAACTGCACTGTTCATTCGCAAAGAATTGAAGCTAAGAGTGAGCTAGACGATCCGTAGTTACGATTGCGAAGGCACACAGGCAATCTAGCCCAATGCCAACGTCCGCAGCTCTACTTCGTGTATCTCCGCGCTTCTTCGGGTCACCCGAGCGGCCCATCAGTCGAATGTGGCTAATTATGTATCGGTTTGGTAATAGTCCTACGCGTCGCTTTAGCGGTCACTGGTCCCTCGGCGCATGTAGGTCAAGGTCAACGCTGCGCTCCACTGTCACGTCGTAGCGCGGCGCGGGCGGCGACTGCTGCCCTGCCGCGGGCGATGACTGCTGCCCAGCTGGCAGCGACTGCTGCTCAGCAAGCTGCCTCTCAAATAGCGCCCGTTGACGCTGCAACGCTGCCAACTGCTGCTTCAGTGCCTCCAGGCTATCGTTAGAAGACTGAGACGGCTGAGGGCTTGGCGAGAATTGGTACTGTGGTTGTTGTTGGTACTGCTGAAACCCGGTGTCGATCGGTTGCGGCAAGCTTTGGTATTGCTGCGGCTGATATTGTTGCTGATTTTCAACCGATTGGAATGTCTGCGGTTGCGTTTGGAGGCTCTGATATTGTGGCTGCGTTTGGAACGCCTGCGGTTGCGTTTGGAACGCCTGCGGTTGCGTTTGGATCGCCTGCGGTTGCGTTTGTTGTTGTATGCTCTGATATTGTTGTTGAAGGTACTGCTGCTGCAGATACTGTTCGTATTGTTGCTGGTAATATTGGTTCGCGTCCGGCGCGACTGGTTGTCGTAGTTGTTGTTGCGGATTCGGCCCGGACTGAGCTTGTGTCTCTGGTTGGAGGAGTTGGGCGTTTGGTGAGGAGTAGGAGTCTGCTCGGCGCTGCAGGTGCGCGTGGCCGGCCGAGTTGGTCGCCAGGAGCGGCGGCAGGGGCCCGGCGCCGAGGCGCGGCCGCGGGGGGCGGTAGGTCGTGGCCTCGAGCGCCTGTATGGGCCGGCGGGGGGCCGCGCGGGTGGCCGGCGCAGGGGTCGTCAGCGCCCTGTTGCGGTTCTGCAACAGGAATTTGCGCTCAGCCAGGGATGGGAAGGGAAGACGGTCTTTGGGTCAAGTGCTATGTACAGGAATTTTATTAGGAGGTAAGTAATTCGAGCGACTACCGCGCGGATCTACAGTGATTCGGTCGTGAGTTGTGTGAGTTCTAACTCTAGGTTGGAGTTTGCTGAGTGCTGTTTAGAGGGATTGGTCGTAGATTTTGTGGGATGGCAAGTGCGTGGAACAAGTCCTCAGGTAATGTTTCGTTATTCGATTTGAGCGGTGTTATCGTGTGATCAATAGAATCCGGATTGAGGTAGATAAATGTAAGTTCACTGTGAGTTTCGAGGGAATCACCCGGAATGAAAATCGCGAGATTATACGCGACACTCGATCGATTAAAGCCTCCGGAACTTTATAATCGCGCGCTTCGCGAGCCGAAGAAGGAGGCGACACTGACTAATGGTACCGTAAATGGAGTGGAACCAATGAGAAGTCTCAGATAACTGGCAGTAGACAGAAATTACTAAACATTTTATATTTTTTACAATGAAAATCATCCCCCTTTAACAAAGAGTTTATGTTAAGGGAGTAATGCAACCAAGTTATGAAGCGTGGAATGCCCTAGTTCCGCGAAGCGTATTCGGTAACCAGTACTTGGAGAGCGTCCAAATAGTTTGCGAGTGGTGGTAATGTGCGATGGGCCTGCGGACGCTTTTTGGGAGGTGAAGGCGACGTGAAGTAGCAAACTTATTACAGTTAGGTCTTAAGTACTTAATATTGATTCTGTCGCCGATCTGTGCCAGTTGCAGTTAGAGAGTAAATGATGTCCAATATTATTCTACTTTATGGACTCGTATTGTTTTGTTAATCTTTAGCAATAAGCCCCCCGTGGCCTTCTGCATTCTGTATTTATGCAAAAATAGTTTTCATACACTGATTTATTTAGAATAATAAAAAAAAAAGCATCCCACGTCTGTCATATCATAATTCAGACGCGACTGATTGTTGCAATATATAAACAAGAAATAAACGGAGGTTACAAAATATTAATAGGATTTAAAGAGTTTGGAAGGAAACTTATAGGTCGACAACTTAACTGATATATCAGGGTGCAGAGTGGGTGACGTCATGTGAAGTATCGGGGATGAGCGCGGGGGCGCGGGGCAGGGAGTTGAAGAAACGTTTTTCAGTGCGCTCGCGGACTCCGCACAGCGCGGTTAGTCATTTTGTTACGAACGCTCGGAACAACGCACACGAGGATAATTTTCCGAAGATAAATCCAGAGATGGAGGCTCGTAAATGTTCGCTAAAAAATTAGTTTAAAATTTTTCCGAGATACAAGTTTCCTTTCATGCTCAAGCACATGATCACGTCGCAATTGTGCTGTCCGCCCACCCGAAAGGTGAAGGTTTCCAAAAGGATTCAATGGGCACACCTCTCTCTAGCGAGATGGACCGAAGACCTGGTCGCCGGTACCTGAACGAAAGGTCGCGAGTATCAGCTAGATGCGCACGGCTCAGAACCGGCATTTGTTGAGATCTCTGGGGGAGACCCAGCAGTGAAATATCTCAATTCAATAAAAAAATCGGTTAAACCGCTTTATGTTACAGACATACATACATATATGACACAACAGGCACTGCTTATAGAAACAAATCTTTACTTTTTTGCATCGAATTAAAAATCGAAGTTTAGTTGTACAATTCGCATTGGCAAACATTAGGTTTCTCGTCTCGGGATATAATATCTTGGAACAAGTTGGAGCATAATCTCGTGTGCATACTTTTTCCGAGGATTGTCATCGAGTTACGTATCGCGGATGAAAATGCTCAATGCCCCGCGCCCCGCACTGCGGGGGCATTCATCACTGAAAAATCACCCTCCCACCTACCTCACTTTCCGCAAGCGATATACCAGTTAAGTTGTCGACCTATAGCTACTTCATTAAAATACATGAATCCTTTTCATTAGCCTGTGATTGCTCCGTGTATCGGCCGATTTCTGTGATTGATATATTTTCGTTACTAAAATAATACTATACATAATAACCTTAGCATTAGCGTAGTTTATTTCTGAGATAGTAATATACAGTCACGGAGCGCCAATGGGCTGCCGAGACTTCAACCAGTCAAGTGACTGGTTGCTGATTGTGACTGGTTGAGGAAGTACTCATATATGCCTTATTCTTATATTCCGCTCTAATTATAACACCGATTAAACTATTCATGAGTAGTTAGACAGTAATAATAACCACCTGCGCGTGCTGTATTTAGGTACCCCATAGGTAGGCTACAATAACAGGCTCTGTTATTGCAAAGCAGACGCGCCGAAACGCACAAGTTTCGCCCTCAATGTTATCATTTAATTCTGGGAGCGTCGTGCGCCGGAATTCCAGTGGGAATTGTGCGCTGCGTTCCGCGGGCCGACGTTTGTTGCGGCCGCTTTGCCGAGACTCGTGCCGTACTCAAGGACGAGGTGGAGCTTCAATACGTACGAGTTTACGTACATAAAGCTCCGTTTACGGAGGCATCCGTCCCTTCAATATGAATGCTTTTCGCGTTTACGAGGATTCTTTTCAAAGGTTGCCTTGTTGTCTAGTGCGCCCAAGCGAAGGCTCAACCAGGTGTCGGAATGTCTGGAAATACCACTGAGTGAGGCCCTTCAGAAGGTAGGATCGTAGCTTATGGAGAACGAGAACGTCCTTACTATGTCGGCAGAGTCACGATCCTTAGCATTATGGAGCAGAATGGGTACAAGTGAAAGGGCCTACTTGTTATGGGTTCACAAAACGATGCCGCGAATAACGATATTGATAACACGAAGACGGTTGCGCTCGATGATTTGATAGCTATGTTGTGAAGAACCTACATTATTGAGGTCTGTGCAGTAAAAGTAAGGTTGGAGGTGAAGATTACAGGTCTCTTCAGAGACGAGCAACGCATTGGCGATAACTTTGGTGTTGTGGAGGTCCAAAGGTGGTGGTGACCATTTTCCATCAGGTGGCCTGCTTGCCTATTTGTCTGTCATAAAAATAGCATGAAAAAATATTTTTTAGAAATTTCGGAATATATATATTTATGTCGTCATTGGGCTAACTGTCCTCTGATTATTCAATTACAATGGCTAACTTGACTATCGTTTTATTGGTACGTTTTAGTCTACCTAATATATTCCAATTTATATTTTATTGAATAACATATTGTATTATTACCGTGGTCGGTGTCGCAAAATTCGCGACAGATCGTCCTGCGACGTGACCGCGTTGCGACACTCGTTGCGAGATCGCGACCCGCGACCCGCGAGTCGCGAGGTCAGAGCGATTTAAATTATATCTGATGCGCTTTGAATCATGATGTGTACGTAGATGTACTCATGTACAATTATGTCAATGTGTCATACTATTAGAGTGTCCTAACATATGTTATCCAAGTCTAAGATGGACCTGATTATCTTAAATGACGGAGCATGAAATGGCTGACATTGTGTAAATGGTTTTTGAATGCATATTTTGCTAAACGAATGTAAAGAAATATATTTTTATGTTACGCTTTAGTAAATGTCGTCGAAGTAGTAATCAGACTTTATAGATTTTACCAGGCTGATATTTGAAGCCTTTCAAGACCAACCAAGAGACGCTGAAGTCAAATACCTATAGAGCATGCCTGTCCGTCTAGAAATAGCTCGCAATAATGCTCAACCACTCAAAAACTGTATTTTAATGAAATTGGATACACAGATAATTTATAACCTGTATTGAAACACATAGGCTATAATTTATCCCGAAATTGAATGTAGTTCCCGTTAGGATACGGCATAACAGATTATTCATACGAATCTGCAGGTAAAAGCTAATCTAAACAATGTATGTCCATTACGCAATGAAAGCACGGACCCACGTGGTTGGATAATACGACCCAAGGCACAAAACATTGTTATTGGGTAGCAGACTAACTAATTTATTCACAATTATGCTAATGTTACACGAATAAGTGTCTCTAATATGCAATTCTATGCTAATTGAAACTACTATTGTATAGTGGATTCCTAACGCAGTATTTATGCTGATTAGAATATCCGCGTTGCATTCGTTGCAAACATAGGCACAGTGGAGAGAGGCCTGTTGAGAGACGTACAACGGCTGAGATGATGATGACCGTGATGATTAGGGACAGGGGAATAGTTTTATGAGATATTTTATTGTAAAGGAAGATCATAATGACAGAGTGCATACAAATTGGTAATTTTTTGGTAGGGCATAGCGGGATATCAAGGAATTGGGGCCTCCCGACTGGGTAAGTACCGCAATCTTACAGAATACCGCCTACTGCGCTGCTACTATTTTAAATAGCATTGCCGGTGAATAAGGTCTCCAATGCTACATGTAGTTTTTTCGGGAACCGTGGCTTTGCCAGTGTGTAGGTATTTGACTTTTTTCTGTCAGAGCAACGTTTATAGAGGTGGGTAACGTATAGCGATACCCCTGGTGTTGCCAATTTAATGTCTATAGATGACCACTTTCCATTAGGTAGCCGGCTGCCTGTTTGCCAGTAGGTACGATATGATAAAAAATCCAATCTACGCTACAATACAACGCATCAACTGCGTTCTCAGAGCAAACGTGCAGCTACCCAATAGAATCTGCCCATGAGTTTTTTTTTTTTTTTATGTCATGCGGTAGGCAAACAGGCAAGCGGACCACCTGATGGAAAGTGGTCACCACTGCCTATAGACATTAGCAACACCAAGAGTATCGCTAATGCGTTGCCCACCTCTATAACACGTTGCTCTGGCAGCAAAAAGCAAATGCCACTCTACTGCCAAAGCCACGGTTCCCCAAATCCCCACCCCATGGAGCACTGGAAACCTTACTCACCGGCAGAAACACAATACTATTTAAAAGAGTATTATTTAGCTGCGATATTCTGTAAGGCGGAGGTACTTCCCCAGTCGGGCGGCTCCAATTCGAACGAGATACCTCGCTATGCCCTACCTCTCTTAAAAGGGTTTGTGCTAATTCTACTGTACAGAACCAGTATTTAAGTGTGAATGAGGCAATCTGGACGGGAGATAAGGGACTGGCCTATGAAATCAAAGTACATGCTGAAAACAAAGTAAGCAACGTATGTACAGCTCACAGCTACATCGGACTACTCATATATACAGATATTTATTTATTGATTTTTTACAACATGCACGAACACAAAGAGCCACTTACCGTCCGTCGTTGGCTTCGGAAGTCGTGACTATGAACGCAGAAATTCTTATTGACGGAGTTGACGGAGTATAGTTTCATCTTCTTTTTAACCAAATGGCTAAAACTTTTCGTTGATACAAGCATGTACTATCATCAGTAATGGTTCTTACCTCATATGACAATTTGTCAATGTCCGAACTAATTTATAAGTTCATACGCCTTATGTGTTTGTGCATTAAAAGAAAATAACGGCAGAGTACATAAAAAATTTGCAATAGTATTTTATTGTCAATGTACGTATATGACATTAGGCCAGTTCTGTTTCAGTGTGTGGTGTGTAATAATAGTAACGGTCCCCCGCGTGCGTTTCGAAATGTTGCTTATATTCCACTATCCCCCAAGATTCTTTTAATTTTAGGTGGCATAAAGCAATGACTATTTGCAATTTTCGTAGCTAAGTATTATATTATATTTATGAGAGTTTTCAAAATCAGTTCAGTAATTTCGGTGTTCTTTTGCATTTCAATGAACTACATTGTTGCAATTTCTATTCACCGCTGGAACTCCTTTAGATCTAAAACCTCGAATAAACTCTGAGCTTTCACACGCTAAGAGGCCGAGGACAAGTCAACACACAGTCTTGGAATGACCTGAAACAGTTATGAGACCCGTAACAAATTAATTACAAAACAAATCAATAGCAGAAACATGGAACAACAAGTTTCAACTTCTCTCCACTAAGCGGAGATATAACAGAACTGAATAGTTGGTCAAGAAATGCATCTCAATAGCACTGGTGCCTTGACTCAGCTGCTCTAGATTTCCGATAGATAGCACAAGTTAGTTTGAAAGTCTGGAGCGGCTTGACATTTGAGCTACAGAAGCGCTAACTCACATGATATCATTGATAACTTTAGCGAGCGTGTGAGCAAAGAAGTTGGACCACGAGCCGTGTGTGAGCTTGTCGAGTTACTAGGTATTTGTTACAAGGAAAATTTGAAGTTAGATACTCAGCCCTACCATTATTTTATACTCATATGTGGCTTGTTCGAAATAAAGAAGCATTTTTTTTATATGTCAGTGTTGGTCGGGGGTTTCAATGAGATGTTAAGAGTGTTTTATAAGGGGTTTTTCCTTACTTTTAAAATGAAGCCATAAACCTAAAAATAATATGAATAGCCAAGGTATCTAGTGTGTGACAGTGTGTCAGTGTATGTCGATAAATATCAGGGCGTATTGATGAGTATCAGTGAGTATAAGTGAATATCACTGTATGTCTTGACATTACCTCTCAGGTACGGCTAATGCCAGTGCGTGTTGATAAATATCAGTGAGTATTAGTGTTTGTCATGTCAGATATGACAATGCCTGTCATTGTACCTGTGTTGATAAAGGTGTGTCGGTATTTGTCACTATGTGTTGGTGAATCATCATCATCTTGGCGTTAACAACCCGGTTGTGCTGCCGTGCACGAGGGCCCGGGGTCCGTCTTGACCATGATCCAGGATTTAACAGATCGTTATCGGTGTTGATGTCTGTCACTCTGTGTCGTTGTGTTTCACTTCACACCAGTGTGTGTCACAGCATACCTGTATGTGTCAGTTTGTGCCAATGTAAGTGAGCTTACCTGAGGCGAGACGCCAAGCATCTTGAGCGAGGGCGGCACGTTGGCGAGCTGCTCGCGCGGCAGCGGCACGTGGCCGAAGTTCACGGTGAACGCTTCACACCACACCGCTATGTGTCCGATGTCGAATACAGTCAGCTCCTGTGTAAGTAATACAAAGGTTAGCGATTTAACATCGTTTATTGAAGAGGTATATTAGATACCTCTTCAGAGGCGAGCACCACATTGGTAAATCCCCTGATGTTGCTGATGCCGCGGTGACCACTTTCTATCAGGTGGCCCGCTTGCCTAGTTGTCTGCCATATACCATAAAAAAATTAAACCTATTGATTCAGACCAACACGTGTATCGTAGTTGGTACAAAGGCTGCGAGACCGCACTTGCTCGGTCACGTGGAGAGGATGGAAGAAGATTTCGACGTGGAGAGAGCCTAATCTGAGCGGTCGACTAGGAAACGTCCTGTGGAGACCTTTGGCTTAGAAGATGGTGGTGGTGCCCGACAATGCCTCTCCCTCAAGAACTCGTGTATCCCTGCTAAACTAAACCTACGATGCCATCACCTCAGGAATCAGGTGGTAAAACTCTCAAGCGTGCGAAGTCCGCTGGGTGAGTATTGCCTTATTTCTGATGTAATGTAATGTTTTCATTGTTGTGTTCCGGTTTGGAGGATTTAAGTTGCCAGCACAATTACAGTCATGAGGCATTTCATCTTAATGCTCACAGTGACAGCGCATATACCATTCTGCATTTTTTTAAATTAAGTTCGCGATACATATATGTTATGTGCAACAGTTACCGTTTTCTATCAGGTGGGATATCTGCTCGTTTGGTGTAGCAAGAACTTACCCCCTGGCAACGTGAGAGGTGGGCTGTCTGCTCGTTTGTCTCTGCATAGCAAGAACTTACCCCTGTCAGCGTAAGAGGTGGGCTGACTGCTCACCTGTCACTGCGTAGCAATAACTTACCCCTGTCAGCGTGAGAGGTGGGCTGACTGCTTACCTGTCACTGCGTAGTAAGAACTTACCCCTGGCAGCGTGAGAGGTGGGCTGACTGCTCACATGTCACTGCGTAGCAATAACTTACCCCTGTCAGCGTGAGAGGTTGCTGACTGCTCTCCTGTCACTGCGTAGCAAGAACTTACCCCTGGCAGCGTGAGAGGTGGGCTGTCAGCTCGCCTGTCACTGACTAGCAACAAAATGCTTACCCCTGGCAGCGTGAGAGGTGGGCTGTCAGCTCGCCTGTCACTGACTAGCAACAAAATGCTTACCCCTGGCAGCGTGAGCACAATGGTCTTGTTGTCGTAGCGGCGCAGCGGGACCTCCTTGCCGTTCTCGTCCGGGATCCGGATGCCGGCCGGCGACGGCGACGCGCCGCGGCCCACCCAGAATTTAGCGTCTGTGGGGGAAGGGGACGAGTTAGTACAAAGGAATCTGTATTTAGGTATTAATATTATAAAGAGTAAGTAAAGTAAAAGTAAAAACTCTTTATTGCACACACAAAAAAAAAAATTCATAACAAGAAATAATTAAAACAATTTATATGCGCGCAAAGGCGGCCTTATCGCTTTAAGCGATCTCTTCCAGACAACCTTTGGGAAGAGGTAAGTTATCACAGTATCTCATAGTAGTGCAAGAGCAAATAAGGGGAAAAAACTACAAGATGTGCTTACACATGTCATCATAAATAAATATATAAAGAGAATACTATAAATATATTATTATTAAACTATGGATAAACATAATTCTATACAATAAACATAATTCTATATACACAATAAAATTACTATAATTATTGCAAACAAACAGTTTTTGAGAGGAAATATTCGTGTACCTTCTTTTTGAAGATGGGTAACGATGTACTGTGACGTATTTGTCGTGGCAAAGCATCCCACAGGTGGGTAGATTGGATTGTAAAAGATTCCTTATAATAACCCGACCGCGTAAAAGGGGCTCTGAGGAGATTGTCAGATTTGGACCGAAGGCCACGGTCGTGTTCAGCACCAAGAAACTGAAACCGCTCGGACAAATATCCCGGTGTGAGTGGATTGTGGAGGACATTATAAACTAATGTGAGTGCATGTGCATCCCTTCGTAACCTGACCGGAAGCCACCCTAGCTGAGTACGGAAATCTGAGACGTGATCGAACTTGCGCAGCCCGAATATGAACCTGATGCAGAGATTTTGTAGACGCTGAAGCTTATTGAGCAGGTCCTCATTGAGATCTAAGTAGCAGGTATCCGCATAATCCAAAATGGGGAGCAGCAATGCTTGCGCAAGCTCGACTTTAGTCTTAAACGGCAACAGGTTCCTCCACCGCTTCAGCGCTCCAGCCGCAGCAAACATCTTCCGACTCACCTCCGACACTTGCGGTGCCCAGGACAGCGTACTGTCGAAGTAAACCCCCAGATTCCTAACTACTGTATTAAAAACTAGTGGCGTATTTTCGAACATGACTGGTGGGAGATCGTCCAAGCTAAATCGAGCCAGCTGCTTGGTTCCACCAATAATAATTACTTGAGATTTACTTGGATTTACCGTAAGGCCATGCCTACGACTCCAATCAAGTATCGCCGCCAGGTCGCAGTTAATCTTAGCAATGCCTGCAGCAATATCATCAACCGGTACCTGTGTATAGACTTGTAGCTTGTAGATCATCCGCGTATAGGTGATACTGGCACTTAAGGACAGGGGTAAGGAAATTTATAAATATGGAAAATAGGAGAGGGGACAGGACTCCGCCCTGGGGCACACCAGCCGCGACATCGCAAAAGGAAGACACTCCTCCATCATAACGGATACACTGTCTTCGTCCGTATAGGTAGCTACGAAACCACTCCACCGCTACAGGAGACACCCCAAGTGACTGTAACATCGCAAGAAGAATATCGAAATCTACCGTATTAAAGGCGTTACTAAAATCAAGTAGTGCGAGGATGGTGATCTGTTGATTTGACATTCCCAAGCGGATGTCATCAGACACCTTAACAAGAGCTGTCACTGTTCTGTGTGTGGAAAAGTTTGTATGTTGGGGTTAGTCTCCGAATCTACTGAAGCTATTTTGAAAACTATATTTTACTAATGGGAAGGTATATTATGAAATACGGGTGAAAACCGCGGTGGACTGCTAGTAGCAAATAAGAGAAAAGATTGAGATGTTTCACAGGAGATTTTAAAGATTAAAAAAAAAACATCTTGGCGTTAATGTCCCGGTTGTGCTCTCGAGAACGAGGGCCCGGGGTCCGCCTTGACCATGATCCAGGATTTGACGATTAGGTAATTACAGTGGAGCGACTACCATCTGACTTCCGTGACCCTGCTGCTTACCAGGGGAACCACTCCGGTCGTCAAAGATCGATCGGTCATGTAGTCTACCAGAGGAACCTGACCAGATTGGATCATGGTTACAAATTCAGGTGCCTTTTGTAGGTTTCATCACGATGTTTTCCCTCACTACAAGAGCATCGGTTAGTATTCAACTAATGTTCATAACTCAGGAAAGAGTTATGGTACATGGTCGCAGCAGGATTCGAACCTAGTAGCTCTCGCTTACGAGTTGGATACTCAACCGTCTGCCCGGCTCTAGGAGATTATCAAGATTAAGGGGTGGAAATGTTTTTAAAAATTGGGGTAATGCTTTTCGCATTACTTTTTACCGCCCGGCGGGCCGTTGTGTGCAACATAAAGGTACGGTTTCCGAGGATAGCGGCGCCATCATATAGCGGCCATCACACAGCGGTGAGTGACGTCATTAAAAAATGGCGCGGTTTCAGTTAATATTTCAGTGAAGTCATTAACCGCTGTAATAATATAATAGCCACGTCCCTACGTGACGGCACCGCTATCCTAGGAACTATGCCTGTAATGGCATTAAAATACATAGGTACTAAGCGTATGGTTAGGAATAAACTTGAATGTTTTTCACAAAAACTTAACGAAATGGATTCGAATAAAAATGTTAGTTAATTTGATTTGTGTATCTCGATGTTGTAGGTACTTTCATTTATTACAAAGAAGTTTAAAGAGTTACGAAAAATATATATTCTGTTTACGATACTGTATTGCCGTTACCGTTTTTCATGTCGCCCTTGTTATCCCCGCAATTTGCTAATACGCTGGAACCTTGTCAAATTAACATCCACGTGACGTCATCCGTAACTGAAAAGTACAGCTTTGCTTGCCATTAATTCCTATTCCACAAAAGTAGGCAGATACTATGGTACACTTTCTCTGACGGCTGTAGAGGCCAACACGGGAAAGACAGATTCGGTCACACTGTGAACAGACATTCACAACAGATTCCACATGCGCTGTCTTCGGAGTACCACAATCTACGGTATATCCAAAATTTGCCACGGCACATCCACATTCATCTTAGGCGGACAAATGGCTGGCAAGATAGCGGTCGCACACCGCAGTACGCAGGAGATTAGGCCCCGAAACCACCGGCTTCCGTGCGATGAGACGACACTTGTTGCTCCTATACGATAGCATTATGACGTTATGTCGTATAAGGGGGTTATAACCGTAATCAATGGTAATAGAGCTTTGTAGGGAGCGTCGTGAAGGCCTGGGTTTAGGGCGAGCTTATGATGCGCTTCCTTATGGGTGTGGCGGGAAATAAATACCTGATAACGGCTCAGAAGGGTCGCTCAATGCGAAAAATCCGAGAAATATACATGTAGGTAAATTTTTAGTTAATTCAGACGGACGTACCGCAGGTGTTTACTCGTATGATTAGGATGAAATTGCCGTTAACACGGGTAACTTGTTGGGGTCAACATGTCACTGTGTTTCCTTCTTGCTATCACAGCCCCTTCTTTTTGCCCATTAAAAAATATATTAAATGTCGAGCAAGAGGTACCGGGTTCGAATCTCAATGCGGCCATGTACCAATGATTCTTTTCTGAGTTATGGTCATTAGTTTAATACTTACCGATTCTGTTACGGTGAGGGAAAACATCCAATGTAGCCATGATCCAATCTGGTCAAGTTCCCCTGGTAGCAGTGTCAGATAGCTGTCGCTCCGCTGTAATTATCTGATCTACCAAATGCTGGAAAATAGTCAAGGCGGACCCCGGACTCTCGTTGAATTTTGACTTTGACTTTGCAAATCGTTAATTTGTATATTTTGTTGTTCCAAATGCCTGTTAGCTCAATTGCCAAAAAAATCAATATTTTTCTACGTTTCTTTTTCATTAACACCCCTTCATTCCGGTTGAGCCAACTTGAGTCACAGTTATTATCAGTTATCTTTATTATTGTTACTCCATAAAAAACGAATGTGCTATAAAAGCTGTCGAAATGGCTCTTATCTAGATGACCCCACCAAATCAACATACGTATTGTTACGAAAGCCAGGATAGATGTTGAACATTGTGTTCTCTCCACATTATTGTTATTAATGCCGGGAGATTTGTCACATCCTGCGCCGGTGATGGCTGCCTGATTACCATAACAATTAGAGATAGCTCCGTATCACGGTTGTGTAATGCCGGGTAGACGACGGCCGAATCCGGTGACCTTCGTTGGTGATAAGGCTACTCTCCTTCGGTATCCGAAACTTCGGATTTTAACTGTCATGTGGCCAGTTTGCAATTTAAACTTCATATGAGTTTTGGAACCAACGTTCCGAACTTACTGCTCGCCTTTAAAAATGATTGCCTTCTGTAAAGCCACTGTCGGTTTTGCGACTTGGACGGTTTAATTTCAAATTTATTTTATTTTATTTAAACAACAGAGATCCATTTTTAAACAGTCCATTTGCTGTGGTAACTGCTTACCATCAGGCATGCCGTAAGCTTCTTAGTGATATAAAAAAGCATTATCCATAGTGCCTGAATCGTAGAAGTTGTGGGTAACAGTTGACAGTTACCGCTTTCCATCGCATCCATGGCTGACAATTAAAAAAAACGATATATGGTGGAAGACCACGTTCAAGGTAACGTGAACGTAATACAGAATAAAAGCGCCCAATGACGAAAGGCGAATGTCAGTCCATTGCGGAGGCGTTTGTTGGGCCGGTCTGTTCTGTACCCATCATAACGGGTCACAGTCGCGCCGCATCACAGAGAAACGTGTCAAGGCAACAGCGGTCCGGTTTGGGCGGAACAATATTGTTTCACTTTTATGTGGTGCCGCCCTTTTATTGGACCTGCACCGTGTATGATACGGTATGCTCGAAGTTAAGAGGCTTCCACATGACACAATCCATCAGATTTATTGTTTTGTCCAATCGCAATTAGATTTCTAATTGAATTGGCTACAACCTGATTGTCCGTCCATACAATGTCGAGACAATTTGATTTCCAATCTAGTCAATACTCCATCCATACGACAAAATTTGATTGTCAAGTCATTTGAATTGGCTACGATACAATTTAATTTCTAATCTATTCAGATTGTACGAAAATTTGTATCGTGTAGATGCCCTTTAAATGAGCACTCGCAAACGTGAAACAGGTCGACGGTGCCGTTATCAGTGGTGCGACACGAGTGTACCCTATCGTTTATGTTTCATTTTCCAACCTGACCTGATAAAAGCTGCCGTCTCGTGTAATCAGCCAATTTTCAGTGTTATAATTTGCACGTATATATCTGTCGATCTACGTATGTGTGTGCAATCGTAGTTGTCGAATGTTTCTGTGGAACAGTAGTACTCGAATGGATGGACCAGTTTATTTTAATTAAAATCGGTTCAGTAGTTTATGAAATGTTTGAGTGTGTGTATACTTACAACTTGGTCGGGAGTTATCCGACGTCTTCATGTCAACGTTATGTTAACCACTCGCCATAGTCCATAATATTTGCGATGGACCCTAATTACGTACCATTTTGTAGAATAGGTCTGCCTTGACCATAATCCAGAATTTGGCAGATCTGTGGAGCGACTGCTATCTGACCTCCGTGACCTTGTAAACAGGGAAACCTGACCAGATTGGATCATGGTTACACATTCAGTCGCCTGAATGTGCAGGTTTAGTCATGATGTTTTCCCTCACCTTAAAAGCATCGGTTAGTATTCCACTAATATACATATCTCAGAAAAGCGTCATTGATACTGTAGCGATCTCCATAGTGAACCAAAGAGAGCTCGCACACACGAGTTGGCAAGACAAATCAGCATGACAGCAACTGTCAAATTTATATCGCGCTAACGGAGTGTTCCATCTACAACGCTTATATACAAGATCCAAAGAGCGTCCATTGGACTTCGGTCCCCTGGTCACAGCAACTCGGCCAGGTGGGTAATTACCCTTTTCCACCTTCTCCATCTTCGCTTGCCAACATGGGCGGCTGGAATTCTCTCCTCCACATTACCTTCAAAGTGGTGACCCCGACGTGATCCTAAAGACGAGCTTCAAGATCTTCTACATCAGCATCACGGAGCAGCTGCACAACGTCACTTCAAGCAACAAGCAGTCACAGCTCCTTGACCATAGTCGGCACGGACGCGTGCTTCCTGGTCACGACCATTATCTGCACGGACGCGTGCTGGGTCGTTCAATTGCGGCCTTCCGCTGTCTCCACCCAGTCTCGACTCACTGTAGACCTGGAGACAGCTTCGCATCGGCATGGCTCACTAGGCAACCTCACGACAGAGTTTCGCCAAAAATGCTCACCGCATCATATGACTGTACTACGGCTCAACGACGAAACAGCACTTCCACTCCGCTTCTCGCTCGGTATCGACCTCCAGTCTCCGGGGGGAGAGTACTGTAGCGATCTCCATAGTGAACCAAAGAGAGCTCGCACACACGAGTTGGCAAGACAAATCAGCATGACAGCAACTGTCAAATCTACATCGCGCTAACGGAGTGTTCCATCTACAACGCTTATATACAAGATCCAAAGAGCTTCCATTGGACTTCGGTCCCCTGGTCACAGCAACTCGGCCAGGTGGGTAATTACCCTTTTCCACCTTCTCCATCTTCGCTTGCCAACATTGGCGGCTGGAATTCTCTCCTCCACATTACCGCCAAAATACTCTCGCTTACGAGTCGAATACCATAACCACTCGGCTACCGACGCTCCTAGCTACATAATATGTAGCTCAACTGTAAATAGCGGCACTTAGGTTTGAACCTGGTACCTTGGAGTACGAGTCGTACCCCTTAACCATTAGATCACCGACGCTTATGTAATGACACAAGAGTACCATCTATAGGAAAAAGGCTCACTGGCTTCGTTTCGCTCGCATTTTAATATCGGCTTCGCAATATTGGTTCGCGGAAAGAAGTTTTCACAATCGCAATCCGCGCCATTCACAGCAGCGTTCAATACATTTTCACAACCAATCCCATACGCGTTACGACATCGCTCTTGTAAGCATGAGGTACTGTGCTTGTAAGTAATCATCCATTGACTTGCCGAGAACTCGTGATTGATTTACTTTTTGGTTGCCGACATAGATTATAAATGCGGAAATGTACCTATATTTTTTAGGTTTTAAGACTTTCGTTGTTATTCTTACCCTTTCGTAGTGAAAGTTGTGAATGGTTAGTAAGTTAACATTTTAAAATATTTTAAAAAACACCACAAACCTGAATTCTAACTAAACTAAAGATAAAAAACTTGACCCAGGTCCCCCGAATTTGGAAAGGTTAAGTAAGTGAATATTACGTACGATGGTAACAAACCCGATAATATGTATAGTGAAAAATTATATTTTTTGTTCAGCATCAGAGATGCCTGAGCTGAGAGTAAGGATAGTTTTCTAACATGCAGATGTTTTTTTATACCACTAAACAGCTACCTCAAAGATATATTTGATTACGGTGGCCGCTTTCCATCCGATGGACCGTCAGTCTGTCAGCATCCCTAGCATAAAAAATTTATTGTGGGTCATCACTAGCTAGTAGAGTTAAAGTACCATAATCAAGGAATTTCTTTGTATTTTTTTCACACGATGAGGTATCATTAGATAATAGTTTCCGTTTTATGCTTAGCGCGCCGGCCGCGGGTCGCGAAGGGCAAGGTCGTGGGAACGCTTTCTCGGACCGTGTCGAATGCTAGCTTCTAGCAAATTGGTAAACGGGTAAGTTCATAGTTGGACATATCGTGAGGTAGAATTACTTCCCGTAGCATTTCTACCGGATACGTTACGTGTTTACGAGTTTTACGTGTCAATGTATGAACAACTTCAGTGTTTAGATTGTTAGATGAAACAAAAACGGATCTGCGTAAATCACGATCCGTCAAAATTACGAATTTTCTCTGACGGATGATATGTAAATAAGCCATAAGCTTCATTTCGGAAACTTTCAACTAATCAAAATAGCCGTCAGTTAATTGTTAGTAATAAATGTTGAATCAAAATGTTGAAATGAACCACACAAAACCGGTATGAAATTGAAATGCATGACTGTTGTAAGATAGGATTCTTATTTTCACTACATTAATATTTGAGAAAGTTTTTGTGTCGGCCGATTTATTACGTTTTCGTAACTATAGCTATTTCCCAGCTATTACCTCCTGCTGTTACCTACTTGCAGTATTTCATGTTTGTAGGGAGATTAGAATCTGGATTCTCGTTCGTTTTGGAGTTTAGATTTTTTTGGCTGCATATATAGATCTTTATATTTGCCATATAGCCAATGATTAAATAGAAATATTAGAAGCACAATTTGTAAGGCACGCGGTAAGACGGTCCACCTGAAAAAAGTGGCCACCATTGTCAACTTCTTCAACATCTGCATCCTAAGGGGAGCAGATGCGGTGCCATCCTTTGCCGAACCCCATGACAAACAGACAGCGTATCTTTCGCTTTTTAATTACTACCTAGTTTGGATTTTCACGTCGACGTATAAATCATAATATTATCGTGTCGGTATTATTAAGAGTATTATCAATGAGCAATCTAGCAACTATGGCGTGTTCCGATCCCGGAAACGGAAAGCGTGAAAGGCCTAGTGATTGATGAATATCTCTCGATGCGCGACGCGGTGAGCCGATATTGGGAAATCTGGATTTTGTTAAGGGGCCGTCAATCTTTATCGCCCATAATGTACGTAGATCGGAAATGTTTCGAGTACAGAATCAAATATTCATCAACATCAATAATCGCGAACTTCGCGGTTCCAAAGGAACTTTCTCCCACGCACATTAAGGTTGTGGAATGAATTACCTGGAGAGGTTTTCACTGGTGAGTACAACATGAAGTTGTTCAAGAAAATGATAAAAAGATTTTTACGGGGTTGGCAACGCATAGGTGATGCCCCTGGTATTGCAAACGTCCATAGGCTGCGGTGACTGCTTACCATCAGGCAGGCCACTTTAGATAGTTTGTCTCCTATTATGGTCTATCGATGTGGTATGTTCACTATCAGAGAATTCTAATAACACATACTGCTCTGCGAGCGCAGAGACATACATTAGTGAGACGCAAACGGGCGAGCAGAATATCCCACTAAAGACAATAAAAAAGCATTTCCACAAAATACGTATCATTTACGTTCCGTACTCATTAATGACACTAATGAACCACCACAGTTCGCACCATCCACCGTGACATCAGCCAATGAGATAATAGCCCAAACAAACCACACCGCCGACAACACGCCATACGCAAGGCGTTGGTACGTGACCTACCAGCGGCGCGTAACGGCAAAGGTTCCCACGGCGGCGCACGCGCACCAACGGTGCCGCAAGCTATTGCATCGACAGTCGGCAAGCACTCTCAATGGGCTTCGGCTATTAACGCACTGATAGCTTGCTTAGCGCCTAATTAGAAATGAGTGATAAGCCACCAATGGCGCATACTTCACTTTTTTTAAAGTACGCATTTGCTAAACGAGCCGACAGCCCACCTGACTGTAAGTGGTAACTGTCGCCTATGACATCTACGATTCATGCATTTAGAGTATAAGCAACAAAAATGCAGAACCCTAGGTGCGTTGTCCCTGTGACACTGTGAGGACTAAGATGAAATGCCTTTTGCCTGTAATTGCGCTGGCTGCCTTATCCTACAAACCGGATCACAACAATGCAATCATTGTTGCTTGGCGGCAGAAATAGATAAGGCGGTAGTATTCACCTAGACGAACTCCTTAGGCTTGTCAATGTCCTACCACCTGGTAGAACTACCCTACAGGCCTCCTACCTACTATCAAAGACTATCTAGCATCTATGTTCAGAAAGATATGCGTATTTTTTTATGCCACTAAAGTCGCAAACAAGCTTGAGGCGTGCCTGATGGACAGCAGTCACCGCAGCCTATGGACGTTTGCTATACCCAGATTCAAAACAAATTAGTTATTTGATAGACAGGGTACACCGATGACCGATAGACGAGACATCTTTAAAACCGCTGCTTGAAGTATTACATACATAATATGTAGGCAATAGGAGAATCTTAAGCAACAGTAATATGTGATTTGATGAACAGACAGTCATACGAGGAGCAATACAAATCGTGTATAGGCGAATAACGGAGATGTAAATTGCAATTTCGAAACGTGGCATTCACTTGCCTGTAATGTCAAAGTTAATAAGCGAAGCGGCTTTACACCGGTCCGTTCCATCCTCCAAGGGCGAGCTGGGTCAATTGACAAGCTGGTCTTGCAATGCTGTGCTGTCTTCATCGGGGGTGTCAATTTTTTTATATGACTTAAGTTGCAAACAAGGTTATGGCGCGCCCGCCTCATGGTAAGCGCTAACTGTGCTAACAAACCTTTGAGAGTTTTAAGTATTTTATATGTAACTACTTGTTTATTCTTATTGTAATTGTAAAAATTTTGTCTATTCCTTAATCAAATTCATCTTGACCCCTTTAAGAGAACTCTATTTTGTACTCTACACAAAGCTTAATAACAGATTCTTAGAAATGTTTGAATTCGACTTTTTAATAATGTTCCATTCTTATTCTTCGCGAAACTTTATTTGCAATAAGTACTTCTTTGACCCCGTTTATATATATAAAGTTTCATAAATCTTACGACTTTAGAATAATAGGTTTAAGAGCGTCGGTGGCCGAGTGGTTAAGGTATACGACTTCTGTACCGGATTCGAATCCCATTGCGGCCATGTATCAATGATTCTGGTCAGGTTCCCCTTATCAGAGTCACGGAGGTCAGATGGCAGTCGTTCCACTGTAATTATCTGATCTGCCAATTCTTGGATCATGGTCAAGGTGGACCCCGGGCCCTCATGCACGAGGGCACAACCGGGACATGAACGCCATGATTATTATTTAATTATAATAATAGATATAGCGAGGCAAAAAAACAAGCGGGCCACATTTTTGGTAATAACCAAAACCGCATATAGTTTAGAAAAACACGATCTTAATCAATCAACGTAGCGGTCATCACCTATTAATAGTCTGATTTCCCTTTCGAATTTGCCAGAAAGTTGTCCGGCGACTTCCTGATATGTCGGGCTCGAGAAATTGTTTATGACGCGATTAGCGGGACCGGTCGGCGGCATTGGCGGCTTTTCACACTTTGCCAACTGTGAGAGGAATGCCCTCGCAGCTATTCTATGCCGTTGTGTTAATTCAAAACAATTTTCGTGCACTTTGGACAATACTTGCTAATTTGTGTTGTGTAAGAATGAACTTTGCCTTGAATGAACTTTTGTCATTTAAGGCTAGTTTCCCCCGAGCGCGCTCCATACAAACATAGTTTGTTCATATTTTCAATATTACGCTATCAAAGCCAATGTAATTTTGTATGCGCGATCTAGAAAACAATATCAAGCTTGTGGTCCGATGTAAAAATATATTATTACAAGGTTACACAGAATTTAAAATTTCTATGGATATCTTATATTCCGTATAACTTTATAATGAAACGAATGAAGAACTCCATGTTGTACTCTCCAGGGAAAACGTCTTCAGGGACCTCACTCCACAACCTTAGTGTGCGTGGGAGAAAGTTCCTTTAGAACTGCACGCCTAAGTTGTTTATCTTTAATATTGAGGTTCTTGATGTCAAACTGTGTGTATGCGCTCACCGGGCGCCTCCCCGTCGTAGCTGAAGTTGGGCACGAGCAGCGTCTGCGCGTCCACCACCACCACGCGGTCCGAGCGCACGCCGTGCGCGCCGCGGAGCGCGCCCACCCGCAGCGGCTTCGGCGGCTGCAGCCCGGCGGGGAAGTTCACAGAGCCGAAGTTCACCTGGGAAGGAACGAGCTATTATAGAAGGGGAATACCACGAACAAAATTACAGTTTTCCGCCCCTGGAAAACTGAGATAGTCTTATATCTATCCCAGTCTTCCAGTGGCGTGGGGATGAGTCTCGAGAAGCGCTTACAATGGAATAAAACAAAAGCCGAGCGCTATAAGAATAAGAAAGAAATATCTATAAATAAGAATCTAAATAAATTGACTTATTTCAATAAATGTAGATTCTTATTTAGACTTCGGTGGCCGCTCACCAACAAGATAGACTGACCAACTAAAATATGCGCCAAATCAAATTTCTGTCGAGTCGCCAAAACATAGGACGATAAAGACAATTTATCCGCTCTTGATTACAATATCACCATAGTCACGATTTGAGACGTGAAGAATCAACCTGAGAGAAAGATTTTTTTTACGTGGCCTGACCTTTCGTGCATTTGACCTTCACCATTGACCTCTAATAATAGGACTGGCTTTTAATACAAGTACGCTGACAGCAGCAACGTGCGCACTTGGAAATAAAAATACCAAACACCCGACGGGCCATTTGTCAACAACTGTCAAATTTACTTCCTGGTAAGTTGGGGAAGGGCATTTTCAATTGGCACAAAAAACAACGGTCACTTTGTATGGCAAAGGCAGTCCAGTGTATTTTTATTATTATTTAATAGAGATTAAACACCTTAGATGCAAAGAGAGTAGCCAGTACTTTCTGTGTAGCCAGACTCGAAGCTCGTCTGCAGCATCCAGCAGCCATTAAAATCTTAACGACAGCCATAATTGTTGCGTAATCAAAACTGATAGACTCGTAAACACAATCACAATACAAAGCGCAATGCTTTATTGTTACGTTGTATCCTTTTCTACCGTTTATCTGCGGTTTGGTAGGTAGTGTAAATTTTTCTTATTTCTTACTTGGTCGTTATTGCTGTAATAGTCTGCGCTGTATTACGGGGTGTGTCCGCCATTTAGCCGTACATCAAACAGACTCCGTCCAACAAAATCTAGCTTGTGACATATTCTGTTTGCCACTGTGGAATGCAGGCTTGAGTTTCTATATACGCACCGCACCAGATGGAGACCCACATCAAATCAGGCACAGCAAGGTGCTGCGGCAGCGCCAAGACGCGCTGGGCAACCCTGAAGTTACTTACCATAAGTGTGTTGATTATATCAGCAACCAGATATAAATTGCGGGTTATAGGACTCCTGCGAGACTTTCTTACAGTATTGTGCTTGCTTGTATCACTCTATGACCACAAGGTTGTCTAAAATCTCACATAGACGACTAAAATCTTCGAGCTCCTGATAATGGCTTCGCTGCTATAAATGTATATTACTATTACTTGTAACTTGCTGTTGGTGTTCTGTATAAGGTAAAATTAAAAAAAAAAAAAAAGTATTTCGTCCTAGCCTTCGTGAGCCTTTCCGCATCATCGCCTCCTAAGCCTAGTAAACACAGAGAAGAAAACTCACCGAATACTCATCGCACCAAATGGAGAACCACTTGAGATCGGCCACAGTAAGGTGCTCCGGGAGTGCGAGAGCCGCGCCTTCCCCGCGGTACCGCCGCAGCGGGCCGGCGCCGCCGCGCTCGTCGCGGAGACGGATACCGGCGTTCGACGCGCTGGGAGAGCCGGTGGTGCCCACGTAGAAGTAGGCCGCTGAAATGAGGAGAAACTATTAGTATGGGAAACCATTACAGGACATTACGCCTCTTCATAAACTATGTCCTAAGCTTTAGTTACACACACACAATCACAAAATTCCTATAATTTTTTAAAAAACATCTAATTATTGTCGCAATAAGACTGAAAACACTGAAAACCAGCGCCACTGCGTCAGCCGTGGCAGTAAATGCGGCCCATTGCACTTCTCCATGACACGGCTAATGACAATTGGCGTATTTTTGTTTTTTTGTTTTTCTCTTTTTATTGTACATTAAACAAACCACTATTTACAATATGAGCTACAAACAGCCACATATACAAGTGATGTCTTGTAACTGAGGAAACAGCAGTCCGTGTGGCTCTAGAGTGTGTAGAACTAAAGACCACGTCTCGTTAGGAATAGGATTTCTTGAGTAGTCTGCGAACCTCCAAAGAGATTGATAGACTTTTGGCGAGAATTGCGGGTCAAGACAAAATGCAAATGAATGAAGTTTGCAAAGTGTACTGCAAATGTCATTCATTTGCATCTTGGCTAGACCCGCAGGGCTGGTTAAATTAGCGTGTCTTACTCATTCACAAAGGACTGAATTAGAGTCCAAGTGCGGGAAAAGGGAAGAATTAAACCTACATCGACCTTCAATTAACTCTGTAGGGGTTTGTCTGTATGTATATCACCAACGACACTTTATCTTAAACATTTAATACCAATTGAGACTGTGACAGACTAAATATTGATCAGGTAATTTAATTCAACAATACTTCAAAAGGGTTTACAACACTAGAATCAATTGCAAGTCCAGTTAACCAATAATCAATTATAGAAATGACGATAAACAAATAACGTTTGCCTACACTATAATAAATAATTATTATAATTTTTCCGTCAAGCTACTTCAACCTAAAGTTTCATTACTGGTTATCCAAAACTCATAATAACTATAAACATGTCCCTATTGATAGTTCGCTACCCAAAGGTTGCCTGGAAGAAATCGCTTTAAGCGATAAGGCCGCCTGTTGTTTTCTCTGTTGCTACCGATATGTACCGATCCTGTATTTATGCAATAAAGTGTTCATTAATTCATTCTCATACCTGCAGTGTACAAGAAATAAAAGATCTTAAGTTAGGATTCGCAAATCTCTGAGTGTCACCGAGTATCACTAGAAATAAATTGTATGAAACCTGTCTTACAAATTACGGAAATTGCTTCCTTGATTCATAAGCTTTCTAAAGATCTACAGATATTATCAACATTTGCAATTTTTAAAATGTCATCTCAATAACCTTTCACTTTTGACCCCTGGTTAATTGGTGTTCAACTTCTATCGTCGCAAATGACCTCTATGACTTTTAATGGGTCTATGGGTGGGTAATAAATATCAAATGCCCTATCAGTTGGGCTTAGTTTGGTCACGTTTACTTAGGGATGCCTAGGACAGCAATTTTATCACCCACCCATTATTACGTTATTTTGACTATAGGTAAATACGAGAGCACTGCTATTGCTATTCTAGCTTCGGAGAGTCAAATTGTCAATCACGTATTGAGCATTTAAAAATATATATATGAATGCTTAATACTTAATATGACGTATTAAGTAATTAAAAATAACACCTTTTCATTTTCATATGGCCATAACAAAACTCTAAATACAAAATATTTATACCAATAACTTAATTTTCTATTAAAAGAAAACCTACAGCGCACCGTTTCTAGACATAAGCACAAAGTTCAGCTTCAAATACATGGCACACTTCAATGTAATGTATGTATGGCGCTGCGCACTAGAAACGGTTTCGCTCGTACGCTGCCCATGTTAAAGCAAAGATCCACATCCAGTGTCAGTGTCAGTGGGTTTATAGAGTGTTTTAAGTGTTGTGAAAGCGAGTGTGTTTTGTTCGCGTGCGCGGGCGACGGCGTGACGTCATCTTCGGAGAAAGCCGACCGGCCGACACGTGGCCGGCGCAGCGGCAGCCAGTAAGGCAACACAGCAGATGATAAAGCTACCGTTCATACAATAGTATGTATATTGTTTAGATATATTGGAGGACTGTGACATTCAGGCTACTGAATGTGTAACCATGATTTAATCTGGTCATGTTCTCCTGGTAGCAGCAGGAGGTTAGATGGCAGTCGCTCCACTGTAATTATCTGTCTTGCCATATTCTGGGTCCATGGTCAAAGCGGCCCGGGCAATCGTGCATGAGAGCACAACAGAGTCAAAACTTAAAGATTTTGGGCATGGGTAACGGAGGCTATAATATATCGCAAAATGTCTTTTGGAAAGACTAACCTACTGTTATCCGTGTACCTGTTTAATTTGTGTTTCTGGCTGTGTCAACGTTTCTTAATAGCTATGATGACCAACACAGTTCCTAATTTGTGCGTCTTCTCTCTGAGGTATGTCCAGTTAAACTATTATGTCGACACAATCTGTCATATTTCTAAATAAATAAATTTACTTAGACAATTAAAAAACCATCAAAATCAATTCACACAGCACCATCTGATTTCGGGACCAATGCGTGGTAGACCCGCATGTTATGCAACTGAACAACTCAGGTCGTAAATTAAAGCCATTTCTCGAATAAGCGAATATATTACTTAGGTACTGATGCCAATATAAGATGTCAAAACTTTGGGTCAATTATAAATAAAAAATGGTCTCATCGAGGATTTTTAAAACTTAGCATTCAGAGTTGGTTTAAGAATAGGACTACAATTTGAATAACAACGATTTCCGCACGGATGAGGATGCCAATCACAGTAAACTTATACAAATGACGCTGTCACGAGATGCAAATATGGATGGTAACAAACGTTACGTCACGAGGGCAGTAATCGCGGGAGAAAGTGCGGAAGTTGCGACATATCGATAGCGCATCCCGCGGTCACAAGCCTCGGCATCGCGGCGGCGTCGTTTTCGCAAACTGTCGCCAATTTCTGCAGACTCCCACAGTGCAATTGCGTCGCACAATGCTTCCTGTAGACAGCTGAGAGGCGAGTTTCTTTTCCATTTGAGCTTGTTTTGTTATCTGAACGACGGATATTAATGATTCCCTTGTTACGTGATATTACAATGAGTGGTTCAGGTCCTACGCGCACGGATACCCAGTGCGTATGTCCGCTGTCAGCGATGCTGGGAATGAGTGCTCACTTGTAATTAATAATTTATACTACTATTAGCTTTCGCCGAGTTCCCGCGGGAACTACATTGAATATCGGGATAAATTATAGCCTATGTCCCATTCTGGGTTATCAGTTATTTACTGCCAAACTATGGATTTTAGTTTAATAAATATCGCGACAGCGTTCCGGCTTTCCGCGTTGAACGGCTGACGGTCAGAGATGACGGCAATCGACATTTAATTGATATTGAATAGCGGCATTCCCGGTCGAGGGCCATCGGTTGCCGATATCCATTACCGTTTTTTTATGTGAACCCGATCGGTATGTCTCAAATTGCTAATTGGGGCAGTTAATATAACACTTCTTCTGGTTATGACGTGAATTAACTTAGTGTTGATTTACGTGAATGAAAGAAGCGGCACTGGTCCAGTGGCAGCGAGCTTGCGAAACCGATAACCAAGAGTAATCAATGCTCGCAGTGTCACGATAATTGTATAGGCGACCGTTTTGTGCTTTGAGGCTAGTCAAACTTCATCACCGCAACCAGCTCGCCTCTCGTTAGGTGTGCCTCTTAATACTGTTGGCGAAACGAAGTTAACCAAGGTCTTCCGCTGGCGATCCTGAGACTGGTTAAGAAGTTTAGGGCCCGACCATTTATATAAACACTTCTTCTGGTTATGAGCGAATTCACTTAGTGTGGGAGTAAGTTGTGACGTAAATAAAGACGCCTGCTGACTCGCGCGCAATCACTGTGGGGCGGAACCCTGTCGATGTTTTTTTTATATACCACTGAGGTGGCAAACAAGCTTACGGCCTGCCTGATGGTAAGCAGTCACCACAGCCTATGGACGTTTGCAATATTAGGGGCATCACCCACGCGTTGCCGACCCCGTAAAAACCTTTTAACCCCTTTCTTGAAGAACTCCATGTTGTACTCTGCAGGGAAAACCTCTTCCGGTAGTTCATTCCAGAACTTTAGTGTGCGTGGGACAAAGCTTCTTTGGAACCGCACAGTTAGCGACCAATTTGGCTCCAAGGTGTGAGGATGAACTCCCTATCTTGGCCGTAGCTCGGCCAAATATCCCCATATATTTTGTATGGACACGCTCATGCACCGAGAAGCAAGCGAGTTGCCATTGCTCGGTCGCCACGGATGACCTGTAGCCGAGATTCGGCTCGGACGCGGCTCGATGTAGCGTGACTCATTTTTTAGCGTTAAAACCTACATTTCAATTTACTTTGACGGTTCCTTCTCATGCTGATTGCGACGCGGATTATAAGTACTAATTGATTTTAATATCGAATCGACTAACGTGCAGTACGAAGCATGTGTTTCTGCTGGCGAGTAAGGTTTCCAGTGCTCCATGGGGTGGGGATTTGGGGAACCGTGGCTTTGGCAGTGGAGAGGCATTTTCCTTTTTGCTGCTAGAGCAACGTGTAAGTGGGCAGCGCATTAGTGATACTCTTGGTTTTGCTAATGTCTATAGGCAGTGGTGACCACTTTCCATCAGGTGGCCCGCTTGCCTGTTTGCCTACCGTAAGACATAAAAAAAATGTAGAGGGTGGCAGATTGCATATCTAGGTTTTATAAACCTTTAGGTATAAATCTCTAAATAATTTTGAGTGTAGAATTCTACCCTAAATCTTTCGCTAACAAGATTTGACACTCCCACCGCCACAACACTTAGTTTAACCCGTTTATTCGTCACCGCTTACTAATCGCGAACAGGAATCGCGCCTAAATCGCGCAGCGTACCATATTGGCGGTGAGTAAGCGGGCGCTATTATTTACAAATATTAAATAACCTTTCTATCATTAGCATATAAACCAAAATCGCAACATTTGGAATTAATCGGGCAGAAATCGCGTTCGTCTATAATAGTCTGTTATAGGCTCCAACACTGCAGCTAAAGCTAAGTAATTCGCAGTTACACAGCTCAAAGCTAGCGGCAATTACAGCATTAATTACAGCGATACTGCGCGAGCAACGGTATCGGAAAGCAATGAAGCTTTATGCGGCGGTAGTGCTACCAAACAACCGATGATCTATGTGTTAGCAAGCTATTTGAATATTGATTCCTATTAGGCATGAGACTGCCTCGATAGTATCGAGATGCCGAGTGATAGGGTTGAATGGAAGATAGAGACATATTGTGCCGACCCTGTCTAGTGGGATACGGGCAGGTAGATGCTGATTGGTCTTATACACGGCTGTGATGGTGATTGTAACTAATGACCAATTTGTCACGGGTCAAATGGGAAGATGCGAGCGAGGTACCCACTTTCCCTTGTCGTCTATGACCCTACGTTCAACTAGTTATTAAATAAAAGTGCTTTTTGTTACGACTTTAAATTTTTCGAAAGAATGTGAATCTTGTAACATTAGTCTGAAGGTGAACAATATAGTAAGTAGTGTAATGAGCTTCCTGGAAAGGTTTTCTGCAGAGCAAAATATTGAGTTCTTCAAAGGGGTGAAAAGGTTTTTACGGGGTCTGCAGTGCGTGGGCGACGCCGCTGGTATTGCGAACATCCATAGACTGCGGTAGCTGCTTACTATAGGCACGTCGTAAGCTTGTTTGCAGCCTAAGTTGTATAAAAAAAGACAAACAAGCATGGCATATGACCCTACTAATTCGGGTGTCATGCCGTGGGAGGCTCCCAGTGGTACAATGCGGCTGTCTCCCACCGGGCATTGTGTGCCGGCTCGTAAGTCGTGACTACAATGGGCATTATGGCCAAGGCTCGGCATGCGACCAACTCATTGGCGAGGCGACCCCTGCCCTAGGACGTGCTGACTGAGAATTGAATTCTAATTTCGCGTGATACGCGCTTTGCACTTTTTTGACTAACACCTAGCAATATTAAATGTTTCTACAACACTTATTAACTCTTTAACACAAGATTCGCTCGCTATATTATCGCTCGCTATGTTATGCTCGGGCACGTTTGTGCCCATAATAGGTATAGCAAGTATATGTAAGTTTTAAAAATAAGACCATGTAAGTTTTAATAAATTTTAAAATTCATTGCACAGTCCATCCATCTTTTCTTAGGTCAGCCTCTACTGAAGTATCCATCCACATTCATATTCATCGCCTTCCTTGTCACATAAAGTTACACTACACTCAAATCTGCTTAAAAAATCGCACAAATAACAAAAAATCACTTACCAGGCCCCTCGCCGTCATAGTGGAAGTCCTTAAGATACAAGGTGCGCGCGTCCACCGCGTACACACTCCCGCGGACGCCGTGGTGCAGCTCGCTGAGCGCGCCCACCGCCAACCCGTGGTAGGCGCCGAACGCGCCAGACCCCGTAACGCCCGCCGCGGTCGTTAGGGCCAGTGATGACACTGTGGACGAAAATATTTGGGTTTAATACTATTGTAGCTTGTAGTCATCATAGATAGATAGATAGATAGATAAATTATTTATTGCTCACACAAGAATAATTACATTGAAAAGTTCCGACAAAAAACCATAACTAGTTGTGGGCAAAGGCGGCCTTATCGCTGTAAGCGATCTCTACCAGGCAACCTTTGTGTAAAGAACCGCTTGATACACAGGCAAGTCAACAACATGGGCTTATAAAGATGGATGGATATCATCATCATCACAGCCCATAACAGTCCACCTCAGGTCTTAGGGAATCTCCCACCAAAGGGGAGGTTATAGCCATAATCTCCACGCTTGGCAGGCGGGTTGGAGATCGCAGTATTATAAACTCAATAATGGAATACGCTGCTACCTATTTTCCACTCTGCGGAAACTCTAGAGCTTTTGACTCGAAAACATTAGTCGCCTTGTACGACACCCACGAGTGTAAGGGGTTGGTGCTATTCTACTCTGCCGAACACCACACGGCTAGTAGTACAGTGATACCACTAATTAGCTGACCTCTTAATCCATATTGTCATATGGACTATTGTAAGGTCGGGGAGCCAACTAATTAGTTGAACCCCCAATGATACCCCCAGTATTGAAGGCTTCCATAGAGGAGCGTCGGTGTTCTAGTGGTTAAGAGGATCCGATTCGTACCACAAGGTACTGGGTTTCAACCCCGGTGCCGCCATGTACCAATGACTCTTTTCTGAGTGTTGTACATTAATTGAACACGGTGTTGCTCCCACGGTGAGGGAAAACATCGTGATGAAACCTGCACATTCAGGCGTGTGTAATTATGATACAATCTGGTGAATCCCCTGTCACGGAGGTCAGATGGCAGTCGCTTTACTGTAATTACCTGAACTTCCAAATCTTGTATTATGGTTACGGAGGACCCCGGGCCCTCGTCTGCGAGAGCGTAACCGGGACATCCCCGCCAAGATGATTTTTTATTTATTTGATGATATCATCACTCCGAACTACGAGTCAAAATCATTGTTTGGCATCTAGTCGGTACACGTACGCCAAACGGCTAGCTTCTACCGCGATTTGCAGTTTTTTTTACCCTACACCTTGGAGTACAAAGTCTAGCCATTCAAAGAGGTGACGCCGCCAGCATCCTGGGTACACTCCCGCAAGGAGTTTCGGATTATATTTTTCTATTTATTTTGCTGTTTTTATGTAATTTGTTTTGTCTATTTCTCATTAGGTAATTAGGTTTTTCGCATAGTTTTTGTTATAGATACATTGTTATTTTATTGTCAGAGTACAGAGAGTTTGAGAAATTAAATACAACTATTTAAAAGCAAGAAACAAACAGGAAATTGTATCAGTTTTAAATTAATAATGAGTTACAAAGCATAAAACTGTAATACGCCGTTAATGAAGCGCAACGATTGGATCTCCATATTAAAACAGAATACCGCGGATTCCTCCCGCTTACGATCGGTATGCTATCAATCGATTTCTTCGAAATTCACTTCCAGCCAAAGTTACCGGCCAACTATTAGATCCGAATAGTCCGAATTACTCGAATCTGTTTCTAGTAATCGGTAAAAACGATTCTGAAAGTCCGAATTAATCGCTTTCGAGTGCAAGACTAAATAGTATTACATAAGGATTACTGTTAATTTAATGGTCTATTACGTACCGGTATTTCTAGTGGCGATTGCATCTCAGAATGGGAAGTGCGTGTGAGCAAAAAACTGGTCGTGGGGCGCGAAAGTGGCCGCGTCGTCCGCGGGGACACTCGCCGAGAAAGTACGAGTGTGTAACTTGATCTTGATACGCTTTATCATCCGTCAAATGTGTACCTACTCCGATAATATAGAGGTCAACGTTTCTCGTAGACTGCACGAGGTATATCAGGAGGAGGTATATTATGAACGCAAATCTCACTGCACCAGAGTACTTGGTTTCGCTTTTAACGCCAGTATGGTGATGATGATAAACCTCACTAGTGATTAACACTGTTTGTACAATATTGATACATTACACAATTTTAAATAAACTTCAAGTTCTTTATAAGCAGCTAAACCACCCGTCTACGCTGCAAATTTGCATGGTAAACTTAATCAACATACCTGCAGACTAGACAAATTACAGGGATCTGGTAAGCCTACCAGTAATCGAAGTACGCAGTAATTAACGTGCAATGTAGGAACAGCTGTAATTATACAGCATCCGATCTGGTTACATTCATATCTCGCCGGAAGCGTTGCGGTGCGGTTTTTCAACGTTAATGATATCGTATCACTATTTAGATCGGTAATTTGGCCCCGAACAAAGTTTTATGGAAAAAATTGCACGTAATATATTCAAACCACTAAAACCATAGGTACATGTACCTACCTACATGCTTCTCAACTTAGAATTGTTTCGTATGATCGTAATCATACGAAACAATTCTAAGTTGAGAAGCATGTAGTCATTGTAGTGGTATCTAATAAAATAGCATTAATTCTAAAGACTGACTAACGGCTATACGTTTATATAAATGTTTTCGACCAGAAAATCGGCTAACTTAGCCGTGAAAATTAAATTTTCGACCAGAATTTCGGTTGGCCATTGGCCATTTTGATTGGGGTTTTAGGTTGTAAATAAAAATAAACGTTATAGATGGTAGCTAGCACTTGCTTGAGTAGTACAAAGCAAACAAGTATTACTTTTAATAATGCAATAAGTAACCGGCGAAGGTGATCGTAGGTACTGCCCACGCGGGCCCGAACAATCTCGACGCATCTCACAGCTTACTTTCACTAGATAAACAAACCACTTAGGAGCGTTGGTGGCAGTGCATTATGCCGATACAGTTATAGAGATATTGATTGAATGAACACAATGAGAGATTGAACAGTAACCGATGATTCTACGGTGAGGGAAAACATCGTGAGTAACCTGTACATTAAGGCGGTTGAATTTGTTACTATGAACCAAACTTGACAGTTTCCTCTGTTAAAAGGGTCACAGAGGTAAGATGACAGTCGCTCCACTGTAATTACCTGATCTGCCGAATCCTGGATCATGGTCAAGGCGGATCCCTGAATCTCGCGCGCGAGAGCACAACCGGGATATTGTTCAAGATAATGAGTTATAGAGATACTGTTGAATGGTATTGCGTTCGCAGGGGCATGGATAGGGTATTTGTCTATTTTTGTGAGGTTTCATATGACGAGAACAAAGTGTCGTACGTGTACGGCCTAGCCATACTTTATGACTAAATTGTTGGGTTTATAGAGTTAGACTTTGTAGTCCCTGTGGCCCTTTCCACAGTGAAACTGTTATGAGCTTGCGAGGCTTAGCCAACCAATTTTACATGAAATGTTCTTGGCGATATAGCTTACTTACTCCTGGCGACAGAAGAGAGGTGTAGGGTAGGTGGCCGATCGAGTCGGCTGAATGTCTAGGTTTCCTCACGATGTTTTCCCTCATTTCCCTCCCTCAGACTTATGAACATAACTCAGTGATTAAGTTTTGCTATAAGTTTATATATATTGAATGAGATCAAAAGCTAGATGCAATCGTTTGATTACGTTATTGTAGCTCGATTTTGATCCGCTTTTTATTTTATTTGAAAGTCCATTTGATCGCCATGATATATAGGTTACGGTGGACCGCAGCTGAGCTCGCCGCGGCACTCACGAAACGCTCTCAGTGAAAACGGACCGTAATTGATGGAAATTCGCTTCGAATGGTAAATGTTTGGAAAGTACTATAACGCTGCGATATTATAGGTAGTTTATATTATTATTAACAAATCGTCATAATATAGGTAAATATATTTTTATGGTCGACTGATTGGTCAATTCGGTACGAATTTTATTTTCAATGTAAGTAATACATTTTATAATCGCTAGTTGGTTGTAGAAAAGTTACTACGTATATGCAAGTTTTGTATGGGGTCTAATGGTGTCTTTGTCAGATATGTTGTTAGTATGCCACGTTTCGGGGCCTGACAGAAGCCGTAATTGACCGCTCGGATTATGATGATTCTTTGAACAAATTAGAAGTAGATCCGGATAAAATACTGTCTATGTCTAAGTAGTGCCTAAAATCCGAAAACACACTAAGCCAGCATAGTAGATCTTATCTCAGCAAGATTTCTGATAAGCGCTACGACAGTGATTACAGTCGTATGATGACGAAACATTACACCGTCTTTACCAACAAAAGTTGCAATTGTATGTGATTAGTAAACAAATCGTAAACTCTATGCACTAATTGTAATTAATTGCGCGTGAAAATGGCGCGGTTGGACCACTTTCATTGCGGCGGGCGGGGGGAGGGGGGATGTTGCACTAGAGATAGGAAACATAACAACATTCCAAGCATCAATTGGGTAAGTAGCTCACTCTTTCAGAATGTAACTCTTCGAGGGGTATAGTAGTGAATAACGTATATAGGTTGAAGGTAAAAGATCTCGAGGATGACTTTCGATTCGATGATAATAGTCAGCGGCCTCTAGGTGCCTCTAATAACATTCTAATAATATTTTCAACTGATCGCAAATGCCACATGCGGTCTAGGCTGTGTAATAAACGAAACGTATACAACACAGCCGAGACCATCAATACTCTGATAAGAGTGTGACGTTAAAAAAGAACACAAAAACGAAACCCGTAAATAACGTTTGAATCTCTCTGTGTGCCAAATTAGTTCTATGAAGTGAGTTAACTCATACGACGCACTAAACTACGTTGGCATCGAAACGTTACCCATCTCTACGGCCGCGCACGGAGATGCACCAGTTTCACGTCAGATGACGTCACACGGCGCGATACTCTGTACGTGAACGGAATATGTGCCTTCATCTATGACTTAAGGTAGGTTAATAATATTCAATATACAGCTCGCAGAACTGACAGCAGACAGGAAGTTAGTAGATATTGTAGGCGACAGTTATCGCTTGCCATCAGGTAGGCTGTCTGCTCTTTGTCACTGAATAGCATAAATAGGTAATTCATGCAACCGACCGTCAGAAACGTGAGAAAACTCGCGACCAAGTTTACATTTACTTAGTTTGAAATATTTTCTATCTATCAAACAGATTTATATGAAACCATGTTAAAAACCGTCTCGAATAAACTTTCTAAAATAATGAAAACCGTATCAAAATCGGTCCATCCATTCAGAAGCTACGATACCACAAATAGATGCACACCTGCACACAAACACGCCCACACAAATACACAGATAAACACGTAAAACTTATACCACCCCCCATTTTTCGTCGGCGGTTAAAAAACGTCTTATAATAGGAATCCGATAACAGTTCAATGTCCTACACTTCGTATCTTCGTTCACTTAGTATCTTCTCGAAAGCGAGAGCGCGGGAAAGTCCTCCCGCCGGGACGGACTGACATCTACGGCGGTGGAATGCCAACATGGCCGCCACGGACGCTGCCACGATTTCCTAGGACAGCGGATGCCATCATATGGGCCGTCACACAGCGGTGAGTAACGTCACTGAGACTGAAATGTTTACTATATTTTACTAATGTATTTCGACACCAGTTTCTAGGAAACCTCGTCTGCCGGTTCAAGAAACAGATGCCAAAGCACGCCCAGGAAGCGATGCGCGAGCTTACGACGGAAGGATGCTGAAGACCGGACGAAGCGGAGGAAGAACCGTGGATCCTGGTATATGCCAGGATAGACGCTAGAATTATGACGATAATTTATAGCAAACCGTGCCATATTTGTTCCCTTAGACATGACGTACTTCACCGCGGTATCGCGGGTGCTACACGGCGACACCGCTATACCAGGATCCGTGTCTTAATTGCTAACTATTCTATTGTACCATGCTATTTGTACAATGGTTACAAATTCTCCGCGCGCGGTGTTTAGTATAGCTACATATCGGTGTAAAAAGCTGCAGTACAAAAGACATCAACGCGCGCACGTTTCTTTGTAGCGTACCACAAATTGGAATACCAATTAACTTGTAAGCTTATAGACTTTGTTCGAACACAATATCTGAAATAAACTAAAATAACATTAATGATTCATAATAAAATCAAAGATTTTATTACTTCATTTGCTATTTTTAATTGTTTCATAATTATTAAAATATGGTATGATTACGATGAATACCCAGAAAGACGCTCTAAATGCCTGCCAACAAGATGGTGACGAAGCAAGAAGATTCAATAAACCAACTTAAAGTACTAAAAGATACTATTTAAAAAATACGCAACGTAACAGTGGCCTAATTTTGTACTTCTTACAAAATCGCAAATATATTTTTAGCATTTTCATAACGCAAATCTGTTTGATTTGCGTTATGAAAATGCTCATAATTAGAAATAAATGTTCTATTACAAAACATAATTCGTTACAGTATCGCTGCGATTCCGTCCGGGCTAACTCGGTCAGTCATAATCGAATTGGATGCATCTTTTTTTTCGTAATGTAGTAACTGGGAAACTTCCGATAATAATTTATATGCTAAGTTTATTGTAACTTATCCATGTTTTTCTGTACAACAACGTAGAGCATAATCAAAAACGACTATAAGATCCAAAAATAAGAACAATAAATACCGATACCAAAAAATACTGCACTATAAGTGCTAAAAAAATAAAATAAGCGAAATAAATTGATAGACGAGTGAAGAGTTCATTCCGTAGTTCCTGTTTATTCTCTTTTATTTAATTTTTCCTGTTGCTATCTGCTGGCGATTTCCAGAAATGGACAACACTTGGGTTTGCTTTCGCTGGGGAATATTTTTCTGTTGATTGAGAAAGTTGTAGAGATCCATAGTAGCGCAGCTCTACATAAAGTCCCCGTAACCTGTCCAAGCTTCTAGCCAGTATACTGCATCCACATTATGTGGTGCCAGGACAGGGCCATATACCATATACTTTTTCTGAGTTATGTAGGTTGGAACACACCAACATCAGCACAGGTATATGCATTTTATGTTGGCAATGCACTTATGAGAGCAACCCTGCATTGCTTGAATACTAACCGATGATCTTACAGTGTAAGAAAATATCGTGAGGAAATCTGCACGTTTGGTGACTGCATACGTAACCAATCAGGTTCCCCTGTCACGAAGGTCAGGTTCTACTGTAATTACCTGACACAGATAAGGCGGACCCCGGGCCCTACCTACCAGAGAACAAGCGGGACATTGATACCAAGATAAATTAAATTATTGATCAACTAAAATTGCAGTATTTGTTATAAGCCTCGCGAAACCCGCAACTCAACAAGCATTTTGCATATTCAAACCCCACTTATTATGCACTACGACCTAATAAATAAACCAGCTACCATTTAATTCCTATTACCGTGTCAAGACTGGGAGTCATCGAATGAATAAGAATCTCGTTTGGAGATTTATTTACCGACAGATGATGTCATGGTGCGGCGGGTGGTCCATTAATAGTGCGTAATTATGAGAGATGGGGGTAATTAGCAGTGGTATCGGGTGTCGGGTGTCGGGGCCGCTCCCGCGCAGCTTTACGACTGCGCGCAAGTAACCCGCCGTAACCCGTTCTCACAGTGTTCGTCTGCTAAGTAAACCCCCAGCGTTCAATACAGCTCTATGATCAGTCAATATTATTCATTTTTATTGACGCTTTGTGCCGATTGCAATTCAAGTATTGTGAATTGGAAGCCTGTGCGTTCGCGAGCACTGTGAAAACGTTTCTGAATACAAGTGTATGTCACCTACATCTTGTTACAACAATTCCACTGTTGGACTTGAGCATCCTACACATTAGCGAAGTCATCCTAATATAAAATACTTCAATCCCGGCTTCACCCGGTCTACGGCGTCCTCGCGAAAGCCGTTTACTCTCGCATCTGACATCAACCTACTTTAAATGCCATGGACAACCTATATACGAAACAACGGGACGGACGGGAACGATGTTTTTATGCATCGTCGGGAGACCGTACAACACAAGAGCCGGTAGGTTCATAGGAGTAATATTTTTCTTAAAACAATCCTACTCCTTGGGCGTCCCGGAAAAGCCCCTTAAATGAATGGAGTAGAATGTCTTCACATCAAATATTATCTTACAAGTTAAATGATTGAATCAAAATGGGACTATACTTGTACTTCGCGCTGATGACCAGGCTGCAAATTTCAGTATTGAGAGAACACAACTGAAAACTGCCCCTATTCTAATCTACGGAGGGCGGAGGTCCTGACTAGTTTACCTCTAGCCTGGCTTGGGCGGAGGAGGTAGGAGGGAGTAGGTGCTAATACTCTCTACATGACCACGCGATAACGTTCCGCCGCAGACTGCGCTAAACAACAGATAAGAAAATAGAAATTGTCGGACAGGTGTAATTTTTTACCAAGCAAAATTATCAGTTTCTTGAAAAAAGGTAATTCGATTTCAATAAACGTAGGTATAATCAGACATTAAGCTAACTACTTAGTGAGATGCTATATTTTTATCATAAAAAGTGCTTTGGGTATAAAATTATATCTGGATATAGAGGCAGAACGGACGGAGAAAGTTACAAAGTAACACGTGCATTTTCATACACGTGTAACTTGTAACTTTATGAAGCATTTTATAAAAGTTATTTCTCATGTATATTTGACATACGAATGCAATAAATAAACGAAGCATTTTATAGACATACTTTTTTTTCGAAATCTATTATTAATATCTCCAAATAAATTGTGAGTATATAATATAGGCTAAAACGGCTTGATCTAAACAAACAGCGCGGGTGCAACCCGACCCGCGCTGAGTCAGCCGCAGCTGGCAGCTGGCCGCCGCGGGGATCCGCGCACTTATTGATATTTACTATTTCACAAATTTTTAACGACAACTAAAATTAGGATATCGTGTTTCAAATAAATATTGGTTCTCGGAAATGATGACAAAACCTCTGACTCACCTAAGTACGTTTCAAGCTTTTATAGTTGGAGGAAAATGTTGGAAGATGCCTGGTTAAGGTAATTAATTAAGATAAGCATAATTTCGGGGTCTTCTTCAATAACATTTACCATGTTTTGAATAACATTAATTATGCCCACCATATGCGGCCGATGGAGCATGCCTGTCTAGGATCAGCGTATTCACTTTAGCCTTAAAGGCGTCCAGATTATAATTATCAGGGAACACACTCGCAGGCAACGCGTTCCATTCGTGTATGTTGTTTAGAACACGGCCTTCTCGGAAACCCCACAAATTCTTCTATCAAGTTTTAGACATCCACGGTGTCGAGTAATTGCTTATATATTGGGTTGCTTAAATATTTTTAATAACATACAAAATGTAATGCTTCAAAAGCATATTATGAAATTGAAAAAAAATATGCTCAACATATGCACCAGTTTTTTTTTATTATGTTATACGGCAGACAAACAGGCAAGCGGGCCACCTGATGGAAAGTGGTCACCGCCGCCTATGGACATCAGCAACACCAGGGGAGTCACTAATGCGTTGCCCGCCTCTGAAGAGACCTCTAATATACCTCTTGAACGATCCCATGTCATAGTCCAAAGGAAACACTGTGGCCAGTTAGCTTGATGTTGTCTGATTTCAAAGGTCTCACGACTTCCAAGATAATGAAAAATTGCTTGTATTAATTCTGCCATTTTGGGCATACAAAACGCCAACTTCATAGGTAAGAACCTAATAGTAGTGAATATGGTATCCGCGCGGTCCCTATGCCGCCGCGGCCACGCTAAGTGGAGCGGCCGCGCACTTTCACCCGCCGCGGACCCTTTGTTCATCGACTTATCTCGTTAGATGTGTAGTGTATGGTGTGACGTTACACAACTTGTATTGTATGTTATACGACAGACAAACAGGCGGGCCATTTGGTGGAAAGTGGCGCCGCCTATGGACATCAGTAACACAAGGGATATCAGAAGTTATCTGATGCAAAATCCGATTTTGTTTCGTGGTCCTATGATATATTATGTCATCAACATCATCATCATATCAGTCAGAAGACGCGCACTGCTGTGCATAGCCCTCCCCCAGGTTGTCGGTCCACCTTGTGGGAGGTCTACCCACGCTTCGTCTTCCGGTACTCGCCACTCGAGAACTTTACTGCCCCATCGGCTGCCACTTCAGTCTGGCAATCTTTAGAGCTATGTCGATGACCTTGGTTCGCTTGCGGATCGCATCATTTCTGATTCGATCGCGCAATGAGACTCCGAGCATAGCTATTTCTATTGCCTTTGGGTAATAGTAAGCTTTCTTATAAGCGAGGCAAGTAATTTAATTGAAAAGTCAATTTCAGGACCGTCGTCTTTGTTCCAAATCTTGTCGAGGTAAGTAATTTTCCAGGTTAGTCATCTTGTCTGACGTGAACTTTTGTCGGAGGACAAGAATAGAGTGTAAAACGCAGCGCACTGTTATACCCCGCGTGAAAGTACATGGAAATGCATAGTATATCTGAATAACGAATGAGCCCATCTCATGAAAAGCGGTAAAACATAAAAGTAGGTACGGTTCAGATTTCATATAAGCACCTAAGCTCATCTTAATTTTATCGCCACCACAATTTGAACCGAATCCAGTCACGTCGTGGAAGGAAACGCATTTCAATTACCTTGCTATCTTAGCTTTTGACTGCATTTGACGTAGATACCGCCATTTAAGCTTCCTTTGATGCATCTCTAGGGCTTTGCGAACACGCCGCGTCGTGTTACGTCATCGCGAGACTCGCATGCAGCTATCACCTACATTGTGCAAACATGGGAGTTGCGCAACCTTTTGAGTGCCTACTGAGAGCATAGGTGTACTATGAGAGTATGCTATCACAATTGTGGGCTTTGCACGATGAATTTTACGAATAAATAATAGGTTTCCTCACACCTTAGGCCATGTGGACTTTACAAGACTACTTTCCGCTCCCGCCGAGCTGTACATAGTGTAGAGTAATAATATCCTAGTCACTTAAAGACTTTATGTCTCTAGACATACAAAAACCAACAGTAAGAATTGGTTTAGTTTCAATTTAACGATTACAAACAAAAAATCTATAAATGTTCTATAAAATTAATTTTATGAGCACAGACTCAAATAAATCTTGATGCAGGATATACTACGGAAATACACTCGCGGTTATCTCTGTAGTTAATTAATTTCTACAATACGATAGCTTTACGTCAGACGATAATTTTTCAAAGCTATCAAACTGTAAAAACCCCATTAAAATCAATTAAATGTTCATGAAGTTACAGACTGATTTGTAACGCCAGAAATTTATGAGCGTAATTATAGAAAATTAATGAGTGACGGGTTTTTGTGTCGGTAAGTGTAATGTGTTTTTAATTCGTTTATGTTGAGCGAGAAAGAATGTTACAGAGTACCGTGTGCCCTTAATATCCGTATAAACAATGCCAAATTATGAGTTTGTAACTGTTTACTATTATTTGCATTAGATTAGAAAGTGGTGGCAGCGCCGACTCTCCACTGGCCGGCTTTACAATCAAGAAGCAATATATAATCTCTTGTTTCCACTTTACTGTTTCAGGGTAACTCGTGATATTTAAACAAATAATATATTATGCTGGCCACTCTTGTCAAGCGGCATGACAAGTGACATGACAAAAATAGGCTTGTCAAGCCAAACTGACCGTGGTGGGGTACAATGGGCAGGATCAAGCTTATTTGATGCTGAATCATGGCTCAACATCACCGAATCATGCATGCCACTCATGGCATGCATTAGCTTTTTCAATGGACTATATTAAAATGGCAAATAAAAACACATTTAATATAGTGCTTCTAATTCGTTTCTCGGAATTGCCTCTTAACGATTGCGTTGAAAATTATAGGGATTTCGGAGCAAGAAATAGACTCGAAACGTTTTGACCTCGAATGTATTACGTATGTTGTAATCCTCATCATCATCATCATCATCCAATAACCATTAATTATAATTTTTTTATTTGTAAATAGCAGGTAATCCGCGTCGGTGTTTCATTGGCGTACCAACTATATCAATTATTAAACAGCCTACTGAAACCCCCTGACTAAATAACAAAGTGAACAAATGAACTTTTAATTATTTGTGACTTTATTTTTATACTATTCTAGCCCACGACTTCGTCCGTTTAAAATATGGTTAATTCAGATTCGAATAAAGTAGCCTATGTACTACTCCAGGTTAACTTAAATCTCCTAGCCAAGCCTTCACGGAGCCCTAGACTGTTGAACCAGTCTCCGGATCCCGAGCGGAAGACCAACCTTGGTGGTGAACCTTGCTTCGCCAACGGTATTAGGAGGCAACCTAACGAACCAAACTCCAAAATCTATCAAAAACTACTCAGTGGCATGAAAACGTGACAGACATGCAAATAGAGTGATACTTTCGCATCTATACTTATATTATAAAGAGAAAATATTTATTGTTTGTTTTAATGGATAAACTAAAAATCTATTTAAGTAACCAATTTAAATAATTCTTTCACCAATAAAAAATTATTTAACCAATGAGAAACATAGGCTATAGTTTTCCCCTAAATTAAATGCGGCTCCCATGGGAACGGGTCCGGAATGTAGTAAGTTAATTTTACGCGGACGAATTCGCGTTTGTTTATAATAGATAAACTCAAAACCTACTTAACCGATTTTAATAATTCTTTCACGCATGGAAAGCCATTTCAACACCGAGTAACATATATAGTAACATGTGGTTCTCGCCGAAATTCAATGTGGTTTCCACGGGTACGGGTTAGGAAGTTAGTAAGCTAATTTTACGCGGTCGAAGTAGGGGGCAAAAAAGTTAGTTCGTAAGAAAATTACTAGATCAAAAAATTCAGCGCCACAACAAAGGCGCAGACAGCATAATTATCGTTCAAACTAGTCTACTATTAATGTTACATGAGTTTATTTTATACTAGCTTTTTTGCCCGCTACTTCGCCCGTGTATAATTCGGTTCCTGCGTTCCGGACCAGTTCTCGTAGAAACCAAATTGAATTTCGAGAAAAACTAGAGGCTATGTTACACCTTGAGAATGTAGTTTTCTATAGATGTGAGAATTTTTAAATTGGAAAGTTTAATTTAATTTTACATAAACAACATACAAACTTAACCCTAAACCTATATTTACAGATAAAGAACCTCCTCCAGGGCATCCCCGCGAGCCATGGTGCCTCACAAGTACAGATGAAAAAGTATCACTCTGCATGTCTGATACGTTTTTACGCCTAAACCGCCGAATAGATTTTGATAAAGTTTAAAGTTTCGTATGATATTTGGATAGTATAGATGGATTCACAAGGCTACCAGCTAATCCTCTGACAATCCGTTGATCCCCTCATGCGGCGCGCACCGGTGCGGGTACCGTTTCGGTGACCCACTCGCGCCGGAATGCGGCTAACGGGGGCACGATGCTGCGCGCGCGCAGCTTCTAGATCTTGTATCCCGGCTTTGAGGACTGAATGGATGGAAATACGCTTAGTTTACAGCGGTTGCCGATGAAGGTAAGGTGTGCTGAGTTTGGAGAAGTCTATGATGAATTTCGGCTAAGACGTGGGGCCGTTCAAGTGGTCTCTTTGGAGGTTCAAAGCCAGTCCAAATGCTGTATGCGTCGCGAATACTGGACGAACAAAGTGTAAAGGAAAGTTAAGTCCATCGACTCGATAAGAAGAAGAGGTGGACAACGCGGTGACAACTTTCCATCAGGGCGCCCGCTTACCTCTCTGCCTGCCGTATAGTATAACATAAAAAAACGTTTTAGTAGCAGTAGAACTTTAAAAGACGATACCAAATAAACCCGATAAAGTTGATTTATTTGTGAATGTTTTTGCATTGCATGAAACAAATATAATACTAGAGTGATACAAACTTAGCTGACCAGGTGACCATTTTGAAATGTCAGTTTGTTGTCAACAACAGCGACGCCGTTACCGGTTCAGATAATTTTGTGGCACTCTATGTATCTTTAACAAACTCTACCGTGTGTTACATAACTTTAAGGAGCTTTATCATCGTGTGCCTGGACTTTGACGAACTTTGTAGATCATCAACAAAAGATCAGTCAGTATTTAATCATCAACAAATTTATTCATGGAGAACTTTGTCAATAATACACTACAGAAAACAGTGGTCCGCATTTCCTAGTCCACGAATTCGTCACATAATACGACACCCACAAGTCGTGGTACCACATGTCACTTTACAAGGCACCATACAACACGCATACAACACTAATAAACGAGCCGAGCTAAAATAATCTGTCACTGCAGTCTGCACTAGAAGGCCATCGAGCTTTAGAGCGGCGTTTCGTGCCGCGATCCTAATCACACGACCCCGCTCAGAGCAGTTGACGATTGCTATTAGTATACTAATAACAACTACAGCTATACAAGCTCGTGAGTCAACATTGCGCCGTGAATGAGCCATAATGAATGAGTGAGAGTTGTGTATTTACGAAAATCAGGGAAAGTTTTTTTTTTTACATGAGCGGTAACTGTCGCCCATAACATCTACGATTCATGCATTTATGTTGAATGCAACAAAAAACAGAACCGCAGGTGCGTTGTCGCTGTGACTAAGGTGAAATTCTAATTGCGTTGGTTACCTTGTCTTTCAAACCGGAACACAACAATGCAAGCATTGTTGCTTGACTGCAGACTAGATAAGGCGGTGGTATTTACCCAGGCAGACTCCTCAAGCTTGACAGAGTCCTACCACCTGATAAGTTGAATGTAGAACGAATGAAAGAAGTTTACCAGGAGCGCAGCAAATGGAACAGTGTGATCTATGCGTTCTCCTACGTGGAAGAAACGTGACGATAACCATTTATTTAGAGAATTCAATTTGAACCTAAAAGAAAAATATGATCACTTTTCGCTCTTATAGTAAAATTGTAACATTAGAGTCTGCTTGTGTTCTATTCTTCTTTGTATGTTTTCCTTTTGTGTATTGTTAACACGGAGTAAGTGGAAAAATAACCTATTTGTAAAGAATACTGATCCCACGTGCATGAAAGTCAAGTGATCCTTGCCACTTCGCCGCGGGACTGAGAATCACTCGACATTTGAATATCGCGGAGTGAGCGCCGGCTCGAAGGTGAACCTGCCGCAAGCTCCTCTTCAACTACCAATAGTAAACTTGAACCAACACCTGACCTCAAATATCAAAATAAACATGTTTTGCTTTCGGCCGGGCATGTTTATATTTGCTTAAGTATTGCAACAGCAGCATCCTATTAAGTTGCATCCGAATATTTCGTAGCAGACGCGGTTGCGAAGTAACGTAAAATCAAATTATCGTGTCCAAACCGGAGACAGTGTGAACTTCAACAGTTTTAGTGAAATAAGATTGTTGGTAATAATTGTTGCCAATTGGTAAATCCATGCCAAAGTTAGTGTATGTGCATGTCTTGTCTGCAACTAATTATCACATCTCTCTTTGGCAGGCCTGCTGCAAGAGATTTCTTGTTAGAAATAACTAGCGCCTGTTGTTATCTCTAATTTTGTCTTTTAAGTTGTATGTGTACAATAAAGGTTAAAATAATTATAAAAGTTAAGGTATTGACATTATACATATAGAGGTTTCACGATATGTGGGAAACAGGTGTCTGAATGAGATCCCGCAGGAGGCCCAGAAAGCGATGAATTGACATCGCCGAGTCGGATGCAAAAGCCGTCTACGACGGGAGGATTCTGAAGACCGGGCGAAGTGGAGGAAGAAAAGTAGGAAAACGGACCCTGGCTTAAGCCGGGTTAAATGTCATAATAATATTATGATGATGATTATGTTGTGTTTTAAGCGAAAGCGATTGATGACGATGAATATTAATTACTGTTGACTTGTTTAAATTCTTTCGATTTGCCTCAGCTTTCCGTCGGTATGTACAAATAAACGTTTTGATCTTAGGCTCAAAATTTATTACCTATAGTATTAACTACCTAGCACAAACTGTAAGCTCTATAACGGCTCTTTATACTAAACTAACAAAACGTTTATTTACGTAAAATTGCATTGAAAACTGCATTACGATGCAAGTGAAGTTTTGACAAAAATTGTATTAAATAAGAATTCATTATAAACACTATGTCGCTGGAGGTAAGTAATACCAGCAGCGCGTGCGCCGCCGGCGCCGGCGCATATTTTTTGTTCGGAATGATCGATCTTTTTTTCTCCTTTTTCGGCGGTATTCGATAATTTAATCACCTAGGCAAAAACGGTGCGGCGTTTTTGTCGCTGCGTTTCACACTTCGCCAGATAATTTGTTAACTAATTCATCGCGTTAGGTAACCGGCGACGAAATACCGGGCGCCTGGCGGCGGTCTAGACTTGTTTCATCACATGAGCACTGTCAATCATCGTTTTTTTCAAGTTTTATGCTCGACACAAAGCAGTAAAGGCATTTATATGCCTATGAAGATATAGCCTTTCTATCTAGATAGGCTTAAACAGAATATTGTGGAGACGACTGCAGAGGTCAGTTAGGACATGATGCTCCAAAAAGATGAAGGTGGGGTTTTATCGCCATCACATCGCTCGTGGTCCCTTTGATGACGACAAAGCTCTTGCGAATCGACTTTTCCTTAGCGGGATGTGCGGGTCCGATGGTAGTCGTCATACATAGAAAGCCAAAACAACGCAATAAAATGAAAGAAAGAGTGCTCTGGCTGGCATAAGAAGGCAGGGTTTAAGAGGATGTACAGTCTTTAAATATGTAGGACCAAAACTAAATCGCTACTCGATTTTTTTTTCTAAACTACGCAACGGATTCACCGCGACTTTACAAGTGAGTCAAGGGATTTGTGAGGAAGATTGAGACGCAGGCAGAGTGCGTGCAGCTTGAGCGGAATGCTACTACAAAACAGATGTGATGATCACTCAATGAATTCGGAGAATTTCAAACAATTCAATTCTCCGTCCATGTTGTTAGCAATTTTCGAAATTTCACGTTATATTCTCTTCAACCCTCGATTTAGGTTTTGCCTATAAACTTTTATCTTAAATACCTACTTAACTTCGAATATATTTTTTCTGTCCAGTAAATAGTTTATTCTTACTATAATTCACATTTATGAAGTAAAATGTACTGTGTATTAAAATACAATATTGTTATACAGAAAAGTTTCAGTAATATTTCAGTGTAACCTACAGTCACCTACTAGCTACCAACCTAACCTAAGAGCTTTTTAGTGATAGTATTATTTATGTTATTTTATTTTATAATTTTTAGAAGCACCGAAGTGTTTAGACTTGTTAACTTTTTAATTTAAATACATAATGCAATCCGCATTATCTTTATAGAATAGAAATCAGCATCACTTCATCGGCAGCAGCAATATTCTGAGCTTTCAGTTACGGAACATACAATGTTGAGACATTATTTTATTTTAAATATTATAATAAAACAACAACGAGTGTGTCACAGATAAATCTCTCGGAGATTATACGGAGATCGTATCGCACAGGAGAAAGTCGGGGAAAGGCCGGCGTCGGATGTTATCCTGTCGGGAGGCAACAATGTAGCTACATGTCATGTCACTCACTCAGCAGCAGCAGCGGCTGCATAGCGGCCGCCATCCCGGCACTCCACATTCTGCACTCGGCACTCGTCACTCGGCACTGCTTCGGCACTGCTCGGCGCGTAGTCGTGAGCGTGCGCGCGCGATCCGAGAGGGACTGGGGCCCCGCGCGCAGACGCAGCGGTTTTGCTGCGGCCGCGCCGGCCGGCCGCCCGCCCGCGCGGGCGGCCGGGGGCACCACACCCTCCGACCTCGTCTCTTGGGAGGTACAGATTTTGGGTGATGTAGATTGGACCTCAAGTGTAAATGAAATCAAGCCTTTTTTATAGGTAAAGTGGCAATCAAGCTTGCCTGCCTGATGGTTAGCAATTACCGCAGTCAACGGAATTGTGCAAGTTAGGGGTATCATTCCCATGTTGCCGACCCTGTAAAAATCTTTTTACCTCATTTTTGAAGACTCAATCTTGTGTTCCTTTTCCACTAGGTATAACTTGGGTCCTTCTAAAGCACCGCACATGTTCTCCTTGGGTTGCTGATGTCCTGGACTACGGAAAGCGCGACCGATATCGATCAGGTAGAACGTCTGCCTGTATGCAAAAAAAAACATCTCAGCAGCAGGATGTCTTTTGCTAGACAGGCCTCCCCGACATCTACCACACAGATTGACTTTGTGCCTCTTACAGCCATCGGCTCCCTAAGGCCTTTACATAATCGACCCATCTCCTATGTGGCCGTCGTACGCTGCGATTGCCAGGATATGGCCGCCACTAGGAAAACTTTCCGCCCCATCTCATCGACCATCGGATCTGCGAGCTGTGACCTGTCCATTGCCTCTTCAGAGAATGGATTATTGAATATTATTTAGTTTAGTCTTCCCTTTGCACTATAACATAGGGTTCTTCAAAAGACATGACATACATGTACATCAGAGGCCGGCACCGCATCCGCTCGCCTTAGACTGCAGATGACCTAGACGACGGTAGCCGCGCACCATCAGGTGGACCGTCCGTTCGTATGCCTCAATACGAATTTTTTTTTTTTAGTTTATTGATTTTCGTGACGAAATAATATTATTGAATGGTATAGAATATTACCATGACTATGTATTGCGCCGCATGTCATCAGATCTAACAACCTAGGTCGGCCGAGCTCTATATTAAAAGGAAGCTAAATAATTTAATATGAGAAACTATAATATATACTCGAAGTACTCGAACTTCATGCTACGCAAATTACACATCTGAGGGGCCGGATGCAATCATCAAGAGCCTGTGTCTACTACAAGAGCACAGAAACGTTGCAGCAACCTTTTTCATAGAATACTATACAGGTGATTTTAAATTTATAATACCAAGTGATACCGTAGCATGTGTTCGTGTTAAGAAATAATTATGCTTATTATTAAGAGCACAAAATGGTACCTCTTGCCATCATGTAAAATTTTAAGACACTCTATATATTTCCTAACGTACTTTTCGAATCTAAGGGTGTTCTAGACGGATCTCTACCTCCACCTGGAACCCCACCCCTTTAATGTGAAACGTAAATACCAACCTATTATATGTTATAGAATACGGTCTACATTTTAAACCACGAAGAATCAAGAAAAGGAAATCAATCAAAATCATATCGTACAAAATCTCGGAGATTTTGAGGCATCGTTGGCATCGCATTGTTTTGTCTACGTACGTGGTGATCTCTATTAAGGCAGTCGCAGACGTAGTAGATATACAGGTACCGCTACGGCATGTTGCATTGTAAAGCTGCATGTTTTCCTCAATAGGGAAAATAACTTAATATAATTAGCTATTCCACAAATTACAAGTCGATGAGGGACCATATGTCCAACATACTCTTGTGGTCATCTTGGCGTTAATGTCCTATTTATGCTCTCGCGCACGAGTTTGACTGTGATGATGATGATTGACCATTTGGAAATCAAGTAATTACAGTTGAGTGACTGCCATCTGACCTCCGTGACCATGTTAACAGGGGAACCTGACCACGCATCATGGTTACACATTCAGTAGCCTGAATGTGCAGGTTTCATAACGATATTTTCCCTCACCGTAAGAGCATCGATTATTTATTTATTTATTTATTTATTTATTTATTTATTTATTTATACTTCATGCACAAACAGTACATTGGCGGACTTAAAGCTAAAATAGCATTATCTACCAGTCTACCAGGAGAGGTTGACAAAAGGTATGCGGTGCAGGAAGATTACTTACAAGTAAAGATTACACAAAAGCTTATTCAACCACAATCAAATTAGTGTTCGTGTGATTAGTGTTCAACTACTGTAAATAACTAAGAAAAAAGTCATTGGACGACCTGAGTGGTTCAGTGGTCAACATGTCGGTCTGCCACGCAAGAGGTCCCGGGTTCGATTCCTGGCCGGGCAGAAATTGAAATGATGAATTTTAATTTATGTTACGGATCTGGATGTTCTTTTTTTTTATGTCATACAATAGGCAAACAGGCAAGCGGGCTACCTGATGGAAAGTGGTCACCACTGCCTATAGACATTAGCAACACCGAGACTATAGCCAATGCGTTGCCCACCTCTATAACACGTTACTCTGGCAGCAAAAAGGCAAATATCCCTCCACTGCCAAAGCCACGGTTCCCCAAATTCCCACCCTATGGAGCTCTGGAAACCTTACTCACCGGCAGAAACACAATACTATTTAAAAGAGCATTTTAGCTGCGATATTCTGTAAGGTGGAGGTACTTCCCCAGTCGGGCGGCTCCAATTCGAACGGGATACCCCGCTATGCCCTACCTCTCTTATGTATAATAAGTATATATTTAAAAGTATATAAGTAGTTTATCAGTTATCTAGCACCCATTACACAAGCTATGCTTACTTTGGGACTAAATTATGCTGTGTGAATTTGTCCACGATTATTTATATTTATTTATTGGTACATGACGGCACTGGGGTTTGATCCCGCTACCTCGGGGTACAAGTCGGACCCATTAAACCAATAGGATCGTCCCAAGACACACATGGACTGAAAAAAGTCTCAGGTCAATTTACTGCCGCTGTATTTTGTCCACGGACTCACTATTTTGAATAAGCTAGAGCGGCTTCAAAACTTATGCATACGCTTTATTTTTGGCTTACGCAAGTACGACCATGTCTCAAGTTATCGATCCCAACTCAAGTGGCTCCCAATTCGACAGCGTAGGAATGCTCACATCCTTTCCACTCTTTATAATATTCTTTATAACCCGTCCGCTCCTTTATATCTCTCTGAACGTTTTCATTTCTCCCGTCCACTAGACAAACATTGTCGTCCCAGTGTACGAACCTCATTAGCAATACCTCCTCACCATTCCGATTTCTATTCCTACTCCTTTACTGTTCATGCTGCAAGGTTGTGGAACTCTCTGCCGTATGAAATACGCGATAGTAAATCTATCGGTATTTTTAAGAAACGTGTGAAAGAGCACTATCTCTCTCTTAGTTCTTGAAAATGCGGGGTACAATGCCTATAGATAATTTTTAGGTATCTATGTATTTTATGTATTGGTTTATGTAGTTTATTATATTAGGTTATTATATATGTATGTATATTTAGTTAGATATTGTGCATGTCTAATCTGCGACTACTTATCACATATCTCTTTGATAGGCCTGCTGGAAGAGATTTCTTCTAAGAAATAAGTAGCGCCTGTTGTGTCATCTATAACTCTGTATTTTTCATCAAAGTTTTATGTGTACAATAAACTGGAAATAATATGTAATAATAATTATTTTCTCAGTGAGCAAGATTAAAGTCACCATAATTAATTTAATTAATAATTATATCTACTCTTGTTAGTAGAGTAATTGGTACGTAGAGGAAAGAGAAGATACTAACATTAGCTTAACTATCAGTACCGCTCTACCAAATCTGTTAAAAAAGCTTCGCAATCGCGTCTATAAATAGACAGAAGGACTCGCCAAACCCGAACAGATCCTTCCAGCCACCGAGACGCTGCGAAGCCCGGGTAGTCACCTCGCAGTGAAAGTGCCTGCGACCTTCCCGGCCCACCGCGGCCTCCGCGCCCACTCGCGGCGAGCGGCCCATCAAATGAACCGTGTGCTCTTGACCAGAATACTCATCGCGCAAATGATTTAGGGATAACATTGCAAAACCGTGCAACCATTTAGTTAATTGCTCCTCACTAAGTGGCATGTGTCGAATTGGCTCGAATCGTGCGCGATCGTTGCGACACCCGACCTCTCGCCGCCGCCGCCGCATCCCAATATTATAATGCCATATTCGTTTGTGGACGATAAGGTCAGCGACTCGGGCGGACGGCAACCGGCTATCGTCGCAGAGGATTGGCCAATATTCTTCATTCTTCCCAATTTAAGATCTAAGCTCTTGTCGGTGCTGTTTGCCATTCATCTGTCACTTCAGAAGACCTCTGCTTACCACGAATTTTGTCCGATATAAATACCTTCTTAATTGCTTACATTAAAAATCTTGGAGAATTTATCTAGCTACAAGTTTTGCCTACCATATGACATAAAAAAAAAAAAAGTAAATTCTAATTAAAATCCTAACCTAAAAATCGATATGTTTAAATGTCTCCTATTAATATCTCTGCCACTGGTGGAGATGGTGCCCATAAGGCTGGCTGCATTCCCCCGCTGGATGGCTATCCCTATGGTCGAGGAATGAGTGAGCCAGCCCTGCGCTCACCGATGGAACGAATTAAATTAAATTTTAATTAGGAGAATAGCTTTTTAGCTTCAGGGCCCCACGGCCCTAAAGTTTCCACGGAAAACACCGAAAATACGCAATTATCAGCGACGATTTATACGGCATTTCAAGGTCTCAGCTGATGCAGCTGAAGCTGATAATTGCAACAGCAAAACTCGAAGAGCATAGTTTTATTTATTTATTATTTGCTTCACTGTGATAACCACATGAAAATTACCGCTGTAACACAATAACCGACACCTTGAGAAATCACCGTCAAAATGCCGATAATCAGAGCTAAATAGCTAGTTCCATGAGGCAATAGGTGCAATTTTTCACAGTTTTGTGAGTGGCCGTGGCAACTAATATAGCTAGGGTGATCGTGGGATCACCCTAGCTATATTATACTATCAGGCAGGCCGTAAGCTTGTTTGCCACCTTAGTGGTATAAAAAAAAATTACCAATATTTTAACAGCTAAACCTCGACTATGTCATGTGACAACTGAAAACTAATACCTTACTTGAAAACAGGATCCGCGTTGGGTGGCTTTAATCGTTGCTTGCTCACCCCAGGGGCCAGGCCCCCCCGGAAAATAATCCTAGATACGCCAATGATCCTCCAAACGGCTAAACTGATTTCGATGCGGTTTTATTCATTTGGAAGCTAGCTTTGTTTGTTCGTTTAGAAGTTCTTAGCTTGTTTCTATTGGTTCAGTAGTTTAATAGATAGTAGTTTATGAAACTGTCATATAAAACGGGGTATTAAAACATGAGTGTCTGTTTGAGTAGGTATGAAAATAGTTTTACACGAGTGTGTTAATACCTAATTATGTGCAGTTGCATACACTACACTCATATTTTTATGTTAAAATATCGTACCTATAATTTTCTCAACTTTGCTGGAAGTAAGCTGCAAGTCAGTTCTATTGTATCTAGGCGTCGAGGATATCAAACGGCAGGAAATTTACTTTTCTACTTTCACATTTATCTATTTATTTGCTTCAAATAAGAAAAATCATTCACAAATAAAAATTACAACAATTATAAAAAATATTCCGTTTAGCGGGAAATAGTTACACAGAAATATAAACAGGAACATTTAAATTTTGAATTTGTTAAAGACATCTAGGTATTCAGCCTACATTTCGCCGTGTCTCGGCGCTCGACAAAAATTTAAAAAATAAAAGTGTTGTTTCATGATTAAAATAGTAGTTTTTGCAACTGACATATAAAAGGGGGTATTAAAACATGAGTGTCTGTTTATCATACGAGGCGTAGCCGAGTATGATAATAGTTTGACACTAGTGTTTTAATACCTAATTATATGCAGTTGCATACACTACTTTATCTACACACATATTTTCATGTTAAAATTTCGTACCTATAACTTTTTCAACTTTGCTAGAAGTAAGATCGAGTCAGTTTTGTTGTATCTATGCACCGAGGATATCAAGCGGCGGGAAATTCACTTCACTACTTTCACATTTATCTATTTATTTGCTTCAAACAAAAAAAAACATTCACAAATACAAATTACAACAATTAGAAAAAATATTCCGTTTAGCGGGAAAATAATTACACACAAATATAAACAGGAAAATTTGAATTATGAATTTGAATTTTGAATTTGTCAAAGACATTTAGATAAAGTTATTAATCCAAGTAAAGACAAAGTTATTATTCATATTAGTTTTCCAATTTGTTTGTATTTGTTTATAAATTATTCCTTCTATTTATTATAATTAATCGGTTTTTATCTGAGGAACACTATGGCATAATACCTCGCGCCTTACAGAAAATTAGAGCAATATTCATTCCAAGTAAGTAAAAAAATTGAAAAGGGAACAAAACTTTTTATCGAACTAATTTTGCAGTTCATTTCTTACTAGCTGACCCGGGCGACTTCGTTCGCATACACCTACTTTACCCCTACTTTTTTCTTGTTATGTTTTTCTCTTGAATTCATTCATTACATCTACTGTATATCGTCGAATTTCTCGTGGACAAAAAGGTCACCACCATAATTGAATTTATTAAATAAACCATAGCTAAGCTATAACTATATTGTCACAAAAACCTTTTTTCCGTTAAGCCTTTTTTTCACGTGTTTACCATTGTCTCAAGATCTCTGCTCTGAGCCTGCTCATATCGTCAGCGTACCTTTCAGTTACGTCCATTTATTACTTCATAAATTTATATAAATGGCGCTGGACGATGAAATATAGGTAAAAAAAGATTTTGTACATAAGTCATCATCATCATTAACGACCTGAGTTGTGCAGTTGGCTAACATGCCGTTCTGCCACACATAGGTTCAGGGTTCGTACCCGGCCGTGTAGAAATTGCAATGATAAATTTTAATTTCTGATACGGATATTGGTGTAGTATGTATAATAAGTACGTATTTAAAATAAACAGTTTGTCAGTTATTTAACACCCATCATGAACATCCATAACAAGCTTTGCTTACTTTGGAACTAGAAGTTCCTGCGTGAATTTGCCCATGCATATCATCCGGGTGGTCAATCCCCTTTGCCATCTTTTATTTCCCGACCTTGTGTGGTCTTGGACTCGGTGATGTCAGTGCACTACTTCTTGGGCCTCACGCGCGACCTCGAGGCTACGGCCAACACTGTCAAAATGGCTCAAAAAGACTTGAATCCAGCGCCATAAACCAAACTTTAAAAAAACCCTCTGACCAACAGCGTTGGTAAAAGTGAAAGTATCTTAATCGTTATTGGCTAGTTGACTACAAGAATAAACTATTCACCAATCCGCAGACACGTCAAGCCTCTTGACTAACCAAACCGGAGGAAATCCATCACTTATCCATCAAGTAAAGTTTGGCAAAGGCTGCTATGAAAAATCAAAAGTTTAGTTTGTTTTTATGAATATTTCTAACTATTTTTATGAATGAATCAGTGGTTTAGGTTTGGTTTTAGTGTATAAAAATGTATAAAATATGTTTCGTGCTACTAGCACTCATCGCAAAAGGTACGTTTAAAGTGGAAAGTTGAGTAATACCTGGGCGAAGTAATCGTGCGAAGGTAAACTTTCTCCTGGCATTGTGACCAATATACAAGGCTGCGGCTTGCTTTGTTTCAGATTGTTCTAGTCAAAACAAGAGTACGCCCTACCTGGGTAAACTTATCGGCAGCCTCAGCTCGTACCACCACCAGGTGAGTCAACAGGCAGTAATGTTCTGACATGGATATAACAAGTACTAGTTGTACGTAGTACTTGTTATTTCCAGGTGTTCTAATTACATACCAGTTTATGCAGCTTATACATTGTTGATCCATTACTTAAGTACATGACAACATAATCTGTGAATTTTCCTTTATAAATCTATAATAAGGTATGTTGAAATGCCTTCCAAAAAGAATAAAAGTATAAAATTCCTGTTTATAATTTATTCATTTAAGGGAACTTTGGTTAGAGAATAGCAAAATGTGTGATTCAAAATTTACAAGTATTTTTTCCTCAGCGCCCCTTTGCTACACTTCAACGGAACTTTTCTAAAATAAGAAATGCAATATATAGACAGGCCTATTTTGGCATTAAATAGATATCTACAACTCTATGAACCAGTGCCATTTTATGTGTTATTCTGACAAAAATATCTTTATTATTCAGGTATCTGGTGATATTTATGCAGTGGATGATTGGACGTTGCTGCTAGTGGATTTTAACTATGACGGCACTGGAGATGATACCTTCTTCTGGGCTGGGGATGCAGCCGGCCGGCCTGGCCCGCAAGGATTCATTGTGCCTGATGAGCACGGCAAGTTAGTAAATGCATACTGTGTTCAATGTCCAGTTTAATGTGCACCTATGTGGTGATATGATCACTTACATGATCAATCAAAACTTTACAATAAATATGCCCATCTATTTGTTTGGGCAATTGGCCGTGTGGTGTCCGGCAGAGTAGAATAGCACCAACCCCTTACACTCATGGGTGTCGTACAAGGCGACTAATGTTTTCGAGGCAAAAGATCATAGGTCTCCGTAGTCTGGAAAATGGGCAGCAGCATTTTCCATTGTTATATTTAAACACTGCAATCTCCAACCTGCCTGCCAAGCGTGGAGATTGTGGCGGTAACCTCCCCTTTCGTGGGAGAGGCCCTAAGTCCTGCATTGGACTGTTACGGGCTGTGATGATGATGCCCATCTAATCAGACTAATACCTACTAATTGAGTAAATTTACACTTTAATTAGCAAGTGAAATGGTAGCTAAACCAGTTGATTAACTAATTTGTTTTGCTAATAAACATTGATTTGTAGTATAATAGATTTCGTTTACCTCCATCTATAAAATTGTTATCTGCAATCTTTAATTTTGATGAGTGTAATAAACAGAAGTAATAAGTGTAATATACTTAGTTGATTTCATTACAGATCAATGTTGTATAAGAAAAAAAATTACTGTAAGGTTGAACCAAAGGGGTTTGTGCTGTAAGATTCACCACATAATGAATGAAATGAATGGATGAAAACAGATTTGTATGGAAGTCATACAGCAATCATGATGTACTAATGGGGTACTGGTACCCTATATGGAGTAGTGCTCCCACCTATGGGCTGGTGCACCCTAATACCAACTCCTTCCACTTGATTCCAACCAACACTGTGCTATTCGTATTGCCTATGATCCCCATCTCACAGATCATCATAGATGGTTGAAGCCTAAATGCCTTAAGCCTTCAGAGAGATGTTGGGTGTCTGTACATCAGGGACTGTTCCGAAAAACTGTTTAACTTGGTGCCATCGCACCCTCCGACGATGGGATAGATTTCATTTACACCATCTAGATGCCTGGCATTTTTTCCACACCATCTAGATCCTTGACATCCAACCAACGCACGGGCATCGCGAGCCTTTTTACTGCGCACAGGCAAGATCCTCCCTTAGTCTTTCCTTTACTCTATAGTATGGGGTTCTTCAAAAGGCATGTCTACAGATAGGTACCTCAAAGGCCGACACCGCATCCGCTCCTTTTAGGTTGCAGATGTTCTGGACGACGTTGGTCGTTTTCCATCAGGTGGACTGTCCTTTGGCGTGCCTCCTTAGGCAATAAAAAAACTGATGTCATATTCTATGTCAAAAGCATCACTCTATCTATACTATCTTTAAAGTTATATAACTTGGAAACCACATAAAATTTTAAACCAATTTCTATGTCTTATTAAATCAAGTTAACATTTGAATAATTTACTTTCCTGTAATATTTTATTTTTTAATGTAAACGAGGAATTTTAGTTAATTTACAAGTTGTAATGCGTACTAACAACAAGACGAAAAATGCCGTGTGCAACACAACAGATTGTGTAACCAGTATGTGTCCTGCACAGAACGAACGTGTTGGAGAAATACTACAATGCAGAGCTCCGTCTGCAATTGCCCGAAGGCAAGCGCGTGTCGCGGCTCAAATGGTTCTCCATTTACGACGTGGCCACGCAGAACTCTTTCGCGGACGTCTTCGTTCCGGACGAGTTCGAGGCTCCTTCGCCACGGAGGCTGCCTCCGCTGCGACCTGCCCCTGGAGCCGCGATCACCAGCGGACCAATCATGTTGCTCGATGCTGCTACACTACAACTGACAGAATTTAAATTTGAACCCTCCGGTGAAGCATATTTCTTCGCGGGCCTAGGCCCGCAGCCGTCCGCTCGAGGCTTCATATTGCCTGACGAACGAGGGTACCTGGAACCTCTGGGCGCGTATAAAGGAGAGGACATCACGCTGAGGCTATCCGGAGGGAGGTCGGTGTTCGATATCGACTGGCTTTGCATTTGGGACGCGGAGGCGAAGAGGCCGTTAGGTATGTTTTTTTTATTAGTAACTAGCTATCCTCACCGGCATCGCCCCTTAACAAGTTATACAACCGTATGAAAATCCGTTCAGTAGTTTTTGAGTTTGTGTCGGACAGACAGACAGACGCGGACTTTGTTTAAAAGATGTCTCAACACACCACATGAGAAGAGAGGTCGAAGATGTAACTTGCCTAGAGGATACCTATTCACTCTGGACTTGAAAAGTCTAAGGTTATACTTTTCGGGAAACAGACGCAGGGAGATTTATTTTATTTTGTTCAATCCAATCATAAAATCTATCAGATAGTCACCACACCAGATCGAAAATGATAATTAACTACATGCCTTAAGCCTGACTACCTTATCCTTCAAACCAGAACGACAATGCAAGTCATCCTGCTTGGTAGCAGAAATAGTAGTGCAGTGCAGATGACCTTGTGAGGATGAAGTGGATGACGCGATTGTGAGTGGATAATACACACCTACATTAATCAGCGTAATGAAATTCGGGGGGAGATCTGTGGGGACTGTGTTTTACATCTTTTTTATTCATAATCTTTTTTTTTGGTTTCGCTGAGCGGAACGCTCTTACGCAACGTTCATATTCTACATTCAAAAATAGAGATTTCTATTATAAAATTTAATGTGTTTAAAGAAATTAAGGAAACTAAACGTCGTTTCAAAATTTTCATCATCATCTCGGCCGGAGGACGCCCATCGCTGAGCGTAGGCCTCTCCCCACGCCACACCGATCGGTTTTGCGTCTCGAATGGAATCCTGATTTCAGGGAGTCTCGGGGCCGATCGGCACCCCGGGACGATATATTTTTTATTGTAATTGTCCCCCCCCCAGGCACGATGATAATGCCCGAGCAGCCCAACGTGCCCCCCGGGTTAGCCCGCGCGCTGCCGCCCGCCGACCCGCCGCTGCCGCGCTGCCGGCGGCTGCACCGGGACCTCCAGATGCAGTGGGAGGTGTTCGGCCCGCAGATCTCTATCAGGCTCATTGGGAAGGTCGGTTGGGGATTTGTTTAATTTTTTCAGTTACTGGCTTTCAGGTTACGTGGCTTCGTTCCAGTTACTGCAGCTGTATGCGTCGCCAAATGCTTTATGCGTCGACGGATACTGGAACAAAGTATGTGGGAGTTTAGTCCATCCACTCGATAATTTTTTTTAAATGTATACAGACCGTCGATGGCCTAATGGCTTGGTCGTATTCGTAATGGGTAGATCGGACTTGTAAGCTAGATGTACCGAGTTTAAACCCAAGTATCGCCATGCACCGATGACCTTTTTCTTACACTAGTCGACGCTTACGGCGAGGGGAAGCATCGTGAGGTCACACATTTAAGAGACTGAATGTGTAACCAAGACCGATCTGGTCAGGTTCCCGTATTGACAGGGTCACGGAAGTCGGATGGCAATCTTCTAAATCTTGGATCATGGGTAAAGGAGACCCCGAGCACTTGTGCACGAGAGCGCCACCAGCATTTTGACGCCAAGACGGCTTTCTAATGTACACGACTAAGCATTAAAATGTGTTCCCCGAACATCACAATATTGACAGCTTCGAGGCTTTTCAATACTGCGATCACTAGTCTACTATTCACCTGCGAAGCGTGCAGAATTACAGATTACAACAATGCTCTCCACTCAAGTCCACTCGCAACTCCCAAGCAGAGGACTTTCGTGTGCTATTAATGCAATGAGCAATTCTTTATCTAGTCATTATTCTGTTTCTCTGTTCTCATTCTAGATATCGCCAGACGAGTATATGGCGGTGGGTGTGTCTGGCTCGGAAGACGAGGCGCGTATGGTGGGCGCGGACGTCGCGGTCGCCAGCTACGATGCGAGACTACAGCAGGGACTAGCCACCGACTATAATGTCACTGAGGCCACGCCGGTGAGTTTTTTTTTTTACTCAGCAGACAAACAGGCAAGCGGGCCACCTGATGGAAAGTGGTCACCGCCGCCTATGGACATCGGCAACACCAGTTGAGATGTTTCTTCTGTTACATTTTATCTTTGTTTTCTCCACTATAATCCTTTTATTGTATTGTATATCACAGTGCATTGCATTTATTTAGTACGCTGTTTTAGCCACCAACTATCATCGACCTTCAAAAAGGGCACGTCCGTATTAACCTCAACCCACGTAAATGTTTGAGAAGATGTATGAATGTGGAAGAGACAAAATATGTGGGGCATGATCGGAGCTTGGATCGGAGCTTGGCTTGGAAAGAGATGGCGCTAGTGCCATGAAAACAATCAGCTCCGCGTATTTAATTATAAAAAAATATTATTCCCGTTTGTAAAGTGATTAAAAGTGTTTTAATTTCTTCCAAAGACTTATCAAAACAAGTGCAAGTGGAATCTAATTATAACTTAAAGAATTTAAAGAGAAAATAGTGGAAGAAAAACATAACTGTGAGACTATTTAAAAGGACGCCATAACCGTGAATAAAAATACTACATAAAACAAATCTCTGCACTCTACATACGTGATTCTTCATTAAATTAAAGTATATTGTAATGCTTACATTAGTATTAAACCAGAAAAATAAAAAAAGTGAAAGATTTCAAACAGAAAAGACGCCAAGATTCAAATAGGTACCTAACGAACTTGTCTTTGAAGTTTAAATGCCTAGCTGGATTTTTCACCGCACGCAATGAGAAGAAAGTAGAAGACAAATACCTACATAAACAAGGTATGTAGAGTATCTGTATAGAATTTGAATTTTATAAAGAGATTTTTTCAATTTATTAATATATAAAATCAATAAAACGAAGAATTGCATAACAACGCCATCTATCGAAAACTGATAGATTTATCTGAATACGTAGATTTCAAGTAAAAAGTGGACCTATCAGTTTGAAATGCGGTCAATAGATGGCGCAATTTACATACTTCTATGTAATTTACATTTTGGCTAACAATTAACTATTTAAGCCACCACTAGAGAGCAGCACTCATACCAAATCAGTGGGTTGGTACATACACAATAATTATATAGCCAAAGATAGCATCGCAACTTATTTTGGATAAGTAAATTTAATAAACCACAATGGATTCAAAATGTTCAAGATGTTATAAACAACTACCTGGTAGAGAATTCTTGACGTGTAAGATATGTGCAAAAAAGTATGATCTAGAGTGCGCAAACGTCTCTACTATGCGTTTTTACAACACAATGGACACTGAGCGGAAAAAATGCTGGACTTGCCACGCTTGTTTCTGTAAAAGGGTGGCAAATACTGATACGCCGGTACGTCCACGAGTCCTAGACATAGACAATAATGAGAGCTCACCACTCGAGAATAATATTACGATAAGGAAAAAAAGATCAAGCTGCAACGACACCTTAAATTCTGAAGATCTCAGCTTATTAGGAGACACAATAATTCAAAATGAAAATAACACAGACCTAACGCTCCAAAATGTAAGTAAACTAATGTCAATTCAACTGAAAGAGAACAGTAAAGCCATGATAGCGGAATTGCAATCTACAATTCAGTTAGAGATCAGTAGAGCCATATCACAACTACGAGAGGATTTTAAGAAGGAAACTCAAACTTTAAATACCGAAAACGAGTTAAGGAAGTCGGAAATAGGACAACTGAAAGAAAATATAGAAAAATTGACTATGGAAAACCGAAACTTGCAAATGGAAATAACAGCTATAAATGAGAAAATTACACCTACAAAATTATACCCGGAAAATGAAAACAGAAAATTTGTGCTCTATGGCCTAACTGAACAGTATAAGGAGTCTGAGTATGACTTACATGGGCAAATAATTGCGTTATTCCGCGATACTATGCATGTCGATTTAATAGGATACATCGAGGATACGAAAAGGATAGGTAAATATTACAAAAATAAGAATCGACCACTTGTGATCGAATTGCTTAGTAAAAGAATGACGAAGTACGTACTGCAAAATAAACACACACTACTTGGAACAAGATTTACTATTTCCGAATTTCTCAACGAAGAATCCCGAAAACAAAGGCATTGCGTGATAAAAGACATGCTTGAGGCCCGAAGCAACGGCAAATATGCCGTAATACGTAACGGCCAACTTATTATAAAAGAAAAGATAATTAACTACCTGCATGAAAAATGTACCCAAGAAGAGCCCCAAGACAAAACGGATTCTGAACAAAACGGCTCCAACAGTCAACAAAATAACATAATGCGACCCTTTCGAAAACCTACATTTCGTAAACAAAGATTTTAAAGTATTATTTCAGAATTTCCAAAGTCTAAACAACAAACAACACATTTTAGAAGCATTCATAGACCAACACCAACATTTTCAAGCCATATGTATATCTGAAACCTGGTTATCCCCTGATAAACTCGCCATGTTACACTTCAACGGATATAAAATTGCAGCTTCCTTCTGTCGAAAGACGCGAGGAGGTGGCGGCGTTTGCATCCTATTACAAGACCATTTAGAATATCTAGAGAAAAGTGATATTAGTAACATGTCAATAGAGTATGTAATAGAGTTATGCGCAGTCGAGTTACCCTATCAAAATATATTATTAGTTGAAATATTGGAATAGGAAACAAGAAGACGTGTTTTACACTCGACTCAGAGAAATTTTAAACTATTTGAAGAGAAAGTATAATAAAATGAATGTCATTATAGGAGGCGATTTTAATGTAAACATATTGTTAAATAACTCGAAAACTACTCAACTATTAGAACTTATGCTAGAATACAAATTTACACAACACGTAAAGAAACCCACACATATAACAGACACTGCTTCTACATGTTTAGACTTAATTTTCACGAACTATGACGACGTTAGCATGTATACTGTAGTCAATGAATATGGTTTTTCTGACCACTCAGCTACAATACTCTGTACAAAATTATCACAACATAACAAAAAAGTAGCATGGAAAATAGAAAAAAGGATTTACAATTACACAAATATACATAAATTTAAAACCACATTAAATACCATAAATTGGACCGATATTCTATCAGAAACTAAAGACACCAACGAAAATTATACTGCGTTTAACAATGTGCTAATAGATACCCTGAATAAATGTATACCTAAACAATGTATCAAATTAAAACTAAATTATAAAAAACATTGGTTAACGACAGGTATAAAAATGGCGTGCCGAAATAAGAGGCTCTTGAAAATATTTACAATCAAAACAAAAAATGAACACTTAACAAATTACTATAAAAAATATGAAAAAATTCTTAAAAAGTCATAATTACATCTAAAAAACTGAACTACATTAAAAAAATTAAAAATTCACAAAATAAAGTAAAAACAATGTGGAATATAATTAACGAGCGTACAAATAAAAAACCAAAAAAGGAAAAATCCAACTTAAACTTAATAATGAATGGTGTAAAAATATCAAATCCAAAACAAATCGCAGATACTTTCAATAACTACTTCTTATCAATAGGTGCACCATCCAGCCGCGTGCCCGCGCCCCGCGGCCGCCCCGTGCTTCAGCCAACCCAAAATACCATGTTTGTAACCCCAGTAGATTATCGCGAAACCTATGCAATAATAATGAATTTAAAAAATAAAAAAGCCACGGGGTAGATGAGCTTCCGCCTGCTCTATTTAAACAGTGTGCACAGGAATTAACACCACCTTTATGTATGCTCATAAATCGATCTTTCGAAGAAGGTGTATTTCCAAACGCGTTAAAAACAGCAATAGTTAAACCTATACACAAAAAAAGTAAAAAGACCGACCCTAGTAATTACCGACCCATAGCTAACCTACCCACCGCCTCCAAAATATTTGAAAAAGCAATGTGTAACCGCGTGTACGCTTTCTGCGAAAAGTACGAAATATTTAACGACTCACAAAATGGCTTCCGTAAAAAAAGATCTACCATTTTGGCAATATATAAATACATTCAGGAAATCTTAAATATAATTGACAGTAAAAAGTATGCAGTTGGCTTATTACTGGACATGACCAAAGCTTACGATAAGGTGCTACACGACATATTGTTAAACAAGCTTTATGGCATTGGAATTCGTGGGGTGGCTCATAAATGGTTTCAGTCATACTTAAATAATAGAGAACAATTTGTACAAATAGAATATTACAATCACAAAACAGCTCAAATAGAAAAAATTCAATCTGATCACAAAACCACCCAGGCTTCGATCCCCCAAGGCAGCGTTATTGGATGTCTTCTATTCCTAATCTACATCAATGACCTGCCAAAAGCCGTAGCGGAGTTATGTATTTTATTTGCTGACGACATTTCCCTTCTAACATCATGTGAAGATAGTGTTAACCTCCAACAAAAACTTCACTCCATACTAAACTCCATATCAGGTTGGCTGCATGACCATAATCTAGAAATTAATTTAAACAAAACTAAACTCATGACGTTCCTTCCCCATTAAAAAGCCCCTCTCAAAATAAATAATACCTATAATAACAATAACATAGAGACAGTAAACGAATTTACATTGCTAGGCGTAGATATAGATACAAATATTAATTGGAAAGCACATATCTGTAAAATCAGAAAGAAACTGTCGAAATTCTCTTACGCCCTCCACGAAGTAAAAACATCCACAAACTACGATACAGCACTAGTGACATACTATGCCTATGCGCATTCGTTGCTCAGCTACGGCATAATACTGTGGGGAAATAGCACCGACGCGCCATCTCTGTTTATCTCACAAAAGAAGCTAATTCGCATACTGATGAATATTAAACCGACAGCTGCAAACCTCACTTCATACAACATAAAATACTCACCATCCCATGCTTATATATACTAGAAGTTTCTAAATTCGTCCGCAACCATCCTGAGTTCTATCAGAAACGGGAGGATGTACCTGTGAAATACAGCTTGCGCGACGAAAGCAAACTAATGTTACCCACCTCACGCCTCACAATCCATTCAACCAGCCCATTGATCATGTCCATAAAGATATATAACAAATTACCTGAAAAACTCCGAAATGAAACGAATAATAAAAAATTCACCCAGTACTTAAAAGAACTACTTCAGACTAAAAGTTATTACAGTGTAAAAGAATATTTAGAAGATAAATTAAAGTAATTCATTGCAATATACATATAATTTTACTATTTAAGATACTATTTACATATGTATATGTATTGTATTAAAAATTATTGATATTTACGTATATATATCCTACCTATTAAACTTCTCTATTTTAGATTTATAAACTTGTATATAATAAATAGAAAATAGGGCATTAGGTTAGATATTATAATATCGTAAATTATACTTACATAGATACTTATTATAGATAGGTACAGTTTTGGTCTGCCTATGTAAACTTTACCTAAAGTAAAACAACTGTTACTTATATTGTTTAATATTAAGCTTATTAAAGATTGCCTTGTTAATAGCCATCCGTAGGTAGATAATATACTCGTAACGAAACTGTTATTAAAATTAGAAAATAATATAACCCTAGTATTTTTAAGTTTTTAATATTGTAGTGCCCGTCAGGGTCATAATTGTAAATTACTTTTATGAAGCAATAAACATTTGAGTATTGAGTATTGAGCTTGTGGCAATCGATAATATCTGCCTTCCCTATGGGATTGAGTGTGCAGTATGTGTGTCATCATCATCATCGTCCTAGCGCTTATCCCGGCCTCTGCCAGGGTCCGCCTTTCCTACCCATTCTCCTCCATTTCGTTCGGTCTTCGTCATCCTCGCGTCGTAAACCGTTGGCTCTCGCATCCGACTCGGCGATGTCAATCCATCGCTTCTTGGGTCGCCCACGGAGCCTCTTTCCTGATACCGGCAGATTCCGGCTTACGCAACACATGACCAAACCAGCGCAGACGAGCCTCCTCGATCTTGTCTGCGATAACCCTCACGCCAAGGCTGCCACGGATGTACTCGTTACGTACTCGATCGAGCCGCGTAACTCCGCACATCCACCGCAGCATTTCATTTCGTTGGCGTGTGGAGCTCGTGAACGTGTTGTGCAGTATGTGTGTATGAATGATGAATATGATTTATTTATATATTTTATTTTCTTCGGAAAACTTACAGCTACTATAAACATATGGTCAGCATAGTAATTTTAAGAGAGGTAGGGCATAGCAGGGTATCTCTTTGGAATTGGAGCCGCCCGACACTGGGGAAGTACCTCCACCTTACAGCATATCACACCTAAATAATACTCTTTTAAATAGTATTGTGTTTCTGCCGGTGAGTAAGTGCTCCATGGGGTGGGGATTTGGGGAACCGTGGCTTTGACAGTGGAGTGGCATTTGCCTTTTTGCTGCCAGAGCAACGTGTTATAGAGGTGGGCAACGCATTGGCGATACTCTTGGTATTGCTAATGTCTTTAGGCAGTGGTGACCACTTTTGTGGTGATCAGGTGGCCCGCTTGCCTGTTTGCCTACCTATAAAAAAATTAATATGGTTTCCATCGGCAGTGCGTGATGGTGCTGGGCGCGTGGCGCGGCGTCTGCCGGGACGACGCCATCGGGGGACTCGACACCAACCAGGTGAGCGGATACGACCAGTACGTTGATTACATAACACTGTTACCAACAATTCTCTGACTGCAATGATTGAAATAGTTACTTTTGCTATTCCGTATCATCTGACGACCTGAGTGGTTCAATGGTCAACATGCCGGTCTGCCACGCAAGAGGTCCCGGGTTCCATTCCCGGCCGGGCAGAAATTGAAATGATGAATTTTAATTTCTGTTACGGGTCTGGGTGTTCTATGTATAATAAGTAAGTATTTAAAAAGTATTTAAGTAGTATATCAGTTATCTAGCACCCATAGCACAAGCTTTGCTTAGTTTGGGGCTAGATGGCGCTGTGTGAATTTGTCCACGAATATTTATTTATTTATCGATTTCAAGGGTTCTGGCCGATATGATGATGATGATTTTTAATCGACGGTGGTTCAGTTGGTTCACACGCTGAGGTCCCGGGTTCGATACCCGGCCGAGCAGAAATTGAAATGATGAATTTTAATTTCTGTTACGGGTCTGGGTGTTCTATGTATAATAAGTAAGTATTTAAAAAGTATTTAAGTAGTATATCAGTTATCTAGCACCCATAGCACAAGCTTTGCTTAGTTTGGGGCTAGATGGCGCTGTGTGAATTTGTCCACGAATATTTATTTATTTATCGATTTCAAGGGTTCTGGCCGATATGATGATGATGATTTTTAATCGACGGTGGTTCAGTTGGTTCACACGCTGAGGTCCCGGGTTCGATACCCGGCCGAGCAGAAATTGAAATTATGAATTTTAATTTCTGTTACGGGTCTGGGTGTAGTATGTATTTAAAAAAAGTTGTATATAATGTTATCTACTACCCATAACACATGTTTTGCTTACTTTGGGGCTAGATGGCGCTGTGTGAATTTGTCCAAGCATAGTCCGTCTACCGTTTTCGATCTTTTTTTTTCACGGTAGATAAGGCTACTTTAGCTTTAAGTCCGCCAATGTACCTTTAGTGCATAGTTTTAATAAATAAATTGATTCACTGATTGATGAATTGGCAGGTGATAAGTGCTTGGCGCGCGGACGGGCTGACGTCCGTGACGTGGCGCCGCGTCATGAAGGCGGCCGAGCTCACGGACAAGGACTGGCCCGTTGATAGGCTGGCGTCTATCGGTGAGATTCATATTACTTTACATTTATATTTGTTTTCCCCGCAGCAGCCAGCACCAATGACTCTTTTATGAGTTATGTACATTAGTTGAACACTAATCGATGCTCTTACAGTGAAGGAAAATATCGTGATGTAACCTGCACATTCAGGCTACTTAATGTGTAACCATGATCCAATCCGGTCAGGTTCGTCTTTTAACAGAGTCACAGAAGTCGCAAGGCAGTCGCTCCACTATAATTTCCTGATTTGTTAAATCCTGGATCATGGTCAAGGCGGACCACGGGTCCTCGTTTACGAGGTTACAATCGGGACATTAACGCTAAAATGTTTATTATTATCAGTATAAGCCAGTCAAATTTTACAAAAATCATTCTTTAAAACGCAAAACACAATGTAAAGCTGTATTTTTGGTATGTTATTTGGACCTCTGAGAGTGTGAAACTATATTTTGCTAGCAAGAAAATTGTGCATCCTGCTTAATACGTGAAAATCTGAGAAATTTTGGGACTGCACAGGAAGCACAAATTTTTTTGCTTGCATAATATAGTTTCACACTCCAACTCAACATACCAAAATTTCAACATTACATCATGTTTTGCTTTGTAGGGTTATTTTTTTGTAAGATTTGACTAGCTTATTAGATATAATAATAATACAATTATACAGAGAAATAACGGGAGTATTATATTCCTCTCCCCTTAGTATGGGCGGTGGGCGCCCTGGACGCGTCCCGCGAGCCGGCCTACCACCGCCTGGCGCCGCGGAGGGCGCTCCTACTGAATCTCACGGCGGCAGAAGACCGCAAAGACGACTGTGAGCCCTTCACAGCCGCTAGCGAGGCCGCGCCTAAAGCTTGGGAGGTAATATACATATTTACATATACACACACATAACATAGAATACGTTTTTATTTACACACAACAACACACCACAAACATATAACATATTTGAATGCTTCAAAAATTCCTCAATCACTGACCTCTAACAATACAAATATGATTAGAGGTCAGCGACTCGAATCCCTAGCTGTGACACAAATGTAACAGACGTTCTGGTCAGCTGGAGCCGACCGACCGTCAGTTGCAGTTGATACTAATCCTTATGCAGTATAAAATAAAGTTGCTTTTGAGAGCGGGCGACGTGGTAGGACAGCCGACCAAGGTCGGCCTGCCTGCGCTTCGGAATTAGTCCAAAAGCGACTTTATTTTGTACAATGTAAAGATTAATATCGATTGCAACTGACGATCGGTCGGCTAAAGCCAAATCGAATCGTCTGTTACTAGTTTTAATTCAGTCAGCGAAGTGTGGTTAACCGAGATTTTCCGCTAGGTACTTTTTTACTCTATGTATAATGTTGGCCGGGTGGTATCCGGCAGAGCAGAATGGCACCAACGCATTACACTCGTGGGTGTCGGACGAGGCGACTGTTTTCGAGGCAAAAGATTTATCTTGGCTGGAAAATGGGCAGCAGCGTTTTCCAGTATCATATTGATAGCACTGCGATCTCCAAACCGCCTGCCGAGCGTGGAGATATGGCAACAGCCTGCCCCTTTCGCGGGAGAGGCCCTAAGTCCTGCAGTGGACTGTTATGGGCTGTGATATTAATATAATAATAAGTATAATGTGTGTCCGTCCCCCCAGGTGGCCCAGCTGGTGGACCCCGCGCTGCGCGTGTTCGAGTTCCGCCTGGGCCCGTCGGGCGGGCCGCGCGGGGTGCCCGGCCGGGGCGCCAGCGCCGCGCTGGCTTGGTGAGTACGCACGGCGCAGACGACATGCCTGGCGATTCGTAGCCATCCTATTGCGAATGTGAATCAGAGCTTGGCGGCTACGTTCGGTCAGCAAGAAGTGTTCGCAGGATTACCGATCTGCGGGGCTATTGGCTATCTCAGTGGACAACTGCATTTGACATAAACAAATCTTACACTACCCTAATTTTATGTAAAAGTTCAAATTTCATAAATTGTGCTGCATGTAATTTAAAAATGTATTAAACTTATACTAATAATAATTTAAAGAGAAAATATCTGATAATAACTTAAAGAGAAATGGTTCAGCGGTTTGTTTCTTTGTTTGTAGTAGATAAACTCAAAAACTTCTAACTGATTTTAAAAATTATTTTTAATATGATTATAAAATAACCTTTTAAAACAGAATCGCGCTATAAAGAAGTTTTACAATAATATATCCATTATTATCTGTTGTTATGGCAAAAGAGGTGAAAAATTCTATGTTATACACGAGAACAAATATTTTATGACTCGTGCTTTTAAATTACTTTCTATTCTCAATAGCCTACATTAGAATCACTCACTGTGCTCCTGATTCAATTCTAGACAACTTCGCTGAATCGTAATTTAATCTCTGCATTCGCAACAAAACTTAACTTTGCTGTCTTGTATAATTAAATAATTATTTCTCGTCTTGTATTCCAAATAGGCTGCGACTGTTTACCATCAGGCAGACCGTAAGCTTGTTTGCCAAATTGTAACGTTCGCCCTCTTAGCAAAACAGACTTTCTCATACTTTCATGCACACGCTCATTCACACTGAAGCCTAAGCTCTAAAACTACCGATATGAAACCGTAAGACTATAGAATCTATTATCGACGTTTTAAACTTAATAAGGCCATTTGTGATCGTCTATGGAACCCCACGTTGTGATGTTAGCAACCCCGATGCTTTTAGAGTGGAGAAGTATAAACAGGTATGGAATTAATGAATTGAAATTTAAATAAAATGAAAGAGTTAATTAGATTAGAGTTTAAGTTGTTAAGAATTTTGTATCTAAACTTAGAAATCAGATTCATATATTATGTATAAGGGGAACAAACAGCCTTCCCTCCCCCCCCCCTTTTAGGGAGGGGTAAGCTGCTCAAAAGCCAGATAACTGACTCCAGCATGAACTTCGCTACTCTTAGCCCATGCAGCTTACTATATGAGTCAACCAGTGACGTTCTCATCCTACCCTGATATTTTATTTGATTTAAAAGAGGGCAAAATGGTTTAGGTCTTTGTCATGTCAAGTAGTATTTCGTAATATATCGTATATAGGATACAACAACATCAACCAAAGCCTCATATCCAGATAATAATTGTAGGTGTAATTAATTCAATAAAGCTTGTAGCTTACTCCAGGTCTCACCACATCATCTTGTTGTAGATACATACATCATGTACCAAAGCTTACTCATGAGCATAATGACAAGTCTCAGGATACACCAAAGGTTTACAACACATGCAGGGACCAATAAACTTGACGATGTAGAAATGGCATACCTAAAGGCACATAAAGGCGAATACTTCAACAGTGTTCCTTCGACAACAACAAAGGGCCCCAATTCAGGCAGCTCAGATATAGGTAGAACAATATAGAATCGGCAGTTAGCCCTGGAGAGAGTGCTCCATACACAATTTGTAATATTACTTCAAAATCCAGTAATGGATAAGTTCCAGAGAACCATGGTGTTGTTTCAAATGGCTAAAGCCACAATCTTTAAGTAATAATTAAAAGTTAACAGATTAAGTCATATAGGTCAGTCCGTATTGTAGTGCAGGATTTCGTCGTATCAAAGTCGTCCCATGGGCTCACCACTAAGTACTAGAAAAGTTTTGCAAGTTCATGGGATTCAACAGACTAACTGATATCTCGCTATATTGGAAGCGAGCTTACTCAACATCAAAACAACAATCAAGCCGGCCGAAAACTGTACAAAGCTACTCTCCTCCTTGGTACCGCATTAACATCGCTGTTTTCGCTATGTGCATTAGATTTGAATTTGACGGACTGCTATCCGGACATCTTAAGACCGAAGTCCCTCAATATCACGATAACATCGGAACATCCAAAAATGTATCAATGCGCACATTTTAGAACCTTTTCGCAACATGCATTAGGTTTAGCCTGTTCAGCTGTTATCCAGATGTCTCAAGATCGCAACCTATTAACGTCGCGATAACATCGACTCATCTAAAAATTTACTTGCGCGGACTAAGCTCTAAGATGGACTGATTTTAAGAGGTTTTCGCAACCTTAGTGGTATAAAAAGAATGTGAGCGCCAGGGGTTATAAACAGATGAAGAGGTTGGTAGACAGGAGAGAAGAGGGGCGATTGCTCCACCGACAAATATCATACTGTTAAATATATGATGGTGATAACAAATAATGTATCCCCAGGTACGTGAACGGCCAACTAGCGCCCGACCTCCAGCTCCGGCGCGGGCTCCGCTACTCCTTCCTGTGCTTCGGCGGTCGCGACCCGCACCGCGCCGCGCTGTACCACCCGCTGATCGTCACCGCCGAGCCCCGCGGGGGGCTGGAGCGGCTGCCGGAGCCCGCGCAGAGGGCCGTCAACGTGCTGGCTGGGGTCACGGTAGGCTGGCTGCCCTATTCATAGCACCGCGCCGCGCTGTACCACCCGCTGATCGTCACCGCCGAGCCCCGCGGGGGGCTGGAGCGGCTGCCGGAGCCCGCGCAGAGGGCCGTCAACGTGCTGGCTGGGGTCACGGTAGGCTGGCTGCCCTATTCATAGCACCGCGCCGCGCTGTACCACCCGCTGATCGTCACCGCCGAGCCCCGCGGGGGGCTGGAGCGGCTGCCGGAGCCCGCGCAGAGGGCCGTCAACGTGCTGGCTGGGGTCACGGTAGGCTGGCTGCCCTATTCATAGCACCGCGCCGCGCTGTACCACCCGCTGATCGTCACCGCCGAGCCCCGCGGGGGGCTGGAGCGGCTGCCGGAGCCCGCGCAGAGGGCCGTCAACGTGCTGGCTGGGGTCACGGTAGGCTGGCTGCCCTATCCACTGATTGATGATTACTAGGTTAAGAAATTGACCATTGACATTTCGCAACAGGTCCAGCGGACCCAAAATAGAAATAAGGAGTTTGGATCGACGAGAATTACTCTTAACTCTCTGGAACTCCTCGCTCTCTGAACAACAGTACGTTCTAGGCCGTAGTAAATAGGCTGTTTCTGAATAGACGTGCTCCATTTATAGCCGCATTGTTAATTACTATCAGGTCAGATGGTCGAATGCCTTTAAATTATAAGAAAGAAACGTCGGACACGACATCTCATAACTGATAGAAGTCGAAACACTTTAAGCTTTGACGATTAATTTAGAAAAAATTAGTTTGAACCACTGACTGTTAGGTACCCTGTAAAATTAGGCGTAGGAAGGGGGGGGGGGGATACAAAAAAAGGACGCAAATTTTAAAAGGACTAGGGATGAAATTTTAAAATAATAGTGGTCGTTTGATCGACAGTTCTACTGACTAAAGTCTGGAATACCAATGTTTAAATTACTTATCTGTTACACTATTGACCAAATCGTTAAATTTCAAACAGTTCAAAAGAATTTTAATCAATTATTATTTAATCGACGTTCGCTTCTGTCGCTCGGCTCGTGCGCGGTTGTTATAACAACTATAGATTCGAATTCGTGACAAATAAATTAATAATTACTGATCTAGATTTATAACCGGCGACTTCTGGATCATGAATCATACTCTCTAACCATTAGACTGAGAAAAGGAAATAAAATAATACTAATAATTTGAAAAGGGATGATTTGGTAACATCTAACAACTTCTGGTCAGTCGTCCATTTGATTAAACATATATTTGGATTAAAAACATTTCGTCTTTCAAATTTTGTTATTTCATTTTTTGTCTAAATAAGCTAAATTAAGTTTTGATTATGTAAACGCCGAGTGGATTTTATGAGCCAAAATACCAAAAATCACTAATTCGCCAAGCTGGCTCATTCAGTACTTCTTTTATTATGTTCATTCCAGCTCGATTGAGCTAAATACAAAAAGTTTCTTTATACATTCATACTGCCCACATAATCAATCCGGATATTAAGAGCCAATATACCAAATTAACCGAGCTCGCTACGCTCGCTCCTTCATTAGTTCATTACTTGTATTAAGTTTGCCCAGGTCTTTTGAGAATAAAATCCAAATAATTTTAATTCCGCTAAATTTTTTCAATCGTACGCCCCTCCCCTCGCTCGTTCATTCAATGTGTTCACACCAGTTATTTTGAGCCATAATTAAAACAATTTCGAACTCTACATTCGCTCATTTTTAAAACATTTACATCGCCCATACGGCCTATCAATTCAGATTACAAGAGCCAATATATCAATATTCAAAAATAATTACAGAGTTCGACTATGTAAAACCAACGCCTGTGGCTTGGCTTGTATGGTGGCTTTAATCATGCTGATTCGTGCGTACATTGGCGATCGATTCGGTTTCATTGGCCACCTCAGGGGCCAGGCCCCCCTGGAAAATAGCCGTAGATACGCCAATGCCCACAGCACAATCCCGCCATCCCACTCATGTGGCTGGGTACTCATTCCCACTAAGTAGACCCCTGTTTGCGTCCACAAGACGATTCGAAAGAACGGTTCTCGCTCGCGCGATTCTTGTGTGAAACGAACTCCCAGCCACAGTGTTTCCTTTGGACTATGACATGGATCGTTCAAGAGCTATATTAGAGGTCTCTTTAGAGACGGGCAACGCATGGGCGGCGCTCCTGGTGTTGCTGCCGTTCATAGGCGGCCGCGACCACTTTCCACAAGACAACCCGCTTGCCTAATTGTCTGCCATATTACACAAAAAAAATTGTACACGCCTTTGCTTAATTTTTGGCTAGATGGCGCTACGTGAATCATCGAAGCATATTTATTTTATTTTTATTTGATCTCCCTCCAGGTGACCCGCCGCCGCCTCTCCCCATCCGCAGCAGGCCCGCTGTGCCTCGCAACGCCGCTGCCCAACGCCTCGACTCGGGAAGCCGCCGACTTCGCCACCTTCCGAGCCTACAACCGCTCGCTGTCGTGGAACTGCGAGCCGGGGCCCGCCGCCGTGCTGGCGATAGCGCCCAACGCGTCCTGGCCCGATTTGGTGTACTACCACTCTTTTACGCATCCCGGTACGTATATAGCGAGGTGAATTTCGATACCACACCGTCATACATGACAATACGTCACACGCGTCAAACATTATACTCGCAAGATAACTTGGCGCGGCTGGAAATGGAACTTTTGACAGAAGCGAAAAATAACTATGATAAATCCCAACAAAAACGATGACAAGGATGCAATATTTTAGGCGCCAAGTTACCTTGTGAGCAGTCTACACCACACACATTGTAGTATAATAGGACCACGGTAAGTCCTACTGAAAAGCTCCCACCCGGAAACAAACTTCCGTGGCGAACCTGGAAGGCGTTAAATCGGCTGCGAACCCAGGTGGGCCGATGCAAAGAGAATCTCTTTAAGTGGGGATATACAAATGACAGTTCTCGATAAGAAGAAGAAGACGGTAAGTCCGAATCAACTGACAGTAGTACAAATTATAAAGTGTGGATATGGCAATAATCTGGGCATAATCTGTCCTTGTCAGTCTTTCTTGTAAACAGTCACGATTAGCTCGAACTTTTGTCTAAATTATTAATCATAGTAAAAAATTTCTTTTGCACTTCCTTAATAATAGTTTTGCCCATTATTTAATCATATTTTTCTTAAGTTACGAAAATAAACAGTCCTACAGAAATTCATTTGTTTGTTATGACTTTTATGAATGACGTTCTATGACGGATAAAAAACATAGCATAAGTTGCCATACAGAGATTTGTATATATATTTTTGAATATGCGATTCGGACTTAGCGTGGTTTTATTATAGTAGTACATAGTTAGTAGTAGTAGTTGCAAATATTTCCTAAACTGTTGATTCGATTTTAGTTAAACAAACCTTAGAACCTATCAATTGAATTAATTGGCTTTCAATGCATCGATATCGGCCTCGATCCGGAGCTACAATGCTACAGACATACGCAGCCAGATACACACTTCAAACTTACGTATTTTATAACACCCTCATTCCACGTCAAGAGTTGAAAATAATAGACTAATCTCTGTTCCCAGACATAAGCGGGCGCATCTACATAGTGGACAAGCACCGGCGGCCCACACCGCGCGCGCAGGTCTCCGCCGCGCCGGCGCTGACGCTGACGGCAGTGACGCTGCCGACGCTGACGGCCGCAGCGACGCTGATGCTGACGCTGCTACACTGACGCGACGCGCCGTCAGGATTTCGACGAAGGGAGAAACTTGCTGTAAACTACCTTCCCGTGGCTTCCTTTGCTATTTTATTCCCCCGCAACGTCGGGCGGGTTTTTGTGGTTTCTAAATCCTTCAGATGGCGCTACTGAGACGTCAGGTCTGATGTCAAAATGCCATTGGTTGGAATCAAAGATATTGGTCATAGAGCATAGATGGAGCCTCGACCTATAGATAATGTACACTGTCAGTCTCTCACATCTCTATACAAATGACTCAATGTCATACAACAAACTAGAACATAAAGGTGACCAAGGCCACCAAATTTGACAATAGCAGTGTATTTGACATCTTGCAGCAAATGAAGGGTATTTGACATCTTGTAGCCGTCTATATATATATATGCACCAAATAAAAAAAGGAAACAAAATATAGATTCTGACTTAAACTGTAAGTAGGCTACTTTTAAGCCTCTATGTCCAATTTCTTTGGTTGCAATTACTTGGAATCGATCAGCCAGTTTATAAAAGTGGTTCGTGCTCCATCTCAGTAGCGCCATCTGCTGAGTTGTGAAATTCACGATGAAAACCCTCATTCACGAACTATACTTTCGGTGAAGCGTTTATCCGCGACTGAACCGTGGCCGAGACCGAATCTTCGGTCCGTCACTATTTGAGTTTATACATTGAAATACGTACATACTCATCATGTTGACTCGAATTTAAAATCTCGTTTAAAATGTGTTATAAAATAGCAGTAGCGAATATAATTATGAGGAGACGCAATAAGTGATATTTTTAAAATAAAATAAAAAAAATTATATTCTACTTAGGTTTTTATACATTTTACAGTTTTTCTAAGTACATATAAAAATGAATTTAAAATTTGAAGGCAAAGCCGTGCATAAAGATGAAAATCATGTCAATAAATAAAGGAATAAGTTCAACTTTAGCTTTATACTTTACACTCATGTTGCTTGCTTTACGTATGTTGTGTGTAAATATTATTTTAAGATTTAATATTGTACAAGGTGGTACCTACATATATAAGCTTGTATATTTTATAAGAGCTCAAATATTATGTTTAGAATAGGATAATGACAGTGCATTAAGTTTAAATAAATAATAGATTGAGATCTCTATTTACAATTTACGCTTTTATATCAACGAATGTATCCTTTCTCTAGTAAATAAAACATTTTTTAAATTTAATATTTGGCTTTATTTTTAGAGTTACATCGTCGCAACTAAACTACTGAATAATAGACACATAATATGTAGTTTATTTGAATAAATACAGAAATACATCACTTACAGGTATGCTTAATTATTTTTATTAGCTATTTCCCTGAACGTCCAATACCCGAATGTATACCTCCCTTGCTGGACACGGGTACAAATAATTCCCTAGCCAGCAGACACTGCTTCATACTATTTAACTTACGGATATGCAGATCTTATCTAGAGGTAAATATATTGAGTAGATTCAGAACGGCTACATTACATCGGTGATACATAGATTGTCAAACAACTAGTTTCTTACACTACGACCGATAAATATTTGATTGATTAAATGGAAATAGTCGTTAATAAAGATCTAAACAATATGCCTTTATTAGCTATTAACCAAAAACCATAACAGAACACAACAAGCAGTTCAATAATATCTAATTTGAAAATTATTGACGTTAGCTGATAATGTTCCACATTACTACATTGTTACATCGCCGTTAATATTACAATCCGTGATTATGATAACGAGATTAAAATTATTTAAACTTGGCTAAAAATATGTCTATTGTATAACCCCTGTATGCTAAGTATAGAGGGGTTCCGAGCATATTATCTACTATTTCAAGCTTGAAGGTTCATTTGCTGAACTTACTCTCTTGAGATTATGAGTTAACTTCGCTTATCGGTAACGGTGTTGCCTAACGTCCCGCTCATTACAATTCCAAGTAGCATCTCTTTAATCTTAGCCTAGGTTACGTCGAGTAGTTACGGTCGTTTTCTTTATAATAAAATTTAATTATCTTTGGCATTTACGACCCACAATACATACCCAACCTAGCCCTACCCTGTCACCTCGTAGTCGCATTCCACGCCTTAACACACCGCATTGATGTCTAACATGGTGTCTCGCTCGCCGACGGTCGGCAGGCAGTCGAAGGCGCCGTCGGGCTCGGGCCGGTGCGAGTCCAGGAAGGCTTGCAGCGTCGCCGGCAACGCGCCCCTGGGAACATCAGAAATCATTTATTGTATAACTGTAGTGTACATTGTAGGTGATATTTGATTTATAACAGAACTATAACAGTTTACCCAAATTTATTTATTTATTTGCCAACAGATTTACACTTTTTGGTACATTAAATATTACATGAAAAATAGTAAACACTTAAATGTACATCCAATAACAGGCAAAATTACGTTCACAGTAGAATCGATCGGTCTCGGATCGGATCGGGAAATTTGGGTGTACAATAGTATATTATAATATTACAATTTCCATTACTATTAAACTAATAATGTCATAACAATATTTAGATTATGTCAATTCAATGGAAATAAGTCAGTAAAGTAGGCTGCTCCCTCTGGGCTCTTAAAAAAAGCTCACTGTTAAAAGGGCAATGCTCGAGGAATTCGAAATGTGGAGATCCGCATGCGAACTAAGGTCACCGACATAGCCGAAGGATTGGTGGCAGTGGGCAGGGCTCGCAGAATAGATGGCCGATGGGGCAGAAAAGTTCTCGAGTAGCGACCACGTACCGGAAGACGCAGCGAGAGTAGGTGGACCGACGACCTGGTAAAGATCGCAGGTATCCAGCTGGATGCGAAAGGCACAAGACAAGCCGTCGTGGAGATCTCTGAGGGAAGCTTATACCCACAAGTGGGCGTCTACCGGCTGATATAATGATGATGAATGTATCTGGCACTCCATAGAGAAACGTGGCGCCGGCAATGGAGAGGATTAGCATTTTGACTATTTGCAGCCGGGGGGGGGGGGGGGGGGGGAGGGGGCAACGTGAACCGGGATAGGTGGTGGAAAACTTGACCACGGTGACCATTGGTTTGTTTAAAAAAACAAGCAACCAGTCCACACTGGTGGAAAGTGATAACTGACGCTCATGACGTTTCATTATGTTGCAAGTAATTGTATTTTCCTGCTGTCTGCTTTATTTATTTATTTAACAATTTATTGCACACAATATATAGTATACAGAAATTACAAAATGTCAAGCTTCTACACAAGACAACTGTATGGGTTTCTTGCTACCACACACTTCTTGGATGCTTTGATTATAAATGATAAGGCTAATATCCGACGACTTAGTTTATTGCTTAATAAGGAGTACCACGCGGCTAGGCGTCCGTGTAAGTACTGATCCAAAAATAGCGCTATGTTAATTATAATAAAATGTTGTTATGTTGTGTTATTGCCGCGTGCGCAGAATACATGCTGTACTTTGTACATGCTCCCGAGGGAGAAAAATGAACAAAAATAATAAAGTATAGTAAAGTTACAAATAATGTGAACTTAAGAATTTCATTCAAGTATTAAAAATAACTCTTCTTAAAACTGGCGTCGTCCCTCGCTCCACTCTGGCGGGGTGCGGTGCCGGTGCGGTGGCGGCGGCCACGGCGGCAGTAGCGGCTCGCTTTCTCTTCCATATTGCCAGTGCGCCCACGATAATTATTGAACCCAGCACTAAGTATATTATGGAATAGTGATGGATATCGTGATAATATATCTGATCTGTTATTGGCACTTCTTCGGTCTTGATGGCTTCTATTTTTTGATGTAGTTTCTCTAACATTTGATTGGTTTGGTCTTTAGACAGGGTTTCGTTCCCGTTGAAAGGCTCTATCGTAATATTCAAGATTCGATTGATGGTAGGAATAGAAAAATCTTCTAAATTGCTTTTCACCTTCAAAGTATTTGTTAATATTCTATGTGTCATAATAGTAAAGTTTTCAGTCTTGACAGTGCAGCGTTCTTCGAACTTGATAATATTTGCTTGCGTTAGCTGGACCGCGGACAGCTGATCGCCGCATAGCGTTCTCAGTTCACACGCGTTGCAACAATAATATAAATACGTGTTCATATTATTAAGTGCATACCACTTGTGTTTGCACTCGGCGATGTCTGTTCTGCATTGATTTTTCTTATTTTTCGTACACAAATCTTGATAGGAATTCATCTTGAAGATTGGGTTTCTCAGGGCACATAGATAGGTTGATGCGTCTTGATTAATGCAGTTATTTATCTCATTCTGCGAAGTAGGTATGTATGCATCCTTGTGCAAATTTATCCCAACGTAGTCAGCTGCTGGTGTTACGTATACTGTTTTATTCCCAATCTGTCTCGGAATAGATATTACTTTGTATAAGTCGAAGTGGTCTCTGCTTATCAGTGGTAACTTGAGTTCAAACAGCTGATAATGTGACGTCATTCTTGTTCTGATTCGTAATAAATTATCTATTTGTAAAATGTCCTTTTGAATGTTTCTTATCGGCAAGGCAAGGTCGTTGCCTAATTGGCTTAACACAGTGCTCAGTTCCTTCTGCAGCTGTTTCGGAGAAAAGATATGAAAATCTACTTTTCCATTGAAGATATTCGTGATCGTGTCCAGGAGGTTATCTTGAATGTATTTTAGAGTTGTAAACATATTATTTGCTGCTATTGCTGACAGGACGAATTCGTTAGTCCATTCTATCGTGTTTACTTCTGTGCTTAATGTATTTATAGCTTTATCTAAATTTGATATGTGGTGATTAAATAAATTAGATTGGTTATTTATTGCTTCTTGTGTTCTCTTTAGTAAATTAAATTCCGCTTCCACGATTGAAGTCTGGTTCTTCCACAGTAATTGAATATGTTTTTGGTTCAGCTTGATTAGATCAATGTCCTTGCTGTATTGTTCTGCGAATTGTTCGTCCAATACTCCGAAAAGGCCCCGCGCGACGCTGCCCACAGCGTTGATAAGGCCGCGCCTGCGCCGCGTTATAGAGTGATGATGCAGTAATACTTCATTATAGTGCTTGAGTTCGGAGAATTGAAGTGTGTGGTAGCAAGAAACCCATACAACTTC